>OU612059.1:1629483-3119836 GCA_914767635.1 Melanostoma mellinum | reverse complement strand
TCCACTATGATAACAAATAAAAATCTTTTCTTTCAACCCTTTTTGCAAATTCCTAAGATTTCTGCATTTTAATTTGGTATTCTTTTTTATATATGTACTTAAATCCTGAAGTGGTCATTAAAATAAAAAAGCAGACTTTGCCATCTTTTGAAAAAAGAATTAACCCGTGATTTGTTTAAAATTCAATTCAAAATTCTATTCGAAACGAGTACCCAAAATTGAAGTTATAAATTGGTAAACTGGTATAGCACTCTGAACGCACTTGTAGCTTACATACGTAGATTCTGTCTTGTTTTTGCTCAATTTCTGTGACATGAAGTGTCTAACCTCCAGGAAAACGCAAATCCTAAAACCGTACGTATATGTAGGTATTACTCAATCCTTAGCTATTGTTAGAAATAAAAATGAGAAAATAAATATCCTGCGACGAAACAATATATTTTATTTTGTTACAAGTTGATTCAATGTGAGTTATTTCGTCGTGTTCTATGTTGTCCTGATAGAACTGATTGCTTTGAACTTGTTTTTTTTTTTTATATATAAGTTAAGGTTCAGTTCGAATGGAATAGGTTTTAGGAACGCAAACATCGACTGCAATAATGCACTAAGTTGAGAAAGGATAACAAACGATCCAAAACAGCGAAAACTAGCACAAAGGGTATACTTTGGTTGATGTTCTTCTTTTTTTTGTTCTTTTTTTGTTTTGTACAACTTTGCTTTTACCGAAGGTGGTTTGGAATGAAACCTCAATTGACGTTCAAAGGAATTTTCTTTGCTGTTTGTTTCGAATGAAGGTAAAGCGCATTTCGCTTTGTTAACCACCTTTTCTACTAGTTCATGTGCAGCACTTGAGCAATATTGTGGTTGGCGGATAGTCTTGTTTTTTTTTTTTTAAATATGTACTCCCTAAACGAGATTTCACAGTTGGAGGAACTTTTGTTGTAGTTGTAAATTCGAGTCGGAAAAACTTATAATAAAAAGAAGAGAGTAAAGTCAAATAAAAGAACTCAAAAGGTTTCAAGGAAATTTTATATAAGGAAGTCAGTATAGTTCTATAAGCAAGGCATAAATCAGTGTTGATGATAGATACAATTATGCGACTTAGTCTGGTTGTTCTGCTGTTTACAATTTCTGCGCAAAAAGTCTAAATTTAACACATTTTGGAACATTTTTTTCACTTTTCCTTAGTATCCAATTTTGCAAGTCCACAGTACACACTACATTTTGGTTCATCATTTAATTTCGAAGTGTTGTTTCACTCTAACCATTACCATAAGTATTATTTCTACTTTCTTCCGCTTTATACAAAATTTACTAATAAAATCGCCGCAACCACTTAATTCTTCTATAAATTGTTGGTCAGTTAATTGTCGTCTGCATTTCTTGTTAAAAACATTCGACGCAGAAGATAAAACTAATTCAATGCTGGTTTTTAATCATCTAAAATTGTAAGGTACAATACAGAGTTAAGACAATATTCCCAATAATGTTAAAACCATGCATAAACTCTCTTGTCATACCTTCTAATCAAAAATAAAATGATGTTTGATATAGTATCGTATAACATTGTGTAAGGTACCAACGTAATGGGTAACTGTTATCTTTTGTAAAAGTGTCTTCAAGGCTTGTTGCTTCATTCCTCCATCCATATCATTACTCACAAATCAAATCATATATCAAAACAAACTAAAGAAGACTCCTTAATCCATCAAAGCTAGCAATGTCATCATTTCATAAAAAAAAAAAAATCGCACAGCAAACAACAACAAATAATTTTGAAGTAAAAAAAAACGAATCAAAACCACAACCACGTCCTGTTCCTTCCTCCGATTTTTCTAGGACCATTTAGGTGGCAGCAGTGGTAAGGAAAAAGCTCTCCAGAACATGTCGAGTGCCCAAATAGTATCCGTAACGTCTGCCAAGAGCCTGTCAGCTCTTCACCAATCGGCGGCGTCCGCACAACACAACCCTCATCATCATCAACTGTCGCAGCTCTCAACGTTACCTCAAATCGAGCAACAACTACATCATCAACATCACCTGCAACAGTCGCAACTTCATTCACACCATTTACACCACCCACTGCACCATCCGCCGATGTACCCTGGTGTAAGAAGAGTTCAACAACAATAATAATAAATATAGCTGTATATTCATGTTCCATTAATGTGTCATTGAACTCTATGTGATCTCGCTGAGTTTCTTAAACCTTTTTTTTATAAAACGCGCCTCTCATAAGTGCTATCCAATGTGCTGCCTATAAATATGCATTAAAAAGTGAAAATTGTAAGATGATCAAAAAGCAGCTCTAGAATGTCTTCCTAAAACCAATCTACACTCATAAACACACGATACTTTAAGCTATTCTTTTACATTGAATTTGTTGTTGTTGTTTTGATTTTGACCCTTCGTGTAATCAAAAAATTCTTTGGGCTTTTTCTTAAACAAAACTTGCTGTCCCTATTTTAGCTATGGTTTTGGTATTGTAGTTGAGCAGTAAAAAATTTATGTCGAAGTAACTAACTAAGAATACTTATTTGATTCTAATTGGTGTCTTTGTCGTTGTTCTAATTCTTCGAAATTAACACACATTCATTCTATTAGTTTGCTTTTGATAGATTAAGCTACTACATATAAAAACTAGAAACTGTTAAGTATAAAGTTTTTTGCCTTACGATTCATAACGTTTAAGAAGACTTAAAAATAGTTCTAAGCTTTGAACAATAAGCCTAGGCGCACATTAACGATTTTGTATTTGTTCAAACTTAAAACCCATCCGGCCGATTGTTAAGTCGTTCATGTGCATCTAGTGGGTAGTTTTAGTCTCGGTTTTAATATTTCCAATGAACAAAGTCCTAAGTATAAAGGCATCTAGTAATTTGCACAAGGATGCTCTAGCCAACAGGAAATTGGTTTTATCGAAATTTCAGGGAAATGGTTTTTAAGTGGATATGCATCAGAGAGCAACTTTCTCCATTTTTTCTAGCGAGAGTACTGTCAAAACTGATAAATAAAATACTGAGCTGGTCTATAAACCCGAAATCACTGATACCTCACAAGTTACAACATTCTTCACTTATCCCTTTCCCAAGAAGTATTTATTCAAAAATGGAAACCCTATTTTATGCGAAGTTGAAAATTACCGTTCGATAGCAAAACTTTCGTATTTTTTTTTATATAATTTGCGCGCACTCAAGGGGTTGTGACTACCCTTAACATGTTAAGTAAAACAGTACGAGCGTTAGGAAAAAGGGAGAGAGTTTAAAAGGAGATACCGATGCACATTAGTTTTAAATTTCTGAAGATTGTAATGAGAGGGACACTGTCTGTAAAAAAAAACGATAAAATAAGGAGAGACAAGAAGCATTACGACGATATTCGAGTGTCGTGAACGTTTCAATGATGTTGGTATCTTCAATCATCGTAATTATATTGTATGGAATATTTAGTTTTCATTGCAAACCATTCTCAAAACTCATTTCTACTCGACAACATGGTTTTTTTCAAAAAAGATAAAATTTCCCATAGACTTATTCTTTTTAAACTATCCACCCTCGGTTTCGAACCCATTTTATTGAAATGGATTTTTTCTTATTAAGAAAACCGTTACTATATAGTGTATGTTTTGGATCTTCCCTTTATAGCTACATCTGGCGTCCTCCAGGGCAGTCATTTAGGTCCTCTTCTTTTCAATCTTACTATTAATGATCTCGAATTGATTATTCACCATTCTTTTATTTCTCTGATGATACGAAGATTTATAAGATCATTTCTTCACCTACTGATGCTATTCATTATTGTTCTAAAAACTGCTTGGAATTAAACATTTCCAAGTGTTAATCTATTATCTTCGCTCGTAGGTGCATCAAATCTTCTCTCCGTTGCTATCTCCTTCACAACTAAACCATTTCACCAGTTGATAAGATTCGTGATTTTGGGATCATTTGCGACCAAGGACGTATATGATATTATACTACAAGCCAATTCAGCATTTGGCTTCATTAAGCGTTGGTCAAAGGAATTCTCCTATCCTTACGTAACCCGATCTTTGTACATTACTTTTGTTCGCCCACTCCTTGAACACGCTTGCCAATAAGTTTGGTCCCCTTTCCAACAAGTTCACATTTCTAGAATTGAAAATCTTTACCGCCGCGCCGTTTTCTTCGATTTGCTTTGAAAGGTTTTTCTTGGAATCTTGGAATCTTGGAATAAGCCCTTGGTTCTCCCTCTTTACCTAGATCGCATCAAGCTTTTCAGCATGAATACTTTGAAATATCGTAGAAAAATATTCGATGCTCTCTTCTTTCTGGAACCGTCGCGTCGACTGCACAAGCCTTTACCACTTTATCTTCCTTATCACTAATCTTCGCAACATACGGAATCCTTGCTTCTTTTGCCTACCCCCTGATTGAACGTCATATGGCTCAAATGAACCTATCGCCCGAATGCTGAGTAATTTTAATTTCGTTGAAACTAAAATTTTTTTAAAATAAGAGACATTCTTAGCCATTAGTGCTTTCAAACGATTTCGGGAATATAGGCTCCACACGGCTGGCTCGAATGAAGCGTAATCGGGAAGTCCAATGTTCGACTACTTTTTCGAGCAACTTTAAATCGGCAGTAACATTGACAAAAGATAAAACGTACTGTCGACGGATATACCGTCAATTGCCTCAATAGAAACAGTGCTGTCAGTTTAAAAACCAAACCTTTTAAAAAAAAACAGGGATCACATCTACATTAGAATCACTGTCGATAAAATACCTACTCCATCCTTAGACGGATAGATTTTTGATGTTTATTGGAGTGCAGATTGATATTTCTGTGATTCTTAAGTATCTATCTTGAATGTAAAAACAAAATCTACCCAGGCTTCAGAGATGAAGATTATTGATGATGTTGTTTTTTTTTTCAATGGCGTCATTGAATTTTGAACTCAGGATTTCTCATAAAATTTGCTTCGATTCGACTCATGCTTAGCTCACCTTCCATACATATCGATATCTAATAGTAATAACTGGTGTTGTAGCTTGGCGAATAAAAATAAAACTGCGGCTAGTGAATAACTTAACTTTTAAGTTTCTAATTATGCTTCAACTGCTATTGTCTTACATTAAAACAATTTTCTGTTCTTATTTTTTTCAAATTTTCTAGCAATTCTGGCAGCCGGGTCTACAGCCGAGCACATCACAAGAGTAAGTTCATATAACCGCAAAGCCTTTTGGAATAAACTTTTTGAATAGTAAATTATTTAATTGAGTAGAGAATATCTTTCCAGCATAAAGCCATTTGCACAACCACCATATCCCGCCGGTAAACCATCAACAGCTGTGTCTGGTGAAATAGAAGCAGGTCTTCCTCCAGCCCAGCCACCATGGGAGGGCAGAGCGATAGCGACGCACAAATTCCGACTGCTAGAGTTCTCCGCGTTTATGGAAATCCAAAGAGATGAGATTGTGAGTATAGACACTTCAAACTGTTCATGTTGTTATGGAATGTTATTTATAACTTATTTTGTTTCAGTATCACCGTCACCTTTTTGTACAGCTTGGAGGCAAACCGTCCTATACAGACCCATTGCTGGAGGTTGGGTTTTTCTTACATAGAATTTGTATATTTTTATACTAAATCACTTTTATTTTTACAGTCTGTTGATATCCGACAAATATCTGACAAATTCCCTGAAAAGAGTGGTGGTCTGAAAGATCTCTATGAAAAAGGCCCCCAAAATGCATTCTATTTGGTAAAGTGTTGGGCAGATCTGAATACAGAAATTTCAGGAGAAGCTGGTGTTTTCTACGGTGTGACTAGCCAGTGAGTATATAAACAATTCATTTGTTTTTTTAGGAACATACTTTGGTGCACCAACAGCCGATTTGTTCAGTAGGTCCTAAACTCCCTATACTTGTAATGTTACAAGCCCTTACCTAAGTTAGTATCGTAATTCGTAATTCGTTATATTTGGTGTAACTGATTTGTTTTGAACTTTATTCCAAGGTTCTCGGGGAGAGTACGATAACTTTGGCGACAAAAAATAATAACGGTTTCTGATAGAGGGGTTCAATACAAGCATTTTTTACTATGGGAGGGGGGGGGTCTATCTCCCCCCGTTTAGGCAGTAGGGGCAATTTTATAAAAATTGACTTAAAATCTAAAAAAAAATATTGTAGAACAACGGGAAAACTTACAGATACAATTTATACTTTTTATGAAAGCCAGAAACTTGCACTTTATAATAAATTTTAAATGAAGTGGTTTCAATTTATAGTTTTTGAAATAACTGACTTCAAAGTCAAAATTTACGAAAAAAAATTTTAGAAAATCACTTTGAGTATTATGTTTCAATATATGTATGCAACAGCTTTCCGCTTGGCCCGCTTCGCGGGGCTCATTATTTTAACCCTTTTTCCGCAGGCTTAAGCTGCTAATGCTAAATATGAAAATAGCAATTAATTTCCGTATGCAACAGCTTTCCGCATGGCCCGCTTCGCGGGGCTCATTATTTTAACCCTTTTTCCGCAGGGTTAAGCTGCTCATGCTAAATATGAAAATAGCAATTAATTTCCGTATGCAACAGCTTTCCGCATGGCCCGCTTCGCGGGGACTCATTATTTTAACCCTTTTTTCCGCAGGGTTAAGCTGCTCATGCTAAATATGAAAATAGCAAATAATTTCCGTATGCAACAGCTTTCCGCATGGCCCGCTTCGCGGGGCTCATTATTTTAACCCTTTTTCCGCAGGGTTAAGCTGCTCATGCTAAATATGAAAATAGCAATTAATTTCCGTATGCAACCGCTTTCCGCATGGCCCGCTTCGCGGGGCTCATTATTTTAACCCTTTTCTGCAGGGTTAAGCTGCTCATAAGCTTTGGGGTGCAAATTTTTTATATGAAAAGTTTCTTTTAAAATTAGAAAATGTTTTGATTTTAAAAAAGAAATATAGTTTTACTATTTTTCAATTATCTCAAAAACTATAAGACATAGAAAAAAGTAATTTATATCGTTTGATAAAAAATTTATTGAAGCAACTAACTACATCAAAATTTTTTTTATCAGTGAATTTCAAAGTTGAAATAATCCACGTTTTTTTGATTCAATAAATTGAAAATCTGTTAAATCTTCAACATCAAAAAGTAACTTTTTTTAATAAATTTTTTATTTATCAATTTATTAGAAAAATAGTTTGATAGTTGTAGCGGTTTTGACAAAAACAATGTTCACCATTGCATGTTGCAATAAAAGTCATTATAAAACCCAAATTTAGATTTTTTTACCCATTTTGTATTTTTTTAAATATCATAAAATATATGGGTTTTTGAGTACACTTGTTCATCAGTTTTTTTTTATTATTGTTTTATTTATCTGTAAAAAATAAAAAAGTCTTTGTTTAACAGGCATTTTTTGAAAAATATGACCTCAAATCAAAAATTTGCTTGGGGAAGAAAGTTTGAACACCATTTAAAATTGAAAATCTGGCAACAGAATTAAAAACTTTAAGCTGGTGTGAGAGTAAGTTAAACTGGCCCACAAAAGAACATTCGTGAATGTATAGACATTAGATGTCTATGGAATGCATAGTCGTTATTTAATCGATCGTTGTAAGTTTTATAGCTTACTAGCTGAGCCGCCCGGCTTTGCTCGGGTCTGTAGATTTAAGTTTCCAGTTCTCGTTTTTCCTCTTCCGTGGGAATTTGGGGATGAAATATAATCTGTCTTACTGTGGGACTAAGTGGAATCCTAATGCTGAAAGAATTTTTTTAATCTATCCAGCAGTTTCTAAGTGGGAATCTTCCGTTCCCGTAGAAATATGTGAATGAAATGTAAGTATATCTCGCTGAGGCTGAGGGATAATGTAGCATCCCAGAGTTGAAAGAATTTTTGAAATCGGTCTGAAAGATTTTTTGAAATCTGTGGAGTAGTTTTTAATTTTCCGTTCCCAACCCCGTTCCTGTGGGAATATGGGGATCAAACCTTGACAGGAACCATCTCTTAACTAAACTATGTCTACCCTGAAAATTTCATAAAAATCCGTTGGGTGCACTGAGAAAAATTTCAAACGCATTCATATTTAAACCAAACTCAAACACATATGATTTGGCATGGAATCGGTTTCTATTTAATTTTAATAGAAACCTATTAACTAATTGTTGAAATGAGTTGAACATGATTTAGTTTAAATTATCTTTGCTTTCTATTTAACCTAAACGTGTTTCTATTTGTTTTAATTGACTTCATCTAATTTTCTTTCAAATAGAATTATCTTCGTTTCATTTGAACATGTCCGTGTTTGAAACAAATACGTTTTCTGTTTAGAACAAATTGTTTCAGTGTTAGCTTTTTTAAACAGATTCAAAGTTATTTCAAGCATAAATCTATTCGTTTATATCAGACTCGTTCGATTTTAAATTAATAAGTTTTTTATTTGAAATGATAGTAATTAGTAATAGTTTAAGACCCGAGTGTGAATTTGGAGTAAGCATGCATATACCACAAAATCCTAGTGTACTAAATACTGGTAAACTAAGTTTTTGATTGTGTATACTCTTTTACTCAAAATTCACACTCGACTCTTAAACAATTACCATAATTTCAAATAAAAAACTTACTAATTTAAAGTCGACCAAGTTTTATATATAAATGAGAAGACATATATGCTTGGAATAACTATGGGATCTGCTTAAGAAAGCTAACGTTTGAACAATTTGTTCTTAACAAATAAAAACAAGTTTCGGTTTACATAAAATGGAACGCAAAGAATATGACTTGGATAATAAAACTGCAAAAAGTTTTAAGACGTCAAAAGCTTCAAAGAAACCATGTGAAGAAAAAAAAGCATTTGAGTTTATTTTTTTACAAAAATTTATTTCTAAAATAACATTTTCCATAATTTATATTTGAAATTAAAATCAAAATTAATATGTACATGTAAAGAAGTGCTATTAAAATAAGAAATATTCTTGAAATACAAAAGTTTTTTAAGCTTTTTACAAATTTCAAATGATTTCTAGTGTAACGTTTATTACAACATACATATACATATACCTTAATTTCATTTGGAAATATTGTTAAAATTTTTGTGGATGTTTTTCTAACAGGCTACCGTTTTTCTCGTGAAAAGAAATGACTGCTTTGCCTTTGTCCGTTTGTTGTAGTATATCGAATAAATTCTAAAATGAATAATGGCACAGTGTTAGGTAAGCTCGTAAAACTTAATTTTTCTTTTCTTACATCTGCCAAACTGAAGGAACTTGTTGATGTTTCTGGAAATTTAACATTTAACATCCAATCAGATACTTTAGTGCCGACAGAAACTGCAAACGTAATTCAAAATTATTTATACAGATTACTATTCAGGTTATTCTAGTGGTATCAGTGAATACCTACCTTTTCTTTTTTGTTTCTCCCATACAAAATGCCTTTCCCTAAATTCAGCCCTAGGGTCAACTTTTGGAATAACATCCTTAATATCTTCTGTAGAAAGATATTTAAGTCTCTCTAGCTTAACTTCGCTTTCTAAAAAAATGTTAAAATAAATGAACTCAAGTTTGATATTGATATCAGATGCTGCTGGTTCCTAGATATTCAAGAAAAAAATATAAAGAAAACAAAAAATGTAAAGATAAACAAACGGGTAAACGAAAATAATGCTTTATCACAAAAATTTAATATGTTCAACATAATTGTAAGAACTTGTACTTACCATGGAGAAGAGGAAACAACGAAATTAAGTTCCACTCCTTAAGTTAATCCCTCAATCCTTTTTAGTCTGGATGCACAGAATCTGGTTCAATTACAAACACAGTATTTAAACACTCTGTGTCCAATGTATAAGAATTGATTGATTCCCTATTTGACTTTTTTTTGTTAGCACGCCCGAAAATCACCTTTTAAATATCACTTGAAATCAATTTTGACCGAATAATCACTTAGATTTAACTGCGCGCACGACCATCCTTATTCATTTGACTTTTTCAATGGTAACGCCAAGCAGCTTTAGACAACTACAGTTATCTGTTTTCTTCGTTTGAGTTCAATTTAAATAGATTCGAGTTCGAACGTAACATTTTCTATACCATTTTTCTCTTTTGTAAATATTTTGACTTCGTTCATATTTGAGCCAAACTCGTTCGCGTTTGTGTTATGTTTAATTATTTACGTTCTTACTTCGTTTGAGTTCAATTCAAAAAGATTCAAGTTTGAATGTAACTTTTCTAAGTTTGTTTCTTTTGTAAATATTTTAACTTCGTTTATGTTTGAATCAAACTAGTTCATGTTTGTTTTAAATTAAATTTTGGGTGTCCCCTCTTTGTTTGAGTTCAATTCAAATAGATTTAAGTTTGAGTTATAATATTGCTTATTTTTTTCTCTTATGTTAATATTTAAACTGCGTTCATGTTGAAAACAAACTCGTTCATATTTAAATACTTTTAAATAAGTAAAACAAATAACAGGCTTTTCAAAAATCAAACAGGGATTATTTTGATTTAAACCGACTTTACTTTAAAAAATAGTTTTTTCGGATCTAAATAGATTTCAATTCGGTTTAAACAGAATTCTATTTGTACTGATTTAAACATATAGTTAAACATGCTTCTATTTAAAAAAATCATGGTTCATTTTTCTCAGTGTGGTTTAGGAGTTTACCCCGGACATACATACATACATACATACATACATCTTACTTTATATATATAGATAGATAGATGTGGATGTGATTTTCGAACATTTACCACCATTCGAATGTAGGGATAGAATTCTAAAGTTGAACCAGGCTTAGATCTGACTTTTTTTCATAAATTCTGAAGCACGTCTTAAGAGCATTGTAATTCCTTTCGTTTTAAATTCATTTTTATTTGATTTTATCTTATAACTACTACAATCCTAACTTATATTATTAATGTGAAAGTCACTCTGTCTGTCCAGCTTTCTATGTTACAGTCTCCTGCCCAAACTACGTAACTAATTTAAATGAAATTTTGTACAGAGATAGTCTAGAACCAGAAGAAGGACATAGGCTATATATTTTATGCCTATATTCCCACGGGAACGGGAACGTATACGGGAACTTAGAAACTACAACACTGATTTCAAAATTTTTTCCACCGTTAGAATGCTACACTATCCCTGAGTAACATAAACTTTTATTCATCCACATATTCCTACATATACTTTGACACTACAGCACCGATTTCAAAAATTTCTTCCACCGTTGGAATGCTCCATAATCCCCGAGCAACATAAACTTTTATTCATCCCCATATTCCTTACGAGAAAGGTCACCATGTTTCCACGGGAACGGGAGTCTTTACTAATATTATATCCGAAGTTAAATCTGTTTGTCTATTTCTCTTTGTTACCATTTACCGCTCAAACAATTGAAACTATTTACATATATGAAATTTTGTACAGAGACAGTCTAGAACATGAGGATGGACATATATATATTATGCAATATGTTTTATCCCTGTATACCCATGGGAACGGTATTTGTCATTAAAGCTCAGACGCTTTAAGTTTCAGGTGTTCGTTTAGAAAAAATTTCCATGGCAACTTTATGTGGCAGAATCACGTGTATCAATCACAAAACCTTTTTATTTCGCAAAAGATGAAAAAATAAGAGCGTCGTGTGCAAACATATACTTAAATAAAGTAATATAACAATAGTTTACTAGAACGCATGAATGTGTTTCATTTGCAAAATAAGTAGCCTTAAAAATTAAGAATGCTGCCGAAAGTCACTATTCCACGCGGACGAAGTCAATTTCTTAATGCTAATGCCTTTCGGCCTAAGGATAACTTATTTATTTACAAACTAGAGCTATGGTTAAAATCAACAAAAATTAAAGAATTTAGTTTTCTAGATCATTTTTTGGTTTTGTTCTTATAATAACTTAATTCTAATCAAAGCTACTTAAGTCTACCTACATCGAATAGCTTAGGCTGGATGTGCCTCCTAGGTAGTTCATAGTAAATAGCCAAATAAACATTTCTTTCAACCAGCAATTCTTCTGTGTAAATGTATTCGCGTTATTGGTACGCGTTGGTTCACGGTCATTTGTCCATCAAAATATCATTCTTTTAAAAACAGTAATATTATTAAAATTAAAAAAAAAAAAAACGTTTCTTTTTCAGATATGAAAGCAACGAAAATGTCGTCCTTATCTGCTCAACAAAGGTGTGCTCATTTGGCAGTCAAATTGTGGAAAAAGTCGAAACCGAATATTCGCGACTCGAAAACGGCCGGTTTGTTTATCGCATACAGAAGTCTCCCATGTGCGAATACATGATCAACTTTATACAAAAACTGAAGAACCTGCCCGAACGATACATGATGAACAGTGTCCTGGAAAATTTTACAATACTACAGGTTTGTAGTAACAAAAAAAAAACCTATATTCCTAATTTGGCATAACACTTTTGTTTTCGTTAAACTTTTAAGGTTATTGCGTCACGTGATACACAAGAGACACTCCTCTGTATAGCATACGTGTTCGAAGTGGCGGCCCAGAATAGTGGTGCAACACATCACATCTACCGGTTAATAAAGGAATAGCATGAGCTTCTTCCTTTGGTAATCAGCAGCAATAGCAGTAGCAGCAACCTTAATGAGAACAATAACAACAATTTAAGTCTTAGCCACAATAATAACAGCAGTAGTAGTAGTGGTAACAACAACAACAACAACAATCAGACTATGAACCTGAACAACAACAACAACAACAGCAACAACAGCAGCAGCTATATGGCAATGATGCCATCAGCTATAACTGCGGCTGCCATGGCGAAAGCGCCAGCAATGGCATTGCCGTCACAAATTGTAGATAGCACAATCACTTCAGATAAACAGCAGCAACAGCAGCATCAACAATCTATAGCAAAGTATTCAACATCCGTCGTCAAATCATCGCCCTCATCAAATTCACCTCCAACGCTGCTGCAGCAACAAACATCGTCATCGGCGCCATCTATTGCCACCGTCGCTGTCGGCGTCGGCGTCGGCGTCGGCCTCTCCGCATCAGCACCATCGACAATATCATCATCAGCAACAACATTATCATCCGCCGGAGGATATCATAGTAATTTAATAAGTAGGATTAGTAGAAATATGAATAGTAGTAGCAATAATAGTACTATTAAGGACAAAGTTCAAATCTCTTGTAATTTATCACAGGACATGGAAGCAACGGGGTCAAAAAACAATAATAATCTTAGTAACGAAACTAGTGTTAATTTAAATTTAACTCTTAACAACAACAACAACAACAACACCAACAACAATAATATTAATTTAAATTTAATGGAAAACAATACTCCAATGCAGGGCAGTGTTGGCAATAGCATTATGAACGATGTAAAGCCCACATCAATGCATATGACGTCCTTGTTAGATGACAATTGTATATCTAAGATGGGTTCGTCTTTATCATCATCATCGCCGTTGCATTTTTTTAAACTTCCCTCAGCTGTTTACAGCGCAGAGACGTCGTCGTCGAATAATGCCGCAGTGGTAAGATGTCTAAATGAGGACGCATTGAACTTGAGTGGCATCGGGAAAGGTGAGATGACTGTTTCAACAACGCCACTGATCTCGTCGGGAATAGTGCAATCGAGAGTGACATCGATAATGGCAACGCCGACATCCATACACCATGATGAGAGCAGTGATTTGATGAGAAGAGGTAACTTTGGTCGAAATTAGATTTGGAATAATATTGATGTTTTTCTTTTGTATTTATTTATTTATTTTGTCCAAGATGGGTTCAAGGGTCTTGTTTTTTGGTTTACTTTTTGAATAACTTTGTTTGGGACTTGAGTCTATAAGAACAGTGCTTATGTTCTCTGTGTGTTTTGTTTGTTTATTGGAGCCCTGGGTAAAGTTCTTTTTTTTAATCTCTGAATTTGCCTGAAGGTAGGACTAGGTTTATGCTATCAGGTAACGAACGCGTTGTCGAATGGCATGTATTCTTCTTCAAACGACAGGGAAAAGCCAGGTTTCTTGGCTGTCAAGGAAACCTGGATAAAGTTTAACGAATGAACCTGTTATTGGTCACCAATAAATACGTTGTGCATATTGTACTTGCGATAGCGTATAAGCTAGAGGCATTCAAACTATGTACCTTGGCTGATTTGTCATAATGGCATTACAACTTACATGGTGAACCTTGACAAATTGTCAATTTTGAACGTCTACGGTTATAAAAACTAAGAGCAATGGCAATGATTTCACTTATGAAAGCCGTGTTTTATTGGGAATCTAAACTCACATCCCAACAGAGGCAAAAATGTTTTTTCTACGGGTATCGCCTTTTACAAGGAATTGGCCGTTAGTATTCATTGCCATGAAAAGCGCTTTCTCGATTAGCCGTTCGGAACCGGCAGAAAATTGTAGGTTCCTTCCATGGTTCCAAGTTTGTTCTTGCTTCGGCAGAACATATACTAAAATTGGAACGGTACAGAGAAGATTAGCATGGCCCCTGCGCAAGGATGACACGCAAAATCGTGAAGCGTTCCACATTTTTTTAAAAAGGGCGGCCGTGGTGCTGTGGTAGAGTGTTCAGTAGATAGGCCGGCCGCGTGGGTTCGAATCCCGCTCTGGACATCTACTTTTCTTTCAGCCTCCCAGTTTCGTATGGAAGTCACCCTTGAGGTTATATCTAAAATAGCTAACACCTTATTTCCGACTACTGCAACACAGAAAAAAGGGAAGGCTGCTACCCTGGTAGTACAATGGACCGGTAATAAGGTCTGAGTTCTCCAGATTAGCATACATGCCTCCTCTTTTTTAATAAAAAAAAAAATGGTTCCAAGGCATGATTGAGTGAGAAATGTGCTAGGCCCAGAGGCTCCTCGCTCTATTGGGCCACCCTATTTATTTATTTTTTGCAAAACATCGCAAAACATCGCACATAGTAAAGATGACTATAAAATTCCCAATAAAACACGGCTGGTATTTGCCTTTAATTTTGTACGGTTCTTGATTTTTGTGCTCACACATTTGGTTGAAGTTTAAAGTCCCAAATGAAAGAAGTCCATTGAGACCTATGCATCTTCGCGGTTTAATACTTTGAAATTCGTGCCGTGTAGTTGTAGCACTACGATATTCCCCATGTTTCCCGGTGTATGGATTTTGTGTGAAGGAAACCCACAGCCCTTTCTAACCAAAGTACAGATTCACTCGATCCACTTTGATGAACAGTTCAACCATTAACCTAAAAAGGCGGGAGTTTGCATGTCAAATGGAGCCTCCAGAATCCGTTTTGTACGGCAAAGTAGAGTCAAATTATTTTGGGCCATCTTCTATACTTTTTGTTGATCGAATCTTGATTTCGTCTATTTTCCCGACCCTACTAAGAATTTTTGACATCGTCAAGTTCAAATAAATTGCTCATTGTGTGTTGTTTTCAAAAGTCTCTAAGCAAAAGCCCAATGCGAAACAAATTGAAAAACGAAGCTCGTTTTTTTTAAGTAGCATTTAGTAGCTTTCAAGTCCCAAACAAATTGTTTTTAATATTTTTTTTTTTTACATAAATTACAAAACAACTGATCTCATCAATAAAAAAAAACATCTAACAAAAAGTACACAAATCAAACCAAAAAACATATCCAACTTATCAAGTGAAAGAATAATTGAAAATTCTCGTCTAATCACTAAAACCAATCCACCGCAAAATAAAATTTAATAAACATAAAACACAAATGAGTTTCAAACTAAGAATAAAAAATTTTAAAATAAAAAAAAGGAATTTTCCAAAAAATAGTGCCTACATCAAAATAAATAATAATAAAAATAAATAAATATAAAATTATATATATATTATATTGAAAATAACAAAAAAAAAGAAAAAGAAAACAGAAGCAGAAAGAAAAGAAAATAAAAGAAAAGCGACTATATTTAGAAATCACAATACTAGATTTTAGAGAGTATTATTAGTTTTATACTTAAAAAGTATTTATAATTTTCTTTCTAAAACTTTCTTCAATTTGCGAGTAAACACAATGATTTCTCTTATATCTTTCTTCATCTTTCAAAACAAACCCCACTCATCGTTTAGTATAAAAAATAAAGCAGACCCATACCTGTGCATGTTTTTTGATATTATTTTTTGCTAAATAATTTTGTTTAATCAAAAAAAAAAAACCGAAGTAACTTTAAGCAGTTTTTAGTTTTATTTGATTTTTATTCGAATGCAGTGCATTCACAAACAATAAAAGTAATAAAACCAATTGTTTTACATTTAATAAGATAAGCAAAATAAACGAATTGTTTTAATTTGTAATAAACGCATGTACCACCAGAAAGAACCGTTTTGTATTTAAATTGTTGTACTAAAATGGAATCATTTTCTTTGTATGTATATTTCGATGCAATTTTTTGTAATTAGAAGTTCAAAACATAATTTAAAATTAACAAATGCAAAAATTGCGGCCAAATTTGTTTAAATATTTGTAAAATATTATCATTTTCATTAAAAGTACCAGCAAAGAGAGTGAAGTTTTTCTTCTTTTTTTAATTTTTAATAAAAACAGAAACGGAATCATAAAATTGTATAGAATTGTTTTGTATATTTAATTTAAAACTATAATTTTTCTATTTTACTTAAAATATAAAAATACATTTAACAAAAGTGTCATTTTGGTTAAGACATTTCTTAAACATAAAACACAAATAGCATTATTCTGTCCATGTCACTCTCTTAAAAATGCCAATACATAAGGAAGGATTTTAAATAAACAAACGAAAGAGTTTCTTTATTGTTTGTGTTTGTTTGGAGACACTCTTTTCTTACTTGAGCATTATGATTGTATTTTGTAATATAAAAAAAAATTTAAAAAAAAGAAAATAAAAAAGCAGAGGATGGTTACGCTAAAAACTTAGAGATAATAACGACGTTAATGTAAGAAAATTAATTATAAATATAAATATATATATAAAAAGAAAAACGAGAAAAATCGTAATTATATTATTGTATAAGTTTAAGTAGCTGTTATATTCTTATTCTGTGTTGTAATAATTTAAAATTTTTGCAATTACTTTTTTAAAATATCTTTTTTTTTTGGTAAATTAAAAATAATTCATCTGAATGAAGAACGTGTTTCATTTCTTTTCTATAAGTATATGTGTATCTAATGCCAGATATTTTTGCGAAATTCTCCTCAGGATAGTGCGTGAAAATTGAGTTGCTGAGATCGATGGCTAGTTGATGTTTTTTGTTGATTCGATAGATTTATCTCAAGAACTACTTCTTTCAATGAAAAGTGTTTTTTATGGTAATGGATGTTCACATATTTATGCGAGAGTCCTAAAATACCTGGTCCAGATGGTATCCCCGCCCCGTCGTTATTCTGAAGATGTGTTCTGCGCTGGCATAACCACTGCGTAAGCTTTTCTTTCCCTTTTCCCTATTCTTCTGAGCTCTTCCCAAGCAGATGGAAAACTGATGGCATATCTCACTGAAAAGTGGAACCAATCTTTACATTGTTTTGGAGAAAGTAAAATTATTGCGCTTGATATTTCTAAGGCATTTGATAGATTTTGGCATCAAGCTCTCTTATCGAAAATGCGTGCTTTTGGTATCGATGAGTCTCTTCTTCGTTGGATTAGAAACTACCTTTCGAACCGTTTAATACAAGTTGTGGTGGTCTGATACCCATTTTATAAATTCTGGTGTGGCCCAGGGGTCCGTTTTGTCTCCGACTCTCTTCCTCGTTTTCATAAATGATCTCTTGTCTGAGATTAATTAATCCGCTTAACTGTTTTGCTGAGGACTTGACTCTCATCTGTTCATATTCGTTTCCAAATTCACGTCCCTGCTCTTTGCATCTGGAACTGGAACGGTTGCGTATAATTAGCTCATAGAATTCTGACCTTGACAGCATTGTTACATGGGGTAATAAAAACCGGTTAGATAAATCTAAACATTTACCCTGTGGCCATTAACTATGAATGGTACCTGCATCCAAGAAACCGAAAAGCTGTCCTTGGTTTGTGTATAAACGATGACAAAATATAACAAAACAGTACAGTCAAACTTCCTTATAACGAACCTTCAAGGGAACGAAAAATTGCTTCGTAATAAAGAAGTTTTATAAAAAATTCGTTATATAGAAAATCTATTTTTTCTGCAGGTATTCTTTTCTGCAAGTATTCTTTTATATTAAAAAAAAGCAATGTAACAAAAGAGAACTCATTTTAAAGAAATTTATTAATTTTTATTTTTTAGTTAAAAACATATCAATTTTTGATTGAATATGAACAGTTTTGGTTTTTGTTTTGTTATAAAAATCTTCCAATTTAGAAAGATGAAAATATGCATCATCTGAGGTTTCATCTCTTGTTTCAATAAAATTTCGAAAATTATCGAATGCAGTTCTCATATCATTATCGCTGGGTTTTTTCCGAACAGATTCGATTTCAGCATTGTCATCTGATGAATCTGATTCATCAGATGTAACATTCAAAATTGTTTCGTCTGAAGGAAGTTCCATGGTAGCAACATTTGCATCCACTGCAACATAATCGTCAAATGTAACATCATAATCATCACTTGGTAAAACTCTGTTAATGTTGCTGTTGTTCTCGATTATTAATGATCTTATCGTTGACAATGGAACAGAGTCTTCATCAGACCAATTATCAAAAGTACCAAAGCCAGCTTTTTTAAAACAATTACGAATTGTACTTGTTTTAACATCGATGCACCAAGCCTTATGAACATCTGTAATGGCATCCAAGAGATTGGATTTGTATTCTCGCCCCTGATCCATAGCTTCAAGAACTCTCTGTAAGAAGCGGTGACGATAGTACACTTTTAAATTTTGAATTACGCCTTGGTCCATTGGTTGGAGTATTGATGTTGTATTCGGTGGGAAAAATTTTAACTTTATTGACTTTAAATAAATCTGAACCATCGGTGGATGTGCCTGACAGTTGTCAAGAAAAAATAAAACTTTCCGTCCTTGACGCACAAATTTTTGATCTTCTTTGACTATCCATTTTTGGAAAAGTTCACCGGTCATCCAAGAGTTTTTATTATTAAAATAATCAACTGGCAAGGACTGGATTCCTTTAAAACAACGAGGCTTTGCACTTTTCCCAATCACTAAAAGCTTCAATTTCTCATCACCTGCCATATTTGAACCAACCATTAAGGTGACCCTCTCCTTGCTTTTCTTCCCTCCGTGACACTTTTCGTGTTTAAAAGCCAGTGTTTTTTGAGGAAGACATTTAAAGAAGAGACCCGTTTCATCCACGTTAAAAACATTCTCAGGGCTGTATCCTTCTAGTAAATTTGGAAGCGTATTTTGAATCCAATTTTGACACACTTCATCATCTACGTGAGCCCCTTCCCCGCATAAAGTTTTTTGTTTGATGCCGTACCTATACAGTGATTTTTTATTTTAATACAAAAAAACCTTTTCTTGCAAATTAAACTAGCTTACCGTGTTTTAAACTTATCAAGCCATCCTGTACTGCCTTTAAAATTATGTTGTCCCAAAGATTCAGAAAAATCTTTAGCTTTTTGTTTGATAACAGAGCCCGAGAGTGGTAAATTCCTTTTCCTGTTTATCTGCACCCATTTTAGCATTGCTTTATCCACATCACCGTATTTTGTTTTTCTTAATTTTTTTTGGCTTCTGTTAGAACTTGCTTCGGCAAACTTTAAAATTTTTAATTCGTTCTTTAAAATTGTTGATAATGTACTAAACGACACACCAAATTTTTCAGCCACATCTTTTTTCTTTTCACCACTTTTAACTTTTTCAATAATCGCCAATTTCTCTGATAGCGAAATAGCCTTGCGCTTCGACATTTTTGTACAATTGATTCGCGAACTTAAAATGTAAACTTAAACGATTCACCTGTCTATATGCGTAAAACTTCTACAACACATGTACCCTTCTTCAAGCATCCATACATACATACATCACATACATTAACTTTTAAAAAATTCTTGCCAAAACGGGGAGTTCCCTATTAAATCTAGGAATAAAAATCTTAGTAAGCTTTGAAAATTTGAAAATTGAAATTTCGTTATACAGAAACAAATTTGCTTTTGGGTAAAAGAAATTAGTTCCTTATAAAGAGAATTTCGTTATAGGGAACTTCGTTATAAGGAACCTAATTCGTATGGGATATTTTTCAAGGGGAAGGGGATCGAAATGAAATTTGTTATAGAGAGAATTATGTTATAAAGAAGTTCGTTATAAAGAAGTTTGACTGTATAACAAAAATTCACGGATACCTTTGGATGGATTTTTATTAGAAATGGGGTTGCGTCTCTGCTAAATGCTTAGCATGTAAAGCGCAACAAAATTCTATCCAGACACGATTATTGAACGCCCCCAAAGTAAACAAAAGGTTATTGCGCGATAAGAGAAGTAAAGGGTTACCCTTTTTTATTTATTCCTCTACGAATTGCACCAAATCTTTTTTTTCAACAATCACATCTCTCATTGGGCATAAGGTTATTGAATATTGATGATGTCTCACACTATTAAGTATTCTTTTTATGGTTGTCTACAAAGGAAAAAAGTGCAATAGCAGTGCGTTCGGTTCATTTGTAATAATCTCTAGCTCTAAAAATAAAAATAAATCGTTTTGTGGCTTAAAAGTTTAACGTTCAGATTTCAGAACCCGTTCAAAAGTGCGTACTGGTGAGACGTGGGTGAGACGCTGTACCGCTGTAAGATGCTCACTACAGGAAGTCTTAACTATGCTTCATTATGTACAAGATCGAACATTTTACTGTTTGCGAAATATTTTCTGTGGTACGTGTAGATGGTAAATAAAATAATAATTTTGAGGATGTGGAAGAAAATGAGAGTGCACGAAACAAATTAGTGTGTTAGTTTGGTCTTTCAAAAATTTCATATGTGCATTTTCTCTTTCATTTAAACTGTTCTCCCCTCTTTTATAATCTGTCAGGGATCGCCGCTGACCAGATGATGATGGTCCTTGAACATCCAGAGTATCTTCATCATACAGAACTTGGGCATCTTCATTCACCCCTATTATGAAAGGCGTTACACTTGAGTGACAATAGTCACTTTATTTGTCGAGTCACTTTTTAGGCGTTTAAGTATCGGTATTACGTTCCTTGAACGCCACTTAATTACAATCCAAACGCCTTCCACATGATCAGCTGATCATGACAGATTGGGATTTGAATAGAAATTCTAGTTTTGTCTTGAAATTTAAATTGTTTTTGAATAACACATGAAAATGAATAGTTTTCCTCTGTTAATTGCAGTGAGAAATAGGGTGCTTTCATAATTGCATAGTTGCGTTAGTCTGACCAATGCATAATTTTCATAAATGCAAATGACAAATGTAATAGTTTCATTAAAGCAAAACGCAAATATTTGCAGCGCAAATGTGCAAATGCTTTAATTCGTTTGCTTTTCGGTTTTCATCTTCAGAGAAAGAGACAGACAGTACAAAACACAACTATTTTTTTTTTCTTTATTCAAGTCAAATGTCAGATTTCAAGAAGACTATTAACTACCGCGGAAAAAATACAAAACAAAGTAAAAGTACAAAAAAATGGACGAAAACTCTTCAGGCTCCAAGTGATATATAAACAAAAAAGTACTGAATGAAATAAATAAACGGGAAAAAGAAAGAAAAGTATTTTATGGAACTGTGTACACAGAAAAATTCTTTCAATTCTTTGACAGATGACGCAAATCCGAAAAAGTGTTCATAAATGCATTGTAAAATGCATGCGCAAATATTTTGAATGACGTTAGTCTGATTGCAAATGATCGCATGTAAACAGAGCAACCGTGCAATTATGAAAGCACCCATAGTGGTATAGCGATGAGAACGAAAGGCAGAGGATATTGGAAACAAAAGAAAAATAACCTGATAAGAGAAAGAAGAATCCTTTACAACTACACAGTGACTTCCATTTGCTTTTTTATTGAACAGAATCTGTTTTATTCTGTTTAACTTAAAATTTTGCATCGAACCAAACCTTTAAAATATACACACATGAAAAATAGAAATACGGCATGAAAAGATTTCGTTTCTCACTTATTTTAAGTTTTGCCATTCTTCTTCAGTTCTAACCGCTAACTGCTGTTCATTCTTTTTTTTTTGTCCTCCGTTTGGGAGATACCTTTTTCGAAAATTTGTTGCAAGTTGAAGATTTGCTCCATCGATATGCTCCTGAACTGCTTTTTTCACCCTAAATTCAGTCAAATAAAAGTTATTTAAGAAAAAAGAATAAATCAACTACAACTTACATTTTTATTCAAGTAAAACAATCTTGGCGTTTGCAAATTTAAAGTCGCCAAAAAGTAGCGTTTTACTAGTCGTTTAACTGAAATAAAACGACAGCTGCAATACCGAAGAATGACAGAGTGTCGTTAAAAAAAATTACATTCCACTAAACGCTAAATGTCAATTGGCGTAACGCTAGGTTAAACGACTTTCATAATACCGATTTCTCTAAATGAAAGTTGTCGTTCAAGCAAAACGCCTACCATAATAAGGGTGATTATTACTGCACAATTTTTCCTGGAGCGGATCCTTGTGTATTCATTCATTAGAAAATACAGCCAGATGGATTTACCGCATGTTAAGGTCTGAATAAGTAGTCAACTGCCTAATCTAAAGGCAACAAAGACAGTGGCGTATAGTTTCCCTCCAGTAGCTACAATCACTTTTTTGTTTTTTGAAATTTTTTTTTAAGTTTCAATTTGAAATCCATCTAGAAACCTATAAGCAAACCATATGCCATTTTTTTTCTCACGAGAAGGAGGTCCAAGTGAGTTGAGGTCAATTGCAAAACAATTGCTCAACTGCTTTGTAAACTGACTGCTGTTCCTTGATGAATCGAAAGAAATTCATGCTTATTTTGACATTCTATTCGAATGAAAGTTTAGTCGAATTCGAATGAAGTGCATTTTGAGACTCGAATGATTCGAATGTTAGGCATGTAAAATTTCGAATCATTCGAGTCTCAAAATTCACTTCTTTCGTATTCGACTAAACTTTCATTCGAATGGAATGTCAAAATAAGCATGATTAGCATCTCGTTTTTAATAGCAAATAAAAATATAAGATCTTTTTTCTTTTAATTCACTCATTTTTGTCAGAAATGCATCTAAACATAAACAGTAAACAAACACAAAAAAGACTAAACTCTTCATTCGCTTGCTTTATCACTCATATTTTTCGTTCGACCGATTTTGACGCACTGGGCGAATACAATATCGAAAGTTCGCTACTCATAATTGGTCGATAGCTCTAGTCGATAACTTTTTGACATTTGAAGCGAACTTCATTTAAGCGAATCGCTACTCATAATACGAAATTATCGAATTCGCTTGGATTTTAGTTCGATTCGCTACTCATAATACGGGCCATAATAAGGCTGAATGACAAAAATTTGTACTTTATTATGCGGAAACTAGTACCTATAAGCCGACTCATCTTGAAAAGACCTCACTTGTATTGGAATGT
Organism: Melanostoma mellinum; assembly: GCA_914767635.1. Taxonomy (NCBI): domain Eukaryota; kingdom Metazoa; phylum Arthropoda; class Insecta; order Diptera; family Syrphidae; genus Melanostoma; species Melanostoma mellinum. Next base: position 3,096,367 of record OU612059.1, on the reverse strand, counting down.
AAGAAAAGTTTCCCATAATCTAAAAACTTAACAAAACAACTTATCCTTGATGGATGATTTTGCGGTATTTACTAAACAAAAGCACTGATAAATTTTTCAGTCAACTAAAAAAAAAGAGTCTCTATTTGTATTTTTTTATTTTTCTTTATTTCAAAAATATTTCTTCGTTACAAAAAATATAAGTTAAAATTTCTCTTTAAAATTGTAAACTAAAACAATTTGCTCTATACACAGTCAACATTCATCATTATATTGTTGTTTTCATTTTATTTGATTTTGTCTTCGTTTAATATAGCTTAAATTATAATTTATTTATTACATAATAAAATTAACAAGACCTTAAGAGCCATACCGGATGTGTTCCTTTCGACTAAGAAAGGCTCTTTGATGCAAAACCAAATACATTTATAATATAAATTGCACTTTAATTTATGTAAAAGATGAATTAATGGAGCAAATAAAAAAAAATTAAAATAATAACCTCTCACCAAGAGAAATTCAATTATCTATACAAAAAAGTTTTGCTTTAATTCTAAAGAATGTCATCATTTAAATAAACAAAACTAATTAACTAAAAAAAAAAGAAATCTCCCAAAACCGGAGACAAATAATTTGTAACTTTCTGACTTTTGAATGATAAATTAGACAAAACGAAATATTAAATGTAGCAACCTTTAGACATGAATTTAGCATTTGGATTGATTTTAGATTTTAGAATGAGGATCGATGATCGTTGATTAAAAGGAAAATCACTCTAAAGCAGCAAAAAGGCGGCTATAGTTAGGGCGTTGTTGGCGTTTTGCTTTTTTTAGCTCCAAACATCAGCTGAGTATCGCTTTTGTGCTTCCATTTTCTTAAGATACTGTACAGCGTCTGCTTCGGTCATACCACCTTTGGTTGAAATTACTTTAACCAAAATGTTTCGCACATCCACTGCCATGTTCTTAGCATCTCTGTAAAGAAAAAACAAGACAACTTGTTAAAAAACAACTAAAAAAACAAGTTACATCAAATGTCATTTTGTTTTGTAAGCAAATGTGCAACGGGACAGGTAGTGAAAAAATCATTGATTGAGATCTTTCCGCTGTTTAGCCGTTAAAATTTTTTATAGCATGGCTTGGGAAACAGGTCAACAGGCTAAATACGTCAACTCGTTATGAAATCATGCTTTTTGTTTGTTTACCTATTTAAAGACCGATACAAGGAATAATGTCATTTTTATTCTTTAAAGACTCTGAGATCCCACAACTTCTCATCGTATCATAAAATAGAAAAAGTTTATGGATGTACAGCAAGACAGGTAGTGAGAGGAGTTGATGAAACAAAACCCGACCACTGTTTTCTTGGCGCGAATTTTTATCTTGCATGGCTTGGGAAATCAGTCTCCAGGTGATAGAGAGACCAATTATGAAATCATGCGTGCGCTGCTTAAAACATTCGCAATTTTCTTTTAGGAGGATTGTCTTACCACATTTTTATAAAAACTTTCCAAGGATAAGACGAGAATGTTCAACGGGACAGGTAGTGAAAAAATCATTGATTGAGATATCTCCGCTGTTTATCCGTTCAAAATTTGTTTAGCATGGCTTGGGAAACAGGTCAACAGGTTAAATACGTCAACTCGTTACGCAATCATGCAGTTTGTTTGTTTAGCTATTTAAAGACCGACACAATGACTATGTGATTTTCTTTACTCTGAGAGCTAAGGCCCGCCATCTCATATAAGCAGAAAATAAAATAAAATTCTGTTGTACAGCAAGACAGGTAGTAACAGAGTTGATAAAACAAAATTCTGCCACTGTTTTCTTGGCGCGAATTTTAATCTTGCATGGCTTGGGAAATCAGTCTCCAGTTTATACAGAGACCAATTATGAAATCACGCGTGTGCTGCTTATTACATTCGCAATTCTCTTTTAGGATTGTCTTATCACAAAAACTTTCCAATTATAAAACGAGGTGGACAGGTAATGAAAAAATCATTGATTTAGATCTTTCCGCTGTTTAGCCGTTCAAAATTTTTATAGTATGGCTTGGGAAACAGGTCAACAGGATAAATACGTCGACTCGTTATGAAATCATGCTTTTTGTTTATTTAACTATTTTAAGACCGACAAAAGGACTCATGTGATTTTCTTTACTCTGAGACCCGACTTCTCATCTTAGCATTATTTGTTTGGATGTACACCAAGACAGGTAGTTGCAGAATTGATAAAACAAAATTCTACCACTGTTTTCTTAACGCGAATTTTTATCTTGCATGGCTTGGGAAATCAGTCTCCAGTTGATAGAGAGACCAATTATGAAATCATACGTGCGCTGCTTATTACCCCTATTACTATTGGCGAATCAAACGTTCGATGTGAGATTTTTTCATTGGCGAACAAAAACATTCGACATACTATGGTTGGCGAACTTCACGGTTCGAGTTCGAAATTCAGAAGTACAGTAAAAAAAAAAAAAATCAAACATCAAATCATTGCAGACAATTATCAAATAAGGAAATTTCGAAAAATGCAAAGTTCATTTGATAGGTAATAAAATAATAAGTGGTAAGTAATATAGATTTGTTTTTTGAAAATAGTGAATCTCATAGAAAAAAATTAAGAATGCTTGGACCCAAAAGAGTATACGAGTTACGAGAAAACTCCAACGTCTTGGAACTGCCTGATCATCTCTAAGTTTGGAACAATTACGGTCAAACCTGGATAAGTGAGAAAACTTATCACAAAAAATGTCCCGTTGTTTTAAGTCATTTGAATATGTTCCGGAAAGAAGTATTCGGCCCAGAAATATTTTTTATATTCCTCATCATAGATGTAATTATGCTCTTAATGAACCATTTACTAGATGTATGAAATTATTTAGTTCTCTTTGTGGTAAAATTGATTTTACAAAGGAAAGAAAAGTGTTTAAGAAAAAAGTAATTGAACATTATAAACTACTGTTAATATAGCTTAAGATATCTGTAAGAGGAAACTCGGTAGATGAATAAATAAATAAATTAATAAATAAAAAAAAAAAAAAACTCTATAAGTGAGAGTAATAGCCAGGACCCGACATTTTAAGCTCCCAAAACCTCTATTAGCGAGAAACAGAAACCTCTGTAAGAGAGTCGTTATTCCCTCATTGACCTCCGTAAGTGAGACTGCTACTTAACTATACCTCTCTAAGCGACAGTCGAGCAAACAAATTTAACATCTGGGGCTCTACTCTGTAATTCGTTTCGAAAGCAAAAATTTCCGAAAACGAATATTTTGTACTCTTTATTTCTAAAGCGGATTCGAATCTGCCACTTTCGGAGTTTCGGATTTTTTTATTTCATTTATTTACATTTTTACTTGTTTGTAATTTGCTTTGATATTATTTTTTTGCTTGATTTGACAGATGTCTTGAGAAATATTTCAAGACTTCGCAAATCTAGTCCGTTAATGAAAATATTAACAAGTACTTTTTTTCGATTCGAAAACGAAATACAGAGTACGAATTCATAATCGGATCGAAAATCACTTTCGAATAGACTTACGATTCGAAACGAAATACAGAGTAGGGCCCCTGCTATTTTATGACTCGTTCTTAACTTTCGTGGAACTTTCTACCATTGTTTTTGTATTGTTTTCTCGACAATATTTTACCCATTCTATTTCGTGGAACTAAAAAAATTTTGTTATTTTATCACATGCTTTTCGAATGGACACGTGTCCCTGTGTTTATGTAATTTTATTATTATTACACATTAACTACATTCGTTCTTGCTGTCACTTGTTATTGCTGCGTATCTCTATAAGTGAGAAACGCTACCGCTACCCATGTACCTTATGTCGAATTCCTTTCAACAAAAAAATCGACTGCAGTCGACTGCAGTCAATTTTTTTTTCAATGGAATTCATTTAGGAGGGAAAAAAAATCGACTGCAGTCGATCTCTTTTTTGAGACGGATTTGCACACAGATTTTCACACACACAACAATTTTGACAGATCGAAAACGGCAAACAAAAACATCGGCATATGAAAAAAATTAAAGGAAGCAGAATTGTTTTGTATTTAGTTGTGAATTTGGAAAACATTTGGTGAAAAAAAATATAAAAATTGTGTGCTTAACAGTATGAATGTAATTGTTTTGTTCCGTGGTGCTTGTTTTTCTTCATTAGTCAGTTGGACACACACACATTCATAAAAAAAAGAATCGCTACTTTTTTAATTTCCTAAATGCCCAAAAAAGAATCGACTTTAGTAGCGACTGCAGTCGACTGCAAATTGGTGAAAGGAAATCGACATTAACACCCCTATTACAGATGACAACCCAACTGAAAATTGGGTTGTGTGCCCGTGTTATGTATATGAGAAGACAACCCAATTTCAGTTGAGTTGTCACCCATAACAGGTGTGCCTCAAGGATGCATTCTCAGCCCAATTTTGTTTGCCCTATATATAGATGCTGTAACTGACATTCTGCCTGGAGGTGTATTATTTGCGGGCCACTTAGTCAAAGTCTTACTGTATGCTGATGACCTGGTTCTGATAGCTGATAATCCATTCGCTCTGCAACTGCAAATTAATAGACTACAGAACTACTGCGAAACTTGGGGCTTAAAAATCAATACCAATAAAACAAAGGCTATGATTTTTGAATCTAGACAACGAAGAAGGCTACCGGAGGAATCATGGACCATCAATAATGAGTGCATCGAGGTAGTAAAGGAATTCAAGTACCTGGGAGTTTTATTAACATATAACCTTAACTGGAGCAAACACGCAAAAGAAAAAAGTAGGGAAGCCAAACTAGCCATAAATCTGATGTGGCCAACGTTTTTTAGTAACAGAAACATTGATGTAGCATCAAAGTACCGGGTATTTAAAGCAACAGTGAATACTTGTATGTGTTATGGGGTGCAAGCATTTGGATATGCACAACATGAGGAATTCGAAAGTATCCAAAGGTTCTTTTTAAAACGACTATTCCGATTACCTGACGCAACACCAACGTATGCCTTACATGTGGAGTCAGGTCTAGCACCGATTTACATTCAAAATCTTAAATCGCATGCGAACTATTTGAATACAGTTGTGAATAGAGAAAACGGACTACATAAGTCAATATTGTTAAGACAGCTTCGAAGAAACGCTACACCTTTTAAAGAATGGAACCTCCTTGCCGCGGCACAAAATGTAACTCTTTCCCTAACAGATAATAACGTTATAGAATGGCAAAGACTACTGGATGATGTAATTGCAAAAACTGATAATGCGATATATCTGCAGCATCTAGAAAGGGCATCCTCTTCAGAAAGTAGAAACCTGTACCGGAAACTGAATCATCAATTGCCATCCGATATAAATTATTTTTGTAAAGAACTGACTGCAGAAGCTATCGGCATCATTTTTAGAGCCAGAGTGGAAATCCTGAATCTAAACTTCGTGCCTTATAGATCCGATCTTTCACAAACCTGCACCCTTTGCAATCTAAGGGAACTTGAAGGAACTCACCATTTTATAGCAGCTTGTCCAATATTGCAAGAAATTCGGCGATTATACTTCCAAACAAGTTTTTTGTCTTTGAACGAGCTTATTGATATTCTCAACGGATCAATTGGTTGGATGAAGCTCTATAAATTCTGTAAACATGCATTGTTATATCGCAATAGCTTTTGAATCTTGGAAAACATTCTGACAGTTAGAATATTAAAAATATTATTGTTTTTTTTTTTTCTCAAATCTTTGTGTTTCAAATCACGTGAAAATTGTATAGAATTTATGTCGCAAATCATTAAAATTGCTTGCTTTTAAATCTAACGAAATTGCTAAAAAGTTTAATATCTTTCAAATCTTTGTGTTTCAAATCACGTGAAAATTGTATAATTTTTTATGTAGCAAATCAGTAAAATTGCTTAAAATTTTCTGTTTACTTTAAAGAATGGTCTAAAGTCGAAGATGAGCATAAAACAAATTGTAAAAAAAAAAAAAAATATGAAAAAACTATTTAGAACTTTCACATTATATATGAATGTAGTTAAGTTTAAAAAATGTCTATCAGGCAGACGGCAGCATAGCCATGTCCTTATATTCTTAGTACTAATGGAATGTAAAATTTGAATATTGTAATAAAGAATTTTATCTATCTATCTATCTCTATCTATAATAGGGGTGTAATTAGCGAGAAACTCGGGTTAGTGAGAAACCTCTATAAGCGAGAATGAGATTGTGCTCCCTTGAACTCTCGCTTATCCAGGTTTGACTGTATTTATCTTTAGTGCAAATTCTTTTACAACTTTTGAATTTTTGATGTTTCAGATCATATTTTAGGCTGAATAAGGAAGCTTTTATTTTTGTGCTAAGCAAATTAGAGAGAGAATTCTAAAATACAAGCACCTCTTCAATTCCTGCTATAGTTAAATTGGCTGTAACATTTTTCCGAGTGGGAGTTATCATAAACTATGTTCTACCTGGATTAGTGTATTATTGAAAAAGGCGTTTCACTTGAGGCCTGGAAAATGATAGAGCTCCAGACGCGACGATTTGTGTTGAATAAAAATTCAAATCCAGACTTTACTTTGTTCTTCTTTGGTATTATTACTATAGTCCGAACCGTGCTCAATTATTTTCTGCCCAAATAAGGCTTCAAACGGTGAAACTCCAATCGCCGAATGCACTGCCGTTCGAAGAGCGCTATTAATGGATGGCAAATGCAAATCCCATTCTCTCTGATTTTTACCAAATGCGAGGATGGAGCGATTGACCTTCTTGCTAGCATAAGTTTGAGGCCCCTATTGCGAGTGTCGTTTGGTTGTCGATACACACACGACAGTTGTCGACAAACGAACATCGAAAATGAAATTTGGTATTGCGTATTCTTATTGTTCGATACTTCCAATATTGAATTCGGTCGTTACCGTCTGTATTTTTGAGTTCGACTATCACTGAAACTAACTCGAATAACAAATTATACGGCCCTATTGTGGTAACCGTCGGAGCGGAGATTTCTCCGTAACGCATCAACGCAATTTTGCTTCGAAGTAGTTGTCGTCGTAAGAAATTTTTTACAAATGCGGCAATGCATTGCAATCCCAAAACTAGAATCTCCGCAGCAAAAACTTATCGGAGAACGTCGGAACGTCCGATCGGAGACCTACCACGAAGCAAAATGTCTCCGATCGGAGAGAATTCCGCTCCGACGGTTACCACGATAGGGCCGATAGAATTTATTCACAATGACGACTTTTATTATTCACAGTTAACAGAAATCCTTGTAATAGAGATACGCAATACCAAAAGAAAAATTTATCGAAGCTTTCGACCCTTGTCGCATCGAACGTTAGACGACACTCGCAATAAGGGCCTGAGGGTGTGAGTTCGTCAACCGTAGTACCGATTTCTCACACTCACACGTTTTTTCGTTAGACTCGCCAATCCCAATAGGGGTTTATAACATTCACTATTCTCTTTTAGGAGGATTGACTCTCCGCATTTTGTCAAAAACTTTCCAAGGATAAGACGAAGAGATTGTACAACGGGACAGGTAGTGAAAAAATCATTGATTGAGATCCCTCCGCTGTTTAGCCGTTAAAATTTTTTATAGCATGGCTTGGGAAACAGGTCAACAGGTTAAATACGTCGACTTGTTACGCATGCATGCAATTTGTTTATTTAGCTATTTACGACCGACATAACGACAGTTAAGTCCCGACTACTCATCTAAGCATAAAATAAAAGAATATTGTGGGTGTACAGCAAGACAGGTAGTGAGAGAGTTGATGAAACAAAACCCGACCACTGTTTTCTTGGCGCGAATTTTATCTTGCATGGCTTGGGAAATCAGTCTCCAGGTGATAGAGAGACCAATTATGAAATCATGCGTGCGCTGCTTAAAACATTCGCAATTTTCTTTTAGGAGGATTGTCTTACCACATTTTTATAAAAACTTTCCAAGGATAAGACGAGAATGTTCAACGGGACAGGTAGTGAAAAAATCATTGATTGAGATATCTCCGCTGTTTATCCGTTCAAAATTTGTTTAGCATGGCTTGGGAAACAGGTCAACAGGTTAAATACGTCAACTCGTTACGCAATCATGCAGTTTGTTTGTTTAGCTATTTAAAGACCGACACAATGACTATGTGATTTTCTTTACTCTGAGAGCTAAGGCCCGCCATCTCATATAAGCAGAAAATAAAATAAAATTCTGTTGTACAGCAAGACAGGTAGTAACAGAGTTGATAAAACAAAATTCTGCCACTGTTTTCTTGGCGCGAATTTTAATCTTGCATGGCTTGGGAAATCAGTCTCCAGTTTATACAGAGACCAATTATGAAATCACGCGTGTGCTGCTTATTACATTCGCAATTCTCTTTTAGGATTGTCTTATCACAAAAACTTTCCAATTATAAAACGAGGTGGACAGGTAATGAAAAAATCATTGATTTAGATCTTTCCGCTGTTTAGCCGTTAAAATTTTTTATAGCATGGCTTGGGAAACAGGTCAACAGGTTAAATACGTCGACTTGTTACGCATGCATGCAATTTGTTTATTTAGCTATTTACGACCGACATAACGACAGTTAAGTCCCGACTACTCATCTAAGCATAAAATAAAAGAATATTGTGGGTGTACAGCAAGACAGGTAGTGAGAGAGTTGATGAAACAAAACCCGACCACTGTTTTCTTGGCGCGAATTTTTATCTTGCATGGCTTGGGAAATCAGTCTCCAGTAGATAGAGAAACCAATTATGAAATCATGCGTGGGCTGCTTATTACATTCCCTATTAGGATTGTCTTCCCACATTTGGTCAAAAAGTTTCCCAGGATGAGACGACAATGTACAACAGGACAGGTAGTGAAAAAATCATTGATTGAGATCTCTCCGCTGTTTATCCGTTACAATTTTTTATAGCATGGCTTGGGAAACAGGTCAACAGGCTAAATACGTCAACTCATTATGAAATCATGCTTTTTGTTTGTTTAACTATCTAACAACCGGTACAAGGACTCGTCTGATTTTCTTTACTCTGAGACCCGACTTCTCATCTTAGCATAATTTGTTTGGATGTACAGCAAGACAGGTAGTTGCAGAATTGATAAAACAAAATTCTACCACTGTTTTCTTGGCATAAAAATTTATCTTGCATGGCTTGGGAAATCAGTCTCCAGTTGATAGAGAGACCAATTATGAATTCATGCTTACGACTACTAAATCTTCTGAAGAGAGTGCACAACTTACCCGCAAATGTAAAAGTGTCCCTTGTTTTCACCTATCACATTCCAAATCAATTCAGAATCCTTCTCCAGCAAATGCGTAACGTAGACCTTCTCTGGTTGATCTCTCGAGAATGCTGACTTAAGTGTAAGTGTGCCTTTCGCAACAAATTCTTCCAGTTCCTGCAAACGTTACGTAAACATTTGTAAAACGATTTATATTCCGAATTTAAGCAAAACCTCTTACCTCCTCGTAGATGAAATCTTCGCTCTTCTTGCGGCATCCGAAATAGAGAACTGTATCGCCAACAACTTTGCCTTCGTTACGAAGGAACTGTCGTTCTTGGATGAAGCCTCTGAATGGTGCCAAGCCGGTACCGGGACCAACCATAATAATAGGAACCTCTGGCTTAGTGGGCAGACGGAACTGGCTCTTCCTAATGAACACAGGCACTTTTGGTAGTTCTCCGTCTATTGGAATCTTTTCCTTTAAGTAGGTAGTGGCGACACCTTTGTTCAACCGCCCAGTAGGCGTTTTGTATTGCACAAGGACTGCTGTCACATGCACTGTAGTTGGGTATAGCTTTAAAAAGAAATCCTTATTAAAACTACGTTCTGTTGTTTAGGTGTTTTCAATAAAGACTTACCTTGGCAGATGATGATATCGAGTAGAACCGGGGCTGTAACCTCGGCAACAACTCGCACACATGATCAATTGGCGGTTTACACGACTTGATGTCTTCAAGAATATGAACAATATTTCTACACGCATCCTGAATCCATGATTGGTACTTTGCTTTGCCTTCCGGTGTGGTCGATGCCATACTCCTCAGCAACTGCTTGTCGTTCTCATCCGTACAGTATTCTGCTAACTCACTTAAAATATGTGTTCTGGGAATCGCTGTGATTTCCAAGTAGTGAGTTAATGCTGTCCTGTATGTTGTAGGACAAGGGAAGGGATGCTTCTTGCTGCTATCAGTGTCTGTGTTGATCAAGGAGAACACTGTATCCATATTCGCATTGCAAAGTTCACCCAGTTTTTCAACGAGTTCCTTGTTGTTGATCGGGTACATTGCCACATGGTCACCGGCATCGTAGCGCATCTTGGAACCATCGATGTCCAACTCAATATGCATACATGAACGTCCGCCGGCTTTGTGCAGTTCTCTATTTACCTTGATGGTCGCCAGGAACGGGTTCTTGGCATCAAATGGAGGTCTTTGGTTTTGAAGTGAGTGCAGACGAGCGATTTCTCCTGTGTAGATGCGGTCTGGTTGTACCTCAGGCTGTTCAAGAAGCCTGTACTGGCGAACCAAAACTTCCTCGCCACCTGCTTCAATGCCATAGTAATCACAGACTGCTGGCCAGAATCGGTCCTTCCACGTAATGAAATCGTCTTCAATGCTGAGTGGTACAAGAAATGTTAAATCTACACATCAAACAAAATGGATTCTTCTTACTTTGCATCATCATCACCAAGCCCTAGTTCAAATACTCTCTTAGCACCGAGCTCCTCGAGCCTTTTGTCGACATAAATTGCAACTTTATTGTAGTGCTCATAGGTCTTGTTTCCCAAACCGAATACCTGAAATGAGAAAAAAAAATTACATAACCCATTAGTTAACACTTATCGACATGTTTTTCACTAATCACGTTTACCTGATACTTTAAATTATTTATTAAATGTAACCTATGGCCTTGAGGATGATCCAAGGCTACGATAAAATGCGAATAGCTTCGCCGAAAAAATATTCTACTTAACATTATTCTTAACTAATTTGTCTTGATTTTGATAATTTGTTCGATGAAAGTTCATCGATATGAATGAAGCAATAATTTATTTGTTTGGTTACATTGAGACTGACCTGTTTATCGTAATAAATCACTAAATTACTGGCCACATTTTTCGATTTCGCACTATCACTCCTTTTTTCAACATTTTCATTGAAACTTACGTCATTACCTTTCCACTGACTGAAGTAAAATAAAAATGTGATTGTGAATATCAAAATGGCGTAAGTTGTGTGGAGCGTAGATTTACAGGAAATAAGTGTGGTGAAATACTTAATTTGAATGGAATGGTGAGCTTAAGAAAAGTACTAGAACACAAAAACAATTAAGGTTCAATCACAAGCTCTTTGCAGAATAACTGCATTTATTTAAAAACAAAAAACATGGAAATGTTAGTACGAGTATATACTGGAAGAATAATTTTGTTGGAAATGTATCGTTTTTTGGGTCTCGATGATTTTTACATATTATGCTTTGTTAAAAAAAAAAAAAAATGCATATGAGTGCTTCTGTTGGAAGTGGTGAAACACTTGCTCACAGAAAGTTTTTGAGAAAAAAAAGAGGCGTTTAAAATGTCAACAGCACATTATATTCGGCTAAATATGTAGTTGTTACAAAAGCAACAATGGGAGCAAATGAAAGCTGCGTTCGAGAGAAGTTTTTGGAAGAAAACAGAGGGAGGGGGGGGGGGAGCAAAACGCAGGTCTACCAAAAATTTTAAGAATATCTTTGGATGAACTCTTAAGTTCTCTTTTAGCGAATTGTATTTATCAATTTCTTTTAATTTGGGGAGAGGAACACATCATGGATGTGACCAATCGATTTGTAAGTGTGAGGAGGTAGATATGATTGAGATTTTTTAGTGTCTGTCCACAGGAGTAGATAATTAGTTTAATTTAGTTTAGTTGATTTATTTAGCAGAACTCTGCTATTGAAGTTCAATTTAACAATTTTAAACTTAAAATAATAATACAGAGTCAACTCGTACTCCCTTCGCCTGAGCTGAAACACCATCAAATAATTCTCGTGGTGAAATCAAAGATAACGTTTGATTTAAATCAAATTACGTTTACTGTTTTCACATTTCTTATTGTAGTTTTCATTTCGATGGCAAATAATGATTTTTGCATCAGTTTTGAATGAAGCTTTCAACATTCGCAACTGTTATAGAACCAAAAATATCGAAAACACGTTCTCTGTTTTAAATTGGTTTCAAACTAACCGACACCAAATGGCGACGTGGGTTCCAGGTCTAATTTAGCTTGTAGACAAAGTGGCACTGCCTTCTCGCAGTTGACTCTCTGTTTATACTCTGTGTGTCTGCCATTTTGAATTGCGAAAAACACAAAGGGGAATTTGCAAAATTTCCGCTTTTTTTTCAATTGGCTAATTCAAACCAACTGACAATAAATTGGCAACCGAAAATGGATTCTCGACACCACCTCAGAGAAGAATGTAGAACACAGAGGTCTTCAGCAAAAACTCTCGTCGCCATTTTACTATTTACAGTTGGTTTTCAATCGAATTTAACGTTTTTTCGATGTTTTTTTGTATGTCGTATGTCATTATGAAAAATGTAGAAAGCTATATGCAAAACTGCAGCGACAAACATAAGCCGTGTTTTATTGGAAAACATCACACATGGGAAAAAAACAACAGCCGAGTTTTATTGAAAATCTGTGCTTCTGTTCTGTAACTATCGCCTCGATAAAAGCTGGCGATAAACGGTGGAAAATGGAACGAAACCCTACTAAATTCATAGAACTTCGTTCCATTTTCCATCGTTTATCGCCGAGGCGATAGTTACAGAACAGGGTCACTGTATTCACTTTAGCAAAAAACATCGCACATTGAAAAACAACAACGATTATGCACAACGATAAGTGAACAAAAATAAGTCACTTGTAGAAGTGAATAATAGGGATGGTTGGTAAATGAAGCTTATGGAAAAAAGTTGCATTAGTGAGTACAGCATCTTATTGAGACTCGTTAGTGAAAATGGCTATAAAATTCCCAATAAAACACGGCTATAATAAAAGTGAAAACTAAAAATTGAAAATAGTGAAACTCAATTACAGGCGGATATAGTCGTTTATTCAAATCTTTAATTTCAGTTAAGAAAAAAAAAGAAGGTGTTACGGTCAAAGGGGCACGAGGTTTAGTTTCCGTATCAACTAATCTGTGTTTCCCGGTAGAAGTTAACTTGCGGGCAGATACTGTCTAGTTCACTGATATCGACCGAATTTTCACATTATGACCGATCTTAAAAAATTAACCAGAAAAATACACAATTATCGATTTCTGTAGAGGCATGTCTAGTTTTGGCAAAACTCTTACAAAACTCTGCAGAATGACTTTGGACCTTTGGAGCTCCAAGGTCGGTAAAGAACTCATCGGGACATAGGATGCCGAACAAGTCTTTCGACAAGGTATGTTGCCTGTCATGCGATTTCTTTAGCTCCGTAGTTCGTACTTGAATTCTTTAAAGAAGAAAATGTACAAAACTCAAACGTCAAACACCACAGGAACAATTTTTCAAAAAATCTGTACAGTAACTCCCTTACGCACACGATATTGATGAAACAGAAACGTACGTGTACAGAATTTATAATCAGCTTAACTGACTCATTCTCTCTCTAAATTAAATGACATATCGGCAAATCTATGAAGCAACCTCTCCTCAAAATAGTAACACGTGTAGGCGATTTCTAAAGTTAATTATCTTTTTAAATTCGAGCAAGTCAAGATTTCATTGCAGATGACAACAACATGAAGATATAAACCGCACAAAAAATTAAAGCTACTAATGGCACGTGTAAAAAGTTCAACCATAGCTCAACACCTGATTAAGGCAATAAAAAATAATCTTAATCTTCATTTTTTTGGCATAAGAGTTTCTTTATTCAATTAACTTCGAACACTTCGACTGAATTCCAAAATTGTTATCAGTAATAAATCCATGCAGATTTTAAAATAGGAAATATATATTTGAAGTACACCTCTAGTTTGAAGTGACTAATCGCCTGCGGCTATATGACACTCCTAAAACTGTAGAATACATATTCGGTTGTCATGTTTCATAAATTATGTGAAATACATTGCGTAGTTAGCTGAAGAAATTCTTTAAACTTTATGGACCGTACCGTTTAAAATTAGCAGTAACAGTTGCCTTCAAAATGATTAAGTTTTCAATTATTGTACTATTGACTAGACCAAATTTCACAAGTAGTTACTTTGAGATTTGCGACACTTCATGGCAAACCGGGGGCTCAACGAACTATAGGATAGTAATGTTTTAGCGAGAGTGAAATTTAAAAAAAAAACCCTCACACTTCGTACTTCTTTTGCTTTTTGAAAATTGGAATTTTAGAACAAACTGAACATAAAACAGAAGGTTTGCAAATTCGTTTCGTTGCCTCCCGCGCAACAGAAACACGCTAACCATTACGCCACGGGCAACACTTAAGAGTTCCTTATCTTAGCAAATAATATCAATCTGCCTATTGTTGAATAATGAAATCCAATTATCGAAATCACTAACCAATTGCTAACGAATCTTCAAAAGCAGCATTATGTTGAGTATAAAGATTAGATAAAAGATAAAACATTCTACTCGTGCACAGATAATTTCAAGCTTATAAAATATTGCAAACATTTTAAATAATAACAAATTATTCAATTATCAAGCGTCTAGCCTTTCTATTTATAAAATTTTTGATGACGGCGCGGCGGCGGCGTCTTTATCGATATACCGACACCATAATTGTTCCGAATATTATTGTTCAGTCAGGTATAAACAAAAACCAACAAACACGACAAAATGATGTTGTGTTTTTTTTTTTTTTTTTTTGCTTAATCAGTTGAAAGTAAAAGTGTAACCCAATGAACCTATGTCAGACATGTTGCCTTGAGGCCATCATTTGGACTTGGACCAAATAAAGATAAGACTGCAAAGTTGATTGTCATGATGCAAGGGCAACAGAAATCAAGTAAATGATTGCTTCCAAGCGCGTTTTGCTTTTTTATGTTTTACTGATTTCATTACTTTCAAATTTACGCAACTTGTAAAAATTTTATCGATTTATGTTTCATATTTAATTTATGACGGGAAATCTTATCCTTTTCAACCAAGCACAGTCTAAAGATAAAAGGAAACAACGTGCGCTGCCTTCTATCTGTTTTATGTAAAACGCTATCAACTATTTTCCTCAATAAATAAACAATTTTCAAGTGTTTTTAGTTGTTGTTTACTTCAATGTCAATGACTAGTCAAAAACTACGTACTTATATAAATACTTCCGCAAGAATTTTTGAGAGTGTTTAATCAAGTCGGACAATGGTTACGCATATCAATTGGCTAAAGCACTCATTACCCGCAAGAGGTGGTATTTGTTATGGATATATGTATTTATTAGGAGCTTTTTCACCATTTAAAATTTTTATTACTACTATTGTTTTATCGTATGCAACCGTTATTGTACAGCAACAAATGGATTTGTGTACGATTGTTATAACAAAATTTGCAAGTAATGCAATAGACCACAGAGATGCGTCTCAAATGTATTCAAAAATTACAAAATCAAAGGCGTACTTACTGCATAATTTAAACCAGTCATATCAGCATCACCGGCTGTTATCCAGTCGTGGAATTCCATTGCATTATCTGTGGGATCACCCTCGCCGTATGTGGCCAAACAGAAAACAGCTAACGAATTTGGAATATCTTTCATTTTTAAAAGTTCTTCCTGCAAAGCAAATAGAAAAATCATTACAAACTATCCAAGCACCTTGAACAGGACAAAATTCCTTACCATATCACATTCTTCAGGATCAGCAACCATTCCCTTCATTTTGTATCTAATACCTTCTTTGGCTAACCGACCAGCAAACTCCTCCGCTGTTCCAGTTTGAGAGCCATAAAACACAACTAAACTACGACCAGAAGCTTTAAGTTTCTTAATGAAGGAGTTTTCTGATGCTACTGTTGTTGCAACTGTTGTTGGCCTGAAAAATCAAGACAAAGAAGCCATTATTAAAAAGAAGTATATATTTTTAGATTAATTTTAGACAACTTACTGTATGGCATAAGAACGAATTGGTTCAGCTTCCTTTTTTTTATTTTTCATAAAATACCAAGCACCTCCGACCATTAAAACTGCCAGCAGAATTAGGTCTAAAGTTCCAAGGAATGGTTCATCACTGGCAACAACGGCAGCTTCGACTTCGATTTCTTCCCCCATTCCCATGTTTGCTGAAATTCGAAAGGATAATGGGTTCAAGATTTAAAGAGTTTTGACAAATTTGAATGAAGTGAAGATCGGGTCAATAGTTAAAAATAAACAATGTGTTCTTATCGCTTTATAGCTAATGAGCTAAGCATTAGGGATCTGGTCTACATATTTCAAACAACTTGGTTATTACGAACAACGAACATTTTGACGTAAGTGCGTACCTCATTAGAATTTAACACGTTGCGAACTTTTTTGCATAGCAATCGAAACTGCAAAAACTCGTTTTTTATTTCCCTATTAATGTCAATTTAATAAATATTGCATTTGAATTATTTTTTTAATATGAGGAACGACGCGACTTCCTGTGGCGTTCGTAGGGTTCTTAACGACTTGTCTTTTGTTTTTATTCAACAACAATCAATGTCAAATTATCTGCAAACCAGCCACATTAATGGACATTATGTTCTTATTTAGCGTCATTTTTTATGATTTTTAAAATAATGAACGATATTTTTAGATTTTGACATGACAGCAGGAGTAACAAAGCTTGATCGAATTAGAAGTACTAAGATCCGTGGAAGCCTTCATGTCAAAAGTACCATCTTGGACAAAATTCAGCACGACCGGCTCAGTTGGTATTGTCATGTTCAAAGGAGAGATCCGCAGAACCCCGTCAAAAAGGCAATATCGTACAACGTTTCAACAAATTCGCGACGAAAAAGAAAAGGCAGGCCAAAACACTCCTGGTACAAGCAAATGCAAAAACAGCAGCATTTGGTTGGCCTCAGACATGGAACAATCCAAAACCGGGAGGCTTGCCGACGATTTCTGAGGTCAACGCGGCGTACCCCACAGGCGGATCACTAGTGTGAAGCAGAAAAGTGGGAGAGTTGTGATCGCTTCAAGATCACTACTCGTAACGCCGAAAATGAAAAAGAAGAAGAAGATTTTTAGATTTTTTTTCAATTGTCATTTCTCTAAGCAACAAAAAAAAAAAACAATAACAGAGCAGTGAGTTTGTTTGAGTATGCGAACTAAACATGTTAGTAACGAACTGTGCATCACTTTAGTGACACCAGCAAAAAGAAATTTAAAATGATTAGAGCACCAAGTCTAGATCAAATATGTATTAATATGGCCTTGCCATCAGTTTAAGTTTGAAAAAAACATAGTTAAACTCATGTATTCACCAAGTGTTCGTACTACGCATTTACTTTTGGAGAGGGTTAAACGAGTAAAGTGTCAAAGGAAAACATTGGCGGTGCTTTTAAGACGCAAACATCGCAGACTCTTCGTATGAGCCGATAAAAAATATCGTGTATCTTTATATCGTGTATTTTAAAAACATAGACTAACACTGAAACTTTATTGTCGGGTATTTAAGAAACATATTCTGAAATTGAAACTTGCTCAATATTGCACATTTAAAAGAACCCTTTACCATAAGAAGGTATTTTCTAAGAGAAGACTCCTCTCCGCTAGTTTAGGTCGTTGTTGACCAGCTATTTGGTAAACTTTTATATTGCATTTACTTTCCCAGCATTACCATTGGAAATTCGAAGTACCTCTACCTACTGCCAGTGCAAAATAGTAGTTTCAGCTGTTCTTAAACAATTTAATGTAAATAAAAGTTCTACAAAATAACTTTGTAACTAATATATCCTTGATTTACCTCAAAACTGGTTATATACGAATCATCTTGCTTAGAAAAAAAAGAAAAGTGGAATAAGCCGAAATTCCACCATATAACGAGTTTGAAGGTGTGAAAAAGAAGAGTAAAAACAATAAAAATTTACTGAATATCGCAGCTGAGCAGTTCACTGATTTTTACCCGAGTTCGAAAGACTCATCTATTTAGAGGACAAATATACAAACTATGACGACAGGAAAGGCAATTAAACTTTAAATGGGGTAAAATACAAAGGCCGTGGTGATCGTAGCTTAAAAGTTAGCATATTTGCCTGTTACGTGCGAGTGCGAGGTCCGAATTCCAGATATCATTCCAATATCATTCAGAAATAAGAATTGACAAAAAATTTCAGGTATTCTCAATTTCTCCGTTATGATTGGATTTTGGAAAATGGAGTTTTTGGATTTATTTTAAAAAACCTGGGCTGCTGTTCACTTAATTAGACGCACAAGTTTTTTTTTACATAACCCTAATTTTTTTGTAAGTGTTGGTAGCAATTGTCAAACAATTGCATTTATTTGAAAGCTAATTAAATTCTCAACAAAATAACACTAACAAGTCCAAGGTGAGTGGAAGTAAACTGACATTTTTTCTCTCTTTTGTCTATGCTTCAAGAAAAAGTACACTTTTTTGTTCCAATGATTAGACGCACCTGTAAAATTAGTTAGTTGGCCTCGATCTGTTACGTGAATTACAGTTAGGTGCAAAGTTTAAGCAATAAAAAAGTGTTTGCCACAGATTTCAGTCCAAACTGTTGGAAAAAGAAGATTTAGCTGCTTAGAAAAAGGGAAAATTGACGTGTTGCAATCCGAAGAGTTTTCAATGTGAAGAATTGCAACAAAAATAGGCCGAAGTGACCATGTTGTGAGGAATTTTATTAAAAACAGTGATTCATACGATAAAAACTCCAAAGGAAGGACAAAAACTGCTTTAACTTCTCAGGATAAGAGAAATTTTAAGAAATGCATCAGATTCAGCTCTCTGCACCAGTAAAATAAAGGTAAAAGCGGGGGTAACAGCCAGCACATTAACTGTTCGTCGAGCTATTTTAAGTGCAGACCATCTTCAATTAAAAAATCAAAAAAAAAAAACGCCTCCACTCAACGCCATAAGACAGACCAGCGCTTGGAGTTCGCACGCGTTCACATGACCTGGGATACTAACTTTGGAAATTAGCTAAATTGGCAAAATGCGGTTTTTTCTGTCCAAAAGAAGGAGGGGAGTGGGGTATGGGTTTCATGGTAAAAAAAAACTTTTGCGAATTTTTTTTTTAAGTATGGATTGGGTAACTTTATTCGGACCTTTTGTACATTTTTGAGCATACTTTCGACAATATAGGGTAATTGAAATATTGAAGCATAAGCCGGCAACAAAGCTTCCCCCAGAACGTCTTGTGAAAAAAAAAACAATTTGCGGTGTTCGCCATAACTCGGCTGGAAACTATTTGAAAATAAAAAACCAAGAAATATTAGTCAAATTATGATCAAATCTTCCCCCAAAACTTCTCTGATAGTTTTATTTTTCATTCAAAAATTTTTGGCGGTCATTTAAAGTGAAAACTGTTATTTTCCACTAAAAATTCCGCCATTTTGGGGGTAGAAAACACCATTAAAAAATCTTTTTATTAAACATTGGGGGCGCTACTTTATATGTCAAAAATGTGTATAAAGTTTGAAATGTATCGGTCAAGTAGTTTTGAAATGACAATGAACACGGACTTTGAAAAAGTAGTTTTGAGAAAAACGCGTCTAAAGTTTATGAACTAGAGTTAAAAAATTTGGATCAACGGCTAGTTTTTTTCAAGAAATACTTGATTAAAATAAATACATGATACAAAATGTCGAACAAACGCCATAGATATGAGAGTAAAGCGCCCTACAGACGATCAATGTTACTTGACAATATTACTTGAAGGAGTTCTGTTCAAGTGAAATTGATCGTTTGTAGCTCTTCAATGTTACTGTCAAGTAAAATTGAAACATTGACGAAAAACAAATCTGATTTGGTGTTCATCAAGTTTCAGTGTCACTCGTGTCGTTGTGTACTGCGGTTAGGAAACTATAAGAAGCAAAAAGTTGTCAATTTTAATTGAACGTGTGGTGGCGATTGTTCATCAATTTTACTTGACAAAAAAAAACCTCAATAATACTTGTCAAGTAACATTGATCGTCTGTAGAGCGCTTAAGAGTAGAAAATTAATATCGAGTTCAACTGATTTTAAATTTAAAGCCATTCTTAAGAAAGTATAGAATTAATTAAGTGTAGAATTAAATTAAGAGTTCTTTTTTGGCACTAAGGCTCATAACAAAGCGATTTCAAATAAACGACTATGAATCTGCGCCATCTATGAGAAAATTCATAATCAAAATTGTTTAACTTACATTTAAATGATTCTTTTGAGCAAACTTGAAAAAATTTGTCAGCTAAAATAGCGAGCAAGTCTTGAGAGCTTTCAATTGATTTTACACACTCATAAAATGCACATTGCGATTGCACCACTTATGAAATAAACAACAATTACATCTCACGAAGTACGAAGTGCACAATATGAAGAAAAACAAATGTAAACAGACCCGCTTCACGTGTTGCGAGTTACGTTGTTATGTATTAGCTTTCATTCATTTTTAACTAAGTCAACTTACTATTAAAATAAAGGAGAAAATTACAACAAAACAACTAACAAAGAAATATTTTTCAATCTTGTAAAATTGATGATTCTTTATTGTTATTTTTATTAAAACAAAACACACAAATGCATTAGAGCACATTCACATGTAAAGCCGTAATGAAACAAAATCAGGTTTTTGCACTTATTTGCTTTTTGTTTCCATTTCTTAAACTTTTATATTCAAGTATATCAGTATTCGTTACAGCAGTGCACCAGACAGTTTCAGACCCAAAAGCCTCTCAGTATCAACATAAAGACTTCATTCCAAGGAGTTTTGTGAGCTGATACTCAGTTGATTTGGTTCGTAGCACTCTGTCTGGCAGTGGTGACAGCTTACAGCGCCAATGGCTTTTTGACAGAACGAAGCTCTCTTTCCGATACAACTACTCACACTTATGTTAGGAATCAGTCAGTCACTTTTTTTCTTATTTCTTACTCAAACAGCATTTAGGTTAATCGAAGATATTATATTCAGAGAAACGTACAAGGTCCTTTCGAATTCCAAAATATGTTTTTAGCATTCTGTCCGGAAATGTTAATCGAAAACAACGTGACCGATATTGTTAAATATTCCATTCGTACAGACAGAGACCTGAGAGGCTTCCAACTTTAGATCACTTCGGTTTGCGGGAATTAACTGCGTGCTCATTCAAATCTAACTTTGTGTCTCCGCTGAAAGTATTAGTTTTAGAACTTGACACACCGAGAACGTCCAAACAACCCGACAGAAAGGTATATGAGTGGTCAAGCAATGCCAAATAAATTAATATTTAAACAGAAATATGGAAATGTTCTTTTGCATGTGTTGGAGTTTTGGTGTATTTTATTCGGTTCGATTCAACCATTGCTTGTCTGTCACCATTACAACTGCTTACTAAGTATTTATTTATGCACACAAACCCGCCAAAATGTAAAAAAAAGAACGAACAACCTGAAAATAGTGTTAAACCAAAGGGAACACAGACAAGTATTGTGATTTTATGTCTCTATTTTATATGTGACAATCTATCTTTCAATATATTAGGTATTCTGGGTTAGAAATACGTAACTTTGTAATTCGATCAAAGGGAATGTGGTTCACTTGAGGCCATTTTTAGAAAAGCTTTTGAAAAAATTACACCAGCTTCTATCTTTTCTGGTCAAGCACTTGTACAATATAGTCAGCCTTCGACTTTGACCTTGATTCAAATATATTGATGGTGAAACTTTTGAGAAATACCTGCGCTTGCACTACCACAAATTGCTAACCTTTGAAATTTTTTGATCTTAGCGTTTGATTTTGTTTTGGATGCGTCATTTGAAGTTTGGGGCAGATGCGCTTTATTGAATATCCGTAAAATCATTTCTGAAATTTTAAGTTGAATAAGTCTTTATGTATCAGTCTCGATTCGAGGGTATCAACCTTACTCATAAGGGTCTCTAAAGAGCGGTTTATTCAAGTCATAAGACTTCTTACCAAGCGTTTAAATTCGTACCAAAACAAAAATACTGGGAGTTGATTTATCGTTTCGCTTTACGAAATAAACGATGATAAAAACGCCTTGTTTTACCCTTAGATTGATTTAAACACTTTCACAGTAGCTAAAACAGAGAGTCAACTTGTATTGCCTTTGCCTGAAACACTCTCAAATTTATTCTGAAAGGAAATTAAAGTTCGTGTCTTATTTTTTGAATGAAACTTCCTACATTTTCTACAGGTTTGTCACCCTGAAAATTCGAATAAAAAACCTTCACTTATTTAAATTATTTCAAACCAACTAAAAAAATGGTGACGAGGGTTCCCACTTCCCGGTCAAATCACTTGGCACTACCTTAGTACCTTATACGGAAGCCTTTCCATTAACTTACGCAAAATAAATGTGAATTTTAGTAAAATATGATCATTTAGAATTTAGATGTTAAGTAACATTTGAGGACGGGGAGAGGGGATACAGCAAAAAATCTTCAAAATTTGCGTTTGGTAAAACCTGAACGACCCTTTTCAAACTCAAAACCCAGAAATAAATTTTCAAAAAGTAACAACGCATAGGTAACTTTTTGACAGATCAGCATCGCATTGAATTATGACAACGTGACGTTACGATGTAACATTTCCAAATTTTATCTGCCTTAAGAACGACCAATGTCAACAAATGTTAGCATCTTCGATAAAAAGAACGCAATAAAACCTTACACATGCGACCAGAAGTATTCAAATTCTGATAAAATCTTTAAATGTGTGACGAGTGACGACTGACGATCAGTAATGAATAACAAATTGAAAGATAAAGTTGAATGCAAACCAGACATGAAGATAATACCCACTCTCATATACCAGAGTCTCTGTAGTATTACGCAACCGGCATGAAGCTATATGTTCATGTGGTGAATTAAATAATTTGTACTCAAGTTGCTTTGATAAACTACTGCACAACCAGTTTGGCGTGATCGCAAATATATAGTTGCCTACACATGCGGAAATCTATTTATTTTTTACATCAATGTTGCTTTTAGAATTAAAGCAAAACCTTATGTTTCAGTTTCGACAAGTTCAAAGTGAATGTCAAAAAGTTATGGCACAATTGACGACGACGTAATTGGATTCATCAATGTACAATGTCATTCCATCAAATAAAATATATTATCTGTGTATGTGTGGAATTTGCATGTATATTGTATGTATTACGTATTACAAATCTAGATAGGCAGAAATCATTACTTTTGAATGAATTAAATTCTTAATCACTTTACTGTAGGTTGCTTTTTTTAAATCACCTTAGCGTGATTTGCTTTACTGTAAAAGGCGAATATGAGATAATTATTGTTTTGTAAACATTTATGTATTTACATAATAAATGAATCAATCTTCAATCGTATTTAACGAAATACATTCCGATACTGAAATACAAATCAACGTCAATCAAAGTAAGTGGCGCTTCAATGTTAAAACAAAATTAAATAAATATTCATTCGTTGAGCTCTGGACTTGCTTTGAAAACTAAACTCCGTCCATGTTTTATTTTAAAAGTCTTCATCTTTGTACATATATATGTATGTACTTGCTTGAATATTTTTCGCAATATTTCTTCATCTTGAAGTCGCCCCAAAGTAGCTTTTTAGCCCGAGTCTTCCCAAATGTTACGAGAGATAGTTATTCCTCCGTTCACAAACAAAAAAGAAAATCAGATTTTCCAATACCCTTTCTTTTCTCTATGGTGAAACGGTACCATTTTCTTAAGAATGAAAATACTTCGTTATCATCCTAGACACTAAAATGTCATTGAACCCACAACTTAAACGCATCTAAAACAGAGCGATCAAGTTTCTATATGGACTTTCCGCTGCTAATGCGGGAAAAACTGAGACCTGAAATCGTAAATGATGTGCTACTTTTATAATCTGGTAGTCAGACCAACAATGACTTATGCAGCTGTGATATGGTGTTCAAAAACAAAAGATATAGCATCGATATAAAAGCTAGAAAAACTTCAAAGACTAGCAACAACATGCATTACTGGCTAGATGCGTACCACACTTAAGCGTCATTCTAGGACTACCACCAATTCATCCTTCAAGGCCACTTCATCTCGAATCTAAGCCCAAAGGGTCAACTTTCAAAGGTTGACATCTTAGAAAAACTTGAAATCTGAAGTTTGCGGTTGGATATTACTAATCCAGTGTACAATTTTCGTTTTCTTCTTTTTCCTTTTATTCCAGCGTTACGAGTATCTTGATCTCGAAGTGATACCCCATTACGCTACCTCAGAAAGTGTGGGTAAGGCTCCCGGTTTTTGATGGTTCTGTTTGAGGCCAACCAAAATCAAATGTCGCTGCCTTTGTCTGTAGTTACCAAGATTTTTTTGGTCTTGCTTTTTCTCTTTTCTTTGAACATAAAAATAAGAACTGAGACGGCCGCGCATTTTTTTTTTTTTCTTCAAAATTTTGATTTTGAAGTGAAGGCTTCAATGGATTTTTGTACATCTAAAACCATCAAGCTTTGTCACTCCCGCTTTCATTCATCACAGGAAAAGAAAAACTCTTCAAATTTGGACAGGAAATGATGAGCCAGGCCATGTGGCTAATCGCTTTGTTGCGCCACCCTATTATTTCATTCATTCATTTTTTAGAAAAAAAAAAAAAAAAAACTAACGATATGTTAATCGGTTGCATATTTGAATCCGTCTCAACAGGGAAAAACTACAGCAAATTGCGAAATAAAATTAAAATTCACTTTCGTTCAGTGATCGTTTTTTAGTTCTCATTAAACTTGACATTGAAGAACCATTTAACCGAACCGCAGCAATGTCGTAAAATAATAAATTCAAATATCGGAGCAGTTTGCATTTGAATAATATTGCCAAACGCCATTTAAATATTTTTCGCAACATTAAAATAATCATTTCATGTTAATTAATTAGTCCAAGACATTAAACCCAAGTCAAAGGTATTAAAAAAAAATCTTGACCTGAAACTAAACAAAGATACCAAACTGATCAACTTGGAGTGGTGGCACTTAACTTCAAAATGAGAAAAACACGAAAATGGTGAATGACCATTATTCATTATTGTAGCTCATGAAGCACTATACTTCTGTACTCACATAACGATGCCAAATTGTGAAATATGTACGAGGCTATCAAGAGCACCAAAAAAGATACCTTATGGACTTTGAGACACGTCGCAATGCACTTAGCAAATATAAACTCAAATGAACTATTCATTGTAATTTTAAGTTTGGTTTAGCAGACACATTATAGTCAGAGAAAATCACACGAGGTCATTTTTATATGAAGAGTCATTATAAAGCCAAAGCAAGTTGGTTCGCCAATGGTTTCTATCAATATTCATTGAACAATATTGGGAAAACCTAGAATTAGAAGTAGGAAGTACAGAGCGACGATTTTGGTGATGATCGAAATAATCGACTCATTGCAAAAATGATAAAGGTGGGATAAAAGAAGATATTTGAAGAAAACGTTTTGATCGCTGGACAAAATAACTGGCGAAGGATTCTTATTTAAGCATGACAATTACGTTACATTTACTTCCTGTCAGAAAAACCTCACAACAGGCTCGGTGAAGACCGAGGCCTAGCTCAACTGTTAGGAGGAATGTAGCCCTTTTAAAGAGCATTTCCATGTTCGCAACAAAGTTTCGTTCGATTTTAAAATTTTATATTGTTTTAAGTTCTATCTCTGTAATTGGCAGTACTGAAGAGAGAATGAAAGAGAGCACTGATCTCGAAATTTACAAATTGTAGATATAAAAGTGACGACCATAATTTTTTTTATTAATTTGACATTTATTTACATGCTTTGAACAGTAATAGTGTTTTTCATTGACGAAAAGATTTACTCTTTTCCCATTTTCCATGTATCATTTAAAAAAAAAAGAGTAAGAAAAAAACGAGTTAATATTTAAGAATTTAGTGACAAAGTCCCTTATGAGTTCTTCAAAAACGCCCCACAAGTTTTTTTGGAAAAGTTAGCTAGAACTTACTCAGAGATATTGCACACCGCTGAGGTTCCCGCAACTTTCAGAGAATCTATCGTTTTCCCAATACATAAAAAAGGGGACGTTAATAATGCTGAAAACTATAGAGGCATCTCTTTCTTAAATGTCATCGCAAAAATATTTACAGGTGTCATTTTAAAAAGACTTGAGGTTTAGGTTAGTGAGAATAAATTGCTAAGTGAACTTCAAGCTGGGTTTAGGGCTGGCTATTCAACTATAGATCACATCTTCACCATCCAAAACATTATGGACTCTTACATCGAAAAAGGGAAAAAGTTATATGCAATATTTATTGATTTCAAAGCAGCTTTTGATAGTATTAATAGAGGTGCGCTCTTCTATAAGTTGAACCTTATGGGCTTATCATCTAAAATTTTAAATGTTATAAAACAACTTTACGGAAATACAAAGTCAGCGGTATGGGATGGTGTGCAATTGTCAGAGTGGCTTGAAACTAAAAGTGGCGTGCGTTAAGGCTGTCTTTTATCTCCACTGCTGTTTGCGCTTTTTATTAATGACTTAGTTGAAGCTTTGCCAAACGGTATTAAAATTGCAGGACTTAGAGTAAAATGCCTTTTGTATGCGGATGACGTAGTCCTGTTTGCTGAATCTCCAGAAAGCCTGCAACTCATGATAAACAGGTTAAACGATTCAGCATGTTGTGGGGTCTGGTAATAAATATTACAAAAACAAAGGCTATGATATTTAGATCAGGTAGAGGAAGATACAGCAGGAATGAAAGATGGTTCTTAAATGGGGATAGCATTGAAGTTGTGAATGAATTTAATTACTTGGGAATTATTTTGACACCTCAGGTCAACCCAAAAAAGCATTTTGAAAATAAACTTAAGAAATCACTATCTGCTATAAATTAGACTTGGCGAAATTTGTTTATGAACAGCAATGTTGAACATAGTGTAAAATTTAAAATTTTTCAAGCTGCCTTGAGGTCTATAATGGCATACGGAGCACAAGTATGGGGATATCAACAGTACGATGACGTTGAAAAGCTGCAACGTCTTTTCTTAAAAAAAAAAACTTTTAGGTAAGGTAACCTACCAACCCCTAATCATATGCTTCTTCTGGAAACAGGTATTTCACCTATTTTTATTTTCACGTTGAAAATGCACTTTGATTATATCACTAAAATACTATCTTATGATGACTCTCGGATACCAAAAATACTAGCGAAAACTAGTATAGAGAAGAAAATTAGCTGGAATAGGAGATGGGACGACATAACAATGTTGAGCGGTGTTTCCGTGCAAACCGGGGAGATAAATGAATTTGGGAGAGAAAAGTTTAATTACATCCTTGAAAAACTGGATGTAAGAATTAGGGATGATCTGGTTGGAGAAGCTAGAGCCTCCTCAAGAAGATCACTGTACCCAAAGTTGGAATATAATCTAAACGATCTTAATTATTTCACAGACAACCTGAGTATATACGAAATATCGAGTATTTTTCGCTTAAGAGGAGAGCTCCTTGATCTAAATTATAGGCCTTATTCTACTGGCCAGGTATCCTTTTGCTCATTATGCAATCTACAAGAACAAAAGAACTAGTATCACTTTTTATCGAAATGCCCAATTTTAAAAGGAATAAGGTTTGTTTATTTTAGAAAAACAATATTAAGCTGAATATTAACCTGAATCTATAAGTATTTTAAATAGAGAGAATTGGAAGCTCCTCGTTCGGTATTGCATAGAAGCCATTAATTATAGAAAAGATTTCATAAATTAGCTCAAGGTCTGTATCCTTAAATTTAACCATTGGTTAAAAAAATGTCTTTGTAATGCAATTAGATTCATTGTATTTAAGAAAATAGAAATAAATAAATGTTGGTACTAAAACAGTTAGCATGAGAGACTCATAGAGAAAATTTTATGTTATTTTAAATTTGAAAATATATTAATGTATACATACATATATAGTAATCATTTGAAAGAAAAAAAAACAAATAGTTGGCATCTGGCAGACGGTTTAACCAAGGCCATAATTAACTTATATAAAAATGTTATTATATTCTTATAGATCAGAAATAAAGTTTTTATTATTATTATTGTTATTATTTAAGAATTTAGCAATTGCAAACATCATTGGCATAATGGTGAGCATGTCTGCCTGTTACGTGGCAGACTCGTAGTTCGAATCACAGAAACATCAAGAAAAAAATTTCTTTCGAGAGGAATTGGCAAGTCCTCAGTGAGAAATTGATGTTATCTTTCTCATTCAATCGCTGGGTATCTGCATAGTTGCATAGTTGTAGATCCTTAAAATTCGTTAGGGCCGAGGTTTATATAACCATTTTTGCGTCACCCTCTTTATTTATCTATTCCGATCTCGCATCGGAATAGTAGTACATATTAAGGAACTGAATGTTTTGGGAACGACAATTTTTTTTGAAACTGCAATAAAATTTTTCTTTTATTTGCAAAGTAGGTCATTTGCAATTATTAAATTCGACTTTTCAAATTGTCTGGCCAAAAAAGTAGGACGTCATCTGCAGACAAAAAACAACCTCCTCCCAAAAAGATATTCTGTTTACAGCTTCCATGTCTGGTCACTACATGAAAAAAAGTATTGCAATTCTTCCATATTTTATCATTTTATCCATATGCAACTTTGATGCCCTCGAAAACATTGACGGCGTCAGTCGAACAGCTGTAATTAGCTCTCAACGCCGACTACTTTTCGAATAAAAGATCGATTCTTGGAGCGTGTCAAAAATTTGCTTCTAAATTTACTATTCTAAGCACAATATTTTTTGTCTCTTTTACTTTTACAACTATTTCATTGAGAAATCTTAAACAATTAATAACCCTTTGTATTAATAGCGAAACGTACATTTTGTTAAGTATGAAAGCACCAGTCGCAATGCAGTCCACCAGAAATGTAACAGCAACACACAGTATTCTCTTTAGAATACTGCGTAGAGTAAGAGTTCCATTCTTTGAACGAACGTGGTATGCATTTCCCAACGAAGTAGTTAACCCCTCATTAAAATGCATACTTCGTTACATCCTTACAAGTCATTTCCTTTTTCTAGATTTCTCGCTCTTTTCTAAGGCATTATGATAAAATTGGAAATAATAGACAAACAAAAAACATTATCAACATTCACGGGCGGATCGTTTAGATAAGAGGAGGAACTATGATCTTTTCGAGATCAAGATGCTCGTAAAACCAAAAAAGGAAGAAGAAGAGCCTAAACAGCCTGTGTCCTTAGATGTCTACAGGTTTTCAACAAATAAATTTATAGCAGAATAACATTCGGAGGGATAACCTTTTGCGTCAACCAGATTACATTTACTGATCTTTTGCCTTATACCTTATTGATCTAGGTCCTCATTTTTTTTTTTTTTTTTTTTGATTCCGGGAAAAACCTACATATTTAAAATATTTATTTGAAGTAGTAAAAGAGAGTGATAAATGATATGTCGCGCTGAACGAAGTTTATTTTACGTTAGTAATGGCGTGATTATAATTTCTACTAAATTCGATCACGTAAGCCGCAACAACGCACACGCGACAATAATTAGTTTTTTTTTTATTGTTTAAAAAAAAAAGTAGGTACAACCCTTATTACAACATTTCTACATTGAGAAAAAAAACTTGAAAGCAAACAACCTTCAGTACAAAATTGCCGTATCAAAATGCGGATATAGAAACAAAATGATGCTGAAGGTTTATTTTGCTTTTAAATCAGCTTAAGGATTTTGTTTTTGTACAAAATCGATCATATTTGCATATTATGTTAATATTAATTACCGAAATTGCTGTGACCCAATACAACTGTAAAACACTGATTGCGGACTATGCTTAAATGTCTGGAAATGTAGAAACAATATGGTGTTCATGACCTTTGGAGTGTTATCAACTGCCAGATTTGTGACTTAAGGTCACCGAGAATAAGATAAACTGAGAGATTCTGTGGTGTAAAATGCTTATCCCAGATATTTAAAACATTTCACAATGGTCAGCAAAGGAGCAAGTTATATTTGGAAGAAAATAGATACCTACTTCTACAAAGGCTATTTTTTGGAGATGTTTCATGGAAGATATAAAAGAATGAGTGTAATAGAAGCATGATCTCAGATGTGACATAATCATCACTCTTATTACAAAAGGCATTTCACTAAAACGCCTGAAAATGAAAGAGCTAAATTTACGAAGATTATTTGAATAAGAATTGATTTATAGCCTTTTCTCAACTCTTAATTGTTCTTATTATTATTTCGTAAGTGATTTTACCCTACCGCCAATTGTGGCCGATAGAGCTATGTATTAAAACGCCTATTTTAATAGGGAGTAGTAAAACCACTCTCACACTTCAAGGCAATGTGAAAGTTGGGACGAAAAACCAAAAATTAAGTCTTGTTTATATAATTTTATAAACCAGAAATACCAATATTTATGTAGGTATGTACATTAGATATACCAGGTAGGTAATGCCCCTCAAACCAAAATTTGGACACAACCCTATTTAAGGATACAAACAAAACAACCTACTTTCCTTGTTACCTGCTAGTCATCGTTTATCACATCAGTATATTTTAACCCCTCTCCGGGAGATCGTGATTATTCGACACACAAGAAGATAAATATTAGATAACCAAAAACACGCACCGATTTTTATTTAATTTTACGCCAAGGATTACTTACATGTTTATCTTTGCTATCACAAAAAGATAAAACCAATCAAATTGTATTGTAATATGAACTTCGAGACAAGGAAATCGAAAGCCGTGTCGCAAAAAATGTCTCCATGAGATAGCACTAATAGCAAAGCGTTTTCAACAATATTTTTAGCAATTCAAATTCAATTCACATGCGATTCATTGGCGATTAGAGGAAAGATTACACGCATATCAATGAATTGTTAATGTCTGAAGTTTTTTCTTTGTTATTTTGTCACTAACATGAACGACTCATGTGCATTAAGAATTGACGACGGCGTAACTCAGAGAGACCTCTCGCAGAAATAAAGATCGAAAGAAGCACTCACTGGCGTAACTTTTATTAGCCCATCATCTTCGTGTTAACCTCAACCTAACAACCCACATACCAAACTAACCACACCAAACCAATTCACAAATCAACACCGCTGGCAACCTTGACCTTTGTTTCGTTAATTTTACAAAACACAAGTCGTTAGTCAGTTAACCACAGACGAATAATAAACCTTTTTGTATGCCAGTCACTAAGCCATGATTGCCCCGTGTTTTGAGGTTCGCACTTCGAAGACATAATCAAAAAGAGAAATGGAAATTTTTTTTACTGCCGGACTTACCTAATGAAGGTGTAATATTATCCAAACAAAAAAAAAATTATAAAAAAATTGTAAGCTTTGCTTTCGTCGGTAATTATTTTTAATAACGTAATTATTTAAGTGCACATGAAGAAATTTGAATTAAAAAGAAACGGCGACAGAAACACAAAAGATACAAACGACGACGTAGGTATAACTATCCCTAAATACTAGTAATTCAATGGGAAATCCACGTCAAACCTGCTCGGAAACGCACTAACGACTGACCGACGAACACGCTTAGAAAGTCCATAGACGCTGATGTGTATACAATTTTTTAATTTAATGTATTTTGTTTTCTTTGTAGCAAGCTCCCGCGCGATAAGTAGTGTAATCAGTGAAACAGCACAAACGGGTATATAGTCGCTGTTATTATCGTATATAAAGCCGCGTAGTTAGATGATTTTAATATTTTTTGGAGTGCACTTGTGTTCCGTCCACGTCAGACAGAATAAAACGGATAGGGAAAAGGGGAACTGATCAGCTCGACTTGTTTACGGACGGAATGATGAAATGCGACTGATTGAAAAGAAGCTACTTGTGTACTGGAACTGAGCTTACTGCTCACAGTCTCTATCTCAATCCATTATTGTCCACTCATTCATCTCTTCTTTTTTTTCTTTTCTTTTTTTTGTTGGGTCCCATTTTAAAACGTACTTATGTAGTAGCCTAACTCACGAGCGAGACTTGTGAACAGGTTTTATTTTTTCTTTACTTCTTTTAGCTATTAGGAGGAGTATCCCCACATCAAATGGTGGTCGTTTTTTATTTCTGTAAAATACACTCGACAAGTGATCCTCACCAAGATCTATTCTTGGATAGGGTTTTGAAGAATCTCAATTTGTTATTCTAATCACATGCGATTCAAGATAGGAAAAAATACATTTCAAACTTTAAATTGAATTCATGAATCCGTTGCGTGGTGTAACACACGATAAATCCACCGCCATTGAAATATTCCTACAGGATAAAGAAGATTTTGTGCATCGGAATTTTCCCTAAAAATTTCTTATCCTGTAATTTGGTTGGTCAGTTTGAAGGTTAATCGTACACAATACTGAAACAAAAAGTTTTTTCAATTACTAATTCTTGGCAACACCAGGTTGGCTACGTGACTGACTGGTTGATATTCTGCGTTTGCATACACAAGTTTTTAGTTGAGTTCTTAGTACAAACATTTGAATAACTAAATACAAATGTTGCCATTAATTACAGCGTACATTATAGCATAGGGACTACAATTACTAGTCATTTGAATTTTGCACTCAGCTGACGCAGTGACGCTTGATTAAGTAAACTGCTGACATCAATCATAAGTTGAACCACTCGCACGAGAATAGGTTGAAAGAAAAAACTGGAGAAAGTGATCTCGTTTACAGTCCTAACGCAGACTTTGAACCATTATTCTAAGTGTGTGGAGTTTGTTCCGAATTAATAAATTCTGGATATAGCAAGCATCATGTCTTCAGACAAACATTTGTTTATTGCCAGCGTAAACAATTAACTATGACTCACAGTACTGAGTTATGTTAATTCAAAACACAAATATGGAATGCTGTGTTTATTCTCATTTGGCCTTGAAAATGTGAACATTTTGAACTTTCGTGATGGCTTTTGGCGATGAAATTAGATATTAACAACAAAAATATGTATAAGTCAATAGTTATAGAGGAAAAGAAATATTTTCTATAAAAACTAAACAACAATTAGCTGCTTAGAATGATTCAAAACAACATGCAGACAGAGTAATCACAAAACTAATTTAGAAAAGGGCCATAACATGATGAGCTGGAAATCTCCCTATTTGACTGTTGGTTGTTCTGGTTGTGCGCAATAAACAAAATAAATGGGAGCCCCATTCGTAGCTCATTTCAGAAATGAAGAAGACCTACAAGCTTTTTGCCGACTCTGAACGGGTTTGTGCGAGAAAGCGTTAACATTTCGGGAAAGGCAGTGTACCCTGGGATGAGAATCTACAACTCCCAAATAACAAACAGACATTCCACACATTGTGTTAATGGCACGGCTGTACACAAAAGTTTACCTTATCAAAATATCCTTCTTAATCTCAATATCGAGGTTATTCTCTTCACAAAATGAAGAAAACTAACGCAGGCGACACTCCCTTCTCAAAGGAAGTCCTACAAACAAATCACTTAGAAAATAGCGACGTTTTTTTTTCAAACACTTTCAGAGTATTCTAGTCAACATTCAACGCTACAACTTATACCACGTTAAATTGCCTACCAGTCTCATCAGATATAAACGTTTTTACAATCTCAGACTGTTACTAATAAGGAAATAGTCTGCTTTTTTTTGTTATTTCAAACGTGTTTGTGATAAAACCAAAAATCAATTGCCAACCATGACTCTGTACATCCATGATTAAATCATCTATGTACTTTCCAAGATATGAAATCTTAAAAAGATTTGAAAGGCTTAAATTTTCTACACTTTCATTGTGAAATTCTCTGTTTACGAAGGTAGTACAAATTTTTGTACTGACGTTAATATGATTTAATAACTAGTCTTTAATGATAACAACATAAATACAAGTTGGGATAAATTCACAAGTTATGTCATCAGAATTTTAAAGTTAATTGTGTTTTTAGCACGGGTGACTGGCTTATCACTATTTTTAAAGCCAATTTTTCTCATTCTGATATTTTGTTTACAGAAATTGGGTATTGAATGGAAGGAGTCTCGGGTATTATATCTTGTGATAACTCTTTTTCTATTTCAGGTCTTAAGGCAAACCTGTGGAACTGTTATGCTAAGTAATGCTCGTGAAATGGCAATGGTAGGTAAGGTATGTAAAGTTGATCTTCAAAACACTACACGTTGTTCTCTTGTTGTACATATTCGAGACTACAAATATTTTAAAAGTAACAGCGCAGGAGCTTTATTTTCATATTTGTTAATTATTATAAAAGGACTTACCTGTAATATTATGTAGGTACAAAGAACACAAAATTCCGAAATATTCTCGGCACTATGTACTACTCTACTTAAACAAAACTGGGTTTATATTATTCTGATTAATTACTCAAGAATCAAGATATCCTCTTAAGCCATTAAAAATCAAAAGTAACGGTTAATTTTGTAAAACAATTTCTGAATCAAAACGAAAACTTTAATTTCGTGCAGTGATTAAATTAAGTTATAAATTTGTGATTACAATTAACAACTACACATGGAGCTAGGACAGAACACCGCAAATCAAAATCAAAAAGCAACACGTAAAATCAAAATGTCAAAATGACGTTTAAATTTTCCAGTTGGGAGTGTGGTGAGTCGTGAGTGGTAATTGTGAATGGCTCTAAATTAAAGTTCACAATAGATACTCTGCAAAGAATTCATAAAAACTTAAATTAAAAATAAGTTAGGTAAAAATGAAAACAATTGGTAAAGATATACATTTCATTTCATATAAGGTAGTGTAGTTTTGTCTACAAGCTAAATTAGGCCAGGAACCTTTAAAAAGAGAAACCTTTAAAAAAAGGAACTGTTAAAAATGTCATCAAAGTGAAAACTCCAATAAGAAAACAGAAAATCAGTTCAGTTATTTGTCAGATGTGTTCAATGGCTTTTTTTAAGATCAGAACAGCACAGCACAGCACAGAAGCAGTGAAAAACGTCAGGCAAGTTAGAACAAGCAAACTTGTCAAAAAAGGCAACAACAAAAACGAAAAAAAACAACCACCAATTTTTCTTTTTCAGATATCAATTTAATTTAGCGTATTTTCGTCACGAATAAGTAATTTTATTTTCAGCACAAGGTTAGGTGTTATTTTCCTGATTTTTTAAAAAAATTTTGAACTTTTTACAACAAATTAAAACTACAATGCGCTCAAAAAACTACAAGCAAAAAGTCAACAGCTGCTTTTGACAGTTTTCACCAAACTTGCACTTGCTCAAGAGGAGGTGCAGAAAATGCTGTGCTAAACTGTTCTAGAACAGCTCATTGAACACAAAAAAGATCAGAAAAGATCAGAAAAGAACAGAAAATTTCTCATTGAACACCAAAAGCCTGATCTTTTCTGTCTGAAACTGTTCTAGAACAGGTCATTGAACACTCTTATTATCAAAGTGAAAATTCCAATAAGAAAACAGAAAATAATGAAACCCGAAAGCAGCCATAAATAGCCGTTAATTCAAATTCAAAGACGGTATTTTTGAAAAAACAAAAAAAAAATTGAGGGTGTTTCAGTGTTGCCAGAAACTGCCTCTCTGTAACTGTATTTTCAGGCAAGAGGAGATACATTAGAATTGTTCGTTCAAGCCCTATAAAGTCGCCCTGGGGTCGCCACAAAGTTTTTTTGAGAAACCTGTAGTCAAACTGAGTGTTTTTTGAGCCCTAGGGTTGACATAGGTTCTCCCGCAAATCGCCCTAGGTTTTTGCTGTAGCGATTTGAGGGCTGTCAAATGGCAGGTACTTTTTTCTTTAATGACAGGGATGTGTTCACCGATCAACTTTATTTTCAACTGAATACGTGTACCACACTCTCTGTGGTGTACCACAATCTCGTGTTGCAAAAGCAAACAAATATAAATTGCGGGGCAAAAGAAAATATGGTTTTCCCTTTCGTTCTTCATTCCTCCAAAGTTTGAAAAGAAAGTGATATTTTTGAGTTTGTAACAACGACCAAGTTAATTTGTTAAAACTTCGTGCAACGTGCGAACCAGAGAAGGAAAACAAGAAAACAGTTGCTTTATTCGCACTAATGTCACTTTCCAATGGACGAAAAGAACCGTCCAGGAGCGTCCAGAAGCATTCTCAAACCGTTCCATTTCAACAAATCGACCAACGTAAACGTGGTCAACGGAAAATGTCGAAAGCTTCATTTGAAACGTTATTTGGCATCAAAATGCCGTTATTTTTCATTCATTTTGCCTCAGAAAGAATTTAAAAGAAATTGACGGTATTTCAGGCAAAGAAGGAAAAAAAATTCAAAACTAGCGTTATTGACATTATTTGCAATCAAAGCGAAAACACATAGTACGCATCGCGAGGCTAGGGTGGTTGGGCCATGTAGGATGATGGACCCAAACGCTCCGGCTCAACGGGTTTTCGGAAGCACATTGCATGGAAATCGCAGAAGGGGAAGACCTTGTCTTAGGTGGAGCAATCAAGTGGAAGAAGAACTAAAGCTATAGGCGTGTTTTTTAAGCAATGTGACATATCAGAACTATTAGAGACATGAACTCCTTTAAAAATTAACTTCGAATACACCTCTCCGAAAGCAGAATATAATCGTTTCCATATTTATTAATGTTTTTTTTTTTTTGCAATTACAAATGTTTATAAAGTAACAATACGATTCAGCATGAAATAATAAATTGTTAATAAACTATTCATAATTAGTTTTGAAAAGCTCAACTATAAATACTATTTCAAATCACTAGTAACTAAGATAAATATATTTTAAGTAAATTTAAGCATGTATTAGCTTATAAGATATTAAATCTTAAAATACATTCTTACCAATGAACAAATAAATTAAATTAAAAGTAGATAATCCACTAAAAATTTCCCTTGAGGAACAATAAGGAAGCATGAGTTTCATTTTTTCACTCTGATGGCAAATTAAGTTGATTACGGTGGCTTTCAATAATCTATTCTAAAGCGTGACAAGACCAAAAGCATCGAAAGCACTTTCATTTCAAGCCCAAGGACAAAAAATAGGGACGATATGGTTCATGTCCGTGGTAGAATTCTGTTGTGGACAAAATGAAAATGGTCTACTCAATATTTGTGGTTTTCCAGTTTTAACAATTTTTTTGTAATTGATTATCTAATAACAGTTGTACCTGTGGCGTGATTGGTTAGCATGGCTGCCTCTTAACCCAGAAGTTCTTGGCTCGAATCCCAGCAGAGGCGAAAATGTTTTTCCATGGGTATCGGCTTTCGCGAGGAATTGAAAAATCCTTTGTTAGTAAATTCAATGCCATGAAAGGCGCTTTCATGTTCAGAACCGGCAGACAATTGTAGGTCCCCTCCATTTCCTCACAAAGCATGGTTGTGAAAGAGTACCTACTGAAGTTATTATACAGGGTGTCCCGTGGTTCGTGTCATTCTTGGTCATAATAGGTTTGTTCGTTGAAGCCCTGGGGTTGCCCTAGGGTCGCCACAAAGCGTTTTTTGAGAAACCTAAATTCGCATTGAATGTCAAATTGAGTGTTTTTTGAGCCATAGGTTTGCCACAGGTTTTCCCCAAACTCGCCCTAGCTTTTTGCTGTGGCGATTTGAGGGCTGTCAAATGGCATGTATTTTTTTTTAATGACAGGGATGTGTGGTGATTTGTGGTTTAGCGTTTTTTGAGGAGTGGAAAACCCAGGTTTTTTTGACAACTCATAGGGTTGTCAAGAAAACCTGGGTCAACCCTGGGGAAAGTTCAACGAACAGACCTAATATAAGAAAAAAACGTATGGAAGGGAGTTTATCTCCTCCCGTATAGGCGGGAGGGGAAATTTTCTTTTAAAAATTGGCTTAGTTTTCTAAAAAAAAAAAAATTATTAAAAATCAGCTGAGCCAATATTTACCACATAGTATATTGTTTTTCAAAGCTAATACTTTATTCTTCAACTAACAATTTAGTCTAAATTGATTTAGTATAAAGTTTTTGAGACATCAAGTCTCAAAGTCAAAATTTTGGAAAAAAAAAAATCTTTTCGCTTTGAATAATTTTTTTTTTAATTTTGCCTTAATAAAAGTAACTTTTTCTTAAATCATCAATGCTTTTATTAGTTCTGAGTCAAGAACAGAAACCGAACGAAAAAACCTTTCTTAGTTTTTGAGAATAAAAGTACCTATCTGAGCAGCCCGGCGTTCGTTGCTAGGGTCCGTAATTTTAAGGATCTTGTTCTTGTTCTTCCGTTACCGTGGGAACCGATCCCAATCCTGCTCCCTTTGGAATATGTTGAACAAACCTTTACAGGAACCATCCTTGAACTGAACTATACTTGCCCTAAAATTGTTTGGCCACTGACCGGACTATTAGAGTAATACTACAGAATTAGTTTTTAGTTAGTTTTTCACAAAAAAAAACTATTTTTGTTTAAAGTTAATTAATTAATTTATTTTCTGTTTGAAACTTTTTTTTTTTTTAAATTGTCATATATCGTCTTACATGCTAAAAAGAATTTTAAAACTAGATTAAATAATAATTTTACTATACATTTATTACTGATCCTTATAGGCTACTCCAAATTACTCTATAACGTAACGTCAATGCCTTATGGGCTGTCGGCTAACGAAAAACTATGAAACAATAAAATAGAGCTAGTTTAAGCTTTGGCTTGTAGGTGATGCTGAAACCTGGCTTCTCTTGTAACTTAGGCATCAGCAAACTAGATTCTGACCTCAAACCTTGGAAACAAGTTTCATTGAAATTCTTCAAAACTCATTAACTGATCCAATTTACTTTTTAATTTTTTTGATCTTAACCGGTTCATCCGTTCTAAGGATATCGCACGAACATTTTTATTTACACACACACACACACACAGTGTGCTCGGACTACCGTTTGAAAACAATTACAAGACTTTCCTAGAACTTCAAAACGTCGATTCGGATGAAAACTGGAATTTCACAGATCCGACCAAAATCAGTAGCTTCCAACGGAAAGTTAAAGAATCGATGCATCAGATCAAGAAAACTCCAAAAATAACGGACACCCTGATGAATAAATTCTCTTATTTGCCACTTTTCTTTGCGCTGTTTACTGCAATACGAAAAAGAAAATTTGATAAGAGCACCATGTTTGCAATCACAACACTATTCCTCCCCCCAGGAGCCTCATATCACTTTTAACAAATATTTTTCTCTTATCCCATACCCACAAACCGAAACACGATTGCTATCTTAATTTGATGAATTTTGCTTTTATAAATTATCCATAAGATGTTCCCTCATTGTCGTTGCCCAGTTGAAATTTGTTTTCTTATCAACACAGATATTCTAATCTGTTTGTTTTGTTCGTTGTGTTCAACGATAAACTCAGCTCGAAGATTGATAAGCGCACTGAATACCAAAAGAAAAACATTTAGTATACTGAAGCCGGCTACAAATTTAGTTTCACTTTGCACTTGGATAGTAGAGGTTGCGTGTGTGTGTGCTGAATATAAAAAAATAAGCTAATGTAAGTTAATCACATCAATATATTTGAAGAAAAAAAAAAGATCACGTCATATCGGCAGATCCATTTAACTCCCTTTAGAACCAATCATGGCTCAAATCAGACAACTAGGTAGACTTATTTCAAAGAAAAACTTCCACACAAGCTCGTCGTATCGGAGCAGTTCTTACCTTATCGATACACCTGAGTATTCATTTCTGAGGGACATCGGTTTAGAAAGAACCAATCCTGGTGTTTACAATGGCTCATGGAAAGGTTCTGGTGAGGCTGTTCGATCGGTAGACCCTGGAAGCGGTGAAGTCATCGCTGAAGTTCGAATGGGTACTGTTGGTGAGATGCAGGAGACAATTGGATTCGCTGCACATGCGTACAAAGAGTGGTGCATGGTTCCTGCCCCACAGAGAGGTGAAATTATTCGGCAGATTGGTGATGAGCTGAGGAAATATAAGGAACCATTGGGAAAACTCGTTAGCTTAGAAGTCGGAAAGATATACAGTGAAGGTCAAGGTGAAGTACAGGAATTTATTGACATTTGTGACTATGCTGTTGGATTGTCGCGAATTTATTCAGGACAAATGATTAACTCTGAGCGGAGCAGGCATACGATATTGGAAGCCTGGCGGCCCATGGGATTGGTGGGGGTAATATCTGCATACAACTTTCCAAACGCTGTCTTTGGATGGAATGCAGCCATAGCTTTGGTGAGTAGAATCGATTAGTTTTTAGTTTTGAAGGAATCAAACAATTATTAGTCATATAATATTTCAGACAACAGGCAACACTGTGTTATGGAAAGGAGCCCCAAGTACTTCCTTGGTGTCAGTGGCAACCACAAAGATAGTCGCTGAGGTACTGAAACGTAACAATCTCCCTCCGATTGCCACACTTTGTCAAGGAGGAGCCGATGTTGGTATGAGTTTGGTACAAGATCCCCGTGTGAATCTGGTATCTTTCACTGGCAGCTGCAAAACAGGACGCGATGTCGGAGTAGAAGTTCAAAAAAGATTCGGAAGGAGCATACTTGAACTGGGCGGCAACAACGCCCTTCTTGTAAACGATGATGCTGACCTTGACATGGCCATTGATGCTGCACTCTTTGGCTGTATTGGCACTTCTGGCCAGCGGTGTACTTCCACCCGCAGGATCATTGTTCACGCAGAACTCTATGATGAGTTTGTTGCAAAGCTCACAAGCAAATACGAATTGGTTATGAATAAGATCGGTCACCAGCTAGAAAGCAACACACTTTTTGGGCCCGTTCACTCACAGCAAAACGTAGATGGCTTCAAGACAACTATCGACGAGGCAGTCAAAGCCGGTGGTAAGATCTCATTTGGCGGCAAAGTAATCCTTCGACCTGGATTCTTTGTCGAGCCAACAATTATTACTGGCCTATTCCATGACTCTGCGGTAGTTCACAAGGAAACCTTCGCCCCAATTGTATATGTTTTGAAGGCTAAATCGTTGAAGCAAGCCATCGATTGGAACAATGAAGTCGAACAGGGTCTATCGTCGTCGATATTTACCAAGGACGTCTCAAAGATGTTCCAATGGATTGGTCCTCTAGGATCTGACTGTGGCATTGTCAACATAAACACAACAACAAATGGTGCTGAGATTGGTGGTGCTTTTGGGGGAGAGAAGCACACCGGCGGTGGACGCGAATCAGGTTCGGATGCATGGAAACAGTATTGCCGTAGAGCTACCATCACAGTGAACCATTCAGGTGAACTGGCTGCTGCACAAGGAGTAGAATTTCATGTTTAAATTAAAAAAAAAAAGTTAGAACAAAAAAACATTTTTAAACATAAAAGGAAGGAACACAGTTAAGGTTACATAGGGAATCACAAAAATCATAACATTTACTTTATTGCAAATAGATGGAAAAAAAAATATTAAAACTTAAAACTACTGTTTATTTGTTACGTCAAACCTCCAAAAGTCCACTTCAATGTCTACGGATCGCTTTTTATGAAACTTGTAGATAGAGTCGATGTTGTACCTCAATTCGGCTACGACTTCACCCTTAACACCCCATTCTTTCGCTTTTTTGTTGATGTACTCTCTGAAAATTTAAGAAAATTTTGCTCATATGTTTTTGTTGTACTGTACTTTTTGAGTAAAAAAAAGTTCACGGAATTTATTTCATTAAGAAAACGTTTTGGTTGTTATAATACAGTGGGAGAATTGTGCTGCAGCAACAAAGAATAAAGTTCGAATACATTTTCCATATTATAACTTAATTGATGTTGTTAGTAAACGTAGCCAATGTTCCAAGTTAGTTATCTTATAAAGATTTTAATTATTATGTGTTTTATTGAACAAAAAAAAAGTAGTACAATCTGCATTGACGATATCCGACAAACAAAGCTGGAGCAACGTGGGCAAGAGGAGTAATCAAGATCCAGACGAACTATGATTTTACAAAATAATAATAAATAGTTGTTAGGCAGAAAATTGTTATTTTTTGCTTAACGGAGTTTTATGACTGAAAATTAAAGTTTAAGTGACCTCAATTCGTTTCGTTTTTGTTTATGAGAAGAGAATTCTTTCTTTAAAAAGGAAATAAAATCCAGTGAGTTAGTTATACAGGCTACATAATTACTTGCCCCTTTTTTCACTTGGCAAGTCGAATCATTATGAAGTAAGACTCATGCAAGAATTTAAGAACTAAGCAAGTAAACTTAAATCTTGCAAAACTTGTTCCAAAAATGGAAAGGTGAAGAGCTAACTGCTTTAAAACGAAGTAAGATCTTAAACCAGGGAAGCTTGAAACCTTTTTTTATAATTAACGTGAATATCAAGGGGTTATGACTACCCGGACTGTACGTTCGAAGTTGGGCTCAAGGCAAAACTGATTAGCATTCCTAGCAAGGCGGGTTTTGCGGATAGATTGTTTGAGGGGAGGAATACATCTGGCTATTTCACTAGAGCACTGTTTGTGAAAAAAGCGATGAGAGAGAGAGAGAGAGACAGGTAACGTTTCGACGATGTTCAAGAGAATCAATCGATTCTACGATTGAACTATCACCTATCACTATGTACCCTATCAAGTAGGTGCAAAGATGTTTGAGGAGCACCTGACCAGATATGAAAGTTATACTCT
The DNA here is from genome assembly GCA_914767635.1 of Melanostoma mellinum. Taxonomy (NCBI): domain Eukaryota; kingdom Metazoa; phylum Arthropoda; class Insecta; order Diptera; family Syrphidae; genus Melanostoma; species Melanostoma mellinum. The sequence continues at coordinate 3,053,752 of OU612059.1, read as the reverse complement.
AGTTTTGGGCGTGTGAAGGCCTTATAAATTGTAGCCAGATCAGAAGGGGTGGGACGGCAATGGGGAATGTTAAGCTTCAACGGCAAGAGACAGCATTGAGCTTTCAAAGCATTGAATTCTACTCGGTTTTTATGACCCCATGTAACAATGCTGTCAAGGTCAGAATTCAATAAGATTATCATACGCAACCGTTCCAGTTCCACGTCCGAAGAGCAGGGACGTGAATTTGAAAACGAATATGAGAAGCTGAGGGTTGAGTCGTCAGCAAAAAAGTTAAGAGGACTAAAAGTTTCAGACAAGAGATCATTTATGAAAATGAGGAAGAGAGTCGGAGACAAAACGGAGCCCTGGGGCACACCAGCATTTATGAAGTGGGTATCAGACTTCGAGCCATCAAATACAACTTGTATTTAACGGTCGGAAAGGTAGTTTCTAATCCAATGAAGAAGAGACTCATCAACACCAAGACCACGCATTTTCGATAAAAGAGCCTAATGCCAAATTTTATCAAATGCTTTTTTTCGGTAAGATAAGCTATCGAATCACCAGTGGACCGTTTGCTACGAAAGCCTTACTGACGGTCATTAAGAAGCTTTCGTTCTTCAAGATAATTCACAAGTTGACGGTTTATCAACGTTTCCATGACCTTTGAAAAAAGGTACGTTAGTGCAATTGGACGGAAATTGGAATGGGAGGAATATTCGCCTTTTTTAGGGACCGACTGGACTGGAAAAGCAGTTTGTCATCTGCTCGGAAAAAACCCAGCAGAATAGGAAAATATATGATCTATATGACGTCGATCTTACCTGACAACCAAATTGGTGGTTGTTTTAAGATGAGAAAATAAGTAGTCAGTCTCGGTTTTTTTTTAAATGCATTTTTAAAATACCAGCCAATACTCTCAACTGTCTGCTAATGCTGTGAAAAACTTGAATCATACGATGGAAAAAAAAGAGAAGCGTTGAAAGTGGATAGCACAACACGACAAGCTGATCGCGGAATGGTTGATGGAGTATGAATCTAATAAGCGTATCCTAGTTCACCTAGACAACTAACGTTGATGGTTTTCGATGAAAAAAACCGATTAGAGCAATAATAGCTCCAAATTTGAGGAATCGCCTCACCATTAAAAACATTTTCAGCTTTCTGTAGAGCGAAGAAGACTACGGACGTCTATGTTCCTAGGATCACTTAGATCTTTGAAATAGCTCTCCCAAAGTACTTTTTTGCAATTTACGCGCATATTAACTGATTATGAAACATTGCGAGCCTTAGAAAAATACATTTTTATTTGTGTAATAGTATTGCAATAAATATAAACATTGGTTTGTGAACCAAATCAGAGACTGATATTGAATTTTTCTAAGTACGAGCCTCCACCAACTCCGTCCTCCTGCAAGTTTTTCTTGAAAATCAGTTGGTGGTGATGCAATCCGGTTGTCTGGATATTGATCTAAATGAGTTCAGACTGATAGAATCGGTAATTGAGTTATTGGTCTTTTAAGAAATGGCGAGAAGAAGAAGCCATTTGTTTGGTATTAATAACAAGCGGTAGGAGCTTAAGGAGCAGATCTAGGCCAGCCGAAGGTTTAGAGCGAAGAGCTCCGCTGCACATGTACTTTCAGATTGTTTGGACTTTGCTTAGTTTTTCGCTACAATAGGTCCTATTTTCCCAAGAGCTCACACTGTGTCTTCATTAAAAGGGTATTCATAACCCATTGATATGCGCCTTAACAATATAAAAAATGTTGGTTTAGAGAACGAGATGTCTTTTGATTGATAAATGTCCGACACTGAGTGAAATAAAAGGTCCGGAGTGAATGAAAAGGTTAGTACCTACTTTGTTTTGAATACATTAAAACGCACGCGAACACTAACATAATACGAAGAAACTCACCTTGTTGATGTTTTGTGCAAGGAATAAACGGAATTCGAAGCTAGTTCAATGCCCGTTTGTAAGAAACGCATATCCATTCCACTGTTGTTTTTGGTGCCAAAAGGAGGATTCATTACGACAGTATCAAATGCATTATCCCACTTAGTATATTTCTGTAAATGCAACACATTAGCCTGAACACAATCTGTTGCCAACAACTCCATTTCTAAAACATTTGAACGAAAGATCTGCAAAAAGGTATTAATTTTTATTAGAAGCTTTTGTACTACGCCTGACGCTATTAATACGGACCTCAACTGCACTGTCATCTATTTCAAAGCCAATAGTAAGGTGTGCCCCCAACAGGAATGAAGCAACACTCAACATGCCACAACCGCTGCCCAAGTCTCCAACAATTTTACCCTCAATGTCATCATATTTAGCTTGTATATTGTACATCATGCAACTGGCAATATGTGCTGGAGTTGGATACTGCTCTAGATTTACTTTGGGGTCCCCGAATCCATCAACACCTTGTAGGTATTCCTCAAGTTTCTTCAGTTTAATTCGAGCCATTTGGAAGTTAAGTTTTGAAGGGTTAGTAAATGTTACTTTTGGGGAGTGCCGGGTAACGGTTCAAGACGAGGTAACACTGGTAGAAAGCTGTTTCCATAAAACGAATCTTGAGGTACGAAAAAACCAAATGTAGGTGCGTTTGTAATGTTAAAAGGTGCTCCACGTATTGCCGAGTTTTGGCTAAATTCAGTGCTTGGCGATGGTATAAGTTGCTGTAATATATTTTACAATTCGTTAGTGTTTGCCGTAGAAGATTTTATTTCAAAGCACTTACTGGTTGATTCATTTGAGGAACTGGACTTGGACCTGGGACAGGGCTAATTCCCGAAATAGCACTCACGACTACTGGTGATACACCCTTCTGCAAGAGCTGCTTTTTTATTTGCAGGTCTTCGAGGATTTTTCTATTTGTTTCTGTTCATTGGTAAATAGTAAGCATGTAAATTTTGTGTTTAAAGAATATAATTATTTTTGTGTACCTTGTTGAGCACTGAGAGTTGGAAAAGCCATCAAATTTATGAACTTTGGAAATATGAAAATACGAACAGAAAAAAGTAAATATACAACAACACGCTGAAATGTCAAAAGCGGTGAAAAATAAGTTCTGTTCGATAAGAAGTTTTCACAATGCGTAGAGAGTGAACAGGTTTTCAAAGGACTGCAAAAAGAGTCGACTACGGTAAGGTAGTGACTATATTTTTGCCAAAAAATCATATTCGACAAGATGGAAAACATGATGACAGTAGCGTTTCAACCGTTGCGGCAAATGTAAAATCGATTTGTTTAGGAGAACCTTAAAAGAAGTTTTCTTCGTTCCGACAAAACAAAAAGAGAAGAGAATAATTTATTAAATTGATATCGAACTATGTGATTTTCATAACTATTTAAATGTAAGTAAATATTGCATGAAATCAAAAGAGAAAGATTTGTTCCAAAAAAGTATACTACTAAAACAATTATAAAAGCTCAGAAATATTTTGATTAAACAGCACCTGGGGGTCAATTCCCGATCTGTGAAGCTGTGAAGTGAAAACATTTATCACAGCTTCACCGAAAATTCGATTCTCCATTAGTGAAAATCCAACCTCAAATGTCAATATTTTTTTCATATGATAAATTACTTTTCATTGCCGTATGAGTCGGTGAAAAATTCAATTATGAAAAATGGCCGCAAAACTCAAACGATGAAAAATCCAATTGGAATCCAATTGAAATGAGAGAGAAAATGAGAGAATACTGTCAGAATTTATCATTTAGAACATTTTAGTACTTTTTAGATCCGGAATCGCTTAGAATGGATTCGTGAAGTGATAAAATGAAAAAACTGTATGAAAACTGAAATGATATATTTTTTTTCACTTCACAGCTTCACAGATCGGGAATTGACCCCCTGGTGCATACGAGAAAGTGCAACGAAGTATTCAAAGAAAATTTAGAGGCTGATAAAACATGCAACTGCAACTGCAGAAGTGCAGAAAAGTAAAGCGGAGCGGATGAAGATTATAAAACACAAAACTTAAAAAGAGATACGAATAGGATTATGGCTGCGGATGAAAGATTATGGGTGCAGATGAACATGTTCATCTGCACCCATAATTTTTCATCTGCAGCCATAACTAAAGAAGTGCAGATAGTTTGATCCCTCTCTATCAGAAAAGTATGAATTTTACTTACTTACTTGCAGATGCATGTAAATCCACCATAAGACACCTTGTAGTGACAGGAAAACCACCGGTTTTAAGGTAACAGGAAAAACCGGTTTTATTTGGGGTAAGTAATGGGAAATTTGAGTTTTGTTGAACATTTGAAAAAAATTCATTTACACAGTTGCTTGTGTTTCTGTTCTGTTTTCGCATATCATAGTTTTCAACATATTGGAAGTAAGTCCATTTGAAGTGAATTCTTACTTCAAATCAACAAGCGAAATACTTTTTTCAGAACTTAAATTTTGTAGAAGAGCTCTTGGTCAAAATGCTACACCAAGGGCTTGTAACACAAAGCTACAAGTCTACAAGTCAATTCGTAGGCACTCTGCTTACAAGTGCTCATTCAAAAAGTGATAAGCAATGCGGAAGCATCAACTCAAAATGAACAAGAAATACGTTGAAAAGAAAACTGCCGTTGTGGAAAATAAAAAATTCTGTTCAGTTCTTTTTCGGAAGTAACAACAAAAGAAAAAAATGTGAAAAATGGTAGTACGATTTTAATTACTTTACAGCCAGAAATTATACAGAAATTATACAATTTCCCACTTGTAATGTTGGTCCATTACGCTTGTAGAAGAGCAAGGAAACTTGTATCTTTGTGTAACAGAAACTTGTAACTATTGTCACGATTCATGATTGATACCTCGTTTCCACTTAGAATTGAATCACACTTCAATTCGAATTAGTGCCAGTGTATACCTAGATCGAATTGAAATAGGATTACCCGATCCGATACACCTCTTGTAGCTGGATCGATTCAAAATAGTGTGTTGTATACCTATATTACTCGATTCAGTGGGTAAGTAGATACCTGCATCGAAATCTGAATCATAATCCGATCCGATTACTCGATTCTAAGTGGAAACGAGGTATGACTTGTACTACAAGTTCTTGTAGCTTTTGGTGTTTTTCTTTTTTAGTGAAACGTCAAAAACGTAAGAGTATTTCTTTTTCAATTCAGCAACATCTGAACGCTCAAAAAGCTCTCTTTTTGAAGTGAAACTTCTTATGCGACTTGCAAACATGAAAGCGTTACACTTCCGCGTTACACTTCCGCGTTACACTTAAGCGTTACACTTCCGTGTTCTATTGCATACTTTTTGAAGTGAAACTTCTTATGCGACTTGCAAACATGAAAGCGTTACACGTACGCGTTACACTTAAGCGTTACACTTAAGCGTTTTTGGCACTGCTAATAAGTTGCTGTCATCATTCCGCGCCATTCATCCCAACGATTTCATTGTAGTAAATTGTGTTTTTCGGTGGGAATATTTTGAAGAAAATCATGTCTGTGCGTGCGAAAATTATTTCAATTGCTCAGTGAATAATCGATCAGTGTTGTGTTTTCTTTTCTTCTCCAATGAAATGATAGAAAATATTTACTGCAGTTTCTTTTAATTTGTTTGATATATGTATGTATGTATGATGTATGTTGACTGCGTAATTTTATTTGGAAGACAATACACAAATCAGAGCTTTTGGTGATAAGATGTAAGATGTTATTCGAATTTTAAGATATTAGTGAGTATATATGTATATAGTAGTTAGTGGAGGCATAATCATGTATATATAAGCAATTTCCATTTAAGCCCGGCTCAAAAATGTTTATCATGTCTAAACATGTTATCATGTCTAAACATGTTTGATCATGTCCAAACATGTTTGTTCATGTCTAAACATGTTTGGCCATGTCTAAACATGTTTGGTCATGTCTAAACGTGTTTGATCATGTCTAAACGTGTTTGATCATATCTAAACATGTTTGATCATGTCTAAACATGTATGTAAGTGTTCTCCGTCTTCGACTTAGGTGTTAAGACTGCGGTCTTCATTAGTCTGTCAGTCAGCTTCCACTTACACTAGCCAATCAACGGTTTCAGAAAGGTTCCTGGTATTGTATCATAATTATGGATAGAATAGCATACATCCTACCATACATGATACATACATACATCTTCAAAGTCCTTCTAATCTCCACCAAAAAATAAAAAAATTGTTCTATGAAATGGTGTTAAGTACATATCCCGTGAAAGTTAACTCCGATCCATTTCTTTTCTTTTTCTTTTAAAGAAACAATATGAGTTCACTAAAAATCAATTTCTACCTCTTCCTATTTTCATTTCCACATTGGGAAGTTTCACTTCTACCGCGCGGAGGGACTCCACGCACTCTTTTTTTTTTTTCTTCAGAACACTACGCGAGCGCGCTCTACGTGCTCGAAATAAAATAACTGGCACTTGAGCAAGAGTCTGAGCGCAGCCAACTTCACTTAGCTCAGTTCAGAACACGTTCACGCTGTTTAGGGTGGTATTCACCAAGAAATCTTAAACTAAGGGTGGTATTCACCAAACAATCTTAAGAGCGCTCTTAAAGCTAAGAGGCTCTTAGTTTTAAATTTGGATGTGCTATTCACCAAGCAATAATAGGGTCTAGTCTAAGCTAATTCGAATATTCGAAAAATAAGGGTGTTGAGCCCCTGAACGCACACTTTTCGAACTACTTCGAAAATTTCAGTGTCAATTGTCAAAATCAGCCAAAAACAGAAAAATTTTTCGGAAATTTAAGAAAAGGTAGAACGTAAAATTAATTCATTTTAATTAATAAATAATTAATAATTAATAAATTCATAGTTTTGCTTCCTAGTGCCTCGCTCCATTTTGATTTTTGAATAACAACCACAAATGACGCTGTCAGTAAATTTCGAATTTTCGAAGTTATTTAAAACAACAACCGCTCATAACTTAAGAGTGGTAGCGACCCCTCTTAAGTGTTATGAGCGCTCATAAATCTGCACTAATAGTGGTCGGTGAATAGGTTTATGAGGCACTTAGTTTAAGATTTCTTGGTGAATACCACCCTAAGTGCCTCATAAACCTATTCACCGACCACTATTAGTGCAGATTTATGAGCGCTCATAACACTTAAGAGTGGTCGCTACCACTCTTAAGTTATGAGCGGTTGTTGTTTTTAATAACTTCGAAAATTCGAAATTTACTGACAGCGTCATTTGTGGTTGTTATTGAAAAATCATAAATAACTGTTGAAAAAAATAAGAAATTCGAATTATGGTTTGCAATACAGAGAATTAATTAATTTTACGCTCTACCATTTCTTAAATTTCCGATAATTTTTTGTGTTTTTGACTGATTTTGACAATTGACACTGAAATTTTCGAAGTAGTTCGAAAAGTGTGCGTTCAGAGACTTAAAAACCTTATTTTTCGAATATTCGAATTAGCTTAGACTAGACCCTATTATTGCTTGGTGAATAGCACATCCAAATTTAAAACTAAGAGCCTCTTAGCTTTAAGAGCGCTCATAAGATTGTTTGGTGAATACCACCCTAAGAGCCTCTTAGCTTTAAGAGCGCTCTTAAGATAGTTTGGTGAATACCACCCTTAGTCTCAGATCAGTTCACTGTTCGGAACTAAAAAAGAAAAACCGCTTTTGTGTTACAGGTCCCTGCACCCTATTGCACAAAACAACTTATCAACTTTTCACTTTGCACTTATCAAATTTTTCATCAATTTGCAAAGCTATGATCCAACTATAAAATTTGAAAAGTAATAAGTTGAAATCGATAAGGATAATTTGCAGTCTTTGCAATTTTTATAATCTCTTTGGAATTCCTGTTTCACGTTCTTCCTCTTCTACAAAAAGAAAAACAAAATTTTTAAAGAATTTTGTTGAACAGAAACACTTTTCACTTAAAAAAAAATTGAATTTGAAAAGTTGATATGTTTTTTTCTTTTTTGGAGAAGGGCCCAGGGCTAAATAGTACGTATCCACGAAAAATAAAAAAAAAATATTTGTACCGATCAAAAAAATTTGCTTTGTACGTTTTAAGCTTTTCAACTCTAAATTTTTGTGTTTAGGAATCAACTTTCTGCTCCAAGCCAGAATGTTTTGTATTTAATAACTCATTCTCGATCACCTTGGAGCTGCACTTTCTGCATTTCATTTTGAGTAAGTGCAGATTGGAAAGAGTGTCAAACTTAACTGTTGACATTTGACTTCAAAGTTTGTGAATATGATTTACTTATTAGATACCAATTTCATTTTTCCAAATCACACCTCGAAGTGTGTGTTGTTGTTTTTTTTTTAGCTGCCTTTTGACACCAACTGGGTGCTCTAAGTTACCTGACATTTTTCATGATTCTTACTCTGATCCACCATACTCTAACTAAATAAAGCTACAGTATTTTACGGATATAAGAAAGTCTCATATAAGAAAAACTCGCTTATAAGATAGGCAATCGAAAGCACCGTGTATTTTCCTTTAGTATCTCTTCAAATTCAGACGCATAAAAGAAACTCGTATATAAGAAAAACTCGGATAAAAGAAACTCATTTTAATGCCCTCCTTGAAAATTTTAGAATAAAAGAAGACTCATATATGAAACTTCATTAAATTTTTTCCTTCCGCAACAGTGTCTGTCAGTACAAAAAGGATGAAAATCGACGATAAATGTCTATGTTCACGTGACAATATTTCGGTGAAATTCAAACATAGCAAGCTCTCTGATATAGCATTTCTAAGAGAACTTTCTATTTTATGAAGCATTGCCTATACCTATCTGCAACCAGAAAAAAATGCCATAAAAAAAACTGACAAAACTCAAAAACTGGCAAAAATTGACTTTCTTTCTGTCGGAAATTTTATTATTTTGGATAGAAAGTTGTTTTTAATAATTCGATGGGAAAATCTGCTCTCTAAAAAAAGATCCTTGGAATTGCATCAAAATTTTGCTTCGTTCTCGAGATATAATGAAAAAACGAATGAAGATGGTTTAGAACCCATGTCTCCGATTCGCACCCTCTAATTTAATAGCACTTTCGGTTTTTTCTCTAAAATTAACCCATTAATAGATTCATGCAATAAAAGTCCATTCAATGTCGAGTTCCTTAGAAATGACATAATCAATAGACTACTAATCAAGGCTGGCTTAATACCTAAATGGAAAAAAAGCTAGAATATTCGTTTCAAAAAACTACACGAAAAATCCCTTTCTGCAGATGAGAATGCAGCTCAAAATTTCAAGGATGTTGTCATACCCAATTTACTGGAAAATATTCACTTGAAGACACTCATATATGAAAAAAATGTTAGGCACTTTGAGCACTTTTATAATTGTGTTTGTATGAAATTCATAAAAAAAACTACTTAAAGTGCCCATATTAATGTTTTATTCAAACAAGCCTCAAATTGAAGAAACCTTTTTTTTAATTTTACCCATTTTGAATTTTTTTTAATATCATAAAATCTATGGGCTTTTGAGTGCACTTATGTTTTTTTTTATTGCATTGTTCATCTTTAAAAAACAAAGAAACTCTTTTTTATCAGGCATTTTCTGCAGAAAAGTGACCTCAAAATCAAAACTTTGTTTCGGGAAGAAAATTTGAACACCACTTAAAATTGAAAACCTGCAACCCTAAACCTATAAAAGCTATACAATTTTAAAAGCTGTTATTTCTACAAAAAATTAAGTCTATCATCAGTATTGACAGAGATATCGAATTTAACATAGGTCAGGGTACACCAAACCTAACCTTTTTTAAATTGACACAAAATGGTGCCAAAATTGAGAAACGAGCCTTAATGTAAAACAATTTTTTTCTTAGAATATGACCAAGAATCACACCCCAAAGGATAATACACGAAGTACGGTACACCCTGTATAAGAAATTTTTTTCTTATATCCGAGGTTTTTGTATAAGAAAAACTCGGATATAAGAAAAAAAAATTTGGCATTCTCGGAGTTTCTTATATCCGTGTTATACTGTATTATAATTTGCTGGCTGACTCGTCCGGCATTTCTCGGATCTTAATTGTAATCGGGAAATTTGGAGATCTGAACCATGACTTTCAAAATAAATTTGCATAACTTGTAAGTGTTGTTCAAAATCAAAATTAAAGTTAAATTGCAAAACGTACTAACCACAAATATAAATTGACAATGACTAAAAACAGTTTTACCAATTTAAAGACCAAAACCCCTAAATTCAGGAAATAAAGATTTGCTTTTCTTTGAAGACATTTTTACTTGCGGCTTTCAGTCAAGCAATTTATATAGAACTACTATTTTTGTTCACCGATAACAGTATGCCATTCTACCAAAGTAATCTTTGCAGTTAGATGGAAATAGGCACTAAACTTTCACTTCTTTTTTGATAACATTTTTTTTTTTTGTTTTAAATAACAATGTAAGGTTATAACATACATTCTTGAACCCAATTGAATGCTGACTTTGTTTTAGTATGTTGTTCAAATGCATTCTCCCATCGTTAATTAAACCACTGGAAGAATATCACCTTAGTTAAAAAAGTTATTATAACATTGAACTCATTTCCGAAATGAAGTCGTTAAATATAAATCAAATTTTTATTTATTAATTAAACTGCATTTAAAACCAAAAAACAAAGCCATCAATTCAAAATTGACTTGTCCAACACTAATTGTGTTCTTTAACACACATTTTAAAGAGACTGATCACCATACAGGCGGGTAATATAATTTACCAAGAGTATTTCAATACAAAAGCTCCTCCAAACTCTTTCCAAACTTGCTTTGAAGAATCGGTTGAGTTTCCATTGTTAAAAAAAACATAAATAAATAAAAAATCAAGACAGCGTTCATTCGTCAAGTGATGAAAATAATTTAACCACAACGCTGCATTGACACCTGCGTTGTGGTTCATAAAAATGATAATTTTTATAAGGCCGTTACACTAACGTTCTCATAAAGTAAACCAGATTATGAAAGGAGGCTACCTTAGACACCATATTTCGAACAAAGATTGATATTCTTAATTGTGTTAAAGGAACATCGACTTTTCGATTTGTTTGCGTTTTTTTTTTTCATCTCCGAGCTAGGCTGAGTAATCAGCAATGAATTTGTACTGATAGATTCATTGAACTTTAAATTGATTTTTGTACTGCAAATAATGTAAACATGGAAAGTTTTATGTAAAATTAAAAACAAGTTGTAAGCTGCTGCCATAACGCATAAAATATATCGGAATAGATTAGAAGCACGTGCTAATTGGTAAATATGTTTCAAACATTTCTATGAGTTTATTCAATTTCTTTGAAGGAACTAGTTTAGTGATAGGTCTGATTGTGATTAGCATCTTTCATATTTTAATTTGATATAGGACTTTTCAAAGACTGATAGTTATGTGACATCTAGAATTGTATGCGAAACCAGTTCCACTTGTGGGTATTCTGTTTCAAACTTCTCATGCAAAAATACTGAGCAGAGGTTTTTCTCACTTTAGTTGATAAGAATGATTGTTCGCTAGTCGAGGGGTTCTAGGCTTCTAGTCCCAAGATGGTTTAGTTGAAGACGATTTTGATTCCGGTTTTTGTGTTATGTGAAATCGTAAATCGCGTCAAATCGTTTGCAATTTAATTGTTAACAACTGAAGACCTCAGAACTTGCCTTATAGATGAAAAATTTTAAATACTAAGTTAAAACAAATCGTACTTTTTTATTTGCTTTTGTAAGTTGGTGTCATCTTCTTCTTCTTCTTCTTCTTTGTAAGTTGAAGTAAAAAAAAAAGAATAACTGAGGAGATTCAAAAAATTTGTTTGTGTATTTGTTACTATAGATCCTGTCACAAGGAAATGATTGCAAACTCTTTAGACCTCAACCCATTGGAAAATTTTGGAAGAAAAAAGAGAAGGTGTCTGGTACTGTTGTTGTAGGAAAAGAAAAAAGTACGTTTGCCAAAGATCTGTGTCTTTCGGTTGGTAGCTTCAAAGCTTTTTTTAGAAAAAAAAAAATTAGCTTGATATATGAGTGTAAAGCTGAGTGCTTTGGAGCCCTGAGCTTCTCTTTAACTCGCCCTAAGGCAGTCCAAGGTTTTAATGAAGAGAGTAAAGGCAACGATCAAATGGAATAATTTTACTTCAAGCACGTGCTGCTGCGATTGTGATCTGTAGAACGTATTCACATTTCACGTACCTGGACCTGGGCCAACTCAATTGTCATTTACAGGTTAGTTCATTGAACTTAAACCTTGACAACTCTATAAGTTGTCAACAAAATATGACCACACCACACATCCTTTTGTCATTTGACCAAAAAAATGTGCCATTTGACAGTCCTGTTCATTATCTGAACTCGTCTCCTCAAAAAACAAAGGCTACTTTAGGACGAATTGAGGGCTAACACAGGGCTAAAAAAAACTCAGTTTGACATTCAGGGCCAGTTTAAGTTTTTCAAAAAACGCTTTGTGGTGACCAAAGGGTAGCCTTAGGGCTTCAACCGAAAAACCTAATTAAAACAAATTTCAACAGCTAATTTTGACAATTTTCACAAATCTGTCCTTACTCAACGGAAGGAACACAAAATGTTGTTCTAAACTTATTCAGACAGAGCTGTTATAAATACCAAACATTCTTATTTAAAACAGAAATTTGGTCATGAACCACCAAAAAAGTAGTCTTATTCTGTTCTAGTCTTTACTCTATAGCGTCGTTATAGGCAAAAGTTTATAAAAATAAATATAAGTTATAAATAAATTTTTCTCTTTGTAAGTACAAAAAACGCTTTACCTTTGATTGCGTGTGCTCGCTCGGGTAGGCATCAGTTCAAGACTTTATGAGAGAGATCAAAATCTATACTTCATTGTTCAATCCGACTCAACTTACCGTAGAGGATAAGTGATCCCAAACATAAATTCGTGCCTCAAATTCGGAACTTGTGCTTCTATCGAAGTGATCAGCTGATGCAACATTCTCAAATACTGATATCCTAGATATTGAAAACTACATATGAAACGATTCAACATTTTTCGCAAGCTGTATACAAACTATTGAGGTTTTTTAAACCCTATTTGAAATGTTTTCAAACTCTTTATACGTTTAAAAACATAAAAAGAAAAACATAAAAAGAAAAACAGAAAACAAGCTGTCAAGAGGAAATGAACAGATTGTATAATGTAGGGCTTAATCCATACTAGCTTTCCAGAACTGCAATCTCAGCCGCTGGGCTAAGCAATCAATCGGCCAAAATAAAATACTGAAATGTGCTGATGCACTCATCTCTCGGTTGACACAACACATAACTAAGACTTTAGCCCCTAGATGAGCCCCTAAACGGATGTAAAGCTTTCACATATTTTAAAAGACTTTGTTCTGTTTGCATTGAACAGTACAGCCCTCAAATCGTCACAGTTTCTTAAAACACAAAACGTTAGATAAAACTACCCGCATAGAGCATGTGGCAAATAAAAGGTTGCGTAACTTTTTATTTTCTTACACCTGAATTTACATACAAGCCCTAACATTTACATTTACTGTCGCGTGCCTGATTCATCTTTGCAAGAATCTTCCTTGCATAAATAAAACAAAAAAGAAAGAAGAAAACAAATAAACATAAAGTTCGAATTTAAAGTAGTCTTGATTGTTGAGCACTTCTTGATTGTGCTATACTTCTGAAGAACTTAAAAAAAATCACATCCATTTCTGACCACAAAACGGTCAGAGAAAGGTAATAAAAGCCGTTGCCTTGGCCTCAGCGAACTTAGATGGTTAGAACTCTCACTGGGCACAGGATTAGCCGGCATTTGTGACCGTGAACGTCAAGTTTAAACTCGAATTATAATCAATTCTAACGAAATGAGTTTAGTCAGATATAAGTTCCTTAATTTTGTGGTTTGCTTTTCCTCGGTGTCGTTTTTTGTGATCAGTGCGAGAGGTTACTTGTCCCAAGCTCCGTCTTGGTGCGACAGGAGTTTATGTCCAAATGGTGCGCAGCACATTGCTTGCAATAACGACGGTGTATGTGTAAAAGTGTAGTAAGAGTGGGAATGGTTTCTTCTCAACAGAAAAGTTGGATTCTTTGCAGAGCTTCAGTTCTAATTGTCAGCCGGATGCCGTCGTTCTGAACATAGAGCCTTTTAAACAGCAGATTTTGCATGAGCATAACAAACGGAGAAATTTTATTGCACTAGGCCTTCTTCCCGGCTATTATCCCGCCACTAAAATGGCTACTATGGTGAGTTGTTATTGGAACACCGAACGACTGACTAGCCATTATCGTTGTTTTATCAATTCATCAAACAGTCTTAAACCAACAAACTTGCTTGTCGTGTTTATTTGCATTTCATTTGTTTTTGTTTATCTTTTGCCGACCAACTCGTGGACCTTAGAAGTGGGATGATGAACTGGCGTATTTGGCGCTATTAAACTTAAAAACTTGTACTCTTGAACATGACGATTGTTACAATACATACCGTTACCGAAATTCCGGTCAATGCCTGTATGGATTATATTCCAAGAGATCTTTCATCAACATGACAAACTTGTTGGAAAAAGCGGTTGGAGGCTGGTTTAGTGAGTACAATCTGATTGACAGCAGCTACATTACAAGTTTTCGAGTTGAAAACCATTTGTAAGATTTTATCTGATTGTGTTTTGCTTGCTTGTTTGTTCTCATGTAACATTGACCTTTTCCAGCAAAGAGTATGGGCATTTTGCGGAGATCGTCGTTGATCGGAACACTCATGTGGGGTGTGCTGCAATTCGATTTACAAGGCCAGACTATCCGCACGTGTACATTGTAAATATTGCTTGTAATTATGCCTCAATATATGCACTGGACACACCTGTCTACCGAGTTGGGAGGCCTGTTTCAAAGTGTCGGACAGGGAACAACCCATATTACCCAGGACTGTGTTCTGCTGAAGAGAAAATAAATCCTAATTACGTTTAGTGTATATCAACATAGTAAATAATATTATAGGTTCCTCGCATGTAAAAACTTAAACTAAATTATACCAAATACATCTACTTCATTTCATTTGATAATTAATGGCTTTAGTTGATGTCATCATGATCATATATGATTTGTCTCAGTCTATTGTAATTATATGTATTCCTCACATCTGATTAATTTCGTACTTTTTATTGTCCAAATATACAAACATATTTTATCTTAAAAATTATCGACCGAGCGGCATCCTTAAACAGTTGGTCTTACATTCGTGGTGGTCTGATTCATGCTTATTTTCTAATAACAGGGAAACGTGCCCTGTTTTTATTTATTGCATCCCAAAAGTCATAATCAGGTTATTACCTCTTAGAACGTATATCAGCTTATTCAAGTACCAAAAACCAAACGTCTTTCGATTAACGGCTGTTTTTGATTGGGAACATTTTTTGTTCATTCTGTCCTCAATTGGATCTTGTTTATTTTTGTCGTTGAACATAATGCTAAATTTAACTTCTCGTCTAACGACATATAAATAAGAAATTGAATGGCAGTAGTAGCCTAGCAGTTGAAACTCGAAAGGAAACTTTTGGACTCTGAGTTATCCAGAATTTTTCTGAAAGCACACAGGTATACATTTTGTTTTGGTTCTTCTATCTCTATTTTAGAGCCCTATATTAGATGCTTTATACGGCCAATACAATACGGTTTTCACACATATATTGAATAAAAGTTCTTCGTTTGTAAAAAATAAATATACAGAGCCAAACAAACTTCTTCACACACTACACTTAAAATGCCAGACGAACTAAAAAATTTACCTGTCTTTTTTTATTCCATCGGCAAGGAACTGTCGTCAATATAAATAAGAAAGCGTGAGGTGCTTTTGCGAACATTGAAACAGGAGCGCCAAAAATGAGTTTGATGGTGAATGAGGGCAAAACGAAGTGTATGTTGTCATCAAACAAGGATACAGAACATCGACGAATTGGACAAAACTTCGCAATAGACATAACTTCGAGGTAGTACAGGACTTCGTCTACCAAGGATCCTCTACAGACACGCAAAACAACATCAGTGCGGAGATCAAACGGAGAATAACTCTTGCCCACCGTTGTATTCTTTGAGCTAAGAAGGCAATTGAGCAACAAAATCTCTCCAGAAAAACCAAGCAGCTAATCCTGTATAAGACCTTGATCCTGCTTTACGGTGCGGAAGTATTGGGCCTTATCGAAAGCGGATGAGGAAACACTTGGTCGTTTAGAAAGAAAAATTCTCCGAATGATCTTTGGTCCCGTATGCGAGGACAATGTTTGGAAACGAAGATACAACAACCAGCTGTATGAGCTGTACCGCGGCATGGGCATAGTCAGAAGAGTACGCATCTCGTGGCTAAACGCTCCGACTCGACGGGTTTTCGAAAGCACAGTGAAGGAATGAAGGGGAAGACCTCGTCTTAGGCGTTGCAATCAAGTGGAAGAAGACCTCAACCGACTTAGAGTACAAAACTGGAGAGAACTTGCTCAAAATCGAATTCGTTGTAGAAGGATGTTGGTTGAGACCCAGCTCCACCCCCAACTTCAATGCCCACCTAAGTAAGTATAAGAAAGTAAGTATGGGCTCTACTAGGGACGAGGATAAGATGGTATGGTTTCCGATCTCTCTGAACATGCCTAGTTCCTGAAATATATGTGCAGCTCCTTATGTTCTGCAGTGAACTGGCTAGTGCAAATAAATTGGATTAAAAGCCTTTTAAGCAGACAGCCACAGAAAAGGTACAGCAGCAGAAAAACTATTAAGTAGTAAATAATCAAAAAATTATATAAAAATGAGTAACAGTATAAAAACACAAACTTAAAAAATTCAAAAAATATAAAACCCAACAAAAAAAAAAATTGGAATAATGTACCTAAAAATTGCTTCTATTCTTAATTCTTATATAAAAAACACAAAGGTGTGTGTTTTCGGCTTAGTGGAATGCACAGTAAGCTTTTATATTAATTAAAAAAAGAAAAATTATAAAAGAATTTATTATTTTCTTATGGAGTGTTGATTTTTAAAAATCAAAATGAAAAGTTCAAGTGACCTTCACTCCATATGTGTTTGCACTGTAAACTTTACATAATATGTGTCGACAAACATCGACCAAACATTGCGTCTTAAAAAGGTACAAACAACATCTAACTAGTTATCGGGTTCATCAGCTAATGAGCCCATTTTTTGTACCTGGGCGAAATGCATAAGGAGTGAACGTCCCTTGAACTTTTCATTTTGATTTTTATATTAATGGGCATTTGGAAATATGCTCCTGCCAGTATGGGCGCTGTATAATGTCTCTTCTTTCACTGACTGTCTCTGTGAAGTTTACTTAAATGGTAGTCATAGAAAAATAACCGTTCTTAAAGACTTGCGCAAACCAATGCGGTGAGATCGTACGATGCGATTGCGATAAGTCAAATCCCTATACATTATGCTATGTCCGCACCTGAAGTTAACCTGGGTTTCATTCCAGTTTGGTTTGAGTTAACCAAGTAGTGTCCGCATTTGCCAAAAAGTTTTAAGTTTATCTTTTTGTCGTAAGTTAAAAAGAGACAGACATACAGTGTGAGCAGAACGTCAACGACGTATGAGAGAATTCATTCTCTCTCCACTCACTTCCACTCTCTTAAATGTCAAATTCAATGGAATATTGGAAATAGTGCGTTCAGCGCGATTGGTTTCGAGTAGGTTATCTCGAAACCCAGTGACGAAAAAGGTTTCGTTTTGTATGGCAAACCACTTGGTTATCATGTTGGTTTGGGATTGTTTTGAGATAACCCAGGTTAACTCTCAGGTGCGGACATAGCATTAAGTCAAACGTTTATGGACGTTTGACTTAAAACATAGGGATTTGACTTATCGCAATCGCATCGTACGATCTCACCGCGTTGATTTGGCCAAGGCTTAAATATTTTATGGAACTAATAGATCAATGACTGTATTACACTATTTTGTCAATATTTATTAAACTGAGCAAGCACTTGTCAATGATTCATTTACATGATGATTTTGTTTTTATCAGTCTTTTTTTAGCAGATCCTTCCTGTCAATATTATATTGTAACGTGAACCCAACATTTTATACCAATTTCCTAATCGAAAAACGTTCAACCGAAAACACAACTGGCAACACTTTAATGGAATGGTATAAATGACAGGCGTTGCTTGTAACCCAGTGTGTGTGAGTGTAGAGAGACAGACAGACAGAGAGTAGACAGCAAATGTGGCGACAATGTAGAAGTTACTGGAGAGTTCTAGATGGCGTGTCATTCGATATAAATAGCCCGCCCGAGGCAACCAGAAGTCAGTCTTGTTTATAGAGTGATAAAGTTAAGAGTAAATACAAGTGATAGTCCAAGAGTCGAGTTGAGTTCAAATAAAGTGTATATCGAAAGTAGATACTGAATAAAGTGATAGAATTAAATTGAAAGGTAGAGTTTTATTTTTGCGAACTAAGCGCACGTTACATTGGTGTCAGAAGTGTAAATAAAACTTATTTGACTAGTAAAGTGTAAAAAAAAAAAAAAAAAAAGTAAAAAGAAAATAATAATTATATACAGTGAAAATGGGTAAGTTGTTAGAAGAGCTCACTTGCATTGAGCTTAAAAGTGAGTTAGGTAAGCGAAATCTTTCTAGAGCGGGATCGAAAAATGAGCTCGTCCTGCGCTTGCGTAACTATTTGGAACAGCAAGGGGAAGACGTAAACACTTTTGTTTTTGAAACAGAAGTGGAAGAAGAGGAAGTAAGTGAAAGTATAGATTTTTCTAGCATGATGAAACTTTTGTTAGAACAACGAAACGAGCAAAAGAAGCTGATTGAAGAACAACGAAACGAACAAAAGAAGGAACAGCAGAATGTTCTCGAAAGACTCGAAGTACAACAAAAGAATCTGGAAGAGCAACGAAACGAACAAAAGAAAGAACAACAGAATATTCTCGAAAGACTTGAGGCGCAACAGAATGTTTTGGAAGGTCAGAAAAACATTCTAGAAAGCAAATTGGGTAACATTGAGAAAAATGTTTGTGGCCTAGAAAAACGCATTGAATGTGTTGAGAAACGATTTTCCAAGCTTGAGAGTCAATGCGAAAGTCAGCTTGCCACTTTGGAGAAACGAATCGAAAACATGGCTAAGGAACTAGACCAGATGCGGAAAATGGAGCTACGGAAAACTTGTGGAGATTGTCTAAAGCAAAGAGAAGTACAACCACCAACATTCGACGGACAGTCGTCTTGGTCAGTTTACAGGAGACAATTCGAGGCAGCTGCGACAGCAAATGGCTGGGATGACGAAGACAAATACATAGCACTGACTCTTGCTCTTAGAGGACCAGCAGCTGAATTACTTCAAACTGTTCCAGCTGGTAAGAGCTACGATTTCAGTTCTCTCGTGGCAGCTATAGATAAACGCTTTGGTGATAGCCACTTGAAAGAGGTCTTCCGAGTCCAACTCAATAGCAGAGTCCAGAAAAGGGGTGAAAGTCTACAGCAGCTCCAAGCAGACGTTGAAAGACTGGCTCACCTGGCATACCCGGATGCTGGAGAAGAAATCATCAACCATCTGGCTGTTGAGTCCTTCGTTCGTGCCATTTCTGACAAACATCTTCAGAGATCTGTGCGAACTGCTAGAACACGAACTCTTTCCGAAACTCTAGAGTTTGCATTAATGATGGAAGCATCTGAGCAAGCTTCTCAAATGGTACATTGTCAAAGAGAAGCCATATTCGAAGCTAGATCATGCCCAGGAATTAAGCTACAAAGGAACCAGCGGCACGGACTTGCCAGATGTTGGAATTGTAATAAGACGGGGCACTTACAGCGACAATGCCGGTTGCCACCAATCAAAACTGAAACTGCTTGTCGACGTTGTGAAGTCCAAGAAAATCAATCCGCGAGCTGTAGAGTAAGACCGCAGACTTATCAATACCGAATTGGACATCAGGTAGAAAACCCCCAATGGAATTGCTGGCGGAAAGTAGAGACCAAGACTCAGCGGATGAGAGTGGAACCCATATTCGGATGGAACAAGGAAGAATTGAGGTCTGCTCAAAAGAAGGATCCAGACATCGGACCGATTCTCAAATGGAAAGAGAACAACACGAAACCTGACTGGAACGACATTTCGGACCAAAGCTCTGTTGTCAAAGCTTATTGGGCACAGTGGGACTCGCTTCGCGTGCAAGAAGGCGTACTCCAGCGCAAATGG
Source organism: Melanostoma mellinum (assembly GCA_914767635.1). Taxonomy (NCBI): domain Eukaryota; kingdom Metazoa; phylum Arthropoda; class Insecta; order Diptera; family Syrphidae; genus Melanostoma; species Melanostoma mellinum. Next base: position 3,033,637 of record OU612059.1, on the reverse strand, counting down.
GAATCTCCTGACGGTAAATCCTTTGTAATGCAGCTTATTGTTCCTCAATCGAAAATCAAAGAGGTTTTACAAAAGATGCATAGAAGCCCTACAGGAAGCCACCTGGGAGTCAACAAGACGCTGGAGAATGTGCGAAAACGCTTTTATTGGCTGCATGTTAGAAGTGGCGTGGAGAAGTGGTTCCGAAATTGTTATGTCTGTGATTCAAACATAGCGGTGAGTAGGCTAGATAGATTTAATAGAACAGGGCCATGGGCCACAGTGTATGGCGACCGAATGAAGACACGGTACGACACAAAAGCGACAACGTCAGGATTCCAAGCAGGAGATCGTGTGTGGCTTTATAATCCTCATCGTCAAAAGGGATCGTCACCGAAACTTCAGCAAAACTGGGAAGGTCCTTATACTGTAGTCACGAGGATTAACGACGTGGTTTACCGCATCCAAAGAGGACTAAGAGGCAAGTTAAAAGTAGTTCATTGTGACAGGCTGCATCGATATAGTGGCGAGGCTGCAGATGGAATTATTCGGGACGAACAATCCTAAGGAGGGGGCAGTGTAACGTGAACCCAACATTTTATACCAATTTCCTAATCGAAAAACGTTCAACCGAAAACACAACTGGCAACACTTTAATGGAATGGTATAAATGACAGGCGTTGCTTGTAACCCAGTGTGTGTGAGTGTAGAGAGACAGACAGACAGAGAGTAGACAGCAAATGTGGCGACAATGTAGAAGTTACTGGAGAGTTCTAGATGGCGTGTCATTCGATATAAATAGCCCGCCCGAGGCAACCAGAAGTCAGTCTTGTTTATAGAGTGATAAAGTTAAGAGTAAATACAAGTGATAGTCCAAGAGTCGAGTTGAGTTCAAATAAAGTGTATATCGAAAGTAGATACTGAATAAAGTGATAGAATTAAATTGAAAGGTAGAGTTTTATTTTTGCGAACTAAGCGCACGTTACAATATGGATAACAAATTGGCAGCCATTTACACGATTTGAAAGTTGTCATCCGTGTCAAGCCTAGGCACTATGCAATGTGCCGTTCGAATGTGGGTTTAGTCCAATCATACTCCAAAATCGTTTTACAAATAGGAATGTTGGAGTATACTGATTTCCATGAAGTTGCAGCCACAAATCAACCGTCGAAATACCTTCAGACAAAGCTTTCTACATTTGCCAATTTTGGTTTTCTTCATAACTTTTTGTGCAGTGCTTACCAGCTCTTGCACTTTATCACGCTTTCAAAACTAAGAAAGAATTTTTCCCGTTATATTTATGAAGCCCAAGCACTTGCTTCTCTTGTCCAACATTACCCGTTTATTGTTTGTGTAAGAGGAGATACGCATTCTCAGTTAAATATCAAGTTCACCATAGCTTAGTGGTTTTTTCAAGCCTTATATTGAGCTGAATACGTTCTTCACGTTTCCATCTTGTGTAAGTAACAATATGCAGGCACACGGAGAAATGAGATTTCCCCTCTTATTACTAACAATTTTTTTTTATTTAGTATCTACTGCAGTTTTTTCATTTTTTTTTTTTAATCTACAGATTTAGCGCAGTATTTCAGTTGAAAAAATGTTCTAATCGAGTATTTATACTTTTTGATACGTTTTGATACTGCAACCCACAGTTAGTTCTTATGAGTACAGAGTAGACAATTCGTCTTATTTAAATGAACATCCGAATATAGATTTTTATTATAATAGGATACCAAACATAATTTTGCAAACAAGCTAAGGTCACAAAATGTTTGTTGCTTTCTTATCAGCTGACTTTTGACACCAGCTGTTCTACTCTAAATTGCCTGACATTTATCTCATTTCTTTCTCTGCTCTGAGCTACGCTGCTCTGTTCTTTTTTTCATTAAACAGACCTAATAATATGTTCATTGCAATAGCTTTGAATAAAGCCTTCAACATTATTCACTGCTACAAACCCAAAAACATCGAAAACACGTTCACTTTTTAAATTGATTTCAAGCCAATTGAAGAATACGAGAGTTCTTCGTCGAACAACTTCCATTTGTTAAGGTTGTTGCATTTATAACACCCCCTGTTCTGTACCTATCGCCCCGATAAAAGCCGGCGATAAACGTTGGAAAATGGGACGAAATTCTATGAATTTAGTAGGATTTTGTTCCGGTTTTCACTGTTTCTTGATCTATGTTATCGATGCGATAGTTACAGAACATATGCGCAGCAGTGCGTTCTTTTTTGCTTTGGTTGTTACGCGATGCTCTAGTGTCAAAATTATCGTTGTTGTTTTGTGTGTTTGACTTTGTTACAAAATTACTTTGCTGGTCTGTCAAAAATATGAATAAAGTATTTCTTAAAATATAAACCCAGCTAAAGGAAAATCGTTTTTCATGAAGAAAAATGAGTTCTGAAATGAACAAGATTGAAAATCAATAACTGTTCACATTTTGAAATATTTACGAAAAAACTAAAGAAATATGAGCAGAAATATCTTTAGAAGGGTTTGACAGATCAACATCGAAAATTTAGTCCCAGAGATGAGTTGGAAAAAGTTCCGAAACATAAAATTCTGACATTTCAACATTGCATTTAGGAACGACATCAATGTTTCACAACTCTTTTGCATTTAGGAACGACCAATGTCAGGCAAAAAAGAACGCATTACAGATCTATCTATGACATACGTATTCACTATTTAGCTCACAATAGTCGATTCGTTGAAATCTCATGCGAATAAAGTGACTTTCTCTCTCTCTCTCTCTCTCTCTCTCTCTTTTTTTTTCTTTCTCTCTCTTTCTATTTCCACGAAGTTTCAACAAATCGGCTAATGTAAAAAACTGGTTTCAACCTTACTTGTAGCACATAAATAAATCTACTCTGTGCCTCTGTTCTGTTATTATCGCATCGACAACATCGAGAAACAACGGAACGAAATCCTACTAAATTCATACAGCCTTATTTATAAACCCGTATTATCGGCGGATTAAGGTTACTACGAACTTAATACTCCACTAATACTCCAAACCTTATTTATAAAAAAAATACACCAGTATTAGCGGCGGATTAAGCTAATACTGGTTCATAGGAGTTTTAAGGGAGGATTAAGGTCGTATTATGGTCTAAATGTCATTTTGTTCAAATTTTTGGAGGAAAAGTGGAAAGTTATTTTGGTTTTGTGAATAATTTTAATTCTTGTTCCGCCTTAGCTGCGAGATAAATAAATTAATAAATGAAAACTAATAATTCTTGTTTTGTTTTGTTTAATATTCATTTGAGAAAAATCTCCGCCAACCACAAAAAATAAATAAATCAATACTCGGGTTCAACGCAATTTAGTTTTTCAGGTAATCTAATTTATTTTTCAACCTCTAATTGGTCAGAAGCCACGTATCAAAAGAAGAACTGAAACTCTGGCCAATCAGAGTCCGAAAGAAGTAAGATTATCTGAAAAAACTTGATGCGTTGAACATGCACAATGAAGTCAGCTGGGATTTGCTTACGTTTATAGTAACCAGAGCTACAGATGGGTCATTTTTTTGATGAAAAATTTGACATAAGCAAGTATTAACTAATACGGGTTGGAAAATGTTTTATAAATAAGGATTCGGTCGACCTGGCGTAAGGGAGTATTAAGTGCTAATACTAGTATTAACTAATACCAGGTTGAACCGAGTATTAGTGAAATCTAATAAATAAGGCTGATAGAATTTAGTTCCATTTTCACCGTTGACCGCCGGCTTTTATCGAGGTGATAGTTACAGAACAGGGACACAGGGCACAGAACTTTTGTTAAAATGTGCTTAGCTCTCTAGATTTTCTAATCGAACAAACCAGAAACCACGAACAAGCTTGTTTTTCGCCGCCTGTACATTTTGACATTTTCTTTTACATTCTCTTTCTAAAAAGTGATCAAGTCCAATAGTTGCGAAAAAACACATTTTGATAGTTTTATTAAATAATAGAAAAAGAAAATCATGTCAGGAAAACGTCGGGCAACTTCAGACATTAATCGTGATAATTGGGACACAGAAATAGAGCCCGAGAAAAGAGGAACTTTTCTAACAGCACCAGAAGAAGAGCTCAAATCCCGTGTCATCCGCAAAGCGCATAGAAAACTTGCCGGTACAAGTGACATTAAACCCGAAGACGCTGCTGATGGTCAAAACAAGAGTGTTTTTAGTGGATTCTCAGGTAAGAGCAAACCAATAGTTTAATTTTCTTTCTAAACTGTATATCAACATTTTCGAAAAGGGTTTGGCAAAACAGCATCCTCTGCTACAACAGCAAGTAGCTTTTCAAACTTATCCTCAACCAATTCAGCTTTTTCAACTGGTTCCGATAAAAAAGCCGATGATGCAAAGCCATCAGGTATGTTTTCCTTCCTGAACAAGTTCACTCAAAACTCCACTACTGATTCAAAGAAGGAAACATCACCAGAAAGTAGTCTCGCCCAAGGTAGCCAAGTTGCTTCCACCAACAATAATAATTACAACTTTTCAAAATCAAACACTTACTATGCTAAGCTTAAGGGACTTAATCAAGCCGTTTCCAGTTGGATCAAGACTCATGTGGACAAAAACCCACTTTGTCTTCTTTCACCAATCTTTAAGGACTACGAAAAGTATCTAGCTGAAATTGAAAAATCTGAAGGCACAGCAACTACATCTGAAGGAGGCAATCAGAGTCAAGCCATGAATGAATTTAAATTCTCAACAACTCCGGCTCAAGTTCCATCGACAATGTTTTCCTTTGGAAATAAAAACAATTCTGATACCACTGATAAGGGATCGGATGCAAAGAAACCTTCCATTTTCGCAAATGCTTCAACCAAGTCCGAAGAAAAACCAAATGCAGGGGCTACTTTCAGTTTTGGTTTAAAGAAAGACAGTCCAGCATCACCGCCCTCGACAGATGAAAAGCCAAAAGCACTGACTGGATTTAGTTTTGGTGCAAAAAGCGAGAGTTCTGCTACTCCTTCGACATTCACTGCCACTGGCAGTTTCAGTTTTTCAGGGGGCAAGCCTTTTTCTTTTGGCAACATTCAGCCACCACCAGCCGCAGAAGCACCTAAGGACAACGAAAATGGCGACGAGGAAGACGAACCTCCAAAAGTAGAGTTCAAAGCTGTTGTTGAAGAAGACAATGTGTACTCACATCGTTGTAAGGTTTTCGTCAAACATGATGGCAACTTTGCAGATCGTGGTGTTGGCACTTTGTATCTGAAGCCTGTAAAAGACTCGGATAAAATTCAACTTTTAGTTCGGGCAGACACCAATCTGGGTAACATTTTGGTGAACTTAATTCTGAACGATTCTATACCAACACAGCGGATGGGAAAGAACAATGTTATGCTTGTGTGCATACCAACGCCAGAAACGGAAAAGCCTACCCCAATGTTGTTGCGTGTGAAAACATCAGAGGAAGCTGACGAATTGCTCGCAACAATTGACAAATACAAGAAAAAAAACTAATTTGCAGATGAACTTTGTAAAAAAGAATTAAATGTTAAGTCACACACAATTTTTTTTTATTATTTTTGCTTATTTTATGTGACCTACCCATACCCGATTGTTTATTACTGCGGTCTTGTATTTATTTTGTAGTTTAATAATAAAATGTTCGTTTTTAATAAAAGAAAGAATATGGTTATTGTCAGTAATCCTTCGGATTAAAGTACAATTTTTAGTCAAAAATGCTTATCCGAAAATAAATACTTATCCCTCGTAAAGCTAACTACATTCCTTCGTGACTTTTCACGTGATGACAGTAAAACAGTGTGGTAGGAGCATAGTCCTTAACCAGCTGCACATGATGTAGCAATTGTCGTTTTAGGCAAGCACCCACAAACCCTAGCTGAGCTACTACAAACAGCACTTAACAAGCTTAACAATTGGGCAGTAGATTGTGGTCTGAACGTCAATCCACACAAAACGAAATTAGTTCTGTTACGAGGAAATACAAAATTCCGGACTTCAGACCCCCAACTATTAAAGGGGTAACTCTCACACTGTCAAATCAGGCTAAATATCTAGGTCTCATTTTTGACAAAAGAGTAAATAAAGCCAACGTGGCACTCTTTTCCTGTAAAAAAGCTATTGGTGGGAAATGTGGTTTCTCCCCCCAAATCACCCATTGGCTGTTTACCTCGATAATTAGACCGATACTCACATACGGGGTGATAGTCTGGTGGACAGCACTAGACAAGATGATCAACTACATCAAGCTGTCCAAAGTTCAAAGAACGGCTAGTCTGTGTATTAGTGGCTCACTGAGGACAACCCCATCGGACGCCCTCAATGTACTACTAGATCTCACACCCCTAGATATCTTCAGCAAACAAGTCGCAGCTAACTCAGCTACTCGACTCAGAGCTACATCACAGTGGACCAATAATCAAATCGGCCAATACCATTCTAGAAACTTTAGATTCTTACCGAATCGATCCGACTACACCACCCCCAAGTTGGTGTTTGACAATAATTTCCAAGTAACCATACATACCTTCAAGAGAAGCTTGGGAAAATGGCGCTCTTTTGGAAAATGAAGCAATACACTTTTACACCGATGGTTCAAAAACCAGCGAAGGTGTGGGAAGTGGAATCTACTCAGAAAAACTGAACCTCAGTCTTTTTTTCCGCCTACCCGATCAATGTAGTGTGTTCCAACCGGAAATTCTGGCGATTAAGGAGGTGCTGTCTTGGCTCCAAGAAAACGTCATATCCTCCACGGATATTCGAATCTTCTCAGACCGCCAAGCTGCCCGTAAATCTCTTGCCTCTGTCTCTACAAAATCCATCACGGTCCAAAATTGTCAGATGTTTCTGAGGGAGATGTCAAATCAGTTTAACATTCACCTTTCATGGGTGCCAGGGCACAGGGACATACCAGGCAACTGTATGGTAGACGAACTAGCCAAAAAAGGCACGACCACTTCCCTACGCTCAGAATGGAACAACATAGGTGTACCTATCGCTGCATGTAAACTCCTACTTAGACAAGACGCTTCGAGGATAACAAACACTAGATGGACTGAGAGTAACAACTGCCTTGCAACCAAAAAAGTTTGGCCGTGTGTAGACTCAAAACGCTCGAAGAGTTTGTTAGCCCTGAACCGCCTGTATCTAGGTTCTACCATAGGTGTTCTTAGGGGACACTGTCTAATGGGGAGACACGCCAAAAGACTTGGTGTATTTTCCAATGATTTCTGCAGAAGCTGCATGGACGAGGAGGAGGAAGAAACCGTTCAACACCTTCTTTGCTCATGCCCTGCACTACTTCATAGGAGGAAAACTCATCTCGGTGAATTCTTCTTCGATGATACTAGCGACTTAGCTTACATAGACCCCAAAAGTCTTGCGAAATACATTAAAAGTTCCGCGGGGTTCGACTAGCAGGTGATTAACCGGCTAGTCCCGTAATGGAAGATTAATAAGTAATCAACTCGTTAATCTTACATCGGGTTTCTGAGATCAGTAGGTGATTAACTTGCTGATCTCTGTGGTACCACAATGGGCCCTTGCGGCCTAAGTGTGTCAGGCAATGTACTCATTGGCTGACAGCCACTTCCACCTAACCCTATCCTAACCAGCTGCACAGAGAATAGAACAGCTCTGCTGTGAATAATTTACTGAAAGAAAAATCTCCATCAAAATTATTTCTGCCCAAAGATGGAGTCAATGGACAGTGGGACTCACAGTTACTTGAAACCTTTTAATCTCTGAGCCACAAAGCAACCTTTATAAATTATTAGATATTCATATATTTCTTTTAATTTAAATCATTCAACGTATCTAAACTTAAAGCTAACTTAACATAATTTTCATCCAGTGTTTTTTCTTTCCTCTTCAGCAGAAAAAGTTTGACCATGGTAGAATTGATAGGCCACTCATGAGCTCCGAGTCTTCTGCTCATCTGTATTATTACTGTTGGCCGCTTCTCTCTTTAGCACGGCATTTAAGAACTCAATTTGAATAGCTGTGATGTCCACACTTGGGAGTTTTTGTATTTTCGTTTTCAAGAATTGAAAGAACAAATCCAATTCATCTTTGTTGTCATCAATTGTAAGGTGTTGATTGTGTGAACTCGTACTGAAGGAACGTAATAAGTTTTCTTTTTTGCTTGTTTTATTTGCTACTTCTTCAGTCTCGTATTCCACCAAGTTGCTATCAGCTTCTTCGTACAGATGGACTTCGTTGTACGAATCATCGTTTAGTTTGACTGGGTTGACGTCGATACCACCATCGATGGCTTGTACATCACAAAATTGTACGTCATCCATTTCAATGACATGCTCAATGCTTTCCTCGTAGTCATCTTCTACCAGAGCGTCTTCATTGACCGACACATTGGCTTCATCTTCACCGTCGCTAACATCGTCATGAACAACTAGTTTGGTGGAAAGCGCTGATGGATCAACTTCATCAAACTTGTAAATTTTATCATTTGAATCGTTCAAAGTTTGATAAATATCATCACCATTGGTGGAAGTGGAAAGAGATGATGGATATACTTCAACCTTGTATTTTTTAGCATTTGCATTTTTCAAGTATCCAGCACGTTGGCACTTCAATCTTGGTTGATAGATTTCGGTAAGGAAAGATAAATCACTTGAGTATCGCCACTTTTCTAGTAAGTCTTTGAACTTCATCTTCCGCAGGCGATACTGATGGAACGTATCACGGAGGTTTTTCCATTTTTTGCGGCACTCTGATGCTGTTACGTTACCTGTTTCAAAACGATGTTATTCTATTCGTATTTAATAAACATTCATTGAATCAACGTACCAATTTCTTCGGCCAGTTCTTCCCATATTCGAGCAACATCCGTCCGCCGACGCTCATGCGGTGGAAGCTTGTAGTTGTAAAGTGGGGGTCGCTTTTTGACGCACAAAATAAATTGCGATATTGAATCTGGGTGATCGTCTAGTCCTTTGCATTTGACTTTATTCGATATTGTTGTCGTTGAATTGCAAATATTTTCAGTAACGAGTTCTTTCCCACTCATTGGCAATTCTTGTTCCTTTTTTGGAAACAAATAAATTATTGCTCGTCGTAAAGATGTTTTACTCGTTGTATGTGGGATGATTATTTTTACTCGCTGTTGTAGTGGCGGGTTCAACCGTAGCCGTTGGAATTCAATTTGAATGAAATGCGGGACGACGTGTACACTGAATTTATACTACATGTATGGAATTAATTTACTCGTCATATTTTTCAACTTTCCTAGTAATAAAAAATATATAATAAATAAAAGACCTGAAATTTTACTGTTTGAGATTTTTTTTTTGTTTTTGACATATTGCTAACGTTACGTTAAGTGGTTTTGAGACCAGCTCACAATTGTAAATATGGATTCGAGTGGCGAAAAAATTGCAAACATTTGTAATTATTGTTTCCCTTTTCTTAAAACTATTTATTTAGCAAGGGGGAAATATATTTACACAATGGTAACTCTGTAGGGTCTTCAAATCTGCTCATAGATCCGAACAAAAGTGGTTTTAACAAATTTCACTGATATTTGATTTCAGCTGAATATGTAAAATATAACAGACAGATATTGCGGTACGAAATCAACAACAGGTGCACATCTAGCGCAACTTAGCAATTTTGTAACTCTTCCAGCAAAGCATTTCACTACTGAGCATAAACTCAATATTGAGCTTTTTAAGCTGAATTGCTACAATAATGCTCCTTATACAAACAAAAAAGAAATTTCGGTGCAGAGGAGCAAAAAAAGTAGAGATTTGCCTACTCGCTATTTGTTTTCTTGAGCTAAATACCAAATCATTGTTTTAAAAAAAATTTATATTGCCATTTCTATTGTGAATCGCTACGGAATTGAATAAAATAATCACCGTCTCTACTTCATAGCCAAACACCGTTGAAAAGAAAGAGTGAACCATATTTTATTCAAGGCAAACAATAACAAAATGGACGAGAATAATTCACAAAGCGAAACTTCCAAAACCAAATGTCAATAAAGATCAAAAACTTCTATAAAAAAAAAAGAAACCAAGAAGTGTCATTTTCGTGCTAATAAAAATATTAACGTTTTCCTTCCCAGGGAAGTCAATCTTCTTCCTGCAAAGAATTAGAATAAAACCAACCATTACCCGTTAGCCTTCGCAGTGGTGAAATAATAATTTCATTAGTTTTATTTTTGTTTATTTGGATATTTTTGTTTGGTCACCCCACTGAGAGCGAGAGCGAAGCAACGAAATCCTATTGTAGAAGAAAGCTCTTCCAAAATCCGAACACAAGTTTATTTTATTCCCTCTGTCTGAATAAAGAAAACAAAATAAAAGGAAAAACAAAAACTAGCGATAACTAAAGTAAGTATGAAATCTCTTTGTCTATTAACTGCAATAGAAGATCTTTTGGATGATTGCAGAGATAAGAAAAGTGTTCCATTTGTAGAAAAGCATAAGAAATTAAAATAAAATGGACATCAGCGAAAGTTACGACCCCCAACAGCAACAACCGCAACAGCAGCATACACAATCGCAAGAACAACAGCCACCGCAGTTGGTGTTCCCTTCCGTACAACCGTTCCCTATGAATGGATTCAGTGATACCACAGCACCGATGCAAGACATTGTTCGAAGGCCGATTGGTGCGATAGAAGCCCCACCACCGACTCCAGTATCAACGGAAGCTGATATTGATTCGTGTTTGCTACAGCAGTTTAGCTGTTTAGGCACAACAGATCACGAAGACCTCATAAATCAGTTCCAAACGTTGATGAACAATCAAATGAATAAGGAGTCCGCCAGGTTCTTTCTTGAAATGAGCAATTGGTAAGTTTGATTGTTTTTTTGTTTGTTTTTAAACTGAGCTTTTTGGGGAATTACCTTTAAATGTTTGAACTGGATTGCGTTCTTTCTTTATGCTCCTCGTAAGTTCGCTAACCTCAAAAAGAAATTTTAATTTTAATGCGACCTAATTAACTAGTCTAGTGTTGTTTACAAGTCAGACTATTTGAGAGTTCTGAGGATAGTTGATGGTTAGTACTTGGTTTGTAATGAATTGACAGTTTTCGTAGGTAAATGGTAAATACATTGTTAAAATAATTTAGATTAGATCAAACTTCATATTTCGTGCCCTGGTTTTTGTTTCTCGCTTAGCTTCCAACTAACGTACAGCTATTAGGGTTTTAGTAGGGTTCGGGTTAGAGTTAAAGTTTCCACATAACACAGGCTTAAATATTGTTCGGAAAGTGGCCATAATTAGGTCTTCATAGATAAAGATGACCAAAAACTACAATTTGCAATCTATGGCTACTGTGAAAGAATGGAGTAACTTTCCTGATTTCTTTATGTAAACGAAATCCAACATAGGCCTTTCTTTTCACGCTTCTTCTTTGAAGGCGGTGTGGAAATTGATAGGTCTATAGAATATGGAATAGACTTGGAAGTTGACGAAACGTTTATATCAACAGTTTGGCCTTTGTTACATGCTACTACCACGACAATAACACCTTCCACTAACCGCAGCCTAGAAATGACATCTATTGCTCGCCCCTAAGTCGCGATCCAGCATGAACCTTACATCCCAAGATAGTTAATGCGATTTGAGTTGACTCGTTGCACACCGATTGCCCAATGTCTTGTATTCAGTAAAACGTGTATGCATTGTAGACATTAAATTGTGTTACTAAGTTTTCAAAGGCGTCGTGACTATCCAATGTTGAACTTGAAGTTCGAGATCCGTTGTATGATACGATAACGACGAGTTGAAATTAAACAGTAAACAGAGTCGGGTGCTTAAAATTATTTTTAAAAATACATAACATTGGCGCAGCCGGTAGACTGGTGGCTGTTGTGAGCAGCCACACTGCCCTCATTGTGCAGGAAGGCACATGGCACCACAGCGAAAAGCTAAGCGAGGAGCACAGCATAGGAAGTTCTTTCGTAGTAGGATTGATAAACAAGAGACGTATAATCAGCCGATCTATTTATGCTTTGCGCCTGCAGTTTCATGTGTATTAAGGGTTGTTCCTAAACATCCTTATACCCGACATCTTTATCGTCATCGCCTGGTACCTCTGGAATTTAACCGTGAGGTAAAATGGGCGTATAAGCTGCCGATGTACTAGAATCTTGCCCTGCTGTTTCAAATGCCAGCAGCCACCAGAGATTAACCATAAGTTAATTATCATGCAAGAAGAGGCTAAAGACGCCTCGTTGCCTTCCAATCCATCCGCTATCGCCCGACGTTAAACAAAGCTATACCCAACGATAAATAAATAACTAAGAGACATTTAAAGCTTTCAGTGTTTTGATTTAGGAACTTTGCGCAGTGAGTTCTATCTCGACTAGGAAACTAAAAATATATGACACCTGCAGCTCTATCGGAAATTCCTTGGAAAATATTTCTCCCGCGGAATTTTACTATTCTCGAGAATATATTCCTCCCATCGGGAATTCCTCGTGGAATGCTTTTCTTTGAGACCAAAGTTTTACCAACATAAAAATGAGGAAAAAATATTCGAACATAGTTTTCGAGTATTTTGACATTTTATTTTAAAGAAAAAAATAAACAAGTTATTTGTATAAAAAGTTTGAATTGATAAAAATGCAAAGATTATCAGTGTTATTGTTATCAGAAGAAGAAGAACAAAGAAGGCGAAATCAGTCGAGAGCCATACGACGCGGTTTAAGAGACCACTCAAATCCTTTGGAGTAACCACAAGCACTGAATTTTTCCCTATTCCCTAATTTCGAAATCAGTTCATGATACCTCTTTTTCGAATAAGGGAAACATTTCTTGGAAAATGCGATTCACGATAGCCCTGCTGAAGAAAGGACTTTATTTGGTCTTTAAATCTAAATTACACTTGACTAAAACTTAAAACCAGACTGCATGATTTTTGGAAAACATGCTGTTGTTCAGTGTGTTTTTATATACACCCCAGCTCAAGCAGTTCATTTTGAAAATAAGTGTTAAAATTTAGTTAAAAAAAAAAACTACCCAAACATGAGATTGGGAGCTGGATTAGCATAAACTTTATACTGGTGTGAGTCTGGTGTTTAAATCGTGGATCACAGATAACGAGACAAAGAGAATTCATAGGGTTGAATTTTTATTTGATCTTACGTTTAGCTTATATGGAGCGCCGCCGGGAGAGTTCCACCCTGACTTAAGTTCTGTTGGTCTTTTATACAATTTTTGTAACCTTTCAACAATTCATAAATTGCTTTTTGGGTACACTCAATTACTTTCATATAAATTTCAGGAACCTCCAAACTGCGATCGGGTGTTTCTTGGATTTCTGCAACATGCAGGCGCTACCATCAATGAAAATCATTGAACAATCACGCCCTTCGGAATTTAAGCAAACATGGAAGCTACAAAACGACGGCAACGAGGATTGGCCCAGCGGTTGTTTCTTAATGTCTCCAAGTCAAACAAGACGAATCGAGGTGCCAGTGATACGGCCTGGTGACACATGTGACATAGTTGCAGACATACCACCAACGCATCCCGCAATAATGTGGAGGCTATGTACACCAAATGGCTGGTATTTTGGAGGTAAGCTTGAACAAATAAAGCATGGTAGTCTTCAATTTTGAATAATCTTTTTTAAAGAAACAATATGGATGATAGCACCTGGCACCTGTGATACCGCCGCTGATTTAGCCGATCGAATGGCACACCTTCGAACATCCAACTCCATGAGTCCCGAGAGTTTCCCCCAAGTCAATGTTGTGATAATGGTAAATATGGAATGAACGTGCTGCGTGTCTCTTGGTTGTTAGGTTGGGCGCTATGTGTCACTTGCATATTATTATATAAATATAAAACACATAAAATCTATTTTGGAGATTCCCATTTAATGTTCTAATTACTTCTGTTATCAATGATGAAACTTCTCTCGGTTAAATTATAAAAAAAAAAAAATGAACAAAACGAAAAAAAAACAATCAAAAACATAAAATTTATTAATATACATTATAAATATATTTAAAGAAGAAATCTTTCCTTCTTACATACATATTCATCCGTTATATTCTGTGCAAACAAAAATTACAACAGTTTTACTCCAATTGATTGTAACAATAAGTTTGATTAAAAAAAAAGTAGAAAAAGAATTCGTATCAAGCAAAGTGTAGTAGTGATTCTTATGTTTTTACTGAAAAATAACTAAAAAATGAATTTGTAAATTTTCCTTCATAGTTCTTTTTTTGTCGGTAAAACCGAGTTTGCGTGTTTGTCTGTCTATACCATTCATTTAATTTTTAATATTTTGCCTTTTATTGTTTGGAATCATGAAAGTGAAACGAATTAATCAATATTTTATAAAATAGTTATAAATATAAAAAAACATAAAGGGGAAACGATGTTTTTTTCTTTTCATATAATTTAATATAATATAGTCTATGATTTGCAATTACAGTATCGGTATTGGGTCAGTACTGACTGTCTGCTATGTTTAACAGGCGATGGTAATTTCCTCCGAGTGCTTAACGGTATCATAAGCCTCAGAACTTCGTAATGAATGCTTTGCAACAGATATTTAAAACTTGTTAATAACTTTATCAGTAGTAACAAATTTCGTGGAAAGACATACACTATGGGGCAATCATAAACCTATAGCGCATCATTTTATAACACGACTATCGACTAAATTTTGGACACCAAAAGAAACGTGTATAAGAACGTAAACGTAAAAAAGCTACAAAAAGTTGTAAGACGATATTAAAATAGTTTTAAATCAATAGCTAAATGCCAATATACACGAAACAGTTTTGTCCATAATAATTGACTATAGCCTGACATTGTATGTAGAAACTATAGTAAGTTCAAAAGGCGGTTTCACAATATAATGAACCAAAATGGTGAAACCATAGCTTTGAATGGAGACTGCTGAGTTGGACCGGAGGCAATAGGTTTGCAACCATTCTAAGAGTCTAAACAAACCTACTACCGCCGTATTAATAAACGCGGAATAGCTGGGCTAAGTCTTATTGCATGAACTGTATCATCTTTTGCCATAGCATTTTCCACTTTAATCCATGGAATAAGACTAGCTATTCCGCGTTTATTAATACGGCGGCTAGAGTTTATACATACTGTCCAACGCCGCCGTCGTTTTCAAAGAAATAGAAACCGATGACGCAGCCCAAATCAGCCCAAAACCCCTACCTATCAGTGACTTTTTCTTTGGTTGCTTTTTGATCTCATGTGGATCTTCCGTTTCGTCGACGTACTGAATCAGTGGACTCAAATTTCTTCAAAACATGGTAATTTGATGGAAAAAATTGGTTTGACAGATGTAACAACAACAAAATTACCGTAATCAACAGTTATAGTGGGGAAGTTCCGGTTGGATAACCCTCTAGTTAATCACCAATACAACAACTTGGTTTGTCAAAATCGATAAAACCAAATCAAACGGTCGATTTGAACACTGATCATCGTTGAGCAACTTACTATAACAAGAAGGGGACTAGAAGCTGATTTTGCATATGCAGCTATCCGCATGCTTGTTAAATAATGCTGGATTTACATGCATCTGCTACTCAAGAAGTGCAGAAGAGTAAAGCGAGATGGATGAAGATTAAGTTTAATTTTAAATGAGTTTTGCATCTTGGGTCTATTTCCTTTTTTCATCTGCACTTGCAGGATACATGTAAGTCCATCATAAAAGTGCCCAGACAAAAAACAATTTTAATAAAGAACCAACCAATAAGAATCCAACTGGCAATTAAATGACGAATCAGGGCCAAATTTATAAGTCAAAATGGCACTACCTTACCGTAGTTTGAACAAAAGAGTCTTTTATTCGTTCGTAAGAAATAAGTAAATAAGTAAGACTGTATGCTGCCATTTCAGTATTTCCTCCATAGTTGGGCACCGGCCTTAATTTCGCCGAACTGTCAAATGAGAAATACCAAATATTCGCCGCAAAGACTGTCAACCGTCATTTTGCGAAACTTCATCCGATTCGCCCAGAGCAAAGAAAATTCGTATTTGTGTGCTTCGAAAAAAATGGAGGAGACGTACGTTTCCCAAGTGCAAAGTTTTCTGTGCTATAATTTCCGCTAAAACCAAAACAAAATTTGAAATAATAATCAAGATTATTACGATGTAAGTGTTCTTTCTAAAATTTCAATAAATATTATTCGTGAATTTGAGTCCAATATGCAAGTGAAAACCATTCGAATTTATTTGGAACGTAGTGCGACCTAGTTTTTCCAATTTGGGTGATTCGCCAAAAAAAAAAAAAAAATGATTCAATCTGTCCGTGTGATGATAAATTTTTGCGAAGGTTGAATTCTTATTGGAATATTTCCTCAGCTCCTTGAAAATTTATTTCGTGAATAGACAGAAATTGTGTGCAGCTATTGGTGAATACAGCAACAACAAAATAATGAGTTGTTTGATCGATTTTCGTGATTTTCCCCCAAAGTTTTCTTACACCGACAATCTTTTTTCTTTTAAATTAAAACAACCATTGTCATCATTACCTTGCGTCGCGAAAATGAGCAGAAAAAATAACTAAATTTAGCCCCTCGAATATCTACAGCCCACGAAAGTGAAATAAATGTTGCTCGAGAGTCGAGAGAGAAGAAAAAAAAAAAAATAATTAAATAGAAAAATATATAATTCAATCGGAAAATGTTCACATATTGTGCTTACATACATACACTTGTGTGTGTGTATAATATGCAGAGTTTAAAGTTTTACTTGTCGGACGAGTAAGTTCGAAAATTATGGTGACATTTAAAACAGATTTATTGTTAGGCACTTAAATACCTCACCTGTGCCTTTAAAAGCGGCTAAAGACTATACCCTAGAGTAGGCAACAAAAACAACAAGAACAACAACTATTTTGTTGCGAAGCAATTTCTGCCCTGTCTCATGTCTCATGTCTCATGTTTGGGAGGAAGGCTGGTTCATTGATTTTTTGCAATGGCTATGGGTTTGAAACATTGATTCGATTTGTGTGTAATCAGTCAGTGTTGCCGCGTGTGTGGCGCTTGTGAAGAGATACAAGTTGATGATCTTTCGCAAATTTGATTGGTATGAGCAGCGGAAGCTGATACTGAGATTAGAGAATTTTGTTTTTGAATACGAGTAACATAGAAAATAGAGCGGCACAACTGAACTTTGGGAGCCCCGGGGTCTGGTCCATTTCGTGAGATAACATGTTCTCCAAACTTGGTTTGCAATAAATTGATTTTGACATTCGCTGTGTGGCTTGTGGCGCCGATCTGTTGGAACCACATGTCCTCCAAGTCCATATCATCTCCATTTGTTGCCAAAAACATTCGGTTGTGATCATCACGGAAGAAGTACGGCCTAATGACGCCGCAGGCCCATAAACCACACCAAACTGTAATTTTTTCAGGATGCATTAACTTATGGAGTATGGGTGGTTTGTTGCCTAACCAATATCGCATATTTTGTTTATTGACGAAGCCATTCAGCCAAAAATGAGCCTCATCGCTGAAGATGATTTTTCGATGAAAATCCAAATCATTTTCAAGTTGTTGTTCAGCCCAAATCACGAACACACGCTTCTAATGGTCAAGCGGCTTCAGTTCTTGCGTCAATTTAGTCTTGTAAGGGTGTTGGCCAAGAGATCTTTTCGCAAAATTCGCCGCAACGACGTCACAGAGATGCCCAAAGCTTGAAAAGGACGTGTGAGAGACACATTTGGGATTTCTGCAATTGAAGCCTCAGCGGCAGCAATATTCTCGACACTACGGGCACTTCTTTGTCTCACCGGCACGGGAACATTTTGTACTGTGCCTGTGGACTCAAATTTTTCCACTAGACGCTGAATTGTTGATCTGCTACGACGATTATGACGATCATAAATTGGACGTAGCGTAATAAGTTCGACTCATTGTTGGCTCGTATATTTTTTCATCATGAAATGGCAAACCGTACTCAAGAGAAATGTCAAAAGAGCGACAAGAAATATGACGTCGTTTGCTGTGTCTGTCGCTCTACTTTTGTAGCGTCCCTGTTGAAAAACCCTTTACAATAGAGAAAGCTGTTCATTTTTTGATGAAATTACTAACAGAGAAATTGCTAATGGCTAGCGAAAAGCGACACCCACGATGTTGCTGGGATTCAAAACTTCAATCTCAGGCAGACACGCTAACCATCACGACACGACAAGAGATTCTATTGAGTAAAAATTGGTTAGATCTCAGTGATGACATCAATGTCGAAACATGTAATCCAACTGGTTTTATCTCAAATTATTTAGAGGATAGCTTTTCATTATCTGTGGTGGGTCCCTTATCTATTGGAAATAAGCAGTTTTTCTTGTTCTTTTCATTTATTGAAGTTAAGAGCATCGTGATTTCGAAGAGATCACAGCTCTCCTACTTATCCCTTTAGTCTAGAGGGTGTTTTTCTAATGCAGGAAATGTCATCAAAAATGGCTCCTCTATTTATCATTTATCACAGATATTTAAACTTTTCACATTTGCGCAGCACATTTCCATTCAAATAAAAATGTTTGGAAAAGGTATCTCTGAATCAGAGAACAGGCCACAAAAGTACTCAGTCTTTTTCGGACCAATACGGTTCCTACTACCTTCTGAAACTTTTACCCATTTGTTAAGTGCTTCTTGCAAAGCATTTGGGATCCTCATTTATAATGTCTTCAATGTCAGCAAATAAAAGTTTTGTACTTTCGGGTTGTGTACTTTCTCTTCTGGCAGATACTCAACAACTTAATAAAAAGCAAATGACTCAAGACGCTACGTTGGTTTAAACTCAATATGACTTGAAATACTTCGTTGACTTCAGCTGGATATTTTACCTTTATCACTGCTCCTTCATACTTATTCTTAATCATACGCACAAAACCCTCTGTATATCCTGGATCTAGAGAACAGCATACCTATTATATGTCGTGGTTGTCGATTGAATGTTTTTTCGGAGTCAACCATCACAACATAGAAATCCTCTAAGAAATCGGGTCAGGATCCTTATACTTTGGATTGGATCAGTTGGAGACTGTTCCGCAACGAACCCGCATTGGTTGTCGGATAGATTTATTATTTTTAGTAACGTGGTAATTATTACTCGCTGTGGGACAACAACTTGATCCAACGGTAGTTATCGCAAATTCATGTATTTCTCCTGTCTGTGTCGTTAGCTCTTTAGAAAACTGTTTGTTTCAAAAGGCATCACTATAGTGTTACCACCTGTGATAAACTTTTGTTATCATCCACAAGAAGCTGTCCTTGAGCATCATTAATGACCTTTGGCGAACGAATCTCCTGAGCATTTCCCTTTGGGCGTCTATTTGAAGATGTTTTGCGTCTTATTCAAAATGTTTTGTCGTACTGAAAATTAAAAATGCGATTTTATATATGTGCTGGTAGAAGCGACATTAGGTTAGGTTAGGTGGAAGAGCTGTCAGCCAATGAGTACATTGCCTGACACACTTAGGCCGCAAGGGCCCATTGTGATACCACAGAGATCAGCAAGTTAATCACCTACTGATCTCAGAAACCCGATGTAAGATTAAAGAGTTGATCACTTATTAATCTTCCATTACGGGACTAGCCGGTTAATCACCTGCTAGTCGAACCACGCGGAACTTTTAATGTATTTCGAAAGACTTTTAGGGTCTATGTAAGCTAAGCCGCTAGTATAAATTGTATAATCGAAGAAGAATTCACCGAGTTGAGTTTTCCTTCTATAAAGTTGTGCAGGCTACAGGGCATGAGCAAAAAAGTATTGAACGGTTTCTTCCTCCTCTTCCTCGTCCATGCAGCTTCTGCAGAAATCATTGGAAAGCACACCAAGTCTTTTGGCGTGTCTCCCTATTAGACAGTGTCCCGTAAAACACCTATGGTAGAACCTAGATACAGGCGGTTCATGGCTAACAAACTCTTCGAGCGTTTTGAGTCTACACACGGCCAAACTTTTTTGGTTGCAAGGCAGTTGTTACTCTCAGTCTATCTAGTGTTTGTTATCCCTGAAGCTTCTTAGAAGCGGCAGTAATTGCATCTTTTTTTCGCTTTAATGTGGTTAACAATATCAGCATTATCGTTCATGTAGCTCTACTGCGATACAATAACATATAGTTTTTCATTGCCTTAGACATTTTTTTACTTGCCAGACCCAGGTGCCAGAATATGCGGTTGTTCCTTGGGAAGTTCCTTCACTACTAAGTTCCATACAAATGAAAGGACAACCTAAAAACTTGCGAAATATCTTAGAACTTCAAATTGAGATCGATTAGATTGTTTTTATCGTTTTAAACTCTCGCAATTTTGTTGGTAGATCCTCTCTTTATACTGTATTAGAATTTGTGCATTCGCAAAGGCAACACTACCAACGAACCATTGCTCTGTGTACTCTGCTAACTAGAGAAATATGTGTATCTATTGTCCGTATATCTATCTATCCATCTTATTAAATACACATTCACGATTGTAGCTTGAGAGCTGGGAATGTGTACTGTATAAACACACATTTTAAGTTATATACCAAAAACCATGTCGCTTAAGGTCGTTGTCATCGACCTTGATTCCATGCTTTTAGCACACTCATACATATTTACATTCAGTAGTCTCACGACGACGACAGAGCAGAAGTATTTGTGTATTACATGTCATGTCTTTACCAAACATCACAATGTGGAATGTATTTATATCTATTTACATACCGTTCATCTTCTTCGCATACGCTGCATCTTTGATTCGATTGTTACGAGTACATTGCTGCGAATGACATTATAATACACCCTATTCGTAGCAGCATCCCATGAGGGTGGTGGACAGGGGGCAGAACTGCCAGAGTAAATAATAGAGATTCATGTATCTAATTGGAGAGGAATGGAAAGTATTTATCGGTCATAGAATCTTGTAATTTATGACTAAGCACTAAGCAGGTATACCAACAGGGCTCTAAAGTATGTATGTATGTGTTTCTTTTTTTTATTTTATTTTGTTTGCTTAAGAAATTGATTTTTTTTTTCAGGAATAGAAATCTGTTTTTATTATGTCATATAGAGGGAAGAACTTATATTTATCTTATCTGAAGATGATGGAAGAAATATAAAACTTTGACTCTGATAAATAGGACACTTGATATAATTGGTTGTTTCTGGTTTTATCTATTTAGCAACTGAATTGAGAACTCCACAGACGCTACCGACGAGTGTATTTGCTTTTGCGGTATTATGTGCGGTGACTTCTTTTGAGTTGTTAAAGTGAAGTTCTTTCTTGGCTTGTGTGTTGTTGAATTTCAAATGATCGTCCTAATGAGAAGGACTCTTTTGTTATTGTAAAGAGTGTAGAGTTGAAATGAATAAACGATACTTAACAACTGCTTATGACTAGGCTATATCCGTTGGATGTCATAAAAATTAGAGAATCAGGAATTTTTTCAGAATGTTTGAACTTCGAGTAAAGAAATATTTATATGTAAACCAACTGACTAGAAGGAGAATTTAAACAAACCAATATCTTTGTTCGTTCATAATCATAATGACACTTCTGTGGTAATTTCGGAAGTTAAAGCTTGTAGAGTGGCAGCAGAAAGCCCTGGGGACGAGCGCAGTGCTCACAACCATTGTTTGTGAGGGAGTGGAGGAGACCTAGAATTTTCTGTGGATTCCGTATGGCTAATCGACAAAGCACTTTTCATGGCAAGAATTTACTACTTGTTAATTCTTCACGAAAGGCGATACATGAAAAAACATTTTTGTTTTCTGTTGGAATTCGAACCCAGAATATCCCGCGTAACAAGCAGACATGCTAACCATTAAGTCATGTGCACTACGACGACAAAAACTACATAAAAAAAACAAAAGAATCAAAAACCAGAAGAATTCTGCTCAAAAATGCAATAAAACTGGGAAACTAAATAAAAAATAAAAAAAAACATGTAATCGTACAATGGCCCTACCTTTTGCTTTGATCTATTTCCTTCTATAAATCAATTCATGAAAGCTTTGAAATGAATCACTAAAAATTGAACAAAATATAACCAACCGATAATTGATATTGAGGAATGTATTTCGAATTTCAGGCTAAATAAATACTCTGATTCATCAGTTTTTGTAAAATAATTCTGCCTAATCGTGCGTGTTCTCTGATTGATTCTCATCAAGAGTCTAGACAATGCTCAGGTTAAGGTGTTTTTTTTTTTTTTGTATTTCTGGTTATAGCGCTTGACTTCAGCCATTGTTGTTGACTTTGGTTAAGTTCAATGGTAGAGGGATGACGCTAAGCGGCTTTACGTAATTTATTGATTGCAAACTTAAAACCAGTGGTGTTTTTTTTTTTAAATACCCTTGTCATACATCAAACGAGTATCACAACCATAATATTGCAGTGCTTTTTTTGTTTTGTTTTTGAGGCTAAATAGGGTAAATATGGTTGCAATGCGGTTGTGAAGCTTTCTTTGTAAGGAAAGTTGTAAAGGTAACAATATCGTAAGTAAGGCTGGTATAAAAACTGGCGACGGTGGAAATCCATTTTTTTTGCCACTAGGAAGCAAAGATTTTTAATAAAAAGAAGGTCCAAAGGCCAAAGCTTAGGAAACCTCGTGGACTAAAACATTTCCGAAAGGCTAAGTGATAAAGAGCTTTTCGTGGTGAGTAGTTACTTTCGTGAATAAATAAAATAAAATGCCGCACCTTACTGCTGGAGGGGTATAGCATATGCACAAACACAATATGAAAAAAAAAAATAATAATAAGAAATTGGACTGTAAATGAAGTTTTTCTAATCAATTGTTAATAAAAAACTAGTTTTTCAACTTGAAATCAAAAACAAAAAATTCATTTCTTCTTAATTATCTAAAGTTTTAATCAGGGCTATCGTGAATCGCATTTTCCCTTATTCGAAAAAGAGGTATCGTGAACTTATTTCGAAATTAGGGAAAAGTTCCGCGAGAAACGTTTACCTATCATGAACTATTTTTTTATGGGAACTTTTCTTCTCTTTCTCGTGGAATATTCCCTCACAGTTTTGCAAGGGGAATCATAAAAGTTATCAACAAAGTAAGTTATTTCCAAAAAAAAAAAAAAATAAATAATTAAAGATAGCTAGCTATCAAAACTAACTAAAATTGTTGGTTTTTAAAGTCTAATTCTTCAAATTCCAAACAAATCGAACATTTAATTTCCTTAATGAAAAAAAACCACGACATTGCAAATGGCTTTGTCACGAGCAAAAGCAAGGCTGATGTCCAAAAATTTTGGAAACAGCTTGAGCAAAACCTCGACTGTATTGAGCCCCCTATGGAATCAATTGCCGAGTGGAAAAAAGTAAGCGGTTAATGATTTCAATGATGTTATTGGTTGAAAGCTATTTCAAAATATAGTGCTTTTGGTAACTTCAAAGGATCTGAATGATTTCTTAAACCACTTAGTATGGCTCTCGACTCATTTCGTCTTCTTCTTCTGATAACAATAACAATGATAAGTTTTGCATTTTTACTAACTGAAACTTTTTATACAAACCTAACTTTATTGTTTTCTTCTTTAAAATGAAATGTCAAAATATTCGAAAACTTTGTTCGAATATTTGTTCCTCATTTTTATGTTGGTAAAACTTGTTCCCAAAGAAAAGCATTCCACGAGTAATTCCCGATAGGAGGAATGTATTTTCGAGAATAGTAAAATTCCGCGGGAGTAATATTTCCCAAGGAATTCCCGATAGAGCTGATTAAAAATAGCAGTTAAGAACACTCATATGAAAAAGTGTCCATCTTTAGAGGCTGGAGAGTTTGTGGTTGTGAAAATATGCTTTTCGTCTACCAACCATACGTAAAAAAATTCAAAAATTAAGGATTAGAATTATTAAACTTTCATATTTTCTGGTCTAAATGTTGCTTTCCGTCTAAAAGTTGTTTTTAAATTTATAACTTTGCCAATTTGAGATTCTTCAAAGGGATCCACCTTAAAATGAGTCACATTTGCGAAATTAGTATTCATTTCATCCATTTCCAAGACAAGTAACATTATACTTACTGATACTTAGGAGGAGTAATTATATTGTTACAAATTGTAGACCATGTGAAATTGTCAAATAATAAGTATACGGAAGGAAAGTTAAGAACAAGTGCTACGCAAAATATTGACGCCTGATAGGCGTCCCCTATGTCCTCAGTCAACGTACTCTACTCCAGGTATCTCAGGTCCTATGCTGAAACTTTAGTTTAGTCACTTTACAAAAATATACCTTTTATAACTAAGCCGTTCGGAATCGGCAAAAATTGTAAGTGCTTGAAAGGCGTTAGACCCAGAGATTCCCCGAGCATTGTTACGCCATTTTATATTTTTATTTAGAATACCGTGCCAATTTCGTTACTGGAATCGATTAGTGTTTCCCTCATTTGAAGTGTGCCAGAACAGCAATTTAAAAAACTCGTTTCTCTTAATGTATATTGCAATTTTTATCTAGAATTTTTTTCTTTGCTAACTGAGTTGTTATTGACTGTGTGATAAGGATCTGACTTCGTGTACATCTGGCAAATTACAACAATGGCCGGGACTAAGTTCTTGGCTTTGCTTGTTGTTTTGATTTCGGTTTGATTTCGTGGCTGCCTTTACCTTAGGTTTCTGTCGAACACATGTGCTTTGTGGAAGAGCTGCAGCTAGTTCTTAACTCAACTGCTGTTTAACTTCCTGTTCCACACTTGCCGAAGAAAAAATGATTTGGGTGTATGTTCTCCACAGAGCTTTTAACTACTCAGAGTTTTTCTTATATGGCATATTCCTTTGTTCCATGTTCGTCTTGAAGAAGAACTTCATTGGTGATTGTTTTCTGTCTGTTCACAAACTGACGTCTAACTATTTCATTATGGTTCAGTGTAAATGAAACGGATGAAATTGAGTTTTTATTAAATTTTTTAAAAAGTAATATTTTTATTCCCTTGACAATTTTGTGTCAAAAATTTTTGAGATTAACGTCTGCATATTTGAAATACTCGAAGAGATAAAGAGGAAAATCATAATCCGGAGGTTTACTTGATATCCAAGCTATGTGAGAATATTGAATATTGAATATTGGATAACTCTAGTGACCAGATTTTCACTATCGGTCTTTTCTTAGGAATACAACCCGTAGAAGAGAAGAAAGAAATGAGGAACACTTAAACATTCTATTCTTTTTTTGCTGTTATAAAGTTTTGATCTATCAATTCCAAATCAAAAGGAAAAAAAGTCAACTCTCTTACACACACTTTGTAGTCCGACTTGCTTTGGATATCATTGACAATTAAAAAATTGGCTTTGCTCAAAAGTCTAGAAGACTAAACATATCATAACAAAGATAAAAATTTTTTCCTTGGACTGAATTCTGATGGTCTGGTTCTTCATATTGACCAAACACATAAAAGTGTCAATTACAAAAATATAGGGCATAGCATAATTCGTTCCAGACAAAATGTAGCCTGCTGTTAATTGTTATCATTCTCTCTCTCTCTCTGTGTACATAATGGCCTTACAATTTGGCATAACGTCGGTTGTTTGTAGAATGTAGATACCAACTTACGAGGGGGTTTTCGTCGTATATAAACCGGAACCTGATTTCTTGAATACACAATGCATTCTTTGTCAATAGCGGTAATGCAGAAGCACTTTATTCATGGAATAGATCAACGAGGAAATAAATTCAATAGCATCAGAGGAGAGCACTGATTACACCTACACATGTTTGTTTTTGTTTTTTCTATCTTTTTTTTTTGCCCTCTCTTCTCAAAGTTGGTTTGGATACATTTTTTTTTCATTCGAAATTCTTTTCAGTTTCTTATAGAACTTTGTTGACACCTGCGCAGTTTGTATTGATTGTAATCGCGAAAAAGGTTCTATTTTTTTTTTTTTTTTTCAAGTGTTACCTCACACAAAATATGTTCTCGCTTGATTTTCGAATAGTACAAGTCAGTTGTGTTTTATGTGTTGTTTACAAAATTCAAGAAGCAATCGCCATCGCTCTAAATGCTTTAATAGTTGTTCTATGGTCCGGAATTAAATTGGAAGAAGAAAAGTAAATAAAACTTGGTTGAGTATTTAGAGTAGTGAAGGAGTGGTCATAAGTTTTGAAAGACATTTTCTCGTTTCGCGGTGTTACTGTTGAATGCAGTTGAGATTACATAAGGTTCTTCTCTTCGGTCTTCATACGTGTACGCGGTGTTTACTTCTTCTTTCTTTTTGTTTTGTTTTTTTTTTTTTTACTTAAAAGTACGTAATTTTGCCTGCAGTGCACTTGAACTTGTGAGTTTTCATGCAATGATGATGATAGCACCTATATGACAGTGACTGCTGCAAGCAATTTAAAATGATTCAAGTGCTATGAATGTGTGTTGTTGGAGGAAGAGTTGCTGGCTGTCATCGATGACATAACCATTTGGACTGTTTACACCTTGAAATGTGTTTATTTGTTTATATTTGAAGTGTTGGAAAAAAACGAATGAAGGAATGTTTTCCTGAATAAGGAACTTTCCACTTTAACATGTGGAGCCAAATAGTTGTTAAGTGCTTTGTTATCTATAAAAAGTGGAAGCTTTTTTTTGGAATACGTCCAGATGATTTAAATCTTTAGTATCTTCAGCTTTACTATCTAAACAATGCTTCTGAGTATTTCAGCAATTTCATACTCAAACGTGTTGTCAAAAGTTTTTAAAAGAACTTGTTTTTGCTTTTTAAAATTCCAATATAACATATATGTGATTATGATGTATGTTGTATGTATCTATGCGGCAGATAAATCAAGTTTGGGGGTTGCAGCATGGGCGATAAAGAACATATGGCTGGTAATAGCTACGCCATTAGAAAATACCACCAAAAAAGACACAAGAAAAACTCATTTCTTTCTAATGGTCAAAAGATTGTCAATACTAAGAAACAAGGTCAATGTGAAAAATCAAAAAAGTTGCAAATTGCATTTTCACATGGCTTTTTGCAGAAAGGCTGTTTCATTAAAAATAAAAAGTTTTTCAGTGGTATCGCCTTTCTCGAGGAATTGACAATTCATCCGGGAGTAAACTACACACTCTGGCACAATAGGTTTCATTCAGACACCGCAGTGCCCGGAGCTGAGCAAGCTCTACCCGTCAATCTAAAACTACACACTGCCATGAAAAGCGTCTCCTTGTTTAGCCTTTCGGAACCGGCATAAAATTGTAGTTCTTTGAAATGCGCTAAGCACCGAACTTGTCATAGCGTTGTTGCGAAACCCCGATATAAAAATCCGATAAATGGACTCCAGACGCTATCCTTACCAGTGTTGTCACTTTTGCTAATATACAATTCGCTGGTAAGGAAGTGATAGATTGTCGATGATACAGGTTAAAAAGTAGTATTGCCAAATCTGCTGTTCATACGCACTTCATACAATTTTTGAAGACTCGATCTGACAAAAATTTGCGCCATTTTTTTTTGCCAGTAAAACTTAACAAATTTGGTTGTCATTTAGACCAGGTGTTAAAAATGAAACCAGAAATGAAAAGGTAGTTTCGGAAGCTCATTCGGCGGATTAGAAAAGTTAAGTTCGGATTCAGATGTGTATTCAGAATAGGAAGTTTAAAAAAAAACTTCCATAGGACGAGAATGACAAGAAGAATGTTCTGTAAAACTTTGAAATCGATAGCTTGAAAACTCTTCTCTCGGCAGCGAACACGGTTTTGAAAAACACAATTCCGAAAAAAAACGTCTTAAACGTTCCATTTATAGTGAATGCCGAAAATAAACTGCAATGCTTGGCTTCCCAACGAAGTAGTTATATACCTTCAACGAATTTAAAGGACTGAATATTGACAGAAAGTCACGCAAAGTTGTGCTCCTAGCACAACAAAAGGAATATCGGTTGAACGACCAGAGGGACGCGGCAGATGTGACGCTCCGTTCCCTTTCTCTAAGAAATACTATGATGACAAAAATAATTCGATTTTCGATTTAAAAATTTAACAGCGTGTTTATAACCGTGCATACTATCCGATAATAAAAAAAACCATTTTTTGAAAATTTCACGCTGAGATAATCCCTTAACTTAGCTTAACACACTAAGCAATCTTGTATGGATCTTAAAACTCATTCGTCTCATCATCAGCAATGCACTAACTGAATTTTTTAGTGCTTGTTTTTCAGCTTTTAGCGAAGAGGGGGTGAATCGGTCATAAATCGAACGTTAATCGATTCTTAATCGATGATTCACCTTTGCTTCCAATTAATGCATTGCTGGTGAATGATGACCTATTCGAAATGCATACAAGATTAGTTAACGTTTAATTTCAAACTTCTTTTCATTTATGTGTTTTACTTGAATCATTTTCTGTTAAATAAAGTTAGGGTGTTTTTTATTTTATTGTAAGTTTTAATATGTCTATAGCCTGATTCTACTCGAAAATCACAAGTCACAAGGTTGTGATTTTACCTGAATGTTGTGATTTTAGTTGGGATGAATGGGGCGTTAAATAAGAGCGAGTCCTTACTTTGGTTACTTTAGCAAAAAGTAAAATGATTAAAATGGAAGAAAGGTGTCAAAAGAGTTTTGTAATGTATAAATTTTGAAATGGGAACTTAACTTTCCATTAAGTTAGGTGGAGTTCTGGAAAGGGCTCTCAAGAAAACTTTTTGTTCAATAGGTCATCACAACACTGTTGCACCTGTGCAGAATTTTGTCATCATCCACAAGAAACTGTCCTTGAGCATGATACAATCAACGTCGGCGAACGAATCTCGTAAGCATTTCTCCATCTTTGAGTTTTTTTTTGTAGAAGATGGTTGCACTTTTTTTTTTTATATAATTAGCGCACACATCAAGGGGTTATGACTACTCTTATAATTTTATAGGACACAGAACGAGCATTTAGGAAAATAGGAGAAGATTTGAAAGGAGACACCGATGCACGTTGCTTTTGAATTGTTGTGAATAGTAATGTAAGGGAAAACCAGGGTCAGGTAGAGCATTCCACATTCGCGTGGTGCGACTAAAATAAGAATCTCTATACTTGACTGTACGCCCGAAGTTGGGCTCAAAGTTAAACTGATGAGCATTCCTAGCGAGGCGGGTGTTGCGGCTAAATTGTTTAACTTGCTATTTCACTTAAAAACTGTTTGTGAAAAAAGTGATAAAAGAGAGAGAGAGAGAGCATCAATTTTAATGCTCTATTTTGTACCCTATCAAGTAGGCGCAAAGATGTTTGAGGAGCATCTGACCAGATATGGGAGTTATACTCCAGTTTTGGGCGGATGAAGGCCTTATAAATTGTAGCCAGATGAGGAGGGGTGAAGAACTTCCTGCATCGTCTCAAGAAGCCTAAGCATTTAGCATCACTTAATCAAGTTAGATATCTCTGGAATAACCTGGTCTGCATCAGCAGCCTGTTTTATAATTGATGGGAGTGTTTTAAAATATGTGTTTTATTTTGTTCATTTCATTGCATTTGGAAAGAAACTTGTATACGGCGTTTTCTTTATAAATAAATATCTTTATAACTCGAGAGATCAATCCGCTTCCCGATTTAACTTTGCCTTTTATCAATAGTCGGATCTTGAATTTATAGTTTAAATAAATTGAACATGGTTTTAGATAGCTGTGTCCAAAGGACGCTGCTATTGTATTCTTTGTAGAACTGTAGTTGGAAGTTCCTCTATATGCAAAACGTAGGCAAACGTTGTGTGTTTTTCCCCTTCAAATTGAATGAAACAAACTTTTGACACGCTCATGTTAATTTCGTTCATTTAATATACTTAGAAAATCAGTGTTGAAACTGCACAAAAAAGCGAAGTCACGACGAATTCACTCTGGCGTATACGTAATTTTTTTCATGTTTTTGTAGTCATGGGAGCCGATCATGTTGAAATGTTCAATTGCAATGAATTGATTAAAATTTACCAAGTTCAGTG
This sequence comes from Melanostoma mellinum, assembly GCA_914767635.1. NCBI lineage: Eukaryota > Metazoa > Arthropoda > Insecta > Diptera > Syrphidae > Melanostoma > Melanostoma mellinum. The sequence continues at coordinate 3,003,822 of OU612059.1, read as the reverse complement.
AAAACAAATCCCACGCCTACGCCTGGGTCGCATATACTGTACTGTTGTTGAAGGCTAATGCTTCTGGGACTGTGCAATGAATTTCGATGTTGTTTGAAAACAACAACTAAAAAAAGTGTGCTGCGTTTTTTGAATGTAAAGTTTTATTCAACTTTTATTTAAATCTAAAAAAACAACAGTAGTCGGGAAAATAAAAATACTCAATACTACAGACTTGCGAGCTACCCATATTTCAAAAAACGTTACTAAAAAAAGTCTTCAAATTAATTGAATGTATCTTAAAAAATCAGTTCGTTATCACAAAACTTAAGTACCACTAAACACCATCACCCCCATTCAAACATTAGAAAAGCAATTTGTCAAGGGACCATTTTGTTTTTTTGTTTTGTGTAAGGTACTCTGCTTGCGCAATAAAATAAAAATCAACGAACAATCGTCTGTCCACAGAGAGCAGTTCGCATTGATATGAACCCAGTGAAGTCAACAGGGAACGACTTCTTCCGACGTCTACTTCGTAATTTCGATTTAGCTTGACCATGAACTTCGTCGGCTATTAAAAGATTACGTCTCCTGATGAAGTCAAATGTACCAGTTTTCTGAAATCTCACCAACTCAATACCGAAATCACAGCCATGTTCGATTACTAACTACACACAGAATATGTAAACAAATAAACTCGGGAATAACACTTTCTAAAAACACATCACAACAAAACTCTCGCTGAAAAGATTGTTTCTTCAACATAAATAATTATGCTAGAATAATATTCAACCCAAACATGTTTTGCAAACATCTCTTCTTCGATTTCGAACAAAATCGAAAAATTATTCTCTTGTGAATTGGTCTATTTTGGGACCTTGCCGCAGACACCTGCACCGCTTGCCCGATGCCCGCATTTTCGAACTTTTCCCATATGATTTATAGATTTTGTTAGATGCATTGTTGTCGCCGCTTCGCGCCTCACAAAAATACAACACAAATTTATACCTACGTACCTACGTAGGCGCGAGACAGCGAGAGTGAGCGAGAGTTTAGCTCAACAATCCCACAGCACACTTTGAAAAAAGTATTTCTATTTTTAACTGGTTGACTGAGATTAAAAGTGGCTATGCGAATATTTACGTTTTCAAATCAAAACGATTTGTCACAAAATAATTTAATTTGAAACGCCCAAGCAGCGCCAGCACGGGTCATTGCTATGCGCGAGTTGTCATTGAACACAGCCAAAGTGTATCGTTGCTCTAGCATGCACTAGTGTCGAGTCTATAATTGAGTTCGTCGCTAAAAAGTCATTTGTGTTGAGCTTGTGATGTAATTTATGCAGCACATAACTTTTTATATAAAAAAACTAAAAAAGAAGCGCAAACTAATCTCTATTTGCTGGTGCCTCTTCCTCATTGCAACACCTGATACACTCACAGTACACAACACATAGCCCCTCTTGCTTTTTTTGTTTTATCTCTTTTTTTTATAAATTCTAATACAATTAGTTGAATGTGTAAAAACGAAAAGGAGGAAGAGGCCTTGCGCACACACTTAATTTCAGACGGTAATTGTATCTTGAACTTAGAGAAGTTCATGCTACACAATCAAATTTATAAGTACCAACACGCGCGATTGGTTAGATTTTATTCGATCACATTGCTGCAGTAGTTTTGCGCGTTGTCTTCACTCAAGAGCTGTGGATTTATCTTATCGCTTGACGATAATTCCACTACTTGGTTTAAAATACAAAACAAAATCAGAATTGCCCATGAGTAACGAATGAAATATGTAAAACCGTGTGAGATTCTTATTGAATAATTGTGGCTGTCAATGAAAAGTTTAAAATATGATTTGAACACAAAAGTTATGTATTCGCAATGATCTCTCCGGTTTCAAGTGCAAGGAAGTAAGAAATTTTTATTTTTACAAAACTATTTTTGTTATTTCAAGACATGAGTGTATGTTTTTGTTGACGGTTGCCAAAAGAAATGTAAACAACGCATTTAGATGTTTTTGTAAAACATACGAATAGTTTAGATTTTGGAAATATTTCTAAATGTTTCACAGTATTGAAGTGAAAAGTACAATGTTTCTTCTTTTTTTATTTAATTTGTTAAGCTTCGAGTACTCATTTGTTTCGGATAGGAAGTTAAAACGGTGTTATTATTTATTTAGCGATACACGTTGGATTAATTGTGAAATTAAATATGAAATTAGTTTGAGTTCCTCTGAAACAGTAGCATGAAAAGCTAAAATTTTGTATATCGCTGTAAAAAATGAAAACATTAACGGTGATCTAGTGTATAGCATCGCCACACGACCCCATTTATTAGATGCATGTAGCAGTGTGTGTTTTAGAGACATTGTCCTTTCGAAAACAAAGAAAAATGTACGTCACACAATACGTCGCGGTAATTGAAATTGGGAACTTTCGATCTGCCTTAAGTTCACTCCTCGACATTTGGAAATCGTTGATTTTGCATTTAGTGGAGGACCGTAAGCTTTTTACCTAGGAATCCAGGGCCAGTCAATGGATTTTCATGAAATTTTCGGAAATGTGTTTTGGATGGCGTATAGAAAAAAGTTAAAAAATAAAATTTCACCGCTCTCAATTTTTTAATTATTTTTAAAATTAATTATTAACTTTTAGAATTTTATTTTATTTATTTAGGGTATTTTAGATAAGGTTTTCCAAAGCGTAAGGATGTATAGGTTTGGTTAAGACAAAAAAAAGTTGTATGAGAGGGGGGGTCTATATCCCTCCGTGTAGGCGCGAGGGGCAATTTTATATGAAATTTACTTCATTTTTTAAAAAACTATTAAAAATCAACTAAGTCACTTACTTTCTCATACTGTAGTGTTTTTGAAAGCTATTGCTTTGTTCTTTAATAAAAATTTTAATTTGAGTTCACTTAATGAAAAGTTTAGGAGAAATCAATCCTCAAAGTCAAAACTTTGAAAAAAGAAAATATTTTTTTCTTAATTAATTTTTTTTTTCATAATTTTGCCCCACAAAGGGCCATTTTTTCTTTTCATGTTCAATGCTTTTATTAATATTTACTAAGAGCAAAAAACCGAACATAACAATTTTTCTTGGTTTAAGAGAAATTAAAAAAAAAAACGAAAGATACTTTTTTCCAGAAAACAAAATGTCGTTAATTTCCCGCTAATTGAACTTTTTTCCTGGAAGTGAAATATGGAATGTGTCTTAAATAGCATATAAAAAAAATTTGTATGATCTTAATTTTAATATAAATTATAAATAATTATTAGAATTTTAGAGTTATATTTTAATTATATTAGTTTTAAGTTAAATTTTAAAACTTAGACCTATTACAAACTTGAAATTTAATCTCAAAGGACAGCGCATATGCTAATTTGTGCTCTAAATGCTGTTTTCTCTCAAACGAGTTGATGGAACCGAAAAAATGTGGTTTTTTGCCAAATTTTGAATTTTCAACCATTCAAAGAGACTTAAATCAGTTAAATTAACGGCTCGAAGTTTTTTTTAGGTGGGGAGCATGCTGATGTGTAGTTCTTTCTTTTATATAAGAATTGATGCATCCCTTATTGATATATGTTTGCATACTGAACGCACGTAGAAAAATTCGCGAGTATTTATTTGGCAAAAAACCATATTTATTTGGATCCATCAACACGTTTGACCAGAAATAGCATCTAGAGCACAAATCAGTATATGTGGTGTCCTTTGAGACCAATTTATAGGTCTTAGCTTTAAAATTTAACTTAAAACTAATATACATAATTAAAATATAACTCTAAAATTTTAATAATTATTTATAATTTATATCAAAATTAAGATCATACAAATTTTTTTTATATGCTATTTAAGACACATTTCATATTTCACTTCCAGGAAAAAAGTTCAATTAGCGGGAAATTAACGACATTTTGTTTTCTGGAAAAAAGTATCTTTCGTTTTTTTTTTAATTTCTCTTAAACCAAGAAAAATTGTTATGTTCGGTTTTTTGCTCTTAGTAAATATTAATAAAAGCATTGAACATGAAAAGAAAAAATGGCCCTTTGTGGGGCAAAATTATGAAAAAAAAAAAATTAATTAAGAAAAAAATATTTTCTTTTTTCAAAGTTTTGACTTTGAGGATTGATTTCTCCTAAACTTTTCATTAAGTGAACTCAAATTAAAATTTTTACTAAAGAACAAAGCAATAGCTTTCAAAAACACTACAGTATGAGAAAGTAAGTGACTTAGTTGATTTTTAATAGTTTTTTAAAAAATGAAGTAAATTTCATATAAAATTGCCCCTCGCGCCTACACGGAGGGATATAGACCCCCCCTCTCATACAACTTTTTTTTGTCTTAACCAAACCTATACATCCTTACGCTTTGGAAAACCTTATCTAAAATACCCTAAATAAATAAAATAAAATTCTAAAAGTTAATAATTAATTTTAAAAATACATAATTAAAAAATTGAGAGCGGTGAAATTTTATTTTTTAACTTTTTTCTATACGCCATCCAAAACACATTTCCGAAAATTTCATGAAAATCCATGGACTGGCCTTGGATTCCTTGGTTTTGCCTTTTTTATGTCTAACGGTCCTCCACTAATTTAATAAAAAAAATAGTATCTCACACTTTCTACTTCTTTGCCATAACAGAGCCTGTATTCCGTAATATTTAAAAAGATTTAGTTATCGTCGATTGTATCGTCAAATGAATGTTTTATGCAACTTCGCTTACAGTCTTTATTCTATCGTCTTACAAATTTTGGTAACATTGTCCGGTAAACAAGATTTTCGTCTTAAAAATTACAGAATCCAAGTTCAGAGCAAATAGAGCTTTGGATTTCATTCCGTATGCTTCAACCGCCGAAATGTGGGGATAAGTTATAGCCAATACATAGGCTTGTATAAGCTCTCATGTAAAGTTTTTTTCAATAGGTCTGATATGATTTTGCAGTGGCGTTTCGGCCATTTGTAGTATGTCATGATCTCTCATTTGTTATTTATTGCATTCAGAAGTGTTTACGTTTCACCATTGGACCACCGTAAACGTCGTGAACTTTCTGATTTTGTCTTGAAACAACTTGAAATCGATAACGATTTATATTTATTTATTTATTTAGGAAAATCATATTTTCCGAAGAGGCTTACTTTTATTTGACTAGTGCGTTAAATAAACAAAACTGACCATGAAAATCCACAAAATATTCATGAAAAACCATTGCATTCACCTAAATTGACAATTTGATGTGGTTTTTGGGCTGGTGGAATCATCGGTCCGTACTTCTTTCAAAATGAAGCTGGTAACACCATTACTGTCAATGGAGAGCGGTATAGATCGTTGATAACTAACTTTTTATGATTGAAATCAGAAGAAATTGATTTTGACAACAGTTGGTTTCAACAAGACGGGGCTATACGTGTCACACAGCAAATGCAACAGTTGAATCATGGCGAGAAAAATTTAGAGATTCGATAATTTCAAGAAATAGTGATATTGAATGGCCTCCAAGAAGTTACGATTTAACACCATTAGACTATTTCTTGGGGGGTTATTTGAAGTCATTGGTCTTTCAAAATAAACTAGATCCTCTTTAAGCTTTACAATTCAATATTGAACGTTCCATTCATAATATACGACTTGATTTAGTGGAAAAAGTGCTCGAAAATTGGGTTCATCGAATTTCTTGCTGCAGAAGAAGTCGTGGTGGCCATTTAAATGACGTTTTATTTAAAACTTAATTGTATTGACTGAACTGCACATTAAATCAAAAATATTTGAATTTCCTAAACACAAAGTGCGTTTTTTTTTTTCAAAAAAGAAATCATATCACTCTTTATAAGCTACATTATTGTAAAATTTCATTGAAATCCATTCAGTAGCTTTTGGTAAAAAGAACAACAAACATCTTAGATATGTTCGGATGTCGTCTACTCATTTTAAATTATGTTCATTAAACTTCTTATTGTTTTTTTTATGTTACTACAGCAACACCGGTGGTTTTTAATCAATACAAATCTATGAAAGATCAACAAATTATTTTTCTTTCTTAATTTCGAATCCACGTTAGGAAAAGTTTATACATGGTTATAGTTCCCATATCTTTTAGACCATCAGCTAATAAGGCTTACTTCTTTTTAATCTCCGAACAGTTAAGTCTTTGTTTAACGTGAACAACTGACATTTAAGTCTTAATTTCACGGCGAGCCTACTCAACATAACGGAGTTGAATCGAGTGTCAACCACCACCCTAGTTGCCCAGTGGCAATAGTGACTTATTGAGGCAAGCCTACCCCCTTGCTGAGGGGCGAAGCCGATCTACACCTCTTGCATTCAATGAAGAATGCCAATCGTTTCCGCATTCGGATAACCACATCCACCGTGATGATCCCACAAGGGGGCCAACCTCATAGATAGTCCAAGACAACGCCCCGCACCTCGAGCGCAGAACGTCGGCCAGGAGGGCCTATCTCCCGCGGTACCAGACCTCAACCTCTGGTGAAGCCTCGCAACCCGAAGGTTACTTACAGATGAGTACCCCAATACTCGAGGCCTGTCAGCTTCAATGTACGCAGCCAGCCACTGATCAAGGCTGAAACCAGCAGCTAGCCACGCACACCTTGGACTTTCTTAGTTTGTCTCTTGACTCAAAACGAGCCAGGCGTAAGCCCCCCCACCAATCGACAAGGTGAAGTCCTCGGGGGTTAATCTCCGAACAGTAGGGTTTCATATGATTGTATTTTCCAATGAAACCTATCGGTGATTACCATTTTTTTCCCTCGATTGGTATTCTTTACATGCCGCCAAGTAAAAGAACCACAAATGAAAATTAAACTTTCAATTTTCCTAAGTTTTGAGTACGTTTGGTCGTGCTGTACTCTACAGAGTCGGTTCAATTCCCAAGTTCCAAACCCTATCAAGTCATGAGCAACATCTGAGAATAAAGCCGAGCATACTTGTTTTTCTTCGAGTACCTTTTTACCACATTCGTAATTCGATGCTCTTGGTCAACGGAAGCTGATGTCTCGGAATTAGTCTTCTTTCTTTTATTATTTTGCTTAACCTTTAATAAAATAACTGGAGTATGATCTGACCATAGTTCTTAATTACCATATATATGATTTATCGCCACCAACTAGGAAGTTATGACCTAACAAACATTATAGGTGACAGTTAAGTCGCAACTTTCCACTAAATGCTGGTCAATGTGACCAAAGATTTTTTTTGGACAGAATCGCGTTTTTCATCTTGGAATGATTTCAATAATCTTCACGAAAAGCTAAACATGGAAGTATGTAGTAACGGCGCATATTGAGAGCAACTAATTAGTCTTGTGGTTCTTTGGAGGTATGGCAAGAAAAAAATTCAATTCAATTTTGATTTCTAAAAATTCATATAGGTATGTATCTAATCTATTCGGCTATCAGTCAACGGAAGTACAAGCTTTATTTTTAGAGTGAAATTTGCTCCAAAAGTTTTCGTGAGCAATGGTTAATTTAAGACAGCCTGTCACCGGGCAGTTTCCTATCAATTGGATAAAGAATGAAGACAAATTAACTGGTTCATAAACATTGCAAATGAAATTGCTTGTCATAAATGATACGAATCTATTTTGTTTGACAAAACGGCACAGTGCATTATCGGGGTTTTATGAGGTTTTGATTGTCGCTCGCTGATGTTAGTTCCGCTGTTGTTTTGAATTTTTACTTGCGATCATAGTACCTATTGAGGCAAGTTTTGCAATGGTGCAGAAAAACTTTTGAGATGACAATGAAACATGACACTATGATGATAGAGAGTAAATAAATAGTGTAGTTTAACAGAGCGGGGTGCTAACGCATTTCTCTCAACATGTCTTGTAAGGAAAGGACGGGACCTACAATTTTTTGCTGATTCCGAACGGCTAGGTGAGAAAGCCTTTTTCATGGCATTGTTAATACTCTCGGAGGACTTGCCTTTGGTGTTTCTAGGACTTGAACCTCGAACTCGCTGCTTACCGTTACGACACGTTCACCATTACACCACGTGTTTTTTTTTTGTATTTATATCAGGCAATATTCTGATCAGTCGATGATTTTGTTGTTATTTTGGGAATGTTTTTTCTCGGGATTGAAATTCATACTTTTCTTCCCTTTGTTTGGAGACTTTTCAATAAAAATATTTATTTTTACTCATACTAATCATGTATAACAGCCTATTAAATGAAATTTTATTTTCCTTACAGATAACTCAATTTAATCGTAAAAGCAAACAACAAATCAACTCATACCTTAACTATTTATATAACAATACCTCGAAACCACTAAACGATACTCTCAAAGAAAAGAAACTAAACTGACAACCGTAAAACGGAATATAAACAAAAATTGTTACAGAAAAACAAAAAAAGATTGTTAGGTTAGAAATCGCTATTGATCTAGTCACTTGAAGAAAAACAACACAGCAGCAGCAACGACAACCAATAACAAAAAAAAAAAAAAACTAACAGTCCTCCACACACATACACACACAAACACCAACATACTCACATAATATGCCTGTAATTTCGCCTAGAAGATCAACGTCAACAACCAGTGGCAGTTTGTACATACCGCAAACAACCAGTGGAACATACTCTTCGAGCCTAACAAACAAATCCACAACAGGATCCAGTGCACTGTCTTCTTCTTCGTCTTCTTCCACAAGTGGCTATAGTTCAACATACAGAAGCAACGGATACGCTAAGACGCCATCAACCACCTATACAAATAATTCTTCTTACTATTCTGGTTCATATTTATCACGCGGAGCATATCCCTCAATTGGTAGGAGCTCCTACAGCAGTACCTCATCATCATCGGCCTTAACTGGTGGCTCTTCAGCTCTTTCCTCATATCGTCCCAGTTCGTACCTGAGCGGCGGAAACAATGATACAACAACATCATCGAGTCGATTTGGAGTAAGTAGTTACTTTGAAATTATTTTTAATTTTAATACATAGTTGGAAAAAAAAGAATTAGTTATTAATACAACACCACCCACCACAATCACCACCTTCACCATGGCGCGGCGGTCGTGTTAATTTTTTAGATTATGCTCAGTTGTTTAGAAAAATAGTTTACTATAAATAGTGCGACTGCTGCCAAAAACACAAGAAAAAACTTTAGTCAGCATTGAAAAAGTTGAAAAACAAATATCAATAATCAAATTTGTGCCAAGGCTTCCCTATTGGCTATCATAGTTAGTAGAATCATTTAGATAAGAGTTATGCATAGACACCCCACGAGTTGTAATTAATATATTGAATCTTTTTGTTCTTACTTAGTTTTTCTGCTTAAAATATAATTATTATGAAAACCAGTTTGCCGTAGTGTTTGATCACGATACTGATACTTCCATCAGTGATCATTCAACAATGGATGTGTTTTGGTGAGAGTTTTTAATTGTGCTTCTTAGAGATTTTGGCATTTCTCCAATGCTAGTAACTTATTTATGGTATCTAAGAGAATTTTTATTTTATCCTTTTGAAACTGTGTTCATTGAAGGCCTGCTAAAGAAAAGAAATAGCTTTATCCAATCGCTTTAGACCAAAATTTTATTTAGCTTTTTTAAACCTTGGTTATGTTCTATGCCTTTCCCAGCAGATATCGTATAACTCAAATACAGCTTTCAAGGTAACTGGCTGCGCAACTATGGAGATAACTTCCAAAAGGGAGTCCATTAAGCCTGACAGATCTAAGTGTTTCCCACTTATGTCTGACAGTTGAGAGCAGAAAACTTCCAGCATACACCGAACTCTTTTTCTTCCTCTTCTTCTTTTTCTTTTTGTTGTTGTTCCTCTTCTTCTTTTTCTTCTTCATTTCCTTCTTCTTCTTCTTGTCTCTTTTTTGGCGTTACGAACATCATTACCTTGAAGGAATTGGAGCTCTCCCATTTTTTGCTTCACACTAGTGCTACGTCTATTTAGTACGCCTCTTTGACCTGTCAGAAACGTCAACTTACTCTCATTTCTCATACCGTATGTTAGTACTGGACGCACAACCGCGATGTAAAGTCTTCCCTTCAGTTAGGGGGGCATTTTTTATCACAGAAGATAGCTGAGTTTCCTCTCCACTTCGTCCACCGTACGCTAAATCGATGAGTGATTGTCATCACAATTTGTTTTATCATTTGCTATAGATCCCAGATTTTTAAACTTTTCACACTAGGGCAGCATATTTCCAAAATGTATGTAATGGGCATCTCTGGATCAGAAATCAGGCAATACAAGAACTCAGTCTTTTTTGGACTACTTTCTTAAACTTCTATCCATACGTCAAGTGCTTCTTGCAGGGATGTAGGATACTCATTTATTATATTTCAGTCGTCAGAAAAGAATAGTTGCTGTACTTTTGTGTTCTGTACTTTTTCTTCTAGCAGTTCGTCAATGAATGCAATAAAGAGCAAATGACTCAATATGCTTTTTTGGTGTATACCTATTGTGACTTGAAATGCTTCGGACATCTAACCTTCGCATATATTTCTTATAACCTCCCATATAGCCTTAAACATCCCTTGCAGCCATATTTGATGTCGTGGTTGTCGATCGATAGACAGAAAAAACCTTAAAGCCTTCGACAATGTTTCGACCAACTCTATAACCGCTCGCAACTATCAATCGTATCTTCTGGAGATGACGGAAGAGTTTAACATTAACCTTTTTTGTGAGCTAGGGTTCAGAGACATTCCGGCTAACTGCAAAGCTAAACTCATTGAAAATAAACTTCAATACCAATGCATGCCCAACATGATGAACAAGCTCATGGGGATGAAAACCACTAGTTGGACAAACATCACTACCCTTCTGGCTCCCAAAAAGAGTCTGTGGACGTCTCCACGTTGCTTTAGTGAACGTGTCGCTTTATTGAAATCTCAAGATGTTTGAGTAGAAGCGTTAGTGCATCGGTTGTGTCCCGATAGCCACCCTTACCAACTTCATGGTTTGTTAGTTACTTCGTAAGATCTTTAAGTGATGTACACCTCTTTCTCTTTCTCTTTTTAATGTTTCCGGAAATATGTTCAAATATAAATTTTTTGTGGCAAAAGATTTCAGTTAAAAATAACACTCTTGAATGATTAAGATTTTTGAAATTACGATACCAAACTTTGAGCTTCAGTACTTACTAACTCTCAATCTCACCAAAACACATACTTTGTTTATTCTTCAATTACTATTTAAAAAAAAAATATGCGAATTTTACCTTTTTTCAAAAACAAACAAACCAACAACATCAACAAAAACACCACAACCACGAATAATCATTTTCCTCCCAAATCCAACCTCTTCATCATCGCACAAACCATCGACAATTCGACAACTAAAATGAAAATTTGATTTCAACCATGAATTGCTACACCCGCAGAGAGACTTAGAATCAAAAAAGAGAGCCACAGAAAACACCGAATGCAACCAGAACAACAACAGTCACACGAAACCACAACGTAGCAGTAGTACAAGTAGTAGGAATCCTCGAGCATCATCCTCCTCATATCCATCATCATCATTAGCACGATTAGTAGCGACATCTGCTTTGGAAATATACGAAAAATATAGTCCAGCAAATTATATACCAAAAACTGAATTGTCACGTTCCAGCTCACTGTCTGAAGCGGCAGCATCAGCAGCAACGGCATCAACAGCCAATGCAGCTAATACAACTTCTTCTTCTTCTTCCACATCATTAAGTAATGATTACAAGAATACAAGTAGCAATTCAATTAGTAGAATCAGTAGTAATAACGATATCATAAATAACAATAATAATAGCAAAAGATATAGTCGATATACAAATGGTACGATTAGAGAGAATAGCGAAGTTCCTTCATGCTCCGTCGTCACAGACACGTATTTGTCTGTGCCACAACGAACGACTAGCAATAGCAAAAGTAATGGTGGCGGCAGTGCCAGCAAATTGTTGCTACATACGAGCTATGACCTACCGGATGATAGTAGTAGTCTAAGGGATTTAAAAATATCATGCATATCTCCTACCACCACCAATACCACCACAACCAATACAACTAGTTCATCTAGTTCTCAGGATACAAAGGACACCGCACAATTGGCTACCAAGGTAAAAATACCTAACCTGCTCCTGATTGAATTTGTGTTCTTCTTTCGATCAATAAAACAATTAAAATTAAAAAGAATTAAAAAAAAAACTAACAAATGGGAATAGACATCCTGCGTGTCCTGAAAGCATTTGGAACTAATGTTGGCCCTTTCGTTATTTTTTAAATTGTTTGTGTGATTTTGTCCCCCTCACGAAAAAGCAATGTTCTACTAATGCACACAATGTGTCACTTGCAGCGCAAAATAAATTGAAAATCCCATGTGTGGCTTCTGTTAGTTGTTGAATGTTGTTTTTAAGATTTTATTTGATTTTTGCTACTAACCACTAAACAATGAAAACCTATTAATGATTTTATTAAAATGTAAGGATTATTTTAGTTAAGTGAAAAATTCTCGTATGGACTTCCAATCTTGCACATTCTTGTTCCAATTTATTATTGATCCAGAGTCATCTCTGGATTTTGTCGATGTTCTCAACAAATATAGTGGAAAATAGCTTTTTTTATAATGAATATGGGATGTCATCTTCTAATCTTTTTGTTCATCCATCACTCCATCATCATAAAATCTTAGGGGAGAAATAATATGTAAGTATTGTTTGAAACCCACATGGCAGGTATATGACACCTAGGAACACAACATAGTTTCTCGCCCGGGTTCAACAGTTTTGCAATCAGAACTGCTTTTGCTACCGTTTTTGATTTAGTTATCTGAGATTCTCAGAAAACTTAAAACGTCATCCTCGACAGAATTTTTTAGATTAGCGGTGAAAGTTAGAAAAGACGTTTCAAAGTTTTAAATTGTACAGGTACTAGTTACGAAAGACAATTAATTTTTTCTTTGCACAATACCAGCGTTACTTTTATGAAAAGAAAATACATATTGGTCGATTTCATGTAAGAGTTGAGGACGAACTCTCATTAGAGAATCTATTTCTTAAACTCATAGTTTATCTAGTTCAGTTACTCAAGTCAGCTCAAGACTCCGACTAAAGAAAAACATACTGAATGTACCTTTCTTGTAACACACATCAATGATACCATTAAATGATAAACTTGTATATGTCTGATAACTTAATGGATGAGGGGGTGCTCATTAGCTTTAATTAATTAATTATAAATTAATTGAATTTATATAAGTGGGTTGTCGATTGGTTTTGTTCTTCTTTTTTTAAATGAACGAAGTTGAAGGAAATTGATTCAGTTGTGCGCCCTGTTGTTTTCGTTTTGAATGCATATTAAACTGCAGTGTCAAAATTATTTTACAATCGACGTAAAAAGTGACACGAGTTGAAATACGGCCAGACTACTGTTATAGGAGTAAAAGTTCTTCGGAGCGTTGGAGTCCAACCGATTTACTGTCCCAATTGTATTTATTTAGGTTGATAATACAGTTCTGCGTGAACCTTTCAACCAAGATTTTCTTGCCAACAATTTCAATTTCCTTCCAACTGGTTGTGAGACGAGTTTTTTCCTTCAAAAATTTGTCGCTTTACATGTCCCATTCATCGTAATCTCTCTTGCCATACCGCTCATACAGTTCTTCGTTGTATCTTGTTCCCCACACATCGACTTCTCGAATAAAACCAAAAATCGTTTGGGAACGACCAATGGCTTAGATATTGTCAATATTTCTCTGCCATTTATTAGGACTGAGATGATAAATGTCTTTTAAAGGATTACCTTGATTTTTCGAGAGCGGGTTTTATTTCATATTTAAAGGAGCCAACGGAGCCAACTACCTCGAAGTTGTTAGTGTCCATTGATATATTTGGGTCATTCCAGAATAACACCCGAAACGAACACTCTTCGACTCATAAAATTGTTTTTCCTTTTCCTTATTTTACAATTGAGATAAAGCAACTAAAAACGTAGAAAATAAAAAAAAAAATTAAAACTCTAAAATATCAGCATAAGGATTAACAATTTTATGAGTCGAAAAGTGTTGTCAATTTTTAAGCACCCTTCTTACAATCCTTTTGTCCAGCAAAGTTGTTGTTTTCTTGGGCGTTCATTTTTTTCGGTGAAATTTGTTGGTAGACTTCGCTGCTTTAGCACCATAGGAACAACACATTGAGATCGGTGAAGAGCATCTTGAATAAAACTGAATGTTTTGCCTCGATCTCCTAGTTGGAGGATCAAACGGCGTTCTTCCTCAGAGCAATGCCTTCTGCGTTCTATTATTTAAAAAATTAATGAGTTTTAAACACTTAAACACAAGTCTAACGGTAAATTTAATAATCAATTGCGATCGGAAGTAAAAAAGACCAGAAATAATGCAATTCTACACAGCAATTCTATATTTTTGTCCATTGCAAATCTGACATTTCTAAGTAAAACTAACGGTACATTGCAAGTGACCATCATTAATGTTTGGTAGTACTGGAAACGTTTAACAGTCAGGTCAAAGAAAATTCGTATATATATTTTGCTCCAATTAAAAAGGTTTAAGGCATAGATTCTATTGTGAAAACATAATAGTAAACTCTTATTATTTTGGCCACCACTGTACATATGGTGGAGCAACAGAACATGGAGCCCCTGGACCTAGTGCATTATCACGACCATACCTTGGAGGGAATGGAGGAGACCTGCAATTTTCTGCCGAATTCGAATGGCTAGTAGAGTAAGCGCTTTTTATGGCAATGAATTTCCTATCGGAGTACTTGCCAATTCCTCACGAAAGGCGTGAGTTATGATATGAACAACGAACCTACCACGTAACAGGCGGACATGTTAACCATTACACCAGGAGCACCATGCCATTTTACTCATTTACTTTATTCCAACTTATCTGTTGCAACAAGGAACTCACCCCTTGTAGCGAGATCTCTTGGCTAAGAGAGGGCGCTGTCTCAATCAAAAATGTGGTGTACTTTTATAAAGCAGTACCTTTACCTATCTTCGCAGATGATTAGAAACATTTAAACTCATTTTTATTCCATATACTAACTGATCCACCCGACTAGTCTTACTTACTCACAGCGTTGTTGACATCACATTTTCGAATAATCAAGAAGGTTTCGTGATCCGATCACTACCAAACTTTCTTGGATGATTTGCTGGGAAAATTACCTGAACATTTTATCTAAATCAATTCAGCTGTTTTGGAGTTCATACGGAATATACAATTTCAATGAATCTTCAGACGTTAAAAGCATAAAAATGATTTGATTTCTGCTTTTTGTTTCTTTTTTTTTACCTGTAAATGAGATTTTATTTGAAGTCGCATTGAAAAATCAATGACAACATTTTCATGTACAAATTAATGAATTAATCATCTTATTCAATTGCTCATGAAAAACATAAATTTACGAACAAGGATTGCAAAAGGAAGTTCTTTTTATACATGGAAGTTGTGTTTTGCGTACGAATCTGGGTGCTTTACTACTTTGCCTTTCGAAAAGATACAATTTTAGTAAGTAAGGAAGGGAGAAAAATTTAACGCATTAAGTATGAAAATAATACAAATTACAAATAGTTGTTCATCTAGAAAACTTAAAAAAATTTAAATTGATAGAAGAAAGGTAGGTAGGTTGACAGAAAATAAAAATAAAGAATTTGTATACTACAAATTTGCATTGATCCATTGAGGTGGGTGGTCCCCGTATCGCTTGAGCTCATGAACTCATAATTTCAGTTTTTCTTATAGAATCGTTTCTGTTTCAAAAGAAAGTTATTTTTTGGGCTTCTGTTTATCCTTATCCGATTGTTATCAGACTATGTTGTTGTTTTGAAACAGCTTGCTTTTCAAATGTTATAAGAAATGTTGAATCTTTCAATACACTATACACACGCCCAAATAAAACACTATGTATCTCTCAGCTTGAATTCAAAAACCATATTTGTTTTCTATTAATTTTCTTTCATAGTATCACTCCATTAGGTTCTTAGCCAAAAATTTGCGCCAAATTTATTTCTAACCTTAATTTTTGTTCCTATATTGTACTCGTTTTTGAAAAAAAAAATCGTTAAACGACTTTCTGTTTTGCTAGCGCCATCATTTTATTCAGTTTTCAAATCAAAAAACCAATAAAATCGTAGACAAAAAAAAAGAAAACATAGCAATGCTTCAAATTGTTTTTGCTTGTTTCTTAAAATCAAATCAAAATAAACAAAAAAATTTAAAAACAAACTGAAAAATTCCCGTTTTTCATTCTCAAAAGCAAAAATGACATTTTTTATTAATTTTTTTCTCTGTTCTAGACGTACAATTCGTAAATGGCTCACAAATAAAAATAAAAATAACATATAGAGTGTTAACGCCATACAGAAATCCAATTTAATAAAAAATTGAGAAAAAAAATAGTGTTTACGTGCGTGTGCATAGATATCATAGGGTGAACAATATATATTCATATATTCTATAAATATTTATATATTTTACTGTACATAAAGAAAAACTTAAGGTGTTTGTTGTGTAAAGCGAAACAGAGACTCTAGAGTGCATCATCGTGAGTAAAAGTTTAAAAAAATAAAAGAAAAGAAAAAACCCACTAGTCAGAAAAAAAAGAAAACTTTAAAAAAATTCAAAACAAAAGCTAGATATGATAGATGCTAATCTTAAAAATTTGAAATTCCCCAAGCAAAAACGTAGTGTTGAGGCTAAAGTCACTACTGCCACCTCCAACAACACGACGACCACTTCTGCTGCCACCAACAGAACAACCACCACCACAACAACATCAACAACTAACAACATCACTTCCAATCCAACAACTTCATCATCGGCGAAAGCTGGTAACCAACAATTCTTTCTAATATCCGCCTTTAAGGATCAGAACTTCCTCAAGAACGAATGTGATTTGGCACGCTCTCAGGTGTTTCGATCGAGGCAAAGATTCGAGAACAACAACGGTAACGGTAATAATAATAATGATGATGACAATAACAATGATAATGAGGACGATAACAACAACGCCGCCAGTGGCAGCAACAGTGGTGAGAATAGTGGATCACCATTAGCAGGACGTGGTGCTGGTAGTGTTGTCAGTACCATCAATGACAATCGCAAGCAGCAGCTGGGTGTTACCGTTGTTAAGCAACAGCAATTGATAAAGCCCCTGATTCATCGTGCCCCAAATAACAGCAACAAGTTTTTGAATAAATTGTCCGCCAACAACAACATGCATTGCCTGCATTCGAATTCGGAGTTGTTGGATGACATCAAGTACATCGACAGCGATGATAACGAGCGTCAGCAACATCAACACCAACACCAACACCAACAAAGACAGCACAAACCGAAACTACGACCAAAATCTTCCATTATTTCCACGTCGAATCAGAGTTTGCTCTTTGAAAAGGTCAACCAGTACAAGTATCAGAATGGAAGTTTACTCTCGTCGTCACCGCCAGTGTCATCATCGGCACCGACATCGACCACAGCGACAGCAACGTCGTCTCCATCGTCAACGCTGCCACTGATGGGCGGACGCAAGCGTGACATCATCCACGATACATTTAGTATTAATGCGTCTATCGAGAAATTTAATACACTCGCCGAAGCAAAACGTCTACCAACTAGAAGTAGCACCACCAATTTACAACTAGCCAACGACTACGATAGAAGACTTCCGCTGAGGGAGCGCTCAGCATCGCCAGCGACTAGCAGCAGCACCGCCAATACCCAAAGATCCAGCATCACATCGAATCTAGCTGCTAGCAATAGTACGAGCAGTGGTAGTATAGCCAGCAACAATTTGATCCTACGAAATCGCAGCTCCGAGTCTTCGCCTTCACATTCGCCAAAAAATTTGCGAAAGACGTCAATAACTACCATCACTGGCGGCCTCCTAAATGGAAGTACATCGAATTTGGTGAAAAGTGGTGCCATCTATGACAAAATCACACTTACAACGGTGTCAATGTTAACCTGTCCAACGCCCACACTTTCGACGGTAACTTCAAAAACGATATCGAATGAAAAAAAGCCGCCATCAGGGGCCTCGGCCTCGGCCTCTTCATCACCATCGCCATCGAATAAAATTTCTGACATTGACGACAGTGTAAGTGGTCCTTTAGACACTTTTTTTCTCCTCTTCTTTTCTGTCTTCATTTTTTTGGAATCTCGTAGGGAAGTCTTTACTACATGTATACATAAAATATGGTGGAAAAGGTTTCTTTTTGTTATTTTCGGTTGTAAATAAGATGAGTCTATCTATTGCACATAAACGCCATTTTGTATTATTTTACATTTACACATTGACTGCTTTGTTCATAAAAATAAAGACCTAGCATAGTTTCGACGGAGGTAGTGCTTTGTTTTATTTCGTTTTGTAGTTGTATCGTAGTTTTTTTTGTTTTAATTTGCTTTGGTGGAACCGATTCCCTTTGTTTTATTGTCTTATACCTTTGTCGGCGCCAAACAAAAGATCCATCTGAAAAAGCCTCAATTTATTGAACCTTTTCTTAAGTCAAAACCTATAGCAGTTCCTGTTTTTGTTGTCGATTGTAGACTTGAAAGTTTATCACACACTTGCAGCAAATGTTTATTAAAAGGGTTACCATCGATTTCTTCTGGATCGTATTGGGATTGCATTCATTATAGGTTCTTCAGAGTTTTGAAGAAAACTTTATAAAACTTCCTCAAAGTTTTGGCTATAGTTGTGAGAACAAGAGCATCAATCAAAATTTGAGAACTTGAACAACTATAATTGAATAGAACTGAAAAGCGTTTTGTATTCATTTTACACTGCCAGACATTTTCTCAAGTGTATCCTTCAATGGAGAATGAATCAAAATAGACACTTATGTCAGTTTCCATTGGCTTCACTCGGGAAAGCACTCATTTTGAAAACCAATGGAGCACCTAACATTTCTTCTGTTCGGTTTTGACAGGTTGTCTTTGTGTGAGTGAAACATCTATGGGTCATAATAAATATTCCTTAGAGAAAATTTTGATTTTGACTTTTGTGTAACAGGCATTAGTGCTTCTTGAGCGGATTCTCACTTCAAATCGAAAAGTGGCTGGCACTTCTCAGAATCATGAGGAACGATTATTTTGCACTAATGGAACGGTTTAAGAATGCTCCAAGACGCTCCTGGACGGTTCTTTTCGTCCAATGGAAAGCGACATTACAGAACTGTCGTAAAATTTTAGAAACTCTGATTTGTCATCACCCCTGTGAAATAAGAGAAAAATTAATTAAAAAACAGCAATTTATTGCTTTTAGGCCAGTGATGTGTTGCTTGTTGCTTTCTAAAAACACATCTCAATTAAAGGGGTTTTTCTTTTTTAGTCCCGAACAGATAGGTGAAACGTCAAAAACGTAAGAGTATTTCTTTTTCAATTCAGCAACATCTGAACGCTCAAAATGCTTTTCTTTTTTCTTCAGAACACTACGCGAGCGCGCTCTACGTGCTCGAAATAAAATGACGGGGCATCTAGAGCAAGAGTCTGAGCGCAGCCAACTTCACATAGCTCAGCTCAGAACACGTTCACGCTGTTCGTTCTCAGTTCAGTTCACTGTTCGGAACTAAAAAAGAAAAACCCCTAATAATAGAAACAATAAGAAGCAAGTGACAGGGTTTGTGAAATTTCTCTTACTGAAAATCCAACGATACGCCAACATCTCTGTGTAGCTATCGCCGAACTCCGTTACACATCTCAATTTAGAACGGCTTCTCATATTCGCAGGATTGCCATAAATTAAAATTATCGGCCCTATCGAGGTAACCGTCGGCGTCGGAGCGGAATTCTCTCCGATTTTGCTTCGTGGTAGTTCTCCGATCGGTTGATCCGACGTGACGTTCTCCGACAAGTTTTTGTTGCGGAGATTTTAGTTTTGGGAATGCAATGCATTGCCGCATTTGTGAATCTCCGAAAAAAGATGCGTTGCGGAGAAAACTCCGCTCCGACGGCTACCTCGGTAGGGCCGTATAAACCGAAAATTCTTTAGATTCTCCAGCCGTTTTAGTTACAAACATCGAAAGACACGATTGTATACCTCTGAGCCTGTAGAGAGAATCGGTCTGATTAAGTCCAAAAACAAACAGAACTTATTTATCAAATGCTACATCTTCTATTTTAATGATCCGCAAATGTCGGAGTTACATACACCATAACGTTTGTAGTACCGCTTGAATGGAATACTTTTTGTACATTGTGTACATGTTGACCGACAGAATGTTGAATCTCCTCTTTTTCATTTTTCAACTCTGGAAAAGCGCCTGAAACCGTTGTTGCTCAAATTTACTTTGGTTATTCTTTTGATATAAGGTTCCCCAGGTTTTTGACAGCCCTATGTGTGGTAAGAAAATCGGATTTCCAGTTCTTAAAAAAACTCAAACCACGAAATGACCGCACGTTCCTGTCTACCATTTGACAGAACTGTTCGTTACCTGGACTCGATTGGCACAATAAGTTTCATTCAGACACCGCAGTGCCTGGAGCTGAGCAAGCTCTACCCGTCCCCTAAATTTTCCTGAACTCGACCTAACAACTCGAGTAGAAGGCAACCCAGCGCTCAATTAACCCATATTTTGACATGCATTCATTTGTACTCCGTCCTAGTTTTTAAGATATGTATCTATAAATTTTCAAATTTTATATGACTAATCTTTATTATAAATACAAGCAAAGCCAATTAGTAAAATATCATTGTGGTGGCTTTAGAGTTTCTACACCCATTTCTGGACTCATTATCTCTCCAGTTGTATGTTGTTGGCATAACCCCGTCCCCCGTGCTCATGAGTTTCACTGACCCCAACTATTCAGGTGATTGCTAATTATAGTGATACGGTGTCCAGAAAAACGAAATGAAAAGCAGTTGTTGAAAAAATACTTGAGTAATTAAAAGCTTTTTTATGTAGTTTGTTCAGATTAAAGGTATTGTGAAGTTATTGTTGAAAATATTTATTTGAATGAAAACTTTCTGTAGCAATGTTTTCTTAAAACAAATTTGGTTTGTACACTAAAAATGCTTTGTGTGACAATGTGTTGCTTTTTACTGACTTTGCATGCTTTTTTATTTGTCCTCTATAACTCTTAAGTAATTTTTATTTTAATCACTTCACTATTTTAACATTAATAAAATTTTCGTTTGTCCTCCTAATCATGTTTTTATTTTTGCTTTGAAAACACCACAAATTGACATTGGTTTATGGAAGAAATTCAGAACAACATGACACTCAATTCACAAGACTTACATTTTCTCATTCTTAAAGTTCAATTAAAAATCTAAAAAAAAAAACCTCGCCGAATGTTTACAAATCGCGGTAATTTTGTTAATTTCATTTCTTCCATTTTCTGTAAACTTTCTTTTTTATTACTCAAAGCGCAAATAACATATTTTCATTTAAATTCTGTTACACACATCTTATAACTACTTTTTTTCGGTGGGGATTAGGTTCGGAATACGTCATCGCTGCGAAGCACTCTTCCACCAATATCGCCGAATCCATCACGGCACTGGGATCGTGATACCAGCAGATCGTCGACTATTTCCAGTCGGAATTTGTCAGATGATTATTCGTCATCATCGAGCAAACTGTCATCTTCGACTTTGGATGATAAGCCTGAACAAGAAGGTAAGTTATATTCGTTAAGTACTTATATTTTCTGTTTTGTTTTCAATCAGGATAAGTCATTAAAACTTCCAAGTCCATTTCGTTGAATTCATTTTAGAGCTTATTTTATTTTATATTTCCTTCGGAGCACAAGTACCTGTGGTACCTGCGGCGTGATGGGTAGCATGTCTGCCTCTTAACTCAAATCCAACAAAGCAAACAAATTATTTTCGACGTGTATCGCCTTTCGCGAGGAATTGGCAGGTCTTCCGTTATTCATTGCCATAAAAAGCGCTTTCTCGATTAGCCGTTCAGAACCGGCAAAAAATCGAAGGTCCCCCTCCATTCCCTTTTTTCAGCACAAACACCTTGATGCTCTCATCAGTCCCACAGAATTAATAATTTTTATTGTTTTCGACAACCTATACTTTTCTGTCTCCTATTTAAAGGAAGCTCATTTCATTTCGTCAGAAAGTAGTTCTGAAGTTTTATTTTATTTGGAAAATGTATTGTAAATTTATGAATGTTCGGATTGTATTCATTTGAAGCCGGTTAATTACTTTGTGTTTATTGACAGTATGTAATTTATGTATATTGATCCAACATCACATTCTCTTCACAGGATTATGCGGACTGAGAAACATCGGCAATACGTGCTTCATGAACTCTGTCATTCAATGTCTAAGTCACACCAGCGAGCTAACAAAATTCCTGAAAACACAAAACGGTGTTAGGTCCTCATCGTCGAAGGATCAACAAATTTTAAGTGGTATGTGTTTTCTACATCATAGACGTAGACACTATAAAAAGTATTCTAAATCAATGTATCTTCTTCAGAGTTTGCCAAATTAATTCGTGAAATGTGGACGGCCAATGTGAACAGTGTAACACCGAGCGAACTTAAACGGGCATTTTCAAGTAAACACCGAATGTACAGTGACTACAATCAGCAAGATGCTCAAGAGTTTTTGCGTTTCTTTTTGGATTCTCTGCATTCGGCATTGAATTCAGGTGTCAAGGGTGATCTTCTAAAAATTGAAGAAAGTTATAGGTAAGCCTACGAGTGTTTTTTTTACTAAACATTTTACAGTTAATTTGTCTTTGTTTAGTGATAACAAAAAGGCCGACATAACGTGGGAATGGTACGCAAAAGCAGAGAACTCTGTGATTCGTGATTTGTTTGTTGGCCAACTAAAAAGTACACTTAGATGTACTGTTTGTGGCAATACAAGTGTTACTTTCGATCCAGTTTGGGATTTAAGTGTACCGCTTCCATCGTCTTCGCGGTGTAAAATAGAAGCCTGTTTAGATCTATTTATCCGTGAAGAGGTTCTCGATGGGGACGAGATGCCAACCTGTTCAAAATGCCAAACACGACGGAAAAGTACGAAAAGCTTTACAATTCAACGATTCCCGAAGTATTTGGTTATACGTGAGTGTAAAATTTAGTCTTTTTTTTGGATTTGGCTTATACTTTGTTTTTTTTTTTCTTGCAGATTTGAAACGTTTCTCGGAAACGCGGTGGAGTAAAATGTCGAATATTGTAGAGTTCCCAACTGGCGAAAGAGAATTGAATATGGGTCCTTATGGATCGAATTCAAGTACAAATGCTTACTACACGCTGTATGCGATTTCAAACCACATGGGTAAGTTGTATTATTTCACTATTTTAAAATGTATAATTTCAAGATTTTTTTTTTTATAATTAATTAAACAGGTTCAACAGCAGGTGGGCATTATGTAGCGTTATGTAAACATCCTATCACCAAAAAATGGCACGAGTTCAACGATAATGTGTAAGTAAAGATCACAAAGGATTAATGATTTAAGTCGAACATGTTTTCGAGAGCAGAAACTTAGCTTGTGAAATTTTTCAACTAAATAACTCTTCGTTTGAATTCAACCCCCGAATAAAAATAATTATAAAGGGTTGGGTAACCAAATTCAAAGGAGCCTTGGGGCCTAACGCATTTCAGGTACCACATAACGTAAGGGACTTAATTTTATTTGATACGTACTATTAAAATAGCGTAAAATATGCACAATTGTGTTGTCTTGTTTTCGTGTGGCCGCAAAATGATTGGGGCCATAGCAAATGCTCGCACATTCACACAAACTGTCACAAAAACGTGTTCAGACGATATTCAAAAAAGCCACACATTTATAAACGATCTAGCCGTCGCACGTCGTTTGCAAACAATTTGCTTACATGTGCGGACTGTCCCAAAAGAGTTTTCAGACGATATACGTCAATAGTGGCAAATTATGACGCCTGAACCGCAAACGTTTGCGGCTTTTATACCTTTACAAAGTTCAAAAATTGGGTAAAAGGGAGTGAGACAGTTAGTATTGTGGCGATGTCTAAGAGAATCAAAAGCTCTGTTTTGAACTATATCAAATAGAAGAAAGCATTTTTGAGAGGCACATAACTAAAAAAGGGGGTTGTACTCTAGTTTGGATGAATGTAGGCTTTATGAATTGTAGTCAGACCAAAAGGGATACCAAAAATTTCCTGCATTGTTTTAAGAAACCGAAGCAATTTGTATTATTTTTGAAGGTTTAAAAATGAGATCATTCCAACGAAGGTCACATTCCAAATACTGACAGCTTTTCAATGGCAGTAAGAATGTTTGTCTTAAGTGACAAAAGATAGCTTTGAGTTTTTGAAGCACTGAATTGTGCTTGGTTGTGTGTTGTCAAAGTCAGAATCCAATGAGGCTTATCATACCCCACCATTCCCGTTCCACATCCAAAGAGCAGTAACGTGAAGTTGAAGTATGAGTTTAGACTATCTTGTCCCGATTTGAGTTTAAAATTGCCTTTTGCTTACTTTGCGAGTGAAAAGTCTGCCTTATATAATTTGAAAATGTATTTGAAATTTTGAAATCAAACTTCTAATTTATTATTTTGTTTTTATTTCCAGTGTCAGTGGTGAATTGTCGGAAAGTCATTTAGTTTCTTCTAGTGCCTACATTTTGTTCTACGAACGAGCGTAAGAATATTTTTATTTTTTATTACAAACTAAAAAAAACATAATACTAATAGAATCCCATGCCACATGTGTTAGAAATAGTTACTAATTTTAATTTAGTATGAATAATTTGTGATGCGAATGCAATGCTTATATATTTGGAAAGAACTTAAAGAGTTTTTTTTTAATTGAATGTGTCTACTAATTTATGAATAAGTTACAGTACGTTTTTTATAACAATTAATGGATAATTAACCGCCCATAAAAAATTCTATGAAACCCTAAAATCCTTAAAACGAGCTAATTTTCTATGAGTGATACAGCTACGTAAAGGAAAGATACATTAACATTATTACATCTTGTATTTTTTTTTTATTTCTTTGATATAAATTTTAATTTAAATCAACCCAGAAAAGTTTATCGTCCTCGTATCAAGTCAGTCTTTGTTAATTTTTTTAATGTGTGATATTATAAATTTTTTTTTTAAGTTTTTAACAATTAGCGAAGAACAGAAACGATGCACGACTAGATTTTGATTTCAGTCAAAGAGAAATTGATCACAGATTCCATTGTAATCGAAAAAAGTCTAATGTCACTTTCCATTGGACGAAAAAAACCATCCATTCTCAAACCGTTCCATTGGTGCAAAAAGATCGCTTCTCATGATACTGAGGAGTGACAGTCGTTTCTCGATTTGAAGTGAGAACAGACTCAAGAAGCACTAACACTAACAATTTTCTTCAAGGAATCTTTTTTAAGAGCCATTGGTGTTTCACTCACACAAATGCAATTACGTTAAACTGAATAGAAAAAATATTGGGTGTTCCATTGGTTTTTAAAATGAGTGCTTCCCCGAGTGAATCCAATAGAAAGCGACATAAGTTTCCCGATGTTACTATCACATGATCCATTCGGAGTGGAACATATTTCAAATTCGTAGATTTGGTATCACCATAAGTGGAATGTAAATTCGTCTTCTTAATATACGAAAGAAGTTGTGTTTGCATAAAAATAAGAATGGTCTTGCACATTTGGCGTAAAATAGCTGATGTCGAAAACCAGCATGGTGGTATTTAATGTTGCAACTGAAAATGCTTTCTTCGATTTCATTCGGATTTTGTGGACACAAATTTCTTAGTTCGTAACTTAGCTTTCCGCGTGGAAGTTTTCTACGATGGAATCTGTGATAGGGCTGAATGTTATTCTTGAGGAATCGGTATTATATGATTTGGTGCAAATTAAAAATATGAATTTTGAATTTCAGTGCTTGATTTAAATGATGATGCAAAAAGTACAGACTTATGCCGTTTTCGTTTGGGAAAAAAGAGTACCCTAAGGGTACTCTTTTTGCTGTCAGAGTGACGTTGTGTTCGTTTGGCTGCTCTCAGGGTAATCTGAAATTACCCTCAGAGCAAGTTTTGCTACTCTAGAAATTTTTTCAGAGTAAACTCACACCAACATAAATGACATTTCTCGTTTGTCATTCTTGGCATCTCATTTCGAATTTTGTGTTCACGCGGGCGTTCACAAACCTATCGGTTTTGGTTTGCATAACTTGTCCATGCTGTTTTTGTTGTTGTCCGAGCTCATACAAATTTCTTATTGCCTTAAATTACCTTTGTATAAAATCAATCTGGACATTGATGAAGTTTATTACGTATCTTTTTAAGATATAAGTTCTTTTTGTCAGTTGTTACTTCATTCAAAAAATGTTTACTTAATTGCTCATGAAATACGCAGAGAGATGTTTCTGAAAGTAGTAATTGCATTGAAAGCAAATTATATGTCAAACGCACACATACATTAACAAAAACGGAGTACTCTGATTTCATGTTCGTTTGAGTTGTCAAAAATCAGAGTACTCTAAAAAAGAAAGGGTACTCTAGTTTTACCAAACGAAAACGGTATTACACTAACGTCAACGATTTTAAATGTGTCTTTTTGAGATTGATGTATGTATTTTAAATAATAGTACATTATAAAAATAAATGAATAGGGTGTCGCAATAGCGTGGGGAGCACCGGGACCCATAGACAATTTTGGACACCTAAACTCCACATAACCAAGGATTTGAAATTGGTATTATGATAAATAAATAAATTTAAAAAAAGCAAAAGGGGGTCCAACAAAACTCGTGAAGTCTCTGGGCCTAGCACATTTCAAGGACTTATAATTTTTTGACAAATTCGAACGGTTAGGTGATGGTGCTATTCATGGCATTTTAATTCTCTTGACTTGCCAGTTCCTCTTGAAGTTGTTACGAGCTTGAGTGGTTTCCAAATTCTTGACATAACATCAGTCCTTCATAGTCAGTACAAAAAGTAGAACGAGAGGTCAAATTCCAGATCCGAGGAGGCCAATTGACCCCGCTGAGGTGACTGATAACACGATTTGGCAATTTGGAGTGATTGTTGTTTGAAGATTGATTGCTCTGTGGCATGACACGCTATGCTACATGAACCAGAAATCGTCTAAGTCCATGTCATCAATATCATTGATTGTCATCAATATCATTTAAAAAAGCGTTAAGCTGAGTTGCGTTAAGTTGATACAATAGGAGAGATACAAAAGAGGGTAAACCACACCACATAATGTAGACAAATGGAAGTTGGGGGTAAGAGAAGTGTTTTTCCCTCTTCTTCTTTGTTCCTGTAACGTTTTAAATTTGACATTTACGTAAGTTAGCCCATTCAATGGCTCTTGGTTAATTGCGCGAAAGTTAGTTAGTTTATAGAAAGTCTATTATTAGTGCAGTCAATGAAGCGAAAAATAGGGCCTTACCTCCGAATTTTTTTACTGTGAACCGATTTGCATGAAATTTTGGAATTAGGCTCATCTTACCCTTAACTTCAAAAGTGAAAATGATTTGAACACCGCCACCACCCTGGGGGTGGTTGCCACGCCTTCTCGGGGGTGAATTTTTATTTTTCAAAATAACCTCAGATATCGATAGAAGGCCTAATTTTAAGCAAAAAATCAAATATAAAGTTTTTCATTAAGTCCAATACCTTTCGAGTTATTAG
The DNA here is from genome assembly GCA_914767635.1 of Melanostoma mellinum. NCBI lineage: Eukaryota > Metazoa > Arthropoda > Insecta > Diptera > Syrphidae > Melanostoma > Melanostoma mellinum. The sequence continues at coordinate 2,976,256 of OU612059.1, read as the reverse complement.
CAATTGAAAATTCGCAATTTTTTCACGTTTTTCATCTATTTATTGCAAATATCTCCAAAACTATACGTTTTATCGAAAATTTTATAAAGAACAAAATTGTAGCAGGTAAAACAATGAACAATTTGGTTTTTTATAAAGTATTCTAAGAACAATATTAAGCTAGATATAAAAGACCAAAGCCATTTTTTATTTTGTCTGAAATTTAATCGTCTTGGTCAATGCCATTTAGCGGCGAGCAGATGCATTTTATGCATTCTAATGCAAGAGAATGTTTTGTAGTTCTTAAAATAATCTTTAAAATGAGCACTATGAAAAGTTTTTTGCACGTAAAATAAGTGAGCTGTAGTGCAAATAAGGGGAGCATTTAATGTTTTTTCCTTTTAAATCAATGAGTTTTTGGACCATAACTCCTTCAATTTTCATGCTATCACAACTTATAAAAAATCATTGTAAAGGTAATTAAAAGAGCTACAACATCCTTTATTGCAATATATAGTAAACAACCTTTTGCTAAAACGGTGAAGGGTTAAAGGACTTTAGAGAGGCTGCGATTGCGCTGCCACGCGCTCTTTAAACAATCATATCTCCGTCAATTTTTGTATGAGAGAAAAAACTAAAAAACCAAATTGTTTGTCAGAAAAATACCTAAATTTTTTCTTTTAACACTTTTATACGTATCTGTCGTCATTTTTGAGATATTATGAAAAATAGTGGGTTTTTTTTTAAATTTGAAAATTTGTTTTTTTTTTTTTAATCGTGACTTTTTTGAAAAATATGTGTCCTGAAGTAGCCAAACTGATACTATCTATCAAACTCTTCATAACAAACTTAATTTTAGGCGGAATACGATTAAATTTAATTTTGGTGGAAATGGCACTTATGGAACCCATTGATTTAAAAGAAAAAAACATTAGATTCTCTCCTTATTTGCACTACAGCTCACTTATCTTACGTGCAAAATACTTTTAATAGTGCTCATTTTAAAGCTTATTTCAAGCACTACAAAACATTCTCTTGCATTAGAATGCATAAAATGCATCTGCTCGCCGCTAAATGGCATTGACCAAGACGATTAAATTTCAGACAAAATAAAAAATGGCTTTGGTCTTTTATATCTAGCTTAATATTGTTCTTAGAATACTTTATAAAAAACCAAATTGTTCATTGTTTTACCTGCTACAATTTTGTTCTTTATAAAATTTTCGATAAAACGTATAGTTTTGGAGATATTTGCAATAAATAGATGAAAAACGTGAAAAAATTGCGAATTTTCAATTGCTAATAACTCGAAAGGTATTGGACTTAATGAAAAACTTTATATTTGATTTTTTGCTTAAAATTAGGCCTTCTATCGATATCTGAGGTTATTTTGAAAAATAAAAATTCACCCCCGAGAAGGCGTGGCAACCACCCCCAGGGTGGTGGCGGTGTTCAAATCATTTTCACTTTTGAAGTTAAGGGTAAGATGAGCCTAATTCCAAAATTTCATGCAAATCGGTTCACAGTAAAAAAATTCGGACCTAAAATGCTTCATTGACTGCACTATATGGTTAGTGTCATATAAAACAGCGTATTGGCTCGTTCGCTTGAGTAGGCGTAAGCTCGGCAAAGTGCATTATAGTTGGCCCTTAAAACGCCAACCGATAACTGAATGTAGAAACTTTTTAGTGGGTTGAGTCTCATATGAGGTTTTTCTTTTTTGGTTCGAAACAGTGAACTGAACTGAGAACGAACAGCGTGAACGTGTTCAGTTGGCTGCGCTCAGACTCTTAGACTCTCTAGATGCCCCGTCATTTTACTTCGAACACGTTGAGTGTGCTCGCGTTGTGTTCTGAAAAAAAAGAAAAGCATTTTGAGCGTTCAGGTGTTGGTGAATTGAAAAAGAAATACTCTTACGTTTTTGACGTTTCACTTTTCTGTTCGGAAATAAAAAAAGAAAAACCCCTATGCTCTCGTTACAGCAGCCACATTCTAGTCTGTGCAGACCGTACGAGGACCTTGTTAGTTGTCCGCTATTATTACAAACTTGCTTACTTACACCTGTGCGCTGGTAGCTTCACTTCGGCCATAACTTTTTGTAGTGAAATACAAATGCCAGCTAAAAAAAAAATAAAACCAATTTTAAATTCTTCGCTTCTTCAGTAAAAACTAGTTAGCTCTTTGTACGTTATACAGTGTTCACGTTCCTGATTAAATAATTTGATTCCGTGTAACCAATGTTTGCCCTTTTAATTCTATTTTTCAAATGTTCAAGTCACTCTTCTGTCCAAAAAATAAAAACACCTCTTCGAGACTAAAACAGTTTTCTAAATCTTACCATTCATTCAATACTAACTTTTTTTTACTAAAACTGTACAAAACAAATTGCAATTCAAAATTATTGATTTCGATTTTGAACATATATGAATATATATTTTTCTCCAGCAATTAAAACAAACTACACACAAATAAAAAAAAAAGTAGAAAAGCGGCAATAATAATCACAAAGACATCCTGTCTGCTTCATCATTATTTTCGCACAGTCATCGACGAAGTGATGGGCACGATCAAGCAATTAACTTGTTGTCACAACGAAAAACTCAAATTTTTAAAAGAAACCTATACCTCCATTTAGTTGCGACCCCTGAAAACTATCAGCCATCAATTAAAGAATCAGAAACCAGATTCTATCAAGGTAACTCCAGATTGAGTTTAAAAAGCCACAAGAATACCCGCCATGAAGAACCCAAATTTCTTCTAAATGCAATGCTTGGGATAATATTTTATGCAATACTTTTCACGTCGTGTTATTATTTATTTTTTTAAAGCAGACACATATAAGTAACGAGCTGCGTTCAGTTTACAAAATTAATTATTAATCTGTTAAATTTTGTTTTTTGTTTATATATATACACATATAAATATTATTGTTAATTGTTTTCTATTTTCTGTTTATATTTATTAATTTATATTTTTGTTCTATTTTAATTTTATACAATCACCAATCACATCTTCTATAAAAAAAAAAAAAAAATAAAGAAAATAAAATCAACAGCTTATGTTACTCTTAATTTTTATCTGATGAACCAAAGACTTTTTGAAAAGAAGAAAAAATATAAATAAAGGTATATACGTAGAGAGAGAAATTAACATACTTTAACAAACCCTAGAATAAGTAAGTAAAATAACAACAACAAAAAACTAATAGTAACCGATTTTCTTTGATGCCACAAGAGCCATTTACCAAAATAGTAAAAAAAAATCGAAAACACAAAATGAAACCATGCGAAGAAACAACAAATTTTATTAAGTGCAATTAATAAAATCTAAGAATAGTTAAAAAAAAGGCAAACAATAACAAATAGAAAACTAAAAGCAAATGAACTAACCAAATTGTATCAAATTTTAACTCTATATAAAGCAAACAATTTGAATAAAATTAAAAAGAATGAATTTTTTGCTAAGAAATAAAAAAAAAGAATACGGGCGAAATAAATTTAAAGCAGAAAAAAAACTTTATTTATTTTTATGAACAGAAAATTTAACAAAAATACGAATAAATTAATAATTTTAAATAAACAGTGCTCTAGGAATTAAGTAAAAGTGTAAATAAACTTAAAAAAGTCAAACATTTTTCCTTTTTTGTTGTTGCTTTTGATTTGTTTTTCTAGTTTAAATCAAAAAATAAAGAAGTTTATTTATTGTTTGGTTATGTCGCATGTGATTATTGTTATTTCAACGGATGTAATTTCAATATGAAATTATGTTAAAATACACACACACACACCATACACCTACACTATGGACGAACACTCTCACATCATAAGTACCAGCATATGTTGTATAAACAACGCAACTACACTCTCGACTCTTTTAAATATTTATTTAAAAAGTAAATTTAAAGAAAATTTAGAACAATATTTTCAACTCTCTGCTATCCACATTTTTATGAACTTCGAAATATTGAATATTTGAAAAAAAGAAGAAAAAAAAATTAGAAATAATAAAAGAAACTAATTATTTTGTCGTAAGAAAATGGCTTTTATTCTGGTCTAGATTTCAGTTTGATTTTATTGCTATGAAGAAACTTATTGAGAAATGGTAAGTAACTTTTTTGAAAGTAATGTTTTGAAATTCGAAAATAAAGCGATGTTTGTAAACTCAACTTGCTGACAGATGCTGAAGTGTGTGTGAGCCTTACCCACCCTGTGTTATATCACTTCTATGGCCACAAAGCGTTATTAGAAAAACCTTAACACGCCCCGAATGTCAAACTGAGTGTTTTTTAAGCCCTGGGTTTTCTTTCAACTTGCCCTAAAGAAGAACTGACTTTTTGAGGGGGCGAGTTTAGGTAATGCAGGCCTATCAAATGCCCTGTGTTTTTCTTCAAGTGACTAATAAAATGATGCTTTCGTAGTTCACCGGAAACCCCAAGCTCTTTTGAGAGCTCGCTACTCGAACACTATTGAAGTTCTGAAAAGAGTCTTGCTTTTTGATTTGAAGTAAGAGTCGACTTCAAAAGGACTTTTTTTCTGTTGGAGGTTTTTAAAATACCAGCTGGAGCACTCAGACCTAAATACCGGTCCATTGTACTACCAAATAGCAACCTTCTATTTGTTATAGCTTTCCAGATGTTCGGAGAAAAGCCAAAAGACGCTGCCATGATAAGGAGCCTAAGTTACCAGCTCTCACTATGTCTGCGCCGAGTATTTGTAACCTCATGCGAGAAAAAGCAGGACATTCACAAAGGAAGAGCTCTGCGGTATCCTTATCTTCTCCGCAATATTCACAGAGTGTGGTATCACTCAAGCCTAACACGTTTAAATGCTTGGCAAAAGAGAAGTGCTACGAGCTAGCAAAAATGTTGCAGTCTTCTTTCTAACGTTGGGGAGCACACGCTTGGTTTGTCTGCATCCAATGGAGGCATGCCATCTACGGTTGTGCTATTCACAGATCCAATCGTTGATAGAAGCCCTCACTGAGGACACTGGCAGACCTAGCGACGCTTCTGGTCCTGAGAAAGCTGTCTGAGATCCCTGCCTAGCAAGTTCATCGGCGATCTCATTTCCAGTTATGCCGTGATGGCCCGGAACCCAAATGAGACTCAAGAAATTTAATCTTCCGATCGCATTCAGAGAGCTCTTGCATTCCTGGATCACTTTCGAAGTGGTTAGAGGATTGAGAGGGGCCATAAGCACACAAAAGGACTTGCTCCCATACGTTAAAAATTATTTCTCAAAATATATTCTTTTTTACCATTGATGCGAATGTCTTACTCACTCAAAGGAAAAAACTTAAAATTAAGCAGAAGCAAATGGTTTAATGAATTTTTTTTTCTAATGTTCAACAATTTAAAAATACGAAATTCATTGGTAGTCCAAAATTTCCTTTACCTTACGTTTTTTTTTAGATTTTTTATGGCTTTGCTGTCATTTAAAGGTAATTTTAAAGTTAGTTTAATCATCCTTTAAAATTCCTTTGTACGCTTCGTTGCACTCACTTCCTCGTCTTCACCAGGTCACAGACTATAGTTGAGACTATGTACTATCTACTGAATGATCAAGTGCGGCTTGGTATTCTCAGTTGGACTAAGCTCAATTACCGGCGCGGCGGTCTCCCTACTCTTTAGTTCTGCTTTTTTAATTGTTATCCCTTAAGTTCAGATTTCCCTCTTGTTAGTTATTCCTTAATACACAGTCCCCTTTTTCGGTAACTATTGCTTCGATTAGTTTCTGTTATAAACGGTAGAAACTGGAACAAAATTTTACGAACTTGGTATAATTGCATTGCTTTTACCACCGTTTCTCGATCGATGTTATCAATGCGATAGTTGCAGAACAGGGGTATTCATTTATTTTCATGCTACAAATTCCACCATCCTTGGGTTTTTATTTTTTTTTACATAAATGGCTTGAAAAATTAAAACATGGCTGTTAGAAGTTTGAATGATAAATACATTATAGAAAAATGAGAACCATGATGTATTAGGATGTGTTATGTGTATCGCTGAACTTATTAATTAAACAAATGCTGAGCTACGAAAAAAGCTTACAAAATAGTACGCTATCGGCATTGGTGATGTTTTACACAAAGAAAGGAGGTAAAGATGAGTGTTGTTTCGTTTTAATCTCACAAGCTTGAACTTGGAAAAGGTAAGGAAAAGATGCTAAAAAACGGGCACCAAGTAATCTAAGAAGACCCGTTTATAAAAATCGTCACCGTAATCTTCGACCAGGTCGTCCGGAATAAGAATGGAAACTGCAACTAACAGGAAAACATATTCTTTTGTTTGATGTATAGTTTCTGTGTATTTATGCTGCTAAGCGTTGAATTATGACTCAATTGTGAACTATACGCTACTATTTCTTATTTTGTGTGTGCTTCTATTTTAAATTATGTTTTGGCGAGTATGGAATTCGAGGTGCGAGTCCTTTTTAATTTGATGTTTTCTGGCTTCTTCTCGACTAGTCTCTATTTACCCAGTTATCCAATTCCATGTGAGTCGAGAATATTTCCTCCCATATTGCCAGTCATTTAACAGCTAGTATCATTCAAACACCGCAGTGCCCGGAGCTGAGCAAGCTCTACCCGTCCCCCAAATCTAACAGCTAGTTTCCAAAAAATGGAAAACTGGAAAACACAGTGTATATCTGTTTTTGAGCGCTATGTATTCGTTCACCATTATTAATTATATTAAAAAATTCTTCTAGCCGACCGAAAACAAAACCCGGCAAACAGTATCAGTCAATTCGAATATAAAACGGATAACACGAAAACACTTAAATTTGTATGGCTTCACGACATCGTACAGATGTGAGTACTAGGTTTAATACCAAATCTCAATTTTACCACCAAAAACTATTCGCCTCGAAATGCATAGTCGAGATTTGAATCACAGGTACATTCTGAAATTTTTCCACGGATATTGGTTTCCGCAAAGACTTAACAAGTCTTCAGGAACGAATTTCTCTCCATTTAATTGTCATTTCAACCGCGAAATGAACTGAAAACGACTTGAGTGAGTTGAAATAAAAGTAGTAAGTTCCTTAAAAGCAATAATTTATTTATTTCTCTTTTTTTTTTGTTCTTCTCATAAATAAATGTATGCGTTCAAATAAATTTGATTTTTGTAAATTTTAGGTGTTCAAAGTTTGAATAAATGTATTCATTTTCGATCTACATTTTGTTGTTGATAATACTTCTAACAATAAGTTACATATGTTTCTGTACTACATTCATACATATTTTATTACTTGTTACTAAATTTTTGTTCTTAAATAATAATCATAACAAATATTATGTAACTAGTCTTTTTTAATTGTTTCTGTTATGCATATCTTGCAATTTTACAAAGGCTTGCAGCAATTTTCAAATATCTTTTCTTCTATCTAAAATCTTGAATACTAATGGAGAGCAAACAAAAGGCTGTTTATTTATTATTATAAATTGTTTCTGTCTTTTACTAAATATGCGTGACAAAGTATCAAAATTACAACTACGTTTTTATCCATACTTTACTCTTATCTAACTTAAAAAAAAGGCTTGTGGGATTGCAGGAACACAAAAAAGGGTAGTGTATTAGGGTTTTATGGATTCTATTGCTCTAGCTATGAATGCTTTTCGATCAGAGATCATGTCCTTATTTTACTTTTCTGGTGCTAAAGCATGCGAACATAAATTATTTTACCTTTCTGGTGCAAAAGCATGCGAACATAAATTTATTCAATCCTATCATTAAGGCCGGAAGTTCCTTTTTTCCAAATTTTGGATCAGACACAAGGTAACATCATAATCTTATACTGAACCTACTTTAGCAATGATAATCACCCTTAATATAAGAGGTGTTTTAGTAAAAAGATAGCAAAATGTCATAACTATAGTTGCGTTTAGGTAAAATAACTGTCGAAAAAGTGTGAAGAACAGTAAAGAAGTGCAGAGAAGGCAAAAGTTGAGATTTTAATTGAAACACAATTTGCGGTCTGGAGCTTTCATTTTCTAGGCGTTCAATTGAAGTAATAAAATAAGTGTTAATAAAATTATTTTAAAGGAACGTTATAAAAGTTTGTTCTAATGTTTTTCTGTTGATAGCTTTTTTCTCCCTTTTCTAGTTTTAACGGTGAAGTTTTTTTGCGTATTTTTTGGCACCAGTAATCAGTTCTTGACCGAAGAATGTAATTGCTAGTATTTTGTTCAGATAGCTATACGATCCGATTAGCCTCTTATTTCTTGCCCTGGTTGGATAATCATAACTCAACCAGCGGTATTGTTATTTTTATTTACCCTTTGAATGTGTGTTTGAAGTCTTAGATATAACTGTAATCGTCACCATTAATTACTCTGGCAGTCTTTGACTGGAAAAAAAATTAGGGATCAGCGTCCCTTCCGCTTTTTACCTGTTTTTAAAAATGTTCCAGACCTGAGTTGTTTTCCGGGCTCGGACTGCTGATAGTAAAATAACATGAATACCACTTTTGATGATATCGTCGATAATTAACGACTGGACGGCAATGGCCTTAAATGTTTAAAAAGGGTATCGGAATAAATTTGTTTATAAAGTCTTTAGACTTGGGGTTGGAATCATGTAATGTGGAGCAAAAGTAGCGATTTTGACTGTTAACTTAATTAGGGTTATCGGGAACTTTTTTTCCCATGGATTTTTTCCCAAATTCTAAAAATTGCTATCGAGAACTTCTTTTCGAAATTGGGAATAAAAATTCTTAGGGAAAAATACCTATCGGAAACTCATTTATTATGGGAAATATTTGTTTTCCCTTCCAAAAAACTTGTTCCTATGGGAAACAAATCCGTGGGGAATTCCCGATAGTAGGAACTTGTTCCCGGGAAGGGAATTTTTTGGGAAAAATATTTCCCAAGGAATTCCCGATTAGGCTGAATATGTCTTTGCGTGATTTCACCTGTAATGAAATAACTGAACAAAAAAGTCTCAGATTTTATACTTTTTCAAACAATAAAGCAAAATATGTAGACGAATATTCAACTTTGTTTAGGGCTCTTATTACTTATAACTAGGCCCTATCGCCAAGAAATTTTGTTTCACACATAATATCGCCCCTATTGAGGCAACCGTCGGAGCGGTGTTTTCTCCGCAACGCATCCGATTCGGAGATTCGAAGTAGTTGTCATCGTAAGAAATTTTTCACGCATGCGGCAATGTACTGCATTCCCGAAACTATAACTTTCCGCAGCAAAAACTTGTCGAAGGACGTCGGATCGGACAATCGGAGAACTACCATGAATCGTAGGAAATCGGAGTTAATTCCGCTCCGACAGTTATTCTCATGGAACGTTACGCGTGATCGTCAACCTCCTTCGCAATGGCTGCGTTCTGACGCACCATCTTCGAAAATCTTAACTTAAGTTGCTGTCAGTTTTCCATACAAAAGTTCAGCTGACAATTCAGATTTTCAGATTTTCGAATTTAGATTTTCAGATTTTCGAACATAGATTTTCAGATGGAAAATCTTGGCTGAAAATCTGAACTTAAGTTTTTTCTTGTCAAAACAAGGAAAACAACATACATGACAATCGAACTTTACTCGGTATTCTTGGGTTATTTTTTTGTTCTACAAGTTTTCGCTTATTTGTTGAATTGAAATTGATAATTATTGGTGTTTGGATATTCTGTTTTGTAAATTAATTTTAATAGTAAGTTTGTCAACAAAGAAAATACATTTTTGAAGGCACACGATTTTCATTATTTTTATCAAAATTAAGTAAAATGAATGTACGAATGTAATTTTAATACTGCTTAGTTTGGAAACACTTGGAAGTCAAATTGTTGAATTTCAAACAGAAAAAATCTGTGTTTTACAATTAATTTTACTACTAACTATGTAGAATCGAGAGGTGAATCACAGTTCCACTTTAAGACAAAAAAAAGTTCAGATGGTCGTTCATAAACTGACAGATAGCAACTTAAGTTCAGATGGTGCGTCAGAACGCAGCCAATGAATTTCCAACGGAACAAATATTTGTACTGATAAAATTAAGAAAAAATACAAGTCAAATGACAGATGAATTTCCAACGGAAATGTTCTTCCGTTGGAAATTCATCTGTCATTTGATTGCCCATCCCAATTTTTCGAATATGGGAAAAGTTTCCAGGGAAATTTTATTCACGGTAGAGCCCAATGGTATTCTAGCTGATTACGAGTGAAATGAGTCGAACTAGTCTTACATGCTCATATACCTGCAGTTAGTCTTTCCCAAAAATAGAATACGCTCAAGATCATACAACTTGCACTATGGTAAAAAGCAATGGCTTTTTGACTATTTGAGGCAAACAACAATGCGATGACGGTCAACGATCACTCATTTAGCCAATTTCATACCAGAACATTTTTATCTTCACTGTGGGAAAGACGAAACATTAAGATGAAGTTAAAAGAAACATTCATCTCAACTCTTAAACTCTTTTGTTATGATCCTTTTACTTATGTACTACTCACTTTTCTTTGAATTTGCAGATGAATATGATGCAAAGGCAAGTACGCTCATTGTCAATTCTCCGAGGTTCACTTTAGATCACATCATTTAAAAATTGTAATTAATAACCCTTATTACAATCAGCGCGTTACTGAAACGCCAGTAAAGTGACAAGTTCTATGAGTCACTATTGGCTTTTAAGTAAAATAACTTTCAAAATGATGGTAAGAGAAAAGGCTGAACTTCAGTTTTCATTAAAACACAAATCGTAGCGTCTGGAGCTCTGTCATTTTCCTAGCGTTTAAGTTACTAAGTTAATAAGGGTGATTAAAGGGAAATTTTACTTACAACAACCCGCATTTGAATAATAGTTTGTCTCTTAGTGAAAGCTTTTGGATAAGATGTCCTTCAATAAATCTATGTTCGAAGAGAGAATTTATATAAACATTCCGCAATTTCATTCGGTTGCCACTTTCCATTTAATTTTATATGCTTATATGTGATTATGAATCATCACCGCCCCGACAATGGAGACATTTTCAGGGAACTCAAATTTGCAGCAAAATGCCGTACACGATGCAATGTCTTGAACTTTTTTTTCAGAAAAGCCCGACCAACCCTGGAGAAAAAACTTGTGGATGAATGTCAACACCAGTCTCGTTAAAAACAAAAAATAACAAAAGAAAAAATTGTGTGTTGTATGTACTAAATATTAGTTTATTCAAAGACAAAAGGACAATTAAAAAAAGAAAACATTTAGAATAATAATAAATTAACACACTGCTAGGACGAAAGTTAATTAAATTTGAAAAAAAATGAGGTATTTTATATTTTGAAGCGCAAAACAAAACAAAAACAATTAAATAATAAAAGCCTAGCTTTTGGAAAAATTAATTTTATATTTAGAAATAACCACAATTATAGTTAAAATTTTTGTTCACAAAGTCATATATGTATACTCTCAATGTTCTTTATAAAAATAATTTCTTCTGTTTTAATTTTAAATCACTTACCAACAAATTCTTTTTAAGGAAAATAAAACGAAGCATTTAAGCATTAAATCTGAGTATTTCGATGGATATAACTGCAATAAATTGTGGGGTCGATCTCTCAACTAACATGTCTTAGATAACGTTTCTTTTTGATTTTGATTTTTAAAGCGACTTTAAAAAAAATTCATTAATTAATAAGCTTGACGTAAGACCAATTTTTTTGTTTTTTTTTTCTTTAGTGGTGGTTTAGGGTATTAAAAAATAACTTATTATAATTTATCTTACAAAAGCAAAATGAGTGAGATTTAAACAAAAATCTGTAATAATTTAGATCAAAACAAACAGCGATAAACTTGTGAAAAAGAAATTCTTAAGAACTAAGGAAGAAAAAGAGTCTCGTCTCTCATTAGATCTTGCAATGTAAGGGCATTGTTCTGATTTAAATACACAAAGAGTTCTTTCTAATCACTTAAAATTTAGCCAACCACCCAACCTATGTGTGTCTTGAAATGTTAATTGTCTTACAGCAGTGGAGATTGTCGTAGTGAGACAATGAAAAAAAGAAAGAAACCAAAAGTTATATTTAAAAAAATATGAATTTAATTATAATTAATTATAAATGGGTGATGAAATCAAATTAATACAAAAAGAGAAAACAAGATGGACTTCTTTCTGGATGCAGCATGCATGCTAGCAATTTTCTTTTTTCTTCTTTGCAGATGTGTAATTTTAGAGAACACGGCCGGCCAGCGCGACATCATAAGAAATGTTTTCTGTTTAAACATTTTTTTGTTTCTGTTTTGTTTTAAACATAATGGTTGGTGGTGAGCAATCAGTTAGTTTATTAAATAAATTTATTTTGAGTGTAACCAAGGTGTCTGCAAATCAGTTGAGAGCTTTAACGTTTTCCCGGCTTCATAGTGCATGAGAGCATCTCCTCCTTCGCTAATTTTCGCCGGAAATCAGCCATTGAGTCTCGCAATGTTGTTGCAATTTCAGCCAGCTGCGTAAATAGTTCTTCGCCTTGTTTACAGTAAGCTGAAATTGATGAAAGTAAAAAAAAAAATATTAAAAAAGTATTCTTTTTGCAACGAAGTAACTTAAAGTCTATTAGTTTGATTTGTTTGTTTGCTCTTGATCGTTCTCTGAGGAAAGGAAACCTGCTCTATTTATTTTTCGTCTCTAATCGACGGGTCTATTGAGGCATATACACTTGTGGCCATACAATTAAGTCATTGCATTTTTAGAAGATTTAAAACATTTTTTTGTCTTACATTTGCATCAACAAATGTTTTGCGAGGTGGAGGTCAACATTTATGGAAATGATGGCAAACCGTATGTTAGACGTCCCAGAAATGCTGAGCTGGACCCAAAATACACCAAAAAGACCATAAAGCATGGCGGCGATTCTATAATGCTTTAGGCGTGTTTCACAATCCATAGTGTGTCGGTCCGCTGTGTTAAATAAACGGTAAAATGACAGGTATTGACTACCGGGATATACTGGACACAAATCTTCTCGGCGCCTACCAGAACCAACCAGCCAGCGCAGTCACCACCCATAGAGAATTTGGGGACATTCTCAACAAAAAATTGCTGCAAAAAAACCAACCAGCACGACTACTCTCTGGAGTATTTTGCAGGAAGAGTTGAAAAATATGAGCGTAAAGCAATGCAAAGTTTCGGTGGAGTCCATGCCAAGGAGAATATCCGCCGTATCAAAACAGAAAGACTATCCTACGAAACAGAAAGGCTATCCTACGACATATTAACGGTGCGGTTAAAAAAACTATACTTTTTTCACATTTTTCTTTTATTTCTTTTTGACTTTTTTTTTAGTCTTTTGACTGCAGTTAATGTTCCGAAATACTTCGATTCTTTCTTTTTTGTTTTTTTGACGAGAATAATTCAGTAAACCGAAACCCCATTTATTCAAATTTTTGACGAGATCTTCTTATATATTTCCTGTGGCCCACATGAACATTAACTTCAGTCAAAAGACGAAAAAAAAGTTTAATGACTAAAAGTTAATTCACTACAGTCAAAAGACATGCTGACTAAAAATTTTATCACACCAGCACAAAAGAATTTCTACTGACTAAAAAGTCTAGGACCAGTTAAATGTACTGCAGTTAATTAACTTTTAGTCAATTAACTGTACTGATTAACTGCACAGTCAAAAAGTTAGTACTAACTGCTGACGGTTTTTTTGCAGTTAAAGGACTGACTGGTCAACATAGATTAACTGCATTCAAAAGATAATAAATTAACTGCGACTGCACAAGTACTAGTACCAAAAAGACTGCAGTCTTTACAACTCTAGCGCAGAGAAAGGGAGACACCGTAAGCAATCAGTCACAGTCTTCCAGCGTGAAATTTTAAATATTTAATGGAAAAGTAATTGAGAATCAAAATTTTGTTTTACAGTTTTTAGAAGTAAACCGTTAGCTAGCAACGTTGCGGAACAAAGTGAAGCACTTAAAAAAAACCATCAGGAAGTGTTTCATGAAGCAACAAACAAAGAAGTTGCACAAAAAATTAATACCCTCTGGACAAACAATTTTTTAATTATAAAAAAAAAACATCTAACAATGTTATTAACATAGTGCTAGTGTTTATAGAGCATCCCGCATTATCCAACTCATAAATGTTGGGATTTAGAAGTAAATATTTTGATCACCCTGAACTATTTGAACATAATTTTTATATAAAACAACTTACTGTCTTGATCATAGTCCACATAGTTGGTAAGATTATAGAGCTTATGACTTTCGGGTAGGAAATGCGTTAAGAACTCATTGATTGCTTTGTGTTGATCTACAACGATCTCTTCGGCTTGTTGGAGGTCTGAAATAGCGGCATGTTGATCAAGGAGCTCTTCAGACATATCGTGTTCCTAAAAAAACAAAACGAATCTAAATTTATAAAAATAGAAGTCAATTGTGTAACTTACGTTTAAGGATCGCAAGTGAGCATATTCATTCTCATTGAATTCTCGTTCATTCTTGTGATCATCGTCTTCCATCATTTGTTCAACATCATCATCGTTCCGTAATTCTGGGTCCTTCACCACTAACTCTTTAACACGATCTGCATATCGCAATGTGTTCAATGTGTGTTCGCATGAGCTCAATCCTGGCGAAATCATGGCAATCATGCAAGTCTTGCTTTTCTCCCCAATAAACGAGTCTCGCAATACTTGTGTCAGTTTGGATACGCGGAATGGCAAGTGGGCACTCTGTTTGCCCAGAGCACGGATGCATTCTTTGAGTGCCAGCAGCGATTTATTGATTTCAGCACCTTCCATTCGGGTTTGTCGATTTGCCGATGAGGTATCAGCTCCTCGTTCATTGCCCGCCAAATCGATGAACGAGAATTTGCCATGAATTTTAGTTGAGCCTGGAGGCCGCAGCACAATTTGGAATACTGCGTGTGATCGGGAGGAATTTGAATTGGCCGACGTCTGACCGGATGTTCGTGCGTTGTTACCGTGTTGAATTAGCCGAAGAACTTCTTCGACACTATCAACAACTTTTTCAGTCAGCCCGACTACTTGGACTTGTTGTTTGCCATCTTCGAGAACTCGAAGCTTTTGTTTATCAGACAGCAAATCGAATACCTGGAAAAATGGCAAAACATTTTTATATCTAGTAAATAAAAATGCGATCGAAAAAACAATCGAGATAAAAAAAAAAACTAGTTAAGAGATGGAACTTTATAGATGCTTGTGTTAAAACCAGAAAACTTTCGCCTCAACAAACAGAAAATAAAAATTTGAATAAAAGTTTCTGAACTAAAAACGTTGGATTTGAGAAATGGATGTATGTGTTCCTTTGGCTTACTATGATGAAGAACTGTCAGAGGATATACGGCACTTTCTATATCATTGTTCAGCGCTAAGGTGAATACCTAAGAAACAAGATTCCAAGAAGACATTGCTTCGAGAAATCAGCTGCAAGAACCAAAAAATGTCCACTCCTTGCTGAAATTCATGACCCTCCGGATGGCTTGAAGATCTATAAAATATTGAAGTCATACACCATAGTTGCCCCAATCGATCCAAATAACCATAAACCCGTAATTGCCGAACTTGAACAATCCAAAAATGAAAAGGGTAAAATACTGAAACCAAAACAATAAAGGAAAGTACACCTGTAATTATACAAGTAATTGAACTAAATAAAAAGACTTCCAATCCCAAATTATGTTGCAGTTCAGATGCACAGACCTACGAGTATTTTTGAATTATGTACTTTATTTCAATAAATTTGAGAATAGCAACGAATAGAAAATTCGCGAGGGTCAATTTGTTTTATCACTATTTATTAAATTTAAGCAATTAAAAAGCAAGTTTATGCATCTGAACTGCAACATAAATTATATTTTTATGTTTCGTTAGAAAATTAAGGTTTACGACGAGCTTAAAACTACTTTTCTTTATTTATTCGACGTTCTGGTAGTGTTCATGTGAATAGTACTTTAGTTGTTGTACCTAAGCAAAGAATATAATCTCAAAAGGAATATGTTAAAAGCACGTCCTAAAGCAAAAAACATTGAGTATCCCGATAGAAAATAAGGCCATGAGACAGGATGTGGTGGAAGTAATTGGCCTAGTCCATGTTGTGTTGTTTTTAATTTCCATTAGCAATGAAGTTGACAGCAATCAACTTTTTAAGAGAATCAATAGAGTGACGTAATTATAGTTTATGAATTCAAATCCTTATTTATGCAATAGTAATTAATGAAATACCCTCAAACCAGTAACACTGTAGCAAACTCTTCATTTCATTCACGCACATTCTGTTGTCGTATGAATTTGATAAGTCAAAATGAGAGGGAATGAAAGAATACACTGATATTCAAAAGAACTTACCTTGCCACTGTAAATTTCAAAGAAACTCGCCGATACGACTAAATTCAGACCGCGATAGCGTGTTCCATGCAAATAGGCAAACACATCCTTAGCTGCCATAGCGTAAATACCATTTTTACAGTCTTGTATTTTCCCATTAAATTCACCACCCATGGTGTGAGTTTTGCCAGATCCCGTCTGGCCATAAGCAAAGCATGTAGCCATTCCACCCTCGAAAATAGTTCTAACCAAAGGTTTTGCTGTATATCTGTAGATTATAAAATTATTTTTAATAAAATTCAATGGTGAAATTGATTTTCATACTTGTAAACCATTTCATTGTTACACTGTTCATCGAAGGCGAAGTCAAAACGGAATTTATGATTTTCAAGGAACTTGGTCAAATCGACCTTGTTTTTCGGTTCGTGTACGATAAGTGTGTCCTTGCAAGGCACTGATATCACGTCGATTTCTTTGCGACCATTCTCCTTTCGACTTAATGGACGCTTTCGGACACACACTGTGATTTGATGGTCTTCGATCACTTGGCCATCGGTCAAGGGTCGAAAATCAAGATTATTTTGATACTCTCTGAAAGCAAATAAAATTGTCATTTAGTCATATCATCAATCAATTTTACTAACCGTATCATAGCAGCTGTTTCCCAATTCGGATTGCCCGGATCTAGATTCATCAGAGCCGTTTTTTCTTCCTTAAGCTCAGCTTGTCGGGCTCGTCGTTTTTCGCGATTCTCTTTTAGGCGTTCTACTTCTTTGACCACGTAAGAACGCCGTGGACCGGCATTGTTGTTCGACACCGATGCACTGGTAGCTGTCATGTTTGACATGTTTCTTGCGTTGTTTGTCGTCCGTGACCTTGCAATACCTGATGGGGGAGGAATATTTTCAGCGTGCTCGCTCTGCGCGTTGCTGTTAAGATTGCTTGAAGACAGAGTCGCCCGATTTGTGCGGTGTCCTAAGCATTAAAAAAAAAAAACAAATATTAATTTAAACAAAACTAAAAATTTCTGGTGATTGGTAGTAAAAGAAACTTCTTCAGCTTGTTAACTTTACGTTTGGTTCCACCAAAGTCTGAAACAACAATGCCACCGTACTCACAAACTTCTGCGGTGTTATGTGATTGATTGGTGGGGAAAAGAACACTCATTCACATCCACATGAGTGTATTTGTTCTTTCTCCCCTTTTTACAGTGAGGGTATGAAACAAAGAACCCAGTTGGTAATTATTATGCCAATTTTAGCTTCTGAATGCACCGTTGAACAAGGACTAAGTCTCAATGGAATGCATTTGAGCACTACCACACACCTATGTATGTTGGGTGGCTATTATATTTACTTCCTATTTTCCGCTGTTAATGATAGACTCAATTGCATGACCAATTTTTGTAAATTTTTCTACCGCTTGTTTTATCATTTTAATGTGTCCTTTTAAAGTATATAGCATTGGGTTTTGCTAAACAAAGTACTGAGAACTGAGTACATGCAGTTTCGATTTTATAATTTCGCAAGTGACCTTGGTTACTCAATGCCCCCAACACGAGCGATACATTGAATGACTCTTAGATTTTAGTAGAATTCCTGATGTGGTTTAGTCTAGACATGGTTTGGTATCAGGACAACAGTTTTGTTACAAAGAAGACTGCTCTTTGATAACCTTGACCGGTCCAACATAGAAATGCCTTACACAAGACCACTTGTTATTATAATGCAGAGCGTTTGTAAATAAACATTTGAATTTCATTGAATGTCAAGGTTCTATTAAAGTTTGTTTGATAAGTTTGGCTGGTCATTGTGAATAGAGAGCAATTTTGGAAAACTTTGTGGGTGGAATGAATCAGATATACCATTCCCTTGACCTACAACATGGCTATAAGTCATAAGTGTTCTAAATCACGCAAAGCCTATCAAGTTTAAAAAACAAATGCTTTTTGTTTATACGCAAATGCATTAGTTTTGACAAAAGAGATTTAATTCGAAACGATAAAGTGTACATGAAACAGTGTTTAATGCTCAATGTTTAATTTGTATTTTTAATCTAAGATTTTATAGTTCAAATAGGAAATGGAGTAGTTTTTAAGAGTTTGGGTGGGTAAAAGTGATGAAATGTTTGTTTGCACTTTGAGTTTTTTTGATTACCTCGAGCCTGCGTTTATGCAAATTAAGATGCGCTCGCTTGTATAGTAAGAATGACAAGAACATGGGATCAGCGAGATATAAAAAAGCCGTGCTTTAACTGTGGAATAATTCTTTGTCAACTTCCAAACAAAAATGTTTGAACAAGTTTGTTTTGTACTTAGTTTTGGCTGGTAAATATCTATAATCATATGCAGAAAACCAGGTAGGTAGAGAATGTTTGGACACATAAATCGCATACACATGTGTTTATGTACGGGCTGTACAGCGACACAGACCTTGTCAACCGAGTCAAGGTCCAGCGGCTTAGATGGCTGGGTCATGTAGAGCGAATGGACACCAACAACGCTCCGGCCCTTAAAGTCTTCGAATCCAATCCCGAGGGACGGCGCAGTAGAGGAAGACCGCGACTCAAGTGGCGCACGCAAGTAGGAGAGGACCTCAACCAACTTGGCGTGCAAAAATGGAGGCAGCTAGCTAGGGACCGAGCTGGCTGGAGAAGCTTGTTGGTTGAGGCCCTAGTCCGACCCGGACTGTAGCGCCACCTTAAGTAAGTAAAGTACATGTTTTTATGCCCTGCTCATCATGAATTTTGATTCCTTTAAATTTTTTCATCTTCACCACAGCAAACGGCAACGTCTCTTGCAATCGTAGATACAAAATATTTCAAGTCAAGGCAGAAAGATTTCAACATAATGCAACCGGCTATTCCAATGGATTACGGCTTGTTAAGAAAGCGATAAAAAAAGCGTCCTACTGTTCGAAGGTTGTTTTTCTGGTGTGGTTCAAGCTTGACCGAGAGTAAATAGGCAGCATTACAGCAGCATGATATTCAATTTGGGCTTAATAACTGCAGCCCAGATCAAAAGGGTAAACAAATTTTCTGTATCTTTCTAAAAGCAAAACGCTTTGTGGTGCATTTCAAGTAACTTCAAATATGTGATCATTCCAATGAAAAATATTTATGCCATTCAGTTTAATTCGTCCATCTAACATTCATTGACGATTGCAATGGTAGTATGCGATGCTCCAACGACAAAAGACAGCATCAATGTAACAATGCTGTTAAGGTTCGAAGTTAGTGATACGATCCAGTCACACGTCCGAAGAGCGATTATGTAAATAGTACCGAAAAAAGAAGCTACGGATTGAGTAGTCAGCAAATGAGTTAAGAAGAGTTAAGAAGTTTTAGAAGAAAAACTGTTATTGATGATAAGAAATTAAGATCCTGACGTTAATTTTTATCAAATGCTTTTGAAAAACTCGTAACAAGTGCAATATCTTTCGTTAACTTTTCGGTAAGAAATACCCGAACTTAACTTTTCGGTAAGAAATACCCGTGACACAATGGTTGTCATGTGTGATTGCAACTTGGGAGGTCAAGGTTCCAGTCCAAGAAGGTTAGGTTAGGTTACAGTGGCTTTTAGCTCGGCTAACACACTTAGGCTCGTTACCAAGATTGATCTAATGTATCTTATCCTAATCGAACCAATTCGAGCTTACAATGAAGCTGGATAGACTCTGGGCGTCGATTAGAATAAGATCACTAGGGTCACCAAAGAACTACGAACCTAGGTGTATGCTACGTTTGTGAGCTAAAGCTGGGTGTGAACAGAGAAGGTGGGAAATAGTTTCCTCCTTCTCTTCGTCCATGCAGCTTCTGCAAAAGTCGGTTCAAGCGACTCTTAGCCTTGCGGCATGTCGTCCAATAAGACTGTGTCCTGTGATGACACCTATCGTCGCACTGATGTTCTTTCGTTTGAGAGAGATCAAGCCATTCGACCACTTAAGATCTAGGTTGGGCCCAGATCCAGTCCCCGAAACATTCAATTGTTTTTTCACCAGTATCATCTCTCACGTAGTATTAATTAGTCCTCTGGAGGTAACTATACTAACACCAAATGGGCTTTCTAGTTAAGCCGTTCGGAATCGGCAATTGTAAGTGCTCTCTATTCCTCAAAAGCCAGAATTGTTGTGCTCGTTTATATACTCATACCATTTCACCAATTCACCATTAAAAGGGTTTCGTAAGTGCAGTTGTTAATGAACCGATCGGTAATCGGAAAGGGAAGAAGATTCGCCTTTTTTAAAGACAGAATGGACAAATGAAAAAGAATAGAATGTACAGAAAAGCAAAAAAAAAACATCGGGGTGAACTACTGATTGAGATCTTTAAGGCAAAGACAGAAATAAAGGTTGGTTGACAATTTCGCAACAGAAAGTAAACGATAAGATAAAGAATGTTTGCTTTTCAGTTACGTTATTGCTACACGAAACACGACTCGACAAAAACCCAATGGGAGTTTTTTCCATAATTTTCTTGGCCACGTGCTTTAAAGTTTGATAGTGCTTTCATAGTGTTTCCAAATTATTGCCTAACCCAAACCTGAAATCCAGGTTCATTTCAAAATTATCTGCATCCTTTGATTAGAGGCCAGTGCATATTCTCTAAACTCTGTTGCGCCACCTACAAAATTATATGAAAGCCTCTGCACATTTCCCTTTTAAAACAGAAGAAAAAAAGTATTAAAGCCAACTGCGCGACTAAGATTAAGTTAAGATTTTTCAATTGATCTAAATGGTCTAAGCACTTGCGGCAGTTTCTAGAAGACCTCTTTTTCAGCTAGTTTAAGTTATTCTTTATATTTATTCTATCCCCTAAGCTGTTACTAAGTTATACTTTATATTTATTCTATCCACTGTTTATACATATATTAAGCTGTTACTGCAGCAGATCTTTCAGGTCGGCGTGCTTGCAAAGGTAATATTCACCTTCACCCTATATAATTTAAAAGCTGTTACTAAATAATCCAAAATTATCCCTAGCTTTCCCTCTTTAAATAAAACTTTAAGAAACTATATGAAGTTATGTGAAAAAATGTGGCTCCGATAATGTGTCCGTTTAAGTAAGAGAACTTTCAGTTTACTCGGGATTTATAACTTGTAATTAAAATTATTACTCACCTTGTGGAATATTGTTCAGCATCCGAATAGCGCCATGTGTCGGATTCTGTAAAATTAAACAAATCCTTTATTAGTAATTCGAAAAATTTGTTGAATGCTTCGTTCACACCATACATAGATGAAAAAAAAACGTCAACACCATTGAAAACGAAAATCATTAGAATCAACATTTAGGAATATAATATAAAAAAAAATCAAAACCAGTCTTTGTGTATAATACAAACAAATTACGACACACAGATTGGAACATGAAAATCGTTAAATTTCATGTTTTGTTTTTGGTAGAAAATCACTTTAAATTTAAAATTTACAGCAAGGCGCAGGTGATTCATTACGCAAAACAAAAAACAAAACTATAAGTTTGAGAAATAATAGCACGAGTAAAAAAATGCAAAAGATGGTGATTGATAAAATGAAAGAATGTGGTGTGATTTTTGTGCAAACCAAAGGTTAAACATTTTGGGTGAATGTGGCATCTGAGAACATCAAGAAAGCGAAATAAATTCCAAGTAAAAAGTAAAAAATGTAAAAAAAAAATCAAAATTAAGAGCAAAAAATGTACAAGAATTTTGTATTTTCTTCTTTTTTTTTTTGTAAATGAAATTCTTTTCTGTACCGATGTGAGCCTAGAATTACTTGGCCGAATAGGCAAAGTACCCCCTCCGCTGCCATTACTGCCTCCAGTTCCACCCGACTGGCTGGTTCCTCCAGTGCTGGTGTGCATCTGATCGACTCCATCATTATCTTCGAGTTCTTCATCGTCGTCTTCGTCTTCCTCTTCAATTGAAGAATGCGATGGCTCCTGAGTGATGTATTTAATCATGAGGAGGGTTTACGATTTTATTTTACTTCTTTTTTTATTTATAATCACAACAACAACAATGAATAGAGCAAATTAAAAGTGAGAAAACATACAAAGAAGTTTTAAATTAGCATTATGATATTGGCGTCGCATTGTTCGTATGTATGCATGCGAGTTCGTATTCAAACTCGGCCCTAAATTTAGACACGCAGTAGTGTAATTAAATACACAAAAAAAAAAAATCAGTCAAACAAGGACTCACCGATGCAAAGGCTGCTATAAACATGGAAAACATTTTCGGTTCTCTATTTATAGTTTTTAGTTCACAAATTATACAACCACCTTAGCCGTTTTTACTGTTGCACTACCGGCAAAAAAGCAAATTAAAATTAAAACAAAGTGCCACCGACCTTTACTATAGTTACTCTCTACAAGCTAATCGATGCAATGCGGCCTCCTTAGCAACATATATCAAAAGAAAAATGAAGGAATGTCCAGGATTAAGCGATTCATTTTTTCTCTTTTTAACCATCACCGGGTTACATAAATTATTATGCATGCAAGTATTTCAAAGCCTTGCTAGTAAAAATGCCCTTATGCTAACTTCGTTAACCTCATTTTTCACTTTTTTTTTAAAGAGGTCATGGACTCAACAATACTCAGAAGTTGTGCACATTTGATGAGAACTAATTGGGAGTGCCCGAGAACTTAGTTAAGCTGAGGCATCTAGATTAAGGTTGTATGTCAGCAAACTCGTAGTTTATGGTAATTGAAGCGATCCTTCTTCAAAGGATTTGATTATGACATAAATAAACCATTTCTAAGGTCGCATCATATTATATTTAAAAGTACAATGCACTCGGAGGGTATAACTGTAGGACATGGACGGTTTTAAATTTTCAATTAGTGCAATATTGCAAGTTTGCTTTTCTCCGTCACAAAGTTTTTAACAAATAAGTACCTGGACCACAATGATAACTCGATTATCTTCTTCATTATTTTCTGATGTTTCAACACCACTCATTTAATATTAAGAAAAACTTGGTTCCAATTTTGTCTTCAAGATTAGAAAGGTAGATTTTAACGCCTCAAAAGAAGATAACCTTAAAATAATCCATAATTTTATTATATGTACGTTCCAAAAGTCAGAGCATATGAATGAGAAAGCTTAGTCAGCAGACATTCTTTTGCCTCGTTTATTTGTTTTATGTTTTATGAAAAACTAACTGACCTGCCTGGCGTAGCTCGGGTCCTAAGGTGATCAAGTGTAGCATCACCTCTTATCGTTACTGTTTTGAAAGAATTCAGAAAATCTGTTCAACCGTTTTTAAGTTTCCCTTTACTTACGTTCAGGTTCCCATGGGAACATCAGAATGAAATATAGTCTATGGTACTCAAAAGCCATGTAGCCTTCTAAGGGTGAAAGAATTTTTGAAATTGGTCCAGTATTTTCTTAGTTCCCGGTTACGTGCCCGTGAGAATATGGGAATGAAATGTAGTCTATGCTGCTCGGGGATAATGAAGCACTTTTCAGTTCCCGGTTATGTTCCAGTTCCCATCCCCTTTCCTTCGGAATATGGGGATGAAATAAGGCCATTACATTCTCAGGCTCTAAGCCGCCTTTGTTCAAAATATTATTTAATTCGGCTCAGCAGTTTAGGAGCATATTCAATACCAACTCTAAGTGATGGATATGGGGATGAAATATGGCCTATGTTACTTCTTAGGCTCTAAAGTCTAAACCATCTCTATTCCAAATCTGATTTCTTCCAATTAGGCTCAGACGTTTAGAAGCCTATTAAATACAAGCAAACAAACAAAAAGATATTTCCTCTCAATAATAGTGTAAAGATAAAAAAAAATCACAACAATCAAAAACTATAGACAGAAGAGCTGAAAAGTGTATAGCCTCTTTTATAGAATATGACTTTATGGCTAAGAACTCTGGCTACCTTCTGGAGTGGGAATATGGGGTAGCATATAGTCTTTGTTGCTCAGGGATAATGAAGCATTCTTATGATGAAAAGTGTTTTCAGAATGAAAAGAGAGGCAAATGAACACATCGGGATTCGTTGTATGTTTTAAGCTGCCAAGTAAATTCACTAACATCTCGTCGGCCATGACTTCAGAAATGTTGTTTGATTTCTTTTGTATCGGAATATCTTAAAATTATCAGAAAGTTCTTTGACCATAGGCAAATGATGTTAAGTGATTCCTTTGAAAGAATAAGAAAGGCAACGTCTGTCTAGGACTTTCAACTCAAGAAACCTGCTCATGGACTCATCCAATATTTTTAAACAGTCGCCTGTAATACTGCAAATATATTTATAAACATCGGTATAGAGCAAAAGTTTGATTTTGATTGATACAAATTTATCAAATTTTACTTCAAGGAACTGATATTTTGAATTTTGTATATTGTGCACCATAATTTCAGTTGCAAGCATTAGAAATCTTACTTTGATCTTGGAGTGGCTTCATTAAATTCCTTGGACAAGCCACTCCTCAAATTGGTGTATTTCTTCTTCTAAAGAAAAACAAAGGCAGTAAGGAATTTTGAAAATTGTATACTATTTTTTAACTTATAAAAGGGTAACTTCCACGGTAACACCCGAAACGAACACTTTTCGACTCATAAAATTGTTAATCCTTATGCTGATATTTTAGCGTTTTAGCTTTTTTTTTCTACGTTTTGAGTTACTTTATCTCAATTGTAAGGTTTGTAGATTTTGGAAAAAGGATTAACAATTTTATGAGTCGAAAAGTGTTCGTTTCGGGTGTAACCGTGGAATGACCCAAAAGTTTAGAACAACGACACACAACTTTGAAAAGTTTGTTTACGTTTTACTAGACGTATCTATGTCTTATTGTTAGGTTGTTCGTTGAACTTCAGCCAGGGTTGACCCAAATTTCCTTGACAGCCCTGTGTTTTGCAAAAAAAAAAAAATCCTGGGTTGTCATTCCTCTAAAAACGCTAAAACGCTAAGCATAGTGTTGAAATGGACACGAATGAGTCGTTTCGTATACAGCAATAGGAGGAACTGAAGTGGTCGAAAATTTGGACTTCTCTTATGCTTCATTCTTTCGAACCAACTGTGGCGCTCATGACCGAAATCATTTTTTAGCACAATCTTTTATTCACAATATTTTATTTTCTTTAATAGTTTTTTATGAATATATAGAAATATATGTAAAACTAAATGCAGCGCAAACTTCTTGACAACAACTATTAATTTTGTCCAGCTAGATTTGCGATCCACCGTATGGTCAATTCTTCAAAAAAGTCATATGAAGGGGGGGGGGGGGGGGGGCCCCATCTTCCTCCTTTTAGGCGGCGGGATAATTTAACAAAAAAAAATTACCTCATTTAAAATAAAAATTATTCGAAATCACCTAAGCTACTTACCACCAAATACTTAGTGTTTCTCAAAGCTAATACTTTGTTCTTTAGTTAATATATTAATTCAAGTTAATTAAATGAACAGTTTTTTCTTTAAAACACTTTTATAAAATTTTGCTTTATTGAGGGTAACTTTTTCTTAATCAATCTTTCTTAGTTTTTTGAGAAATTTAAAAAAAAGACCAAAGGTACTTTGCTCGAGAAAATCGAATTTTAATAGTTTTTCGCTGATTGGTCTTGTATTCTCTGAGCAAAAAAGGTGTTCTCTTGGCAAAGTAACTTTCGTTTTTTTTTTTTTTAATTTCTCAAAAACTAAGAAAGATTTTTACAATCGGTTTTCAGTTTTTGATTCTGAATTAATAAGATTATTGATGATTAGAAAAAAAGTTACCTATGCGAAATTTTGTTAACATTTTAATTAAATATTTTGACTTTGAGACTCGATTACTCAAAAACTATTTGTTGAAATAACTTAAAATAAAAATTCAAATGAAGAACAATGTATGTATTAAGTTCAAAAGCACTGTAGCACTGTTCTTTTTGCTTATTCGCCCGAAACGCTGCAACTCATGATCAACCGACTTGATTCGTACTGCCGATTGTGGAATTTGACGGTGAATCTTAGCAAATCTAAGATAATGGTCTTTAAAAAGGGTGCTGGCAGAATGGCCAGAAACGAACAATGGCATTTAAATAATGAACCGATAGAAATTGTGAGAGCATATAAATATCTTGTAGTGTTGATAACCAGCAATCTAAATATGGAAAGCCATTTAAGGGAAAAGCTCGTGAAATCCAAAAGTGCGATAAGTGCGTCTTGGACGAAATGTTTCTCTAGCAAACTTATCGACCATAGCGTAAAGTATCAAGTTTTCGTAGCAGTGGCGGAATCGGTGATGTTGTATGCAGCTCAAACTTGGGGTTACGAAAAGTATGACGAGGTAGAAAAACTTTTAAGGTATTATGTAAAAAGATGTTTTCTTCTACCAAGGAACACGCCGAATTACATGATAACCATCGAGACTGGGCTGTCGCCTTTGTTCATCAAAACGCTAAAGCTGAACGTGGACTATTTATTGAAAATATTTGGTATGCCGGACGGAAGATTGCCAAAAGTAACAGCATTACATACTATTGCAAGGAAGAGTTTATGGTTTGAAAAGCTTAAAGAACTTGCGGACTACTGTGGCCTACACTTCGAGCTCAGCATACAGGAAACAAATGGAAGAAATATTAAAGAAGCGCTTTATAACCTTGTCGCAAAGGTGGATGAAAAATTTAGATTAGATTGTATCAATGAGGCTACTTCTTCTGTACATAGAGCAACCTACAGTATTTTACAACACAATCTATGCGAAAGAAACTATTTCCAATCGAAATTTAGCCAAAAGTTGATTTCAGCGATATTCAAAATGCGAGGAGAGCTGGTAAGGCTAAACTACATCCCTCATCGTGACGATCTGCCTATTATTTGCAGTCTTTGTAACCTATCCGTAAGAGAAGATATCGTCCATTTTATCGGAATATGTCCAATCCTGAAGGAAGTACGAAGGATCTTTCTTGGCAGCGATGTAAAAGACGAATGGCAAGTAATAGCGATACTGAACTGCGAAGGCGATATAAACAAGTTGTTTAACTTTTACGAAAAAGCAATTCTGTATAGGAGTAAAATCATGAATGAAGCCTTTTAAAAATAAATGTTTAAAACTACATTATATAAATGAAGTAATTTTTTATGATCAATTTTCACTTTATTGAATTTTTTATTTGTTATTTAAAACTACTATTTACTTTGTAAACCTTTCTATGTCAATCAGGCAGACGGCAATAGCCAAGCTTTAACGATTTTATGAAAAAAAAGCTATGTAAATTGTATTTGAAAAAAAACAATAAAATCAACTATCTATCTATCTATCTATCTATCTATCACTGTAGCATGTAGTTGAAATTGCAATTACTTCAAAAAGGATTTAAATCCAGTTTCTTACAAAAATTTTACAAAATTGCGCCCGCCGAAACGAGGGGACGATTTTTTCTTGTTTCGACTCCACATATCCGATCTGAGCTTTTGTCGCATCTTATGCAAATCACCACGTTTATGTATTAGTTTGTCTTAGCGATAACAGAAAATAAAGCCGATCCTACCACGGTATTGAAAACAACTGATCTGCGGACCAGTAAAGCTGGGTTAATTCAATAACCACGTGCTTTGAATCAGTCTTTTACTTATATCGTTTTTCATTGGGGAAATAGTTACTCCTTTTGTGAAAAGATCTACTCTTTTTCATTTTTCTATGTTTCATTGAAAAAAAGAGTAGATCTGGATTTATTCTGAACGCCAAAGATCTACTCCCATTTGGTTGGGAGATCTACTCTGAATTAACGTACACATGCAAAAATATTTGTTCTGTAAAGCTTTAAATGGAAAATAATTTGTTTATTTCTTTAGGTTGTTTATTTTCAATTAGTGAAAAAATTGCTACAAACTATAAAAGACATAGTTTTTTTTGGAAATAAGTCAGAATTCAGTAAATTGCTAAAGAAAACAAATTTAAAAATATGAAAATATAAATTCCTATAAATGTGACCATCAGTTTCCTTCAATACTAGAAATAAAACTGAAAACATGCTTCATTGAAAGGAGTAGTTCTCGATTTGAGAGTAAATCTATCGAATTTCAATGAAAAACGCTATTATTCAATTTAACATAAAGCATAAGAAATTATTTGTATTTCCTCATCCTCTCACAGATAATTGCAATTAGAATCGCAATTCATTTTTGGAGTGAATTGAATCGCAACAGGAATTCTGAGTTAAACGTCAAGGTCAGTCTGCTCCAACGGCTAATCACCATTCCTACCCTAACCTACATCTAAACCATATCAATTGACAACAGAGACAGAAAAAAGACACTAAAGCTAATCGCATTTTTAAAATTTCAAATGAATGCCACCCTTAATTTCAGCCACCGAATAACGTTAGGCTCCCTATATAAAAAAACATGTTTTAATATCGTTACATCCTGTTGTTTAACACCAAATTTCTCAAACATCACAAGTCATTAATTTTTACACTACATCAAATTGTGATTTGTTTTACGGCGCAAGTCACATTTTGTGATATTCGAGGAGAACCGAGCTATTATTCTATCTTAACTCAAATTTTAAATAATTTTCATCTTGAACCTTTCAGTGTTAAAGTTTGTAAAATAATGAAGTTCGCAGCCAATTTCAGTTTGGTCCGTTGCGTTGATTCAAAAGTAAAAGTTTTTAACAAAGTTTGAAAAAAAAAAAAATTAACAACCAAAACTTTAATATTGAGTTCTGTTCTATTCAACTGCCAAATTCAGTAAAAAAAAAAAAATCCTTTGAAACTACAAAAAAAAAAAACAATTCATTAGCATTTGGTGCTTTTCTAATTGTGTTCCACTTCCAAAACCTCCTCAACAAGATTCAAGTTCTAAACGCTAGAGCTCTTTCTAGTAGAAATATATTTTGTTTTAGTTAATCGCAACTCAGTGGCTGGGAAGGTGGGCGGGCAGTTTTCAAATCTCAAAATTATGTGCTTAAAATTATCAATTGCTTTTTTAAAACACTCACCCTCGATAGATTCATTGGCGCTGAAATTTGTGTTGGGACCGGCACTGGGATTGTTGTCGCTGGTATCTTTGGTTCGGGTGGAGCATGTCGCTCCTGTACAATGTCCTCATTGAGCTGTAATATGGCATCCAGTTCAACTTCTTTGCCTTTTGTTTCGCCTCTTTCATACCATTCAACAGTGAAGGAGCGTGCTGCCTCATTGATTTTCGAAACGACTGCAGAATGCACTCGGCCTGAAAGAAAGTAAAAAAAATAATAAGAATCTAGTAATAATTAAAGAAAGTTAATAAGGGTCTACATTTTGTAAAAAAGGTTACCTTGGTCATCGACGTCGTTATCATTTATCAAATACCGCGAAACTACAGTCTCATTATTGTTGCTCTTGTCTCTTCGAGAAGAGCAACTCTTTCTGACACTGGAATTTCTTTTCTCAGCCCGAGTAAACGTAGCGTTCTTATTTAAAGTTTGACACTTTTTGAATTTTAATGAGCCGGCATCGGCATTGTTTCCATTGAGGTCACAGGATGCATCTGTATCGTCGTCGTTCTCCTCGTTGTCGATATGCTTTTCATTTAAATCACTCGACTGACGTTTGAAACAAGTTAAGTGTTTCTTGAACCACGACGGCATAGTGACTCTTTTTGACTAGAAGAAACAATTTCACCGGTGCGACTATACTAAACTAAACCATCATCATCGCCCATTCGCATTTGGTTTTAATTTTTTTATTTCTGTGGCGCATCTCATCATCTCCGGGAATTGACTTTCTAGTGCAGAAGCATATTAATTTTTCTAAAGTTTCAACTAGAAGATGAGAAGACACTTAAGAGACGAATGAGACTATTGTTGCAGCAAATCGCATCAACCGAGGAGGTACTACTTTCACAAATTCAAATTACACAGCAATAGCGTGGTGATGATGGCTTACAGTTTCAGTACATGGCAGACAGATAAACGAGCAGACAACTACGGAAGAGGGGAAGAAGAGGATTTCTTTTCTTTCTTGTTTTTTTTTTTTTTGTTCTGTATACGCTGTGTGTTTCTAATCAAATTTCATCTACACTCCATTAGATAGAGAGGTGGGCTGCAGAAATATGTACTTTTCCTTGGCGTTGCTAAAATAATTATTATTACTCAGCTCAACAGAAAGTGAAGACTTCTCGACTTGTTTGATCGATAAATGGCGAAAGACTGAATGTGTACAAAAAAAAATTGGGTTGTTTCGAGACTTTCAAACTCTTTCAACTGCGCTCTTGTCACTTTTCCCATTCATCATCATGGAAACTATTCCCCACTGGTTGGCAATTTTTTATTGTTGTGGGTAGCCAGAGCTACAATAGGTGGTGTGGTGCGGCGTCCTATCAACCAACCCTCCATGTCAACAAACCGAATAATCTTCGCCCGCACTATATTAGGGTAGAAATAATCAACCTCAATTAACTGAATTGAACACAAATAAATAGAGGAACCGTGCCCGAATGCAGTGCAGCCAGAGAGGAGAGGTTTAATGAGTGAAAACTGTACTGAGCGAACAGAACCAAGAAGGAAACTACTACGAGCTTATTGATTTTTCCTTGGGTATAAATTTTTTTTTAGACTTTCGCAGGCAGTGGGCTTATTACACAACGAGATGCAGGAGAGAACTGCTGCTATGTTGGACGACAGCGAGTAATCCTGCAAAATCTGTTTAAGGGCTTCTCCCACCTTATAAAATTGGATCAAGGCCAATGCAGAGGAAATATAGTTTTCCCCTTTCAGGTTGTAAAACCGGCATCGAATGAATGAAAATATAAAATGCCAGAAAATGTTTAGGTGTTATTATTCGGTCGAATGAGAAGTTTATTCCCCCGGAAACTGATTTAAATTTGAACGAAACTGTAAAACGGGATATTCAAAAGGCTTCAAAAGCGTTCTTTAATCATATGAATTACGACTATTGAGCAGCTTATCTAAAATTTATCTCTGGTGATAAAGTCAGTGGACTTCTTCTGCTTGACGCAACACACATTTTTATTACTTAAAAAGGCAACACAACTATTTGGTATTTGCTTCAATTTAAAATCTCTCAAAGTATAGTATTGTGGTACCCGTGGGCCGTGGGGTGATGGTTAGCATGTTCGCCTGTTAACCTAGAGGTTCGTGGTTCGAATCCCAACAGAGGCAAATATGTTTTTCCACGTGTATCGCCTTTCGCGATGAATTGGCAAGTCCTTCGTTAGTAAATTCATTGCCATGAATAGATTTCTCGATAAGTCGTTCTAAACAGGCAGAAAATTGTAGGTCCTTCCATTCCCTCACAAGGCATGGTTGTTAGAAATGGGCTAGGCCTTGGGGCTCCTCGCTCTGTTACGCCACCCAATTTATTTATTTACTTTTATACAGTAAGTAATCCGTATTGACAGGCAACACCGCCAGCCAATACATATACCATTGTTTTCACATGATATTTTTCACTCACGCCATAGAGCTCACACTCACTAGTTGTAGATAACCTTATAAGGCACCCTGAAAAATACGAGAAGACGGAAGTCAGCCCGTGTTAAGAAAGTATCAATCTAGTGTACAGGCTACTTCCACTAGCGGAAAACCAGAGGTACGTAGTGCACCAAGAGAGTTCCTACTCCTAGCACAAATCCCCCACTAGCCTCTTAAGGACTTTTGGGTTTTATTTTGCCGGCTATAAGCCGTTGATGCCAGCGTTTGACTGTTGATGTCAGTATTTTTACTGTTGATGCCAGTATTTTTACTGTTGATGCCAGGATTTACCTGTTGATGCCAGCGTTTACCTGTTTACCTAATTTGAATCGAAAAAAATTTCCAAGAAATATTTTCAAACCCGAAGCCGAATGTTCTTTAAGAAATTAACGAAATGTGCATTTTTTCGCAACTCAGCAATCCTATAAATCAGCTCAGTAATGCCTTTTACAACGGCATTCACATGAGGTTTTTGTCTACCTATTCATGTTACATCTGAGACACATATTTGTACTACCGTGACTGGGCAAATTATGTTAAGGCATTCCAACAACAATCACCCTGAGCTCGGAAGAAGGAAAGAGAGACAATTATGAGCAAAAATGAGATTTTCAAGCAACATACACAAAAAAAAAGTCTGTCAAATTGTATGTTAAGCGTTCTCTGTTGAATCCTGCTTCCGCACATGGCATGATTCAGGTTATGTCGATTCGACTTAGCATGAAGTGTCCAATCAAATTCCCAATGTTCCGATGTTGGGTAGTTCTGTCTTTGATTTTGTCTTAAGGAACGATGTTATGCCATCAATATGGAAACGATTGCAGCATTAAAGGCCAATATCATTGAAACTATCCGTCAGCTACAGCCCGAAACCATCCAAAAGCTCTTGGAAAATTGGGTGAAGCCAGCTGAGACAACAACCTTTATTTTATGGCATTTTTAAAAAGAAACTTGTAGGTATTTGACCCACCCTTTGTACTGAAAAGATTCGTGTAACACCTTTTGTGAAACTAAAACAGAAACCTTTGCAGTTCACTTTCGTGTCGACTAATAGAAAATCTATCGGTAAATTTGAATTTTTCTTTTTTAACAAATCACTGTATCACTCTTTGTATATTGACCTTGCAGTGCAGTTGAATGGTTACGTCTACTTGGACAGTTTGAAACAAACTAACTTTCGAGTATAGCATTTCAAAAGAAATCAACAGTTCAAAAGTGCCATTAGATTGCTATTATTAGAATGAAACAAATAAAACATTGGTGTTCGTAACGACTCCTTCATCACGCCTATTTCATGTTCCACATTTCTTTATAGAGTGGCCTTGACACCGCTTAATGTCAAAACTCTCAACAGCCAGCCTCTTAACGCCACAGAGACTCTTACAATTGAACTCTTCTCCGGTAAATATGAAGTAGTGCGTCAAGTAAGCGTTCCAAATATGAAAAATTAAACACAAAAAAGGAAACCAAACAAAGGGGTGCACAAATGAAAGCGAAAAAAGCACACTTACCAGCAAAAATATCAAATATCGCGTGGAGGTAGGTAATGCGATAAAAATTGTTTCTTTCATATGTTTCTAGTTTTCGCTACTAGCAAATAACCATGCCCATGGAACCGTTGAATTTGCAACAACACAAACACCAAGGTCATGGTACAATGTTTGAATGCTTTGTTGTTTGATCTGCATTTCTGTGATGCATGGAGCATGGGCAAACCCTGTCTGCGATTAAAATTCGTGCTCCGCTCTCTTCTTGGCCTCGTGATTGACAACCATCATGCAGCAATCGATGTCAGTTTAACAATTAGTACGAGTGCAAGGAAAAAAAAGACGGTCAAACTTTAATTAATAGCTCCGTATTGAGTGCATTGGATACGGTTCACTTGGTTCTTTGTTCGGTTCCTCTTCTCATGGCATTGTCGGAGATTTATTTGGTGGTGCAATTTTTGCTCTCACATTAAACATCAACAACAACATCGACATCGACATCCCATTCTAAACTCACCTCGCCTCATTCAGCTGAATTCTAACAAAGTTTAGATTCAGCC
This sequence comes from Melanostoma mellinum, assembly GCA_914767635.1. Classification (NCBI taxonomy): domain Eukaryota; kingdom Metazoa; phylum Arthropoda; class Insecta; order Diptera; family Syrphidae; genus Melanostoma; species Melanostoma mellinum. The sequence goes on along the minus strand of OU612059.1, from coordinate 2,942,547 downwards.
TCGCTTTGCTTAAAAACAGTCCATCTGCTGGGAAATAATTTGATCTGTCAAAGCATATTAATTACTAACAGCAAACGATTAAATCAAGTAGTTTTGTGGGAACCTGAGTGTTCCGACGACCAGAACAAAGAATATCGATTTCGATAAATAGCCACGACGAGCATGTCAGAGAATATTGTTTTTATGTACGTTTTACACTGCAACCCGATGAGGCCGCAAATGAATTAATTACTTAAGAGTGATGTAATTTAATTCATACAAAATACATATGTATTTACTTACACAGGCGGAGTGAAGAACTCTATTGGATTCAATTGAAAATTATTAACAAAAAATAACAAAACTGATGCTTGGTTGTGTGGTTAGGTGTGCATCAATTATTGATTTGAGCTTTTGGGCTGAGTTGCAGTATTGATGTCAGTTAGGTAGTTATTACAATCTTTGTCTTATGAATTATTATTAATTTAATATAACACACTTTTTCTTCAGTTTGAAGAAACCGCACTGAACAATGAAAAGTTTGAATTTATGAGCTTTGTATACGGCCCTATCGAGGTAACCGTCTGAGCGGAATTTTCTCCGCATCGCATTTTTTTCGGAGATTCAATTTTGCTTCGAAGTAATTGTCGTCGTAAGAAACTTTCCACAAATGCGGCAATGCACTGCATTCCCAAAACTAAAATCTCCGCAACAAAAACTTATCGGAGAACATCGGATCGTCCGATCGAAGAACTACCACGAAGCGAAATTTCTCCGATCGGAGAGAATTCCGCTCCGACGCGACGGTTACCTCGATAGGGCCGATAATCTCTTAGGGGCGGGTTCAAAAATTGCTTGCTTTTGAAACGAGGTATGGTATGATTAAGGAAACCCAGCGTTTCTGAATAAAACTATAAGCTAATGGAATTAGTTGATAAGCTGACCAAAACGGGTCAGCAATCGAATACACAGAGAAACGAACACCTCTGTACACAAGCCATTAGAGCAAGAAGAAAACAGAATCCAACGAAACTTTCTAAAAACCGCCAATGACAGGTGGTCATCCTTAGAAACACGCCGGGTTACCAGAAACATATGGCCAGGGCCTGTAACGCAAAGCTACAAGTCTACAAGTCAAGAATCACTTGGAGGATTACTTGTAGTTTTGTGTTAAAGGCCAGAATTTCTACTCCAGCACAGCAGGCCTCGACTCTCTCTCTTTCTGTTGATTGGAGTTCTGACGGGTTGCAACTCAATGGGTAACCATCACATGATAGGATTGGACATTAGCACATCCGACTTTTTTTTTTTTTTTTTTTTTTATAATTTGCACACACATCAAGGGGTTATGACTACCCTTATAATGTTATAGAACACAGTGCGAGCATTTAGGAAAATAGGAGAGGATTAGAAAGGAGACACCGATGCACGTTGCTTTTGAATCTTTGTAAATCGTAATGTAGGGGAAAAACTTGGCCAGGTAGAGCATTCCACATTCGGGTGGTGCGACTGAGATACGAATCTCTATACTTGACTGTACGCCCGAAGTTGGGCTCAAGGTAAAACTGATGAGCATTCCTAGCGAGGCGAGTGTTGCGGCTAAATTGTTTCAGGGGAGGAATGCAACTGGCTACTTCACTAGAGCACTGTTTGTGGAAAAAGCGATAAAAGAGAGAGAGACAGGTGACGTTTCGACGATGTTCAAGAGAATCAATCGATTCTACGATTGAACTATCACCTATCAATTTTAACGCTCTGTTTTGTACCCTATCGAGTAGGCGCAAAGATGTTTGAGAAGCACCTGACCAGATATGAGAGTTATACTCCAGTTTTGGGCGGATGAAGGCCTTATAAATTGTAGCCAGATCAGAGGGGGTGAAGAACTTCCTGCATCTTCTCAAGAAACCTAAGCATTTAGCAGCGTTTTTGGCGACTTCAAATATGTGGTCGTTCCAACGAAGATCATCGTTTACACACATACCAAGTACTGACAGTTTTTCGGTTTCTTCGATGCAGGTACCATTCATGGATAATGGCAATGGGGGAATGTTAAGCTTCAACGACAAGAGACAGCATTGAGTTTTCGAAGCATTGAATTCTACTCGGTTCATAATACCCCATGCAACAATGCTGTCAAGGTCAGAATTCAATGAGCTTATCATACGCAACCGTTCCAGTTCCACATCCGAAGAGCAGGGACGTGAATTTGGAAACGAATATGAAAAGCTGAGGGTCGAGTCGTCAGCAAAACAGTTAAGTGGATTAGAAGTTTCAGACAAGAGATCATTAATGAAAATGAGGAAGAGAGTCGGAGACAAAACGGAGCCCTGGGGCACACCAGCATTTATGAAGTGGGTATCAGACTTGAAACCATCCAACACAACTTGTATTGAACGGTCGGAAAGGTAGTTTCTAATCCAACGAAGAAGAGACTCATCGATACCAAAAGCACGCATTTTCGATAAAAGAGCCTGATGCCAAACTCTATCAAATGCTTTAGAAATATCAAGCGCAATAATCTTACTTTCTCCAAAACAATGTAAAGATTGGTTCCACTTTTCAGTGAGATAAGCCATCAAATCACCAGTGGACCGTTTGCTACGAAAGCCGTACTGACGGTCATTAAGAAGCTTTCGTTCTTCAAGATATTTCATAAGTTGACGGTTTATCAACGTTTCCATGACCTTGGAAAGAAGGGACGTTAGTGCAATTGGACGGTAATTGGAAGGGGAGGAAGATTCGCCTTTTTTAGGGACCGGCTGGACAAATGCAGTTTTCCATCTGCTCGGAAAAATCCCAGCAGAATAGGAAAGATGGAAAAGTTTACGCAGTGGTTTTGCCAGCGTAGAAGAACACCTCTTCAGAATAACGGCGGGGATACCATCTGGACCAGCGGATTTATGTATGTTGAGATCTTTAAGGACTCGCGCAACCGAGCGAGTTCGAAAAAATATCTGCTTCATCAAAGAATTTGCAGACTCGAGCTCAGGTGGAGCCACTATGCTATGAGGAAGTGTGGAGTTGGCAGCAAATTGAGCTGCCAGCAAATTGGCTTTGTCGATGGAGCTGACATACGGAGAGTCATTGAAGACGAGCGTTGGGACCGATGACGTGGTCGAGTTCTTAATGTTCTTGACAAAAGACCAAAAGTTTTTACTTCCTTTTGGACACAATAGTATTTTTTGCCTTACTTTTTGGTCATGTAAAAACTTAGCCTTTTTTATTTGAGCATTACAGATATTTCTGGCCCGTTTGAACAAATTTCGGTTTTCAGCAGTAGGGTTGTCTTTAAATTTACGAAAACTACTTTCTCGATCCCTAATCGCCTCTTTACAGCTTGAATCAAACCACGAATTCTCTTTGGGGATGATACTTTTTGTTCTGTGAGGAACAAAATTTCTCATGCCGTTTAGAATTACGTTAGATATCATATCAGCTGATGCATCAACGTTTCCGTCGAGAAAGCACAATGACCAATTAAAATTTCGAAAGAAATTATTCAGGCCGTCCCAATTGGCTTTCTCGTATTGCCACACAGTTCTTTTAGGGACTTTATCTTTTTCTACCGTGACGGAAAACGAGAAATCTACCGATATGACACAATGGTCCGATTTGCCTAAAGGAGATGATACTACAACCCTGTATTTTTCGGGATGAGAAGTGAGAAATAAGTCAAGAGTGTTGGCCGCATGGCCTTCAATATCTGGAACCCGAGTGGGCTCATCAACAAGTTGAGTTAATTGATTTAACTCAGCGAAGATCTCAGCATATTCTCCTTCGGGTGTTGTCTGGCCAGAATGTCGAAGCCAACCTGAATTGTGTACATTGAAATCGCCCGCAATTGCGATTTCAGTGTGAGGATATTGGGAAACAATTCTTATTATGGAGTCAGATAGCGCATCAAACTCGTTAGAGGTTGAATTGCTATCTAAATTGGGGCTTCTATAAATAAAACAATAATGAATGACATGCTTACGGACAGTGAATTTTAACCACATGAAATTAAAGTTCGTATTAGAACAGAGGCCGTACTGTGGTAGAAGTTGGTAAGCAATATCATGTCTAACATATACGGCGAGGCCATGGGAGGAAAAGAATAATGGCACTAAGCTATATCCAGGCAGGTTGAACTCTGAAGGATCAGAACCAACACCCACCTGTGTTTCACTCAGTGCCAAAACAGCTGGCCTGCATTTTGCAGTGTGAGCGTACACAGCAAAGAAATTCGATCGCAACCCTAATGTTGCTAAAATCGACCCGAAATTTACCCGACATTACGATTTACAAAAACACACAAAACAAAATATCGAACGCAGACGCTATCTAAGTAAAATCAACAAGTGCAAATCTTATTGGGAAACCAAAAAAAAATTACAAGCGGTGTTATGCCCAGCAAGCAATTTGATTTTGGTTCACCAACGGGATCAACACCGTTGATCTCACTATCCGCCTAGCAAACCCACAGTCTCATTGACTGCACACACCACCCAGATAAGATAAGAAATTATCAAATCGAGCAAATGTGTGCAGACACTGAGACTGCGAGAGTGGTGTGGGGGAGGAGAAGATAAGGAGGTAAGCACTAAGTGTTTTAGTCTATTGATGGGCTTTTTTTTTTTTTTTGCTTTGATTGATTTTTGGACTGTTCTGCACTGAATTATTTTTGCACAAGAAACTTGATCACTTTTTCACAGAATGTGTTTTGATCACGGCGCGGCGGAAGATAATTTATTGATTATTGATTTGACGTTTGTTTTATTGTTTTTTTTTTTGAATGATTATTTTTTTGGGGGAGAAAAACCTATTGTTTTATTATAAAACGGGGGAATGGTAAGCGGACACTTGGCACGGTGCGTGTTTATGCGTTCGGTATCAGATCGGCACTGACTTATATGTACAGGACGTCAAGAAGAAGACAAGGGTCGTTCCACTTCTTATGTGAGCGCCCAAGCTTGGCCAACAGTGCCCCTGTTCTGTAACTATCGCCTCGGCGATAAACGGTGGAAAATGAAACGAAATTCTATCAATTTAGTAGGATTTTGTTCCATTTTCCACCGTTTATCGCCTGCTCTTATCGAGGCGATAGTTACAGAACAGGGGCACAGAAAAACAAAGCCTCGGAGAAAAAATCTTCGACGAACGGGGCGACATCTCTAAGCTCCACTGAACAGCATCCTAAGGTTCATTAAGGGCTCCAAATGGTTCAGTGACGGTTCTAAACTTCAATAACCTATTCATCACCTTCTACCCCCTACTCCCCTATCTTCCCGTCCTCTGTTATGGGCTCTTGAAATCCGAGTAGGTGTACCCGCTTGAGGCTGCAAAGCCCATTCAACCTACTTAACTATGCTTGAAAATGTTTTTTCCGATCTCAATCTTCGAAATCAAAAATTTTGACTTTCAAATCTAGTTTCTCTCAAACAACTATCGGGTGTTTTTTTTAGAGATCGGTTTTTCGAATAGGGACTAAACTGACATCTTGTGGTCAAATCGGCCAACTCTAATGCCATTTATGTTCAGTTTGGTTTGCCATTTCATCATAAACAGGTTGACAAAAGTACAAAGCTGGCAAATCGTGCAAATTTATTTCGAAAACAATGGCTTAGTTCGCAAAGCTTACCGCAAGCTCCGTCCATTTTATGAGCGACATAATCGTCCCTCAGAGCAATTAATTCGGTTGGCCATGGATCGTTTTCGCACTACTTTTACTTGATGTGATAATACGCATCCGCAGAGACGCCCACCACAATTGCCGCTGTAGAGCAAAGTGTTGAAGAGGACCCGAATATTCGCCCCCGTGACCAGCAATTGGAGCTTTTTTTCAACTTTATGGAAGATTTTGCGCAAAATATCTTAGTTTACGACCTTACGAGATGCAGCTTGTGCAAGAATAAAACCCGCGAGACCATGCACCACGCAATGCGTCATGATTTTGGTGCATGGGCCGAAAAAAAGATTGATCTCGATGCAAAATTTTGTTTTCTCATTTTTGGTTGAATGGCTTCGTCAACAAGCGAAATTGCCGCATTTGCAGTAAAGAGAATCCACATGAGTACCATGAGACGCCATCGCCATTACATCCACAAAAACTGACTGTTTGGTGTGCTCTCTGGAGGACTCTCTGTGGAGTCATTGTGCCATAGTTCTTCCGAAATGATGCTGGCAAGCCAGTTACCGTTAATGCAAACCGGTATAGAGCCATGACCCATGATTAACGACGACAGTACGGACTCGGTTAGCGCAACCCTCGATTCGTCCAACTCCTCGATTTTCGCAACACTAAAATCGTAACACGTCTTGACTCTATAAGTGCAACTTTTCAAAAAACTTGCACTTATCGAGGTAATAAGTGCAACTGTATTTTGTTTGTACTGTATTTTGTTCCCGAATCAGATGGCATGAATGTAGAATGAGATGGGGTTCCGACAAGACGATCGATTTATTGAAGGAAACATTCGATGAGCGCATAATTTCGCGGAATAGACCTGTCACTTTGCCACCAAGATCGTGTGATTGACACGATTGGATTATTTTCTTTGGCGATCTGTGAAGTCACTCGTCTACGTTAACAAACCAGAAACGTTAAGGGGCTTGAAAGCCAACATTCTTGGCCATATTGCCGACATACGGCCTCAAATGCTCGATAAAGTGGTTGAAAATTGGACCTCTAGACTTGGCGTTATTCGAGCCAGATGCGGCGGCCACATGTCCAAATATTTAAATTTTAATATTTTTCATATTTAAACATTAATGGCATAAAATCATCCTTCCAGTAAAGACAAATTGATGGACATTAAAACGATTTTCTTGTGTTCTATTTCAATTCAAAGTTCTTCTATACCTCTAAAAAAACACCTTTTACATTTCAATACGTTGGAAGAAAGAGTACTCCCACACAATTTTTTCTTGTCTCAAAAGAACAATTTCGCTTTGGCCTTTTGGTGCAGCTTTTGCTAGAGTGGGATAAAATGCAATTACGAACCTATATTGAGGTTGGAACGAAATTCTTCCAATTTTTTTCAGTTTTTGTTGATTTTAAATTAATTAATTTTTTTTTAATTTTTTATATATTAAAAAAAAATTAACATAAATACTATTCTGATAAAAAATCTAGTTCGACCAAAACTTCCGTAAAAGATTCTGTTTCGTTTCCGAAATGAAATCAATTGAAAACTCTCCATCTAATTTAATGAAACTCCGCGACTTTATCTTTTAATAAACCATCTAATCTACCGATTCCTGCGGACTTTACGTGAATATTTTAATTATTCATTGCCCTATTTTTGACTACAGCATCAAAAACCTACCTACCTAAAGATTCTTTCATAAGCACAATAAGCTTTTTTAGATCAAACCCCGAACGTGCGTAAAAAACAGCTATCCTTTTTGGCAGTCGAACGTGAGTTGCTTTAACGAGTTCTTTTTTTCTCTCACTGAATCAGTCCACAAAAAAAGTGCGTTATACATATATGACATGATATTTGGGCTGATCTTGGCAGCGAATCGCAGTAAAAGAGGAACACTTAAAATTACACAAAAAACACCATATAAAGGCTTACTACTGCCTTATAACAAGTCTTTCCCAATTACCTCTGCCATGGAAAGGGACACATTCTAGTGACTACCTTGCCTTCCAGCAGTTATTTCAAGTTAAAACCATAACATGAATGAACCTAAAACAGAGCCATTTGAATAATAAATTCTAATCACACAAACACATTTAAGAAAATAAAAACTACTCTTCTCAATCAACACCGCTACAAACTTTTTCAAATCTGTTAAATTTAGAAAACATGGCCTATTTAGAAGACAATGCACTCTGAAGACCTACTTACTTCCAAAATGATTCACTTAATATGATAATTTGTCCCACTATTTTAAAAACAAACAAAAAAAAACGAAATGACTTACTTAATTTAAATAACAATAATTCATCGAAACAACCTCATCTTCATGTTTCTCTTTTGCCACTTGAAATATAAACACTTAGTTGACCATAAAACCGGTAAATCATAACCCTGATGCCTAGCGAAGTTTATAAGATGCCATAAATCTTGCCCGAAATTGAGACGATCTCCAATTTAGCAAAGCGATTATTCACATTTCACAACATACCAAACTTTGTGACGAACTAGGCGAACTAGGTCAAGACCATGGTATTGTGCGACTTTATTTTTCTATTCCATGTTATGAAGCAAATACTTTCCCCGTGCAGTGTCGGGTTAGAATAGCACTGCAGCGCCTCCCCGCTTGTCGTAAAAGGCGACTAAAGGAACAATCATATCTAGACGACTAACATCAAAGTGAGTCTAGCGACACACATACCACCTAAAAACTCTCCCCAAGTATGCATGCAGATCCCGGGGTTTACACGACTGGAGATCACCGGTGTAGTAAAAGGGAAATCAAACTCATTAAATGGAGCATGCATGTGTCGAAAAGGATGAAAGAAAATTTTTGAAAAATTTTGAGCATTATGGAAGTACTTGCGAACATAAGAAGCACTACCCCGCCAGGCAGTTCCATTGCTATGCATGGAGCTGATCCTGGACCGAGCAGCAATGTTCGGGTCAGAGCTATACGGATTCCGGGGGCTAGCAAAGTAATGCGACGAGTTGGACGAAAATTTAGAGTCGCGAGTTGGAACGTTGGAAGTATGACTGGTAGAAGTCTTGAACTCGAAGAGATGATGAGAAGGAGGCGAGTGGACATCTTGTGTGTTCAGGAAACGAAATGGCGAAACACAGCAAACAAAGCCCGTTTCTTAGATGCAAAGACCAAGGCTTACAAGATGTTCTACTATGGAACGGAACAAGGTAGGAACGGAGTCGGTATCATCCTTGACCAAAGTTTATGTAACAGCGTGTTGACCATTTTGAAGTCCAGTGACCGTTTGATGTCTCTTAAATTGGTGATGGAAGGAAAGGTCTGGAATATAATCAGTGCATATGCTCCCCAAATAGGGTGTGAGCAGGAGGAAAAAGATGCATTCTGGCTTGATTTTCATAACCTACTTAAGAACATCCCAAAAGAAGAGTATTTGTTTGTTGGAGGAGATTTGAATGGACATGTCGGGAAGACAAACGAGGATTATGAAGACTGCCATGGAGGTTTGGGATTCGGCACCAGGAACACTCCTGGTGAAGATATTCTAAGTATGTGCAAGTCATACGGTCTAATCGTACTAAATACCATGTTCATCAAACAAGACCGACACCTTATCACTTACAGCAGTGGAGGAAATGAAACCCAGATTGATTACCATTTGGTAACCAATTACATGAAATCTCGGGTGAAAGACTGCAAAGTGATACTAGGAGAAGCTGCCGCTCAACAACACCGTCTTCTTTTAACAGAATTTTTTACGGATGCGGTAAAGGAAGTCAAACAAACAAAGGCTCCTAGGAGAATCAAGTGGTACAATCTGGAGAAAACCAAAGGACAGCAATTCATTTCGTATATGCAAAGTCAGCTGTGTAATACCATCGACGCAGTTTCAAATGCAATCACGGCACAAAATATGTGGGATCGCCTACAACGAACCTGCTTAGAGAGAGCCAAATCACTGTTAGGAGTCTCAAAAGGACACTACCAACAAGCTAAAGAAACCTGGTGGTGGGATGATGAAGCTAAAGCAGTGATTAGAAAGAAGAAAGCAGCTTTCCAAGCTTGGTCGAAGTGCCCCTCAAGAAATACAAATGAAAAAGCGCGTTTCAAAATGGAATACAAGAGCTGCAGAAAAGAAGCGAAGAAAAAGTGCGCCCAACTTCAAGCAAAAAGCACGGAGGGCCTGTATCGAGAGCTGGAAGAGATTTCTGCCCCAGCTGCTGAAGCAAATCAGACAATCCAAGAGCTAAGACAAAGCAACTTGAATAAGGGAGCAACCATTTTCAAAATAGCCGCTCAGAGAAGGAGAAATGCGCAGGAGAATCGTTCGCCGAAGTTCATCAATGATGCTCAAGGAGTGCTACTTGTGGATGACGACAAAATTCTTCACAGGTGGCGACAGTATTGTGATGATCTTTTGAATGAACAGTTTCCTCGGCGCCACTTTCCAACAGCTGCACCTAACTTTACGGAAGTATCCGACGTCACAGTCGAAGAAGTTAGGGAGGCAGTTAAGAACTCCAAAAAAGGCAAAGCGATTGGGCCAGACGAGGTACCATATGAGTTTTGGAAAAATATGGGAGACATCGGGTTAAGATGGCTCACGATTCTCATCTCCAAACTTGTAAGAGGTGACAGTTTGCCTAATCAATGGAGGGAAAGTTTTCTTCTTCCAATGTACAAGGGAAAGGGAGATACCAGAAGCTGTGACAACTATCGTTCGATCAAGTTGATGTCCCACACTATGAAGATCGTTGAGCGGGTTTTGGATAGCCGACTGCGGAAAATAATAAGGCTGTCTGATGACCAATGCGGGTTTGTCGCGGGTAAGTCAACTACAGACGCAATCCAAAGCATAAGGATCATTATGGAAAAACACCGAGATGCCTTAGAGGATTTGCATATTGTGTTGGTTGACTTCGAAAAGGCATTCGATCGACAACCACGAGATCTGATATGGGTGGCCCTCAGACACCGAGGAGTTCCTGAAGCCTATGTGCAAATAATTATGGACATGTACGAGGGAGCAGTTACAAAAGTGAGATGCCCAGCTGGAGTCACCGAAGAATTCCAAATAACAGTAGGTGTACATCAGGGAAGTGTCTTGAGTCCACTGCTCTTTATTGCTGTTCTGGATTATTTGCTCGAAGGAAAAGTAACGGACAATAAAGTACAACAATTATTCTTTGCTGACGATGGAGCCATCATAAGCGAGGATCCTACATCCCTGCAACGAGCACTTGACGTTTGGATTGATGTTCTGGAAGGAAATGGGTACCGTATTAGCGCTAAAAAGACTGAATACCTGTGCTGCCCTTTTTCTGATCCAGACAAGCCTATTCCAGACATTTATTTGAATGGAAATGTGCTTCCCAAGTGTGAAAAGTTTAAATATCTGGGATCTATGATCAATAGTGAAGCATCTTGTGATGACGACATCAATCATCGAGTAAGCGTAGGGTGGATGAAGTGGCGAGAAAACTCCGCTATCTTCTGTGATCGAAAAATGCCCCCTAAGCTGAAGGGAAGACTCTACACAGCAGTTGTCCGTCCAGCTCTGACATACGGTTCACAATGTTGGACAATGTACAAAAAGTATGAGAGCAAATTGACGGCAGCCGAAATGAAGATGCTTCGGATGACAGCAGGAGTAACAAAGCTTGATCGAATTAGAAGTACTAAGATCCGTGGAAGCCTTCATGTCAAAAGTACCATCTTGGACAAAATTCAGCACGACCGGCTCAGTTGGTATTGTCATGTTCAAAGGAGAGATCCGCAGAACCCCGTCAAAAAGGCAATATCGTACAACGTTTCAACAAATTCGCGACGAAAAAGAAAAGGCAGGCCAAAACACTCCTGGTACAAGCAAATGCAAAAACAGCAGCATTTGGTTGGCCTCAGACATGGAACAATCCAAAACCGGGAGGCTTGCCGACGATTTCTGAGGTCAACGCGGCGTACCCCACAGGCGGATCACTAGTGTGAAGCAGCAAAGTGGGAGAGTTGTGATCGCTTCAAGATCACTACTCGTAACGCCGAAAATGAAGAAGAAGAAGAAAGAAGTTATGAAGCAAATACTTAAAATAATAAACCATCGCTCAAATAATGACAAACAAAAGATTTGCATGTGTCTTCATCTAACTACCTTATGTGAAAGTGTTTAACTCGAGCAAGCTGAAAGTATTCCTCCTGCTTTCCTAACCTACCCTTTCGTATTCTCAATGGATATAGGTAAAGAACATGCAACCACCCCAACACTAAACCATTGATTTATGCTTGCTAACCCATTTTATCTGGGGCGGAATACACGCAGCGTGCTACTAAACATACTTGCTTTTAATGTCTAGTACCCAGTACCCAGTGCCCCTTTCTTTGTGATTTGTCTTACATAACATAAATTTTTATTTTATGTAGGTGGCAGCTGTTTGTTTTTGTAAAGTCCTATATAGAAAATAGATTTAACACCGTCTATTGAGCTTGTAAATGAGCGACGCGGCTCTCCTCGACTTCACATCGAAACAAACCCCACCTTTGATTTCGAAAATTTGTTCAACCATGAGAAGCCAGCAAAACTGTTGTGTTGTGTTGTTAGCAAAGCGCACACAAAGCAATCAAAACACAAAGATAGAGCACGGTCCCAATAAAAGGGGTCGCAGCAATGGGGAGGAAGCATGCTTCCCGAGATTGACACAAAGGCGACAACAACGAACCATACTTTCCGTTGTCAGCTCACCCGGAGTAAGCTGCGTAGACAAACTTTAACTCACAATCTGGTGTAGTATTAGTTGTCTTTTTCCTGAATTGTGAAGAATAAGAAAATGAGTCACCATCACCTCCGAACACCGACCGTGTTCAAGTCGAGACGTGAGCGCGAGTTCGAAAAACTTGCCCCACAACAACGACGACGACAATAAACGTGACTCGACGTAGTCGTCGTTTGAATTTCTTGTTATTTAAAACAACTTTACTTATAAGGCAATGGCACTTGGAGGAAACCTATGGTAGGTGTAAAGTCATGAGTAAATAGCTGTGATGTTCCAATTGCTGATTTGAATAACAAAGCAAATTTGAAACTGTTGCAATTGCAGTGAATGTCACCTCACGTTAAAAGATGGCTTATCATTGAATTACGATCAAATGATGCGCAATTATCGAGAGTGTGAGAGGAGAGAAGTCACGGAAATGAGATCAGGCGCAGACAGTGACTGTCCTTCAAATCAAAAACAGTGAACTCATAATCGCAGTGTTGCCGTTACATGATCGGCGATCATTGGCTGTGAGCTTTGTGTTCGAAATTTGCCTAAAGTCATGATCACCTTTCTTTTTTACTTGCGAATATAGGTACTATAAGGCAAGTTTTGCAATGGGGCAGAAAAAAAATGTTTAAGATAACAATTAAATATGACATTAGGACGATGATAGAGAATACGAAAAAAATGGGTCCTCCAATTCTGCCTGTCTATCTGTATATGGATTTACATTCTGAACCACTTGACCGATTTTCTTCAAAATTTGCAGTTATGGTCTCTGAGGTAGCCTACAGAGGCACAGAGGGGTTTTCGGAATTGGGTCTCTGGTCTTGAAATAACGGTACCTACCCTACAACCTATTTTTCTCGAAAACGGTTCTAACAATTTTGATAAAATTTTACGTGAGGTAATATTTTTTCTGATGATGTTAAAATTTTTGGTTAACAAAAGTCTAAAAACGGTACCCCTCGTAATTTCATATTTTGGAAATCCTAGAAAGATTGCACATCCAACATTTACAAAATATAGTTTTTTCATAATTTTTTTTTTTTAAATTTTGTTTTTTCGACTATTTTCAAAGCGGTTTCTTTGATTCATTTAAAATTTTTTGTAAATAAATCTTTTACCAAGATCTTAAAACTTGTGTATTTGAATTTTTAAAACCTCATTGAAAAAAAAAATATTAAAAAAAAACCGATTAAAAAAACAGGGAAACAGGATTAAAATCTTAGGGTTTATATACCAAGTGTCCGACCGAAGCTTCGGCTTCGGCCACATTTGGCTAAAAAAAACTACAATCGGCTAAGCCTTCGGCTTCGGCCAAAATAGGCTTTGAGCTTTACCCAGAGCTGACCCAGGTTTCCTTGAGAGCTCTGAGTCCTCAAAAAACACTAAACCACAAAATCACCACACATCCCTGTCATTTGAATAAAAATACATGCCATTTGACAACCTTCAACTCGCCCCAGCAGAAACATAGGGCGAATCTTTTTGCACCAAACCCAGGTCAACCCCAGGCTCAAAAAACACTCAGTTTGACATTCAGGACGAGCTTAGGTTTTTCAAAAAACGCTTTCTGGCGACCACAGAGCGACAACAGGGCTTTAACAAACGAACCTATTCTAGAAAAAAATCCAATAAAATCATTATTTTTTTCATTTTTATTCAATTTGGAACGAAAATTGTTCAACTCATTAAAGCTTCGGCTTCGGCTAGAAATCGACCTTCGGTCGGACACTATATATATATACCATATTAGCAATCGCAAAAAATGGCGTTTTTAGATTTTTGCTTAAGGGGGGAAGCTGGTCTATAATTTTGAAGAAACCGAAATTTTTTTTTGTCTTAAAAGGTACTTTAGAGTCTTAAAAATAACATACCAAAGGATGGATGGCTCCAAAAATGTCTAAATGCCCAAACGAAGGCATCGCAGATTAAAGGTATACAAGCATTTTTAATATGATTTTATAGTGTTGTTAAAACTTTAAATGCATTTTTCTCGAAATCACTTTTTTTGAACTGGCCGAAGACATAACTCGAGTAAATCTTCACCGATGTATACGAAATTTTGACAGTACATTCGAAATACTTTTCTCCGGAGACGTACGTAGGATTTTTTTATATTGCATGGTTTTTTTTTAATCAACAATTTTGTAGTTTTTTTTTTATAGTGAAAATTTTAATATTTTGTTCAAACGTGCACCATTTCGCGAGAAAAAAACTAAATATCGAAAAAATCCTACGTACGTATTTTGGTGTTGTTTTATAGTAAACTAAAGATTTTCGAGATTTTGTTCCAGGACCAAAATCGAGGAGGTTACATCTTCGGTCATGGATCCACCTAAAAAATGAGGCGCATCCGAAGAACTGCTGGACAGCCGCCATTTTGAATTTAATTGACACGAAAAAATTTGTATTTGTGTATTAAAACCTAAAATATGAAACCTTTTCACAGATTTTCGATTGATTTTTTTGTTGAGTCACAAAAAATTCATAAACTATGCCCTTTTTCATGCTCAGACCAGTTTTCACCCTTAAAACCTTTGGGCTATTTAATTTTTAATTTAATTTGTTTCAATATTTTGTGTGATTTAGTTCAATTTTCATAATTAATGTTTAGTTGGCAACCATGTACCACCAAATATATTAAGAGCGAATACTAAAAACTTTTACTCAGCCTTAAGATTTTGGTATTGCACTTAGCACACAATCGCAAGTTCATGCGACCCAGCCGTGCCCTTTTTTTCTGTTTACTGAGGCCAAGAAAGTTAACATATCAAAGATCAAAGTCCAATATTCACTTTAGAGTAACATTTTATCTCGTATTACCTCGTGGAAATGACCGAATCCGCGTGCAAAATCCCTTGTATGTTAAAGCATTGCCTATTGGATTCTTCGTTTGCCAACTACATAAAAACGGCTAAACAAATTTGAATTAAATTTAGCACGCACATAGTTTGTATAGCTTAAAATAACACAGAATACTTTTCATCCCGGAAATTATCTAAACTAGACTAATTTGCACTAACATCGTAGTCAATCGAAGCGAAATTTAATCCGATTTATTGAAATGTAATAACTTTATATTCATTGGAGACTTACAAATCAAAATTTCATCCCAAAAAAAGTACTTAGGATGCAAAATTGGAAAAACCACAGGACACAAGGAAATTTTCCGATTATTTTTCCAGTATTAAGGACCTCTATGTTAACTTCAGTGCTAATTTATATTATACACCACATTTCAACAACGTCGTTGTTAACTAAAGAAATCCATCTTTTAAGAGATGGCTGAAGGAGCTTACGATAGCCTTGCTTTTTATTATGGTGTACCTGTCGCGTAGTGGTCAGACATGCTGACTATAACATGAGAGGAATTCCAAAATCATCCAATTTTTTTTCACAGGTATCTCCTCTTGCGAGGATTTGGAGAGTAAATACACCGCCATGAAAAACGCTTTCTCACTTAGTCGTTCAAAATTAGAAGGTATGTTTGAACGAAAGGCACTAAGTCTTGGGGATCCCCGAGCACCTTTGTACTTCCCTATTTATTTAATATTGTTTACAAGCTGACCCGCATGTGCATAGCGTAAATCGGGTTCTACGTTGATCGCGAATTGAGTAGATCAAGTAAAAGTGTTTCTAAGTTCCCGTTCCAGGGGGAAAATGGGAAGAAATATAGTCTATGATACTCAGGGACAATGAAGCCATCTAAGCTCAATGAAATCGTAAGCTCAATAAAAAAAAATTTTTGAGATCAGCCCAGTATTATCAGTTCCCGACAATATTACCGTTCGGGTCCCGTTCCTCGGAGATAATTTGGCATTTGCAACTGAGAACGAAATTTTGAAATCGGTCAAGCAGCTTTTAAGTTTCCGATCATGTTCCCGTTCACTTTCCTGTTATCGTGGGAAAATGGCGATGAAATATACATATAAACCTATCTCTTTGATTACTATTTATTTAAAAAAAAGCCGCACCAAAATTCGGTGCTTAGTTTTAAAGATCTAAACATACACACATCGCAAAGCGACTTTGTTTTATACTATGTAAGGTTGCAGGCCTTCATTCCATATCCATAAGAAAGAATAAAACAAGGATTTGATAAGAAGGAACTCTTAAATTGGCCCATAACCTCCACCGTATGTGCATCGTATTCAACTTTTGTAGATGTAACTCATTTCACATCGACGGCAGATTGAAGTTTTTGACTCATTTTCATGCAGTTTCATATTGTTATTGAAAGGTGTCGGGAGGGGATTCGTATTTTCGTCACATAGTTCCTTAAATCCTAGGGTTGATGCTATTTTTTTTGGATAGGAATGGGAGAAAAAGTTTTGAATTGGGACGGGAATAGGGATCGGTTAGAAGGAACAAATAACAGCTAGGATCAATCCTGGATCTGACACAAAACCTTAAAAGGAAGGGAAGGAGGGATAGACTACTAGAGAAGACTGACATGCTTGCATTATGCTCGGCTTGAGCTCGCCGGATGGGGGGGTTCTTGTCTCCACTAATATTCGTTTACCTTTCGCACAAAACATAAAACATGCCGGAGAACCAAACAACAAAAAGAAATTACCATCTACAGAAATTAACTTAAGTAGGTAAGTTTATGCGACCAAAAAGAAACTCAAATAACTAACGTAAATGTTTATAGCATAGGTGTCCATAACAATATCAACTGCGTAATTAATTTGGAGTTACTTCACTCGGCAATAAGTACCAATCTCCTCTTTCCCTGATGTATTCTTCGCTAAAAGTTTTCACAAACTTTCGTCATTGGCAACACTATGCACAGCACTTCTCTAATTTGAGAAGGATACAAAACATAAAATCAATTCAAGGGAGCATTTCTATATTTGGCTCTGAAGTCTCTCATCAAAAACGCCTTGGTTCACGTCTGACAAGTGTACGCAGGTACCCACAGGCCGAAGCCGGTTGGTGTTACCACAATGTTACTGGCCATAAACACACACTGAATTAATGAAGAAAAAAAAAACACGTATGTCACCATACTTGGCGATGATGTAAACCATGCAGGCAACTCAAACATGTGCAGCGCCCACTAACTTTTGGTTTAAAAAAAAGCTTAAAAATTATCTTCTCCAAAGAAAGACTCACTTGTTACAGGGACATTATTTCTCATTTTCTATATCAGAGTATGTAACTAGCTCGAAACAATCAATCAAAGAACAGCGCGATTGTTCAAAAATCTCAACTTGTCGTCTGTTGCTCTATCAAGACAATCACATTCGTGCGAAATGCAATTCGTTGGTTCGGAATAGGAGAAATTGTCAGCGAGATCTAGGTAGATACTTGTTTCTGAATGAATTGGAAGAAAAAGTGCCTGGTGGCGACTGGCGATGGCGAGGCCTTACTATGCACAGTGATACGTTTCGTTTGTTTGTGGTTGTTGAACAATAATAAATAATAATCCCAGAAGCTAATGGAAGAAAATATAATGCTCGCATAGTATAGACCTAAATGAGTGATAGATAATAAGCGAGAGATAATTGGGACTGGCACTCATGTGAGTCACGATTACGATTCACGGATTCACCACTGCAGGTTCGTTTTGTTTATTTTTTTTTTTTTGTTTTGTTTTTCTATTGAGAAACAATTCAACTATACATTACTCGGTGTTAATTGAATTATAGAAATGGGCGCGGTTGACGGTTGGAGCATGCTCGCGTTTTGCATAAAAATAACTGTGCATAGCTAGCAAACAAAAACACATGGAAGCGTGAAGTTTCGGATTTGTTTTCATGACTTTGAACGAGAACGTGCTCTTGCACGCCAAAGTTATAGTAATTTAATGACTTTGCGGCACTATGTGCGACATTCAATATTCAACATTAAGAAGGGCTTCGAGAATTGACTGAAACAAGATGATTCCCAAGAAAGAGAAGTAAGTATACAGACGGAATTTGCAGAGTTACTGCCTGAACAGAATGGCGTAGCTGTAGCTGTAGTACGCCGCGCTGTCAAAATCGAAAGTAAGCAAATGCCATAAGAGTGTACACAATGCGTAGTAGTAGGTGTAGTACAAGTTGACTCAACTTCAACTTTTGAGCGCACTGCAGCGCTACATTTTGACGTTTCACACAAGAAAAAAAAAAACAAAACAAAGATGGCTCAGCAAAATTGACATCTTGCGCTACACCATTATGAACGAGCTGTACTACATTCCTCAACTGCATTCTGATTTTTGATTTGAAAGCGCGCCGTAATACAGCTACAGCTACGCCATTCTGTTCAGGCAGTACGCCATTCTGTTCAGGCAGTTACTGGCCTCCTACATCCTAGAAGGTCATTTAAAAGTTTTTTCTTTCGACTGTCCAAAGGTTTGCGCGTTTATTTTCTTTACGACCTGTCCCGGCGAGAAATCAAAAGTGGAAAATTGTCCAAAAAGTAAAGTATAAAAATTATAAAACAAATTGTTTAAAAACGGAAAATCTAGTAAAGGGTCTGCCATCTAACTTTTTTTTTCAACTAGTGCTTATTTCGTGAATGGCAACACTTAGCTCATGTCTGATTTGACAGATAATTAGTGTTAACCTTCCGCTGAACGAATATGGTTGTGTATACCCTTGAACAACGCTGGGAAATATTGCGACATTACTTTGAAAATCATGGTAATGTTGCAGAATGTGTGCCAAAATTGCGTACGGATTTTGGAAGAAGAGAACGTCAGCTCCGTATGTTGGTTATCTTGTGAAGAAAGTGAAAGAAACTGGCATCCTCTTCGATAAACTAAAGCGTGAAAAGCCAAAAACAGTGCGTACACCCGAGAATATTGCTGCTGTGGCAGAAAGTGAGCGTGAAGAGCCATCAACATCAATTCTTCTCAACAATTGAACATTTCGGAGACATCATTGAGACGAACTTTGCATAAAGACCTTGCTATGACGCCATACAAAGTCCTTTCTTTTCCAATCTTTGTCAAGAGCGGACGAAATGGCTGCCCATAAATCGTTTAGAATTAAACAAAAATTAGCTAAAAAGCTAAAACAAAACAGATCGGTATCCCAATGGGTTCGTCTACGTACTGGAAACACTATCCGATACAACGCTAAGAGGCGTCACTGGAGGCGTACAAAGTTGAAGTTGTAAGCTGCTGTTCATCTTGATAATGCGGTTATACGAACATCCAATTACCACGAGGAGCTTAAAACTTTTTAATTTGTAACTGTACGAGCTATAAGTTGTTCAATTGGTTCAGGAGTTGAAGCCAACTGACTTTTTGCTTCGCTAAGTGGGCCTGCGATCGACTTAGAGAAGATGCCGATTTTTGCCAAAAAATCATCTTTTCAGATGAAGCTCATTTTGATCTTAGCGGGTATGTAAACAAGCAAATTGAAAAGCCGATACACCCAAAACGAATCACTGTTTGGTGCGGATTTTGGTCCAGAGGCGAAATTGGGCCATTTTTCTTCGAAAATAATCAAGGAGTGGCCGTTACAGTCAATGACGATCGTCATATATCAAATTATTTTTAAATCAGAAGCAACAAACTGGTTTAACTGATGTTGATTTTGTTTTGTATCACCTTGAGGCAGGTCCCCGGAGAGTTGTTAAACTGCCATGAAAAGCGCTTCCTTACTTAGCCATTCGGAATTGGTGTAAAACTGTAGGTACCTGAAATAGGATCCGAGGTTCCCGCACTTTGCTGTATCATTTTTTTATTTATTTTTATTAGGATACAAAAGAAAACCAGTGCAGTTCAGGTACTACGTTCATTCGCACACAAAAAAAAATAAAAAGTACCTTGAACACATGACACCCATCCTGACGAATGTTTTCAATTAAGTTTTCAAAACAACATTATCAACTACCACTTTTTTTAACTTTTTGTCTATATAGAGTTATTGCAACTCAACTGAACATATACTTCATAGTTTCGAACAAATAAATAGTTAACAGAAAAAGTGGCAACAGTTTAATTTTTATAATTTAATATTTTTCAACGCAACTAGCAACATCTTTCCATCAATCCTTCAGGTTTAATTTATAATCTACAACATCAGCACACATTCGCAAAACTGGCGAATAAAAACTTCAATAGAATCTAACCTTACTTTTTGTCCACTGTCATTGAGGACTGTTGTTACATGGAGTTATCGGCTTTGCTTCACACTTTTTAGGTAGTTTCAATTGAAACCATTTCTAATAAACAATACAAATTCTTCGTACCTGATGATAGAAACGACGACAATGAACGCCACCACACTAGTCCGGAAAAAATTAAAATCACAATTTCAATCATCTCTTCTCGTTGTTTTGCAGAAACGATTATTCCCTTCTCGTTACCGTCTCTCCTTCTCGACCACTTGCCAGTGTTGGTAGTTTAGATTACACAATCCACGTATTATAGCGTAATATTTAAATTCGCAAAATTACCAAAACAGATAAAATAAATAAACGCAACAATTGGATTTTCTATTGTGTGTCCATTCAATCACCGGGTATAGACTACTTTCACTTTCCACAATAAAGCATTTTGCATTTGAAAATGAAAGTAAAAAAAAATATAATCGAGTTGTAAGTATGTGCCTCAACCGGGCCACAATAAATGATTTCCTCTTGGCCGTTTGCTCTTTTGATTCAGCAACACAAAAGGTTAAGCGCATACAGATAGCTTTTCACAAAATAGAGGTGCCGACGAAAGGCAGCTAATCAAAAATAGAGTCAATCTCCCAAAGCAGGCGGGCTGGCCGATCGGCGCAATTTTCTACCCGCGCTCTGACAATGCCAACTTCGGTTGGCAGCACATAGAGACAAATAGAGGAAGAATTGCACTTCTATGTTTTTTGTGTTCACATTTTTATTCTCACACACTAATCTCGTTGCCAAGAGTCTATAAGAATCCAGTTCTATTGTGTAAGTCATTTTATACTCGACTTTCGATATACACGGTCAGATATTGACTCTTTTATGGTAGTTTCCGGTTTTTGTTTTCGAGTCTTTACATCCAAATATGGAATGGGAAAATAAGCAGTCGAATGTGAAGTCGTGCGAAGTTTGATCTTACAAAGCCACGCTCATGTAACCAGGAAAAACTAAAACGAACAGAAACACAAGTCAGACAATGTCAGAGTCAAGTTTAAATGCTGGCAACGGACAAACGAGTGGCAAATAAAGGATTTCTGTCCGTTGAGTGGGCGAAAGAGGAAGATAATCAACTTGGAGTCTATTCAGCTGTGTTGTACCCAACGAGATGAGTTATTATATTCAAACACATTAGGAAGTCTATTTGTTGAAGTAATAATCGTATTACAAAAATGGCTGTGAGGCTCCTTAAATAATAAATTGATAATTTTAAGATTTGGTTTCTGCTCTTTTAGGGACTACGAACAATTTACTCACGACAGAAACCCTTTGTCAACGGATCTGGATCGGTTAACCGGCACAGTATTAAAAATCAAGCTCTAATCCTAACTTTTAAGATTGTTTTTTTCTTAGCGTCACTATTTTTTTTCTTAATCAAACAAGTAATTTAGCTATTTCAAGTTTTAGTGGTAAAATGTTCAGAGATAAACTTGATTCTCGATTTATTTATCACACAGCACTTCTACACTTCTTGTTGATTTGACTGTTAAATGTCAACTGTATTGCTTCCGGCGGCAATTTTCTAATTTATATTGGCTAACGCTCTTTATTTACGTTAGCAATAGTAAAGTAACTTTTTTTGCATTTTGTACATTGCAGTGCATCGAATCATTGAATCAGACTTGATTTATGGATAAGGAGATAAAGATGCAGCACGGCAAAAGTGGAATAGGACTTTTTGGGTGAAACATAAACAATGCACGTCAGTGTCACTATGTTGTTAGATAGATTTTCCCCTGCATTCTAAATAATTGTTCAGATAAATTTTTCTCTATTGAAAAAATTCTCTTTAAAAATAGGACGAATGTATTATTATCGTTCATATCACATTTTTTTCTGCATTTCCAGAAGTATCAAGTTAGTAATAATTAATAAACATCAAATGAGCAGCCAATTGATAAGTAAAGGAATAAAAATCATTCGTAATTAGTAACAACTTAGTGATTGTTTATAAACATTAAATTTACATAAATTTTTCAATAGTTTGGAAGTACACTCGTAGTGTCGTCTATATGTTGTTGTGATGTGTAAAGTTTCTCTCTAATATCAATATCAACATATCATTCAACAGCATTGGTTCCTAGATGGTTAATTTAACGAAGATCTTGTAATGAACCATTACAAATTCTCACCATACAACACTAAAATAAACAAAACAACAAAATAATCATTTCTGCCAAGAAAACAAAAACCAAGCACAGCCAAGAGGGCAATAAGAGGGCACGTGAAATTATTGTCCAGTGTTATCTCGCTGTGAGTTTAGTGTCCAGTTCTATTTCTCTGTATACGTTCTTGTCTCATTTCGGGAGTCACCATACTAGACAGGAGTTGCAATTAAAAAGCTAAGCTTCAAACCCGAGAAAGAACATCCAGATCGATTCAGAAAAACAGTGACAGGAAAACAGACCCAGATCATCTCAACCTATTCAGCAGTTCCAAACTTGATGTCGAGAGTAAATGTCATCACCGTTCGGTTTCTAAACTTAAGACTTGAAATCCTGACTTTCCGAAATACCCCAGTATCATCACCAAACCAACCAGCAAATCAAAATCCAATCATTCCTTACCGGTAGAGACTTCGCCAGAATCTACCTTGCCTACCTAATACACCAGTATGAATAGAGTTTATTTTTAAGAATATCGCAATAAAACTAACTTCGATAAAATTTTGCTGCTTCTCTAGTCCATTTTTGAGGCGACGAACTAACCTCAGCTTTCGATAAAAACCATAACCTGACATCCACTTCCCAGTAGAAGTTAAGTTACTGGTATCTTTAGGCAGTATTACTCTCGAAGAGCTAGTGCCTTGATTTTTTTATCTTGCTGGGAGTCGGACCACTAGCCCCCAAGTTTTAGTCCAATGTTCTTATCATTACACCATGGTATGGTACCACTTTCTTTATTAAATATTGCCTGTCATTAAGTATTTTCAAATCACAATTATAAGCAGGAAAACAGGGGAAGGTGGTACCCGTGGCGTGATGGTTAGCTAGTCTGCCTGTTAACCCAGAGGGTCGTGGTGCGAATCCCAACGGAGGCAAACATGTTTTCCACGGTTATCGTCTTTCGCGAGGAATTGACAAGTCCTCCGTTAGTAAATTCATTGTCATTGAAAGAGCTTTCTCGATTAACCATTCGGAACCGGCAGAAAATTGTAGGTCTTCTCCATTGACTCAAAAGGCATGGTTGTGAGAAATGCGCTAGGCCCTGGGGCTCCTCGCTCTGTTGCGCCACACTATTTTTTTTTTTTTAATTTTTAAAACAGAAGGTGTTTATCTCATTAAAACGCTCATAAGGTTTGCTCTTAATTGGTTTGTTTGTGTGATTTCAAAAGGCACATATGTATCTGGGTATCTTCACTAACTTTTTTGGTGTCTGGAACTTGAAAGCAGATGCATTAATACAATATACGTATTCTAAATAAAGTTCAAACAAACCAAGAATACATGAATTTTGTGTGCCCAATTTTTTTCTTCTTTATTGTTCTGTTGTTTTAAAGCACACAACGTTTAGGCACATTGTGTGCTTTGGAAAAAAATTCTTTTAGAATTAAATATTAATACCAGTGCTTTATTTTCCACAAGATTTTATTCCGTGCATCTTGTCAATTGAAATTCGATCAAGCTTTGTAATTCCTGCTGCTAGGGGTTGTTTACTTACACAGGGTGTTTCGAATAGGATGCTCCAGTTGAGTAATCTAGGCTCAAAGTCAAACTTTTGAAAACTGTTATGATTCCAAACGCTTCTGTTTGTATGTTCTCATACCTTGGTTCGGAACTTACAGCACTCCAATAAGTTGAACCAAACATTCCAAATCAGTTCGAAGAAAAGTATCCAAACACTATAACAGAACCACTTAGACTCTCGACGCAACGGTTCCACTTGGTCTTATAAAATCTTTTCGTTCTTTCATCTATTTCGGCTGTTACTCGAGAATATAAGCTATAAATGGGGCTCTTGATTCAAATTCAAGGTTTCCAATTCTCATCTCAAAATTTCCATTTTGATCAGGTCAGATCTTTCCAATTTTTCTGATTCACACTCGTAATCTGCTTTTGGAATACTTAGAAAAATTCTGCCAGCTTTCCAGTTATGGATTGTACCGTGTCTGAGACCAACCAAATATACTCCATTTGTCTGTACCGTACCAGGAGTGTTTTGGTATACTCTTCTTTTACAGCCATATTATGGTTGTCAACAATCTATAATTAATACACGTAAGTGCTATCAATTAATTGATAAATCGGTATTATGCACGCCAATTGATAAATTTACTTCCATTGTGAACAGTGTGCTCGTACTAAGCGTTGACACACCCCACATCTACGTACAAAGCGACCATTTTAAAAAAGCATTTCATTCACAACTGATCAAAAGTTCTGATGGTTGTTAACCGTAATACCACTTAACCAATTTCATTGATAAACGAACAAATTTATCAAGTATCATATTGATATTTGACAACCATAATAGGGCTGTTAGTTTCTTCAGATAACCGTATCTGAACGTTGTGTGACCCTTCAGACGGTTCTCTGGATCTCTCCTTTTGACATGACAATACCAACTGCACCGATTGTGCACTATTCTCTCAAGGTATCATTGACGTGTAGGCTTCAACGGATCTTGGTACTTCTAACACGATCATACTTTGTTACTCCTGCTATATATCTCCCCCTTACATTGGTAAATAGTAACTTTCCCAATTCTTATAAATTATTTTTCAGAACAAGAACAAAGCCTCATGCCAAAATAATTAAGTTGGAATAATATAGGCTATTAAAACATCCATTTGCATTAATTTTTGTAATGAACTACTGCACAATGCCACCTTCATAACGCATTTATAGACACCAACTGTTCATAAAGTTAAAACCCACAAAAAACCAAATTGAGGTAAATGAAAGTTTTTCTTTGGGTCACCGTGGTTTTTACAACCACTTATTATGGCAATGATCCCAAAAACTGAAAAAAAATACTCAAACAGCCACGACAGGCAGTAATTATTCTTTAGCTCTTTCCTCTGACTGACAGCGAAAATAATCCAACACACAGTACCTACATAATGAAGTAAACATACACTACACATATACGTGTATTTGCTTTGTACATACATCATCAGCTTTCACATGCCTAAACGTTTACTTATTTGTTTTTACAATTATTTATTTACTTTACAATAGAACTAACATTTTTTTGTCAATTATTACCTTTTTGATACCCTCCATTGATAAAAATTCTAAACTGTCACAGTAAAGTGAAATGAGAAGTAAGAAGTGTTAAAATCGAAAATATGTAGTGTTAGTGAACTTTAAACAAAATACAGAAATCGGATGAGACATCAAAAATGAGTTATTTTTTACTTTTTATTCGGAAGCCCATGAGTATTTTGTATTTTTGTACACACTAAATAACATCTCATTTTAAAGATAACAACTCGAAGTGATAAGTTTTTAAACAAAAAACTGGTGACACATCACAAGTGTGACGAATGTGGATACTAAGTAATTGTGACATAAACCTATCAACATTGAAAATCTCTAGAGAGTTGTCGGCTTTAATATATAACCTTTTCCTGACATCAAACTTTTACTTCGCATACTGAATAAGAAATGATATCCATTTGACCCACCCATTCAACTTTACAACTCAGAAAAAGCAACACACATCCTCTGCTTGTGGAAAATGTTCATCAAATATTTAATACATCTTGGAACAGAGTAAGAATTATCAATTTACAAATTTTCATTCTACAACTTTCAATGAGTTGGTTTCGAGAAAGGAAAACATCTTAAAATAGTTTAATTACGAGAAAAACAACAAATCCGACACAAACCATCACTCAACAAAGAAAATAGACTAGATTATGGAAGTTGGTTCGCTCATGTAGACAAAGACAGTGACTAGATATCTCGAAGTTGTCGCTAGATTGCACTCCATGTGTGCTCATGCATTTTTATTCTAAATATCAAAAAGTGCGTAACTTGACTGTAGCTGTCGCATCAGCCTCATCAGCCACATGGTCTACAATGCTTCTCTATTACGTTGTTGTGTGCAAAGAAAGTCATTGAACCTTTCCAATTGAATGAGTCGGCGTGACGACGCGCGGCAGCTCGGCAGTGACTGAATATCAACACCATAAATAAATAAAAAAGAATCGTACTCTTTGCTCTCGCTCTCTGCGGGTGTTAATATCTTAGCCACTGTCTGGAAATCATACCAATGCGATGTGATCTTAAATAATCCAATCCAAAGATCAAGACAAATGATGAATTTATGTATACAGGGTGATTCGCATAAGGTGTGACAAAAAGATAGGGTGTGTAGGTTGGATCTAGACAAGCAAAAAATCGTATGGGAGGGGGGGTCCATTTTCCCCCGTTTAGGCGGGAGGGGCAATTTAAGAAAAAAATCACTAAAAATGGGAAAAAAATTATTTTAAAAGAACGGTAACACCTACAGAGTTGTGCTATAGCATTTTGGAAAGCCAAAAATCTATACATTTATTTAAATTTTAAAATAAGTTGTTCAAATGAATAGTTTTTGAAATATTAATTTTCAAAGTCAAAATTTTGAAAAAAAAAACATAATTTTTTTTTTTCAAACCATTTTTTTCAAAATTTTACATAATTAAGTAGTATTTTTCTGGTTTATTTTCAATGCTCTTATTTATTTTTGATCAAACACAAAAAACCGGATGTCAAAATAACCTGTAGTTTTTGAGAAAACCAAAAATTACAAAAACGACTTTTTTAAATTTTTTGTTTTCTTAAAGTTTTTTTTTCGTTATTGGATTCTTAAGTGAACTTACGAAATAAAGGATGAATTTTTTCTTTACTTTTTTTATTGAGAATTCACTTAAAAATCCAATAACGAAAAAAAAACTTTAAAAAAACAAAAAATTTAAAAAAGTCGTTTTTGTAATTTTTGGTTTTCTCAAAAACTACAGGCTATTTTGACATCTGGTTTTTTGTGTTTGATCAAAAATAAACAAGAGCATTGAAAATAAGCCAGAAAAATACTACTTAATAATGTAAAATTTTGAAAAAAAATGGTTTAAAAAAAAAAAATTATGTTTTTTTTTCAAAATTTTGACTTTGAAAATCAATATTTCAAAAACTATTCATTTGAACAACTTTTTTCAAAATTTAAATGAAAGTATAGGTTTTTGGCTTTTCAAAATGCTATAGCACGACTCTGTAGGTATTACCATTTTCTTAAAATAATTTTTTTCCCATTTTTAGTGATTGTTTTCTTAAATTGCCCCTCCCGCCTAAACGGGGGAAAATGGACCCCCCCCTCCCATACGATTTTTTGCTTGTCTAGGTCCAACCTACACACCCTATCTTTTTGTCACACCTTATGCGAATCACCCTGTATAAAGGTATTAATGATTGATTGATTTGAAATGGAAATGAATACCGTGACATTGAGTCTAACAAAGCAAAGAGATTATATTTTCATGTTCAAACTATTTTCAAAGCTTCCATCGTTTTCACCTATGGTAATGCTTTGGTAGCGAAACTAGAAAGGAATAGGACAATATTCACTTAAGGGCATTCATGGAGTAGGGTACTCGACCAAAGTCGTCGTTCGTGCTTCGTGGCCTTGTAACAATAATTGTGTTTCCAAAAATAAAGTTTAAGTTTGTTACCCAATCTAAGTGCTTGTGTTCATAAATTTATGAAATTTTAGGCTTCTTGTGTTAGTGTTCAAGGGGCCAATTATTTTACTTTTTCAATGGCAAGTTTATTGGTCAGTATGAAATGTATCAGTTGAAAAATATTGAATACTGAATTGAAGAAAATATCCCATTCAAGGTTTGCTGATGAAATATGAAAGCTTTTACTCAACGGTGCTTTGATTGAATCAAAAAGAGTAAGCAATTCTAATGGTTTTTTCTAAGCCTGATAATAACCAATTAGCAGATTAAAAAATTGGTGTTCACTTGAGTAGAAGTTACGTACGTCTTGTACGTATACGAGTAGAAGTTACGTACGTATGGTGACAAACATTTCGTGATATCCATTGAATTTTGGAACACCACTCAAACATGTTACTTGCTAAATTAGTGTTGTTATAAAAAAAAAGATTTTTTGCTTTCCTTTTTTAGTCTTTGTTTTTTAAAGAGCGATTTTTAGCTATATGAGTAGTTGAGATATTTGGAGTCTAAGGTTTGACAGTTCAGAACGACAATCTGTGCACGCCCTAAATTTTTGTTGTGGCCATTTGAGGGCTGTCAAATGGCATGTGTTTTTATTCAAATGACAAGGATGTGTGGTGATTTTGTGGGTAAGCGTTTTTTGAGAGCTGGAAAATGCCTATTTTTTGACAACTCATAGTTGTCAAGAAAACCTGGGTCAACACGTAAATTTCAACGAACGAACCTATTGACAGAACAATAATTTCATAATTTCCAATAAAAGCGAGTCGCAAAGTCAATATAACCCCTTCAAAAATTTTGGGGTAAACATGAGTACTTAGCAAGCAATTCGTGGAGTTATTTATTGTTTTAAAACTTATTTTTCAATTTTATTATTATTTTTTTTTTTTTTGATTTTTGTTCTAACAAGATGGCAAAACTGGCCATACATATAGGCGCTCCATCATCAATTCATTGCAAAATCAATTTGTCGACAACTTTATTTCCAGATGTGGCCCTGTTAACTCCCGAGTTAACGCCTCTCGATTGTTTTTTGAGGGACAAAGGAAGTCATTGGATTATGCTGACAAACCAGCAAATCATGAAGCAATAAAAGCCAATATTCAAGCCACCTGACACCATACGTGCAGATTTATAGGAACAGTTTTGAAAACCGAACTAATCGAATGGACTATGTGACTCGTAGCCACGGCAAACATATGCCAAAGATCATATTAACATAAATGTTTGTTTTGCTCAAAAAGGTAAGTAACCGAACACAGCTATAAATGTTGAAAAAACATTTGGCTCTTGAAGGTATAAATTAGAACGGACCATTCTCCGGTTCATTTTCCAAGTTATTCTTACGAATACCTGTTCGTTACTTCTTTCTGAAAAAGCGGACGAACTAGCGAGAAAAGGTTCAGCACTTGACCCTTCTCTGATTAATCAATCAATCAGGATTCCATCCTGTGAAATTAAACAGATCATTGGTAACAAAATAATGCGAAAATCCAATGAAAGATGGGAATGCCTAGATTCCTGTGTTACTTCCAGGAAACTATGGCCGAAATACGATCTGAAAAGCTGCTATCATTGAATAAACTTTCATTACGAATGCTTATCAGTATCATAACTGGACACAGCCTACTAGGTTACCACAAAAAGAAAATGGGTCTTTGCATCGATGACCTGTGCAGAGGATGCAATGACGAAGATGAACATGAGGATACCACTCACTTCCTTTGTCAATGCCCAGCAATCTGCCACATTAGGAAACAATTTCTAGGTAATTACTTTTTCAATGAACTAGAAGAATTATGAGACATT
Organism: Melanostoma mellinum; assembly: GCA_914767635.1. Classification (NCBI taxonomy): domain Eukaryota; kingdom Metazoa; phylum Arthropoda; class Insecta; order Diptera; family Syrphidae; genus Melanostoma; species Melanostoma mellinum. The sequence goes on along the minus strand of OU612059.1, from coordinate 2,912,631 downwards.
TCAAGAAGCAGCCTGTTAAACTTCATTAAGGCTACAAAATGGTTAGAAACTGACCAAACATAAACTCATAGGTTTCTAGCACGTTACAATACTCCAGGGTATCACAATGGATCTACATTGATCTAAGTGTGACGGTAATAAGATCAACCGTCAACCCATTCTACCTAACCTAACCTACATCTTTCTGACAATAATTAGTTTGTTTTTTTCCTTTTCACAGAAATTAACATCTGCCTCTTTTTATGGAGTGGGGGGTAAAAATCTCTCAGAAAGTGAGAGATCGCCCGAAAAGATGCGAATTTGAACAGAAATTCATAGCAGCGTTTGAAAAAACGTAATTGACAGTTGTTATTTTTGTTTGACAATCTATAGATTTCTTCTTCTTCTTTTTCACTTCCGGCGTTACGAGTAGTTATTTTGAAGCGATCACAACTCTCCCACTTTTCTGCTTCACACTAGTGATCTGCCTGTGGGGTACGCCGCGTTGACCTCAGATTTCTAGATTTCTACCTATAGAAATTTCGGTGTGCAGAAATTCGCCACGAACATTTTAGGCAAAAATAAAATATAATTTTCTGTACAAACAAATTCACAATCTGCTTTCTGTTAAAGGAATGGTGGTGAAAATCTCTCCGAAAGTTACGAAATGATTTTTGCAAGAAATTCAATTCAAATTGACTGTCAACGATCTCCATATACAGCTGTGGATAACTAATTAGAAACAAAAATTGCGTGTACTTTCAGAACCGTAGCTTACTTCAATTATTTTTTTAAATTCATTTGTTTTTAACAATATTTTTTATTTTTTATTCATTAATCAGGATAAACAAATTTGAATATTTACAACAATATTTGAAAAAATCAACACTTTTCTTCTTTTCCTCCTTTTTTTGCAAGAAGGCTCCTTTTGTGGCGAAAGAAAACAAAACGAAAGAATGTATTTTGTATCAAAATTTTTCAATATATAAATAACTTTACTTAACAAAACTTTTATGCAAAGCCTTTTTGCTTTAAAACTTCTCGGCATTTTCGATAAATTGATTCGATTAGTCGCCTACAGCGCTCTACGGGTATAGCTTTCCAGGTGGCTTCAATATTGGGGTATAAAACGTCCATGTTTGTGTTATTTTTGGACGCCACAGCTTCGTCGTTGTCTTGCTGGAACTTCCAGCAAGATGCCGAGAAGTTTTAAAGCAGAAAGGCTTTGCAATAAAATACTAAAAGTTTTGTAAAGTAAAGATATTTTAATATTGAAAAATATTGATACAAAATACACTTTTTCGTTTTGTTTCTAATTAGTTTCCCGCCACAAAAGGAGCCTTCTTGCAAAAAATGGAGGCAAAGAAAAGTGTTACGTTTTCCAAATATTTTATTGTTTATCCTAATTAATGAATAAAAACTCAAAATTATTGTTAAAAACAAATGAATTTTAAAAATAGCAACGGTTACTAGAGTACACGTAATTTTTGTTTCTAATTAGTTGTCCACAGCTGTATGTACAGACATTTTGGTGGCAGATATTCACAGGATGAGGAAATTTTTTACTCTCTTGAAAACTTTGGCGGTGACCAAATTCAGTTTGCTCAGAAGTATTAAAATTACATACTGTAGTTCAAATAAACATATTTTAAACAATAACAGCCGTATCTATAAAGAACTTTTAATCATCGATTATATTTAATTGCCATTTAAGTAAAACTTAAGTAACGAATCCGTATCGATAATCAAATTTCACATTTAAGTAACCTTGCTAAGAGCCCTCTTAACTTAAATGCCAATAATGGCGTTTAAAGGTCTCTTAAATCCAAATTAAAAATTCAATCTGACGTTTCGGGAAAATCGGTGTCCATTTTGATCTGTTGTTTTGGCTATCTAAAAAGAAACTTCATTTAAAACAAAAATATGGAAGATTTTCTTCGCGATTTAAATGTTTTCAATGTGCAAGTTTTTTCAGATGTCATGATTAATAAATAGAAACCTAAAAAGCTGGCACAAAAGCTCCACAGGGTTACAAGGCCAAACGCGTTGCTCTCGCAACAAACATTCTCGTGAGTGCGGTTCTGAAAGGTTAAATTGGAACAGCATTTTTCAAGACATATTTTCCTGCTGTTGAGGTGATACCAGAGAAAAATCATTTTGGATGTTTATGGTGGTCGAACGCCCACGCAGTAGTTATGCTTTCGCCATGGATGTCGTGTGCCTACAACCAGAGTTAAGAGAATGTTAGGGAATTGCAGTTTTGCTTGGCAAAGAAAGATTGTTCCATGGTCGAACGGTCGATTTGCAACTCATAATGAAAGCCTAAAACCAACAATGCGTTGCGTTACTGCGTGAACACAATGGCTGCAGAGACGCAGCCGCAAGAGATGTCAAATCATTAAATACAAGGGAATACAACAACAACGCAAGACGGAGCTGGACAAGTTAACTTGATTTTAACTCCGGCGGCTCCGGCTCCGTATGCGTATGCGTATGCATTGTGTTCACCCAGTTAGTTTTAATAGAAAATTCGAAAGAAATTCTCGTCACATTTTAGGTTTATGATACTCGTACATAGTGTTTTTTTTTTTTGATAAGCAAAAAGGCACCACATTTGTTTACAAACGAATGGTTGTCAAAACGCAGTTTAAATTGGACTAGATTTCTGTTTTTACTACTTTATTTTGACACAACTATCAATTAGTTTAGCATCAGCGCAGAATCGATTATCGATAAGAATTTAATCAACCTCTCTTAAGTTCCAATTAAATTTTAATTGAAACTTAACTTAACTAAGAAAATCTAATAAATACGGCTGTAACTCTTCATTTTCATATGGTAATAGAACCTAAAAAGTTAAGACACAAAATATAAACAAAATATCAAAAGAAAAGTCAAAGCGTACATCATACTTGCTATATCAGGACTAGGCGTTTCGGGTTGCAGTCCGATCACAATTGTGTTTATTGTGTTTTTAACAGGCTTTTTGAGTACGAATTTTTCCGACATCTTTACAAACATTGGGAGGGAAGCACTTTCCTTTTGGTATTTCGAGGTATTCCGAGGGCTTGAAATTTTATTAAATTTGAATTGAAATGCAATTTTTCGATCGCACAAAAAATACACGTCTGGTAACACTGTTTGAGGTAGAAAAGCCGAAATAAGTGGGATAGTGAATTTTATTAATAAAATGTGTTTCTCTTATTCTCTACAAGTAAAACTAAAGGAAAGTTAATGCAAAATTGATTTGCTATTTGTTTGTGAGTTGCAATGAAGTGTTCGAATAAAAAGAAGTTAGTAAAAAACTAAAATTAGGCAAAGTAGATTTTTGCGTTGATTTTTCTGTCGAAATTTGGAAAAGTTGGTTTATAAGTTACTCCAGAAAAAGTTATCTAAAATCGAAGAAAGTTTAATTGGGTTAAGACAAATAAATACAAGAGAATCTTAGCGCTTTAAGAATTTTATTTGGTAAATATTCGAGAGATATAATACCGGTTTAATCAATCATCGTTTCTTTTGGAGCATAATCATCAAAATAAAAGTGAAGGCCGTAAAGGCCAAAGATTTCGGAAAGTATTCAAACTATAAATTAATTTTATTGAATGAACTGTCTAATTGCATCTTAACCGTTACTGAATTTATTCGAAAATTTGTGGATTTTCTTTATCATATTCTTTGGTATCCCTTGTCTATAGAGATGTTTTTAAAAAAATTATGGACAGGCCAATACAACAAAAGCCGCTGCTGAAACCAAAAGCAAACATTTTTAATTTTTTAGATCAACAAACACTTGACAATCGATAAATTTAAGATTTAATACCAACGCCATACCTCAGTTAACAAGAATGCTCATAACGAAAGCTAAAAAAGGTTGTATGACCTGCATGTCTTCCCGTCTTCAATGTGCTCGCGGTTGTGTTTGTGCCAAAGTGTTGACGATTAAAGGAAGCAGATGCTCCGAACGAACATTAAATTTTTTTCAACAAAATAAAATAAGTAATTAAATTGAGTGGCGCAACAAACCACGGACCCTAAGCTGCTCCGAGAACCTAAAATTTTATGCTGATTCCGAACGGCTAAATGAGAAAGTGCTATCCATTCGAATGCGAGCACTGAATACCGAACTCCCGCCGCAATAAGCGGACAAGCTAACCACATTAAGTCACGGGGCAGTAGGTATTATCTGCCCAAAAACAGTTTTGTTCTAAATTGTTCCGATTTCGGTAGAAGACTGATGCCACTCGATTTCGCCATGGGACTTAACGTAGCTAAAAGCAGGCGGCTTTATAATCTCAATTTTTTGAAGAGCACCCAAGCGCTTCCAAATTAAACAACCGTCAATCTGGTTGACTTGATTGGGATGGAATCAAGACACTCTTACAAAATACAAGTACAAATCTTTGAAGTCCGAACCATCCGGGGATCCAATATTGGTTCGGAATACTACCTCATAATGAGAAAACAAACAAATATTCTAATCCGATACGACATCACCTCAATGCTATCCCTCTCTACAACCACAAAATGCTCATTAAAAACTGAAGGAACATCATATTGACAAGCTTTCCATTTAATGGAAACATAGAAGTTGGTACCCACTTTTGGACATGCGAATTTTGCCACCTCTCATTTTTCGAAAGCCTCTTAACTATTTGCATCAAAAAAGTCATTATAAGATAGCTTGCACTTGATAGAACACCAAAAATTATTTACCAATAAATACAAAATAGAGTAACAATCCTACTGTTTTAATTATTGCATCACACATTTTCAAAGCAACATAATAATTCGTTGTGTTGAATAGCCAATACCAAGTGTTATTTTTTTTATTAAACGAAGAATGACATCACATCAGTTAGAGGTGGCAAACGGCGATTATTCATTTCAATTTATTAACTTCAGCTGTGCCTACAAAAAGGCAATTTCCCCAACATGCACTTTGGCGTTAGTAACTGCTATTGAACTCAGTGCAAACTGCAAAATAATTTGTGTATTGGTTTTCCCACAACAACGCCTACACCCAAAACTTTTCCTATTACAATTCCAAGATAAATAACTTATATTTCTCGCCACGCTGCCTCACTTATTTTTTTGTAAATGTAGATACGAGCAAAAAAGGTCTACACTCTTGAGGTTTACTTTGCAAAAAAAAGGCAATACGAACATGAAAAAGACACAATAGGTTTTAACTTCCACTATAAGACTATGTTGGCTCCATATCGGTAGTAGTGGGTCTTGGGAACACGTATGAACACGAGAAACAAGCGAAAATGAAGACAACCCAACTATTTTTGAAACTGTGAGTAGGACCCTGGGACAAACAAAGAGCAAGAGTCTCCAAAATGACTCATATTTTGCGGTTTATGACGCGAACCGAGTTTATTGTCTGCAAATCAATTTCGCTTTGCAATCTGAAAACCCCAAAGCGTCTTGAAAGATTTTCAAATTGTTTTTCTGCCACCAGCTGTTAGCTAATCATTGCATTTCGACGAACATGTGTCACCAACCAGAGTTGGCTTTTTCGATATAATAACGATGACGGAATTTCTCCTTTTTTTTATAAATTTTGGTAAAAAAAAAAACAATAAACAAAAATGTAAATACTTGTGGTACTTACCATCGGTTCTTTTGATTTTAACGCTCTGTCCAACTTCGATTAAATCCATTTTGATCGGCTTCTTCCGTTATTGGGCTGCTGTTTCAAGTTTCTGTTTCTATTTTTTGTGTGGGCTTCAGCTCAGCTTGGCAGTTTTATTTGCTGCCGTGTTTGATGTGCAAATGAGTGTGTAGGGGGGAATAGTTGACTTTTTTACCACTTTTTTGCGAATTGACTGACTTTTTTTTTATAAGAAAATTCACTCGGAATTGCTAGATGGAAAGAAAAATTCAATTCTCTTTAGGGAATTTTGTACTAGATATTTGACAAAAACATAAAAAATAAATAGATTTTGAGATCTTCTTGTTTTTGATTTTGAAAGTCTTTCTTTTTGTTTGACAAAACTTTTCTTTAGAAAGAAACAAGTATGGAAAATAAAAACACGACAACCAAAAGCATTTCCACCACCCAGCTGCTGGAAATCGATTGTGATTTGTGACACAACGAAAAATTCTGTTGGCAAGTTTTTTTTTATGGAACTAAAAACTTAAATTGATGGAACCATGATCGTACCGAGGAAAGAAGAGATATGCAATTGGAAAATCAAATAAAACGTATGAAAAAATTAAACATCGACTGTGGTTTTTTGACTGTGAAACTAACACAATTTCCGCGCTTTCTTTGTTTAGTAAAGATTTTAGTTTGTTTTAAAGTAGTTTTGCACAGTTTTGTGTGTGGAAAATATGAATAAAACCTCTCGTTTTTCGGAAGAGATTCACACGAACAACACACAAATTACCCGATTGATAGCAAAATGCTCAGACCACCAGTTCTCATTGGTTTTTTCTGTTTCTTGAGTAGGGTACAAATGGCGATGTTTTGTTGTAGGGTGTGCTTGCAGCAGTAGTGTGCGATGTTTTTTCCTTCAATTCTGGATATGTTTGATTTGATGTTGAAAGATGGTCGGGTAATTTTTTTATTAAGATTGCTTTCTTCAATATTATTGTTTGGTAATAAATTATTGTATTACAATAAAATAGAATTGATTCTTATTTTGGTTACCTTTATTTGCACGGCAGGTTAAATTCGAGTAAAACAGATGGCAATGAAATTAAAATCAAAATCAATTCTAAAATGACTTTTAGGTTTACTTTAAGAATACAACAGCCGTGTTTTATTGGGAATTTTATAATTATCTTCAATGAAACGCTGTACTAATGCAACTACATTCCATAAACTCCATTTACCAGCAATCCCTGTTGTTCACTTCTGAACGCTGACTTTTTGTTCACTAATCGTTGTTGTTTTCCCATGTTCGATGTTTTGCAAAAGTATGTATGTATAGATTCCCAATGAAACACGGCTAATAACAAAAAAAATATTTAAAGTTTAATTCTACTAAGTGAATTTTAATTACGATCAGCCTTATTAGACTGAAAATTCGCACGAAATACACCGAAATTCGGCGAAAGTCAGTCTAATGCCGTTCCAGCACAGCAATTTTTCGTTGCAGTGCACAAAAGAGATTTTTTCATGTTCGAAAAAATTCCCTTAAATTCCGGGCGAACAAAAATGTTCCTGGCGAAAAGCTGTTCAAGTGAAATTTATAATAAGGCTGAATATGTAAATGTGATGAAGTTGTACTGAAATAATGGAAGCTACAAATTGCTGTCAACAAAATTCTTGTTCGTGATCTGTACCCTCACGAGAGCTGGAAGTCTGTCTTAAACCTGAACTCCTGTCACGGTGAGCTTTAGCCAATGTGATGAATATGTCTTTATATTTATTTATACCTATACAAACATTTCTGTAGTTCTTGGGAAAAACACGAACATTCGTAGAGCTGATAATTTAGCCAACAATAGAGAGAAAAAAACAAGGGGATAGTAAAATATCAATGGCATTGCAATCCTACAAATAGTTAGTTTTAGGGCCGGTTTGTTCAGAGCGGGTTAAATAAGCAATTTGGTTATCATTCTTCTTAATCCATGATTAATAATCTGTGATCACCAAAGAGTGTTTGTTAACCTTTTTTATAGCTTGGTTAGCAAATCATCGGTTATTAAAAGATCGTTCCATTTTCCAGTTTATATGTCAAAACTTAATCAAGGAAATTACTGAAAATACAAACACTTTTTTTCAAATGTCAAAACTATAGAAATTTTAATCTAATTTCATCCTGGCGACATCGATTGATTCAACAAGTGCTATGTTTTCTTGATGCACATCTGGTGGGATCTCTTCATTAATAAATTTATAGAAGAATTTACTTCATTTCAAAAGATTTAGATTTAGAAGGAAAAGCTGTGATTTAAACAAAAATTAAGCCTGAACAAACTGAATTTCAGTTAATCGTTGTTTAAATGGAGCTAACCCAGAAAAATTGACTGGTTAGTAAAATCATTGATTAAAAGCTCTGATCAGAGATTCCTTGATTAAAAATTTAGTGAACAAACCGAATCCATGATTATCATTGATTATAAATAATCAAGCTTGAACAAACCGGCCCTTAATAAGGAAGAAATAAAATTAAAATTTTCCGATATCCTGTTTTGTTATCGATACTTGAAGTCGAAAAAAATTTTGGCTAAGTGTGTTAGTGTTTTTTTATTTATTCTACTCAATCCGCAAAACAAAAAAAAATTAAGGTAAACGTAAAAGTAAATTTTTAATAACACGTTTGAACCTTTCACATTTAATAAAACAAAAATTTAAGCGAAATCAAATAAAAATCCCTTCCACACAGAGCACTCCATGCGATGTTTTAGTAATTTTTCCAATTGGGAAATAAATTTTGACAGTTTCACAACCGGCCTACCCAAATTCAAAAGAAAGAAAAAATAAAGAGGTGGAAATAGTTTATATATACAATGGTGGAAAGGCTTTCTGCTCTTCTGCGCACGCATATGCACGAAAGTGCAAGGAGCAAAGCTAATTTGGTTTAAAATGTCGGTATCACAGGGCAGTTGAATTCTGACAGTTATATCTTGCACAAACAAAATAATGCAACGAATTCCAACTATTTAATCGCATTATTAACTATAATATCAATTGTTTTTACAAGAATGATGCACTTGAATAGTAATATAATAGCTTTGAAAACAAATTTTGATGAAATACTTTTACTTTGAACTACAAACACTTTGCTTACCCACTGTTTAGCATTTATATATTAGGCGCTATAGTTTCACAGAATTTAAACAAATAATAACAAAATTATAAATCAACAGTATAAATTAAAATTACTATGTACAAATTTTAACAAAATTTGTCACCAATTTCTTTCGATAAAGCTAAACCGATCCGATAGAGACTAATGCTTGTTTTTTCTTGAAAATTTTACTGGCTGTCAAATTTAAAAGCCACGGCGAAATGGCGAAATGGCGAACTGGCGAATTTCTAAACAGATGAGAGATGATGCCAAATCCCAATTGGAAATTATATGGAAGAATTCAAGTGGATGAAAGATGTTGAAAGGAATTTTTTTATTTATCAAGCTATTCATAGTAGGGGTATTTACGATGTGATCACTATCCCATATAGAAAAAAATTCAGGATTGTAACAATAGAGTCGGGATATACCTATTAGAAATTTAGAAGTGTAGAAGAAAGTCACTACACACCAGTAATTTGTTCCTGGGATGTAGGAAATTGTTATACTACAACGAAACAAAACTCGTTGCATCGGATCGTGATCTTTTTCATTTTCTGGGTAGAGTAAACGTCTTTTTCTTATCTAATCTGAAACCCCACCAAAAACTTTCAGAAGTACATCGAGGAAAAACAAACAAAATAATTGATGCGCTGTTGCATGCACACGTGATAAAAATAGATGAGCTTTTGTCAACTCAGTAACCCTATAATCAGCTCAGCCACGGAAACACCGTATTAATAAACGCGGAAAAGCCTTATTCCATGGATTAAGTCACCATTATACCATTTTCCATTTGATTAAAGTTACCATTATACCATTTTCCACTTAATCCATGGAACCCAGTTATTCCGCGTTTATTAATACAGGCAGTAATTGTAAAAAAGTTTCTGAAGTGAGTAGTACGAAAAGAAAGGATATTTACTTGTGCTGAAGAATTACTTCGCAAACTACGAGCATGAGTCAAAGGACTTTGAAAGTAACCACTTTTTATGAAAAATATTTTTAAAACCTTATAGTAATATAAATGTTTTACTGGAAGAACATTCAAACTTCTAAATAGCAATATTGAAGGGCTCCTGCGATTTGCAGCTGATAGTAAACGAATAACTTTTTTTGTAACACAACAAGACATTGAAGATTGGTAGCAAAGGTCCCTCCCCAACAAGAGATACCATATTGTAGTTTAGAGTGAAGAAGTGCATAATAAACCGTCTATAAGAAATTACTATTCGAAATTTTTTTGAAGTGAAACTTCTTATGCGACTTGCAAACATGAAAGCGTTACATGAAAGCGTTACATGAAAGCGTTACATGAAAGCGTTACACTCCCGTGTTAACTCTACGCACTATTTTTTTTGAAGTGAAACTTCTTATGCGACTTGCAAACATGAAAGCGTTACATGAAAGCGTTACACTCCCGTGTTACACTCCCGTGTTACACTCCCGTGTTAAACGCTGTCATCAATTCCACGCCATTCATCCCAACGATTTCATTGTAGTAAAATGTGTTTTTCGGTGGAAATATTTTGAAGAAAATCATGTCTGTGCGTGCGAAAATTATTTCAATTGCTCAGTGAATAAACGATTAGTGTTGTGTTTTCTTTTCTTCTCCAATGAAATGATAGAAAATATTTAATGCAGTTTCTTTTAATTTGTTTAATGTATGTATGATGTACGTAGATAAGTGCTTACAAAATGTGTAAATCGATTAAGTTAAATTATTCTAACAAAAAAACCAATTGTTAATTTTCTCCTCGAATGTGCTGACTGCGGAATTTTATTAGGAAGACAATATACATAATGTATGTATGTATGTACAAATCAGAGCTTTTGGTGAGTGGTAACTGTAAGATTTTATTAGAATTTTAATATATGTAGTAATGAGTATGTAGTAGTTAGCGGAGGCATAATCATGTATATATAAGCAATTTCCATTTAAGCCCGGCCCAAAAATGTTCGATCATGTCTAAACATGGTTGATCATGTCTAAACATGTTTGATCATGTCTAAACATGTTTGATCATGTCTAAACATGTTTGATCATGTCTAAACATCTTTGATCATGTCTAAACATGTTTGATCATGTCTAAACATGCATATGTAAATGTTCTCTTGGGCTTAGGTGTTAAGACTGCGGTCTTCATTGTCAGTCAGCTACCACTGACACTGGCCAATCAACGGTTTCAGAAAGGTTCCTGGTATTGTATTCCATACATAAGTACTATGTATGTACAATGTACATAGATCCTTAACATCCTCGTTTTCCTCTTCTAATCTCCACCAAAAAATAAAAAATTGTTCTATGAAATGGTGGTAAGTATAGCTATCCCGTGAAAATTAACTCCGATCCTTCTCTTTTCTTTTTCTTTTAAAGAAACAATACGAGTTCACTAAAATCAATTTCTACCCCTTCCTATTTTCATTTTCATATTAGTAGGTTTCACTTCTTCCGCGCGGAGGGACTCCACGCACAATTTTTTTTTAAGATGGTAGATGTAACGAAGACATTCGAAAATGTTGTTTCAGATAAGAGATATGATCTAACCAATTTAAATTTTGATCAATAAGCACACCTAAATACTTAAACTTTTCCACAACTTCAATTTTGAAACAAGACTATCCGCAAATTGAATCATCTTTATAACTGATTCCATTATTGAATGGTATGCAAGAACAGTCTAGACAACGGAACTTACTGCATGTTGAGGAGTGAAAGCAAAAATCTAAATCAGGAGGATCCTTTGAAGATAGGCAAAAAAACATAAGTTTCGTTTTGCTACTTATCATTAACTTGTGTGCCATGAACCATAAACCTAATAATCTAATATCATGGTTAATGTCAGCAACCAAATTAAGTGGACTGGACGAGGTATATGCAATCCCTAATTCATCAGCAAAAGCTATTATTTTACCTAAAAAACCTTGCAAGAATAAGGAATCAATAAAAATTTAAAAAATATTGGCCCGGGCCCGAGGACAGAGCCTTGGGGAACACCTTTGTTGATAAACAGGAACCTACTAAGATGATCATCAGTTTTCACTAACTGTCTTCTATCCTTGAGGTAAGATGAAAACCAACAACATGAAACTTCGAAAACCAGCAAGATATAACTTACAAAAAAGGATGTTATGGTCAACCATGTCAAATACCTTCGTAATGTCGACGAAAAGACCTGCAAAAATTTTTTTTCGTCCAATCCTTTATATAAAATGCTACTGAAAGCTAAAAGGGCATCCTCAGTGGAGAGGTCTTCTCTAAAACTGTACTGAGCAGCATTAAAGTAGTTTATTTTCTTTAGGTAACTCAGCATTCTTACCTTAACAGCTTTTTCAAAAACTTTTGATATGGACGAAAGCAAGGAGATTGGCCTATAATTATTTTTATCTTTTCTGTTACCCTTTTTTAAAAGAGGTAAAACATAGGCGCATTTCAATTTGTCAGGAAAAGTTCCTGAGCAGATACTTAAGTTAAAAAGATGAACCAGTATGTCGACAAGATAAAGCGCAATTCTTTTAATGGTTTGATTTGACACATTATCAAATCCAACAGCGTTAGAGTTATCTAAAGAATAAATCAATTTCAAGACTTCTGAGCCTTCTGTATTATGTACAGAAATGGTGTTCGACATTTTAAAAGGATCGATGCAGTAGTTTTAAAGTTATAAGAGGCACTTTGAAAACACTTTTAAAGCTGTATAAAAACAGTCATTACATCTTCAAGTTTTTTGCTCCCATCAAATTGAAATTTTGACACAATATTTCTGAGAAATTATGCATTTATTGAATTTTTAGCCCCCTCCTTAAACTATATAGTTCAAGTTCTTCAGATAATATGCCATCAATGTTATTGTAAAGATTTTCAGCATCATCCTTTTCAATTTATTTGTCTAAGGCATCGGAGGCGTGGTAAGAGGCACCAAAAGAGATTCTTCTTCAGTGTCTTCGTCATCCGTTCCTCTAGCCAATTCTTTCTCCAGTACTTTTGAATCAATTTCCACTTCGACAGTTCCTTCCATAATCATTTTGTCGACCTCCTTGTCTATGATAACTCCTGACAACATTGACAGTGCAGACTGCTTTCGTTTGCCAGCATCTTTGCGTCGCGAACGTGACTTCTTTTTCGCTTTTGAATTAATTGGTATTTTTAAATGAACCGCATTTATGTGATTTTCCAGACATTTTTTCGTCGATAGATTCTCCCCGCAGTCTTTCCACAAACACTTGAATTTTTGTCCCTCATGAACCCTCCGAATGTGTGCAAGCATATTGCATTTTTTGGTATAGAAAAGATCACAGCCTTCATGAGTGCATTGAAATACTTCCCTGTCCTCTTCATGGATCTTCTTGTGTTCTTTCAAATCGTACCTTGATTTAAACTCACTGGAACACATATCACACTGGTGTATTATTTTGTGTTCTTTTCTATGCGCTACCAGCGCAGACCATTTTTGAAAAATTTGCTCGCATATATCACATGTATAGGCCTTGCAAATGTGTTTCCCCAGGTAGTGCTCCTGCAAGAATTCTTTGGTACATTTTTTGCATCTAAAAGAAATCTTATTAGCCACAATAACAATTTTTTTATTGATGGATTACTTACTTGTAAGGACGCACACCAGTGTGCTTTACTTCATGCCGACGCAATTTCAGTCTTTGGGAAAATTTTTCATTACAGTGAGTGCATTTGTAAACTTTTGGATTTTCGTGAACCTCACGAATGTGTCGTTGTAGGCTATAATTTGAAGCGAACTTTTTGTCACAGAACTCGAAATGACATGGCACATTTTTAATTGTTTCGATTTTTTCATGAAAGTCTCTAAGATGCCGCTTTAAATGGGTGATAATAGTGTATGCCTTGTCGCAGCCCTCGTGAAAGCATTTATGTTTTCGCTAAAGGGAGATTTTAAAAATGTTTTGAAAAATAATAATAATAATAATGGAAAAATTACCACTCCTGTGTGTTTGAATTCATGGCGATCTAGATGAACATTGCGCATAAAAGATTGTCCGCAACCAGGAATACTGCAAACATATGAAAATTTTGGCTTTTCATTTTGAGGTGTTTCTGTCGAAAATACGCTTTCTAATTCACTTTCAGATGTGTATTTTAGTTTCGGCTGCATTCTGAACCCATGTGAAATTTTGGAAGTTGGTTAAATATATTCACACGTTTTTTGTTTTCTGACTCGTGTTTATAATTTTATCAAAAAAAAAAAAAACAAGTTTGATAATTCGTACCAAATGTCAGTGCAAAAGAGAAAGAAGCGTTTTAAGAGAATCGAGTTGCATTGGGCCGATTCACACTCAGTTTTACGTAGTTTCCCATTAGGGGGGTTTACACGGGCCAACATGCTCGACAACATGGCTTGACAACGTGGCTCGATGGAAGATATCAAAAAAAGATATCTCCGACTTGCGTTGTTGTTGTATTCACTTTTATTTAATGTTTTGACATTTTTTGCGGCTGCGGCTCTGCGTTCATTGTGTTCACCTAGTGAATGGTCGAGCATTGATGGTTGTCGAGCCATGTTGGTCCATGTAAACCTCCCTACTAGTAAAAAAAAATCAATCTTTTTTGATCCCAATTTGTCAAAATGGTAATTTTGTCACCGTTTGCGATCCAAAGTAAAATAATTGATTATTTTTCATTTTTGAATCAGTTTTACAGATCCCGTTTTTTAAAAGGATCTATTTTTTAAACACCAACACCAGGATGTCAGTTTGATGGACGACACTTTTACCGACGAAACACTTGCAATTCTCTCGTTGTCTTGTTCTATTAGTAGGGGAGCCCAAGAGGGGATTTCGCGCGTTACTCGAGCGCGTCAGAAAATCATATGGGGAGAAACTCCTACCATATATTAAACCTAATGCTGGGTTTACATGCATCTGCAACTGCGGAAGTGCAGAAAAGTAAAGCGAGACGGATGAAGATTACAAAGCACAAACGTTAAAAAGAGAGACGAATAGGATTATGGTTGCAGATGAAAAATTATGGTTGCAAAAAAAGTCGATCATCGGAAATACTCGAGCGCGTCAGATTAAAAGATGGTAGGTTGATTACATCGAGAAGAGTGTATATTTCAATAATCTGACAATTTGAGCGGGGCCTTCGTAAGTAGGCGAGTCACAAAGATGTAAAAAAAAATCGATGTTTCGAAATACTCGAGCGCGATTAATTTTTTTTTTTATTTTGAAGGTAAATTTATCAGGAAGTCGAAGACATCAAGTTGATCACTCTGTATAAAAATCTGACGCGCTCGAGTATTTCAAGGTCACGTGTTTTTTTACATTTTTAAAAATAAGCCATGACTGATCGCCCCACTTAAATTGTCAGATTATTGAAATATACACTTTTTAGAGTACACTTAACATTCACTTTGAAAATCTGACACGCTCGAATAACCTTTTATTTTTTGTTTTTTTAACCTCTCTTTACGCCCATTTGCCCCCAGTAAATCGTCAGATTAATATAAATCCGTTATAAGAAAGACAAAGCGCGTATACTCTTATGAAAATCTGACGCGCTCGAGTATTTCAATTTAACTGTTTTTTTTACATTTTTAAAAGCTCATACACGCCCATCGCCCCACTAAAATGAAAAACTGCCATACACTTTTTTTCGTTTTAGAACGTAAACTTCACAATCCAATAAGTCCCCATGACGCTTTAGTAACTGCAAATTTAGCGGCTCGGGCTCCCCTACTATATTGAAAACGAAAAAAATTCTTTTACAGAAATCCAATGGAAAGCCATATTACTTACAAAAGACTTCCGGCCTCTACTCCAACTACAAGATCAAGTTATGGCAAGACATCGGCTAGCGTAGGCGGCTTACCATTTGTCAGGCAATTGGCTTTCAATCAAATTTTTGGTTGTCTATTTTCAAAAAAGTAATTTATTTTTAACAATTTTTACACTGCTTTCTTTTTTCGATTCATTATTTTTACTTGCGATTATCTAATATATAAAATTTCCGTGTCACAATGTTAGTTACCGTACTCCTCCGAAGCGGCTTTTATGAAATTTTATACGCATATCCAGTAGGTCTGAGAATTGGCTACTAATATTAGATTTTACAGTCTCAGTGTAAATGTCATATCAACTATATTCTCAAGTAAATTTGTTACTAATTTGCTGGACAAAAATTATTTATTCCTATTTTATTTAGTGTAATTTGCATCATTAGTTAGTTAAGTGATTTATTAAACAACCACAAAAGTACTCAACACGCGCCACTAGCTCCCGCAAACAACGGCTAGGTATTGTGTTGTAAGTATAAATTATTCTTAATCTTAAAATTTTGTTTCCTTCTAACGCCCGTAATTTTCAACAGATTCTAATGGATATTATTTTACTGAGAATTGGTTGCGATCTATTTTTCATACCCGTAAATGTCGGCTCAGCAGATGGCGTTGCAGTCGGTATCTACGTTATTTTACAAAACGGCTTGACCGATATTGATGAAATTTTTTAAAAATATTTTGTGGCTCCGAGAATAGATTTACAACTTTTTTTCATACCAGTTTTCCCACGGGAACGGGGACAGGAGAGGGAACAGTAACGGGAACGAAAACAAAATTCTGAGCCGATATTAAAAATTCTTTTGATATTAAGATCTTATATTATCACTTCATAATGAATGTAGTTGTGTAGTTGGTAGCCCTGAAACCACCAAATATATTCAAAGCGAATGCTAAAGCTTTTTAACTCAGCCTTAATATTTTGGTATTGTACTGAGCACACAATCACAAGTTCATGCGACCCAGACGTGCCCATTTTTTAGGGCACTCCAATTTAATGGCTATTCCAATTGCTGCTCAGCTGGATGGAATATTCCAAACCCAGTTCGCTTTTAATTTGGAAAAATTTTATTTTATGTGTTGATCTTCGATTTTATTTTAACAAGGCCAATACTCGGTTACTTGGAAGATGGTAGTAGTTGAATTGTCTATCGCCGTAGACATGAACTAATTTTGATCCCAAGGTCAAATTTTGACACTTGTGTGTGTATAATAATAAGTACAAAATTTTATCTGCTGTTTAGTAGATTGAAATTTGGATCAGTTATTTACCCAAATAAAAAACAGAAATAAACTGATATTTACTTCAAATAATAATTTGTTTGCAATCCAAGTTTGTGTTTTAAGTGCACGACGCTTTTACGTGCGCACTGTTAAAAAATAAGAGAATTCGAGTTCAAAGCAAAATTTACAGACTACCCAAAAATCGTTATTTTTTCCTATAAAAAAATTGAGCTCCTTTTCTTGAAAAACAAGCTACGTAGCGCTTAGCTTGTGAATTTTGAAATAAAATAGCGCTGCGTTAAGCTCATTGACAAAAGAACACGTCCATCACACATAAATCCACCTGACATATCACGAATTCATATTAGACCAACCAACTGCTCCCATGCTTTCTCTTCAATGCCACTTGTTTACCTTTGCTTGATTCCCCATACCATTTATTATGTGTACATGTACATGTGAGTCATTTTCTCAATTAAGTCCACGTTCATGTTCCATCCAAGCTCCAACTCCCAAGTCTTTTCTCTGGCCACGCACCCTACCACAAAGGCACAAGCCTCATGAACGAAAAATCTATTTCATGAATGTATTGCACATGTCATTTGACTACAAACGCAAAATCTCTTATTCTGTCATCTCGGTTTCACAGTCCACCCAGGGGGTAGAGCAAAGAAAGTCGAGAATTTTGTTCATAGCAGAACAGAGTATACCAACCATACCACATACCTACACAAGCGAGAGAATTGCGAGCAGCTTAACATCTCTCCCTATTTATTGATCTCCGATTCTTGGTAGTGAAAATTGTGTGTCGATAACTCGGTCGGAAAATTTTTTTAATGAAAATCCTATACTGCTAACCGTGAGTGGTGGTTGCTGATAAATATATTCGCCTTTATAAACAATTAAGTGAACAGACAAATAATATATTTAACCAAACATGGCATTTGCTGGATTAAAAAAGAAAATAAACAAAGCAAACCAGTATGTAACAGAAAAAATGGGTGGTGCTGAAGGCACCAAACTAGACATGGACTTCATGGAGATGGAAAGGAAGACTGACGTCACAGTGGAACTCGTGGAGGAACTTCAACTGCGGACGAAGGAGTTCTTGCAGCCAAATCCCACGGCTCGAGCCAAAATGGCTGCAGTCAAAGGTATTTCAAAGCTCTCAGGCCAGGCCAAGAGCAACACTTATCCACAGCCCGAGGGCATTTTAGCCGATTGCATGCTTACCTACGGCAAAAAACTCGGTGAAGATGGCATCTTTGCATGTGCCCTCATTGAGTTTGGCGAGGCATTAAAACAAATGGCTGACGTAAAATACTCCCTCGATGACAATATCAAGCAGAATGTCCTCGAACCACTGCACCACTTGCAAACTAAAGACTTGAAAGAGGTAATGTACCATCGAAAGAAATTACAGGGTCGAAGGTTAGACTTTGATTGCAAGCGTCGACAAAACGCCAAACCCGAAGATGTACGCGGCTCCGAGGAGAAATTTGAAGAGTCCCTGCAGGCTGCTCAAATGGGAATGTTTAATCTTCTTGATAACGATACCGAGCCAGTGTCCCAGTTAGTGGTGTTCTGTGAAGCATTATACGACTACCACTCGCAATGTGCCGATATGCTTAAAGTCTTACAAGAAACACTACAGCAAAAACGCGAAGAAGCTGAAAATCGTCCAAGAGTTGAATTTGTTCCAAAATCTCTGAACGATCTAGAACTAGGCACACACGAAGATAAGCCAATGCATCTAGAGGTCGAGAGTGAGCCATGGGATGGTGGTAAGCAGCCATCGCCTTGTTCTTCGCCAGTCAAGTCACCAGCAAGGACACCAACCGTCAATAAGCAGCCATGCTGTCAAGCCATCTACGATTTCGAGCCCGAGAACCCCGGCGAGTTAGGTTTTAAAGAAAACGATATTATCCAACTCTTACAGCGCGTCGACGAAAATTGGTACGAGGGCACGGTCAACGGACGCACCGGATACTTCCCACAGTCTTATGTTCAAATTGTTGTCCCACTTCCAAATTAATCTCCTCTCCTCTAACTCCAAATCCACCAAACACTCTCTAAAACTCTAGCATACAGGTGTTGCTTGATCCAATGTTACAAATTATAATTATTACTTTACAATTACGATGCTTAACATGTATTGATATACCTACCTGAACAATATTAATGTTTAATGTTAAAGTTTAACCATTTGATTCGTGCGAATTTTTAAAAATAATTAATTAAACAAAAAGTAAAACAAAACCAACAAAAAAAAAAGAAATTTAAAAAAATATTGTATTTGTCTCTCAGAATATTATAAGATTTTGTTCTGTTCTTGGCCGAGGATGGCATAGCCGTCTCTTGCCTTCTAAATAATATGTTCGTGTCATTGTGAAAGACAGTATTGTAAACGGAATTATTGTGCATAAATAAATTAAATTGAATGAATAAACAAAAAAAAGAAACAATAAGAAGAATTATACAATAATAAATAAACTATCTATATCTATCTGAATTGGGGTTTCATGTTGATTCTTAAGAATTTTCTTTGCTTCAAAGCAAAAGGTCTGATGCATTTTTGCGCTTGTGCGAATCTAATTTACCTACACACCATTTGTCCTTTCTGTGATTACAGATTGCAAATAGTACAACCTCAATGAATGAACATTCTGCTGTGGGAGGGGTTTTAACCACAACTGGAGTTGCATCCACTGAAAATAATGAATTATATTTGCTACCAAAAAACGGATAACTATGTCCTTCCAAGAAGTTGTTATACATTCGGATTATGTGACATTATTATATATTCATGTATATGTACACACATATATTTATCTTGAAATAATCGATTGTTCACACTGTCTGACGTAACCAACATTTAATGTTTTGGGTTATTTTCATTGGTGAAGATTTTTTAAGCAAACAATGAGGAGCTATGGTGCGTGAGGAAAATATATATATTTTTTTTAATCAAGTAAAAGTTGTCAGCATAATTTGCAGACAGCAAGGAGTGGGCTTAAGATTGGACATGTTGTTCTTATTTTGATTTTCTTTTTTGTGGGGAATGAACAGAGAAAAAGGCGACAAGGTACGCATAATAATTTAAAAAATCAATAGAACAGAGAACTTCTCTTTTGCTGATGCATATATTTTAATGAAACTTTCAATGTCATGAATTAAAGAAAGTGAAGTAAGTAGTAGAAAGAGAACAAGTTTTTGCCTTTTATTTGGTAGATGCACAGAGCAAGGGTATAGTTTTATTCTTTTTTCCGGATAGCATTCGTCTCTATTTTTGTGCCGCTTTCAACAACTAAAAATTCAGTTGAATTAGCAAGTGCTTTTGTGATTGGCGTTTGATAAATAATTTGAGAATCTCGAGTAGAGTTAAGATTTCACACATTCATGCCAACTGTTTAAGATGTCATGGGTGTTAGATGGTTGCAATTTGCAATGGTATAAGAAAAAAAGACAACACAACCACTCTTAGAGGACTCCAACCTAGAATTAGCCAAATTATTTTAACCAAGCAGAATGATGAATGATTACAATAAGAATAGGGCATAATATATGATTCACTCTAAACTTTTGGGCAACTCCTTTTTATTAATGATGATTGGTGAAGATATAGAGTACATGTGATGATGACATAATTCACATAAAAAATTCAAAACTAAATAAAGAATGAGTACAAAATGAAGAAACCGGAAGGTTGAAGTTGAACCGGACATGAAAAGTAAAGGGAGGAAGAAAAGTTAAATACATGAAAAGAGTTTGGGTGGCATTTTCAAAACACCTGAATGCGAATGCTAAGCTGTAATTTTAAACTTCTCAAATATCTTTTTACCATGACACAAGACTTCTCTTAACGTGGTATGATGAGTTCATTCTGCTTGATTTTTCAAGTCTAGATCATCAGAATATCACACGTAACAAAATCGCCGATCAAATAGCCAGGCAGGGATCTCAGGTGTAAATTCGAAAGCATCATCGGTGACGAGATCTGTCAATGGGTCGTTCCATGGTGTAACATCCGAAACGCACACTTTTCGACACAATGGAACTCTTAATCCTTAGGCTAAAATCTACAAATCTTACAATTAAAATAAAACAACTAAAAACGTAGAAAATAAACAATTTTAATTGCTAAAATATCAGCATAAGGATTAACAGTTTTATGAGTCGAAAAGTGTCCGTTTCGGGTGTTACCCGTGGAATGGTAGTATGTTAACACCTAAAAAGGATGCTCACCAAAAGTCAATAAACGTGTCTTGTGGCTCTCGCGAAGGACCATCATCTGGTTGCTGTGACTACTTCGAAGTAGTAGCATGAAATCAAAAGTACTTAGTTCACATTTAACCACTTCAAATCAGTTGAATGCAACGCAACCTGGAGAAGATAGTTAAAACTTAAGCTAAAAGAAACGAGTCTTTTCATAAGGACAATGCTATACATCGCATTGTCCTCATGCTGTCAGTCGTTAAATAACATACAGGGAAAATATTTAAAATTTTCACAAATAGACATACGAGTCCACCTGGACGTTTTTGACGCCGATTTCCATTGCTACTCCAAAGAACTTTCTAAAAAGTGTTTTTTTTTTTCGAAAACCGATCTATTGGGCCACCAGATCACTTTTTGATGTACACCAGCAGTTTGGAGTTTTGGATGAGAAAAGTGAAGCAGTGAAATATTTATTTGAAAAGATATTTGTTGTTTCAAGCAAGAGGATTTGTAATTATGTAGATGCTACTACCCAAATGGTTTTTGAGTTTTTTGAAATAATATTTGTTATAGAGCACAGCTCAAAATTGGACTTGAACTGGAGCACATACCCTTTGCATTGGTCATGAAAAAACGAACATTTCAAAAGTGACAATCACGAACTTCGAACTTCAATGTAATAGGCGACCCCAGTATGTACCTCCATGCCACAGTAGAATCGTCGATTGAACGTAATTTTTTAGAAGTTAATGAGAACCCCAAGTTTTCGTCAAAAGCAGTTAGAACTATCCACACTCATTTATATTAAGTGGCATATTGAAAGATAAGCTTTCGAGCGATTCAAAAGTAAGAGTTTGTGAGTTTGGCCAAATACTTACATATATGACGCTACCTCACAGCGCCTTCGATGTAGCAATTTTAAAACTCAAAAACTTTGTTTTTTTGTAGTGATTAAAGTTAAATTATAGTTATTAGCAAAAAATTGTAGGTACTTACCCCTCGAGAATTGGCATGGATACTTATCTCATGTAGGTACTTTCCACTCTTTCTTTACAAGACCAAGACCAGTGATCAGAACAGAACTAGCACCAATCAAAGGGAGTTCAAAATAATTCGCACTTTTAAAAGATGCTTGATCTTTCCAATGCAAAAACGGTGATGATTTTGATTTTTTTGTGGCTCGCTGTTTCTCAAAAAACAAGAATTCGAAAGAAATTTACATATTTACGTTGTCAGCACCTGGTCTTTCTCGATTTTTGTTTATCCATCTACGGTTCTACGGATCACATTTACGATCTAGATCTGCATACTGCACCTCAAGTCTCAAGAATCAAGATTGAAGATTTAAGAAAATACCAAACGAAACGTAAAACCCGTTATCTTTGCTTACTCAATCTCAATCCCACAGATACGACACAAGAGGGCAAACCACACACACACTACAGCATCTGTGCTCATCCTCAAAATGACTTCACAAACACCACATAATTTTCAGATTTCAGAACCCAGTTTGAAATCCGAAAATAAAGTGGAGTTAGTAGTTTCACAGACACAACTTTATATTCAGCTGAAATTGCGTGTATCACAGATGGATCTAATGTTAACAAAAGCAATACCGAAGTTGAGGCAGGGGCAAGAGAAGTAATGGTTTTCCCTTTTGTTCTTTATGTCTCTATGTCTATGACTCAATACCACAGAGCATTGACCTAATAGATATGGACTGCTAGTAACCAACTTTACGAGGGGTCCATTTAAGAGCAGCGCTTTAGTTTTGGGTGGTATTTTTATGAAGCTACCACTATAGCAACAGGAGCAACAGAATAGCCATTGGGACTGGCCATCACGACGCGTAGCGGCAAAAATAGAAATGAGCAGGGGCACAACAAGTCACATTTTGTATTGAAATTGCCACTTTTCCAAAAAAATTGTTTAAAAATATAATGTTTTGCCGGTCGAATATTCGAAATTCTTATTGAAATGGATTAATAAAAGTGTAAAGAAAAATATGAAATTAAAGCACAACCAAAAAGTTTACTGGAAGTGTCCAAAATGCAAGTGCAAAAACGAGCTGTGATTTTCAACAAAAATTTAAGTTGAAAAATATGAATTAAAATTTCCACAAAAGCACAAATTAAGCTCTTAATCAAGAATGTGCGTTAGGCCGGCCACTGACGACACAATATAACTGCGCAAACTGGAGTTTGCGCAGTTATATTGTGTTGTGAATGGGGTTGTTTGTGCTGTTTGTGCAGTTAACTGTGTAAAAATCAAAACTATTTTGATTTTTGCTCAAGTCTGCATACTTGTGCAGTTATTTTGTGCGGTGAATGGCAAAAACTGTACAAACTGGTCAGTTTTAGTTTTTTTTTCACAGAGTGCACATTGATATTTTGCTCATTTTTTCTTTTTTTTTCTTCAACGCAATAGCAAGTAGTATATAGAGAGCGTGTTTTTTACACATGTTTACTGAGATGAAACTTTTTTGAACTAAGAACTGTGCAGTTCACTTGTATCGTGTGTGGCGAAATTTGAATTGCGTAAAATGTCAGTTTGCGCAGTTATATTGTGTCGTCAGTGGCCGGCCTTAGTTTAAATCAATAAAATATCGAAGACCACTCATAATTCAATGAAAATTTAAGTTAAACAAAATTTATCATCCCCTCAACAAAATCTCCGTAGCGCTTTGTTTACATTTTTTCCCATACAAAAATGGCATATTCTTAAATTTTTCAAAAGCAAATTAAATACATTTGAAAGGTAAAAATCACTCGTGTGAACCTTTTTATTCAAGCTTTAACATTTTAAGATGCTAATGCGTTCATAGTTCAATCACTTTTATTTGATTTTATATTTTATTTAAATTATTTAATCCGACACCATTTCTTCTTTTTTCAGTACAATTTGTATGGGCTGTCAAAACAGCATTTCACTTTGTGCCCCCACTTTAGTTCCAAAACAACCGGCAGGTGGTGTGCAAACTCATGTTCCCAGTCCCAATTGAAGTACTGCAATGAGAAGAACTTTTTGCTTTTCACTGGTTTCAGTAGAACTGGTATTATATTTTTTTGGCACAACAAACTAAAGCAGCACCGTCGCTGTCGACAAAAGTTCTGCAAGGTTTGTATTGAAATGACATTTAACTAGCAGTCCATATCTATTATGTCAATGCCACAGAGTAATTTCAGCACGAAGTGTCAATAAAACGACCAATGTAATCATGCTCTACAAACTAGATATTAGTTTGCAGAGCATCACAAAAATCAGCTGATAACCTCAGAGTAGGTAAATGCATATCGTATCACATTCGTCTGAAAAAACCTCAATTTTTTTCTGATGTGAAATCAAACATTGCTTCCCATTTAGCTCTCACTATTTTCTATTATTTAAGTTTATTATTGACTTTCATGGCAAATAATGTTTATTATGTCAACTTTGAAAATATACAAAAAGAAAACTTACGGCGATGTTCACACTGGTCAATTTGTTGAAGCAACAAATCGACCAAAGTGTTCACATTGGTCAACGAATCGACTGCAAATCAATACCGACGATTTGGTGTAACAGAGAAGGAGAACAAGAAAACAATCGCATTTATTCGCACGAAGCTTCAACAAATCGACCAATGTGAACTTCGTCTAAAAGATAAAAAAAAGTAATTTTAACCTCTCACACGAGAACGATAGGCACATAAGATACCCTATAACTGGATTTGAATTGTTGTAGCTAGTTAAAAAGAGATGTACATATTTCGCACAGGTGAAAACATCACGAAGTGTCATCGCAACGCAACCAAAAACTTTCCTTTGTGTTCGTTTGTCAAAAAAAAGAAAAAAGAAAATACTGTCAGAACGACAGAACGTAGAGAAGTGGAAAACACGAAAAAATTGATTCCTCGCTACCGAAAAAACCAAACGTTACTCAAATTTCTAGCAAAATAATCCTTTTCACCTAATTTGCCACCTTACGAAAATGGAATACGAAAGCGTGCTTATTGTTAAACCCGAAGTATTTATCTACAAGATTCCCCCAAGAGCCAGCAATAGAGGATACAGGTGATGATAGAAAAGAAATGTTACAACAACGATGATTCAGAAGAAGAAAAATAAGAATCCTTAATTCAAAAGGAAATTTATCAATAATTAAGCTATCAGTTGTTTTTCTTAACATTTATTTGATTATTTTGTATACTATAAATGCGCATGATTTGTTATCAATGCAATAAGTTTAAGTATTAAACAAAAAAGTAAATCAACTGACTCCCCTTTTTTTGCCAACACTACACTTAACAGAGCTGCTGACTGGAATCTTGGCGAGCCAACATGGACGGGACGTATGCGTCTGGTTGCAAAGGGCACAACTGTCAACCTTAAGCTCGAGGACAAAACTTCAGGTGCACTATTTGCCAATTGTCCAATTGATACATATCCAGGTGTTGCTATCGAAGCTGTTTCAGATAGCTCAAGATATTTTGTTATTCGCGTACAGGACGACAATGGTATGAGAAGGAAATGAATTAAATAAAAGATAACTATTCGATTGCAGGAGTGTCTTCTGCAGGTCGGTCGGCATTCCTTGGGCTCGGATTTGGCGATCGTTCTGATTCATTTGATCTCAATGTGGCGCTGCAGGATCACTTTAAATGGGTGAAGAACCAAGAGCAGATAGAAAAGGAGAAAACTGAACCCAAGCAAGAATTAGATTTAGGCTTTAAGGAGGGTGAAACCATTAAAATTAACATGAGAATAACTGTGAGAAAAAAAAAACAATCCTATAGATATCAACAAAATAAAAAAATTTAATTAAAAATATTGTTTCAGAAAAAGGATGGATCGGATGGACCATCTCGAACGTCTAAAGCGAAAAGTGGAACTGGCATTTTACCACCACCGCCAGGCGGTGTGGGCAAAATTGCTCCACCACCATCTGGAGGTGGCGGCAGTGTTAGACAGAGTCCTGCTGCATCGCCTGCACATAAACCTCAAAGTGGAACTGAATGGGGTGATTACGCTTCTGCTGGGTAAGAATTTCAACTTATTTATTGAATTCTATATTTGTATTAAGTTTGAACAAAATAATTTGCCATTCCTGCCTTCATAAAACTATCGTCGGATAGGCTACTTGGATACCTCTGTATCCATGTAAGTTATCTGTATATTTCTTTGACATGAGATTTCATCAACACAAAGCTATTTGTTTCTTCTAACCAACATGAGTTAATAAAGGGTAGATCGACTTCGATGAATTTAAGTTTTTTCAAATTTCTGCTTTAACCAGTAATGGAAAGTAATAAACAAGTCGATTCTCTTTACTTTTATAGAAATGAAATAGATTAGGCTTCAATACACCATTGTTAAGACTTTTTTTTACTGGAAGGCGACAAACGGTAAAAATTGCATATCGAATTCTATTGCAATTATGTCGGGTCTTCCACTGGGAAGACTTCTCCTAAGTAGAAAAATCCTATAACCCTCTACTGTTTTTGAAAGCCTTCGTTTTACTTTAAAAATAATAAAAGACGATCGCAGTTCAAGTCCGATAATAATTCAAATCGTCAACATGCTTGATTTACAGCAAATTTAGACCAAAAATATGGTTAAGAACTGGACGTTTTGAAAAGTGGACTTCAAACACTAATACGTGTGAAACGACGCATCGATTTTAATTTTTACATGTGGTCAAATCTATTTACATTGACCCAAGAAAAAAGATATACAAAGCTTTAGGACGGTCTGCTTATCAAATGTTCTTTACGTCTACATTTCGGGACTGTTTACTTTGCATATCTTGGCAAGATTTGGGTACTGACTTCCAGAAAAATAAAAAGAATGGTGCAACAGAGCGAAAAACTCCAGAGCCTAACGCATTTCTCACAAGCATACCTTGTGAAGGAATGGAGGGGACCTACACTTTTCTGCCGGTTCCGAATGGCTAATCGAGAAAGCGCTTTTCATGGCAATGAATTTGCAAACGGAGTACTTGACAATTCCTTGCGAAAGGTGATACACGCGCAAAAACATTTTTGCCTCAGTTGAGATTCGAACCACGAACTTCTGGGTTAATAGCAGACATGGTAACCATCACGCCACGGGTACCACTTCCGCTTCCAGAAAATAAAACGAATTTATCTAATTTGTTCGATTACTAGAGCTCTTTATCAATTCAGTTAACCTTAAAGATAGTGAATGGAGAGTATCAAACATTTATTTGACGATTTTGTGAGACAACACCTTTTAGTTTTCATAGGACTTCACTGCTCCTCCGGAGATGTGATTATCATGAAAGTTTTAAAGCTGGTTAGAGCGTAACAAAAAGAACTCGGTATGTTTTACGACGATTTTTGAGTCATAGTAAACAGGAGAGTTCCCGAAACCGAACACTAAAGGACATCGTAATCGACGTTACGAACAATGGCTGGATGGGGAGAAGTATCTGTGTTTGCAGCGACAGCCAAGCTGTGCTTAATACAAGGAATACAAGAGCTCTTTGAATGCGGTCGGAAGATTAAATTCTTTGAGTCTCGTTTTGGTTCCAGGCCATCACGGCATAACTGAAAATAAGATCGCCGATGAACTTGCTAGACAAGGATCTCAGACAGCTTTTTCAGAACCTGAATCCTCGATAGGTCAACCAGCGTCCTCAACGATTGGATCTGCCAAGAGCACAACCGTATTTGGCATGCCTCCATTGTATGCAGACAGACCAAACGTATGCTCCCCAAACGTAAATAAGAAGACTGCAACATTTATTCTATTTGTATTTGTATTTAGCAGCTTATAAGCATTTAAACTTGTTAGGCTTAAGTGATACCACGCTCTGGTGAATCTTGTGCAGAAGCAGAGCACTTTCTCTGTGAATGTCTTGCTTTTACTCGCATGAGGTTACAGATACTCGGCGCAGACATGGTGAAAGCTGGTAACTAAGGCTCCTTATCATGGCAGCGTATTTTGGCTTTTCTCCGAACATCTGTAAAATTATAACAAATAGAAGGTTCCTAACTGGTAGTACAATGGACCGGTATTTAGGTCTGAGTGCTCCACCTGAGATTTAAAAAAAACCTCCAACAGAAAAAAATCGACTTCATTGCATCACAAATTTCTACCTTTGCTCCCTCTGGTTTTTTTTTTTTTAAGTATGAATATTTCTTCGTGTTTTTTTTTTATTTTCAATATTAAATTATCTATACTTACAGTTTCAAATGAAAGTTTTAAATCAAAAAAATGGCTGTCTCGCAAGAGTAACCTTTTCTAAAACCAGATTGTTGGCGCACTATTGAATTGCTATTTTCGAAGTATTGTTATACACAGTTGTTTAAAAACCACTTTTGCAAAAACCTTTTTACAAAAAGGCATAACAATCCCTGGGTTGAATTCTTAACATTTCAATGTGTTTATATTTTTTCTATTGGGATCGCCAAGGATCTCTCCTAGTAATCAGGAAGTTTTATTGTGTTATCGAATCCATGTAGGGATACCAGCGTAACCCCCTAATGGTGTTAAAAATGAATAAATAGGGTGGCACAATAGAGATCGGAAAACCACGGAGTGGAAAATGTTGCTATAGTTTATATACACAACGAACTCATCTCTTTGGAAATTCTAAAGCATTTCTATTTTCAGAGGGAACAATCAAGCACAAGACCAGCAGTCAGCCGCAGCAAACGCTAATTGGGTTCAGTTCTAAATCATATAACTAAAATGTTATTGTAAAAAATTCAACCGACAACCATAAATAAATAAAATAATTAATAATTTAACATACAAAAATATTTACATACAAAAATTAAATAAGATGTCTTATTGATAAGAAGGATAAAAACATTAACGAAAAAAAAAATAAGTATAAACTTTGTTGAACTGTATTTTTACAACATATATACATATATACAATACATAAAATTTGAAGAAAGTCAACACCAATGAGACACCGATTGGCAAAAATAAAATGAAAATAAATAAGTAAAGCAATTAAACATGTAGTTCAAGTTTTTTGTTTTTAAGTTTAGTTTAAATGACGTATTAAAATTTGTTATATTTTATATTTAATTCTATTAGAAAAAGCGTAAACAACAAAAAAGAAAAAAACAGTAATCGAATGTAACATAGTTGCTTAAATATTCCAAATTTTCATGGGGCGAATATTCAAAACTTACTATTCGCAACTTGGTTGCAAGTGAAATATTTTTGTACTTATGTATGAAGGCAATAGTTTTTGTTCTGTTTGAAGATAATATGATGTATGTATTTTTTTAGTTTCTATAATATGAATTGAGAACAAAATAATAGAAAATATTTAAACGAATGAATGTAAAATAGCTTACAAACAACAACTCTACTCGGTAAAAATTAAGTAAATGAATAGAAATCAACAATTTTGGATTATATTCAGTATATCTGTATATCTGTACTATTACAACTGCTATGTCTAGCCTAAAATGAAAAACAATGAAACTGTAAAAATATTAAATCATATTCTAATCATTACATAATTATATAACTGTTATCCCTGTTCCAGACAGATAAAGAAACTCCCTATACAATAAATGTTTGTTTTTTTCGTTCACCCTTTCATGAAGATTAATTACTAGTTTTTCTTTAAAATCCGATGTGAATGTTTAATAACTTTTTTTTTTAATGTTTAAATTGTTAATTTAAAGTGTAGATATATTCAAAAATCTCACGTTAATACAGTAGCAGCGAACGAAACATTCCGCAGACAATTAACTAATATATCATTAAATAAAAAATATTATACAATAAAGTTTGTTGTGTATGGTCCCCTTACTAAACCCTTTCCATGTATGCATATAGCATCAAACATATTTTACAATTCTGTTACGGTTGCCGCTTTTCTACTCGAAAAATGATTTCGATTATCGTTTTCCATTTATTATTCTCGTTAAACTTTCACGTTCAACGGCTATTCATTTGAGAAGTTTAGGCCTACATTTAGTAGCTGGTTTAGCCAATATTACACAACCATTGGCTACAGAGAAATTGCAAATCAGGGTTATTGATGGAAGCTTCAGTCCGCCGGCAGCGGCAGGGAGGTGCAGGCAGGGAGTACAAGGCTTGAAATAATACAGTCATACACCCCTGTTCTGATTTGCGTTCGGATACCATATTCTCCCGTTTTAGAATTTTTGCGGTTCTCAATTCCGAATCCGTACGTTTTCAATTCGCTTATCATTTTGTTAGCGGAATTGAATCCGGTTAATGAATTCTGTAGAGCATTATTTATTGCTAGAAATGAAAAATAATAAACTATATTAGAACTAACAATAGGCGTGTTTTTTTTTAACCTAGTATATAGTACAGCATTCGAGTTAAAAAAAAACGATCTGTCCACAGTATTTTCAGTACTATTTTCAGCAACAAGATGGAGCTCAACGTCAAAGCTTGCTGCTACTTTTCAAAGCTCTCTGTGAAATTCAAGATGAAACAAAATCAAATTCATACTAGGTTTGTTTCGTTAATTGTTCTATCAAATGAATAACGATACAAAGCCAGGTATGAATTTGTATTTTTTTTCTTATTTTCCATACATCAGATTCTCTCTTACAGCTCTTTTTTACTATTTTTGGAGGCATCGTCCAGCAGTGAAGAAAGCTCTATGTCAAAGTCAGCTGTTTTGTTGAAAAAAACTTTCGGGTATGTTCGGGGAGTATGTAAAAAGATTTTAAAAACTAATCTTTGATGAGATTTTCCATTGGCAAACAGAATCAATTTATTTTTTATCCAAACCTGTGGTAAAGCAATTTTACACTATTCACCAGTCTTTTCGATAGGTTTAGAAAGAAAATAAGTTGATTCTATTAACAAAACCGTGAAATTGAACTATAATATTACCGCACAAATAAACACAACCCAAATTAAATTAAGTTGAAACACGTACTGCTAGTCCCAAACTTGAATTTCTATTGAAGAATGTTTAATTTTCATACATATATCTTTCCCTTTTGACCATTTTTTACTGCTTTGTTTGTTTGTTTGATTTGTTTTTTTCTTGCATTGGGCTATATTTTTTATTCAAATAATTCCATGAGTAAAGCTATAAGCTTCAGCAAAAAAGAACTAGTGCAAAATCCTGTATTATATACACCACCAGGTAAGAAACAGGGCAAAAATTCAATATGAATATAGTTTTTATTTCTTTAATTTTTAATCGAGAGAAAAAATTTCTTTGCGAATACCACATTTTTTTTGAACACGTCCTTTCGAAAAAGCTTTGATGAACTGAAATCATTGGTGGCGCCATCTTATTTTCAAAGCTGGAAACTATCAATCCACAGCAATGCCATCCCTGTTTTCACTGTGGAAAATTACGACAGTAAAATGATTTGTTGTTGTTCCCCAAGGGAAATTTTTACTGTACTATATACTAGCATAAAAAAAAACACGCCTAATGCAATAAAGCTGTAAATAGTTCCAATAAACACAAACATTTATTTTCCAACACGTTTTTGTGACAAAAAATCAGTAGTGAATCCGTTCGGAAATAAGAACACACTTTTTAAATCCGTACGGATTCAATTTCGGTTTCCGTTTTGAATTCGTACGAAAATCAGAACAGCCATGATAGTAAAGGAGCCCCAGTCAGTCGTACCAGCAGTAAAAAGCCATCCGTATGCATAGTAAGACTTAGGGTTGTAGTGCTAATATTGGAGTAGGTACACTACAGGAAGAGTAATAAAGATATATTCGGCCTTATCGAGGTAACCGTCGGAGCGGAGGTTTCTCCGCAACGCATCTTTTTTCGAAAATTCAATTTTGCTTCGAAGGAGTTATCGTCGTAGGAAATTTTTCACAAATGCGGCAATGCATTGCATTCCCAAAACTAAAATCTCCGCAACAAAAACTTATCGGAGAACGTCCGATGGGAGAACTGCCACGAAGCAAAATGTCTCTGATCAGAGAGAATTCCGCTC
Source organism: Melanostoma mellinum (assembly GCA_914767635.1). Taxonomy (NCBI): domain Eukaryota; kingdom Metazoa; phylum Arthropoda; class Insecta; order Diptera; family Syrphidae; genus Melanostoma; species Melanostoma mellinum. The sequence goes on along the minus strand of OU612059.1, from coordinate 2,880,733 downwards.
CGACAGTTACCTCGATTGATTTACATAAATTTCGTGACACAAGGGACCTGCCGATCCCCCAGAGCTATTGTCTGTTGATCTACCTATCAGGGTCGCCTTCTGTTTCTGCCTACCAGAGTCTTCGGACGCCTGCTGTTTCTGCCTACCACGGTCTTCGGACGCCTACTGGTTCTACCTACCTACCACAGGTTAGGTACCATAGGTACCATAGGTTGCCATACTCGCTAGGGTGAGTTAGGGGAAAACCTATGGCAAACCTATGGCTAAAAAAAAACTCAATTTGACATTCAGGGCGAATTTAGGTTTCTCAAAAAACGTTTTGTAGTGACCCTAGGGCAACCCCAGGGCTTCAACGAACAAACCAATAATCACAAAATCCAAATTAGTATAAAGTTTTGCGCAAACCAGCGAATAAGTACGTGCGATACGATTGCGTTACTGCGTGAACACAATGAATGCAGGGCCGCAGCCACCAGAATTGTCAAAATATTAAATATAAGTTAATACAAAAACAACGCAAGCCGGAGCCGCACAAGTTAACTTTAATTTAACTCTTGTGGTTGCGGAAGTACTTTATTTTATTCACGCAGTTAATGCAATGTTTCATTTTAACAGAAATCGCATTGTACGCACTTATCGCGCTGGTTTGCGCATGATTTAAATCTGTCGCAGTAACTTAAGATTTCATACCTGGCAGTACTAGACCATTAGCAAAACACCTGTCAACTGTCATCTGTCATCAGCAATTCAGTCCACAATCCACATATTCTGTCAAATAAACGTAAGCAGAACTTTTACTAATCATTCCAGGACTTTGTTCAAGAAATTCAAGCACAGAAGGATGAAATTTCTAATAAAATAATTCAGTATTTAAAAAAATAAAATAGCAGTAATTATGTACACTTTACTGTCCGGTTTATACAAGCATCTAATGCAAAAAGATGAATACTGCGTTGTCATTCTTGGACTAGACAATGCTGGGAAAACGGTAATCGACAAGGATTTTCTTTTTGAAGACGTCTTATTCTTTCTGAATAAATATCTTATTTTGCAGACTTATTTAGAAGCTGCTAAGACAAAGTTCACAAAAAACTATAAAGGTATGAATCCAGCGAAAATCACAACGACAGTCGGCCTAAATATTGGTCAAATTGATGTGCATGGTATCCGATTGAATTTCTGGGATCTTGGAGGACAGCAAGAGCTCCAATCGCTGTGGGATAAATACTACGAAGAATGCCATGCAGTAATTTATGTGATAGACTCTAACGACCGCGAGAGAATGGAAGAATCGAAGCAAATTTTTGGTAAGCTGTTGAAAAAGAAACAGGTTGTTATTCCGAATTTCATTTTTATTTCACCAGACAAAATGATTCAAAATGAACATTTGTCCGGAGTACCACTGCTAGTCTTAGCCAATAAACAAGACCTTCCCGATGTAATGGGAGTGAGAGACATTAAACCGGTATTCCAGCAGGCAGGGATTCTTATTGGACGTCGGGACTGCCTCACTATGCCAGTGTCGGCTTTAACAGGGTATGTTTTTATATTTTTATCTAAAAAGTCGTTTAACTTGAAAGTTTCACTTTATAGGGAAGGTGTTGACGAAGGCATTAAGTGGCTAGTAGAGGCAGTAAAAAGAAACTCTATTGTTCGACCGCCAATGGAAAATGACTGAAACACACTTCCAATCTTCTTTACCACATAAGTTTTAACTGTAAATTAGTTCTATGCGATAAATGCAAAAGTACTTCTGTAAAAAAAAAAACCAAAACTAATTGTTTGCATGTATTTATATGAAAACAACAATAAGAAACATTTTTAAGCGAACTTAAACTTTTTGTTTGTATTTAATGCAGCGAAACGATAGTCTCACAAGCAATACAAGTTCTTATCAGAGAATTAATTTACTTTCACCTGATAATGAGTATCTACGTTTTATTGGAACGAATTTATTTACGTGTGCACACCTTTGTATAATATTCTTAGATAAGGTGCCAACTAGTCGTACAAGTGATTGGTGTGCATGAGCACCTCAAATTTAGTTATTTTTTCGGAAGAAGTTTGAAATAAAAGAAATGCTGTGTTGAAATTGAAGTAATTGATAAGTGTTTCGATTTGGTCAAGTTTCCAATTCAGGACCCACCTTTTATTTTGTGAAAAAAGAAACAAGTTTAAGTTTCAAAATGTATCCATACTATGAACAAGAGTGGAGTGTGCTGCCACCAGAGAATAATAGAAGGTTTGTTTCGCGGTGATTATGAGACATTCAATTGGTTACTTACGATTAGGTTTTTTTTTTTTTTGAGAAATATTGTAACACCTGAATCACCTGTTTTGGTGGCTTTTTGTGATAAAAAATGTTATCGAAATCAAAGATTTTAAGCTCGTAGAAGGTCGTCTTTTCTCGTTTAGAGAAAACCTATTTTTTATTAGAAGGTTATATGAAAGGGGGGAAAATTGATTTAGAATCATTATGTCAAATCATTGGATGTTGTTCTTTTTCAATGATGTTGAGAAAATTTTAAGGAAATATGAGAATTTGAGTGCGCAGTGTTTAGTGAGGCCTACAAAAAAAATACCGAAAGTAAGGCGCATAAATTTATCTAAAAGCGATATAGGTATATGTAGACCTCGTTTTTCAACAAAAAATGAATGATACAAAAAAATTCAGATTACAAAAAGTCATTCAGTTATTGTTGATTCTTAAAAACTGCCCCCTGTGTAATGGCCGGTTCTACAATCACGTGCATTCTGAGATTATGATAAAAAATAATAGTTACCTTGCTTCGGAAAGAAGTTATCAGTATCAGACCAAGTAAGTGCGTTATGCCCAATTGCGCCTATCCAGTTTCATTCAATTTTATTTGTTCGGTAGATTTTTAAATTTCATTTTTTAGTTGTAAAGTTTGAGCAATGTAAAGTTTCAACATCATCTCTTCAAATCCGAAAATAAAGTTGTATTTTCAAAATCAGTTACTGGACAAAATTCGCTGTGGATGTGGAGGACCCTTTGAAATCCAACGGACTACGGCGGACTCAATAGGCCATCCTCAGAGCTCAGACGCAATTTGCTTTGTTGACATACTACGTTTGGACTGCTTGTGAAATAAATTTTTTTTAAAAACCTAGCAAATTTGTTGTCGACAGCGATACTCACGCTTTTGATTTTAGCGCCGAAATACTGCATGAATAATACAAATAGATAACGCTAACGAAAAACAGATGGGGTGCCAAAAAGTTTGCTCTTTTTCTATCATCTATAATCTTCTTGTTTTCTTCAGCCATTTAGTAAATGAAGTAATAACACAGATTCTTAAAATTGATGTTTAAAGAAGTTGTGGGTATCTCATTAATATTTTTTATGGTTTTAAGCTTTCAACTTACTTTGACCATGTTCGGGGTAAGCTGAGCTATGGATTTTATCACTGAAAACAAAAACAAATCAATACTGAGCACTTTTAACTCAGTTTGATTTGTTTTTTATTGCTGAGCTGTTATAAAAATTTAAAGATTGCTAGCGAAGCGAGGCTAGCATATTTGATAAAACCCAACCTAGTTTTAATTTCCCTTGCGAACGAGTTCAGCTAACAAATCAAAAATTTCCTGCATCTGCCACTTCATTCCAACAACACAAAAAAAAAATATATCCACAATCCACACACGAATGTCATCGTCGTCACAAGAAGAGTGCTCGGTCAAACCATCCGTCATTTCGTGTGATTTTATGTGATTTTATTTCCGTTTATTTGGATAGTTTTATCCTAATTTACTACTTATAATAATAACCATTCGAATCCGCATACATTCCGCAACCGAAAGGCAAATTTATTTTGTAAAAACCCCCAGTGTAAAGTACAAAAAGTGAATTTCCAAAAACAACAAGAGCGAGAGAAAAAAATATATCCCCTTGTCGTGTGTCATTCAAGTCAACCAACCAACCAACAGAATTTTTTCTTCTCACTTTTCGGGCTTTTAGAGGAGAAAACAATTAACAAATAATTTGCTAAAACTCCACTTTACCACACAGGATACCTAATTGTAAACAGGAATATTTAATTTTGAATATTACAAGCGATTTGCTTATTCAATTTTGAGAGTGTTGTGTGTAGAGTGTGCTCCAGATTTTGCCATCATCCTGCTGTCATTATGCAAAGTTGAACCCTGCTGTGATTAATGCTGAACTTATAACACAGACTGCACTTTTAAACTACAGCAAAGCAATAATAAAAGTTTAATAAATTCATGAATACTACACGAAATGTGTGTGGTTGATCTGTGACACGATTTTATATTTTTCTTTCTGTTTTTTTCCTGTGACATCGTTGTGTTGAATTTGTGTTCGTCCTCGTCGTCGTTCTGGTCGTAGTCGATTGAGTTCGTTGTTTCTAAAATCGCCACCGCCCCACCCCCTTTCTGATTTTTTTATTTTTTTATTTGTTTTTATTTTGTACTGTGCTGTGCGTGGGTTTGTGTAACATACTGTACTCAATAATTCCGTTTTAATAACTTAATTACAAAAATTTGCTCAGTAAGATAATATTGTTAACTAAACACATAGCAGAGGCGCTGTAGAAAAATCATAAAGAATCATGAATTCCGAACATGGGTAAATAACGCTTTGGACATTCATACCGGCAGACTTTGACCATGGGATGGGTTTTCTGCTTGGAAAACTATGAAAACACTTTGGTTATTTATATAAAACTCGATTTATAATGTCTTTCGCTTTGTGGAGGAGGAATATCTTTGGCATATTCCTTAGGCCAGACTTGGTGGAATTTCTCTAGAAGGAATTTCGTTATATTTTCAATTATAATTTTTTTTGAACAATGAATAAAGGCAACCGTCATTTATAATTAAGTTAAGTACAATAATAATTAGGGTGGCACAGCAAAGCGCATTTCTGTCAACAATACCTTGACCTGAGGACCAGTTTTGCCAGCTGAACCATTTAAAGGCCTTTTATAGGCCATTTTAAAAGGCCCTTTTAGACGATTATTTCAGTTTTTATTTCAGTTGAGTTAAGCTTTCAGTTAAGCTGATGTTTAAACGCTTAAAAATGAACTGACAACTGAACTGACAACTGAAGAAACTCCCACCAGTTTTCCGTTCGGCTCTCAGTTTTCTTTCTGATTTTGATTTTTCTCAAATAAAAAAAAAATCAACTGAGCATCGAAATGATGTCTATTTACACACTGCACTCAAAACTGAACTGATAACTGAACTGGCAACTGATCGTTTAAAAGAGCCTTGATCAAAATGCTCAAGGCAACGCCTAAGGAAAATAGTGCGCTCCATCCAACATCCATCTCGCTAGGAACTCATGATAAGTTTGATTTCATACAAACTTAGACTCTTCCTTTTTCTCTCCCTTTGATTTGTTTTCTTTACCGTTAGCACCATAGATTGTTCGAAGATTAAGAAAAGACGTCAAAACAGATCAACTCTTCTGCCATCAAGCTATGTGCTTTAAGTAACCTTCATATACCTACTCGTATATCCAACAATTCATCTTTATTCGACTGCATCTAGAAATTATAAAGAATATTTTAATTTTGGCAACACCACTAGACTAGGCAAAAACTCCCTCCTGCACAGCAATTTTCTTTAGGGGTTTTTTCTTTTTTTGTTCCGAACAGAAAAGTGAAACGTCGAAAACGTAAGAGTATTTCTTTTTCACTTCAGCAACACCTGAACGCTCAAAATGCTTTTCTTATTTTTTCAGAGCACTACGCGAGCTCACTCTACGTGTTCGAAATAAAATGACGGGGCATTTAGAGCAAGAGTCTGAGCGCAGCCAACTTCACATAGAATTGAACACGCTCAGTTCAGAACACGTTAACGCTGTTCGGTCTCAGTTCAGTTCACTGTTTCGAACCAAAAAAGAAAAACCCCTTTTATAACTTCTAAGATTAAAAAGGGCACGACTACTCCCCTACGCTCAGAATGGAACAATGTAGATATACAACTCTGGTTGGCTTCGTCATTCTGTCCAGACAACACCCAAATGAAAAAATTTTGAGATCTTCGCTGAGTTTAATGAATTAACTCAACTTGTTGATGAGCCCACTCGGGTTCCAGATATGGAATTGGAAGGCCATACGTCCACACTCTTTGCTACACTCTTGACCTATTTCTTTCTTCTCATCCCGAAAAATACAGGGTTGTAGTATCATCTCCTTTAGGCAAATCGGACCATTGTGTCATATCGTTAGATTTTTCGTATTAAAGCCTATAAAATAACTGTGTGGCAATATGAGAAAGTCAATTGGGATGGTCATTGTTCTTTCTCGACGGAAACGTTGACTCATCAGCTGATATGATATCTAACGTAATTCTCAACGGGAGAAACATTGTTTCTCACAGAGCAAAAGGTCCCCAAAGAAAATTCGTGGTTTGATTCGAGCTGTAAAGACCTGATTAGGGATATAGAAAGAAGTTTTCGAACATTAAAAAAAAAAAATTCTTCAGTAGAAAACCAAAATTAAACGGACTAGAAATATCTGTAGTGCTCCGCCTGAGCTTGATACTGTGAATTCTGCAATGAAGCAGATATTTTTTGGAGAGTCGTAAAAGTCTTCAATATACATAAATTCGCTGGTCCAGATGGCATCCCCGACGTTACTCTGAAGAGGTGTTCTTCTACTCTGGCAAAACCACTGTGTAAACTTTTCTATCTTTCCTATTTTTCTGGGTCCGTTTCCGTCCCTCAAAAAAGCGAATCCTCCCCCTTTTCAATAACCGTCCAATTGCACTAAAGTCCCTTCTTTTCAAGGTCATGGACACGTTGATAAGTCGTCAACTTATGAAATGTCTTGAGGAACGAAAGCTTTTAATGACCAACAGTACGGCTTTCGTAGCAAAAGGTCCACTGGTAATTTGATAGCTTATCTCACTGAAAAATGGAACCAATCTTTAAATTGTTTTGGACAAAGTAAGATTATTGCATTGTTTGGCATCAAGCTCTCTTATCGAAAATGAGTGCTTTTGGTATCAATGAGTCCCTTCTTCGTTGGATTAGAAACTAAATTTCGGACCGTTCAATTCAAGTTGTGTTGGATGGTTTCAAGTCTGATAACCACTTTATAAATGATGGTCTGCCCCAGGGCTCCGTTTTTTTGACTCCGACTCTCTTCCTTATTTATATGTTTTGCTGAAATAGCTGAATCGATTGATCCTCTTGAACATCGTCGAAACGTAACCTACCTCAGTCTCTTTTATCGGTTTTTCTAGAAACAGTGCTTTAATGAAATAGCCAGTTGCATTCCTGCCCTGAAACAATTTCAAGGCAAGTTTAGGTTTTTAAAAAAACTCTTTGTGGCGACAACAGGGCAAATCCAGGGCTTCAACGAAAAAACCTCTTATAGCTTAACGTTTACAATCCCAACAACGGCAAAAATGTTTTCCCCGGGTATCGCCTTTCGCGAGGAATTGGCAAGGCCTCCGTTAATAAATTCATTGCCATGAAAAGCACTTTTTCAATTAGCCGTTCGGAACTGGCACAAAATTGTAGGTCCCCTCCATTTCCTCATAAAGTATGGTTGTGAGAAACGTGCTAGGCCCTCGCTTATCTATTTATTTATTTATTCATTTTAGTTTACAATCAAAATATTGAAATTTAAATTTTAGTGGAATTTAAACTTTTTAAATACATATCGGTAAATCTTCTTTTTCATTTCCGGCGTTACGAGTAGTGATCTTGAAGCGATCACAACTCTCCCACTTTTCTGCTTCACACTAGTGATCCGCCTGTGGGGTACGCCGCGTTGACCTCAGAAAGCGTCGGCAAGCCTCCCGGTTTTGGATTGACCCATGTCTGAGGCCAACCAGATGCTGCTATTTTCGCATTTGCTTGTACCAGGAGTGTTTTGGCCTGCATTTTCTTTTTCGTCGCGAATTTGTTGAAACGCTGTACGATATTGCCTTTTGGACGGGGTTCTGCGGATCTCTCCTTTGAACATGACAATACCAACTGAGCCGGTCGTGCTGAATTTTGTCCAAGATGGTACTTTTGACATGAAGGCTTCCACGGATCTTAGTACTTCTAATTCAATCAAGTTTGTTACTCCTGCTGTCATCCGAAGCATCTTCATTTCGGCTGCCGTCAATTTGCTCTCATACTTTTTGTACATTGTCCAACATTGTGAACCGTATGTCAGAGCTGGACGGACAACTGCTGTGTAGAGTGTTCCCTTCATATCGGTAAATATAGTTATAAAATGTTATATTTGTCCGAGGTGTAAGGGAAACTTTGTCCTGTTACGTGGAAGTTCGTGGTTTGAACCCTAAAATCGTCACACTGTTTTTCTAAGGAAAGCCATCTGACCTAGCGCCAATTGCACTTTGTCAGGGAATGGAAAGGGCTTACAACTTTCTTCCGATTTCAAACGACTAACTAAGAAAATGTGTTTCATGGCAATGAATTTACTATCGGAATACTTGCCCATCTTTTGCCAAACCCTTCGAAAAATATTTATTGTTTTCTTTTGGGAATTTAACCACAAACCTTCGAGTATCAGGCAGACAAGCTAAACATTACGGTACGGGTACCCCAGTGTGTTTTTTGAAAATAAGTTGGGCAAAATGAAGCACCTCAACCAACATGATATTGAAAAATTTAAGGGACAGAATGCACTAATGCTTAGCCTGAACGACATTGTGTACCATAAATTAAAAGCAATTACTGCTATTACTAATTAAACCTTAATACATGGGAGAAATTAAATTTTTTCCATCTATTGCATTTTTGAAAAGAAACTTGTATTTAACCCACCCTTTATAATTAGAAATTAATATTCAAGTTAAACAAATTGGAGATGAGCCATGGCCTAGTGCATTTCTTTCAATCTTATCAAACTGCTCGGCGAGAAACGAAGAATTTTTCATGTCATTATTTGTCTTAGAGGACTACCAATCTTTCTCGAAAAAGGCAATTCCCGCAAGAATGCAGACAACCAAAAATGAAAAATTAAGAACAACGAAGCAGGTGTTTTTTTTTTTAATAGACTATGAAAAGAGAGCTATTGTTTTCCTTCTAGGTCAATCAACTTGAAATTTTATATGTATTTGTAACTAAAAATTAAAAGAACTTTATATCTGGAAATGTATTCAATAATTTAGGAATATTAAACCAACCCACTTCAATTGTAGATAACCTTTTCAGTTCAGACAAAGGGCATTTAAGACATACGTTTAAAATATTGAACATATAAACTCTTTGATCTTGGCCTTTCCCCCCATCAGCTGCTTTATGAACAGAGTCATTGACTTTCCTCTCCACAGTGCGTACCAGCCACCCTGATGGGATTCATTTTACCATTAATTTTAAATTTCATCCCTTTGACATTTGCCACGAATCACACAACTGCAGGTGGAATATAAAACAAAAAATGCACCAAATTAAATCAAACGTGAATCAATTAACATCATTACCCGACTTCCAAGTACAGAAACCCTCCCTGAAATCAAAGTTGATTTTTAAATAGCTTTTTTCCACCAACGAAGAAGAGGATAATAAAAAAATAAAATTTAAACTTTTTGCATGCTCCTTGAATGATGGCATTTTTGCGTTTTTCGATTTTTTGTGCATTCACAGATTTAATCCGGCCTTCAACATGGCGACTATCCGCCAAGCATTTACAGAAGCCGTCGAACGGGGTAAGTAGCCATCATGCGAAAACGAATATTTACTTGCTAAACCCTTAAGTGTGCATTGACCTCGTTAGCATTACCACCGATTGCTATCGAAGTGAGATGCAACGCAATTAAAAAGAATTTTCTTGTTTATTGTGTTTTCTGTGTCTATTTCACTTTACTTCCTTTCTTGTATTTAATTAAAAAAACAAATGCTAAAAGTAACTTGTCTGCCCAAACAGTGAGAATGCCTACACCCACACGGCTGAGAGATCTCATTCGACAGATTCGCGCTGCGAGGACAGCCGCCGAAGAGAGGGCGGTTGTAAATAAGGAGTGCGCCTACATTCGTAGTACATTTCGAGAAGAAGACTCGGTATGGAGGTAAGTACACGTTCATATTCATAAAGTGGTTTGTCAAGGGAAAATGATTTCTTAATTAGTTTCATTTTAACTCGCATAATTTGCAGATGTCGAAACATAGCCAAGTTATTATACATTCATATGCTCGGGTATCCAGCACATTTTGGCCAATTGGAATGCCTTAAATTGACTGCCAGTACACGATTCACAGACAAAAGGATTGGTTATCTAGGCGCGATGTTATTGCTCGACGAAAGACAGGACGTGCACTTGCTGATAACAAATTGCCTAAAGAAGTAAATTAATTTGAATGTTATGATGAGAGCAGGGAAATGCAGTTTCTGTTTTTATTCTTCTTCTAGTGATTTGAATAGTTCTACACAGTTCGTTGTCGGATTGGCATTATGCACACTGGGTGCAATAGCTTCACCGGAAATGGCCCGAGATTTGGCGAGTGAAGTTGAGCGACTAATGAAATCACCGAATACATACATAAGGAAGAAAGCGACATTGTGCGCTTTTCGTGTTATACGACGGGTGCCAGAATTAATGGAGATATTTCTACCAGCGACAAGGTCATTGCTTAGCGAGAAGAATCATGGTAGGTCTTGATTTTTTTTATAAATTATATAAATTGAAGTTATTGACATGCCATTGCATCCATTCAAGGAATTCTCATCACTGGCGTCACATTAATTACTGAAATGTGTGAGAATAGTGCCGACACACTGAGCCACTTTAAGAAGGTAAGTAATATAAGCTTGGACATTCTCATTACTACTGTGTCATGTGTATTCAAATAAGTCATTTATTGTTTTTTATACATAAATATTACACTTATTTTAATAATATATACTCGTAGTAAAATGAAACCCCTTGCTTTCGCAAAAGGCATTGTCTTTTTTTATATTTTACACACAAAACCAATCAAATACCTAACATAGTGGGACGGACATGGTGCAGTGGATAAGATTTATTAAAGCATAGTGTTAAATTGAGGAATATTGTAAAACAAAAACATACATAATTGCGCCCAATAGCTTTTTCAAAAAAGCAAGTTTTGAAATAAATAAAGAACAGGAAGTAACGCAATCCGAAGCTGACATAAACCAAACATAGAATGACTGGCTTTTCGAAAACGAGGAAACATATTCGTTTCAAACTTTTAACCTTTAACTAGTTCCTTTGCCTCTTAAAAGAAGAAATTCTGATAACTGAATGAGATATTCAAGTGTATATCTACCTTTTTAGTTTACTATAGGTCAAATGTTTTAAATAAAATTACTTGTGTGACGTTAGTCAAATGTTTAATCAAGTGCGAATGTTTGAATGTTATTATCGTTTCGAATGTAAGTTGCTAAAAACTTGGCACAGAGAATTCCGCTCAAAGATGACTGATAAAAAACCTTAGTCACATGCACGTTCACATAAAAATACATTCATATAAGTTAAGGGCAATGAATTTAAAGTCAGAGTATATCAAAATTTTATATAGCTCATTGTGAAAAGAAGACAATTAACGTTCTAAATTGTGTTTGCCAGAAATGATTTTACCGACGGTTGTTTTCGAAAATATGTTTTTTGTTTCCAATTGAAAACATGCATATCACAAAATTTGTCAGCTTTCGTGGCTTTTTCTACTAACGTCCCAAAAACTTCAATCGAGGACTTCAAAACACTGGAAATCCCGTCAAAATTTGATCAAAAGAAGTCTTTGTCTTAAAAAATGTTGGACATTTTTTTTTGTATTGTTTTTAAATTACTATCTGGAGCTAAATACCGATTCATTGTAATACGTTCTTTTTTTTATAGCTTTCCAGATATTTGTAGAAAAGCCAGCTGACATCTGCGTCGTATTAAAGTCGTTAGGTTGAACCTGATTCGATAAAATGAAAGGCATTCACATAGGAAGTGCTTCGCGGTGACGTCACCTCCTCCATAGCATTCACAGTGTGACAATACTTAATTGGCAACGCTACAACAAAAATGTTTTCTTGTTGTGCGCCTGATAGATCCATTGGTTGATTGAAGCCCTCGCTGAGGACACTGGCAAACTATGCTCAAGTCCTGAGCTACTTGCCTTGTTAGTTCATCGCTGATCTCGTTTCTAGCTATGCCGTGATAGGTTAGGCTAGGTAAAATGGGCTGACGGTTGATCTTACATATTTCCTCCACACTTAGATTAATGTAGATCCATTGTGATACTTTGGAGTATTGTAACGTCCTAAAAAAACCTATGAGTTTATGGTTTGTCAGTTTTAACCATTTTGAGGCCTTAATTTTCAACAGCCTGTTTCTTGGAGTGTCTCATAATTCTTCTAGTTCATTGAAGAATGGCCTAGAAATTTTTTCCTAGCGTGGTAGATTGCTGGGCAGTGACAAAGGAGGTGAGTGGTATCCTCATGTTCCTCTTCGTCATTGCATCCTCAGCTCAAGTCGTCGGCGCAAAGACCTATTTTCTTTTTGTGGTAGCCTTGTAGGTTGTGTCCTGTTATAATACTGGTAAGCGATCGTAATGAAGCCCTATTCAAGGATAGAAGCCTTTCAGTTCCGTTCTTATCGTATTTTGGCCATAGTTTCCTGGAAGTGACCGGGAATCCAGCAGAGTCTAGCGTTATGCTGTGCGCCAACAGCAAGAAACAAGCTTTGATTTAACAAGAGCTATGCCGTTATAGTCTGGAACCCAAACGAGACTAAAATAGTTAAGTCTTCCGACCACATTCTTTATTTATTTATTTATTTCTTTATTTCATCAACAAGCTTAGCTTACAGATTACATTAAAAATAAAAATTTCTTATAACTAAAATTATTTGTATTTAAAAGATGTGAGATATTAATTATCTATAATTATAATTATCATTCAAAGAGTTCCTGTATTTGGGGGTCATTTTGGAAGTATTTAGAGGGTTGAGTAGAGCCTTAAGCACATGTAGTAATATACAAGCTCACGTTAAGCTTTCAAAGCAAGTTCATACAACAGGGTTGATAGGATGAGCTACTGCAAAGCCATCAGCCACATCCAATGAACCAATGAAAATATTTGCTCTTTTCAAATGACCTATCACGGCTCTTATTGTTGAAACTTTAACGTCGATGTCATATTAAGATACGCAGGAAATTCGTTCTTTTGTCATAGAATATTGAATGACGGTGGACAATTAAATATTGTCTTCTTATTATTCAAAGCCTTTAATAGACTATAAATAACACTTTGCAAATCAGTTTTATCCACTTGAAAACCACGAAACCCGAAAAAATCCTTATCATTCTTGTAGATGCATATTATGTCTATTTTTTTAATTTTATTTTTGTGTAATGTGCATGTGCACAAGACTGTACATAATCGTTTATATGAATATTTGAAATTTAATTTTTTTATTTATGCATTCCAAGTATTCAATAAGCATTAAAATAGCTAATTCTTCCAATTATACCCAAATTTGTATGTTGCTTGCCAGGATAGCGGAAATCGAGAGGTATGCCAAATTCGCCAGTTGGCTTGAACATTTTTCCTTATTAGTTTTATTTTAAATGCTAGAGACATAATATAAATATATATATATTATCAACTATAGTCTTAGTTTAGATTTTTAAATAAAACATTTGTGTAATAGAAACGGACTGATCTTTAATGGATCAGTTGAGTTTAAGTCGGTAATTTTGAACTTTGTTTTTAACTATTGATACATTGTCTTGTTCAGATTGTCCCCAACTTGGTGCGAATACTTAAAAATCTTATTCTTGGCGGCTATTCCCCTGAACATGATGTGAGTGGGGTGAGCGATCCGTTTTTGCAAGTGAAAATCTTGCGGCTGCTACGGATCCTTGGTCATAACGATCCAGATGCATCAGAAGCGATGAACGATATTCTGGCACAAGTGGCTACGAACACTGAAACTAGCAAGAATGTCGGCAATACGATTCTTTATGAAACCGTTCTCTCAATCATGGACATTCGGTGAGTTGAAGCGATTTGTATAATGTTTTCATTTTTGTTATTATTTTTTGTGTTTTTTTTCTAGTTCTGAAGGGGGACTCAGAGTTTTGGCTGTTAACATTTTGGGACGTTTCCTCTTAAATTCGGACAAAAACATTCGATACGTTGCTTTGAACACTTTGCTGCGTACGGTACACGCAGACACTTCGGCTGTGCAAAGACATCGCACTACGATATTGGAGTGCTTGAAGGATCCTGACGTTTCGATTCGTCGCCGGGCGATGGAGCTTTCTTTCGCTTTGATCAATGGACAAAACATTCGAACAATGACCAAGGAACTGCTTTTGTTCCTTGAGAAAGCTGATCCCGAATTCAAAGCTCAGTGCAGTTCGGGAATGATATTATCGGCTGAACGATATTCACCAACAACTCGGTGGCATTTGGACACACAGCTGAGTGTTTTGATTGCGGTATATTAATTTGCTTTATTCGCCTTGGGTTATATGAAAAACAAATAAATACTTTTAGGCTGGAAACTATGTTCGAGATGATGTTGTCTCTTCAACAATTCAATTGGTATCAAGTAGCCCCATACCCGAACAAACTTACATAGCGAATCGGTTCTGGGAGTCACTGCAAGTTAGCAATCATTGTGAGGACAAGCAGCCGTTGTTACAAGTTGCTGTGTGGGCAATTGGAGAATATGGAGATCTTTTTATGTATGGAACCACTGAAGAGGGTAAGTTAACTGTGCGTGTTCTTATTTTTTGCAACCAAAGTGGTTTTGGTATGCAAACAGAAACGTCATAGCATCGAGTGCTTCCTTTCGTTGACAGAATCGGTTTCGTGCGGTTGAAAAAAAGCAAATGTTGCTGGTCAGGCGCTTAAGTTTACTTGATTGTTAGATTCGATTTCTTTCGATAAAGAGTAGGTAATTGGAGTTTAGAATGTCGGATATGTGAATTGAATTTCCGCAAGGGCCATGTTTGTGAAGAGGTACCTCGAAAGTAAACTGCAATTAAACAAGAAGCCATAGCGTATGAAACCGAATAGAGTGAGGCAAGCCTGAATAAATTTAAGCCAACGAACAAATAAATAAAATAAATTTAAGCCAATGAAACAAGTGCTCGCATTAATTGAGTTGCAAGCGGCTCCGCATTGTAGAAACTGGCTGCTTCTATCCGCATTTCTTAAAAGCAGTTTTTTGTATGTGGTACCCGTGGGGTGATGGTTAGCATGTCCACCACCTGCTAACCCAGAAGTTCGAGGTTCGAATCCCAGCAGAGGCAAAAATGTTTTTTCACAGGTATCGCCTTTCGCGAGAAATTGGGAAGTCCTCCGTTAGTAAATTCATTGCCATGAAAAGCGCTTTCTCAATTAGCCGTTCGGAACCGGCAGAAAATTGTCCCCTCCATTCCATCACAAGGCATGGTTGTGAGAAATGCGCAAGGCCCAGGGGCTCCTCGCTCTGTTGAGCCGCCCTATTTATTTTTTTATTTTATTTATAGTTTTTTGTATGTTTTTTTTTCAGAAATGGAACGTCCATCAGAAGAAGATATTATTGCTTTGTACCACAAGTTTTTAACATCAGCTCAAGTATCGACAACCAGTAAGCAGTACGCGTTGGTGGCGCTAGCGAAACTAAGTACACGATTGCATAACTGTCAAGAGTAAGCTTTGAACACATAATTTGTCTCAAAATCTATAAACTGTCTTGCCTTTAGTGAAATCCAGACCTTGATTCAGTCATTCGGTAGTCATTTGAATGTGGATTTACAACAGCGGGGAGTTGAATTCACTCAACTATTTGGAACCCACAATCACCTTCGTCCAGCGTTGCTTGAAAAGATGCCCCCGATGCAAGTTAGTCGCCTTGCAACACAAAACGGTAGCGGCACATACGATGAAAACAATCCTGATCTAATCGAAAACGGTCTCGAAGAAACAGAAAGTAATGCAATCGCAGTGCCTGCATTGGGAGATCAGTCGGTTAGAATTAGAAATACACACCAATATGTTTTGTATCTAGTGATTAACAATATCTACTTTTTAGAACATTCTATTGGATCTCTTAGGGGGCAGTGACCTTGGAACAGATCTTTCCAACGCAACGACAATACAGAAAAAGAACTCAAAGAATGTAAACCCTGCAGCATTGGCAACAGAAACTTCAAACAATCAAGATTTATTGGATTTACTGGGTGGATTGGATATGTCAGGGCCAGTGGCTCCTGTGCAGAATATGAATATAATGGGTTTGGTGGACGGAGGAAGCGTCATTGCCACATCACCATCAACCAATGGTAATGATATCTCTGGCTTAGTAGGGGGACTAAATTTGAATGCTCCGTCTATTATTGAATCTGGTTCTATGTCAAATTCGCTTTTAAATGACTTGACGGCGACAACGACAAGTGTAACGGTGGTAAGGGAGAATTTTTGTTTTATATTTTTTGTTTCAAGCAATGGCTTCGATGAATCTATATTTTTTTATTTTCTAGCCTCAAGGACCGAAACTAACAGCTTTAGATAAAAATGGTATTTTAGTTCAACTGGTTCCGGTCAAAGGAAGCGATTGTATGCAAATATTTATGACAACAACAAACAGTTCTTTGAATACAATCGAACAGTATCTGTTTCAGGTCTGAAAACCGTTCACACAAAACTCATTTTTGATTGTTTCTATTGTAATTGGAATTTTTTGTATGTTTTGATAGGCTGCAGTTCCTAGGAGCTTTACTCTGCAAATGTTATCGCCATCGGGATCTTTACTACCACCAGGTGGTGTTATAACCCAAGAAATGAGAGTCGTTAGTACGTCCAAGGTGAGTTCGCAGTTTAATTCCTAATTTTTTTTGGTACTAAATGCTTTTATTTAGGCCATCCTCCGGATGAGGCTACGCATATCATATGTATTAGATGGTCAGCCGGTACTAGAACAAACAGAAGTGACTGGATTCCCAGACAACTCTCCCGAATAAAAATCAAAATTATATAATTTACTAAAAAAACACGATTAATTTTGTAAAATAAAAACAGACAACATAAGTAATTATAAAAACAACAAAATAATGCAAAAAGAAGATTTATTTTTATTGTAAAATGTATTATTTCTATTATCCTATTATTACAAATTGATAAATTGTTAACTGAATTGTAAGAAAGAAAAGTTTGTCTGAATAATCATAAAACTAAATGGTTTTTTTAAAAGAATTTTTCTGTTTCATCTGCACTTTGGTTTGTTCTTTAGTTTCCAATTTGACTAAAAAAATCTGTTAAAGAAAATAAAAATTAGTTGTGAAACGCTATTAACTATTATTTATCATATTGGCCTTCGATGTTTTTTGATTTTACAATTCCTTTGTCGATTGAAAAAAATATATACAGAAAAAAAAGACAAATACACAGTGGCAACTTTAATTTTAAAGTGGAATCGTTCGGTGACCACATTAATTTATTTATTAAATATATATTTTTTTAAATTAAATATTATCGTGTTACAAAAATACTAATACCTATATATGCTTTTGAATGAAATTCGGAAATAATAAACAATAAACAATTCAGTTTTATACTTAACACCGTCCCGTTTTCTGTTAGTATTTTGAAAAACCCTAAAGAGTTATTTTATTAAATGGTTTTCCTTTAACAAAAAAATATAATAAGTAAATAAAAATATAAAAAAGACACCTTACATGCGGGATATGCAAGGTTACGAAGAAATTATGCTTTGTTTGCTTTTGTTCAATTTATTACTATGTTTTTGCTTTCAAACAAAAAAACTGCATTATTTTATTGTCTTGTTTTAATATAGGCATTTGTCTTTTTTTAGTTACCGTAATATAAACATAAATTAGATGTAAATTAAAATACAAGAACTAATGTACTTAAAATAATTGAAGAAATATATATAAATATATATTATATTATTCATTGGAGTTTGTTTTTCATGTTCTAGATACCCTGTTTGAATTGAACAATCAAAGTCGTATAGCCCTTCGATAGCACTAGCTGATTTTAAGAACTCTTTCAAAATCGTAAGAGTCAGATATAAAGCAATCGATTTTAATGAAAGTTGATCTCATTAATAAGGCCTTCCATTGGTAAATAAAGATTTCTGTAAAAGCAGCACTTATTCGTTTTTGCATCAGCATTTGTCGTGCTTTTTGTTTGGCTGCATTTGCCTGCCTGCATTCTTTATCGAACCATGCATGGGTTTCGTTTTGGGGGCCGAGTGAAACCCAGAACCTCAGAGGCAGCGGTTCTGATGGCTTCTTGGCATTGCTGCCACTGGTCTTCAATGTTTAATGCTGGCGGCATGGGATTCAAGGATAATTGAAGGGACACTCGATTGGAAAAGGCATTGGTTATCTCTTGCGATTGTAGCTTTCCGACGTCATGTCCCTTCACAGCGTTAGTTCGTGCGAGATATGCTCATTCGTACCTTGGCTACAAGAAGGTAGTGGTCCGAGTCAAAGTGTGCCTCTCGGAAAGTTCGGACCTCTAACACACTCATGCTTATTTTGACATTCTATTCGAATGAAAGCTTATTCGAATTCGAAAGAAGTGCATTTTGAGACTCGAATGATTCGAATGTTAAACATGTAAAATTTCGAATCATTCGAGTCTCAAAATGCACTTCTTTCGAATTCGACTAAACTTTCATTCGAATAGAATGTCAAAATAAGCATGACTGGAAGAGTGAATTGCGTTGATCACAACATGGTCACTTTGGTTGACGGTAGATTTATCTGGGTTTTGCCATGTACATTTATGAATTTGGAGATGCGGAAAGCGTGTACTACTTACAACAAGATTAAGCCACGCAGCAAAATCGAGTAGCCTTAGTCCGTTTTCGGAGGTTTTGTCATGGAAGCTAAGCTTACCGATTATATTTCCAAAGATGTCCTCCTTCCCTAGTTTTGCGTCAAAATCGCCGAGAACGATTTTCACTCCATGTCTAGGGCACTGCTTATATTTTTCCTCGAGAAGCTCGTAGAAACAATCTTTGGAATTGTCGTATTTCTCTTCTGTGAGGGCGTGGGCGTATATTTGGCTGATGTAGATGAATTTATCCCTGATGCGGATGGTCATTATACGCTCATCAACTGAATTTCGGCTAATCACCTTATCCCTGAGTCTTCCTCTAACGACGAATCCGCACCCAAATAAGCGCTGTTTCTGTTGTCTGTAGCAGTCGCCATAGTAGGTGTCACAGTTTTTCATCTTCTTTATGTCCGATTCACTCCTTCGCACTTCTTGGATGGCGGTTATGTCTGCTTTGCAGCAGTCCTATGCGTCTGCTTATTTTCCAGCTGCACGTAATCCGTTAAGAGATATTATCCGCTGGTCATTGTCCTTTTTACGTTTGCTTCGTCGTCGTCAACTTTCAAATCATTATCGTTATAAGAGGCTTTTGGTTGTTTCGGAACCATATGTTTTTTCCGTGGTTGGGTAGTCAACTCCACGCACAACCCCCAACCAGGAGGGCGAGGTCCTTTTGGGATCCCTTCCAACATAAAGGGCTGGAATCTCCAGTGTCAGTACCCTGCTTCTGGTGTGTGAGAGCTGCCGTTGGCTCACCAGGAGCTCATCCGCCACCTCTCTACTTCAATACCAGTACCCAGTGGTTACCGCGTGGAGGTATAGTAAGCACAATTGTGTACTATAAGTTGCAACATCTGGGCGCCGCCGCCGCTAAGTTGACACCAGTCAGACAGAGCCTTCCCGAATAGTACACGCCCAACCACCAAATACTAAATTCCCAAAAACGAGCCGCATCTTAGTAAAAATCGACATAAGATACAGATATTTGGGAAAGCCTATCCAAAAAGTTCTTGAACGTTTCCAATGAGATAATTGTGGATGTTAGTTTTCCGTTGACAAGGAAAATTATCTTAGTTTCGAAATTACCTATTTTGAACCCTAATTTTGCTATTATTTGAATAAATAAATTGTGTACATGGTGAATTACCCTACAGCTATCAAGAATATTTGGCAAACCATACACCATCGTGCATAAACAATCTACTAAATTCTTGTTCGTGTTTCCGGCGAATGATTTTAAAGCTTTCAATTTCGAAAATTTTGATGTTGTATGTAAAAACGTTTAAATAGTATTGAAAATGTCTGCCATACCTTGATTGTGTAGTCTCGGGGTGAAATTTCCAAGCAGTGAATCAAATCATGTTTTTGTTCTGTTTTTAACCAAAAACCGTTAAATCGCATTTTTCACTTTCAAAATTTACTGCCATATTAAAGCAAAGTCCCGAAATCTACTACTCTCCATAAAAAATTACAGGGAATTTTCCATACGTCATAAATAAAAAATTTCCCTCATTTACAAACACAAGCCGCCATGTTTAATTGCACTTGTCAAATGAAAAACTGTCAGTTTTCAAGCAAAGAAGAGAAAAATATTTTTTTATCTTCTTCATCATACAGTTTTGCCTTTCATAATAAATTTTCTAATAAAAATGTTGTAGAATAATCAAAATAAAAACTACCAGTGGAAAAAAAAAACCAAGAAGAAAAAAGTTCACTCCTTTATATTGTTGCAACGACACTATTCTGGTGAAAAAGTGATCCATCCAAATTGGGTAATTGCCGGAATAGTTTATGGCGGTGGTAATGGTGGTGGTGCCGTCGACAGAACCAGCAACTATAGACACCAACATCCGACAAGCTACCTAATCACCTTTTTCAATCTTGCAGTTTAGTAAGTTCACACTCCCAACGAATAAGATGAATTGAAAAAGAATTTATAAATTTCTTTCGTATCAAGTACAAAAGAAAAGTGAAATACGAAAATAAAAAAACATTAACCCTGCAAAGTAAATCTGTGTGAATATGTCGTCTGCACTTGATATACAAATATCTAATCCTCCTAATCTGGAAAAGATTGAGAACTTCCTTAAAGATTCTACGTACAGGGAAACGATAGAATTCAGTGCTAATTTTAATACGAGACTATGTATCGAAAGGAGATTGCGATTGCCATTCCTGGATCCACAGACTGGCGTTGCACAGAATCATTCCAATTTGTTTATGGACAAGAGGCAACGAATGCCAGGCTTTCGACAAGGACAGATCTACACTTATCCAGCGGCGAGATGGCGCAAGAGTCGTCGTCAGTACTTGAATAAGATGTACAGGTGGGGTTTGTTTTTATGTTCCATATTTATGTACATTGTTTTCTTTTTTATTCATTTTTGCCAAGTGTTTTGAGTACCTTTTCAGAATCTCAAGTTGACTGCTAATCCTCAATATGGGGTGTGTTCTGTTGTGGAATTGGCTAGGTGTCTGAGAGTCGGTTTTAGTTTGTACCTTATTTACCTCCAAGTTTTCTCCGATGCATTTCTATCAATAGGCTACTTCTTGTCATTTGTAACTTGTAAATTTTTAAAGGGTTTTCCAATAAGAGTGATATGATTTCTTTTTTGAAAAAAACACACTTGTCAAGGAAATTCAAATATTTTTTATTTAATGTGCAGTTCAATCAGTACAATTAAGTTTTAAATATAACGTCATTCAAATGGCCACCACGTTTTCTACTGCAGCAACAAATTCGATGAAAAATCTACCACTAAATCAAATCGTATATCATGAAAGGCACGTTCAATATTGGCTTGTAAAGCTTGAAGAGAATCTGGGATATTTTGAAATAACAATGACTTCAAATGACCCTACAAGAAATAGTCTAATGGTGTTAAATCACGACTTCTCGGAGGCCATTCAATATCACCATTTCTTCAAATAATCGAATCTCTAAATTTTTCTCGCAATAATTCAATTATTACATTTGCTGTGTGACACGTAGCCACGTCTTGTTGAAACCAAATGTTGTCAAAATCAATTTCTTCCAATTTCGCTCATAGAAAGTTGGCTATCATCGATCTATACCGCTCTCTATTGACAGCAATGGTGTTACCAGCTTCATTTTGAAAGAAGTGCGGACCGATGATTCCACCAGCCCAAAAACCACACCAAATCAGAAAGTTCACGACGTTTACGGTGGTCCAATGGTGAAATATAAACACTTCTGAATGCAATAAAAAATAAATGGAAGATCATGACATACTTACTACAAATGGCCGAAACGCCACTGCAAAATTATATAATACCTACTAGCAAACCCGGCGAACTCCGTTTCGCCACCAGATGGCTTCTCACGGTAACTTTAAACCTCACGAAATCCGAGACCTTTCCAACGAATGCAAAGCCGTGGAAATCGGTTCGTGTGTTCTGGAGTTATAGCGTCAGGAAGGAAAACCCGACTTTTTTCATATGATATTTCAAGCGATTAGGGTATTAAAAAATGTATGAAAGGAAAGACCGATAATATAATAATTATTATTTTTCTTTATTTTGAAATAACATCAATTTTTCAAAAACAATTCGTTATAATCAATAATGTCTTCTTTTATTTTATCTTAATGCTAGTTTATGAACAATATTTTTAGCCAATTTCTGAAGAGTATAAATTAATAAACTTGACGGTTTTCCAATGCGAAAACACGCCACCTATAATTGGCAAGTGAAAAGATTGGAGTTTCTAGATCCAATCCACAAATAGACATTGTTTGACCTTGTGACTTATTAATAGTCATTGCGAATTGGAAATTGCAGACTTCTGAATTGAATTGGTGAGTCTGAAGGGATCATTGGGATTCGTGGCAGGAGAACAACTTCACCTTCAAATTCGCCGTTGAATATTGTAGCTTCAAGAACAATGTTCATACTTTTTTTGACCAACCTTGTATCGTTGCATAGCTTAGGTGCATTTAAATTACGAAGCAAAATGCTAGGTGAACCAATTTTTAATCGCAAGTTATGTGGTGGCATTCCTGGTAAATCCAGCAAATTCAAAAATTCAACAGGATAGTTGACTGCTTCGTCAGGATTGGTAACAGTGTTAATCGATTTGAACAATATCTCATTGCCGGGCAATGACTGTTGTGTTTTGAAGTTAATAGCGTCGACATCGATATTTTTTGCAGCTAAAATAGCTGACCCGCCCGGCGTAGCTCAGGCTCTATCATCATCAAATTGAAAGTTAAGTAAAGTCGTTTCAAAGTTTCTATTCTAGTGGGAGAGTGAGGATGAAATATAGTTTATGTTACTCAGGGACAATAAAGAACTCCAACGATGACAGAATTTGTGGGATCGGTTGTTGATGAACTATAATCTATATTACTCAGGGACATTGAAGCACTCTAACCATGAAAGAATATTTGGAATTAGTTAAGTACTTTCCAGGTTATTGATTATGTCACCATTCCCGCTTCCGTTCCCGAAAGAATATGTAAAGAAAATAATTATAGTCTTTATTACTCAGGAGCACTTTACACTCTAACGTTGAAAATTTTTTGGAATTGGTCCAGTATTTTCCAAGTTCCCGCTTATGTTCTTGTTCCCGTCCCATTCTCGTGGGAATATGTATGTAATAGCGACAACAATTACAGTTCGTTCCAACGGTTTTTGAATTTCGGATCCCGTTCCCATTGTCGTTCCTGGGAGAATTTGAGGATGAATCTTAATATTCCCCATTACCATTATCCATGAATGGTACCTGCATCCAAGAAACCAAAAAGCTGTCAGTACTTGGTATGTGTGTAAAAACATAAAAACACCACATATTTGAAGTCGCCAAAGACGCTGCTAGATGCTTAGGTTTCTTAAGACAATGCAGGAAGTTCTTCACCCCTTCTGATCTGGCTACAATTTATAAGGCCTTCATCCGCCTTAAACTGAAGTATAACTCCCATATCTGGTCAGGTGCTTCTCAAACATCTTTGCGCCTACTTGATAGGGTATAAAATATAGCGTTAAAACTGATGGGTGATAGTTCAATCGTAGAATCGATTGATTCTCTTGAACATCGTCGAAACGTTACTTGTCTCACTCTTTACTATCGCTTTTTTCACAAACAGTGCTCTAGTGAAATAGTCTAGTGTCTAGTCAGTTGCATTCTGAAACAATTTAGCCGCAACACCCACCTTGCTAAGAATGCCCATCAGTTTTACCTTGAGCCCAACTTCGGGCGTACAGTCAAGTATAGAGGTTCTTATTTTAGTCGTATCACCCGTATGTGGAATGCTTTACCTGGCTCTGTATTTCAACTACATTACGATTTACAAAGGTTCAAAAGCAAGGTGTATCGGTGTATCCTATTAAATCCTCTCCTATTTTCCTAAATTTCGCCATAGATATGACGTCCACCATCAAGCATAGTTGCTGCAATACCTGATGAAGCAATTGCTAGCGCGATATGATTTTGTGATCGTATGCGCGCAAATATTGAGAAACGTTTTTCCAGTGCCACCTGGCGCATTTAAAAAAAAGAAGCCACTTTGTTCTGCTGCAATTTCCTAGAATGTCGCTATCACGAAGAATAAGAATTTTTAAAAACAAACAATTCAAATCTTATTTTTTGTCATTAATTAATTAATTATTTGTCATTTACTATTTTTGATGTCAAAAATGATTTAAAAAAACAAAAGTATTGTTTGAATTTAATTTTTAGTTCATTACAGTTAACAATAAAGGAATTGTTACTTAGATACCGACTATAGCGCCATTAACCTGGCTGATTTGTGAATCTAAACCATCCAGGGCGCCACTCAAACGCATACAGAAAAATTCATTTAAATCGGTCAAGCCGTTTAGGAGGAGTTCAATTACATACACATTGGATTGGACATAAAGATTGGAAAAGCCTTTATAATGTGTTCTAACGAAAATAAGTTAACAATTTAAACACATACGTAACAGTATAACAACACCCGAAGGTAGGTGACGAGCCCACTCGGGTTGAAGGCCATGTGTCCAGCAATCATGAATTTTTTCTCACTTCTCAATAGGCAAATCGGACCATTGTGTCAGATCGATAGAATTAACGTTTAAATAGTGCAAATAGTGTAAACGAAGTTCCTGCCAACACGAAAAAGCCAATTGAGCCAAATATGATATGTAACGTAATTCTCGACGGAGTGCATAATAAACTTTGTTCCTCATAGAACAAAAATTTGAAATTTGATTTGATCTCTAATAGTCTATTGATTATGTCGTAAAAAAGGGCATATAAAGGAACTCGATATTGAATGTACTTTTATTGCATGAATCGATTAATGGTTTAATTTTAGAGAAAAAAACCAAAAGTGCTATTAAATTAAAGCGTTCGTTCATTCGTTTTTTCAATATATCTCGAGAACGAAGCAAGATTTTGATGCAGTTCCAGGACTTTTTTTGTGGAAATCAAATTTTCCTTTCGAAATGTATCTTTTAAAAAATTCTTTAAAAAAATATTTTTTATCCAAAATAATAAAATTCCCGACAAAAAAAGTCATTATTTTCCAATTTTTTAGTTTTGTCAGTTTTTTTAATGGCATTTCTTTCTGGTTGCAGATAGGTATAAAGAAAGTAAATAAAATTTTCTTTAAAATGCTATATCAGAGAACTTTGTATGTTTGAAATTCACCGAAATATTGTCACTTGAACATAGACATTTATCATTGTTTTTCATAATTTTTATACTACTTGGAATTGCATCAAAATCTTGTTTCGTTCTCGAGATACATATATTGAAAAAACGAATGAAGATGGTTTAGAACCCATATCTCCGAATCGCTTTAATTTAATAGCACTTTTGGTTTTTTCTCTAAAATTGACCCATTAATCGATTCATGCAATAAAGGTCCATTCAATGTCGAGTTCCTTAAGAAATGACATAATCAATAGACTATAAGTAGGTGCTTGGTGCTTGCTTAGGGATAGATTTTCAAGTGTTTAAAAACGAAGCTACAGTAGATCATGGCAAAACTGCCGTCGGCCTGAAATGACATTTCGTATGATTTTTAAAGAATAAAAATAGGAAAAATGTAAAAATACTACTACTAGTTTGATACTTTTAATAGAAAAAAGTTTTCAATTTCACGTGATTAGAAACACAAGAGATTAATCAATTTTAAATGATATATAACAGTCAATTTTACGTGATTTGTAACACACAAAAAGCAATTGTTTATGATTTGCAACATAAAGTGGGATATGTATAAACGAAACTGCAACAACCAAAAAAGAAAATTCACTGACTTATGGGCAAAAAATTAATGGAATTTTTTTTGAACTATTTAAGTTATTTATTCTGAATGGGGCTTCAAATAGTGATGCCTCAGGTGATTTTACATTTGTTAGTGGTCAGGGCAGGGGCATTCAGTTATTGATTTTGCTGCGTTGGTGAATAATTTCTTGAATGCGTTCGAAGTTGCTTTGGTTAATTCCTCGGGTCACTTTCTAATAGTTCTCAAATTGAAGTTTACCGAAACGGTCATGCAAGCTAATTTTTCCAATCCTTAAAAACTTGCATGTTCTGAGTCATGACTCATGAGCGCAAATACATTCGTACCTGTTAACAAATGGTTTGATAAAGATTGTAGACGGCTCTGGAAGCTTTCTTTAACATATCTTAAGCTTTTCAGATCAACGAAATCGAAGTTTTTTTTTTTAAATATCTACCTTCGCATTAATAAAGAATATAAGGAGATGTGTTCAGATAAAAGAACTGACTGTCATAAAAAACGGGCTAAAAGCCTGGAAAATTGTAAGGACTTCAAATTTTTTGGGATACTGTTCGTGAACTAGGTGGGCGATAACATAATATGAAGTATTCTTGAAAGCGTATACACCAGCAGCTTATTTTAAGACTCTACTGTCAGCTAACATGGGCCTTCATATTTTTGACTACGCATTACCTATCTTAGCTGTTGCTGAACTAGACGTGGATATTTTGCTTTACGAATTGGAAGCAACACTGCATAAGATGAACAACAATAAAGCTCCAGGCATAGAAGGTATGCTAGATGAGTTTTATAAAAATAGTACTACCGACTTCAAAACTCATCTCGTTGCTTTTTTTTGAAGCTTTCAAAAGTCTACAAAGACATTTCTTTAAACGTTTATTTATACGTAAGACCAACCTTTTGCATGACCAAATAATAAGACAAAAAATGTCAGGTAATCACGATCCGGTGTAGAAAAAAGGTGTAAGATTGTAAAATTATGTTTTTTAATTTCAATGTAAAACTTTTTCTTTTGTATTGAAGATGACATCTGCTAAACTGTCAGGAGCAGTAGACAAATCTTGCAAAATTGTGGTTTTTTCTTATAATCGGCCATTGTTGTTTGGATCCTCTATCGTCGATTGTATCATCAAAAGGTTGTTTCATGTCTCATTTTTGTATATTAAAATAGATTCTATCTATAATAGATAATCTCGGAGCCTTACTTTTTTATCTTATCAATGATGTCGAAGGGTACACCCAATATTTTTGAAACCTTATGTCCTCATTATTTTGTTTTATAATTACTCAAAAATATCGTTTGTGCAATAAATGAGTTCTTCATTTTTTAGGTTTCCTGACCGACCCTTTCAAGCCCTGCGAAAGGAAGAGGTTGTCAGCATAGTAATTCCGGGTGCTGGGGTTGCCGCAGCTGCGGCAGCGGCAGCAGCAGCGGCGTCTACGATTCCATTGCCTGCTACAGTTCCCGTCGAACCTGACTTCAATGGAGCTCTCCTTGAAGAATCATCATCACTAGGTGGAGCGGGTGATACATCTGACAGCAAAGACAGCCAACAACATCTAAAAGAAGAGCTACCCAAGGAGTGGTTCTATGACGAGATGGACATCAATGAAATCGAATCACTGGAAGAGCCTAAATCTCCAGCGGATGATGAATACGACTATGACCCACGTTACGGTAACAAAAAACGAAGAAAGCGACGACCAGGCAAAAAATCTCTTGGGCACACACCAACTGAAACAAGCCGGAAGAGTCGATCGAGTGGCGGTGGTACTGGTGCAAGTGGCAGTCGTGGTGGCCGAGGTCGCCGCAAAACACCCAAAGACGCTGCCAGTCGTCTTTTAGACCCACCTAGCCCCGGCATAGGTACAGAGCCGCCATCGTTTGAAACTGCCGCAGCAGCTGTAGGCGGAGAAATAACCGCTGATGATCATGGCGATCTGCGGAACTATCGAAAGTACCTGTAACATCTTTCCCGGCGAGCACTTCGAATTTAAAGGATTCGCCACCGTGCTTTCAATTTTATGTTTTTTTTTGTTTGGTTTTATTTTTCATAGATTTTTTAATATCTTCTTCAAATAATCAAATTATTTCATTGCGGTTCCTCGAAAACAGTCCTTCCGAACCTCAAATAACAACAAATATCCGCACTAAATAAAAAATAGATAAATGGTATTCCTTTTTCCTCCAATTACATTGAATACATTCAACCATTCAACACTAGAACAGTAGCACTCAAAGCAATAGAAATAGAAATTAACACATTTCAGGCCGTTGTGCTCTGCTGTCCCAAACAAAAATAGCGAACACAAGAAAGTAGTAATCAAACAATAGTGGGATTCTTAGATCATAATTAAAAAAAAACGAAATAAAAAATTATTTACTCTTAACAATAGTTTGTGTTAGCATCATCAACTAGGTTACTTTGTTTTTAAAGAGAATTGCACTAACTATTAAAAAATATAAATATATATATTAAATTTATTATTATATTATTAATTATAAATCATTTATTTTAAATTTATTATATTTTATTTAAACAAAAGAAAATGAATGTTAACTGACCTCCACTCATTTTTGAAGTTATTTTGATAATTTATGTGGATATATGATATTCTTTTTGTGTGAGTTATAAAAAATGTTATATTTAACAATTGTTTTCAGAACAAACAAAATCAATAACAACTACATAAAAACCAACATTTAACACTTTTGATTATGAATAACAAAAAGGAGGGGAAAAAACATTGAAAATAAATGTGGGATATAAATTTATTAAAAAAATAAAAAGAATAAAAAATACAGAACAATTGTTTTTTCTCGTTAATGTCTCACGGTTTCCATGTTTTGGTGGAAAAGGTAGGTCAGCCAGAGGTTTCCCAAAAGATTATATTTCAATGAAATAAACGTGCAACAAGTTAAAAGTTTGATCATATCGTCAAAAAGAAGAATGGCCAAGCATGTTAATCGTTGGAAATGTCGTGTGGCAAAGCCTAAGTTACTGTGAACAAAGTTTCAATTGGTCCTTTGGAGCAAAGAACGAATATTACTCAAAAAGAAATGCAGGGGCCCTACTATGTAACTCAATTCTACTTTCGAATCATTCGAAAGTCATTATATTATAAAGGGCGTTCGAACGTTTTTATTGTAGAATCGAGTTACATGGTAGGCCCCCAGGATTGTTCTAGGAGTAATTCCATTCCTGCTGAAAACAAATATTCAAAGATAATCTCTCTTTTTATTGCAATTTTACTTGGCCGACAAATGTAACTACATCTGCATTTCGTTGGTCTCAGTCTTGCAACTATCCAAAACCGGAAGGCTTACCGAGGCTTTCTGAGTCTAACGCGGTGTATACCATGGATGTGTCACTACTATGGAGCAGATAAGTGGGAGATAACGACGCTAGTTATTCCGAAAAGGAAACAGACAACGATTTTTTTTAACTTTATATTTTCTAAACATTAGGAATAGCTGGTCCCCTAAATATTCTTAAACTAAAGCTTAAACTAAAGCAGCCAAGGAAATCATTTATAGAAATCATTTTTAGGTAAGAAGAAACGAGTTAAGGAGTCAGCAACAATGTTAAAACAGTCTATTAGTAGAGTCTGTCTGTAACAAAGTTTCAGTCAAAGTAATACTCCACTTCATATTTTTTCCAAAAAATTTTAAGAAGTTTTTATATTTAGCTCTGAGCTCAGATATCCATCCAGGATTCATAACTGGTTTTGTAGTCGAAATTAAAAATAAAGGCCCTATTAAAAATTAGATACAAAGACCTTGAAGTTGAACGTAATAATGAATAACTTTGTTTTTTAGAACTAAAAAGTTTTAAATAATTAATTTTTATAAAGTTGATGAAGACCAGGGGCCAGATTCTATAAAAGCGAAACGAAAGCGATCAAACGTTTTTCAATAGGAAAGACATTGCAAATCGTTCGCACACACGAAAACGTTTGTTCGCTTTTTACTTACAGAATGTCACCCCAGAGCTTTCTGATGCCTGTACTTTTCCATAAACTACCTATCTCCCAGATTTCCCAGCTTCTGTTTTAATATTTGCTTCCAAAATATGGACACAAACCTTCGACAGATATTTGAAAACATGTTTCATTGAAAGGAATAGTTTTCCAAGTAATTGATGTGAGAAATTCGCTAGGCCACGGAGCACCCTGCTCTGTTGCGCCACCCTATTTACTAATTTTAAGTTTTCTCAAGTTATTTTCACATAAAGTTAGAAACTTAACGTGAGTGTAGACCGAAGATAGAATAAAATTCTGAAACCGAAAAGTTATAGGTAAACTTGATAAAAAAAGATTAGAGAAGATAGAAAGTGGCAATGAAAGTTGAAAATTTCATTAGTGAAAGTTTGAAAGTATTGAACTTAGGAGTACCACATGGTTCAGCGATTGGCAATACTTTGTTCCGGGTAAATAAATTCCCTGTTTCTTCAACTGTTTTTTGTTGCAATAACTATGATTAAATTACTGCATTTAGAACTTGAAGTCCCTTTGGCTTAAACAGGATGCTAATGTATTATTTCATTTATTTGATATATTCTGTCTGAAGCTGAACCTGAAAAACAGTTATAGATTCAACGAATTATTAAATTGTAGCAAGATAGCTTTAAAATTGAGACAGCTAAAGAATGATATTGTTTGGATACTATATATCAAAATATGAGCTAGGTGCAACATACACTAAAATTTAAGCAGATCGATCGATCTGATCGAATGTGCGATGTTTTCATCAACTCACACCCACAACAAAATTTTCATCTGACCGGACTCATTCACTGAGAGATATAACATTCTCGACCAACATTTCGCTCTTTTACTGAAAAAACACATACATGGCTGTTCTGATTTTCGTACGGATTCAAAACGGAAACCGAAATTGAATCCGTACGGATTTAAAAAGTGTGTTCTTATTTCCGAACGGATTCACTAATGATTTTTTGTCACAAAAACGTGTTGGAAATTAAATTTTTGTGTTTATTGGAACTGTTTACAGCTTTATTGCATGTTAGTGCTAATATAAGTTTATTATTTTTCATTTCTAGCAATAAATAATGTTCTACAGAATTCATTAACCGGATTCAATTCCGCTAACAAAATGATAAGCGAATTGAAAACGTACGGATTCGGAATTGAGAACCGCAAATATTCTAAAACGGGAGGATATGGTATCCGAACGAAAATCAGAACAGGGGTGATAGGATAAAATTACAGACACCAAAAATCTTCAATCTTCTATATATATAATAAAATAAGATGTATGTATGTTTGTTTGTATGTACACGGAAACTTATAAACTACTGGCCAGATTTCAAAAGTTCTTTCAGCAAAAATAAAAATAAAATAAAATAAATAGGGTGGCGCAACAGAGCGATGAAGAGCCCCTGGACCTAGCGCATTGCTCACAACCATGCCATGTGAGGGAATGGAGGGGACCTACAATTTTCTGCCGGTTCCGAACGGCTTTTTGAGAAAGCGCTTTTCATGGCAATGAATTTACTAACGGAGGACTTGCCAATTCCTCGCGAAAGGCGATACCCGTTGAAAAACATTTTTGCCGAACCTCTGGATTAGCAGGTGGACATGCTAACTAACCATCACGTCACGGGTACCACGGTCAGCACTGGGATGCCACATAAATCCTCAGTAACCAAGCGTAGATTTCATCCCTGTAATCCCACGGGAATAGATACAGAAACGAGAACGGGAACATTAAAGTTTCTTGACCTTAAAACTACAGGCCCGCGTAACGCCGGGCGGCTCAACTAGTTGAAAATAAAGAATGTGATTTATTTTTTTCTCACAAAAAATAAAAATAACAAAAATAAATGTATATCTCAGAAACAAAAAAAAAAAAAAAACTCATATAACCGGTTATTGAGAGAGCTTTTAAATAAATTACAACAAATAAGAGTTATTTGAAGACCAATGAAAGTGTTAACCATAAACTTTCGAGGTCTGGTTTGTACTCTTATGTGCCATCCATTTTGCCCGTACATGGTCATTTTAAGTTACTGCGCAAAATTGGTTGTTATATTAGGTTGGTTTTTTAACTTCTGAGGGGTTTTTTCTTTTAACTTCAAGTTGGATGTATTTTTTTCAAGTGGCAGGTTGGGGGCGTTCAATAATTGTATCCGGATAGCTTTTCGTTGTTGTTTACGTGTCAAACGTTTATCAAGGTTACAAGCCCATTTCTACTAAAAATCTTACTAAAGGTATACCTTTCTATTCAAGTGATAAGCAGATGGAAAATTCTTTGGTGCCAGATAGAAAGGGGTTAAGTCAGAAACAGTAGTTTTCCACAAAATGACTTTCAAGATTTAAAGAAATAAGATGACTTAAGCCCTTAGGGCCAACTTAATTATTTCAAAATAAAAAAAACGAATAAATACAAAAGAGTTAAGTCCACTTGCACCCATAATACCAAACAATTTAAAAAAATGTCTGACTTATACCCTCTGTACATAATAATTATTAAAGGAAGGAGTAATGCTAGACTTATGCCAATAGGACCAAACGAAAAAATAAAAAAAAGTTACTTAAGTCCAATAAAAACCCCAAAACGGATTTTTTTGACTTAACCCCTTTTTACCTGGCACCAGAGAATTTGTTTTTATTTATTTTCTGTTGGGTTTTATTTTGTTGTGCATTTATTTTAGAACATGTTTCTTACATTCCTCAAAGATTAAGAGCTTAGCTAAAAGAAAAATATAATTATAGTTCATAATTGATAAATGTTTTAAGAAAAATATGTTTAGCCATATTTGTGATTTCCATTTTTTTTTAATATCAATTTTGACGTTATTTGAAACACAAAACAAAAGAAATAGTAGAAAATGTCGCTTGATTTGAAACAAAAAGAAAAGGTCTCAATTTCTCAATAGATACATAGATAACTGGCTGAGTGAAAAATTTTTAATTTCAAAACTATTTCGGTAAGTTAAAGCGTGTTTGCAGTAGCTATACAAAGTCCACAAATCAACCGTTCCATTTAGTATGTCGTGGAGTCTACTCGTAGTAATGAAATTTTCATCAAAGTGTGGTCGGCAAATTTCCTGTAAGATTGGACAAATAAAAATGTGTCTTCTCTTGCCCTCCTGTTGTTTAAACTGCAGATTTCTGGTAGATCTGCTCAAGGGGGGGGCTATAGTTCAGGCTTAATAATTCTAATTCCACTGGAGATGAGACTTATGTCTTCGATCGGCAGTTCAATATTAAAGTAGTTTACTTCAGATGCTAACTGGTGGTTCAGGTATATGTATGTAAGTGCTTCTGGTTGTTGATGCTGATACTCTGGCAAAATTTTGATTGTAAATACTTTCGTCGGTTTTGGTAGTAACATCTCCGAACATATTCCTCCATTCATTCACGTTAGAATCCGTTAGCAATAAGTGAACACCATGTTATGAAGCTACAACTGTTTCCATTCCTTAATGGGGGTCGAATTCGGTTGGAGCAATCTCAGCATGAAGGATTTGTGAAGACTTCTTTGACCTCTTTCCATAACTCTTATAATATATTCGTAGTTCATTTTTAGGGTTTGAATATATTTTAGTATAAGTCTCCTAAAATGTATGAGAAATCGAAAAAAAATAGATTCTAATTGTTTAGGAACGATATTTTGAATATTTTTTCTGTTCTTAATGGTCGAATTTTAATATTTCTATATTTTATCTATTTTATCTATTTCTATATGTCTGCAGCAAACTGGAAAAAGATATCTGAATCTGAATTCAAAAAGGACTGTAACTCAGATCATCAAAATACATATTAATAAATGGGTCTTGTCAAATGAACAGAAAACTGGTTTGGATGTGATAATACTATTTATTATTTAAATCTATTGTAACAAGTCCAACTTTGCCAACGAGCAAACGCTGTTTCTATGAGAAGACCGTTTGTATGCGTCTAAATTTTGAACACGGCCGGTCTCAAGAAATTCAATGATATTTGTTTTTGAATTTGTCCGTTAGAAGAATTTCCCCTCAAATATACCCAGCATATTTAAAACAAAACAAAAACAACTTTTCAAAAGGACAGTGAGTGACAAACGATGACTCTCGAAGAATGTTTCGTAAAAAAGAACCCCATGCCAAAGTATTTCGACCTGAAGACATGACCTGACCTCTTCAGCTTCGTAGGAGAGCATTGACCCGCTGTTAGATGAAACATTCCATCGAAACTATTTCATCTGTTTGCCAAAATGAATCGTGGCTTTTAATTATATCAGTCTGCACAATAATCCATGTTCAATTTTATATAGCCACCTTAAAATACAAAAAGAAATGTCACTTCTCTCGAAGTCAACATCATGAAAACAAAAATCTTCTCAGCCAAGCACCAACCGAAAAGTACAGAATTAAACAAATTACACGATAAATTCCTTAACATGTTGTTAAAAATAGAGATTCTTTTGCCACCGAAATAGATTGCTTCTTGTCAAACAAAAAAAAAAGGAAAAATAAAGAACAAGAACCTAAACACCGAAAACTTAAAAAGACAACACAAGTCACCATACAGCGCGGATCCACTAAAACTAAAGTGACGATGAGTGCTCTGAATTCCATTCGCTAAACTTTTCTATTTTAATATTGCACCGCATACCAAAGGGGCGACACCCAGCGTGCGGGTAAAAACACAAGCGTAATTTATTTGTACTGCCCTCCGCCTCCGTTGAGGTGCATGTGCATCATCATCATTATCAGGTTCCCATTGAGGACAGTCATTCCACTTTATGATTTTAAATCCACGGACATCCCCTTTCTCATTCGTCGTCGTCGTCGTCGTCATCTCCGCTGCCTCTAGGACCATCGTTCCTCCCAGCTAGCATAACATACCCCAATAAATAAAGGTTAAGGCGAAAAAATTCTATTTATTTATTTATAACCCTCGGTAGATGGCAGTGCTATGAAAGCTACCCACCAGAACTGGCTGCAATTGGAAATGTTACATTTAAGATGCGACACTAAATTAAGACGTGGTGGACGCCGCCGCCGTCGGCCGCCACGCCGAAGCCTGGTGGCTACTTGAAACGTCATCGCGTATAGATAATACCACAATGCGTGTCCGCCTTTAAATTCAAAACTGAATCATTGTGCATTTATAAACATTCTTGGTTAGGAGTCAATTGCCTGAGGTGTGTGCTACCGCCAGATGACGAAGAGATATTTTCAAAATGATGGTGATAGTCATCGTCCAAGTCTTCATCATCGTTGTCGTCGTCTTCTTGGTGCTGATGATAGTACTCTATGGCGGGTGCAGATGATGCTAATGAGATGAGTGATTGGATTTATAGAGAGGGAGAACATTTTGTTTTCATCGAAGGTATGCGATTTGTTAATTTTAGAACAAATATTAATGGAAGTATATTTATTAAGTCACAATTTCAGTGCGTTTAGATAGCAATTGGCATTGGCTGTTAGTCAATTACAACAAAATTGTTAGAAACGAAATGGATACGCACCTTCACTAATGTGCTGAGGCATGCAAGATAATTGATTTTTCTAGAGGGAGTACATATTCAGTTTCATATAAATACACATAGTACCCCCAAATAGTGCGCCTTTTTTTTAGTTTTCATTGGCTTTTATTTCTCCACTGCACGTTTTCATGAGGTAAAGCCATATTTAAGGAGTTAGGCACATGAAAACCGCGGAATGCCAGAATGTTGAAAGCTTCGCGATGGTAGGATTTCAGCTCAACGGTCAAGGGAAAAGATTGGCTTCAGCTTATAGGTCCTTGTAGTTAATTTTCGTTCACTCGGGCGTATACTTATTCTTTGATTTTTATTACTGCAGTAAAAAGAGTACTTTTTTGTTACAAATCAGCAATACTTTAATCAGCTTAGAAATGAATTTTATTACTGAACACAAAAACACATCAACACTGAGCAGTTTAAGCTCAGTGGATGCTCCGCAGTTAGTATTTTCAAAGCCTGCAACAGAAGAAAGGTATCATGAACAGTAGTTATGCCAGAAAGTCGTCTATATTTCTACCGCCATATTGCTGCAGAATTATATATGGCTATTGATCACCGCTAATTATCATGACATTGCTATAGATTCAATGTACAATGCCAATATTCATATCGAAGTCGCAATACCATGCCGTTTCCTTTTTGTAGATTAAGTGCACTTTATCATCACTTTTCTGCTTTCAAAGCAGATTAGATTTAGAGGAAGGGTCAAAGCAACATACATTGCGGGTTAGAAAAAAATGTTTAATCTTGAAAAGTATTCAGAGCATTCATAACAACTATTTCCAAACAAAAACGACATGAGCCACAAGAATTAGCTAAAGTAATGATTTTTTACAGCTTGCCTTACAAACATCATCTATATCCCCTATTCTATGTAATCTAGTCGTCAATGAACTTCTAGTTGACCTAGAAACTGAGGGATTCAAAGTGATTGCATATGCAGATGACGTCTCCATTGCGGTATCCGGTAAACATGCCCACGTCCTCATGGATCTAATGCAAACCGCTCTAAACAAATTAGTAAAATGGGCGGGAAAAAATAATCTAGGGGTCAACCCTAAGAAAACCGAACTCGTTCTCTTTACCAGGAAATACAAAATTCCTCAACTAACAACTCCTTCCTGGAGTGCCACTTCAACTTAAATGGAGTGCCACTTCAACTTTCCGAATATCTAGGAATTATCCTAGACAAAAAGCTAAACTGTAAAGCCAATATACAGGAAAGAATCAGGAAATCCACCGTAGCTTTATTTGCCTGCAAAAAAGCCATTGGCACTAAATGAGGTTTCTCCCCCAAATCACTTACTGGCTCTACACCGCGATCATCAGACCAATACTCACATACGGAGTAAGGGTATGGTGGACCGCTAATGATAAAAGGTCCTACTGCGATAATCTAAGCAAGGTCCAACGAACAGCCTGTTTGTGTATAAGCGGAGCACTGAGATCAACACCCTCAGCTGCCGTAAATAAAATATGCTCCTTAATCTCAAACCACTAGATATCTTTAGCAAACAAATGGCCGTCAGTACAGCCATTCGTATCAGAGCTATCTCCCAATGGACCGATAACAACATCGCTCACGCTACAATCCTGAATTTGTTCAGATCAATCCCTTGCCACTCCGACTACACCATCCCCCAATTGGTTTTTGATAATAAGTTCTAAGTCTCAATCCTACCGAAAACGACCTGGGAAGACGAGAGATGATTCAATTCACTTCTATACAGACGGGTCAAAAACAAAGGAAGGGGTCGGCTACGGGGTGTACTCAAACCGACTTAACGTAAGTCTCTCATTCCGCCTCCCTAACCATTGTAACGTGTTCCAAGCGGAGATTCTGGCGATCAAAGAGGTCCTATCATGGCTAAAAGTAAACGTGTGATATCCTCAGCGAATATCCGATTTCTCAGATAGTCAAGCAGCCCTCAAATCACTCGGCGCCGTTTCCACGAACTCAATAACCGCCCTTAACTGTCGCCTATCTCTTAAGGAGATGGATGAACAGTTGAATGTTCATTTTATTTGGGTGCCGGGGCACAGAGATATCGATGGTAACTGTAAAGCCTAAGAACTTGCCAGAAAAGGAACCGTTTTACGGATCTCAACCAGCAGGTTGAATATTGGTATACCAATCGCTACATGTAAACTTATGCTAAAGCAAGAGGCAATGGATAGAACAAATAATAAGTGGAATGTTATCACTACGTTTGTGGCAACAAAACATATATGGCCAAAACTAGATCCAAAACGCACAAGACATTTGTTATCCATAACCAGTTTGCACTTTAGCTCCGTAATCAACGTCATCACCGGACATTGTGTGATAGGAAGACACGCCATAAGACTTTGCGTTCCCTCTAATGACTTCTGCAGAAGTTGCTTAGACGAGGAGGAGGAAGAGAATATTCCACACCTCTGCTCATATCCTGCACTCTCCTTCGAAAGAAAACGGCTTCTAGGAAAATATTTCCTTGATGATCTAAACGATTTGGCGAACACAGATATCCTGCATCTCCTTCGCTTTATCAAAAGCTAAAAATGGTTTTGTTAAGTGTGGTTCTTCCTCGCTTAGTTCTTATGTTATTACAATGGACCTAACACTGGTTTAAGTGTGTCAGTTGTTTTCCTGACAGCCATTTTAACCTAACCTAACCTACAAACATTTTGTATGATGTCTTTTTGTTGAATAATACATTGGGTTCCGGCCCACAAAGTGGTTTTCCAATGCCTTGAGTCATTGACATACTAGATATGAACTACTCACGTTGGTAGAAATAATGGCTACCAGCGCTCTGGTTTGTAGTGGTCAGTGAATTGAAATTACTCGTTTCCGATAAATTGGCAAACAACAGCAACAAAATTTTTATGAGAATTAATACAATTTTTCGCCGCCTGACTTTGTAAGTTTTGTATAAAAATGTCATTTTACTAGCAATCCAATATTTCAATAGGGCGGGGCGGTTCAAGCTGGACATCTTGTTCTATTGAATTTTGGATGGCAAGATGGCGAACATCGCGATCTCAAAGGAATCACAGCTCTCCCATTTATCTGCTTCAAACTATAGTCATCCGCCCGTGGAGTACACCGAGAAGTCTTGAAAGGCATTCGTTGTGTCCATTGCTAATACGAAAGAATACTTTAAAGTCGTGTTTTTCATTCCCACCGCAATGCCTTACATTAAATGCCGATCATAGCCTCCAAAAACTCCTTTCAATTGCTCTCTTGCAGAGAGAAAAAATGATTTTTAGTAAAAATTACATACATTAAAATTTCCAAATAAAACTTGTAGTCTTATTTGTTGTTTTCACACTTTAAATTGCTTCCACATTTCGTTCAACCTCCCATATCGATATCGGCTGCCACCCAGCTAATAAATCATTCTCCTTTTTAAACACAGTGCAGTAGTCATGCATTCTATCACCACAAAGTACTCCATTTAAAATTCCACGAAGTTCAGTTTTCTTAGTAAATTCTTTGCAAGAAAAACATTAGTGCCATTCTTAAACACCTGCATAAACCTACCACAGCCAATTCCAGAATCATTCATCAAAACCGCCTCGCACTATTCATATAAACTCCCACCTCCCACCGGAAACCAAACATCCGCCATAATGAAGTGCGTAGAAGTATAACACACACTCTAAATGAAAAAAGCAAAAAAGAAATCACTCTTCTCGTGTAAGTGTACAATGCCCTTAGCCGCGTTTAGGATTACATTTAACCGACAACGACGCAAACCGCTCTCCCATCCCGATCTCATTCCGTGAAATTCCTTAGTCCCCAATTGAAAAAGTCTTCCTTTTTCCTATTTTTTCTGTTTTTGTTTTTTTGTTTTTTGCATTGCTTAACCGCTGCTCTGTTTGCTAGTGGTACGTACGGCTGGCTGCTAGCCCTGCAAATGATGATGATGGACGTCCAACGCGCAATCCGAAGGCTTTAAATAAAATTCACTCGAAATCTAAACAAGAGCATGTCAGATCTTATTTGGCAAATTAATTGCGGCAAATTCGCACCACGATGTGATGATGATCGGGATCTGTTAGGTCTGCTACATTTTAATGCTCAATGTCTGAGCAGCTTTTTTATGGGTACGAAGAGAGAAAGAGAGGTAGGGCCTATAGGGAGGGTATGATGGGGAGGGGGTAGAGGTTCACAGTCCCTTGAAATAAGCAAATCAGCGCATGGAATTTGGCTGATGTAGTATATTCCTGCTTCCATCTCGTTTCTTGTAAGTCTAGAAAATGAACTATCTATGAAGTGTGTGCTCTACAGAGCGATTTCATTGAAATTAGATTCATTAATCCTGATGCGTCAAAGGAACATGTATCAAGAACAGTGATAGGGGTTAACGTCTGCTTAATCTCCATGTCCGCATCCGATACACAAACTGCACTGGCTGTTCCTCTGGATGAATGATTGCATAATATTTACTCTCACTTTCTTTTTGATTCTTGATGTTGGTAGTTTGAAGGAGAGGAGGAAGTTTTTGATACTCTCTTAAGTCTCATGTTCTTGTTTTCGATTGAAAAGAAATATTTACAAAATACTTTTATAGGGTGAGTTACGTTTGTTTTACACTGGTTGTGGAATCTTTTCGTTATCGATATGTTCTGTTTTATATAGTTTGCAGTCTTGTTTTCATGGACCACTGATAGCTTAGCTTTTGTAGTGGGTCTGGCTGGATTCTTATTAGGAATAAGCTACACAACTTCTTTTAGTGGTCACCTTTTTTCTTATAAACTTAGAAACTGTTTATTCTTTTGAAGTGTTGCATAAATGTCCAGACATGAAATATGTGAACAGTTTTTATCCTCTAGCAGCTGAATTTTTGGTTAGAAGTTTACTATTTTTCAAGTTTCGGGTACAGTGGTGATTTAAATATGTTTTGGACAAAAGTGAATGTGAAGAAAACACCACTATTACCTTTAAAATATTTACTTTGGTAGGGGATCAGTTTGTTAAATCGTTTTTTGAAGGCTATCTTATCTCCTTGAGAATTTTTCGCAAGTTCAAGATTTATCGATCGCTCCTGACACACGAATTGGCTTCCTCTGGTTCTTCATCTAATATCGAATTTGATCTGAGACTTATTTAATTCTGATTTGAAAGCGAACTTCTTTGCCACAAGTGTAACCATTTCGGAGGTGCGTTTGATTTGCGAAACAATGCAATGGGTTGTTGAAATATTTAGAGCGCCCGGAGACTGCTGACTTTTGGACGACACACCGTTTTATGGGGCTCTTAATAATTATGAAGATGTACGGTAATGTCCACATTACAAGATTTACGATTCCTTCATTCGATTTACCTTCAAATTAAGCCAACCTGCCTATTTAGTTGGGGTGCAGTGTGCGCACTATCTTCCCTACCCGATCAAACTATCGTTCGACTAAAAGTCTACAGTCTGCGGAGGTTCTTAAAGTGCGTGTCTACTTGAGAGCAAAAACACTGAGATTAGCTCTCATGCCACGCTCTAGAGCAAATAATGTTCAAGTGGACGCAGTCTTGAGAGTAGCTAGCGAGTTGACTTTTTGCTCTCGACATTACCATTTTTAAACAGCTTTTCTCAAGGGGATACACTTTTTTATCACTATCTGAGAAAAGCTCGCAGAGTTCATATTTTGCGAAAGAAAGAAAGTGTGAACATGGCAAAACAATGGGCAGTTAAGGACGCTCATAGAAAAATATGAGTCTTTTCCAAATTTGTGGAAAACTACAGAGAAGTCATTTCAGGACAGCAGAAACAAAAGTAATGAAATATTGATTTCTGTTGAGTTTTGATGCACTGAAATTGAGTACTCTGATCAACTTGAAGCTTTATTACCTAAGAGTAGACCAAGCACCAATTGGCAACGACGGTCTATCCATTGCTTAAAGCAACCCTTCTTTTAATTTTTTAAGTAAAATGCCAACAGTTAAAGCAGCTGCAACTTCGTTTGTAATAATACATTTGCTTTCATCACTTTTAACCTCCAACTATCAGGAAAATTATATGAAATGGACACGGAACTGAACAAATTTACTCGCGATTATAAATTCTCAAATGGACAGGCACCCGAGACTAACTCTTGACAGTTTACTAATGGATAGAACTCTCCAAAGGACAAGCACCTTTAAAACCCTAATTTTATCTACACAACATGATTGAGCGTTTTTGGTTTCAGTTCAGTCCAAGTTTCATTAAAATAAATTTATCTTTTATTGTAACACGTTCACTACTCTCTTCTCTCTTAATATTTCTCGATATTGCCTTACGAGCGAAGCTTTATTGAACAACTTATAACTCGCTAATCCACTTGCAAACCAAAGTGGCCTGCGATTGCGTGAACTCTTTGGAACATATTCTTATTTCTATGTACCACTGGTCTAGTGGATGGGAACTACCGAACTACTCCATAAATATACTTGTGTTTCATTTGGACATTTGGACATGGGCCCGCGATCGCAAGTCGCTCTGGCTTGAACGAGGATAGGTTAGGTTAGGTGGAAGTGGCTGTCAGCCAATGAGTACATTGCCTGACACACTTAGGCCGCAAGGGCCCATTGCGATACCACAGAGATCAGCAAGTTAATCACCTACTGATCTCAGAAACCCGATGTAAGATTAACGAGTTGATCTTCCATTACGGGACTAGCCAGTTAATCACCTGCTAGTCGAACCACGCGAAACTTTTAATGTATTTCGAAAGACTTTTAGAGTCTATGTAAGCTAAGTCGCTAGTATAATCGAAGAAGAATTCACCGAGATGAGTTTTCCTCCTATGAAATAGTGCAGGGCATGAGCAAAGAAGGTGTTGAACGGTTTCTTCCTCCTCCTCGTCCATGCAGCTTCTGCAGAAATCATTGGAAAACACACCAAGTCTTTTGGCGTGTCTCCCAATTAGACAGTGTCCCGTAACAACACCTATGGTAGAACCTAGATACAGGCGGTTCAGGGCAAACAAACTCTTCGAGCGTTTTGAGTCTACACACGGCCAAACTTTTTTGGTTGCAAGGCAGTTGTTACTCTCAGTCCATCTAGTGTTTGTTATCCTCGAAGCGTTTTGTCTAAGTAGGAGTTTACTTGCAGCGATAGGTGCACCTATGTTGTTCCACTCTGAGCGTAGGGAAGTGGTCGTGCCCTTTTCGGCTAGTTCGTCTGCCATACAGTTGTCTGGTATGTCTCTGCGCCCTGGCACCCATGAGAGGTGAATGTTGAACTGATTTGACATCTCCCTCAGATTTATCTGACAATTTTGGACCGTGATGGATTTTGCAGAGACAGAGGCAAGAGATTTAAGGGCAGCTTGGCTGTCCGAGAAAATTCGAATATCCGTGGAGGATATGACGTTTTCTTTGAGCCAAGACAGCACCTCGTTAATCGCCAGAATTTCCGCTTGGAACACACTACAACGATCGGGTAGGCGGAAGAAAAGACTGAGTTTTTCTGAGTATATTCCACTTCCCAGACCTTCGCTGGTTTTTGAACCATCGGTGTAGAAGTGTATTGCTCCATTTTCCAAAAAAGTTCCATTTTCCCAAGCTTCTCTTGAAGGTATGGTTACTTGGAAATTGTTGTCAAACACCACGAGGTTAAAACTATTAAAATGTTTAAACATGCGAGTTATTAGTTGTTCAATAGAGATTAAA
The DNA here is from genome assembly GCA_914767635.1 of Melanostoma mellinum. Lineage (NCBI taxonomy): Eukaryota > Metazoa > Arthropoda > Insecta > Diptera > Syrphidae > Melanostoma > Melanostoma mellinum. Next base: position 2,837,587 of record OU612059.1, on the reverse strand, counting down.
GAAAGAAAAAAAGTAAGCTCCTGAGGTAATTGGATGTTTGTAAAATTTTTGTTTGATAAGCCGCAACTTTACCCGCTCCCGGAGACACCTCCTCCTACCGGAAGTTGACTCTTCTCGACGAATTATGGCAAGACGAAATGTCGGATCTTGAAAAAGATTGGAAAAAATATTCTCGCTTATGGTGCAATGAAATTGTGTAGGGTAATCGTTTGAATGTCGCAACAACTTTCATTTTCCGATATTTGTTTAGTTTATTTCCTGAATCCAATGTTCTGCAACTCCGTGTTTATATTCGCGTATTCTCGATTGGAAAGTGCATCACTTCAAGTGCGTTCAATTGAAAACAAACAAATGAAAATAAGAAAAATCTAAAGCAAGCAACAGACTTACACACAAATACCAAAATCGCGAGAGCAAAAGAGGAAAGTATTCAAATTGATTTGAATCGGCTGCCGGACGAGCAGCCCGGCGTCAACAGCACATAGGACCAACAAGAAAGCGCGACATTTGAAGTGTTTGCCCTTTTTTGTGTAATTTTTTTTATTAGCAAAAAAGGAAGGGGGGGGGGGGGGGGGGTTGGGTAGGAATAAATAAACAACCACATCGTTTTTGACTGCAGAAATTAAAATAAATAGTTGCGTAGGTAGTTGGGTGGCGGAGGACAACAGAAAGCCGCCTGCTGCCTGCATGCCTTATGGTGGCATCGAGGTGCTGGCATTTTCTGTTCTCGAATTGATTCTGTTTTGTGTTTTTTTTTTCAACCTTTTTTTTCTTCTGTGGTTGGGTTGAGAGACATTTTTGAAATTCCTTTGGCTAATCCGTGAGCACACAGCCGGGAACAAGTGCAACAGGGACTTTAATGTTAGATGGGAGATTTACCGGTGCGGATCGTAAGTTCTCGGGCTCGATGCGCTGTAAATTTACTCGAATTCAGTTGTTTGATTTTGTTGGGAAAAAGTGTTAATTCTTTTACGACAGTAAATGAGTTGTGATATTTGAAGTGGAATAATTTTTGAGGTACATATATTTACATGTAACCACCTCCAAAGAAAAAATAATTAATTGGAAACTTTCGATCATTATCTTATTTTATGCAAAAATAAACCAAGAATTTATGGAGATGTTCCAAAAAATGTAAAGTTAAATTTTCTTTATTTCATAAAAAAAAGAAAAAAAATGCTATCAAAGTTTTAAGTGTCAAGTTCTACGTGAAAACTGCTATATTATCAGATGCCATTTACAAATTTTTTGTTTGTATTGAATAAATTTTCTTGCTAAAAGGGATTTGAATTTTCAATTAAAATTTCAATTAAATTTTGCATCATTTCTCAAAAGATATGCAGATCCATAAGTAAATGTTTGCAAAGCTTTTACTGCTGCCACATGTTTCGAAAATAAGTTTGAATAAGTTGGACATGAACAACGCCCCTTTGAGCAGGGCAGTGATTCTGGTAAAGTTTTGTTGAGTTATTGGTTATGCGAGCAAAACATATCTCATAACTGTTGTGCGAAATCAAAGTAAAAAAAAAAAAAAAAAAGTCGGATACAGGAAAATCAAAAGCAAGATTATGAACTTTATTGCACTCTTGAAGTTAAATAAAAAAGCATAATACAATACAAAATAAAAATATTTAAAAGACATAGACAGAGCATAGACGAAAAAATGCATTTTTAGGGATCAGGCGCGGACTTGAGGACCAGGAACTCTATAGGCACTTATGGTATCTTGGGGTATCCATTCATTACGAAACTATTACGTTTATTTCTATTATTTTTTAAACGAATTTAATAATCAAAAAATACAATAAATTTATGTGAAAAGGTAAGTTTTAGGGAATGCACTCAAAAAAGATCGTGTTGGTTGGTGACTTCATCTAAATTTACTTTCCGATTCGGTCTCTTTTGCATGTCACAAGCATTATAAATCAAAAAGGACTAAAATATTTTGTTCCCGATTTCGAACTTTTCCAAAATATCATTCCAAAGATAACCAAAGAACATGTTAGAGTTTCTTAGCTCAGAGGACATAAAACTTCGTTTACGTGCATCATCCGTGATTAATTGTTAAGCAGCAATGATTTGACACAGTTAGGCAGGAGCCAGCTCGAGCTAACTTGTGGTCTATTAATTTTATCCTTAAAAAAGAGGGTTTAGAGGAAACATTTTAACAATTTTTAATATCACAGAGTGCTATTAAATTGGAGGGCGAGATCATAGTGTTTTCTTCTTTCATTTTATGAAACAACTAGTATACCTTTTTTTAACAGGATTTTTTTTTTTTTAACTAAATATGTGGTTGTACAATTTTAATTTTTTTTTGGTTGGCGATTTCAAAGCTTTGAATATAAAATTTGTTTTCACTACTATTCAAATGAGCCATTTCGATTTATACAAGAAATTTTTTTAAAAAGTTCCCAAATTTTTACTTTGATCGCGAGATGTATTAAAAATATTGAAAAGTGGACTTAATTTCAATCTCTGATTCGCACCCTCTAATTTAATAGCACTCAGCGGTTTATTCTTTGTAATTAATCGATAATAATCGATTCCTGCAATAAAAATTCAAGATTCAAGAAATGAGCAGAACAAGGAATGAAATCAATATAAGAGGCTTAGTTAGTTCACGCTTGATACTCATCCACACATATAGCTATCGGCCGCGCCGACACCTGAATATATTCAAAATTTGAAATGATTTTCAAAAATCTTTTGACAGGACCCAACAAACTTATGGCCCCGGCCCATAGAACGCGTTGCGCGCGGTAGAAGCGGCGCGGCAACTGATGCGGTGGGTTTTGCCGCGCGCAACTGATAGGGGTGACCCATAGAATCCGTTGCGGTGTTTTGACAGATAAATTTAGTCAAAATGGGGGCGTTCAAGAATCGTATCCGGATAGCTTGTTGTTGTTGTTTACGTGTGGGAAATCGAAAAAAATAAGTTATAATCGTCTAGCAATGATATTTTGAATGTTTTTCTGTTTTCAAAAGTCGAATTTTAATATTTCACAGCTGTTGTCTGTTGTCGATCGTTCAAAAAGGTATCTAAGATACGGCTATCCGAGATAGGCTATCCGATAGGTACTTGAACGCGCCCATTGTCACTTTTTCCATATAAGAGAAAACTTCAAATTGGTTGTGACTGCGCATGTCTCTCTTCTGTCACCGCGTGAGAGCCGCGGCAAAGTAGAAAGTTGGGCTACTCGGCGCGTTCGGCGCGTTGCGTGCGGTGCTTATGGGTCACCTCTCATAAGATCGTGTGTATTTAATCGAGCTGTCAGTTGGAAGCGGTGCCGCACGCGCGCAACGCGTTCTATGGGCCGGGGCCATTAGTTCAACAATTTATTTAGATCGGGACAGCTGTCTGGGGGTCCCAGGCAAGGGATTTAACTATCAGCAAACTGGCAGGAGCATGTGCATTACAGGATTACAGCTTAAAAGAAAAAAAAGAAAGAATCATACTCAATTCTCAAATTGTATTGCTTTAAATTTGGTCCTATTAAATATAAATGTAGTTACCCAATTGGGCACAATTAAGGCCTTTTGCTGTGTCAATTGTAATAAATGAATTTTATCCAAACGCTATTTCTCTTTAATTCCCACAAAAATATAAAATGTTGGAAAGATTTTTTTATTAGTTCAGTTCATTGAGTTTCTCATACAATCGGCAACCTGAAAATTGCGAAAAAAGAGAAATCGCAAAACTCCTTCTTCTCTGTATTTTTCATATTCATGAACTGGTCAGTGTTGATTTTAAATTATACGTCATGTGTTATTAGTCGTGTTCCATTGGGTCTTGCGAAGTACATACTGTCAACTACTTCTGGCGATGATCAACAGATAAACAAGCAGTTCATCGATCCATACATCACCTACTGGGAAGTATGTATACTTAAAATTAATTGCACGGCCCAATTTGACATTTATTTTAACAACTGTGACAAATACAAAACGAACATCAAATAATAATGGGTCGATCCACAAAAATTTAGTTAGTCAGACTCAAAAACGGAAAAATGAAAAAAAATTTCTGTTATTTAAATTCAACGTCAGATTAAAATGATCTTCGGATTCATAATTCCATTCTGCGACGACAGTTCCAATTAAAATAGGTGATACACTATTTTTTGTGGTTGTTTCAAAGAAAACTCACTAGAGTCCAACGTCTAATTTTTCGTTATTTGTTTTTAGTGATGTGCGAATAACCATAATTTAAATTAAATCCGAACAAAAATTTCACTTAAAATTTTCAAAAAATATTTCTTTTGTCAAGTTTTTTATTGATCACTTAATACTACAAATTACCGAAGAATACCAAGTAAAGTTCAAATGTCTTGTAGGCTTGATATAACATAGTTCTATAAACTGAATTCGGATTTTAATCAAATATAAAAACAAATAAACACGGCGACGCGACGTAGCAGAGGAGGAGCTACGGGGCACCCAGTGTGATTCTCACAACCATACCTTGTGAGGAATACCATACCTACAATTTTTTGTCGATTTTTAATCATGACAACTTTTTCAAACGGAGGATTTATCGATTTCTTGCGAAAGGCAGAGTACCCGTGCAAAAATTATTTTTTGTTTTCTGTTGGTATACAACCCTCGAACCTCCCACGTAAAAGGCCGGCATGCTAACCATTACGTCATGGGCACCACAGTCAGGTTTTCTTGCCTAGTTCAAACCAGGGATCCAAATTCTTCAATTTCTATTTGTATACATTGTTGCTGTTGTAACATGACATCTGTCTGTGATAGACGTTTTCAGTTGAATATCATGTTACAAAAACGACAATGTTAACAAACGGAAATTGCGGTTTAAGAGAAGAAAAGGCTTTGCAGTAGCAGCTCTGATGAACTGTTAACTGGAAAACTTAATGTCAAGGGCCGAAAATAGTTACATAAATCATAAGAAAAACTGAATTTTAATGAGGCCACAATACATTGATAATAATCAACAATCTCATATCGCTTTCCATTGGACGAAAAGAACCGCCCAGGGGCGTCCAGGAGCATTCTCAAACCGTTCCATTAGTAAAACGATTGCTTCTCATGATTTTGAGGAGTGACAGCCACTTCTCGATTTGAAGTGAGAATCCACTCAAGAAGCACTAACACATTTTACTCAAATGTCAAAAAGAAAATTTTCTTGAAGGGTTATCTTTTAAGAGCCATAGCTGTTTCACTCACACAAAAGCAATTACGTTAATCTGAACAGAAAAAATTTTGACTGTTCCATTAGTTTTTAAAATGAGTGGTTCAACTCAATTATAATCAACTCAACAAAAAAAAAAGTTAATACTGGGCTAAAGTGTCCAGTGGTAAAGAGCAATGAAGAGCAATCAGTAATGAGAGGAAAGCTGAGTTGCAGCAAAAAGCAGCTAATTTTGCACAAGCTCAAAGAAATTTCGACAAAGACGCATTTATAATAAGATGTTTAACGAGAGCTGATGTGCAAACGTTTTTCTTTCTAAAAAGTATAAACTGTATATTCGTCCTAGTTTTGTTGAGTGGGCGCTAATTGTCAATGTTGGACACAAATAATAGCCGTGTTTTATTGGGAATTTTATAGTCATCTTCACTAACGAGTCTCAATGAAACGCTCTACTCACTAATGCAACACTATTCCATATTTCCTGTTGTTCGCTTCTGAACACCGACTTTTGTTCACTTTCGTTGTTCACTAATCGTTGTTGTTTTCCCATGTGCGATGTTTTGCAAACGTGACTATAGATTCCCAATAAAACACGAATAATAATTTATGAAAATATTTATATCAATTTTATCTCATCGGCACTCGTTTTCTAATTCACAGCTTCTACAATAAAACCTGGTAACTCCACATCCATTCACAATCGTCTGAATCAACAACTGTCATTCGAGCAACGACCATCCAGCGCTCATTCACAGTTCTGGTGTTCAACCAACCTCCTCCTTCTCCACAACCCACAGCTGGATTTGTAAAATAACTGTCTTTCTCTCACCAACACTTCTAAAGCCGACTTCAATCTCCCCATTCAGACGACCAAATCAACGACTGAATTCCAATTTCTCGCTACACACCAATTCTTTCACAATTACACACACACTCAAACGAACTCAGCTATTCAGTAAACAGCCACACATCGCAGCAGCCAGCAACGCAACAAACCCACAAAACGAAGAACAAAACCAGCGGAGAAAATTCCTGACCAACGAAAACGAAAACCAGTCAAAGGCAAAGGCAAGGCATACGGCAAATTTGCAGCCAGTAATTTCTGAGAGACCGAGTCGAGTGGAGTTGTGAAAAGCGTAGACGCAACACAGCGATCCGAAAGTTTTGTTGTTTGTTTGCTTTTAAAATATACAAGAAGAGCGAGAAAGCGTTAACCGCTCCAAGCGTCAAACCGAGTGAGATAGAAGTGTGAAGAATTTCCTTTCTGTGTTTAACAAAATAAATGTGAAAAATAGTTAATATCTCCACAAGAATTCTACAACAAAAAAAAAACACCACTTGGAATTTTATTTAAAACTGCAACCTCAAACCATTCTTCCCCGGGCGTGGTGGTGTGCATATTTTAACAGTTTTCCTTCAAAGTTTACTTTCGATTTCCTCTCGAAAAATAAAAGATAAACCAAAATGTTGTGAGCCCACGAAAAGGTGAAAAAACCAGCAAAATTTTACTAAGGATCTTTTACCTACTTCTCTCTCTCTCTGTGAAATCCAAAATCCAGTTGCAATTTAATTAAATTGAATTTAATAAAACAGAAAAAAGTGCAAACGTGAAAACCGTAAAAACAGAAAGAAGAAAAAAACTTACAACTCAACTTGTTACCTACCCAACCAAACGTAGCCGAGAAGTTGTCTTCTGTCTTCTTGTCGCCGTCATCGTTCGTCGTCGTAGTTGTAGCCGTCGTCGTCGTCGTGGTCTTTTTGCTTTTTCGAGTAAAAAATTTCTGTTGGTTTTTATTTGTGTCGCGTGTGCGTGTGTGAGTGTATATGAAGCATATATACACAAAAATGTGCTAATGCCAAATGCGATTTCTCTGCTGAAAAGAAGTTTGTGAAGAAAAATTGAAGTGAGGACGAGAACTTTTTTTTTTTGATCGCTGCTCACTAAACAAAATTCATTTCGTAAAAATTAATCTTCGTGTGACAAACAAAAAAAAAACAGAAAAATTAAAAAATTAGAAAAGTTTTCTTCCGACAAAATTGCAACGCAACATCATCGCCGCTAAAAATCGAACCCAAATCGAATAACGAAACAAATCCAGAGTGTGTTGTGTGTGTGTGCGCGCTGTACGCTGTTTAAGCAGGACAAGAGAGTGTGTATTTTTTGCTTCTAATAAACAAAATGTTCTCCGAGGGGATTCATCCAATTGGCGATGGGCTGCTGGACGTGGACGACGAACTTTTGAAAGGATTACTTGTCCAGGACGACATAAACGAGATCTACGATGTAGAACAAACTCCATTTGCAAGGTTTGTATTATTTTATTTAACATTTGATGATGAAAACAGGAGGAGGACATCCTCCACGTAAATATTTGTAGTTTTCGTAAAATGTCACTTTGGTTTCCCCCCTGCTGATTACAAATTTTGCAACACACATACCTGGATACTCTGAGTGCATCGAGTTTTTGTGTTTGTGAATGGGTGTTTGTATTTGTGTGAGTTGCTGATTGTCAACTATTTTATTTTCCTGGTTCTCCAGTTCTCCCCATGCCCCATCTCTGCTCCAGCTACAGCGCCGTCAGCCAGCATGATTTTAGAAAGGGGGATAGCAAGAGCAACGATTAAAAAAAAAAAGAATCAAAATGAAAGAAGAAAAGGGAGAAGTGGGACTTGAAGTGACATTTCGTGCTGAATTTTGTACTTCTGAAGCTGAATTTGGGGAACCATAGCCAGCAAAGATAGATATACCTACCTACCCAAATAGAAAACACATTTTCCCTTTTTGTTTTTGATTAATTGTGCTCCCAAAATGAAAATTAGAATGTTTTTTTTTTTGAATATGCATTCAAATTTCTGAAACATGCTTCAGTTTAATTTTAGCTTAAATGTTGATTTAAAAAAAGAGCAGTTGTTAGTTGGTATTTATGAGATTGAAAATATGAAAAAGTGTATATTGCCTGTACGAGGTACATTTCAAGTTGTGTACCTATGTAGAGTATGTATCGGTAGGTACCTATGTAGATCGTTTCAGTACCAATTTAATCTTTGCCTTAACTGATTTAAGTTAATTTCCCGGGGATAGTATGATATCTGTGACGCCGCAAACTGATTTGAATGAATTGAGTTTATAATTAGGCCAAATTGAAACGAAAATGTTAAATAAGAGTTTTCCAGATCTCGCTTTGCTTTCGAAACATCGATACTTGAAGTCGAAAATTTTTTTTGGTTTCGAATTTATAATCACAATAAGTTTAGAATGGGCGGACGACGCCGACGGTTGATCTTCGCGACAGCAAGGAACAAATTTGATTTGACGAGAGTGACAGAAATCGCTTTTATTGCTGCTTGGCTATCAATGAAATAAATGAGTCATTAAATACCTACTTCGAAAAGTATGAACCGAGGGGTCTCCTTGTTGGAACGGAGTGCTATAAGACAAAACATTCTCGTGATGAACTTCGAGTATAAAAGTTCAAAAATCTTGAATAATAGTTTCACTTTTCTTTTTTTTGTTTAAAATCTTTTTTTCTAGATGAAGTGTTAAACGCCATCTGTTCTATAAAGCTAAACTCGAACTAACGTTTTGTTGTGACTTCAAGTATCGATATCACCACTCATTGATTTCCCTCGGGATAACAAGACCAAGGAATTCAAATTCGATAAGCTCTTCAACGTTGAGTTAAGTAACAAAAAGGCATGACAAAGTGAGGTAAAGACCTACTCAATTATAGACCCATGCAATAAAATGGTATACAGATGGCTCAAAAACAACGGAAGGAACTGGAGCAGGAATTTTTGGGCCAAGAGCAAAAATTTCAGTAGCTATGGTAAGAATGTCAAGCATATTCCAAGCAGAAGTCTGTACAGTACGCAAATGTGCGGGATTAAATATTGACAGAAAATATAAAAACAAACATAGCTATAAAGAGACGGACAGTCAACCTGCAATTAAGGACATAATATCTTACACAATCTATTCAAACCTTGTCACTGAATGCATTGAAAAATTGAACAAACTGGGCAGTAAAAACAAGGTTACAATCTACTGGGTACCAGGGCATGTAGAAATCATAGGCAATCAACAGGCAGACGAACTGGCAAAAACAGAACAGAGAAAGCCAATTGGGACGGCCTGAATAATTTCTTTCGAAATTTTAATTGGTCATTGTGCTTTCTCGACGGAAACGTTGATGCTTCAGCTGATATGATATCTAACGTAATTCTCAACGGCATGAGAAATTTTGTTCCTCACAGAACAAAAAGTATCATCCCCAAAGAGAATTCGTGGTTTGATTCAAGCTGTAAAGAGGCAATTCGGGATAGAGAAAGTAGTTTTCGAAAATTCAAAGACAACCCTTCAGTAGAAAATCGAAATTTGTTCAAACGGGCCAGAAGTATCTGTAATGCTCATATACAAAAGACCAAGTTTTTGCATGACCAAAAAGTAAGGCAAAAAATACTGTTGTGTCCAAAAGGAAGCAAAAACTTTTGGTCTTTTGTTAAGAACGTTAAGAACTCGACCACGTCATCGGTCCCAACGCTTGTCTTCAATGACTCTCCGTATGTCAATTCCATCGACAAAGCCAATTTGCTGGCAGCTCAATTTGCTGCCAACTCGACACTTCCTCATAGCATAGTGGCTCCACCTGAGCTCGAGGCTGCAAATTCTTTGATGAAGCAGATATTCTTTCGAACTCGCTCGGTTGCGAGAGTCCTCAAAGATCTCAACATACATAAATCCGCTGGTCCAGATGGTATCCCCGCCGTTATTCTGAAGAGGTGTTCTTCTACGCTGGCAAAACCACTGCGTAAACTTTTCCATCTTTCCTATTCTGCTGGGATTTTTCCGAGCAGATGGAAAACTGCATTTGTCCAGCCGGTCCCTAAAAAAGGCGAATCTTCCTCCCCTTCCAATTACCGTCCAATTGCACTAACGTCCCTTCTTTCCAAGGTCATGGAAACGTTGATAAACCGTCAACTTATGAAATATCTTGAAGAACGAAAGCTTCTTAATGACCGTCAGTACGGCTTTCGGAGCAAACGGTCCACTGGTGATTTGATGGCTTATCTCACTGAAAAGTGGAACCAATCTTTACATTGTTTTGGAGAAAGTAAGATTATTGCGCTTGATATTTCTAAAGCATTTGATAGAGTTTGGCATCAGGCTCTTTTATCGAAAATGCGTGCTTTTGGTATCGATGAGTCTCTTCTTCGTTGGATTAGAAACTACCTTTCCGACCGTTCAATACAAGTTGTGTTGGATGGTTTCAAGTCTGATACCCACTTCATAAATGCTGGTGTGCCCCAGGGCTCCGTTTTGTCTCCGACTCTCTTCCTCATTTTCATTAATGATCTCTTGTCTGAAACTTCTAATCCACTTAACTGTTTTGCTGATGACTCGACCCTCAGCTTTTCATATTCGTTTCCAAATTCACGTCCCTGCTCTTCGGATGTGGAACTGGAACGGTTGCGTATGATAAGCTCATTGAATTCTGACCTTGACAGCATTGTTGCATGGGGTATTATGAACCGAGTAGAATTCAATGCTTCGAAAACTCAATGCTGTCTCTTGTCGTTGAAGCTTAACATTCCCCCATTGCCATTATCCATGAATGGTACCTGCATCGAAGAAACCGAAAAGCTGTCAGTACTTGGTATGTGTGTAAACGATGATCTTCGTTGGAATGACCACATATTTGAAGTCGCCAAAAATGCTGCAAAATGCTTAGGCTTCTTGAGACGATGTAGGAAATTCTTCACCCCTTCTGATCTGGCTACAATTTATAAGGCCTTCATCCGCCCAAAACTGGAGTATAACTCCCATATCTGGTCAGGTGCTTCTCAAACATCTTTGCACCTGCTTGATAGGGTACAAAATAGAGCGTTAAAATTGATAGGTGATAGCTCAATCGTAGAATCAATTGATTCTCTTGAGCATCGTCGAAACGTTGCCTGTCTCACTCTCTTTTATCGCTTTTTTCACAAGCAGTGCTCTAGCGAAGTAGCCAGTTGCATTCCTCCCCTGAAACAATTTAGCCGCAACACCCGCCTCGCTAGGAATGTTCATCAGTTTTACCTTGAGCCCAACTTCGGGCGTACAGTCAAGTATAGAGATTCGTATTTCAGTCGCACCACCCGAATGTGGAATGCTTTACCTGGCTTCGTATTTCCCCTTCATTACGATTCACAAAAATTCAAAAGCAACGTGCATCGGTGTCTCCTTTCAAATCCTCTCCTATTTTCCTAAATGCTCGCACTGTGTTTAACAACATTATAAGGGTAGTCATAACCCCTTGATGTGCGCGTTAATTATAAAAAAAAAAAAAAAAAAAAAAGAAGCCGGATTACCTTTCATAGGACCGGAACCTTTTAGTGAAGTAACAGAAAGCCACATTAAGAAAAAAATCAAAGAGTCGGACGAAGACAACAAAGTTAAACACTGGAATGACCTCCACAAAATGCGTCAGCTTTTACTTAGCACTTTTAACACAAAACGTTACAAAGACGCAATAAAGCTAAGAAGAAACAATGTAAGAATGCTATTCGTGTTCCTAACCGGACACTGCCGACTAAGAAAACACCTAAAAGCATTAGGCATAGAGAGCAACTACCAATGCAGATACTGCAACGAACAGGAAGAGTCTCCTGACCACCTCTTAGGTGACTGCGAAGCTCTATTACACCAAAATAAGAAGTACCTATGATCCTACTACGTAGAAAAGAGGAAGCAAAGACTCCTAAGAGTAACCCAGATACTAAGTTTCATCAGAGGAACTAATCTGGATGAAGTACTTTAAAAATTAAGGAATACCACTTAAGAAGTAAGGGGTAAAATAGATCTATAAGGTCGAAGTGCAATACAAAACCTCAAATATTCATTCATTCATTCATTCATCGATATCTCGAAAACGATGCGAGATATGGAAAATTTGTATTTAACATTTTCGACAAGTTTTGAGTTGATTTACAGTATGGCAAATTCAAGTGCTTGCAACACTGATATCATACTCTTGCCCAAATTTTATAACTCGAGAATTACTAGATCAGTTCCATAGTTTTTGATTTGTCGTATTTGTTTCCGTTCTGAATAGCAAAGTAACATGGCATTAAAAAACTGTATTCCCAGGAACAGGAACTTTAAAACTAATGAAACGATCTTTCTATAAGTTTCTAACATCCTAATACATTATCCCTCTGTAACTCGGGCTTTCTTTCATTTCTGACCGGAACGGGAACGGAAAACTAAAAACATTCAGGCAATCTTCAGTTTAGCTCGGAGGATATTCCTAACAATTTTTGGTCTATACATGAAGGATTTTTAAGTAGGCAGCTGAAGTCACTATGGGCCTTTATTCAATGAAATTTGAGGTAATTCTTCGTTCAATATTTAGGCCAATTGTCCCGAGTTCAAGGCCTTCATAGAGAATTTTAAGGAAAATCGTTTGGCAAGTCGACAGTCAGAAACAATTACATATAGGTATGAAAAATTGCTACCCTGAAATGCTTCAAAAAACCTGAATTGAAGTAGTTGACGGCAACATTTTTGTGTCCAACATTGTCGGGGAAAACGTTACGTCTAAAGTTCTGACAGCGATAAAGTTGACTATTCAATGCATCTGATGGGGGCAAGATGATTGTGTGGTTACTTACAAAGTTTTTGCGTTCACAAAAGATGTTGCACCGTACACGTAAAAGAATCGGCCCTATCGAGGTAACCGTCCAAGCGGAAGTCTCTTTGATTTTCTACGATTCTGGGAAATTTTGCTTGGTTGTAATTCTCCGGTCGGACGTTCCGACGACCTCCGATAAGATTTTGCTGTGGAAAGTATTAGCTAGTTTGGTTTATGTTGCTTATTTCTGAAATTTAACGACAACTACTTCGAAGCAAAATTGAATCTCCGAAAAAGGATGCGTTGCGGAGAAAACTCCGCTCCGCTCCTATGGTTACCTTGATGGGGCCGAATTGTGCACTTTACTTACATATGTCGCTCCCGTTCGTTTTTTTTATATTCTTTGCGAATATAAAAAAAAACGAATGTCTGAATGTTACTCGGGAGGTTCAAGGTTCGAATACCAACAGAAAACAAAATATGTATTTCTACGGTTATCAACTTTTGTGAGGAATTGGCAATTATTATTCCGATAGAAATATCCATTGTCATGGAAAGCTCTATCGATTAGTCGTTCTGAAAATTTTAAGGTCCCCTCCATTACTTCAATAGATTGGAAGGAGCTCTCCGCACTGCTGCGCCACCCTATTTATTTATTTTATTTAGACATAAAATCCCATTATAAATGACCATTTTAAAGATAAAGAAACGGCATTTCGGTTACCAACTCAGCCCGTAAGTTTGTTAAAAGCTGAATTTAAATTAAATTGACTTCAATCTTTTCTGGTCAGTTAAAGAGATGGTAGTTGCAATTAAATGTCAATTGAATGCTTTTTGCCTTTTTAAGTATTTTTGTTTGTCTCTTTTTCTTTTTAAGGGGTTTCCCTTGTTATCAGATAGCCTTATTTTCTGCAGTCGGCTACCCAATTCCCTAATCAACGATCTTCAAAGTCAACTTGATCGAGATTAGATTTAACTCGAATACTTTTTTGCTATATCTTCTTCTACACACACACAAATTGTCTTCAAGAACTGGGGGCCTGCTATGTAGTTCGATTCTACAATAAAAGTGTTGAAATGACCAAAATTCCTTCTCCGAAATGTAAATGAGAAACCTAAGCCTTGGGACTGAATTTGTAGATTCATCAAAACTGCAAAGTGCTCATACCAATTGTAGAAGATTTTGCTATCTGAGGTGAGAGTACCTACTCTTTCTTCAGTTTACCAATAACTCTCTACAAAATTACCAAAGTAGACCTTCATAAAATTCTTGTTATCGCTTTAACACGTTTCTTCTTACATTCAGCTGCCTACACTGAACCTACCTACCACTTCTGAACGCACATCAAACAGCTCTAGTTCAGAATCTGTATTTCTTCAAATATGTATTTAGTGTCGAAAACTCTTCAATGAAAACCACATGTGCGATTGGAAAATATGACTGACTGACTACTTATACCTACTACATACCCAACAATCTTCCAGCAAGGTCATTCTCTTTCAAAATATGGATATCTTTTCTCTTATGACCCATTCCTCATGTCATAAATAAACGAATAAACCTCTTATGGGAACTTAGGATTACCCACATTGTTTACCTTCAAACTTACTCGTACCTGTGATTCCACGAAAAGGATTTTCGGTATTTGAAATGGCAACTATAGATGAAAGGAAACCCACCTTCATAAATATAGCTGTAGGTATAGAGAGGTTCCTTTCCTATAGGTACGTCTCTGTTCCTACCGACATCAAAGATTATCTTTTAGGAAACCAGTGACATGTACGTTGTACGTACACCTCAGGTATGCATACATTTTTTTGATTTTTTATGTTGTTGGTTTGCAATGCAAATGAAATCGCCAATCATTGTTTTTCTAATTTGGTTTTAATGAATTGGTCATTTTAAAGACATTTCCCCTTAGAAAAACATTAAATTCATTTCAAATTAGTTTCGTTAGTATATTTAAAATGAGAAAGCTGAATCGGATTTTTAGAACGCGTTTTTAATACATAAATAAACACTGATAGTGCCAGTATATAGGACAATAAATCGAAATCACTCTCAAATTTCATGAGCTGCTGTTAACAATCGGACTAAAATCTTGCAACCAATTTTGTTTTTGTGTCCAGAAACGGAAAGCTTAAACTTTTCATGTGCTAAAAGCCCAGAGCTTTGTTTTGTGACTCGCTATAGTACCTAAGTCATAAATCCCATTTTCTGATTCGGAGCTTATGACTCAGCATAGTGAGCTTTAATTCCCGGAAATCAAATTCGACTGGGATAACGTCAACTAAATCAACACACGTGAATCAAATAAGACTGCAGATGCAGATAGCGTTAATGCCGAACTTTTAAAGGCAGCTGGAGATCAGTTTGAAAGGGGAGCATGCACCAGCTGATCTGCATGATATGGTCGGAAGAAAGCATGCCCGATGAATGGAACCTCAGTATCGTATGCCCGATCCTAAAGAAAGGAGACCCTCACAATTGCCCCAATTATAGAGGGATAAGCCTCCTTAACGTCGCTCATAAGATCTTGTCTGCTGTAATATGTGAACGTCTGAAACCCCACGTCAACAACCTCATAGGGTCTTATCAATGTGGTTTTAGACCAGAGAAGTCCACAATAGACCAAATTTTCACATTACGGCTGATCTTAGAAAAAAGCCGAGAATATAATATCGATATGCACCATCTTTTTATCGATTTCAAGGCCGCGTATGACAGTATTTACAGAGACGAGCTGTACAGAGCCATGTCTAGTTTCGGCATTCCTGCAAAACTCGTACGACTATGCAGGATGACTTTGGAGAATTCACGCTGCTCCGTCAAGGTCGGTAGAGAACTCACCGAGACCTTTGATGTCGAAAAAGGCTTTAGGCAAGGCGACAAACCGTCATGCGATTTCTTCAACATCGTACTTAAACAGATTGTAAGAAACTCAAACGTCAACACCAGAGGAACAATCTTTCAAAAGTCTGTACAATTACTCGCCTACGCAGACGATATGGACGTAATGGGAAGAAAAAAGCGTGATGTCATAGGTGCTTTTGCGAGTATTGAAACAGAAGCGGCAAAAATGGGTTTGATGGTTAATGAGGGCAAAACGAAGTATATGTTGTCATCAAACAAGGACACAAAACATCGACGAATTGGACAATACGTCACAATAGACAGACATAACTTCGAGGTAGTACAGGACTTCGTCTACCTAGGATCCGCTGTAGACACGGACAACAACATCAGTGCGGAGATCAAACGGAGAATAACTCTTGCCAACCGTTGCTTCTTTGGGTTGAGTAGGCTATTGAGAAACAAAACCGTCTCCAGAAAAATCAAGGTAACCTTGTATAACCCCTTAATCATCCCAGTCCTGCTTTACGGTGCGGAAGCATGGACTTTATCGAAAGAGGATGAGGAAATCCTTGGTCGTTTCGGAAGAAAAATTCTCCGAACGATCTTTGGTCCAGTATGCGAATACAATGTGTGGAGAAGAAGATACAACAACAAGCGCTGCGACATGGGCATAGCGAGATGGGTACGCATCGCGAGGCTACGATTGTTGGGCCATGTAGAGCGGATGGACCCAAACGCTCCGACTCGACGGGTATCGGGGAAATCGCGGAAGAGGAAGACCTCGTCTTAGGTGGCAAAACTGGAGAGAGCTCCCCCGAAATCGAAGACGTTATGAAGAAATATGTTGATTGAGGGCCAAGTTTACCCCGAACTGTAATGCCCACCTAAGTAAGTCAGTAAGTACAGACCCGAGGAACACACATGAAGAATATTAGCGTACCTATCGCTACGTGTAAGTTTTACACTTCCAGCAAGATGTTATCAAGATGACAAACGCTAAGTGTACAAATATCAACACAGATCTGACCAAACGTGGATCCAATAAGTGCTAGATGTTTTATCCCTAACAGACTGCACCTTAGCTCCGTAATCGTTGAATAACCGGACTCATATGCTGGCATGCCGCTCAATGAACCACGAAACGAATTTTGTGGAATCTGCATGTACGCAGAAGAAGAGGAAGCCCATCCCCATATTTTCTGCAAATACCTCGTCTTCTCTCGAAGACTTAAATTACATTTGGAGTAGCTCTGTTTTAACGATCTAAAGTCACTTAGAAACGTAGACATCTCCATTACTTTATTGAAAACTCAAAATGGTTTAAATAGTGAAACAATGCCTCAAATTCTTATAGATAGCTCAGAATGGACTAATTATTATTGGTTTAAGTGCACCAGTCGTTTTTCCTACAGTCGCCTTAATTCAATCGATTTTAGTTGTTCTACGTTGTTCTTCTACAACCAGACTGTCGGTACATCTGTGTAAAATATATTTTCCCTTCAAAGTAAACATTTTAAGTGCTTCTGACAGAGTCAACGCTTAAGTCTTAAGGCCAGTTTTTACGTGAATGATCACCCTAATATTACAATTAGACAAGAGTTAACTCATTACTAACAAAGTGTGGATTAATCAATTAGACTGAAATGTTTTTTATTTGGTAGAGTTTTGTTTTTGGGTAAAATACAACGTGTTTCCTATAACATAATTTACTTTGAGCTGAATACACCCAGTTTGTCAAATAATTCCGCAAACACTTCATTTCTTCAAATGATTTTCTCCAGCTCTTCAAATGCCGCGGCTTGAAAGTTTTCATCAGTTTTCATCGAAAGTGAAATGCACCAACTTAGATTCGTATTTGCGAAACAACGAAGTTGTGAATTTCGATAAGCATACCTTCCTATCTACTTGAACATACCCACTTCCAAATATTCAATCGGAAACCAAATCAATTAAAATTGTTTAAGGTCGACATGAAGTTTGCACTGCAGTCAATTATGTGTCGCAATCAAATGCGAATATCAAAAGTTAAAAATTCAACCGACGAGTTTCATTTCAATGGCATGTGCTAGAAAGTTTTGCACTTCTTAAACAATAATTGATTGTGTTGACTTTTAACCTTTCTCAATCAAACAAAGTGACTCATTTCGAAACGAATTTGATTTTCGAATTACCCTCCATTTCTTGTTTTGTTATACCTACCTACCTACCTACCGCTTTTATGTGGTAAGCCCAGACAACAAATATCGATTGAAACAATGGCTACAGCACTTGAAAGTGCTTAAAAATCCACACAAGGCACGTTTGGAAACTGCAAATAAAATAAGGACTGAATTCAACAAAAATAACATAAACAAACCACTCTCAACCCCTAGGGAAATTAGTCAAAAGAGTCAACTCTTGCTGACGTTCCTTCTAGAGTTGAGTCCTTTTGCTGATCACCCCCTATTTGCGGGTTGCAGCAATTTTGTGTCCACGAGTGTCACCCAAACGCTTAAGTAATTTATTGGCCTTTCAACTTTTCTCACTCACCATCACCCACCACCAACGCTAACGCCAATGCTATTACCGGCGGCTGTCACTTGTGGGGATGAAAAATCCATATGGGTGACATGAATGCAAACGTCATCGACCCAACTGACTAACTTGTCCAATGTCACGTGCCCCTTTTGCCTTGCATAGCAATCGAAACCAACGAGGGTGGTTTTTGTTGTAAATTGGAGTAACCATAGTTTATGGCTTTTGGAAAACAAGGGTGCATATCTGAAGAAAAACAATTGGCAACAGGCAAAGATAAAACAACTTCCACTTCTGACGAGAAAAGATTTTCTATTTCAAATGCCGAATTCGTTTGACGGCCGACCGACGCGACGCGACGTGGAAAAACCTTAAGTAGAAAGACGAGAAGAGCAAAAAATCAAAATAAAGTAAAATGTGAAACGAAATACAAAAATGCAATAAAATTCCATAAAAACAAGAGCAAACGACCTTCACAGTTGTTGGTCACCTTTTAGTCAGAAAATAGATGGAGAGACAGAAGTGGAAAAAAGGTTGATGCTGCCTGGTATGAAAGCCAAAAGGGGGCACATTATCATCGCCAGCCTCAGCCATAAGAAGTAGAAAGAGAAAAGACGTCGACAATGAGACGATGATGGACAAAATTCAAAAACGTATCGTAAGGTGAACCCATACTGCCATACAAGATACAACTCTATGAAACCCCAGAAGCCACTGAAATCTGAAATGGATAAAGTTTGATGGAGTTTCTTTAATCCAATATTCTGTATGAAAACAGCAGAAAAGATCTTCTTATTTGCAGTAAAAAGGGCTTACAAAAAGAAACACCAACACTACCACCAGTAAACTGAAACTTAATGGCAAAGCTGAATGTCTGAATATGAAGTTAAAAAGTTAAAGTATATGATACGACGACGAGTTTGTGTTAGAAGCTGTGCAAAGTTAGCCCAACGATGATGATGATGATGATCTTTTGGTTCTCTTTACTTCCCTTTTCTTTGGGAAGTGTAAGAAGAACACACAATTTTAACAAGAAGCAAAATTAACAACATTCCGGCCATTTTGTTTGTTATTCAAATGCAAAGCCCATTTATAGAGCGATGGACAAGAAGAATGTGTGTTTGAAAGAGAAATCTGCATAACACCACAAGACAAGACAAGACAAGACCCTTTCTTGTGTGTATTTTTTTCAGAGATATGACCGTTCCGTGTTGATGGTTATGTATGTGTGTAGAGAACAGACAAAACGAAAAATTAAAAATTATTATTCTTTTCTTTTGGTTCTTCAGAATTCGTTTTGAACTGTGCAGTTTTTGTATCTTCTTTGTTCTAACGAACACCTGTTAGTTTTTTTTATTGTGTAGCAGACGATGAGATGGAGAAGTGTAGGTAGCTATGCAGTGACGACAGATCCTTAAACATTTAAAGAGGGAATAGTAGGTATGAACCTACCTACATGGATTGGTCGTAGTGTAGAGTTGGAGTCAGGTGAAGCCTTGTCACAGAGGTTACCTCACTTAGGAGCCAAAAACAATCCTCATGCAAATACAGGAATGAAGAGTATTCACCTGGAAAATGTATGTAGGAAGGTATCTAACAGCTGTTGAATTTGTAGCCAGTAGCCATCCATTCTTGTCAAATTGGTCGTTTTCATTTTGTGACAACAGCTGACTCATAAAAGCACATTATTGACATTTTTGGAGCGCCTATTGACGTCGAAGAGTTTATGAGTGTCGGCTATTGTCTGTTTTCACAGCAACAAATCAAATACGGTCTTCGTAGGGACCAGTTTAGCAGTGCGAAGTTGACTTTTAGAGTACCTACCTATGTCTAATCTGAAGGGCGGCCGTGGTGCAGTGGTCGAGTGATCAGTCCTATGCCGGACACGTGGGTCCGAAACGAATCCCGCTCTGGGCATCTGCTTTTCTTTCAGCCTCCCAGTTTCATATGGACGCCGCCCTTGAGGTTATATGTGGAATTACTAACACCTTATTTCCAACTACTGCAACACAAAATAAAAAGGGAAGGCTGCTACCCTGGCAGTACAATGGACCGGAAATTAGGTCTAAGTTCTCCTGATTAGCTTATGAGCCTCCTCTAGTCTGGCAAAAGGTTAACTCAAAATAAGCTCACTAAGCAAGTCTTTGAAAGGTAGCTTTTGCCAATAAATATTTTAGGGATTGAGGTTATGTGGCACCCTAAATTTGGTAATTGAACTCTCCAGCAGACGAAAGCCAAACTACACATGTCAGCGGACCAAGTCTAGTCACACAGTGCTCGATTGTCTACAGAACCCATTAGTTGAATTTGGCATGACTGTGAAAGAATCAATTTTTCTATCAAAAACTATCGACATCTTCGGAATCTAGCATAAGTTTATTTTCAAAGCATTCTGAAGTTTAGACCTTGAAATTTCAATGCAGGAAGCCTTGTGTTGGTTGAGGGTGAGTGTGAAGGCTTACATGGAAAATAAATTAAGAAAAAAGGAAACAATTGTAGATAAATTAACTGCTAGATAAATAAGTAAGTACGGTGTGGTGCAATAGAGCTCGGAGAGACCCGGGGTCTAGCACATATCTCTCAAACATACCTTGTGCTGAGTGGAAGCGATCTACGAATATCTGAAAATTCTGAACGGTTAAATTAGAAAGCGCTTTGCATGGACGTGTAAGTACATTCGGATGACTTGCCAATTCCTGGAAAAACAATTGGATGCTTCTGGGACTTGTATTTCGAACTCCCATGCGTTAACCATTACGTCACGATTAAATGTTAGTGCTGCATTAGTTGAAAAAAAAAAATATTTTACCTACTTCCGGGTAAGATAAAAGATAGAGACAACTTTGGAGTTTGTGGTGCCCTTGAAATATTGCTTAGCATGACGGCCTGTTACGTGGGAGTTCGAGGCTCGAATCCTTAAAACACCCAATCGTTTCTCTACTGCTATCGCCTTTGGCAAGGGCGTAGCAAGTCTTCCCAGAGCAATTTAACTGCTAATAAAAGAGCTTTCTCAATAAGCCGCTTGAAATCGGCAAAAAAACTGCAGTTCTCCTCTGTTCCTCCTAACTTTGTTGTCACTCTCTACATACTTTTTCTTTTATTTAATAAATATAAATAACACTTTAAACTGGTATGAGCCTTAAACAAATTTATATAAATAACCTTTCTAGCTTGTGCTGACTCATTAATAAGCCATCATCTAAATGGAATTTGAAAATTGCGTGTGTGGGCTAAAAACCTCAGCGATCAAAACTCCCATTGAATCCCTTTTAAATCTTCCCTTTTGCGTAGGAGATTCATAATTCTCTTTTCCCGGAAACATATCCAAATAGATAAAGTCCTCTGCAGCCATTATAATATCATTTCCTTTTAATGATGCCACTGTAATGTTTGCCTAAACGCCCACAATACCAGATAAGGTCAATGTCAACCAGTTTTCCCAGAACTAGGCCTTAAAATGGATTGCGTGTCTACTCTCATTTCAAATGTCAACACACACAATGTAAACGAATTCACCAACTTTTCGATATCTCGGTCCTTATATCGTTCAATGGCAAGTAATGTGTCATACTTTCGCACATAATGTTTTTAAGAATCACACATTGCGGCACGTATACGTATTTGATTCTCGCTTTCTGTTCCCTCTGACCCTGTTTCTGGGTAGTTATTTTCATTAAAATCGACGAAATGAAAACGTTTGAGATTTGTTTTAAGCAAAACAAAAAGAATTAATAAAAAAATGAAACGCATTTCCGTTTCTCACATTTCGTTTTTTTTATTTTTTAAGCTGAAAAGTTTTTAGTTGAACTTTGCTGAGTTTTAGATTGACCCGAAAGACTTGGTCTTCTGTGATATATCTTTGAAAATGTTAAAATACTGTCAATAGATTTTGTAAGAGTAAACCAGGACCTTGAGCGTATTGGGTTAACGTCAGATCTATCGAATTAGGGGAACTTTATTTCCCCCAATACTCTTTATTCTGCGACTGTCATAAATGCTGGGGTGGGTTCAACAATTCCCACAAATTATTTTTGAATTTTGTTGGGTCTCGAACCTTGAACTTTTTGAGAAATAATCCGACGTGACGTTATGAAAATAACATTTATTGCCTCGCTATGGTTCTGTAATCCCTTAAAAGGTGGCGTTTATTATTAAGATCCTTGGCAATTCCTTAAGATTTTTGCATAATAAATAAAATTCATTAAGTGCATCGAACTTTCTTAACAATTATCGACGGTCTATGCTTTAATCGCAACCTCCACAACGCATATTCTTATAAATTTCATTAAACCACTTAAACCAATGATCGAGATTTTGCAGTGTTCACACCGTCATTTCTCTTGCAATACTCTTTTTGTATTCAATTATCCCATTGAATTTCTCAAGTATCAAGTTACAAATTTAATATTTTTGCACAAATAATTAAACCGCAATCGGAAAATAGCTCACATTGCAATCCATAACCAAAAGTGTGGTGCCATGTGGAGAAATTTATTAAAGAAAAATGCCTTTAGTGTTTATAGAAAAACGTAAATGATCTCAAGTTCTAGTTTCAAGTTAAATGGAGCGTTAGAAAGGGAGAGGCAGAGGTAGAGAGCAAAAAATTCTATGTGCCAACTGCCAATAGACTTGAATACAAATGGAAGAGAGTTGTCGTTAATCAGATGAACTGATGGTTGAATCAACATTTTGATTCTTTATTAGTACAGTTTTGTTTTTGTAAATTGTATCGTATTTGATTAGTTATTTAAACAAAATGATAAATTTAAGAAGCATTGTTTTCATCAGGTAACTACGTAAAAAGAGCCCTAGAAAGACTGTTCGTCTTACGTATATGTTTTTATATTTTTGCTGTGTATAACGCTTTACCATTTGCTCTTCGAAAAGTCAGTTTTAAAGTACTCTTTAAAGCCAAGGAATAAGATCATACTCATTCAATGGTTCCAATTGAATGAGTAGGTATAGTGAACAGTAACAAGAAGTGTTGATGTGTTTGTAAACTGGAGTTGATTAGAGTTGTTTTTGTAGTAACATTGTTTACTTGATGTCTTTTTTCTAATGCCATGACGTTTTAATGGTGGTGTCCGCGAAGTAGTGGTAGGCATGTCTGACTGTTGTGTGGAAGATCGAGGTTCGAATCCCAGAAACATCCAATTGTTTTGCCTTTGGTGTCGCCTTTCGGGAGGAATAGGTAAGCCTTCATAGAGTAATTATACTCGGAGTTCGGAATCGGTATAAAATTGTATCTCCCTGAATTGCGTTAAAGGCTCCGAGGTATTTATTCTTTGATTGTTAATACGGTTTAAAAGCCAAAAATCAATACAGCCAGTTGTAAATTTTGTAAGACTCTGCCACCACCAATCATCATCGATTCACTGTTGAAATGAAAACTGTTTTGTCGAAAAAATATCAGAAAAAACAAGTTCTGTCTTAAAAACTAGTCTAAAGTTTTCAGACAGACTTATTTAACATTTAGGTATTTCGTTGACCCTCTTTCATTCAATCGCCAATGTTACTAAATGTAACTAAAGCAGAACAATACGTAACGTAACGTTTGGCATGTACGTGGAAGTGTTGTGCGAAGCAAATTTTATAACAATGCGTCACATTTGCTTCAGCGCAGAACTCTTCTCTTTTTCGAAAGTCGTTCATTCAATCGCCTATTTAATGCTAGAAGAGAACAACACGTAACGATACGTTTAGCATAACACAACGTGACTGACGTTACATTTCTTATAGAAAACTTCGTATCGATACAGCGCAGAACTCTGCCTTTTTCCGACAGTCGCCCATGTAATGCTAAAAGAGAACAATACGTAACTATACGTTTCGCATAACAAAACGTGACTGACGTTACATTTCTTATAGAAAACTTCGCATTTGTGTAAGTGTAATTTGCTTTCTTTCAATCTCTAAAGCAGAACAGTATGTAACGATGCGTTTGATGTAGCAGTACGTAGCGTAAATGAAGTTACTGTACTTTACATTTTCGGCAAAACAATGCGTAATGCAGTACACTACGTAAGAAAATTTTATTAAGAATAAAGTGTAACTCACATTTAAAAGATTTTTATAACATTTGTAATGGGACAGACGTACATATCACACTACATTACGTTACATTCGCTGCACTAAACTAAAGAAGTATTGCCTTTTACGTTTGTGATACAAATATACGTAGCATTTACAACAGCAACAGATTTAAGCTTTAATGCGTCCAAAGCATTTGTATCAGAAATGTAACATTCTACAGTCTAAATTCCCGCATGTAACGTAATGTAGTGTGATAGGTCTGTCCCTCACAAATATTATAACTGTCTTACAAATGACGGGTTACGCTTTGTGGTTCATTAGTCATAATTGTGAATTCTTACGTTGTGTCCTGCATTACGCATTGTTTTGTTAAAAATTTAATATAATAATCTTCGAGATCACGAAGCTCGTTACTTCGAAAAAAGAAAACGAAGAAGAATAAATAAAACAACGAAACAATTCCACATGTCATTCACGTCAAGTTTTGATAAACCAGTCCCGTACATAACATTGATGACGCCAAAAATCGAGATATGCATTTTAGGCACACAAATATGTCAAACAAGTTTCAAATAAATCATTTGTATAAATTTGTTGTTACGTTATTAAACTATGTTACTGTTTAGTAAGAAAGTCACTGCACTTGACTTTTGATATCCAATGTCATCCTACACATTCCTCACATTCAATGCATTTTCTCCTCAAGGACATTCATTGAAATCCATTCCATCACGTCTTGTCAATGACCTTAAAATTTTCAAGGATGCAAAAGGATGTTTTTTCCTTTGAGGCCTTTGTTTGCATTCTCGCGATAGTAAAAAGGTGTTAAAACCATGTGTCAAATAACCCTCAACTGCATCATAAATTATTTCTTTAACATAACACAAGCCCTCGGCAAATGTCCGTTTAAACGTCAATCCTTTTATCGTTTCCTTTTGAATGATGTGTGTGTGTGTTTTTTTTTTAAACATCATCTTCTATGTTTAGATCTTTCAAGTTTTTTTAGTCTATTTTTCCCATTTTGTATCTTTCCATTCAGTTCTTGATGTAAAATTGACGACTTCTGTCAGAAAGCAGAGCCGCACTGCAGTATGTGTTGGCGTTGTTGCCACAGCCCAAGGGCGCCATTCTACTCTTTTTTCTCCCATCTTATCCACGATTTAATGTGCAAAAAAGGAAAGGAAAGAAATGAACACAAAGGATGGATAGAGTCATCCTTTGGCAGATATCAAAGGCATTAACAACAAAAACACAACCTCACCCAGCCCAGTACGTTTTCGTGAAAAGTATGGCGTGTTTGACAGCAAAGTCAGCTTGAATCTAAAACTTTTTAAAATACATTGTCCGAAACAAAGGTCATTTATTGATTTTCAATTAATTCACTCGATTAATGTAATCGCCCCAACGATACCGTTTTGTTATGAGTTTGTTATTCATTCTAAATGTGACGCATGGATGAAAGGCGTAATTCCGTTGTCGATAGACTTCCACATTCCATATTAAAGTCATTTGTCCATTTTCAAGTTTAAACAAAGTGAAATGAAATGATACAAATTGTATTGCATATAACTTGCCCGTTAAATCATTTTGTGAGAATAGGAAACGGTCGGTGGCGTGAAGGCGCTCGGCATTTTAATTAATTATTATGGCAAATGCCAAACGTGTAGAAAAGCTTGAGAGACACAGCGACAGACGTGCAGGAAGGGAGAAACTATACAAACACGAGCAAGTGTAAACAAATATATTAACGGTGAAACATTGATAATAACGTGTGATAACCATAAGGAGGTCATTTTTGTACTTCAGCGAGGAAAAGCGGGGAGCACGAACGACAGAGACAGAAGAAAAGAGATGAATTGTCTAATGGAAGTCGTAGAATTCATCTACATTCTAGAAAATGAATAGTCAATGGGGAAAATTACTCAAACTTATGCAATTCAGTTGTAGCAAGTTAATTTGCTTAAAAGAATTGCACAATTCTTACAATTCTTGACTCGGTAAGATAAAAGAGTTTATTGAAATTGAAGGCGGAGTAGATTGAAAACAAATGAATCAAGTAATGTTTTGAACTTAGTTTTGTTTGGTAGTCTCTGTAGAATTGATCAGTTGTCTTGCCTTAAGGGGCTGGTTTTTAGTTGATGGAAACATGAAAAATAAGACTTATTTCTGAGTTGTTTTGAATACCAAAATATAAACAACAAACCACATATTTCGAGTCTTGAATTTGTTTTGTTTGGTATTTAGTTGATGAACCAAAATAGAAGGCAGTGCTTCATAAAACTTTAGTGAACGCCTCATTTTTGCCTGCTCCTTCTTGTGTCTTTTTTCTGTGAGACGACATTGATTTCTAGGTCTGCATTCACTAACCTCATTGAATTTGTGAACTTTGCCTTCACAAGACTACTTGGACTTGTTAACATCGATGAATTAACTTTTTAAAGTTCGAAAAATTTTCAGAATGGCCCTATTTTATCCGTTCAGGTGATTCGTGATTTTCCAATCTCCTCATTCGTTATTGTCTTTCAGGTACCATTGATTGCAGGATGTTTTAAAACTCTATATTTCTTCGCAACATACATAACGTCGTCTTTTCTTTTCATTTATTTGTCCTTCCTAATGTGGCTCCGGCAATACATCACATCTCCGGTATGTTGTGGAGACTTCAATCCTGTCACATTCTCGGTTCCAAAAATATGTCATTCTTGCGTCTCACAAAGTGAATCACCTTCAGGAAATCAGCTCAGAAATATACTGTTGCGATTACCGTCCTATTGTTTGCTGTGTATTGAGGCATACTCATCAAAATGTTGCATAATATTCTCTATAACATTCAGGAAAGATTTTTGCTAGAGTGAGCTCAATCTTCTGTTTAGCGAAACAGTTATCGAAAAATGATCTAATCCTTACCTCACCCAATTTCTTTTCATTTCTATTATTCGTCCTCTTTAACTAGAGACCAGTGAGGTTACTCGTCGCTACATAGCTATTGTTTCTTATGATTTACATTCGAATGGTGTTCATCAGACGAGCTTTTGATTGTGCCCCATTACCAAGCAATCACGTCTGAAACTGAAACACAACGTTTTTGGGCTGAAAATGAAACTGATGGGTATCCGTATCCCTTACAACGCAGTTGTTGCGGATAAATTGCTTGGAGTGAAGAATGCAGCTGACTATTTCAGTAAAACACTTAAAAAATCGTACGAAAATTAAACTGACTAGAGAGCTTTTTTTTCCTGTTCCTGTTTCAAAATGTCTATCTAAAGAACATATATTTTTTTGACATAACTGTTTCGGTCGCTCACGGGTTTATGGGTAGATACCCTATTAAGGCTTTTCAAACACTGTTTTTAAATAAAAATTTTAGTCAGTCATGAGGCTTCAATGTGATTCAATCCATTAAACACTATATAGGAAAGTCTCAAAAATAGTTAACCAGCAGGTAATGGCATAGCAACCACCAATCCGTTGAGAGACACAATAATCCAAAGAGGGTGTTCTTGATTTAAAAGTACATACTCACTTATCAACAGGTGGTGGCGTTGAATCCCCAAAGTATTGATCTGTTCTACTAATGATGCCCATATCTGGTTCAGAATCACAGATTTGTTTCCTTTTACGATATCACAGAACGTGAAAAGTCCCTCCTACTTAATAACAAAAGCTTGCTCTCTACAACCAGAACCATATGTGTGACGACGACTGATTCCTTTCTAATTACAATATAAAATCTGACTTAAAAATATTTTTTATGACTCGAAATTTGGCAAAAACAAGACAAGTTTCTTTAGCAGTAAACGACGAGCTTAATGATAAAAAAGAAATCGTCGGCTTAAAAATTCAAATTAAGCCAAATCATCATGCAAATCGAAGACAAAGCTCACTCACCAAAACCGCACAGTGTTTTTTTAATTAATGAAATCAATAAAAAATAAGAAATAAAAAGCGAATCATAATCTACACAAAAGTTGTCAAACAATCCAAACCAGCAAAACTCAACTCCTACAAGCTTTACAAACAGAGAAACAATATCAACGGTCGTTTGGCCAGATTTTTTGAGAACTCTTCATTCGCACACATTTAATATGCGAAAATTATTGAAATTTTTTTTTTTTCCAGATACAAATGAGTCGTGACAGGAAAACAAAAACCTAACCGCCTAAGTATTACTCATAGACCGGAATATTTTATATACTCAAGCGCTGTTATGTAGTTGTAAATTGTTTTATTTTGTCTTTCTTCGTTTGTTTTGGTGACTTTACACTCACACTGACATGGGTTTTGATTTATCATTAAGCTTTATAAGAAACGATACAATAATTTGCAAATTTTATTTTTTGGTTCTTTGGTGTTTACTTGCCAATATTTTTTTTTTTCTATCGAGAATGATGAAAAGACAAGGCGAGATAGTAAAGACGTTTTATGTCGATTTAAACAGATGAACAGACAGTAGTGATAGTGAAACAATTGTACAATTATTAGGTTTGTTTGTAGAAACAAACAGGGCAGGATTTTTCTAGTATTTCAACAATGAATATCTTTTGCAGAGCTCAAATTGTGTTCGGTTTCAATTGAATTTATTGATTTGTTTCAAGAACTTTTACTGCCTCCCTGGATTGGCCAGGGGTTGAAAGTTTGGATGTGCAACTGTTAAAAAAAAAAAAAATTTTAAAAACAATAACAAAATTCTTTGTTATTGTAATTTTTCTATGTGCAACTGTTCCTTTATAACTCTTGCCTCTTACATGTTTAGGTATTGTGTGTTGTCTAAAATCTAGTGAGCAGATCTGTTGTCAAATTCTTTATTAAAGAAACAAGAATAAGTCTGTAAGGTTTTGTTAGAAATACCAGTTTTCTATTGAATACGACTGTTATATTTAAGAATTATGATTCACAGTCATTCAACTGTGTATAGTCGCTAGGCTTTGCGGTTGCCAGACCCAATGAAATTAGCCTCGGCATAAGGGCTTGTAGATTTTTCGAGAATTTCGATATCATTTGGTAAAGTGTCAAAATCTATTTATTTATCGTGATTTCACTTTCTGGATCAGCAGATATTTCTCTAGATGCTTTGAACTTTTTTTTTTCTTGGGTCCTAAGATCACTTTCTCGATCCTAACATTACTTTTCGGATGCCAAGGTGGCTTACTGGATCCTAAGATCACTTAGTGGAGGTTTCTTTCTGAATTAAACTTCCGATCCATTAAGTTATCTTAGCATCCAAAAAAGTGTTCGGAAGTTTACTCTCTGGACTCTAAGATTATTTCCTGATTTATCCTAAAATCACTTTCTGGATCTTTAGATCACTTTCTGGACCCTAAGATCGCTTATTGGATTCTAAGATCGCTTATTGGATCCTAAGATCGCTTATTGGACCCAAAGATCACTTGTTTGATCGTAAGATCACTTACTAGATTCTAATATCACTTTTTGAATCTTAAGATCACTTACTGGATCGTAAGATCGCTTATTGGATCCAAAGATCACTTCTTGGATCCTAAGATTACTTCTTTTATCTTAAAATTATTTCTTGGATCTAAAGACCACTTACTGGATCCTAGGATCACTTCTTAACTTCTAAGATCACTTCTTGGATCCTAAGATCACTTCTTGGATCGTAAGATCACTTTCTGGATTCTAATATCACTTTTTGGATCTTAAGATCACTTACTGGATCCTAAGACCGCTCATTGGATCGGAAGTTTGCTTTCTGAATCGTGGATCATTTTGTTTATCCTAAAATCTCTTTCTGAATCTTTAGATCCGAAGATCACTCTTTGAATCCTGAGATCATTTTTTATCCTGACATCACTCTCTGGATCCGTAAAACAATTAATCTCTTTCTTCATCCTCAGATTACTTCTCGGATCCTAAGATGAATACCTGGATATTTATACAACTCTCTAGAAACTCAAATCCCATTCGAAGCCGTTTGTTACTATGTGGATCCTTACTCACTCTTTGATCCTAAGATCATTTCCACGTTTTATAACTGAATATGGATCCTCAGATAAGACTATAAATGTTCACTACCTCGATGTTAGAGTCAGCCTCACGAAGTTCACTATTCAGATTTCATCAATCTTCATTCATCCCACATCGATCGGTTGGATTTTTTGGTCAATATGAATTGTCTTGGGTTTTTACCGTCACAGTTTATTAAATTATTTCTCAGTGAAGGATAATATCTCGCGTCTCAAATACTCGCGCTTCCAGATGTGTTATTTGTGTAGATTCACAAATCCATTTGACTTGAGATTTTTGTATACCCAAATTCTTAGATTGATCTTAAAACTCTTAGATCACTCGCCAAGTTCCTGGACAATGTTTTTGCACAAAGTTTAAATCTAAACCATTGTTAACAAAGCTAGCTTCGCTTTTTTTCTTTAGCGACTGGAACTACTTTTTATTCTTCAAGTTAAGCTTCTCAACTCACTACGTTCCCACTCACTAAGTTTTGGATGAAACAATCGCCATTATGTATGGAATGTTGTCTGATACTTTCTTCTTAACTCACCGAAGAAGTCTAGGAATTTGAATTCTTTTAGCAGAATTAAATAAGCTCTATTAAATAACTTGACAAAATGTATAATTGTCTTCCGTGCGTCTTGGTCTTCAAAGGTTTCTCACCAGTCTCACTGCAAGTTAATTATTTCTATATAACTTTTATGTAAACGTAAACACCCTCTCCATTAGTCTTTCATCGCATCAGGGCTCCACTCGCAAGTGTTCCAGACTCATTTTGGAATGGGAAATCAGTCTGCTACTGACAACTCTAATGACAATTAACGCGTTCAAATTGCTTGAGAAGAATTTGTCTATTAAAAATTTCAAAAGAAACAAGCAAGAGGAGTATTTCTAGAATTTCTCGACATACACTGTGTTGCACATAGATCCTGGTATGATGATGATGATGATGATGGCGATGATGATGACTTTCTACAACGACTTCGTCGCTCCATGCTGGTGTTGGCTTCATTGTTGTTCTTCAACCGTCAACATCGCATCTCCATAGTTTTCGCAGTAAACTAAGACTTTGTGTGGGTATGTGTGTATTTTCATAGGAAGTACAGAAAATAATAATATAAACTGTGTGCAGCCGTCCTATGAGGCTGTGTATGAGGAGCAGTGTTGCCCCCCAACGTGCCAAAAATGTAGCGTCACGGCTTTAAAATGTAGTAGAATCTATATACATTAAAATGTCAACGAAAACTTAAAATTTTGTTTCACCAAAATAAACATTATAAAAAAGGCTAACACAACGTAAAAATTTAGTTCAATAGGTTTAACAAAAATAATTACCTCAACATTTCTTCAACTTCATATTTTTAATTTATGTAATTGTATTTTTGTAATGAGTGGCGTTATGAAATGATATAAAAAACTTGTGTGTAGCTAACTAATGAAGCGGGTGGAAGGTGGATCATTCGATATCTCTTAAAAGTTCCCGTGACGGCAATATCGCATCAACAGTCGAAATATTTGAATTGTTTCTCGAATCGCCTTTACTTGAAAAACATCGTTCTGCTGTCGCACTGCTATGAAGAAAACTGCATAGCGTTAGCATATAGCTGCATAAATTGTTAAATGTTGGCTTTCCCTGCAAACTTTTGGCTTTCCTTAAATTAATCCAAAATTAGCAACATCTAAGACCCCACTAACAAAATATATTGATCGTTTAAAATAACTGCATTTTTTTCGCAGTCAAATGGAAACTTTTTTAATTTTTTCTAACACAATGTTTGGTTCTTAATGAATGCAAATTGATTTGTGTTCTGATTCTCTGAAATTGTAGCGTTTTGCGAATATTTTACGAATGTAAGGAGCAGATTTTTTTTGGAAAAAAATGTAGCAAAAACGCTACAATTGTAGTAGGGGGGCAACGCTGATGAGGAGCCCTCTTCTGGTTCCTCTCTCCAAAAGCGGAAACATTAACATTCCTCTGCTCATCCCAAGCTGAACCCGAGCGGGCGACTTTTAAGATTTTTGCTTTGCTGCTGCTCTTGGCTGCTGCTACTGCAAAAAAAGAACTCCACTCACCAGATGATTGCAGCATGCGGACGCTGTAAATGGAAAAACAATAACAGAATGCCAGCATGAAAGAAAAGAATCAAAAAAAAGAAAAACAACAACTCCTCGTTACATAAACAAATCATAAAAATTCTTTCCGAAAAGGGAAATGAACGTTTTGTGAGTTTTGCTGTTTTGTTTGTTTTTGTTTTGCAAAATTGCTGTACGTTTGCGCTTGAGAATTTTGTTTCTTAAAAGGAAACCCTTTGGTTTTTCAGAATTTGTAATTAGTTGAAATGGAAAATGTTTTCAATTAGTTTTATGTTGTGTCGGATAAGAAAATTAAGGACTAAATTCGCTTTCATCATTGGCTAAGTAAGTTTCCTTTTGAGAAGCCTCCTGCAAACTTTTTTTGTAGTCTATGACCAACCACCCTTCTTTTTCTTTCCTCCTCGAGTTGTGTGAATGGCCAATCTCGCAGTTTAAGTTGATGAAGGGTCTTTTGAAGAGTATTAACAATACAGCTGCTCACATATGCTGATAAAAAAGTATTCAGACTTTCCCTTTTTTCATCTTACAGTTGTTCTTCGCTTTTTGAGGAGGGCTATTGGGGAAATTGTTTTGGCTCAATGTGCTCTTTGTTAAGAAGGAGGTGGCTTCTTTCTTAAATTTGTAATCAAAGTTTTTTTTTGGCTTAGCTATTTTATTGATATTGCTTCTAGCTTGGGTGGTTTCGGCCAGACAATAGAATTACTTACGTACTCGCTATTGAAAGGGGATGAATGCCGAGCATTTTGAGAGGGGAGTCTACCCACCGTTATACGATGTTATCAACTTATGCTCTTATTAAGATAGAGGGAGTGGGTTTCATTTTCTTCGACTTGGCAAGAGATCTAAGTGGCTGTCGGTTTTACAATCCGCAGTAGCTTATGGGTTAATGTACTTGAAAACTAAAACGTTATTCGTGTATAGGACAATACCAAATTATTGACCTACTTGCTAAAACATGAAAGAGATTCTTCGGAGAAGTTTGTGAAAGTGCAGCAATTGCTTGAGTCTTTAAATATGGCTTTATGGTTTTGAGCAACGTATTTTTACATTCAATTATCTGTTCAAAAAGAAAATGGACAGTGTATTTGTTTTATAATAAATAATAAAACACGTTCAACAACTCGGTTTGTAGATTGCAGCTCCGTGTTATCAACAAACTTATTAGCTATGAGGATGGCTTATCAACATTAGCGAAAAGACTTTTCCTTTTTCAAATTAGAAATAATTAAGCAGGTGTGGCAGTTTTTTTTTTATATTTTCTTGATGACGAAGAACTGAAAGTGTTGATTACAGTGCCTCCAAGATGATTCTCAGTTATCACTCTGGATATCAAGTTCACTTCTGGAACTGAATACCACCTCTGGAACTCAAGAACATCTCTAGATCTCAGGATCACCTCTGGATCCCTAGATCACCTCTGGATCTCAAGATCACCTTTGGATCTCAAGATCACCTCTGGATCTCAGGATCACCTATGAATCTCAAGATCACCTCTGGAACTCAAGATCACCTCTGGATCTCAAGAACATCTCTAGATCTCAAGATCACCTCTGGATCTCAAAATCACCTCTATATCTATAATTCAAGGTCACTCTGCATCTTTGACAACTCTGGAATTTACCTCTGTATCTCATTGTAATCCTTGATATGAGGATCCCTCTGGATCTTACGATCACTCTGGATCACAAGATTACTCTGAATCTCAAGATCATCTCTTTAACTCAAAATCACCTCTGGATCTCAAGATCACCTCTGGAACTCAAGATCACCTCTGGATCTCTAGAACATCTCCAGATCTCAGGATCACCTCTGGATCTCAAGATCACATCTGGATCTCAAGGCCACCTCTGGATCTCAATGCCACTTCTGATCTCAAAATGTCTTTGGAAATCAAGGTCACTCTGCATCTCATGATAACTCTGGAATTCACCTCTGTACCTCATTGATATCAAGATCACTCTGAATCTTATGATCACTCTGTTTCTTAAGGTAACTCTGGATTTCAATATCACTCCTGGATCTCTAAATAACCATTGATCTGAAGATCACTCTGCTTCTCATGATCACACTGAATCAAAAAATCAAAAAATCTGATGATCACTGCATCCAATGATAACTCTGAATAATAGATCACAATAATTGTACTCATGATCATGCTGGATCTGATGATCCCTCTGGATCTCAAAATCGATAGACCTAAAGATCATTCTAAATCCCATGGCCACTGTTGTTTTGGGCATCTTGAATCGGCTATATTTTGATAAGAACTTAAAATAATGCGGTTTTGTTTAATATTAACTCAGAACTAATAATTGCTCACATTCTTCGTAGTTCTTTAAATCTTGCCGTTCCTTTTTCGGATACTTGTGCTATACAACCGTTCCTATTTTATGTGTGCTTTTTTTAGACGAACTTCTTTAATGCTAACCCTGGGAAAATTTGTTAACGTATGAAGTTCAATTACAAATTAGGTGTCGTCTAAAAAAAATAAACAAGGAGACATTAAGGAAAGCTTGTCAAATAAATTAATTACCAATTAAAGCTGAGAATGGGAGGTCTTCGAAGCGCGAAATTGAATAAGTCATTTCCCTCGAAAATACTATGTAAGTCAATGTCATTGCCCACATTGGCGACGAAAGTCTGGCCATCAAATGAATGAAAATCATCTTTCAGCTCCGAATATCTCCCCAACCACAAACTTGAACAAGTAATCGAACTCATCTCTCAGTACACTGGATTAACTGATTCTTAATGCGAAGCATCTGCCCGAAAAGACCTTGAAACCTGCCTTTTTTGCTAATTGCTTTTATGGCCAAAGTTTATTGAGTGAGGAGAAAATAAATAAAATGCAGTTATGGCTAACAAAACAGTTTCGCCTTGACATCAAATATGAACTTGGCTCTTTGAGAACGTAATCAAGAATACGAACATTCTTTTGCATGGAATACAACACCTCACAAATACGTCGTCGTCGTCGTCTATACGTTCGTCCAGGTTCAAGCTTCAGGAGGATGGAATCTGCCCGATATCTCAATAATCCAGCAGCAACGTTATTGAAGAATAAGCATTTTTTGTTTTCATTCTTCTCCAGCAATGCAAATAAATGAATAAAGTCTTCAATAATTTTATTGTTTCTCGAAAAGAAAACCCAGCTGATGGGAAGGCAATCGATACACGAACCAACAACTGGTCGGTTGAACTGGGGATTCATTTAATTGTGTTATTGAAACTTTTGTTTTAGTTTTTTTTTTGCTGCATTTTCGAATGAAAAAAAAAAATTTTCTCTGTAAAGTGCCCATGGGAAATTACATGCCCAGGCAATAAATTGCTACGTGACACTATTTTTGCTTTGCGGAACGGACTGTCCGTACCGTATCGTTGCGGTGTGGTGTGTTGAGACAATGATGGGAAGCTCAAGACCTTAAGAACGCCGCTGAGTCCGTGATCGGTGGCGGCGGTGAACGGCGTCGGTCTACGTTCTAAGTGTTGCACCTTTTGTTTTTATTTTTTATTTTCATATTATCTTGCTTACATTTTATTGTTCAGATAAAAATTGATGCAAGGTTTGGTGCGTTGGAACGTTTCTTCGTTGGATGAACACGCAAACACGGAAAGAAAATGTAGGTAGATCAATATAAACAACTACAATGTATTTAATTGAGTTGATTGAAATTTTATTGCGTACTTTTGCGAATTTTATTGGGTGACGGCGACTAGACGATACTTCTTTTTCTGAGTGATAAATTGCTTCAGGGTTTCCGTTTGTCTATAAAAATAGCTCCAACTGAGAGAATGTTTGGACTTGGACGTTCAAAAATGTTTCATCGGGGAGGAGGTTGTCAAATTGTTATGCGCATTTTGTTCACTTTCGAATAATGGTGCTCTAAGGATATCCATCCAGTGTTTGTAATGGTCAGATGGAGTTAGTTTTTCTAATAGAATGCTTTGGAAATTTGGGTTTGAAATGTTAATTCTCGACAAGGGACTGGTTAATTTTGGTACCAAGTGGTACTCAGTAAGCATTTTGAATATCACTCAACAGCAATTGAAAATGAACACTATTGTTACTAGGAAATTGGAAAACAATTTGTTGTACCTTAGCTTCTGTCAACTTCAATGTAATAAAATTTATAGAGTTACGATGACAGTATTTTTGTACAAATGAAAGATGGTTGCTGCTATGATGGTCCATCGGTGTCTCGAATGGTACCGATCGTATCGCTGATATCCGAGATCAGCTCATTCGATCGCTTGGGATCCCAGCCTTTTCCAAATTTGTTTGGTTGCAGATCTTGGCCACACTAAATGTGATTAAATTCTTTGATGTAAGTCATAACAGGTAGGATCTTAGGAGTAAAATTTGTGATGCTAGTCATGATAGATGTGAACTCAGTTATATTCTAGTTAAGAATGTGATCTTAGCAGTAAAAAATATGATCGTGTGATATGATCTTTTAGCCTATTCCTCAGCTCAACGAACATCGTACATTTAATTTGGGTTCGAGGACATCGTGACATAAAAAGAAACGAAATGGCGGATAAGCTGGATAAAATCGGGTTAGCACTCGAATCCGAACACGAACACTACAGTTCTTAAGCCACTATAGAACAAGAAAAAACAGAATCCAACAAAATTTTCTATAAACCTCCAATGACAGGTGGTAATCTTCAAAAACATTCCGGGTTTCCAGAAACCTATTGCCAGACATTTCCAAGAAAAAAACGGAATTTGCTCCAGCTCAGCAAGCCTCGACTCTCTCTGTTGATTGGCATTCCGACGGGTCGCAACTCATGACATGAGAATTTTGGCACATCCGACTTATGTAGGGGATGCCAAGACGAAGAAGCGGAGGAGGAATCATCCCACTTCCTCTGTGAGAATCCTTTCTTGGCCCATACTTGAAAAAGCCCTCGGAGAATACTTCTTCGACAATCTAGGCGACATCTCTAACCTCCCACTAAACAGCATCCTTAAATTCATCCAGAGCTCCATCTAGTTCAGTAACTTTATAACTAAGTCACCAACCAAATCCTCTGCCAACCCTCTCCTCTACCTCCTCATCCTTTGTTACCCGGGGGCACAATGGATCCTTGAGATTTGAGTTTGAGTTTTTTTTCACAAAAATTCCCAAAACCTAAAAAGTTTTCCCATGCATTTTTCTTAAACCATGTGTTTTCATAAACGAGATGTTTAAAAGTCTTTTATGATAAAACCTATAGCAAAACGAATGGTGGTTGTATAGGAAAGAAGCTGTTTTTTGTGCTGAATTCGTTCAACCAAAACAGCTGTCATAACAAAAATTTTTCCTTCACTTCACCCTCATGATTTTAAATTTTTAATGATATAAATAAATTTTTGTTTGACTCAATTCTTTATTTTGCAAAAAACAAGTGAATTTAAAGTCTTTTTTGTAAGAAAAAAAAAAACGTGCAAAAGTTAGACGTACGTCAAACAAAAACTGGTAGGAATAGGTCGTTAAAGATATGACATTGGACTCTAAGGATGTGATATAAGTCATAACCGCAATATTTTAAGTCATCTGATATTTGACACTGGTTTTGTAATTTTAATCATAACGAATGTGATCTTTCAAGTAAAGGATATGATCTTAGCTAAAACGTGTGTGAACTAGTGCTCTTAGTTTTACCCGGGTAATGCCCATCATAACAATTACCCGGGTACCCGGGTACCTGGGTAGCGCTGGTATTACCCAAGTTGGCGGGTACCCGGGTAACGCGGGAAACGCGTCGGGTACCCGGTTACCCGACAAAGTAAGCTATAACTGACAGTGTTATGTTATGGGTAGCGGAGAGTGGAAATTCTCTAATGCGCACTGAAATATCTATTGGGTATCGACATCAAATGATATAAATATTAGCAGATATGAGTTCTTTTAAAACATTTTAAAACATCAATCTGGGAAATCAATAAAGGGCGTTTTGATACATGAGCACTTGAGCACCACAGACTCAAATCTTAATTAATATTTTTATTTATGTATTAAGATTCAATTGTTAAATTTTATTTCAGTTTTTCGAGCTAATCACAACAGCACAACATGCAACGCAAGCACTTTAAGCTATTTCACGGTTGCCAATCATATCATCGGATTCCTTTGTTTTTATGTGTTCTTACTCCTCATCTATATTTTTACGCTATAAACGGGTACCCGGTACTTTGGTACCCGGGTAATACCCG
Organism: Melanostoma mellinum; assembly: GCA_914767635.1. Taxonomy (NCBI): domain Eukaryota; kingdom Metazoa; phylum Arthropoda; class Insecta; order Diptera; family Syrphidae; genus Melanostoma; species Melanostoma mellinum. The sequence goes on along the minus strand of OU612059.1, from coordinate 2,799,158 downwards.
ACATTGCGGTTATGCGGGTATTAAGAGCTCTAGTGTGAACTGCATCGTAAAAGATGTTTTCGTAACCATTTTCTCAGTTAGAAAGGATGCAGTCATTATAAGGGATGTAATTTGAGTAACACATATGATCTTATAAATAAATAAATAATGTATTCAAATTTTATAGAGTCAACTAGATCTAGATTCTGGGATGGCTATAAAAACTCAGATTTTTTCGAAACAACAGCTGGTGTGCCTCAAGGGTGCATTCTCAGCCCAGTACTTTTCGCTCTATTAATTGATGAAATTTCTGAACTTCTTCCAAGGGGAATTAATATCGCAAACCTAATGGTAAAGGTATTGCCTAACGCAGATGATCTGGTTCTACTGGCAGACAAGCCGTCTGCCCTACAGCTCCAAGTCAATAGATTGAGTTCTTTTTGCGAGGTATAAGGTCTCCAAATTAATACTCAAAAAACGAAAGCTCTTATTTTTGAAGGGAGAAAAACCAGAAGACTAGCACATGCAAATTGGTTTTTAAACAACTTCCATGCCTTATGGGGTTCAAGCCTTTGGATTTATGAATTTGGAATCTTACGAAGTTCTTCATAGACATTTCTGGAAGCGTCTTTTTCGGCTGCCAAATTCAACGCCAAATTATGCCATTTATGTTGAATCAGGCTTAGTGCCCTTATATGTTCAACATTTAAGACCAAACTCTGATTGCATCATAAGGATAATGGCAAATAACGACAATTCACTTACTAAAACCATCACGAAACAAGTCCTTCAAGCTAATGCCTCTCCTTTCAAAGAGTGGAATCAGATTGCGCATGAACACAATTGTGATTTCCGCGCTATCAATATCCCATTTAAATTAATGACATGTAAAGTTTGCAGATGTCATTTGCAAAGTCGACCACATCTTGTACGTAGAAAATGTTCGCAAAGCCACTTCTTCTACGTCTAAAAATGTATACAAGTTCTTGAACATGCAGCTAGGCTCAGATCTTTGTTATTTCCCGAAATGAGTTTTCTCTTGAGGTTATAAGCATGGTTTTCAGAGCTAGGGTTGGAATCTTAAACCTAAAATTCATACCTTATCGTGAGAATCTTCCTGAACTTTGTGGATTGTGCAACAGAAGAGAAACTTAAGATGTCTTTCACTTCTTGGTCATACATATGTCCTATATTACAGGAAATACTGAAATGTCATATCAGGCGGACGCCATGATTGCCATGTCTTATTTCTTTAAAATTACATGTTTTTTTTAAACTTTGAATAAAAAGTAAAGAATTTATCTACATAAAAATATGACATGATAAAATATTTATTTATAACCAAATAAATTTGACGTGAACAAGAAAAAGTGATAGAAAAAATGCGATGAATGATAGAGGGCTGAAACAAATGAGACCAAAGTGATCAGTAAGAAAAAAGTAACTGTCAAACTAGCAATTTAAAAAGTAGAAATACGAAATATTTGTCGAACAATTTTTATAAAACCACAGAACTAATATACTGGGTAAAGGAAGAGGAAGAACAGAAAAAATAGCAAACAAATCAAAAGCCAAACATAAACTTCTTTTATTTCTCAAAAAAAAAAAAGCAATTCTGCAAGGTCAACTTTATAAACATTAAACTTTTAAACCTTTTGTCATATCGACTTTGAAAGAAAATAATATGTTGTGCGAACAAACTACTTCTACTTTGTCAACTGTCACCAAAAATTGATTCCACTTTGATTGATTGACTACAAGGCATTGTAAGACATGTTTCGAAACTCAATTTGGCTTTATTGTGTTTGTCAACGCCATCACACTGGCATGCCAAAGAGTCACTACCCTTCAACATAAGTCAAGATCACATGGCAATCACATTGCGCCACACTGATTGTATTTGTGTAAACCATTTGTATCTTTTCGAACAAGTATCGAAGGGAGTCAGTGTAAAGTTTATTTATTTTTCGTTTAATTTTAAATAAAATTTTGTCATTCGGTCAAGATCAAGTGAAAGCGTGTCTGAGTGCGCAATTATATTCAAAACAACTTGTTGCAGATTCGTTGAAAAGTACAGATATACAAAAAAAATCAACAACTTCAAGTCGTTTTTGAAGAATTGCCTCATGCAAGCAAATAAGGGCGCTTGAAGCGTCAAATAAATTAATTTCATCTTTTCTGTCACACTCTCATCTTGTATTAGGTACCTACTCGATGTGAATAAAGCCAAGTGAGACTGAGACCCCTTTGGGGCAATCACACTTTAAAGACAGCCGCTGAGGAAATCCAAAAGAAGCAACAGACAATGATGATATTTTTAGCACGTAGTATTTACGCGTTGCTGCGAATTTTCAAATGACTTAACTAGTGGATTCTTAGTTTTGTAATTTTTGTGTTCACGTACACAATTTGCCTTGAGAGAGGAGTCATGGTCAACGGTGGCAATCGCAATAGAGGATAATTTTTTACAGAAAAAAAGCAACATGCAGGGAGACATACCTCAAGCTCTGGCGGGCGGTTTCCTGTGATCATTTCCTCTGAATTAATTAAAATTGATTATGTGAGTATGAATATGCGCCCGTATTGTGAACTTCCCAAACCATAAACTTAGGGAGCATTGTGTTCTCTCAAAAGCGGGGGGTAAATGGGGTCTCAGTTCGATTCGTAAAGAGTGGGAATGGTTATTGTTGTATACTACTTGAGCTTTATGCTCCAGTGGCGACCGGCGCGGCTCGGCGCTGCGGAGCAATATTGTCAGCATGTCGGAAAATTATTTGCTGTCAATTTGTATTCTAAAATTGGAACAGCATTTTTTTTTTGTTGATGTCTTTGGGTGTTTTGAATGGTGCAGCGTTGGAATTTATTCTAAAACCAAAAGTAATTTAACATCGTGGCTTTTAATGGGATGGGGTTATTTTATTGAAATACGATTTAAGAGTATGGGCTTGGCATATGGAATGCTACCACGAATTAGCTACATTCTTGAGATGTTTGTTTTGCTTTTGGTAAGGGATCAATTTAAAGCAATAAAATTGTGTGGAGAGAACTTTAGTACATATAGAGAATCATATAAAACAATAAATATTATCAACTTTAAATTCTTAACTAACTTCATTTTTCTTTTTTTTTGCTTTCAGGTATGTTCTTGGATTATTTTCTTGGCCAGATAAATGGGGTAAAATGTATAATTATTATAATTTTTTTTTTTTGTAAACATTATAGACTTAAGAAAATGTTACGGAAGGCTGGTATTTCTTTTGAGATCACAATACAATACAATAGCGTCTTTAATGAAAAAGGCGAAGAAAGAATTCAAAATAAGGAAAAGGCTTAAACAGATGATTTATCATTTTCCTCAAATACTTGCATTAAAAAAAAAAAAAAAAAAAAAAAAAAAAAAAAAAAAAAAAAAAAAAAAAAAAAAAAAAAAAAAAAAGGATTAGGCCTTAATCGCGGGATTCTGATCTCATCTGAAGTGGTTGCTATGAAATTTCATTTATCCACAAGAAAACAATTTTTTCAATTGTTGTTTATTTGAAAAACTGTCTCCCTTGATTCTAAGAACTTTTTACGAATCCTTTCACCATTTTGAGGACCCTTAAATAAATTCTCAATTCATAAGATTACTTCTAAGATCCTTAGATCACTTCGGAAATTATTAGATAACTTCATGAATCTTAGGTCTTTATAAATCTTTAATTCTTCGTTAATTCTTCGACCACTTGGTGAATCTTTTGTTCACTTTTTTAGTATTAAGATTACTTTGTTGGTTTTTATCACTTCGTAAGTCTTAAGATCATTTTGTTAATATTAAGATTACTTTGTTAATTTTTAGATCTCTTCTTTAACATTAGATCACTTAGATCACTTCTTGAATCTCTTAAACTATCGTCAAATCAATCACTTCCTCAATCTTAAGATCACTTCGTTATGCCTAAGAAAACTTCGTTAATCTAAAGATCTTTTCTTTAAACCTTAATTTCGTATATCTTTAGATTACTTCGTGGATGCTTACATCACTTCGTGGATCTTCAGATCTTTTCATTGAGCTTTAGGTGACTTCGTTAATCTTTTGATCATTTTGATGAATCCTAAGATCACTTCGTCAATCGTCATATCAATTCGTTAATCTTGAGATCCCTTAGTCAATCTTTATATCACTTCGTAAACCTTAAGATCACTTCGTTAATTCCAAGATAACTTCTGACGGAAGTTTGGGTAGAAACTTTGTACAGAAAAATGTGATAAGTCTTTATTTACTCATAATGAATCTGAAACCTCAGACCCCTGGAAGTGCCACAGTTGAACTTTTCCCTTTTTGTTGCTAAGACATACGTCATACCTCTTGATAGGAAAAGTAGAGTAGAACTCGAACTATCTCCCCGAATTCAAATCACCATTGCGTGCTTGCTTTGTTTGTACACATACACATGACAGGTACACATGACTTGTCAGAAAGTTTGACTTATATCAGTTCAGTACCAGACTTATTTCGGTACCAATCGTCGTTTTTTACTACAAAAGAAGGAACATGCTATTGAGAATGTACGTTTGTTCTCCTTAAACATTATTATTATTCAATTCGCTTCGGTATAATATTTATATCGTCAATCACATCAACCACACGCAACGTTCGAGTTCTCTCCCTTCACTTCTTCTTATTTTCCGAAGCAACGTTTCGTTTCATAGACTCAAACATGCCTTACATACCTCATTCCCAAGCTCGTAAGAAAGTCTTTTTTTTTTTAAATCATAATCGCTAACTGATAACATTCCGATTTCACATCATTTCGTCTTTCGTTGAAGGAAGCCATGCTGAAGAACAACCGCTGTAACCTACCATCATCTACGTCGGTTGTCGATGATGGGGAGGAGAATGGCGAGGTAGTCGACGTTGCCGTGCGGGTTTTCATCAAAACCCAGAGATAGAAAATCTTTTTGCCATTCCCATCGACCCCGTCAGTCTATCGTCGCCCAATGAGTGGAAGTCGCACGCTGAAACGTACGCAACGCATGCATCAGTGAGAAGACCCGCATAGACAGATGCCTATTTTAGGCCTTTTAGATACTCGACAACAAATTGCGGTTAGAGATTGGATTTTGCAGAGAGATCCTATACGCGCCTCCCTTTCTCTGTCTCGGCATCGCTTCGCAGCCATCATCGTCATTGGCATGATGATGTAGAAGGCGAATATTTTCAAAGGTCGTTTCAAATGAGCGCGCGTACTAGTTGATATGTTCGTCGAGGAGACGACGCGTTGTTTGTGAGTCTGAATCTCGTGTATCAGATTACACATACACACTAAAACACCATACTGCGTGTGTGTGTGTGTGAGGGGCTTCAAACTCTCTAAACCCTGAGAGAGAAGAATAAATTGTCATCGTTCAGCTGGCGCGACTAATTAGCCAAAGAGGTCTTTGGTCTTTGCTGTTGCTGTTGCTGCTGCATCATCGTTATCATGATGCACATTGAAGCGTAGAAAGGCAGACAAATAAACCGCACCTCGGTATGGTGAGAAAATCGATTAATCGATCTGTAACGAAGTGACACTTTGAATTGTTTTCTGTTGACCTATATGCAATATTTCTAGTGAACTATCGGTGAAACTTGCATGTTCACACTAACTATGACATGATTTGCAGTGTGTACACTTCGTTGGCAGTTCACAAAATATCTGACTGAAAATATTTCTAATTGAAAACGCGATTTGAACGAGGACGCAACGACTTTAAACACGCAAACAAATTGGCCCCCTTTTCGATCAAAACAACATAATCATTAGAATCAAAATCTATTGAATTGTTCTACATTGGGAATGGGTTCTTTCTTTTGACGGCCACACATTGAATGGAACTAGGGTGACATTCTTTTGATATCTTATGAACGAAGGGGAGGGGATGCGTGTTTATTGAAAAGTTTTTTATTCTATTTTATGTTTCATTGCGCTTACTTTTGTTTTTTTTTTTTGATAACACGTGCACCCTATTTCAGGTTTGGTGGGTGGTAGGCATAGTAAGTGTTCACTGCTCAGTCACGCGAAGTGGGTCAGCTTTGTTCTCTGGAAATCAATCCAAATGTCATTATTTGAAATGAGAGTGATGGTCGATTGGAAATTGAAAGGGGGAACATTTTTTTCCGATAAAATGAACAAAAAAAAAAAAACAATATGCAGTGCCGGAAGCAATATCCGGCATGCATTGACTTTAAAACGAGATGAATGGGAAACAAAAAGTAATAAAATAGTAGGTTTGGTTTTTTACTTGAATGTAGGTTTCCGTTAAAATGGAGTAAAACTAAAAGTTCATCAGAAAGTCGTTAAATTTTCCTTCTTTTTTTAAGTCATAAACTAAATGAGCTTATAAATAATGGAATAGAAAAATCTGCTTTATGTGCTTTTGAAGTCATTAACATTGGACATGGACAAAACACAATAAAAATGACGGTCGAACTTCATGGCATTAAAAATGAACCTCAATTTATTTAACGTTGTTGAGATGCCCAAAAATAATAATGTTTCAAGTTCACTGTTTCAAAACATGGACATTTTGGAGTTATATGTGCTCATTATTTGTTTTCCTATTAAGAAAGAATTTCCATATTAATGAAAAGTGGACTCGAGCAAACGTTACTCTAAGCCAATCCAATGCTCTTTACCGTATTTATCAATTTTGTTTTTTATCAAGAAGGCTAAGCTCTAGTTTAGGAAAAGTAAGAAAGTGAAATAGTTTTTGCTTATGAGCACCTTGGATCTTTGGGTTTTCCGATGGTATACTTTTTTTCCCCGAGGTCATTAGTTGGAGCAATCAGACCTAAATACCGGTCCATTGTATTACCAGATAACAACCTTATATTTGTAAAGGCTTTCCAGATGTTTGTAGAAAATCCAAAAGACGCTGCTATGATAAGGAGCTTTAGTTACCAGCTCTCACCATGTCTGCGCCGGGTATCTGTAACCTCATGCGAGAAATAGCAGAACATTCACAGAGGAAGTGCTCTGCGGTGTCCTCATATTCTCCACAAGATTCACAGAGCCTGGTATCACTTAACGTAAGGCTAATAAGCTTTCTACAGTCTTTTCTGCTACGAGATAGCAAAAATTGAGCAGTCTTCTTATCAACGTTGGGGAGAATACGATTCTTGACAGATTCAATCGGTGATTGAAGCCCTCACTGTGGATCCTGGCAGACCTATGGACCGTTCAGGTCCTGAAATAGATGTCTGAGATCCTTGCCTAAGAATTTCATCGACGATCTCATTTCCAGGTATACCGTGATGGCCTGGAAACCAAATGAGACTCAAGGATTTTAGTCTTCAGACCGCGTTCAGAGGCATTCCTGTATCACTTTTGAAGTAGTTAGAGGGTTGAGAAGTGCCTTAAGCACAGCTTGGCTATCGCTGCGAACACAGATACTTCTCCCCATCCAGCCATTGTTCGTAACGTGGCTTAAAGCCATTTGAATAGCATACGCCTCCGCTTGGAAGACGGATGCGTATGATTCTAAAGATGCGTGGCAGTTCTATGTCGTCGTTCTCCACAAAAGCACTAGCACCATCAAAGGTATTACAAGTTTCGTATTCCCAAATCAAGGTCTTTAAAACATGTTGCACTTTTACAGCAGGAAACACAAGGAAGCGCTAAAGCAAAAGAAATTTTTCTTATTTTTGCAACTGGTTTCAACTGTGTACTTAAAAGAAATTTTGCAGTTAGATTCAACTATAAATATTCAAAATGAATGGTCGGATGTAGTTTTCGTTCAAACTTATCAAATTTGTCATCCAGCATTATGTCATGTTCATGTCCTCCTCCTTCTAAATTTTCAAAAATATTTGAAAACCATACAACGAGCTGGTCAAGCAGTCGTCTGAGGGTTCACATTATCCAACAATGGTCGTTCAAGCCAAAGTCTGTCCAACTAGTTGTACTTTGTGAACTCCACTATTCGGGTTTCACTAACGGGTAGCCCTTGTCTTCCGCCATTTTCCAACAAAATTTGTATTTTACAGAAGCTGGTACTCACAATGTTTTCATCCAACACTCAAAAGTCTTTAGGTTAAAGTGCTCGCCTTGAAGCTTAAAATAAATTAGTTCATCATCGTCGTTAAGAGCAGTAATTTTATTTCTGTCAAAAAGTCAAGCTTTTCTCATAAAGTGTAACACGGGTGCAATATCAATGCGGAAGCAAATTTTGAGTCAGAAAATAAATAAACAACAATCAAGAGTTCAACGTTCAAAGCCAAAGCCTTAGCGTAGATGTTGACAACCACGCATTATAAAATTTATCAAATAATAAATCTAACTCCAAAAATGGATGGGACAAAATCATATGTGGTCATCATGTGAACAGCAAAGCTGTCTCAAAGCTTTCATTTATGGTCCCTTACAGTTCTTGACCTCGCAAGACCCATGATTAGAGACTTCATCAAAGCATAGAAGTTCAATAACCGCCCGACATTGAATGTTTGTAACTCCAAGTCTACTTTAAATTTCAAATATGACTCAACGGCGAATGTTTATCCAAAATAAATAGAACGAAACCCTTTCTCATTGGTTTTTTGTGTTTAATTTTTTTTTTCGTTCTTAGATAAAACAACTCACAAAACATTCAACGAAAACAATTATAACATTCATCCAAAAGTTTATAAAACGAACCACACAGAGGAGGAAGACGTTAAAGAAGAAAAAAAATTACATACGTTACAGAATCAAAAAGAAAACTCAACTGTCAAGGTTAAGAGATCAATCTATCGACTAACAATAAGATTACCGCTAGAACGTGCCTTCACATACTCGTATATCTGTCATTTCCCTTGCGCGCATTTATAATTCCATCGTACATTGTAGTGAAAGATTTCTTTATTTCGGATTTTCTTTTTAAAATTGTAAAGAAGAGGGATGGAAAATGAGAAGAGGGGAAAAAAAGAACAAAATGTAGATCATTCTATTTGTTTATTATTTCAATTTTTTTTCCTAAACTTTTTGTACAATGTGTTCAGTTGAGGGAGATAAAGTTTCAGGGAAAGAAAAATGCGACAGACCGCAACGACAGATGACATTGAGTGCTTAATTACTGAGTAGAGTATAATGATGTATGGCTATGAGCGACGTGACGCGACGTTAGCGTTGGTTGAGGAGTGTCGAGAATAAAATTCTCCGGAATTTGAAGAATCAAAACTAAATTTAGATGAAAATACGGTTAGAGTACCTTACCAAGCATTTACAATTTTTTAACGTTTAGACGTAGGAGACGAGGAGCTGAAAGGCCATATTACAAGTCGTGTGTTATGACAGCTGTGATACGTGCTTATATTGAAAACAAGTGTAAAGCTTTCGGAGTGTGGCGAATTTTCCAATTATGAACAAATTCGTTAGAAATTGTACGAAAAGAACTTTGTCTTCATATGAGACGAAAGATCATCGTTCGGAATATTTTTGTTTAGAAACGGCCAAGGGTTTCCATGCTTCTCGGTCGTAAAGCAGGACTGTGATGATCAAGGTCTTATTCAGGGTTAGCTTGGTTTTTCTAGACATGGTTTTGTTTCTCAATTGCCTTCTTAACCGAAAGAAGCAGCTGCTGGCAAGGGTAAGTCTCCGTTTGATCTCCACACTGATGTTGTTTTCGGTGTCTATAGCGGATCCTTGGTAGACGAAGTCCTGTACTACCTCGAAGTTATGTCTGTCTATTGTGACGAATTGTGTGTATTGTGAGTTCTCTACTGACCTTTACGGAGCAGCGTGAATTCTCCAAAGTCATCCTGCATAGCCGTCCGAGCTTTGCAGGGGTGCCGAAACTGACATGGCTCTGTACAGCTCGTCTCTGTAAATGCTGTCATACGCGTCCTTGAAATCGATAAAGAGATGGTGAATGTCGATATTATGCTCTCGGGTTTTTTCCAATATCTACCGTAATGTGAAAATTTGGTCCATTGTGGACTTCTCTGGTCTAAAACCACATTGATAAGGGCCTATCAAGTTGTTGACGTGGGGCTTCAGACGTTCACATATTACAGCAGACAAGATCTTATAAGCGACGTTAAGGAGGCTTATCCCTCTATAATTGTCGCAATTGTGAGGGTCTCCTTTCTTTAGGATCGGAAATACGATAATGAGGTTCCATTCATCGGGCATGCTTTCTTTCGACCAGATCAGCAGATCAGCTGGTGCATGCTCCTTTCCAACTGGTCTCCAGCTGCCTTGAAAAGTTCGGCATCAAGGCCATCTGCACCTGCAGTCTTATTTGATTTAAGTTTGCATATAGCAAGCTTAACTTCTTCTAGGTCGGGAGGACGGCATTCTTGATCATCGTCCAAGCTGAATGAGGCAATCTGCCTGACAGCGGAATTTGTGTCCTCATCGCCGTTAAGCAGTCTGCAGAAGTGATTTTTCCAGATCCTCAGTAGCGACTGTGACTCTATTACTATGTTTCCCTGTTGGTCTTTACAGGCTTGAGTTTGGGGCTTGCCACCCTGGCAATCACGTTCCTGTCATGGCACCTCTCAACTTCCTCAAACGAGCGCTGCTCATGCTGCTTCTTTTTCTTTTTGAGAATTCGGTGTTCTTCCCTTCTTTTCTCCTTGTAAATCTCGTTGTACTGATCAGCATTTGTGCTTTTTGTTTGGCTGCATTTGCTTGCCTGCATCCTTCATCAAACCATGGGTTTCGTTTCGGGAGCCGAATGGAACCCAGAACCTCAGAAGCAGCTGTTCTGATGTCTTCTTGGTATTGCTTAATGCTTAATGCTGGCGGCAAAGGATTCATTGTTAATTGAAGGGACACTCGATTGGAGGAGGCATTGGCAATCTCTTGCGATTGTAGCTTTCCGACGTCATATCTCTTCACAGCGTTAGTTCGTGCGAATCGTGAACATATATGCTCATTCGTACTTTGGCTACAACAAGGTAGTGGTCCGAGTCAAAGTTGGCACCTCGGATAGTTCGGACATCTATCACACTGGAAGAGTGCCTTGCGTCGATCGCAACATGGTCAATTTGGTTGACGGTTGATTGATCTGAGGATCGCCATGTACCTTTATGAATTTTAAGATGCGGGAAGCGTGTAGGTACCTACTACTTACAACAAGATTTAGCCCCTTAGCAAAATCGGTTAGCCTTAGTCCGTTTTCCGAGGTTTTGTCATGGAGGCTATGCTTACCGATTGTATTTCCAAAGATGTCCTCCTTCACTAGTTGGCGTTAATATCGCCAAGAACAATTTTCACGTCGTGTCTAGGGCACGGGCAGGTTTCTTACAGGAACTCTCTGAAACAATCCAGGCCATCTGCACCTGCAGTTTTGTTTGATTGTCATATTGCAAACTTAGCTTCTTCTAGGTCTTAAAGAGAGCATTTTTGATCGTTGTCCAAATTGAATGGGACATTCTGCCTGGCAAAGGGTCTGCCAATTGTGTTTTCCATCTCATAGACCTGATCTTTGTTTAGTGCCAAGTGAATAAGAGGTACCAACTTTAAAAGGTCACAAGCAGGCTATCGCCGAAGGCTTTATTTTTTTGACAATCTGACCGCCAACTAAAATGCTGTCTTGGAAAAAAAGCATTTCTTGAAATAAAACCAAAACATTGTATTACCCTTCCTCCGAATGTGAACTTTGGTTTAGGTTTCTTTCTTTAATCAGCCTGAAAATAGTGAATAGCTTTAATTAAGTAAGTTCTGGTGTCTACACAGAAAGTCACATATTGATTTTATTTCAGTTCCGTTATCAAATATTTGCTTTCATCTTTGAACTTCTAACTAAACAACAAACTATACACCAAACCTTGATTACCTTTATCTATCCAGACTCCCACTTGTCATTGATAGAAGTAATAAAGCAAACGAAACACTTGACCTTGAGTGTGAAGCGATAGTTTCTACACGGAACATAAACATTGCCTTTTGATCGCACTTATATTTGCAATCGTTTGCATAACTGAGAAAAAATATTAACTTTGCCTATTAATACGCCACGCAATATATTCATTTTTTTTTTTTTTTCACATATTAATTGTCGGCACTATTGCCTTTTGATAGAAACGCTTTCATGTTCCGCAATTAGTAGGTAAAAATATAAGTAAGAAAAAAAATATAAACACCAACAGTCAAGCAAAATTGTTATTATGTGGGTGGTTGACTCCAACCAACACATTCCATGCGATATTTGACTAATGTCGACACATTAAAGTGAAGCAAAGAACGAAAAAGCGATTTGCTGTTGAAGATAAAAGCTTTATAACTAGCAGAATTCTTCGTTTACCTTCGCTATAAATTAGATTACAATCACTCTCTCACTCACTGATGGCGGTAGAAGCGACTCGAGGCGCGGCGGCGGAGTGTGCAAACAGTCACATTCTTGGAATTCCTTAAGCATCTCGTTGTCGTCTCGATGTTGTTTGCGGCAAGTCGCAAGTTGTATCGTAACGTTGCACTCTCTATTTACGCTGCACATTTATTTGACATACATTTATCTCTCTTCTGTCACCCGCTTATTGACAGTTCCAATGAAATGATAAATATTGACAGACAAAAGAATTTAGTTCATCAGAGTCAACAAGCAGCATATTTCGCTTGCGGATTTCTACAGGCGTATTGCATTTATATGTATCGCTGATAATGACGAGATAAAAATCTGCAGAGCAAGCGAAAAAGAAATAAATAAAATGAGAGCCAGCCCCAGCAGCCAAAGCAATGACCCAAACCGATGTCAGTGGCAAACGTCATTTTTACGTCAATGTCGTCGTCAAACGTCAGTGCTTTCTTTGGGTTTTTCGTTTTTGTAATGTTATTGTCGGTTGGGTTATGATGGTTGTGTGTAGAGGCATATGACAGGCACGACGACAACATTATTTACGGTTGATGTGACCGAAAGAATTTTTCATCTTCTTTTAAAATTCTAGCTTCACTCTCTCTCTGTATGATGGCGCATGATGTGCAGAGTGCACGCCTTGGATGGATTTTCCTCCTCCATATTAGATTTTCCGATGCAGCGAAGCGACAACTAAACAAGTTAGTCACTTGGTGGAATTTAGCTTAACGATACGACGACATCGCGTTCCATAAGTATCGCTGAAAGAGCAAGAGACGGCTGCGTTGTGTAGATACAATGTGTTGTGAGATGCGCGGTAAGAGGTGCAAAGGCGGCTTTAACGTGGCGCCAATTGATTAAGCTTTTTTTTGTTTTGTTTTTACTATGCCTGTTTTCTCATTGTTTTGCACGCGGAATTTTTCTCTCTTAATGTGGGGCTAGATATGACTGAAGCTAAAGCACGCTAAAGATGATGGATATTGCGGTGGCGGTGGCGGTGACGGTGACTGTATAGTGGAGGTGAACACACAACCAACCAACCAACGCCACTCTGGCCATATGAGGAGAGAGATGATGAGTGATGGGCTATGAGGCAATTTGTTTTGGAATTTGTAGTTGGTTTTCGGAAAATCCCCAAAAGTGGAATTTCATTTCAACTGAAATTCCACACGGAATGGATTTTTGTGACAGCTTCGGGACATAAACACGCAGGGCTTTTAAATTTTAGTCACGCTTCTTAATATCAAGTTATCCACTTGACCTAGTACTCCTATAGTAAATGGAGTAGGTTTGCATTGTGTATGCGTGTCAACATGGTTTTTATCTGTTTTTTTGTGACGTTTCATCCTATTCTCACTGACAATATGTGGTCTTGTGACAGTTTGATATTCATCTTTGTGACAATTTCATGCAAACAATTAGAATTCCATGTCGATTTACCCTTGCAGAGTAATGTTTTGACATAAATCACGATGCTTGTCAAGGCTGTCAAAAGCTTAAGTGATACATGGCAGAATTGTCTTTGTTTTTACCTTGATTTCGTGCATGTGATGTTCCAAAACTGTCACATTGATGAACAAATTAAATTAATTGACAGGCGGCAATTGATGAATTGAATAGTTTGTTACATTACAAATGCCTCAATTGGGGAAATGAGAGGGGGTGGTTTGGGGAATATCCTTCAGTCTTCCAAACTCACCGTTCGGTTGTTTAAAATGTATGCGAATTATTTATCAACGACTAAAGTGTCTCTACGAACTCACTCAGGCATTTCTGATGGGAAAGGTTTTCTATTGGTCGATGTAACAGAGCTTATTTCAGTCGTTTGAGTTGAAAATCTCAGGGTGTTGCCAGAAATCGCGTTGTGTTGTAGCTGCCAAACATGATTCGAGGGTTTTTCATTTCGGAAAATCTAAGAAATGAAACTGAGCACAACCTAGCGAATGATTTAACATTTTTAAACACCACTAGCGCTTAAAAAGTCAAACTGCACTCGTCCACTGCTCGTTAAGTTCAATCCGTTCGCCATTTTCGTTAAGACACGCCAAAGAAACTCAACGGCGAGTTTGTTCGTTAATAGAAGCCGCCACGGACAGGACGTTTCTCTTCAGCCACGCTGCCTTTTCTGATAACAAACATTTTTTTATGAAGGAATAAAATATATGTATTTGATTTTTATCAATACGTGTCGATTTTTTTTTACACGACGTGCACGCTTCGGTGCAGGCAACCACAGTGTCATTTAAAAATTAAATTACTTAAATTTTCAACTTCAAATTTTCCACGCGATTCCCAACTCAAACGACTGTAATGAGCTCGTTTTAAGATTGACCAATAGGAAACCTTATTCATCGTAAATGACTGATTGGTTTCGTTTTAAACGAACTAACACGATTTGTGTTTCTCCTCAAATTAAAAAAAAAACTCCACTCCCGTTTTTTACCCCTCAAGTAACTCGTGTTAGCTCGTGTTGGGTGCGTGCCTATATACCTCAATGACAGCTGTCAATGTGAAATGGTTCTTTCGACAGTTGAAACGCATTATGTCTTTTGAATTTATCCCACTGTTATTGAGGAAATGCCATTCAAACGAATTTCCATTGAATCGTAAACATACGAATGAATTGAATTTCCACAAAGAACATGAACGTCCCAATCAAATATAAATATTCAAATGGACCCGATCCGACACACGCACCCAAAGTTCACCCAATAACTTAGCCATAAAGTACCGTGTCATAAAATGCATTTTAATGGCGGCGTCCAATGAAGTGACCTTAAAACTCCCACACGGCATCAGACCAGTCCAAAAGTCTCCATCCACATATCCCACATTTTTATCCTCACATCTCATGTCTCATCTTGATTTTTCAAAGTTAACCACGCTGAATAGCATCGTAAATAAGCTCTTAAGTTTCACCATTTTGAATTGATCTTGTGAAAAGGGTTCACATTAATTTCATTTGATTCCATTTCGCACCACTTACTCGAGACA
Source organism: Melanostoma mellinum (assembly GCA_914767635.1). NCBI lineage: Eukaryota > Metazoa > Arthropoda > Insecta > Diptera > Syrphidae > Melanostoma > Melanostoma mellinum. Next base: position 2,783,891 of record OU612059.1, on the reverse strand, counting down.
CACACAGTGATGGACCCACACAGTTTTGGTCGGTGTAGTCGAACATCTTTCTGGTTTCTATCTCTGGTGGACATTTATACTCGTATATATACCTACTCAATCAATACGTAGGCCAGTGAATTATATGTGGATCTGGACGAGATCTGGTTTCCAAACACACTATGCTTCCATTACCACCACTCATTTTGGGCAACTAAAACGAAACGGCTCTCTTCTTGGGTTTTTATTATTTATTTAATGCAAATCAACGGAGAATAAACAATTCAATGCGAGTTTTTTTTTTTTAATTGCTTTGCCAGTGAGTGACATTCGCAATCAGGGTTTTCTTCGTGTTGTGCTGCTCCAACTGTTGCTCTGAAGGCAAATGAGTTTCTGGATTGTTACACAGGTGGTGTTTAATTTTTTGTTCTATCAAAGCTGGTATTACGTGAATGTTTATTATTAGCACGAGAAATCACCACACTTGACGTTTGACTGTCTGTTCAATAAACACAAAACAAATATCTCAAACGCAGAGTCATATCTTATCAGTGACATATCGGAGGTAGTACAGAGATAGTGAAAGAGAATGTGTATGATAAAATGTCAATGCAAAAATGTGACACAAGTCTATTCAATGTGACTTTGTTGAAACTCGTAATGAGTGTGGTGCAATGGCTTATAGTGTAGGCGAGCATAAAATAATCAAAAGCAGCAGCAGTAGAAATAAATTCAAGTTCATAGAGATCGTTAGCGGCTTGTTATGCGTTTGTGCTGGCGGCGAGGCGGCAGCAGCAGCAGCCGCATCCAGTTCTCACTAACAAGACGCGGTTTCATGTAATTATAGTGTAATGTGGATTGTTAACGAATAAATAAGGTGCTGCAAAACAGAAAGAAGTAATTTTTGTAGCTGTGGGTGGATGAATGGTCATTGAATTCAACTTAAAATTAAATTTCCATTTAAAGAAGTTATGGCAAAGAAAAATATGAAATCAATAAGGAAAACTCGAGGAGAAATGTTGAGTGCCTGAAGGTTGAATGCTTGGGCCTATAAATGTTTTATTTGGCTTTTGTCTGACTTTACGGTAGGTAACATTGAAAGGACTTCGAAGTCTTCATTGTTTTCTTTATCGGAATGCGAGTTTTGTTGGCGGTTTTCATTTGAAAAAAGGTATGGGAATCGCAAGAAAGAAGCCTGAGGGATTAAATTGATGTATGGTAATGACTTTAGTTTATATTTACTTTAGATAACAAAAAACCACATAATCCGCCATCGGCAAGTTTCATGTTTTTTATTTTTTCATTCTCATTTGACTTTTGTGGATTAGGTTAATGGGTTTTGGTTTCAAAGAACGTCGATTTGGTCTTGTTAATTAATGAGCTTTTCAAAGATGCTGCTACAATCATACTGATACATTTTGATACGAGTATCATGCTACCATAATTTAGTACAGATACTTGGGACATCTACCCGTATTGTATACGTAAAATGGTATGTAAAAAGGATATGAGGAAAAAAGTGTGTTCAAAGAATATATGTAATGTCAACAGTTGGAGGGTAGTGGTAGTTCATGGTGACCTCGTTATGGTTGGCTAATAACAACACTGGTATAGAAAAAAGGAACGGTGTCCACATCCAATGAACAATGAACAACGAAACCTTATGCTGACAATCCTTTGATTCGACTCTGTAAAACAACGCCGGATAATTGAGTAGATCTTTTCAAACTGAGGTGCTCAGTATGCGAATTTGGGCATGCAAATATTCGCCGCACAAGCGATTCTAAAACTCGTCTCTTTGTTCGTTTTTCAAGCCTTAAGTTTTTCTTAATTCTTTGGAAGAAAGAATAAATCCCTAATCGTTCGAAAGGTCCCTTTTTCGAAAAGTTTCAAAGCAAGAACAGATTCCTTGTGTTGTTATGCTTTAATCCTTTAGTCGGTCGATGCCTCCGTGACATGATGGTTAGGTTAGAATGTCAGCCTGTTAACCGGAAGGTTCGTGGCTCGTGAAATCCCAACAGAAGCAAAAATGTTTTTTCACGGGTATCGACTTTCGCGAGGAATTTGCAAGTCCTCTGATAGTAAATTCATTGCCATCAAAAGAGCTTTCTCTATTAGCCGTTCGGATTCGACAGAAAATTGTAGGTTCACTCCATGCCCACACAAGGCAATGGTTGTGAGACATACGCTAGGCTCCGGGGCTCCTCGCTTTGTTGCGCCATCCTGTTTGTTTATTTTATTTAAGTAGTAGGATGCCGTAAGTACTCAAGAGCACTGCGATAATCGTAGAATCCATGCATTATTTGATGACAAGGATTTACCAAGCACATGAAGTTCGCCATGGCATATTAATTAATGAATTTTTATATTGTGAAGTTTAAACTGAACCACCGCAAAAAACCAGGGCCTCGTTCGCTGTCTGGTCTATTGATCAATAACGTTGATGAAAAGCAAAGCCAGCAAAGCCAATGGCTAGGTTCGATAATTCCACATAACCGATCAGCGAAAAATCCAAACAAGGGATGTAAGGTCTGCCTTCGCCTGTACACCTTCACCTGAATAACTCACGTTCCTGTCTAAAGACACCGTATTACACCAAGAAAGGATACATGACACAACAGCTTATTTGACACGACAACATTCTACATATTCTTGATCTTTGTCGGGTGCGGCCGGCGGCATCGCGCATTGTTTTCAAAAGTCAAACACTTCAAACTTCAAAACCAGTGGCCGCCAAACGCTTTATATGTACACTTCCCAGTGATTGCGAGGCATGCACAAATGCAATTTATCAAATTTGCATTTGTTTTCGAATGAGAACACGCCCGTTACGATATTTATTTTCTCTAATTACCTGCACGACTTTTCTAATTGCAAACAATTACCGCAGATTTGTCCAGGTCTCGATTAAAATACTTTCAGTCATCTCATTCCTTCTCGGTAGTTGAATAATGAAATCGTGTTCAATTACGATTGACCATATCCAGAGGGTGTTTTGTCCATCAATTTCGAAGTTCTCTTCAAAGATACTACGTACTTTATAGACTCATATTCACGTTTGAAATAAGAATAATGGAAAATGAAAAAAATTTGCATGTGACTCAAATTGGCTAGTTCTAGAATCTAGATACACACTCACACTCAATGAGTCTTTGTCTGTTTTTTATATACCTATATCCATATCCATTTTTATTTTTGCGGAGAGATGCAATTAGCAGCGGCATATCGATGCATTTATTCCAGCTAAAAGTCAAGATATCTCACTGTGATAATTTATATCTTTTTGGCGTCTGTGTAGCGGTCTTAGAAAGGATTTTGCAATTATGCCTGTCATATTTTATTCATAAGTTTTAAGTTTATTTTTTTCTTACTTGTTTTAATTGCTATCGCAAATGCTTAGAAGCACTGAAAGCAATGAAAAGTCGTCTCAAAAAAGGGTGAGTAACACTTGAGAGCTGAGGTGTTACATGAACGGTGTTGTTGCAGCTACATACACAATTGACCCTGACCATGTTTGGAGATCGGCTTTTATAGATGCAGTTGTAAATTGTTGTAATAAATTGTGTTTTAAAGTGCCTAAGGATACGTTTTATGATTTTCATTTGCAAAAGATGTTAATTGTATTAGAAAATTACTTCTTAATAGTTACGAGTGTGTCAGATGATCTCTTGTGTGAGTGGAGAGTGGTGGTAATAAGCTGGTTGTGGATCCATTATTGACATAACTTAATTTATTTAGATTTGAAGAGTTCATTATTGCGATATGTGACACCGGTGATTAATAAGAATAATTAGAGCACACAGAGGAAATTGAATGTATTGTGTTGTGTTGATTTTAATTATTATTATGGGCACGTGCGTTGTTGTGACTTGTATGAGATAATAATTATGCGAATTGGTACTGAGATTATGCGTAGTTTTCTTTTCTTGTCTTGCTCAACTCTAAATTCGAAAATAAGATGCGGATATGAAATATTTACTATCTGGTATCTGAGTGTGCAAAGTCATACGTTTGAGTTTTTTTTTATCGAATTGGCAGTTGCTATCTCAAAGGGAACAAGTGTGTGTACATTTTTATAACTAGTGATTCAATAGAGACTGTTTGTGAAAAAAGCTTTTATGTTGTGTAGACTTTGGCAGATAAAACGTGCTATCACGATAAAATAGCAAGTTTATAAGAGTTCAAGGTGCGTTCGGACTTGTTTCGAAAAACCATTCTGAAGAAAAATTTTTTCAACATAAAGAAAAAAAATTGGAAGAAATCGGAAACCTGTGAACGAAAGAAATCAGTAGAAGGATGGGTTTTTAGTTTCCTTCTTCTTCCTTTTTGACGATATGGGCTTTGTAATATCAAAGAGATTAAAACTCTTCCACTAGTTTGCTTTACACTATTGATTTGCCTGAAAGGTATGCCGCGTTGGCCTCAGAAGGTATCGACAAGCTTGCCAACTTTAGATTGTGCCATGTGTCTGAGGCAGAAAACAAAAAATGTTTTACCACAGCTATCGTCTTTCGCGAGAAATTGGCAAGTCCTCCGATAATACATAAGTTCATTGTCATGAAAAGCGCTTTCTCTTTTAGTTATTCGGCAGAAAATTGTAGGTCCCCTCTATTTCCGAACAAGCCATAGTTGTGAGACATGCGCTATAGGCACCGGGATTCCCCGCTCCGTTGCGCCACTGTATTAATTTATTTTGGTTTTACTACCGATGGTGCTCAATTTTTCGCATGATGGTATTTTTAATGTGAAAGATTCCATGCATCTAGGGATCTTCTAATACGACCAAGCTTTGTAGCTCGTGCTGTCAACTCCGAAACTATAGTTAAACTAAACTAACTATGTACATTGTACACAATAGTTCCATTATTTGTTGGGAGAGAAGCATTCGATACCTGTCGTGTGTAGCATCATCAACACAATCCAAAATGCAGGGAGCCCAGAACAAAGTTTGTAGAACTGCCTACTGCAAAATCATTGTTTATGGCTTCGAAGGGACACTCGATTTACAACTTCCAGCTTCGACTTTAGAAATTTTATGGTCACTCAGCACGTCATCTTATGTTGAATCTTCGTTTACCAATTCATTGATTTTATAATGTTTTTTTCGCTCAAAATGGCTCAAGCACTAATTGCCTGGTCTATCCTTGTGACTGATTGTTACCGATATCTTTACAAAATAATATGCCTTTTAAACTTGCCACGTTTGCTGTTTTTTTTTTTTACTAATGTGTTCCTAACGCGTTTTAGCCTTTTATACTTTCTGTTCAATTTTACCAAAAACTTTTTACTTTTACTACCTTACCACTGGTGAGGGGATAGGCGTTCCCAATAGTGGATGACTAGTGGGAAACATACTAGTGCGAGAACGGTCTCTTAAAGATTTCACAAAAAATTCCGTTTTAAGAAAATAAGAAGATTCAAATAGCTGCTTCACAATCTCAATATTTAGTTATGAGCGATAGTAATAGAATGAGTTAACAATAGTTCACTGGCCCGAGATCGTTCTACGTAAAACCATTACATGCTTCGACCACAGTAATTCTTTTTAAAAATATGACGGGCTCATTAATCGAGGTTATAGTATAGATTATTGATTATATGGTGAGCTTGCGCAGCTCTGGGCACTGCGGTATCTGAATGAAACCTTTTGTACCTAACCATGTGAAGTTTCAGAGCAGTTCTCCAGCCCCTGAATTGAGCCAGAATCTAAAAATCTTATGAGGGCGGATGAGTTTGAGTTTCTTTTGGTGAAAAATTTCATAGTTAAGTTTGTGCTATCTAAGACGGAAAAGTGCTGAACATTCTTTAATAATTCACAGAGATGTTTCTTTATTTTCGAGGCATAGTCTGCAGATGGGGTCTGCTACCAACCTCAATCTTGGTGTTTGTTTAGAGAAAAGTGGCCCGGCAATAGTCCTGGTCCAGTTTTGAGTGTTTTTCTATTGAGGTTCAGTAGGAACTTCTATGTTTTTTGGGTATATTCTATCATAAAAAAATGTTTAACGGGTTTGACGAGATGAATTACGCCAAGCTTTATTGAATTCTCCCATTAGCATGTTCTTGGTTGAGTATTTGAAGATGTTTTCATTTACTCCACCCACAAAAGGTTTCAGGTCCGATGAATGGTTGATACGCGCCGTCTTTAGCTTGGATGTCTACCTTCTCGTAACCACCATAGCCTTTGTCTGCTGGGATCCAGTGGAGGATGACAGAGTTTTCCTTGATTGTTCGGAAAGTGTCTAGTTACTGAGATTAATAAAAATCTGAAATCTTAGTGTTTGTGTTGTTAGGAATGTTTATTTGTTGATGGAGTTATACTAGTGTGTTTTGTTAACGAGAGCTGTATTAGAACAAAGTCTTACACAAGATGTCCTGTTCTTGAGTTTTTACTAGAATCTTGTTGGTGAACCAACAGTGAGTGGGTCATATTTTTTCTAAATGAATCATAGTTTGGCTGGCTATTGTGATTTAATTTTTTTATCACTCAATCTTGTGGTTCCCTTAACTTTTTTTGTTGCTCTTTAAAAACATTTCGTCTAGTCTTTGTAAATATCAAACAGCTGTGGTCCTAGTGCCTTCACTTGGGGGACCTCAGCAAATGTGATTTTCGTTGATGTTTAGTCTTTTTTGAATTGGTTTGTGTCTTTGGTATTATTTAATTCTTGTTTTTCTTGCTGTCGAAAGCTTAACAAGAAACTATCTGAAATTGTGATTAAATAGAAAACCCCATTAGTAATCTCCTTTTGCTGTATTCTCCATTTAATTAAGCGAACTAATTTCTTTTTATTTAAGAACGAAGACACACCTGCAGCTTATCTGATTCCCACCTCCTCTTAATTAAGACATAACCTGCGAAACATTTTCAAATCCCACAGCCATGTTTGTATATGAATCTCTATGTGCTTATTAGAGTCGAAATCCATACACATTTTTTCTATAACACATACTTGCCGGAAGCAGACTGCACCAAACCGCCCATCTCCAAATTTCGAAAATAAAAATAATTTACGACCAACTCCAGACAAAGTAAATTATATTCGTCTGTCAAATAAACTAAGTTCTTAGAAAACTCCATAATACTCGCCTCATGGGTGAGCTTACCCCTTCCATATTCACCCGTTTGTTGGTAGGTATACTCACTCACAAGTAGCTAGCCAAAGCCAGCCGCGTATGTTCATCTTTTTCTCTGTATCGCTAGCCATAAAAGCAATCGTTAAAAGATATCACTTCGTTCATTTGCATTTGGGTTCAAATTTCCCCCGAAAAAAAGCTCATTAACGCCTTTTATAAATCGCTATGTTCTCTTGTATACCAAAATATACCGTGCAGCAGCAAAACAAAATAAAAACGAAGTTAGAAATGCAACAAAAGGCGTCCATACTTAAACGTGTTTTAAAAGACTTAAAGTCATTTTGCAATACCGAAAAATGGTTCGGATTAAGTCCGCCCTCGGAATTCCATCGAGATTATTGCCATGCGTCGTCGCCACCGCACCATATCATTTTTGCAATCAACGAGTCAGCTTTATTTTTTTTAATTTTAAGGCCTGGTGGGTACCAACATTAATTAAATCTTATAAACTTGACCACCTGTCAGTCGCCAAAATATCGAATAACGCGCAAACGATGGCAAAAGCAAAATATCCAAAAATAGTCAATATCTCGAACAATACGGACGAATGAAATGAAATCGGACAGAAAATAAAATGTGAATTGAGTCTGCTACTTGAAGAACAAATCGAGACAAATAAAAAAAAGAAATCACTTTCAAGGTGAGACAAGGTAACCAGGTCTACCAAAAATAAATGGCGAGCAACAACGACCACGCCATAATCTTGGAAATGTCTCACTCTGCCTCGTTGTTGAAAACTTTTGTCGACGCGTGTCGAGTAACACTCATACGAGTGAAAACTATCGAACGATGGAGCAACACGTCGTTGTCATCCATCGATCCATCGATCCGCAGATCAAATTGATTTTTCCTCCATACTTGCAAATATTTATATGTCTTACTTTAGATTTGCAAATGTTATTAATTTATTTGTAATGTGGGCGCGTGAATTGTTGTCTCTTTTAGAAGCTGCGGCGCCATAAATATAGCAAGGAAAATTTAAGGCACTTACATCACAAACAAGCAGGCGAATGTTGCACACTCAGATTTATTTCTATATCAATTGTATCTAACATAACCGTGATGTTTGTCATCGGACTGTGCAGAGAAATACCAAAAATGGGAATTTTTTCTTTGAATTAGTTTTGGATGGAAGTTTGTCAGTCAGAAAGAAGCTGGTGCGTACATGATTTTGACGCGGTAGATTGGTCATGAACAAAATGTGACTTGTCAGCAGAATACCTTCATCTTGAATTGTTTGAACAGGGCTTACAAAAGCTATGTTATTGTTGTTCTTCAACCTTATTGTGTTTTTGACACCTCCCTTTGCTCTAATAATTCTTTGCCAAGGCCAAATGCAAGGCTTTATGAGTCTGTGATGGGATATGCGGAAGCCCATTGGAAAATCCAGCGCGAAATGGAAACTGATAATTTTAATAGTCTGTAGGTCTCATTGTTACTTAGAAGAACTCCTCAATGTTTTCAAAAATTTGCTTGTGTAGAGATAGTCTTCGGGTTTGAGACATGTGCATTTTTGCGTAGTTTTAAGCATGCTGTTCAGAAAAAAGGAAAAATTTTGCCAAGTGAAGAAAAAGGCGGTCCAAGGGATGATCTATAACTAGGGAAGTGATATTACGAGCCTTAAGGAAAAAAAGGCGTGATCATGACCTGGTCTGCCTTCGATTTTGGTCGCCACTGTTCATGTACTTGGCCTCGGCTTGGCTGGAGCTGGTTGCTCCACTTTCTGCATAAGGCTCAAAAGTACGTATTCGGGGTGGCTAGAACCAAGATTGCAAACTGTTGCTGAAGATTTATGTTGTTGAATCTGTGAGCGATAAGAGCATGGCTTTCCAGACTTGCTGGATTATCGTTTGTTCCATTAGTTTGCGCAGCCAATATTGACTAAGCTTGGACAGACAATCATTCAATCCAAAACATTTCAAACTGAAACGCTTTCCGATTACCCAGCCTTTTCCGATCAAGCCTTTGCCTAATCCGTTTGTTTTTAGATGGGGCAAAACGAGAAATAAGTTCTGCTTGTAGTCGAAGACATGGGTTACCTTGTGGTGGATTGATGATTTTTTCTTATACTTCTTTCGACGAAGTTTGACGCGGATTTGCAATAACGATGTTAACCTTTCGGGCATCAGAAATTAGATCGCAAACTCACCATCGCAATTTGCGCTTCAAGTTGTACAAACCATTGACATGGAAGTAACTTTTCTGGCGAGTTCTTCGGCTCTGCCAAAATGTCTCTGGTACTCGAAAAAGATCAATTTCAAACTGTTTTGTCGTCTCCATAAGAAACAATCGATAATTGTGGGGTGGAAACGGAATTTGTGAAAGCATTGTTGAGTCATTTAAGGGCTGCTTGGCTATCTGAGAATATGCGGATACTTGACGAAATGTTGTTTTTTCTCTGACCCATGATAGAACCTTTTTGATCGCTATAGTTTCTGCTTAGAACACACTATAGTAGTTAAGAAGACGTAATAACAGACTTGTGCTTAGCTTAAGACGCCGCTACCAACTTCGTTTCGAGCTACCATTTTAAAAATGAGTTGAATCATCTCGTAGGCAATCCTTATCTGGTTGATCTGAGATGCTCGGCGTTATTTATTTGAACATTTCAAATAAAGGGTCGTTGGAATTAAGACTTACAGAGCTGCAAGAGACGAGACAGCTACAAAGGGATTAAAGGTTTTTTTTTTTGACGTTATGGCCAAGAACTTGGCTTTATTATAAAGACAAGGGTTCTGATTTCGGACAAGTGGCCGCTGCGGCTGTCTCAAATATACTCCAATTTTCGACGGCGTTTTACAGCATTTGGGGCCGTATGTCAGCAAAAACTCTCCCAATATTCTCTTCCAAGGTGTAAATCGTCTCGGTCTTATCTGAGTAGATAAGCTACTTCACATAACCCCACAAAAAACTCACAGGTTTAAAACTCGGAATTTTGTAAAAATCGTCGTCAACCGAGATTTCGTTTCGAGACAATTTACCGAAGGTATGAAGTACGCCGTCGTGCAGCTTTCATTCTTCCACAATGGAATTTTCAAACCAAATCAAGTGACAGCTGTTAAAAAGACCAACTCCGAAAAAAGTATTGCCAGATTAGAAACCACACGTCTTAGAAAAAGTTGATATAATAGAGAAACCAGAATACACAACACCAAAGATGTGTACTCGTGTCAAACACGTTGTGAGGAATATAAAAAAACATGCTGCGCACTACTGGTAATCAAATTTACCAATAGTGTTTCCAAAAGTGATATCCAGGCTTTGGTTCACTTAGGAGGGAACTCTACAAAGTCTACAAAGAAAAGAATCATAAGAAACTGATAATAAACGAAGGTTCACTGAATAGAAAAGGTCAGGAAAATAAAAAGCCACTAAAAACGAGTCGAAATGCAAGTTAAATGGCCTCCTTAAACCATTTTTTGCCATTGCTGTTAAAGCATTTTGAAGACTGTTAACGCTAAGTTGACAATTCTTCTAATTTCATCGCTTAGCTGTGACATAACGATGGGAGAATCAGCATACCACCAACAAACAATGAGCTTCAAACTTCAAAGAGTACGCGAACAGCGAAGATATAACCGATTACGTTCCTACATTCCTAACAAATTCGTAACGCAGGCTTTTGGTGTGGGATAAAATCAAACAATTGGATTCAATGATTTTTATCTATTCACTTTATAAGCCTCTCATTCGTCATTGGCGCGTAGTGTTTGTTGTGCAACTTAAAAGCCCCAAAATGACCGATGATAACCTTCTTCTGTTTAGAACCAAAACGAATCCAAGGGCAATGCCACTTATTCAATTCAAACGGTTAACCGTTAGCCAAATAAATACCACCTCATGGCATTGATTACTTCTATTGTCATCTTAATCTTATAGCCTAATCACGACCAACAGACGTTTTTAAAGCCGTTCACACACCAAAAAAAAGGAGGAAAAAAAAATGAACAAATGTAATTAATGTATCGTTAGCCAGAAGTCATTAACTCTGTCTGCGGAATGGTAGGGTGCTTTTGTTCTTTGCTTTTTTTTATTTTTTTTTTTTATTACCTCATACTTAACCCGTTGCTTATCTGAATATTCTATTTGAATCCGTTATATCCAGTAGTTCGGTAGATTTGCAAAACCAAACATTTTCATAATCCCTGGAATAATGTTAATTTTTGTAAAGCCACACAGCGCTGATTAATTAACTGTGAACTTCTTAACCTTTCACATTTGCATAACTTTGGCTTATAAATGTATACATGTTGGTAAGTCGCTCCTTAGGGGACACACTGTAGTTTCAACTAAATTGCACTCAACACCACTTGGTACTTGACCGTGCAACATTATTTTCCTTCACACAATTTCCCTAGCAGGCATAATATTTTTAACACGATTTACAAAAACAAGAGCAAGAAAAAAGAGTGAAGGAAATCATTTTTCTACCCCAAAGCCCGTTGGAAAATAAATTCGCGTGATAAATCGATGAGCCTACAACTGAGGGGTACGAATAATATGATTTAAATTATCATATCAGGCGACAAGAGAGCTGAGCGTGCGCGCGAAAGTTGGCCATCGCACATAAAAGATTGGGCGCCATGTCGATTGAGAGAAAATGTTGGCCACTAAGTCGTCCGTCATAGTGAGGCAGCGACAGCGGCGGGCGGTGTTGTGCCCAACCTGGCCACTTACTACTTGTGTATCAATGGGTCAGTTTATATCCGCGGGATACATTTCGATCTGCATTTTCGGTGGGTGATAGTAAGTGTTTGTTGGTCGACCCGCGGAGAAATTTACTGTGATGGCTGTTTGTTCAACAATCGTGCGGAAAAATGATTTTTCATTTGATGGGATCCCACAACGCAATGTTCTCTGTTTGTTTGTTACGAGTTATAATACGTCCAGGGAGAAGTTAAAAAAATTATCTTGCTCTTCCTGGTACAAAGAGAGAGAGGGGAGGTTTCCATCGAAAAATGCAACCGAATTTATTGATGGCAAATTGTTATTTTATTGGATCGCCTCGCTCGGCGCACTGTTGTGATTGTTGGGAGGGAGAATATCTTGAATTGAAGTAGGGATCGCAATCGCATAGCAATGGGGTGCATTTGACTTTGATGTTGTGTTGTTGAGCTCATTTGCTATGCACACTGGAACAAGTTTCCTTTATGCAAGTGCTGGTGAAGTTTTTTGCCCTGACGCACAGACATATTTCGCTATTTAACTTGTTAATATAATAAAAGTCTTTTGTAGAATAAGATCTCTTGAGCTGAATGCAAACTCTTCAACAAGACGCCACACAAAATAAAAATTCTCCGTTTTTTGACACTTTTGGGGAAGATTGAATCAGCTCAAGTTCAAATGCTGCGGAACGTTGTAAATGTTGATTCAAAGCAACCATAGAGTTTTAAAGGGAAATGATTAGATAAGTTCCTCTAATAACGAAAATCTTGTAACGAATACTGATGTAGTTTTGAATAATACTACTGAAGTAAATTTTTCTAAAGTTTCAGTTGTACTAAGTCATAGACCGACGAATATTGAGTGTAAAATCGATGAAGGTGATCCAATTTGAGGGGATTCTTCCCTTCCTTTCTTCTGATACGATACACAAATTAAATAATTAAGTTTGTATTTATTCATTAAAATAAAAATAGGATGATTTAACAAAGCAATGGAAACCTCGGCGCCGCGCCGTACGCATTTCAAAACCTACAATTCTAAACTGATTCCGTAAGGCTAGGCGACGAAGAACTTTTCATGAGAGTGTTATTAATCTCGAAGGAATTCCCAATTGTTCGGGAACTGTTTTCATACATTGAATTAAAACAGAGCTACATTCTTTTAGTTGCCATAAGGTTAGCTATAAATGAAAGAAAATTCTTGGATTCAAATTTTCGATCACTCGTTTTTGTTTCATTTGGTGTCATCGAATGTCGGTCGTAGGATCGTATATTGGCAAAAGTTGTCAATCTTATCTGGTTAATCGGTGTAGACTAGCAGCTTTACATACATTCACAGAAAATAGTCAAGTGGTGTTGAATTGCACATCTTGGAGATTAACCAACAAGTTCAAAAAGCGAAATTATGTGCTCACCAAAAATTTTTTTCAACAAGTCAATTATGGTAAGTGCTGTGCTTCATGTTGCACAATTTAATTCCGATCAACTTTCAACATTCTAAGGCTGCTACTGCACGCATGTGTAGCAGGCTTTCCGGGTTGAATACAAAAACTCACTTCGTAGCTATCCAAGAGCCATGGGCCTGGAAGGGCCGAGTTCTTGGTCTTGGAGGGTTACGAAAGTTCAATATTCTTTATGACGAACGGTCCGACTTATCCCGGACCTGTCTCATTAAATCGAGCTCTTTTCCAGCAACTAAATTTGATCACTTCTGTGGTCAGGAACTGGTTGCGGCTATGGTAAACTACGAAACAAACAGTGAGTAGCAAACTTTCGTCGTTGCGTCAGTTTACTTTCCCTGGAACTCCTTTTTACCCCCTCCCTCAAGACAGGTCGTGGATCTGGTGGAGTTTTGTGAAAACCGGAAGTTGGGGCTTATCATGTGCTGTGATGCTTACTCTCAAAACACAGTTTGGGGTAGCGTCAAATGCAACATGAGAGGCAACCATCTTCTCAATTACATTCTGTCTTCTGACTTAGACATTAACAATGCGATGTTGGCATTAGGTCAACCTTTGTTACGGCTATACGACAGGACGTAATTGACTTGACATTATCTAACAGATATGTCAAGGGAGATTACCAACTGGAAAGTTTTTCCGGACGTGTTACTCTCAGACCACAGATACATTGAATTCCATGTAACAAATGTGGTCTCAACCCCCTTAATAACAAGGAATCCCAGAAAAATTAACTAGACACTTTTTAATGATGAGCTGGGTAATTTCGTCAAAAGGCTAACTTGGCTCTCAACATCACAAAAAGTTAAAGATGCAGTTCTTGAAGTAAATTGTGCCCTTACAAATAGATTTGAGCTGGCGTGTCCAGCTAGTCAATTGCCTAGTAGATCTATAGTTCCGTGGTGGAACAATGAACTACAGAAACTTCGCAGGGAAACCTGGAGTTTTCTGAATAGGTCCCTCAAGACCAAATCAGAGGTCGACTTGAACCTGTACCGATCTAAACAGAAGGACTTTAAAAGGTTAATTCGAAGGTCAAAGAATGTCTCTTACACATAATTCTGTGAATAAGTATAGAAACACTCAGTGCACTTGACTTCCCAAAGCCCTTAAAAGGAGCAAGTTAAACAAACTAGAAACACTCAGGAAATCAAACGGTTCCTATACAGAGTCCAAAGCAGAGACACTCAGTCTTATGCTGGAAACTTTTCCAGGAAACCAGGTATCAATCGGACCACAACAATCTTTTTCCCTTAGATCAGGTGAATCCGGGAATCCAGGAGCGAAGAAGTCTATGATCATGGCTCTACAACACCTTTGACTGTAACACTATAAGCGGTATCGTTTTTTTTTAAAGAAGTAAGGGTCAATCATTTTACCAGCTCATAATGCACATCAACCTGTAACTATGTCTTGATATAAGCGCGTTGTAAAAAAAAGTGTCTTCTATAGTAAATAGTAAATACAGAAAATGACTATCTATAGTAAATACAGAAGTTTTGCTAATTGAAATAGTCAATTTCACCGCTAAACAGACTTTGATTGTCAAAAAGCAATTTGGTTCCGAACACATATTCACATTGCACGACGTGCCCGACTGTGGCAAATTTTAACATAAAAATCAGTCGACTAAAAAAAATAGACTAAACATAAATCGAATGGCAGATGACAAAAAGTCTGTCAATGGAAACAGTGCTTTCAATGAAGTAAAATATATAAATAGGGTGGCGCACGAGGAACCCCAGAAAGGAAAGGATGGGACCTACAATTTTCTGCCGGTTCCGAACGGCTTATTGAGAAAGCGCTTTTCATGGCGATGAATTAACTAACGGAGAACTCACCAATTCCTCGCGAAAGATATCACCTCTCAATGAAGTCTCAAGCTTAATTCAGAATAGTAGGAATATAAAATGGACTTTGTATCCCCAACAAACCTTTTCCAATTTGATTATTTGTCGGTGATCCGATTGTCTCAATTTAAAGCAAATTGCTTGTTTCTGAGGGATTCTTATTCGAGTGTTTGCCTTCAATAATGGTGTAGAGTGTAACTTGTCATCATACCTACCTATCTGCTTCATATGAGTGCCCTGGTTTTCCAATAAACGAATGATCCCACCAACCCAAGTCCAACAAAGTATCAAATTTCGTTTCATTATTTCCTCGTTGGTTTTATCTTAATGGCTTAAACAATTTAATCGTCTTACGCCAACTCACTGATAAAAACATTAAATCCCCGTTTTCAAAGAAATACCTTCGCACCAGCAGAAAAAAAGGTTACGTATACGCCCCAGTAGTCTTGTTGTTCCTAAAGAGCAATCTTATCTCGAAAAACTAAAGTGCTTCACTTTTAGTATCAAGAGGCGTGCAAAAAACAAAACAAAAAAGAATAAAGAAACCAATCGGCCATTTATAATCCGAGCCAATTTACTATCCCTGGAAACAATTAACAATTACTCACTTTACATTACACCGATTGAAATACTTTGTAGTAAACACAACAACCACACCAAATGCAGATATAATGACAAAATATATTAAGTGGCCTGGTCGGTGTGTGTATTGGTGTTATTGTGGTTCTTTTGTGTGTTGCATAAACGAAAATGAAAACCTTATTGATCGCAATTAAATCGTGATACGAAAGTTAATATTATACAGCTCTTATAACCGATAAGTCGAGAGTCGTGTCCGGCAGCTTGTGAGAGTGTAGGTCTTTTTGCTTTTTTTGTCATCAACATACAGAGCATATGAAGTATGAAAAGCACTTACCTACTTGGTGCTGTCAATACTGGCTCACAACACACAACAAAAGCCATGGCGAAGAGCTATATAGTTCAACTCTAATAAAAAGAACCAAAAACAGAAACCATACCAAGACGCGGTTAGATGGTTGGCTATTAGCAGGGTATAGTATGACTCTAACATTACGCAACACTTAAACTGCGCTCTGTCAGTAGCGCACACAGAGATTGGTAGCGGTTTGTGCCTAATCGAGCCTAACAGACACAATCTGAGGTTTTTTTTTCGTTTTTTTTTTGCAATACCAAAGAAAAAACGTTTCGTTCTTACACCCAAGTCACCTAGCACCAGCACTACCGTTTTTTGCCTATTTTGCTAGTGGAGCCGACTTGGCCCTCCCTCAGTTTGCCGTCAAGCGTTTTCCATTTATTTTTTTCTTGTAATTTGCATTTTCCTAAGTTTTTTGCTTGTTTGAAGTTTGCCGCTTGAAAATTACAAAATAATGCGGATAAAACTAGAAGTATGCTCAGAGTTTAGCTCAGCTAAGTTCAGTTGAGATACTAGCGTTGGAGTGTTTTTTTTTTATTTAATTCGCTTGATTTTTGTTTTGTGCAAAGCGACAACAAAGTGCAACAAATAAATGGAGTGTCGTTGTTTATGTGACGCGGTGGCAGTGAAGTCGTTTTGTTTGCTTTTTCATTGCACACTTTTGTGGAAGTGTGAGTGTAAAGTAAGGAGAAGTCTGGCTAGATGGTGGTTTTTTATTTAGTTAGACCGAAGAAGAATGAATTGAGGACAGTTCTCCATTCCGCAAGATAAAAGATATCAAAATGCGCATTTCTGTATGGATAAGACTGTTTCTTGTAGTGGTTGTTGTTATGTTTGTGGGACGGTTTTTGCCGTGGAGATAAGGAGTGAATTGGGGATAATATAATTTTTTTTTTGTTTATTTTACGACTTGTTAATTAATAAAAAAAAAAAATACTAATACATGCTTTTTCCTCTTTTCTCGTTACAGGTAAGGCTATGAGATTTACACGAAACCAATGAAGGTATGCTTCGAGGAGGTAATATCTGTGGATTCTTATTTAGAATGAAAAGTTCTAGAACCTGCCATATGAAAACTTAGAATTTTGTAGATGTGGCGAATGGCGAATCGTGATACTTGAATTCTTTAAAAAGGCATGACGCCAAGAACTTTGAATTATTTTCACTCTTATTGATATACATAGTCGATGACAATTGAAGATAAGGTGTAATTAATTAGTTTAAGAACTACTTAAATGAAAAAAAAAACTGTTTCTCTATGTATTTATTCAATTCAATACATCACGCCAGAGAGATAACGAGGTCACAATTTAACACGTAGATTTTGTTATCAAGAATGTGAACGTCGATTTTTGCAAACTTCAATCGTGTTGTTATGACTTTGTACGTATTTGTAATCAGGGAAAAATATTTGGCAAAATAATGTCAGGAAGTTGCTATCGCGATAAATTTATATTTGTTACTGATTTTATTCTTTTGTTCTTATCGAGAGAATTTTAAGTAGTGTTCCACAAGGTTCTTATTTTGGTACTTTTTTGTTTTATTCATTTCGCATGATCTTGAGGTGTGAATGTGTTAGATCTAATATGAAACTGTAAACTATTGTACAATTTGTTTGTTTGTTTTGAAAGAAAAAGTCAAATCAATTTAAATGAAGAGATTGATATCAGAGTTTCTTCAATTATGAAAAAACCTCCTTTGAAGTTAAAGATGGTGGCGGTAGCTTTAATTCAAAGCGATTTTTAAGTAAATGGCTGTCGCTATTTACTCTAGAGAACTGATATCTCAATTTTTTCTTTAAATTGAAAATTATTGTTTTTTTTTTAATGATTTTGCTGTCATTAATTATTGTCATTCGAAAAACTTGAACTAAGGTGTAAGACAATCAATTGACTTTTTTCCATTTGTTATTTTATTTTTTGATAAGAAAAATGTCATAAAATTATTGCGTTGTTATCAGTTCTTATTATGTGTGCAAAATATTAGATAATTTGGAATTTTGGAATTGAGAAATTCTGATACATACATACATACAGGGTGTGCCATCTAGTGTTTTTTACTTGCGATTATAGGTACTATAAGCAAGTCTTGCAATCGTGCCGGAAAAAAATTTTGAGATAACAATTAAACATGACATTACGATCATAGAGAATACAAAAAAAGTGGGTCCTGCAATTCTGTCTGTCTGTCTGTCTGTCTGTCTGTCTGGATGTATATGATTATACAGCCTGAACCGCTGAACCGATTTTCTTAAAATTTTGCAGTTAAGGTATGTGGGGTAGCCTACAGAGGGGTTTTTGGAATTGAGTCTCTAGGTCTTGAAATAACGGTACCTGCCATACAACCGATATGATAATACTTACTTTTCTCGAAAACGGCTCCAACGATTTTGATAAAATTTTGTGTGAAGAATTAATTTTTGATTGTCTTTCTTATGATGTAAATAAAAATTTTGGAAAAAGTATAAAAACGGTACCTCTCATAGTACCGTTTTTTTCAAAACCGACTTTCTCTTGTTTAAGGAAAACTGCATAGCAAAATTTGAAAAATTTTAATTTCTGAAATTTAAAAAGAAATTTTTTAAAAATTTAGATTTTTCTCAAATTTTTTGTCAAATTAACTTCTGCTAAGATCTTAAATTTTGCATACTTTAATTTTACAAAACTTTTTTTTAAAAAAAAATGTAAAATAAAAAACCGTTATTTTTAGAACTGGTCCAACGATTTTGATAAAATTTTAGCGTTTATATGTATTAGAAATTGCAAAAGAATGGCGTTTTTAGATTTTCGCTTGAGACCTTTGGAATATTTAATTGATTTTTTTTCAATATTTTTCGTGATTTAATAAAATTTTCCTAATTAATGTATAGTTGGCAACCCTGTACCACCAAATATATTATAAAGAGCGAACACCAAAACCTTTTACTCAGCCCTAAGATTTTGATATCGTATTTAGAACACAATCGCAAGTTCGTGCTACCCAGTCGTGCCCATTTTTTTTCCTCTTTTAATCACAAGTTATTTTGAGACTGGCAGCTGTTTCTTGACAAAACGCCAGTGTCATACCTCCGCTGAAACGTAATGAGTCGCTTAAGGCTTGAACGACGTATGAAAATAATGAAAACATATTTCCAGAGTGAGGTTAAACGATCTCAATCGAGGCTTTTCAGAAGAAAATAAAAATCATAGTCTGACTCGTGTTTATTCGTTTATCACGGAACCACTCAGTCATTTCAGATGAAAAAAGATCTTTGTGCTTCTTGTTAATTTTAATTTTGGTGGGGCTACCGCCCCATTTATTAGCTTAATACAAGCTTAAAATAACTTAAACATACTAAACTTAAACTAATTAAAACTATTAACATACAAGGATGAGAAATGGTTTAAAAGGAGGACTTTCAGGCAAGGACTTGGAAGATTGAGGTCGAAAAGAAAAGGAACAGAATTAATCCATCATGCGGGTTAAGTGTTCGTTGAGACCATGGGATGTACGATGAGCAGGAAGGAAAAAAAATCGGGATAGTCTTACATTTCGGGGATTAGTTTTGAAAGAGATAAGGTCTAAAAGGGAGGAGCAGTCAGTGTTACCAGTAAGAAATCGGTGAATAAA
This sequence comes from Melanostoma mellinum, assembly GCA_914767635.1. Lineage (NCBI taxonomy): Eukaryota > Metazoa > Arthropoda > Insecta > Diptera > Syrphidae > Melanostoma > Melanostoma mellinum. The sequence continues at coordinate 2,764,264 of OU612059.1, read as the reverse complement.
TATGAAGAAATCGACGTTGAACACTTTCGATCCTTGAAATATGAACCGCTTGATATGGAGCCCACACTTGTGAAGCATACTCTAGGAGAGGGCGAACATAGGCAATATAGAGGAATTTTGTTACAAGGGGGTTGTTTACCTGTTTGGACCATCTCTTGATAAAACCAAGTGGCGGAGATCTTAGTTTTGGGAATGCAATGCATTGCCGCATTTGTGAAAAAATTCTGATGACGACAACTACTTCTATGGAAAATTGAATCTCCGAAAAAAGATGCGTTGCGGAGAAAACTCCGCTCGACGGTTACCACGATAGGGCCAATTACCTCGTCAATATGAGAACGAAAATTTAATTCGCTGTCGCAGAGAACTCCTAAATCTCGGATAAGCTGCACACGGTTTATAGCAATGTTCTAAAGATGATAGGATCTGGGGGTAGGTTTATTACGAGAAAAAGTTATTGCCTCGCATTTGGCAATGTTTAATTCAAGGAAGTTTTTGGAACACCAAAAGACGAATGAATCGAGGTCTTTTTGAAGCTGGAGAGAGTCTCGATCGGAGGTGATGACTTTGAAAATTTTAGCATCATCCGCTTTAAGTGAGATAGAAGAATATTGGATGACCTTTTCGACATCATTAATGGCAAGAATGAAAAAGAGGGGTCCAAGATGGCTGCCTAAGGGCACACCGGAGGTTGCCACAAAAGGAACTCCAAGAGTAGAATGGAAACGAACTCTATATTGTCGGTTTTCCAAATATGAAGATATCCATTTGATTAGGATAGGGCTGAATCCGAGGAAGGAAAGTTTAAAGAGGATTAAAGTGTGAGAGATTTTGTCGAAAGCTTTACTGAAATCTAATGACGTCTACTTGTTAATCATTTGAATTCAAAATCTAATGCTGTTGTTCGTGTTGGTTCTTGCATTCACTCAAAATATTTGACAAAATCAAATCCTTTTTTGTAACAAGAGCATCACAATGTGTTTCAACCTCAAACTACCCAAAAAGCTTGAGTCAAAGCAAATCAACTCAAACGACATGGTCCTTTTTTCACGTCAAATGACAAATGGACGTCATTGTGATTCAGATCATTAGATTCATTAAAGAAAGTAAAACTATTTTTTACGTTTTTTCTACTCTTGTACGTTTCTTTTCGAAAGGATTCTTCGAATCAATAATTTTTTGGGCTTTAGCAACAAGGCGTTTTGTTCTTTTGGGTCATAACATTTTTAATGACAACTGATCAGTGAGATCTTTTCTGTGCTTTCGGAATTTTTTTTTTTAAGCTATGTTCAGTAGCAGTTTAGTCCTTTTTCTAAACAAATTAAGAAAAACTTCATTGAGTTAGAAAATTTGAATATTGTGCATATTTAACCGTATTTATTAAATTCCGTTAAAAAATCTTGAGTAGTTACGCAGTAAATGCGAAATGGTTTTACTCCTTGAACAAAAAAACCTTATTCAAAGTGCATTTTTTCACCCAGTTAATCAGAACTTATTTCAAAATCATAAAGAAACTCTCTTGTTATGGTTTCATCATGAGTAAAACTGACAAGCGAATTTTGTTTATGTTTATAGTTTCGTTTGTTGCCGCTGCCCAATTTCCCAAAATTCAAATTCTAAAAACTTTTTTAGGTACTTTTCCATGCTTTCGAATTTTGTTCCAGAATTCACGAAGCTTGCAAATTTACCACAACAAATTTACGGTATTTGTTTCAAGTTATGAGTAACTGATTGTGTGTTCAGCGGGTTCTACAATGCGATTTTAAAAACGGCTGATATTTTTCTAATATAACTTTATTATTATCGTATTTCATTGTGTTTCAGTATTCTAACTACATATAGCTTTGAGCAAGAGATTTGACCTTTGTAGCACAAAGATTAGCTGAACTCTAAATAAAAACTAGGCTAAGTATAAATTTAGACGGTCGTTCACCGCACAGGAACAATTGCATTCTTTTTCTACCTGTTTTTTGTATATATTTTTTGATCGCGTTCTCGAGTTGAGAAAGACGATTGTGCTTTATTGAGTTTAAATATCTTAGGAAGAGAGCAATGACATCTTAAATAGAAGCAAATCGGTTCATGAAAATCTTAAAAACCACAAAAGCTTATGTTTATTCAAACACTAATCCAATAGTCTAAAATCATGTTGGTTTTATCAAATCAATAACTTTGTTTCTGGTTGAAGAAAACAAAAGACTGTCCCATGTTTTATTCATTCATGTGTCAGTTAAAAGACAAACAAAAGTTTGCCTACAAATTAAGCACATGCTTTGCTAATTTTGGTACAGTGCAGAAGAAACAGTTCAAATTGCTTGTAATAAGAGAAAAAAACCGAAGCCCATTTGCATAAATCCGTCTTACCTGCCTACGAAATGCAAATTAATTACCTCGAGCATCTTGGAAGCTTGGTGCTTGGCGTAAGAAATATCAATTATTATTTAGACAATCGGTTGGATGTGCGCTCTAGGTACCGTAGGTACTCTAGGTGGGGGAGGGCGCTGCGCACTGAACACTGAACAATTATCTGTGCGACATACGACAAATTATTACCGCTAACCAACCTCCCTCTCACTTAATCAATATGTATCTGTATCTGGAAGTTTTCTATCTGTTTTTTTCTTCCTCTTTGTGTGCGCGTTGCGGTGCGGACACATAAGTTAAAAAGTTATTAAAACTGATTTTTTCCTGTTCTGGGGCTCTTATTCACACTCGGTCTCCTGCAAGTTGTTTCAAATATGGAAATCATTTTTGTATCTCGCGGTTCCGCCTTCCATTCCACCTCGCTTAATCGTACGAAAAAAAATGAAAATACAACTTGTCATGCTACCGTATAGCGCGCCGCGCTGTTTCCATATCTAAACAACTCAAGCTATCCAAACAACTAGAGGCTCCAATGCCTGCCACGCATGAATCATACAAAGCCATGTTGTGGGGGGCTGCTTTTTGACCGTTTGAACACACTATGACATTTAGTTGTCAATTGGTTTATGGGCGCTGCTTAATGCTCTTGTCAGTCTTATTTTAATTTAATTTTGTCATATTTTTTTCCAGCTTTTATTTGTTGCTCCAAAAATAGACACACCGCGACACCTCTCCAGCACACAATTCGTAGTGTTGCTTCCATGCGTGTTGTGTTTTTTCTTCTATTTTTCTCTGAAGGAATACAAATTGAAACAAAAATATTTATATGGATTCGGGGAGAGTGTCTCTTGCTGCTGCAACCCGATCAATGCTTGCATTGTGTGTAAATCGTAAAATGTTTGTGTACCGTGTTTTTGTTTTACAAATCTAAAATAAAAATTAATTCTGAAGGGAAATAAATTTAAATTTCTAGCAATCCCATAGCATGTGACTTTGCTACGAACTACTGCTGCTGCTGCGAACATGAGACACGAAACTCTTTGTTTTTGTTTTTATTTTCTGACTCATTTATGGAAATTTTGGTTGTGATTTTAGTGTTGGAGAAGATTTTATTCATTTGTGACAGGAAATGGCATTCAAGCCAAAAGTAGAATGTCAATAGTAATAGAGATGTCAAACAAGGGCTGTTGGAAGAAAGCGGAAAAAATGAACTTCCGCCTGTCAAATGTGACAACCAGTCTACTCTTTTTGAGCAACAAAGTGTACGGATTTGAAGTGCAAAGCTTCTCAAATGAATCAAAACAGAACCATATAAGAGAGTTTGAGGAACTTTTGCAAGGCTGGTATCTTCTTAACCCGGGAAAGATTTTGATGTAACCTTCAGTTATAGTCTTTATTGATGTGTCAGTGAGTCATTGCAACTTTGAAACTAGTATTGCAAAGTGAGCAAACTCAAAATACAGGATTTTTTCTAGGCAAAAAGCTGTGAAGGTAACACAACGAATGTGTGAATCTTTGGCTCTGGGAACTCGGGGTCACCCACCATAGTGAAATTTTCTAAAATTTTCTTTTTCTAATTCAAAATAGTCTAAGTTGTATGGTTGAATGTAACAAATTGATTGTTATATACGGGAACAAGCTCAGCTATTGTGCAAGGATATCTTCTAATACTACCCTTTTTCCCCCAAGGACGTCGGTGTGGTGCACGTGGTGCAATGGTTAGTCTGTCTGTTGCGTGGGGCTTAAACTTTCGAATTCCACAGCCATCTTATTGTTTTTCTACAGATTCTACAGGGGGTCCCAAGCTTGACTCTTAGAGTTTGGTCTCATTGGCGATGAAAAAATAGACTGGGGAAAAGTTGAGTTTTAATGAATCTGAAAGAGAGAGAGAGAGAGAGAGAAAGACTCAAAGTGCACCGACAAAAAATGAAACCATTTTCAGAAGTGAACGTTTTATGTGTTGTTGTTTTGTGATAATACTCAACCACCCGAAATATGGAACCACTCCTTTGAGTTCAAATTTGCTTCTATTCCAAAGGCGAAGAAGATTCTATCTTCAATGTGGTCACGGTATGGTTCAACTTGTATCTAAAGCTGGCGCAAATGAAGTTGGGGCCAGAGCTTTTGTATTCATAATTTCTAGGGTCAAATTGTCCACCTAGGCCTTGAACTAACTTTTTAGACGTAGTAGACTCGACATTAAGACTAGAATTTGACACAAATTTCCGGGCTACCATTCCATGCAGAACAGACTGGGAGCACCAATCATTCTTGGAAAACGAATACGTCCATTTTGATACAGACGTGTCAAAAACAAATGAAGGAGTTGGTTGTGGTGTCTATTCAGATGAAATGAAATTTAATATCTCGGTTCGTCTTCCAGATCATTGTAGCGTGTTCCAAGCGGAGGTGATGGCAACTGGCGAAGCTCTGTCTTGGCTCAGAGAAAACATGATATCCAAAATGGATATATGCATCTTCTCCGACAGTCAGGTGGCCATCAAATCCCTGGCATCAAATTCCTTCAACTCTATTCTAGCTCTTAACTGCCGATCATATCTCAGGGAGTTGTAAGATCAGTTTTACATTCATCTGTGCTGGGTTCCGGGCCATAGAGACATTCCAAAAAACTGCAAAGCAGAGGAACTCGGCGGAAACGGAACACTTCTGAACTTCTCACCGAAAACGAAGAGTATCGGCATACCAATCGCTACATACAAACTCTTGCTCAAGCAGGACGCATACAAGAAAACTAATCTGAAATGGTCAAGCAGTTTAACGTGTAACGCAAGAAAACAGATCTGACCCAAGCTAGATCTTAAGTGGTAGAACGGCTTGATCTCTCTCAAAAGAAACACATTAGTGTGACGATAGGTGTCATCACAGGACACTGTCTTATTGGAAGACATGCCGCAAGGCTAGGAGTTGTCTTAAATGATTTTTGCAGAAGCTGTATGGATGAGAAGGAGCAGGAAACTATTTCCCACCTTCTCTATTCATGCCCAGCGCCCCGGGTCTCTCCCGCTTTATTGTACGGTCGAAATGTCGGATAAACATACATTAGATCCATTGTGGTATTTCAAAGGGCTCAACGGGCCAGTGTTTTAGCTGAGCTAACAACCACCTTTACCTTACCTAACCTATCTAGATTCTAGGTGCTAAACAAAGTGCTAAGAAAGCTGGAAAAATTACAAAAATTTATTAAACTATAGTAAAAGCGCTTTCTCAATCAGCCGTTCGGAACCGGCAGAAAATTGTAGGTCCCCTCCATTCCCTCACAAGGCATGGTTGTGAGAAAAGTGCTAGACCCAGGGGCTCCTCGCTCTGTTGCGCCACCCTATTTATTTTATTTATTTATAGTAAAATAGCTATCCCTTCATCGCTGAAAACGAAGTTGTATGAAACTATTTTTTGGACCATACAATGGACGATGATCGCCTAAAAAGTTACAGAATCAAGACCCAAGGTTGTGAAGAAATAGGTGGTAATGACATTAATGATGGAGTTTTGCTCAAAAATAGTTACAGGTTTAGGCAGGTGACTATCAAAGAGAAAAGTAATGGTTAAACGTTATATCAAACCAAAGAATTTAAAATACTCAAAACAAAATATGCCTGAACGTAGACCCCTGTGGAACCCCGTTCCTTGTAAACTTTAGAAAACACTAGTCATCGCTATTGAGAAACTTTTGAAAAGTTAACTCTTCGCCAATACTTCAGCCTATATTACGTTTTGACAAAACAGACCAATGGTTTTGAATGTTGGAAAGGTGCAAACTATCACTACCAACCCCTTAATAATATCCAGTTCCGGTTGGGTAACTCATTCAGAATGCTACCAATTTCCATTCTTCCAATCCAATTTACCTTCAAAAAACTGCTTTCGTGAGAAACAATTATCGAGTAATTTCTTAACTCTTACTTAGGCAATTTGAATTAAGTTTACCAATCCACCCCAATTGAAAGTCAAAGTCTATTCTCTTACAGAGTCTGACAAAATGAAAACTAAACCAAAGTCAACTCAAAACAATTCCCTGGCCTTTCAATCAACAACACTCTTGTGGCCAATTTAAATTGTGTTTGTGCAAAACAAAATCATTTCAATAATTCCATTTTTGTTGCTGAACAAACAAACAAAAATGTCTTAAACTTCCAAATTTGGGTTCACCCACAAAGTGTCTCGTCTATTGTTTATCTCTGTGTTTTTTTTTTCGCAAAGTTAAAAGGAACACAAAATCGTTTAAAGTAAAAAGCAATCACTTCACGGAGAGGGAGATAACCTCCGTGATTTTATGTTTTTTTTTTATTAAATTTTTTGCCTATTTTTGTCTTTTTTTTATTCAAAGTTTGTCGGTCTCAGGTTTGTAAAGAAGACGTGTAGAGCAGTATTTCATAATTCTGTTCGGAAATTGCAAATAAAACGTATTTTGGCATTGAAATTCAGTTAAATATTCACAGACTTGACAATTTTGAATTTAAACACGTTCTCTGCAAAGCGCGATCGACATTACTCACTGTCTTTAAACTGATATCCAATGGATCGTTTGTCATTGGATGGGGGTGTGAGAGAAGAGGCAGAAGGAGTGTGCTGCATTGAAATGTACAAACTTATCAGTTGACATGTCTCGAGGCATAACAATTCGAATTCGACGTAACGCGGCACGACCAATTGCTTTTTTTTTCTCCTATTTTTTCTTCGAACTGGTGACCATAAGACACACTGATTTTTTGGCCTTTTTAGCATTTTGGCATTTGGCTTTGTTTTTTTCGGCTTCGGCGGTTCGGCGGAGTGCTTTTTGTGTTTTTATTTTCTTTTTATTTTTGTTATTGCAATTGCTGCGTGAGTTACGTTTGGAATTTGCGAGCTTTGTCTTACGTGAGGTGAAATACGATGGAGAAGGTGTTTTTTTTTCTTTTTGTTGTTGTTTGGCAAATGTCAACAAAACATAAGTTTTACATTTGCTGAATTTGAATTAGATAACCCAGTTTAAGCGTGGGCCTGAGTGGAATTTTGTTACTTTTTTATAAAAAAATCAATTGAAGGAAGTACACACAGTTATTTATGATACTTGGACAAGAGTCAAGCATTCCACGAGTAAGTTGGCATTTGTGTAGGTTTTCTTCTTCACTAGCCAAGTGAGTCTAAAAAAATCGGATAATTTTTAGTTATCAAACATGTGTTGGGTATTCTAAACTTTTACACAGAAACTTACTTCACTTTCGTTTTTTTTTGCATCTTTTCAATCCTCGTTTATAGTTTCTTATTTACTGAAGTGGTCTGAAAAGAATCTTGTGAGGTAACTCATCATTGTGGGGAAATTAACTTAAGCTAAAGGTTATAGCCCTTTTAGACGATCATTTCAGTTTTTATTTCAGTTGAGCCTTTAGTTAAGCTTTCAGTCAAACTGTTCTCTAAGCCCTTAAAAATGAGCTGATAACTGAACTGACAACTGATGAAATTCCTATGAGTGTTCTGTTCAGTTCTCAGTTTTCTTTCTGATTTGAACATCGAACTGACGTCTATTTACACACTGAACTGAAAACTGAACTGAAAACTGAACTGAGAACTGACCGTCTAAAAGGACCTTTAAAGCCAAAACACAATCACGCGTCGTCCGCGCGTCGACCTCATTTGACAGAAAAATCAAAAGTTCAACCATAGGAAATCTGTAGAGTCTCACACAATCACGCTTTGTCCTCAAACGCGTCGTGTGACAGACGTAAGCAAACGTAACGAAGCGACCAAAAGTTCAGCTATGTTGAACTTTTGCTCGCTTTCTGATATATCCCTCCTTTTTAGTTTTACAATAGGGAAGAGTAATAAAATCGATGTAAGCAAAACATCGATTTAGAGACAAATTATCGATATGTCGGTATCGATGTTGAAATGTGTTTCAGCTGAAATTTATCGATGTAAATACTAAACAAATATTTAAGTTCTCGTTGTTACAGCTGTTTTAAACTTGATTTTTGTTAGATTATTCAACGTAGGTGCTGTTGAATCATTTAAACTACTATGGATTCGCAATGATGTATTGAAAAATCGATTCATACTTCATGAATATTTTCCATAGGTATCGTGGATTTCGATGAATTTTTGATATAAATGTGTGAGTATAAAATCATTTATAGATTTTTGTGGTCTACAAATCAATAAAATTGTACTTCATATTTGTGCATGAAGTATGCCTAAGCTGAATGTTAGTGTGTTTTAGCAGAACTTTATCGATATAACTACTTAATAGATATTTCAATTCTCTTTGCTTAACCTTACTTTGACTTGATTTCTGTCAGATGTTTCAATGTAGGTAATATTGAATCCGTATATTTTTGCAAGAATATTTTAAAAATCGGTCAAATACTTCATGGAATAAGTTCATACCACATATTGCTTTAATAAAATAAAATAATTATATGTGCGCTTTTTTACGCGGATATAAGCTCGTTCAAATTCTTGCGTGCTTGAAACAACAACAAAATAAGCTAATAGTGCGGATAAACATCCGTATAAAATCGATATCTTTTTAATTTCAAACAGCAAATGTTATCACAAACAAGGTTGCATATCATTACGCAGAATGGAAATGCAGCATTCCTGCGCACATTATACCAAGCTCATACCCTCATTCATCTCTTTATTATAAGTAATTTACAAATTGACAATCAGTTTAATAACTATTAAAGTAATAATAATAACTATATAAAAACCGATTTTTGATATCGATAATTACTGATAACGAAAATGGTCGTTCGATATTTCAATCGATATATTTGCTTGATTTCGCACAACTTATTTATCAAAATGACAGAACGGTGCGGCAGTGGGCGTTGAGGTTCTAGCTACGTAACGTTGAGGTTGACGCGACGCGACGCGTGATTGTGTTTTGGCTTTAAGTATTCAATCTTACAAAACTTTAAAAACTAAACCTGTTTTTTATTGTGAGTGTGGTTTTTTAAATAAATTTTAATGTTTAAATATTGAATGAAGTCGCAGATCTATATGTGTTATTGAAATTCGAAGTAAAGGGTCCGCCAAATAACTTTTTTATTCAAAAACAGGGCGCAAAACATCGAGTGTAGCTCCAGCTGTGTGGCACGTAGCGCTGTTTTGTTGAAATCAAATGTTGCCAATATGCTCCTCTTCAATTTTTGTGAACAAAAATTCGTTCAACATGGCCCGATAATGATCGCCATTGATTGTAACGGCCACTCCTTGCTCATTTTCGAAAAATGCTTCTGTTGAAAAAAAAAAAACGTTAGATGGCGGACCCTTTAGATGTTCCCCAAGGTCTTTTTTCGTTTAAAATAAATTTTACCCCTATTGGTCAATGCACAATTGCTGGGAATAAGGAGGGCGACCTTTTGTCTGTTTCAAAGACTTCACCTGCCATTAAATTCAAAAGAATCTTGGAACAACTTGAAAGAAGTGCTCAGTTCCTTCTGTTATACCTACCTTAGATAAAAAACTACGATGATTTCATAAACATTTTCAAACTTCACAACAAACTTCCTGCCTCAATAAAACTTAAAAAGTATGTACTGACAACTTGGTGTGTGATGGAAGTGATGTAATTAGTTAAATTGTTCACATATATTTGTAAATTTGGAATTTTCTCGCAAAAGCTGCAAAATGCTAAGGTTTAAAAAACAAAATAATTTTAAAGCCCTTCTGATCTAGTTGCAATTTATACAGGGCCCAAATTCCGTAACTTTTCAGTAACTTATCGTATAGACTACATCGTTTAAAAAATTGTTTCATGTAATCTTGCTTTCAGTGGTTGGTGGAAAGCTATTTTACTATCGTCCTACAAATTTTGGCAACTTTTTCAGCGTCTTAAGCACTTTTTTTAATGTCTGTCTGAAATTCAGACGATAGTCGTCTAATTCGTTACAGATTCCGGCCCCAGCCTACATCAGACCAAAACTAGAGTGCAGCTTTTCTGAATAAACTTCAAAGATTTTATTCGGATGCTCCGAATTTGGTTCACTTTTGCAGCTTTAAAAAAAATGGGTACCCAAACTCTAGACCACCGTGGATTGAAATGCTTGAAAATGAAGCTGTAAATAAATAAATAAATATGTAAATAAGTAAATAAGTAAATAAATAAGCAAATTAATAAATAAACAAGAAAAGCAATCGGAGGCGCAAAAAAGTTCGGGGAGTCTCGAGGCCTAACGCATTCCAAGGACGTACAATTTTATGTCGCTTCCGCCAAGTGAAATGGCGCTATGTTATTCTCTTTACTTGACGGGTCCTCAGCCAATTGACATTTCCTAGATGGCTGATAACCATATTTGGCAATTTAGAGTTCAAAAGATTGTCCATGTCATCAGTCTCATTAAAAAAAAGTTGGTTTACATCTGTAACATCTGCGGATTGAGTCTCACACTCTCAGCTAAAGCAGTAACTTTCGAGTCTGCGAGAACCGTACGGCCGGGACTTTGAGAGTCTTTCAATAGAATTACATTCTGCAAACTTGCTTACATCTCAGCGGTGGTGCTCTTTTTTGGCTAAAGCTTCTTTCAAGAAACGCACTGTTTGGGTGGGAACACATTTCTCAATTTCATTCGAGTGTAGAGCATTAAGGTGATCATACCTCTTTACTTTCTGTCAGTAGTTGGAACGAGAAGAAGCTGTCAATATCAAAACAGAGTATACTTAAAAAAAAAAATGGCCGACCCTTTTTTAAAGAAAAAGTAAAAGTTTTTCCTTTTTTCTCAAATCTTTTCAGAAGTATTGCATTAGCCCCACTTTTTTTTCTAAATTGCTCCAAAATTTCATCCCTGCGGTTTGAACACTGGTCCAGGTGTTCGATTATGCATTTCGAGGCGAATCGTTTTGGGTGGCGTAATTGATATTTTTATTATTGTTATATTAAAAGAAATTTGGTCGCTTTTTTAAATTAAAAATATGTAAGTTGAATTATTGCTCAAGAACAACAACAAATTTTCTATTAAAGTCTATTTGGAGTTCTATCCAAAAGCAAATACACATGGTGCTATCAAGTAAAAAAAGACATATCCTGGAAATTTCCAGACAAATAACTGGAAGTATGGGAAGAATTGTTTTCGATTCGCCTCTGATTTGGTAATTTGGCAAATCGATTCTAATCAAGACGACTATTGTCGAATTTAAAACGACTCGAATTTTATAATGGAGCTCGAAGCATTGGAGTGGTAATTTTTAGTAGAAATCTTACCTAGAGATTTTTTTTTTTTTTTTTTTTTGTATATTTCTTAAAATTATTAATACAGTGAAAATACTTATAAGTACAAAAATAATATTATAATATTTTAACCTTATTATAACAAAATTGTAATTAGTGTACAAACATTTTAATAATTTTATAGAAATAGGCATCATTCTGTAGCACTTGCGTGACTAGAGGCGAATGATCCGTCAATTGATAATAACATCTACCATTTTGTGTTTATGGGGTAGCATATGTAACGTTCGTATGAATGTATATGTATTTCAACAATTATTGATAAGTTAATTCAAAATTTTGACAAAAAAAAAGAAATATGTATGAGAACTATAAAAAAAAAGTTAATTTTATTGATTGATTTATGAACTCAGTTTAATAGTAATTTGACCGTAGAACTATCCAAAGTGAAAAGCCAATTCCTTATTTTATTTATGAATAGTTTTGGTTGTGTTTCAATTCTTATTTCAAAGGGTAGTTTATTAAAAAGCCTAGGTGCTGTTGCAGTATAAAATTTATAGAAATGTGTTTTCCTGGATAAAGGAATGCTTACCATTGCCATATTATTCACTCTCAGTTCGTAAGTATTTAAACTTCTCAAGGTATTACTGTAACCGCTTCGCAAAAAAAACATTTTTAAGACCTTAAAGATATAAAGATGAGGTATTGGAAGTACTCGAAGACTATGGAAGAGGGGCCAACTACTTGTAAGCCTACTTACTCTACAAATAAGTCTTATCATATGTTTTTGGGCTACATTTAATTGTTCTAGTGTGCAACTGTATGTTCCACCCCAACTTGCAATTCCGTACTGTAACCTCGAATGTGCCAATCCATAGTAAATCATCAAAAGAATTTTAGCTGAACAATGAGGTTTCAATAGATACATTTTGCGCGTAACAGATAACATGTATTTTTTTAATTCATCTGTATGTGGTTTCCACTTCATGTTTTTATCGATTAAGACACCTAAATATTTAAATCTTTCCACATTTTCAACTTTAAAACAATTATTACTACATACGGATTCTTCAATAAAGTTGTTTTTGCCAAAGAAGTGAGCAGATAAGGCAATTTTCGGACAGTTAGTGGAATGGAAATAAACCTCACACTCATCAGGATAAGGGCTTTTTAAAGTAAAAATCATCATTTTAGTTTTTTCGCTTATGAGTAGTTCATGTTTGGCAAACCACTGTCGCAGGATTTGTAAGTCCATATTAATCTTAATGGTAGACTCAAAAATATTTTTATTCGTATATGTAAAAGTGATATCGTCAGCAAAAGCGGTGACTTGACTTAGAAAGTTTTGTATGAATAGTGAGTTTACGTATATTAAAAACAAAATTGGTCCGAAAACCGATCCTTGAGGTACGCCGATATTAATATTAAGTTCATCACTATAATTCATGTCAAGTTTCACACGTTGAGTTCTTCCTGATAGATACGAAGTAAACCATTTATGTATAAATCCTCTCAATCCAGCTTTGTATAATTTGTCTAAAAGTATGTCATGATTTACCATATCAAATGCCTTCGTCATATCTATGAAAAGAGCTGCAGAAGAATTTTGTTTATTTAAACCGTCACTTATTTCACTACATACTTTAAGAATGGCATCTTCTGTGCATCTTCCTTCTTGAAAACCAAATTGCTTATTACTTAAAAAATTTGTTTTGTTGAGAAAGTGCACAACTCGCTTCTTTATAAGTTTTTCGAAAATTTTACTGAATGTTGGAAGGATAGAAATGGGTCTATAATTGGACATGGATTTACAATTTCCTTTTTTGAACAATGGTAAGACTTCCGCAGTCTTAAGAGCTTCAGGAAAGATTCCGGAAAGCACACTTTGATTAAATAAATGACTTAAGACATCAACTATATAAAAAGAAATTTCTTTCACGAGACAATTAGTTATACTATCGGAAGTACTGGAATTTTTGTTATCAAGAGATAAAATTTGTTTATGGATTTCAATTGGAGAGAAAGGATTAAAAACAAAAGTTTGACTTTGAAATGTCTCGGCAACTAAGTCTGTATATAAATCGCAAGAACAGTTATTTTGTAGGGTTAGGGGCTTTGATTTAATTGGAACAGATACAAAAAAATTATTAAAATGATTACAAATTTCCACAGGATCTGATACCATTTTGCCCTCAATTTCTATTTTTGATATATTATCCTTTTGATGTTGATTTTCAATGATATTATTGACCACTTTCCATTCTTCTTTTATATTTCCTCTACAACTTTGGAGCTTATTAGCGTAATAATTATCTCTGCTCACGTTTACTAGTGTTTTTACTTCCTCATTTATCTTTTCGTAGTATTTTTTTAAACTTTCATTAAGAGGATGTCGTAAGCACTTTTTCCTAATTTCATTCTTTGTTTTTATTTTTTTCAATAAACCCTGATTTATCCACGGTCTAAAGCGTTTAAATTTGGAGTTATTTGGATTCAAAACATCCGTACAACTTTCAATATGACTTTTTAAAATATTAATAAATGTTTTGTAAGCCAATGAGGGGTTGTTTTCCGCATAGACGGGCTCCCAGAACTCAAATGTCAAACGTCTTATCAAAGAAACAAAGTCTATTTTCCTAACTATTTTAAAAGGTATAGGTCTATGAAGAACAGAAGATTGACATTTATCTAATTTAAAACTAAGCATGCAGTGATCAGTAATTTTATAGTCGAGAACTTGAGCAGAAAATTTGTATTTGAATGTGTTGGTTAATCTTATAAACAAATGGTCAATGCATGTTTTAGATGAATTTGTGATACGTGTAGGTTCCATTACAAGAGGTTCCAACCCATACGAAGACATTAAATGCATGTAATTATCCGTATCTACATTTCATTCAGACTTCCAAATCACAGCAGCGTCTTCCAAGCCGAGATCTTGGCGGTTACAAACGCTGCTAAACAGGTGTCCATGATGGCGCTATCACATGCTGATATCACTTTTTTCATTGATAGCCAAGCAGCAATAAAAGCGATTTCTGCCACTCTTATCAAATCAAAGCTTGTTTCTTGCTGTCGCGAAGAGCTAAGGGTTCTTGGCACGCAGCATAACGTTAGACTCTGCTGGGTTCCCGGTCATAGTGGTATACCGGGAAACGAAAAAGCGGACGAACTAGCGAGAAAAGGATCAACACTTGACCCTTCTCTCATTGATAAATCAATCAGGATTCCACCATGTGAAATGAAACAAATCATTGGTAACAAAATAATGCTAAAATCCAATGAAAGATGGGAATGCTTAGATTCCTGTGTTACTTCCAGGAAACTATGGCCGAAATACAATAAAAAAGAATCTGAAAAGCTGCTATCATTGAATAGACCCTCATTGCGAATGCTTATCAGTATCATAACTGGACATAACCTACTAGGTTATCACAAAAAGAAAATGGGTCTTTGCACCGATGACATATGCAGAGGATGCAATGACGAAGATGAACATGAAGACACTAGTCACTTCCTTTGTCAATGCCCAGCACTCTGCCATACCAGGAAAAAGTTTCTAGGAAATTACTTTCTAAATGAACTAGAAGAACTATCAGGCGCTCCAAAAAGCAGCCTGTTAAACTTCACCAAGGCCACAAAATGGCTAAACACTGAACAGACATAAAATCATAGGTTTCTAGGACGTTACAATACGCCAGGGTATCACAAAGGATCTACATTGATCTAAGTGTGACGGTAATAAGATCAACCGTCAGCCCATTTTACCTAACCTAACCTAACCGTATCTACATTACTCTTTAATATGTCTATGTTAATGTCTCCTAGCACCAGCAAGTTCCTTGTCTTTACATCTCCAAGTAAGTCATTCATATGTCCTATAAAAATGTTTTTATTTAAATTGTATTCATGTAGACGATAAACGGCTATAATAGTAAACTTTTCTTTATCAACAAAACAATCAATTTTCAAAATATCGGCGCTATTTAAGCTAATATTTACAACATCACAATCATAATCTTTTTTTATATACACTACGACACCACCTGAGCTATATGTATTATTGCAGTTTGCATACTGTTGGTAACCATTGATCTTATAGTTGGATAGTTCATAATCGTACAACCAGATTTCAGTTAAGACAATTATATCAACATTAGAGTTACAAGCATACAAGCATTTAAATGAACTAAAAAGGAATTAAAATTTGCTCTCATACTACGTATGTTTTGGTGTATAATATTTGATAAGGGATTGTCTGGATCTGGAGTAGCATAATTTTTTTGATAGTTTGAGTTATTTGTGTTCATTATTAAAAAAAATAGTTTAAAATTTATTGAGGTCTTCAAAACACCTCACTTTTATAACACTATCTCCCTCATTTTTACGCAAAAAAATTATGCTATTCCTCATCCAAATATACTTAAACTTTTTTTCTCTTTTAATTTTTTTAGTTGCATTGAAGAGTGCTCTCATGTGGGACGTTAGGCTTTCGTTGATGTACATTTGAGATCCATCCTGATCTTCACCTAGTAGTTTTGTTGTTAGTCTTTGCTTTCTTTCATTTTTTAATCGCATAATTTTCTCTTTAGTTATATGATGAGTAAATTTAAGAGACAGAATGTTTAAGTGTGGCTTGTTGGGGTTATTTGGGGTTTTGATTTTTTTTACGAAGCAGTTGTTTATGTCACGTTCATCCAATTGGACACCCACTCCATCGCGAATGATTTTCAGAGCGGTATGTAATGCAGTCGAAGAGGTTAGGGTCTCCGGCACATTCACAATTTCAATTGAATCACTTAGTTTTGATTGTTCCAGCAGATTAATTCGTTCTATTAAAACACTCACCGTAGTTTTAAGTTCTGAATTCTCAGTTTGTAACGCAGAAATTTTTGATAAACATTCGTGGTTAAGTTGTTTTAGTTCTTTGATTTCGTTAAAAACCATTTCTAATGTTATGACGTTTTGAGATTTTGTTTTCTCTTTTTCAACTATACCGTCGTCTGGTTCCGCTTGATTATTAGAAAAAGGGATAGAGCTTTCGGCAGAGAAAGAGACTCTACGCAAAGACGTGCAGTTAGAGCATCTCCATATAGAGCGGTTTTTTTTCATATAATCAAGATCTTCAGCCAACAACTTGACACAAACAGCATGGAAATGATTTTTGCAATCAAAGCACTGAATTTTAATATCATTGCGCTCCACTTTTTTTTTTACAAATGCAAGACATTTCAACTTAATTCACAGTCCGAGTTCAAAAAAAAAATTTGATTAAACTAATAATATATTTGAGTTTTAGTCTTTTTTAATTTACTTTTAATTTAAATTGAAAATCGATTGAATTATTGAAGGAAATATTCTCGATACATGTGTACCCCACAACACTCACGAGAGAATTTTGGTGTATTCACCACACTGCGTTGCAAAACAATTTTTTGTATCAGTCATTCTACTATGGAGCTATCTTCCGACTATTACCCCATCATATACCGTTCAGAAATAACTTTCATCAAGCTTTACTTACTTAACCCAGACAGACAGTAATTAGTCCATTTCACTCAAATATTTTATGTGCAAATTCACATTACCAAATATGAAGCAAACCCTGGCAAGGAGACATGTGAATTGCAAGTAATTGTATCAAAGAGCTTACCTACAGCATTATATCCTCTCTAAATCCGAGTCAGATTTCTGGCCACCCACAAATCTAAAAAAAATTCAAACAAATCCTTTCCATGTCCAAAAACAGCGCAACAAAAAAGAGTTTAATCCAAAAATAAAAACAAAATGTTCATGCCTCACTCATGCTGTCGCCAGGCAACACACATTATGCTTGATTCCAGATACGTGCGGCTCTGTTCGGGAGTCTCTGTGGGGGGCGGCACTGCACGTTGGCCTTGATTGCCTCTCACTCGACTCTCGACGACAAATATTTGAAAGGTTTTTTTTTTTACTTATTATTTGGAAAATACCTGTCTATGTAGAATTGAATGTGCAAAAATGAAACAATGCGCTGCTTTTATGCAAAAGTGCATTGGGTACAACTTGATGTCGACGACGAAATGATACAACATAACACAACACGGGCTGCTAGCAACTATGTAAATCTGTCTATAAGTCATAAGACTGCAGACAAAGGTAATGGCGGATAATTAGCAGTGCTGTTACCTGGTCTGTAGAACTATTGAACAATAAATTTCCATCGTTCAATTTGAGTGTCTTGAAAGAGAACACTTCGTGTAAGAGATACAACGTAGATAAACTATCTTTTTTTTTCTTCCCTACCATTTTTTTTTTATTCTGCTATTTTGCAGGCAAAATGAAAATTAGAATGTTCGCATTCAGATGTAAATTTTGTATCTTTATCTAATGCGATTGTATCGATTTTGTTTTAGTGTGCGGCATAACAGTTATTTGCTCGCCGAGTGCTTCTCATAAACAATCGATGATAATTAGTTTTGACCGTAAATTGCCGGCTTTTGCGAGTTTAGTTTTTTCTATCTTTCGAGTTGTTCGATTTACGCGGCGGACTATAAATGGGAGAGATGTGTAATGGGTATGACCTTTGGGGATGTGATCTTCACATAAAAAGATTTTTATTAGCAATTATAGGGAGGGGGAGGGTTAGCCATGTTTGGATTGATTGCTCGATCGGGCATAAAGAAAAATTATATAGGAAGAGTTTTTTTTTCCACATTTTACTCGTTTTTTTGTCTGGCTAAGATGAATAAGTAGTTAATTGCGGTATTTAATTTAGCAATTTGTGAGGCTTTCAATGCGGCTGTGTGTGGATTGTTAGTTTTGGTCAAAAGGAAGGCAGTTGTTTATTAGACATAATGGGGTGTAAAGTGGAACAAAGAACTTTTTGGAGATCACTCAGCACTCAGCACTATAGGAACTCTTGATGATTTTTTAAAATAAATTAAGGGCGTGGACGTGATGGCGTTTTGATGGCGGTATGGGTATGTTCCCATTTTGAAAAAATTAAATAGCCAAAGACTTGTGAATGCTAAATGGATTTTTCTTAGCACAGCCTACGGATGTAGGTTCATTCGTTCTCTGTTACCGTAAAATTTTATTGTTTTGACAAAGTTTGACTACTTCGCCTATAGGATTCTCCAATTTGAAGGTCAGGTAGTCTTCTATAACAGTCTTCCGTTGATCACAGAGAGTTTGACACTTTTTTCAAAGTTTTGAGTTCATTTGGGTTCCACTAAGGGAGTGCTGATAAAACTGGACATAAATAAAAACCTTATTGAGACACTGACATGTCGGGTCACTCACATTTATAATGTTTCACTTTGTGTTTAAACCATTTACCCTTTGTGACACTTAAATGCAACGACAACAAGACTTAAGACCAAAACTAGTTTCCTTGTTTTGCATTTGAAACTCCAGAGTTTGGTGGTCATTGAAGCAAAACTAATGCCATTATAACGTTTTTTAATTGACATTGACCACGTTCCGGACATTTTATTTACTTGACATTTGGAATTTAGGGACTATTGGCGAATTGTGTAACTCTAAGCTGTAGTCATTTCTACTTTCCACTCTGTTAGACTACACTGTGATGTGGACTCCATCTGTAAACTATGCCTCGAAAATAAGGAAACATCTCTGCACAATATACGGAATGTCCAACACTTTTCCGCCTTAGAAAGCAAATACTTGACTATGAGATCATCCGCCTTGATAAACTCACTCACCGACAGAACATTGCTAACTTCTGGGTCAAATCAAAAGCAGGAGAACTGCCCTCAAACGTCACATGGGTTGGTACAATAGGTTTCGTTCAGCCACCGCAGTGCCCAGAGCTGCGCAAGTTCAACCCGCCCTTAATCTAATTTAACACTGTAACGTGATTTTTGCTTTCACGTCGAGGTTTCGCTTGGCGCATTGACGAGGGTCTTTCTGAAGGAAAACACGAAACTTCAGGATAATACAAACTCTTTATTTCAAACACAAATAAAAACTCTTAAAACGGTATAACTTGTAAACTTAAAACTAGCTACGGTGACGTACAGCCCGTATGGTTGGTCCTCGGTCGTAATAACTTACGGTTAGACGCCTTACTGTTGATAACTCCTTGACCTGAAACAAATAAAGAAGTTCTGGTATATTTACGGCCCCTTGGTAGCACGGAACAACAACAGGCTCTGGTGGATCGGCAGGTTTATGTTCGGCCCCTGGTGGCACGGAAAAACAACAGACAATTGCTCTGGTGGATCGGCAGGTCTATGTACGGCCCCTGGTGGCAAGGAGGATGTAAAAAAGCTGCGAACTGAGGTTTTTCTTACAGAAATCCTATAGTACGCAATAGTCGGACGGTTTTCAGTTGGAGAAATAAGTAAAAGAATTAAAGTAGTTTATTACCGAGTTTCACTGTGTATAATTGTTTGCTTTTAGTCTTAGGCCGCGGGAGCATCATTTTTCCATGAACTTTAGGTTGCCTATATAAATTTTACGGTAGGAACCACGTGTGAGTTATACTCGGCGACTAAACACTCTACTGGCCCATGCATTCTTATTGCTGTTGTGCGGGTGGTATGGCGATGATACATTGTGGATTAGTGGTTCAGTGCTGTCGACTCCGGATGTACATTATGGTATGAAAAGTACTAGGCAGCAAAAAGGTATCAAAAGTAACAGGTAGCTATGCTTCGTTACAACACTGAAGATGACTTCATAGTCCAGATTTAGAAGCTTTTCTGTTCGAACTGATTAAATGTCCAATATGCAGGCCTACCGAACGGGCGGTTTTTTGGTGCTTAGCAGATAAGTGGGAGAGTTGTAAGGACTGCGACTTGTAGCGCCGAAAATGAAAAAGAAGAAATGAAAGGAGAAATGTCAAATGTTAGTTTAGTGAGCTTGGGATCAAGAGGCCTGAGGTAGAAGAACCCTTTTAAAACAGACTGTAAACTTAGTTACTAAGGTGAACATTTCAGTTCGGGGTGAACATGGACCTCAACCATTATTTCGCCAAAAATTTCGATTGTTGGCGAGCTCTTTCCAGTGTTGTGCTAAAAGTCGGTCGAAGAAACCTTGCACTTTATAAGACGAAGTCTTCTGCGACTTCCAGTGTGCCTTCGAAAACTCATCGAGTCAGAAAATTGGTGTCCTTTTGCTCTAAATGTTGCAACCTTAGCCATCTTAGTTTCAGGATGCGTACTCTTCTAACTATGCTCATGTCGAGGAACAGCAAACAGCTTATACAGTTCTTTAATTAATCTTCGTTTCTTTTTTTGCATTTCAGAGACTAAGTAGTACTGAGCTTAGAACAAGCTCATATGTACATACTTATATACGCTCTTCATCATGAATGCAAGTGTTAGTATAACACCAACACCAGCACATAGAGAACGTAAGAATAGTAAAAACAAAAAAAAAAAAAAGACATTATAACAAGAATTTTCAAATAAATATTACAAAATTATCTTCAATAAAGTACACTATAAAATAAACAAGACATACAAAATGTGATATAATAAACAAAAACATACAAAATGTGATATATAAACTAAAATTAATTGAAACATGCAAACATGCAAACTAAACTTAAGAAAGTGGAGCACTGGTTTTTAACAAATTTTTTAGACTAGATTTACTTATGTAAGTTGAAATCAATTAAACATGAGTTAAGATTAAAAAGTCTACCCTAACGAGTCAATGGCTCATTCATGCCATAATTCGTTCTATGGTAAGGGCAGTATATTAAAACTAAGTTGCGCAGGTGGTAAGATGCGCCTCGAAAGTTGAATTGAACACAAGAAAGTAACTCAGGTGCATCGATATGTCCGGTATTAAGTTGATGAAAAAACACCAGATCGTTAATGGTACGCCTTTGAGAAAGAAGTTGCATATGTAATAATTGGATTCTGTGCTCATATGGTGGTGAATCATTAGGGTTTACCCACGGAAGCCCTTTAAGAGCGAATCTTATGAATTTATGTTGTACTGATTCAATTCTTGAGTTGTGTATTTCATAAAAAGGGGACCACACTTGAGAAGCATACTCTAGATGAGGTCGTACTAAACAATTGTATAGAGCAAGGGTAACATATGGGTCTTGAAACTCTTTTGACCATCTTTTCATAAAACCAAGCATACTATTGGCCTTACTAACGATGTAGTTGACATGTTGAGTAAAGTCCATATTGAAACTAAAATACACGCCAAGATCTTTAAAACATTTCACTTGACTCAAAATATTATTGGAAATAGAATAACTTGGGTTGCTAGGTTCCTTCTTTTTAGAGAAAGTCATGCTTTGGCATTTATTGGGGTTTAGGTTGAGCCCGTTTTTAAAACACCAAACTGCAAAATGATTAACATCGGATTGGAGATGAGAGCGATCAAGCGAACCAGTTAACTTTTTAAAAATTTTCATATCATCAGCAAAAATTAATATTTCACTGAAGGAAATGCAAGACGCAACATCATTGATAGCTAAAATAAATAGAAGAGGTCCTAAATGACTTCCCTGAGGTACACCTGAGCCAGCATTAAAAGGGTGGGAAAGGGTATTACGGAACTTTACTTGGTATGATCTCATAGATAGATAAGAAAGTACCCAATCAGTGAACACAGGTGGGAAGCCCATTGCCTTTAGTTTGAACAGAATAATATTGTGTGAAAGTTGATCGAAAGCTTTAGAAAAATCCGTGTAGATGCAATCGAGCTCATTACCATTTTCTAGTGCTAAGGAACATTTTTGAAGAAAACATAGCAGGTTTGTGACAGTCGATCTATTTTTAACAAAACCGTGCTGCTGTGTGCAAATAACGTTTTTTACACTGAAAGCCAGCTGGTCACATACTAGTTTTCAAATAGTTAAGGAATGCTAGAAAGTTTGGCAATGGGTCTATAGTTTTTTATATCACATTTGTCCCCTTTCTTAAAAACTGGAGTGATAAATGATCTTTCACTGGTGTTTTTCGTTGTTTGCAGCGGAGCCTAGCTAGACTCGACTCGAAGTTATGGCTTCCTATTGTGACGTTTAGCCCGACTCATCGATGATATTTGAAAGCACCAAGCGCTAATCGTCTCCTTCGTAATGTGTTTTTTTTTATTTGTTTGAATAACGGACTGTATTTTATGTTAAAAAATAATAAATACCTTGCGTTATGCTGTTGGCATGATCTTTCTCTCAACCATTTCAATGAGAAATTGAGACAAGTAAAATTTGATGCCAGCTCTGAACAACTATGTGAGAGGGCACTTTCAATTATTACTCTCGGAGGACGTGCTAATTCCTCGCGAGAAGCGATGCCGCTGAGAAAGCTTTGTGCAAATTACTGGGATCGCAGCCCCGACCTTCCGCTGCGTAATAATCCAATGGTTTACGAAACAAGTCATAATTTCGGAACACCCATCTTCTACCAAACTTCCACCGAAGGTCTCTTACGTGAAACACTAACTAAAATTTATATCCACCTTAAATGTATCTGCAAATCATTAACAAAATTAGCTTGAGAAAGCCCCTGAGTGTGTGGGTGTAATTAATCACAAAAAAAAACTCTTTCAACTATTAATTCGTTACGCCTTCACTTTAACCACATTTGTGCGTAATGAGTCCCTTAACTTCTTTTTTTCACATGTGACATTGCCTCATACAATTTTTATTAATGATTTTATTTTGTTTCTTTATTTTCAGGTAAGAAACAGAGACCTCGAAGGTCACCACGGCTTCGGCCATAGTCCGAGCGAATTCCCAAGTCCCCTAGGTATGTTTGCACATTGTAGGTACATATTGCCCAGGTATGCAAAATGAAATGGAATTTGCTTGCAAAATTTTGAAAATACAAAAATAAACGAAAGACCCAAGAAGAAAAAAGTGTAACCCCTCAACTGTCATTAAAGAGCGCCATACGTTGTTATGTGGCCCGTGTTATGCAATGGTTTATCGGTCTCAGTCTTAGTGTTTTGTTGTTGAAAAACATTCTTCAAGACCAAGCTGAAAAGTTATATTTTTTTTTTCTCTCACGAAATGATTTATAAATTAAAGCTGCAGAGCGGAGCACGTTTTTGCAGCACAGAATTTGATATGAAAATCATAAACTTAACGTTTTTATTTGGTAGGTGAGTGTGTTTGTTGTTGTGGTGGTCGGTGGTTGGTTGGCATTTACTATTTAGTCGGTGAAAAACTACACAATAGGCGATTTGCGATTTGTTCGTGCAGTGCAATTGATGCTGATGTTTGGATTATGTGTTTGCGTTTGAGAAATTGCCACACATATTTTTGGTTTTGGGTTTTAGTGTTTTTTTCTTTCTTTATTTCTATTTATTTTATTTGATTTGATTTGAATGGGTTGAGTGTAATAAAATGCACAATTTAAGTGACGGGAGATTGCCGCTTTGATTGAGGGATATTGCGACATGGCAAATTCTTTGGCGGATAAATTTAATGTTCATAACATTGATAAACAGATAAACAAGGTCCAACAAAACAAAGACTTGTTGTATATAAATTTTGACTCAACTGACGTCATTCACGACCGTGATTCTTAAAAATGTTCGTTGTATTTTCTTGGGAACTCATTCAAAAATTTGAGTTATGTGTTCGTAAACGCTGGGGTTAGTTTGGTGATGCTCTCTAATAGTTTATCACTTAATTTGGCTGCAAACGATTTCATCGTCAAAAAGAAATAGTTGGCACTTAGTTTTACAACACGGAACAGTGCATTGTATTGGGTTATAAGGACTTGCGATGAGTAGCAAGTATCGATGCCATCATGATATTCAGATAAACTACTTGGAAGGGCAATCAAGAAAGCATAAGAAGTTCAAAGGTCCTATTTTTTTGTTTTTTAACTGAGTAAAATTCGAAATACCACACAAAGAATAATAACTAAAGGAATACCACCTTAGCTTAATGCCATATTTCCTAACAAACACTTGCATTAGTGGCACGAGGAACGAGGAATGTTCGAAGGAACTTTCATATGAAGAATACAAATATGGTTTCCCAAAGAACTTTCTAAACAAGAGAGCATTTCGCCAATCGTGCTTCTATACCTAGAAACCATCATTCGAAACCATCGTATTTTTTTTATTTTCACGATGTTTTGATCAATTTTATATAGCCAGCGTTTCATCGCTTGGTTTCAACTATATTTCACTTAGTTCACACTGCCTAGCAACGTAGATAGCGGTCTAAGAAGCTTCAAACAAGGTTTCAAATATGTTTAGTTGGAAGTTGAACGGGGGTTATCCTACAATCTACAATTTTTTTGATTTTTTTTTTATAATTAACGCGCAAATCAAGGGGTTATGACTACCCTTATAATGTTGTAGAACACAGTGCGAGCATTTAGGAAAGTAGGAGAGGATTTTAAAGGAGACACCGATGCACGTTGCTTTTGAATCTTTGTGAATCGTAATGCGGGGAAATACAGAGCCAGGTTAACCATTCCACGTTCGGGTGGTGCGACTGAAATACGAATCTCTATACTTGACTGTACGTCCGAAGTTGGGCTCAAGGTAAAACTGTTTCAGGGGAGGAATGCAACTGGCTACTAGAGCACTGCTCGTGAAAAAAGCGATAAAAGAGAGTGATACAGGCAACGTTTCGACGATGTTCAAGAGAATCAATCGATTCTACGATTGAACTATCACATCAATTTTAACGCTCTATTTTGTACCCTATCAAGTAGGTGCAAAGATGAAGGGAAGAAGATTAGGATAAAACTGTTGTCTCAAGAGTTCATTGTTTTGGTTGATCGTAGAACTTTTTTGTAACAAATTTCGTTTTTGATTTAACGTTCAAAGAAGTCTCAATATTTGGCAGTTGTCTGTTTAAGACCTCGAACTAAGGCTCAAGTGACCTTCAAATAGACACAAAACCCGTTTTGCACCGGTTTTTAGTTGCTTTAGGACTGAGTCTTAAAGCTCTTCAATATTATTAACCACATAATTTTTTGTTCCATGCTTATTTCGTAAATCTGGATAGATTCATCAGAAAAATCAGCTGTTTCACTTCAGTAACTTTCTGAGAGGAACCGCGTTGGTAACTTGTTAGTCACTTTTGTTGAAAATGGGTGAATTTCGCTCGGTGTTTAGAGGGAGTCAATCTTTATTTAGAAAAGTCTCTTTGCTAAACACTCAAACAGGCTTCGATTGACCCCCTCCCACTTCCCCACAACTGTATGATATTAACCTGACTTTTGCGAAAGAACTAAAGATAAAGGTATTCAAAACATTCCATTCAATCATTTGCTGTTTACATTTGAGTTGAGTTGAGTTTTTTTTTTGTATTAAAAAATCTAAATTCTCTTCCCTGCTTTAATTTTCAACGGACTCCCTTTGTATATATGTATGTAGACTATCACCTAAGATTTCTTACATTAGTCTAACCAACCTACCTCTCAAACAGGTGCCGTATTGGTGCTATTACCTCGATCTGGGGTGCAACTGACTTAAATCTGGAACTAATATCTCCGTAGTCTTACTTAATAAGTGAAGACTCAAATTGAGCTTTAAATTGTCCTATGGAAACTCTAAAAAAAACTCAAACCTCCAAAGAGACACTAACCTTGAAACTAAATCAGGGTTGAGCTGAACAGGACATTACAATTTTCTGGTGAAATATCTTAACCTGCAGCTGCATCCTGAAATAGCAGAGTCGGAATATGCAGGCTTAACTCTAAAAAAACCGAAAACAACACACGAAATGTGGTTCATGTGTCCAGGAATTGAGTCCATTGAAATTCTAACTGAAACCAGAACACGAGGTTTGTTTGTCTAGGGAATGTGTTTTCAGGAGCCTTAATCGAGTGATATGTCTAAGTTATCCAGCTATCAAAATATGCATATGAAGTATAGTATGTCAATAGAAAGTAGTTTCCAGAAACAAATTCACAACATTGCGGTCCAAATCTTAAGAATGCCTCAAGTCTTTTCACTATATTGCAAATGATTACGGAAAGTCTTAAATGTACCACTCTTGATTCATGTCCTTCTTATAGCGAGGCAGTGACCAAAAACTTTTTTAGATACCATTTTCTTCTTTTTCGGCGTTACGAGAGTCGTGATTTTGAAAGGAGCACAGCTCTTCCAATTATCTCTACCAACAACGCGTATTTCAACTGCTTCAAAAATACTCATTCAACATTCCTTCGGTTCAGAAATGGTCCACTCCAGAATCTGAGCCTGGGAAGAACTGTTATCGAATCTTCACAGATGGTTCTAAAATCGACGAGGGATCTGGTCCCTTTTTGGAGAACGAAGATATACGACTGGACGCATACGCATGCGTTTTTCAAGCGGAGGCGTGGCTTTAGCCACGTTACGAACAATGGTTGGATAGGGAGAAGTATTTGTGTTTGCAGCGACAGCCAAGCTGTGTTTAAAACCACCCTTCTCAACCCTCTAACTACTTCGAAAGTGATTCAGGAATGCAATAGCTCTCTGAATGCGGTCGGAAGACTACATCCTTTAAGTCTCATTTGAGTTCCAGGCCATCACGGCATAACTCGAAATGAGATCGCCGATGAACTTGCTACGCAAGGATCTAAGACAGCTTTCTCAATACCCGAACCGTCGAAAGGTCTGCCAGTGTCCTCAGTAAGGGCTTCAATCAACGATTGGATATGTAAAGAGCACAACCGTAGATGACATGCCTTCATTGGATGCAGACAGACCAAACGTATTCTTTCCATAACGTTGATAAGAAGACTGTAGCAACATTTTTGCTATCTCGTAGAAGAAAAGGCTATATAAAGCTTATTGATATTACCATCGGGCATTTCTCTTTTGCCAAGCATTTAAACGTGTAAGGCTTAAGTGATACCACGCTCTGTGAATCTTGTGAAGAAGATGAGGACACCGCAGAGCAGTTCCTCTGTGAATGTCCTGCTTTTTCTCGCACGAGGTTACAGATACTCGGCGCAGACATGGTAAGAGCAGATAACGTAGGCTCCTTATCATGGCAGACTGCATCTCGGTAATATACTATCTGTACTAAAAGCAACACCGTTCCTTTTGAGTGAACTTAACTTCAATTCTTCGAACCAAGCTTGTTCAAGTGCTTACCAAGCCTTTAATGAAGTCGACATACTGCGGCTGAAATGCTGACTGTCAACATATCCACGTTTCGTCACATTTTCAATTTCAATAAAATAATAATTTTGTGGTTTTTTTTACGTCTATTTGGAGTTCTTCAGTTTGAGGTTGGAGTTTTAATGGTTCGCCCAAGTCCCTGTGCTTTTCACAACTCATTTGAAATTCAAACTACGAAACGAACACATAAAAACATTCTTCTTTCTACTTGCGAATGAGTGTCTTAGAATTATAGCTTTATACTTCTACTACTTCTTATACTACGAAATCCTAGTGGTGATCTTCTTTGAGAAATTCAAGAGGCTCGTGTTATTTTACTATCCACTGAAACTCAAACACTGGTTGTTCTGACCTTCTCTGGTTTCAAATAATCACTTAAATCACTTAGCTCTCTAGTCGTCTGCTAGCTTCCAGGAAAGCACCCATGACTCCTATTTTGACAAACAGTCAAGAATTGTATTTCAGGTTACAGGTTCCACAGTCTATAGTAAAATTGTTGAATAGTTCAATAATCGTTCCTCGATTTGGGATCTACTGAATCAAATCGCCACCTGAGTGACGTTAACTAGACAATCACTCATAAAATGTGTAACGTATACAACTTTATTGAGCTTGATTAAAACTGATACGAAACTGTATCGTACTTTCTATTTAATAAGCCAGCGACGAACCCTTTAACAAATCTAATCACCACCCTAAACAGCATTGTTAGCATTGTCCTATGGCCTCAAAGGCATCAAATCCCTGACTTAATTAAAATGAATGACTAATTTTCTTATCAAACAAGAAGTTCCTACACTACACAGCCTCCGCTAGATAAACAATACCCGGACGCATCAATCTTGCAACAATCAAAAAATATACAATACCCAGAAGCGTTCGTTGGCATAGTCATCTTCATTTCTGGCGTCAGCTGGCATCTTCAGCCGATACGGCATGTGATATTTTCCCTTGCCGGTGTTGCAACTCTAAAACAACACACAGAGGAAATGACTTTTTTTCCTCCGAAAACAAAACAAAGCCAACAACAACAGCAAAAAAAAAAAAAACATTAATGAAAATTAGAAAACTGCAATAAGATGCTGATGAAATTATGCAAGCACCCACTTCAGTTGGTTTTTAGCATTTTCTTTCTCTCATACCATAATCATCATCTTTTCAGGTCTCCTCTCGCGCGTCCGGCCATGGTGGTTTCCCATTCATTTTCCACAGATCACATTTCAGGCGGAAAATGTTTCAGTCATCACCGCACAGCTCATAATAAGAAAAAGAAAAGAAAAAAAAACAATCCCTTCAAATGTCTATTTATCTATCGTTGGGGGGGAAAAAAATAAAAGCAAATTGTGTAACACAAGTTGGCTGAAAGTTATGCGCTGATCATAGGAATGCAGCGCAAACTGCATCGAGCGTGCAACAGCTCCGGTTCAACACCGCACTAGATACACTTTCCATCAAATAAAATCCACCCGTGCGTCCGTCCGTCTCCGACGATCTTTCGGTTATTGTTTCTCAAATGCGATGATGGGGTTTGTGTTTTTATTGTTTCTTTCTAAATGGTGACTCATTCTTAGAAGGCATCATCTATACACATTCCACATGATAACACGTGAGGCGTGTAAGAAGCAATTCTAAAATGCAACGCTTTGGTGAAACATGACGTTGGCTGCGTCAACTGTGCACGACACAATTATACCGCGTCGATGTCTTCACTAAGACGCATAATCCTCATGGCAGCAGAAAAATAAAATCTGACATGTTTTCCCTAGCTACAAAAACATGTCTCAATTCATCAGACCCGAGACCGAAAATATTGTCCCAGACTGTCAGTTATCCATCTGGGATTGTGCGATGTCGTCGTCTGTCTTGGCTTAGCATCCGGGCCAGAGTCTGGTGTTGGTGTCTGTTGTGTCTGGGTGAAAGGAGTAGTTTGGTAGACCGGATTCATCAACCCTTGGAATGAAACACTGTTCTGCTAGGTGATTTGTTTTATTCAGCTAATTACTTGTGAAAGGTTCTGTCTGATTTGGGGTGCACTACTAGGGAAGACTTACTTGTGTCGAGTGGAATTTATAAGAAAAGAATTGACAGAAAATAAAAGAAATAGGATGGATGGTTCCAGGGGTTTAAATTAGCGGCCTTCGAAATGGGTAATTGACGTTTTGTTTTTCAATTCGGAGGACTAATGCGTCAAACAACTAAAAACTTTTCCACTTTGTACTTCGTTGCTGATAAGTAATTTCATTTGCGTCAAATGTGCATACTTTATACTAATCAACACGCTCGTAGGAATTCTTGATAGGCTTGGAGGTGTAATTGCTTTGCTTATGTCACTTCTATAGAAAGTCAAAATCAGAACCTTTGATAAATAACTAAAGAGTCTTATGGCTTTCATTGATTTCGTAGATTGTTCTATGTGTCCATAGCATGATAACTAATGATGATCCGCTAAGTTTGATGAGCAGAATATAAGTCATTTACAGAATTTCCATATTTGCCATTGATTGTGATGTGATTTTTTCTCTAGAGCTGGGGTATGCTTGTCGGTTCCAGGGTCGATAAAAGAAAACACGTAAAACTTCAGTTATGAAGAAGGTCCAATCCTTTTATTTGTCTTAAAGCTAATCTAATATAATGTTTATTAATTCTTATCACTAATTCTGGTGGTGGTTCCAACGCTGGTAGATCCTTAATCCTATGCTGGCAAAACGGTCATTAAGTACAGGTTTTTAGTCTCTGGCATCAACAGGTAAATCCTGGCTTCGACAGTAAAAATACTGACATCAACAGTCAAACGCTGGCACCAACAGGAGAAAGGAGAATCCTGGCATCAACAGTAAAAATACTGGAACCAACAGACAAACGCTGGCATCAACAGGAAAATCCTGGCATCAACAGTAAAAATACTGGCATCAACAGACAAACGCTGGCATCCACGGCTTATAGCCGGCAAAATAAAACCCAAAAGTCCTTAAGAGGCTAGTGGGGGGATTTGTGCTAGGAACTTCAAGGAGACCTTGCTTAAAATTGGGAATCTCTGGGCACACTAGGTACCCCTGGTTTTCCTCTTAGTGGAAGTAGCCTGTTCTCGAGATTGGTTCTTTTCAACACGTGCTGGCTTCCCTCTTCTCGTATTTTTCAGGGTGCCTTATAAAGTTATCTACAACTAGTGAGTGTGAGCTCTATGTCGTGAGTGAAAAATATCATGTGGAAACAATGGTATGTGTATTGGCTGGCGGTAGGGTGTGTATTTGTAACTTCGTTACATGATGGCTCTCAGGTTATAGTATAGCCAAGACAACTTCCAACTCTTTGTATTGCATTCAAAAATGGCTGCCAAAATGTGATTCAACATGGTGTGGAACATTAGAGTTGTTGACGACATTTTCAAAGGATCAAATATACTAGCTGAGCAATTGGCAAAGCTTTAACTCCTTTAAGGAAATTTATAAGCATCTTGTGGTTATGTACATACATCGTTTCTTACATTTAGTTTTCCTTGTAATGTCCTAAGTTTATTTTTCTTTTGCTTTACTAGCTTCTTTTAATTTCTTTTCTTTAGGCTTTCAATTATACTATGTTCTTGTCCCTTTTAAAACGCTTGTATTTAGCTAAATCCAAATCGCCTGCAAATTTGTCAGAAAAAACTATTATTAGAAAGGTATAAACAAATATGGCTGACTCATAGAACATAAATATGGCTGACTCAAATAAACATGCCTGACTCGAAAAAATATGGTTGTCGGCTTGCGGCTTATTTTTCTCGCGTTTGTTGCGTAGCCGATGATACCAAGTTCACGTAACAGGAAACTTGCGTCTTAACAAATAAAGAGAACTTCTCTCCTTGAAAACTTGTCAGAAATTGGTTGTTAGTTTTACAACTATCAACACAGTTGTTACAACGTAGTGTTTAGCATGTCTGTCTGTTATGTGTGAGTTCCAGCTTCGATTTTTGTTTTTCCACTAATATAGCTTTTCACGAGGAATTGACAAGTTCGCTGTCATGAAAAGCGCTTAGCTTTAGTCGTTCGTATTCGACTTAAAATTGTAGGTTCTTAAACTGAATTAGGTTACAAAGTTCCCTTTATAGCGCCACGTTGTACTTATTTTATTTGTTGCGTCAAAGTGTCTCCCTTTGAGCCTTGGTAACAAAACAATATGCAAACTTGACAAAAAAAAATGCTCAAGGCTTGACTCACAAGTCACAACAAATCTGACTCAATTGCCAGTTCATACCTGCATGATCTTAACTTCTTGAGAGAAACTATTAATCATTTACCGTCATGCCATGCTGTGAAAACAACTCTAGATACAAAAAAAAAAAACAATGTCTCATGGTCAGTGCTACTGAAAAACTATTTCAGATGACACACTCCGACTCTAGTTCTCATTTGGTGTTAGTTTAAGTTAGAGATAAGCAAAACACAATGGTGTAGGGTAATAAATACCTTTCAGATAAAACATTCCACAATGTTTATAGCTCACGCCAAGATTGCCTTCACACATCCAAGCTTATAATCATTCGCAGTTGTCTCTCTCTGATGATGTGTTTTTGTGTATGTTTCAAGAAAACCTCAAAGATTTTCGAATTGGAATTGGGAAATCCCCAGTATATTCGTATATAGTCTTTGTTTCATCTTCAAAAAGGAAAATATTTACTCAGCTATTAAAACAATAGGTGAGGTACAAGCTAGTCTTGTTTTATGTGTGATGGCATTGTAGTATTTTGTGTGATTACTTTGTATTCAGGAATTTTTCTCAAAAATTCAAAAAAAAAAAAACAGAAAAATTACGAAACGAAGCAAACAAAGTTTTATCATGAGCTCGTGAAGTATCAGACTCAAGCAAAAAAGAACTTATACTGTGAGTTGAGTTGAGAACCGTTCTATGGAGGTAATCATGTTTTAGATTTATGATATGAGTAATGGTGGATGGCAAATGATTGATGTCATTCATTCCACCTTTTCCTTAGATGCAATTCAATTACTTAATTGAATGATTATGGAGAGATGATAGAAATCTCTTTCATGAGAGTTGGATTATAAAAACAAATGATGTCGTTTTTGAAAAATGTGAATGTCATCATCGGAATGGCTAACTAAGGTGACCATACACAGAAACTAATTTTCAAACACTAAACGTTGTGTAGGTACCTTTTGCTTTTTGAGTAACGAAATGTGAAAGGCTCTGTTTCTGGCCTTCTGGTACGATATCCACTCCATCGTTTCATGCTTTTTCGAAATGTATCAATTGTTAAGAGTAATTTCACCGGTTGCTTTGATTAAAAGGATACCCTCACCTCGGGTGGGGGAGGTCTAGTGAAATGGCACTGAACGATTTATTTACTACATAGTAATTTCTTCATTTTCAATTACGTCTTAGAATAATTTTGATGAAACTCTCAATCTCTAAAGCAGCATACTGAATACATAAAATCTAGTACACGTTCGTGTCTATTTTATCTTGTGGCAATTTGCTTGATGTTGGCAACGCCGCGCCGATCACCCAAAGACTGTGTGTTAATCGGTTACAATAAGTAGTCTTCTATTAGTTTAATAAGAGGGAGTTTAAAGCCTACTGTGTGTGAACAA
Source organism: Melanostoma mellinum (assembly GCA_914767635.1). Classification (NCBI taxonomy): domain Eukaryota; kingdom Metazoa; phylum Arthropoda; class Insecta; order Diptera; family Syrphidae; genus Melanostoma; species Melanostoma mellinum. The sequence continues at coordinate 2,731,090 of OU612059.1, read as the reverse complement.
GGGTCAGTCCCGAAAGCTTAAACGAGTGGATTGGCGAGTGTTGCCAAAAATGTTGTAAATCCTTTTTTTCATCTCTGTCATTCATTATAGTTTTTAGCTATTTTGTTTTGTCAGCGACAAATCCGAACTTGTTTGGTTGTTTTTTGTTCTTGTCCGTTTGCCGAATACCTCTAGCAAATGTAAGTGAATATTGAAAAAGCACTACAGAATGGTCATATTTTCAATGTCGTAAATTGGTAAGTGTGCATGCAGGCAAACCTCGGAGACCGTGTTGGTTGTTCAAATACAATGAAAACTTGCGATTTTGTAACTACATTAAATGTACAAAAACCAAAATAGTGATCCTGAATGTGCGCGCTTTTTCGACTTAAATGCCAACCATTCAACTCTAAGACAGAAGGCTAAGCTTTTCTTCGCAATGCAGATGTTTATCCTTTGCTGAATTCATTTATTTTCCTCTGACAAGGGTACTGACAAAAACAATACTGGGGCTAGAACGGTGGGCTGTGGTATTCCACTTCGGATCTCAAATGCTTTTGACACTCTTTCTCTTTGTACAATGGACAATCTGCTGAAAGTTGCTGGAAAAAAAGCCAAAAGAACTTGCTGTTGGGACTTTGCAAAGCTGTTTAGATGTTTTTAAAAATAGTTAGCTTTCCCTGTTCATTAACCTGTTTGGATACGAAAAGCTTACCGCCATCCCAACATCACAAAAGCTGATGGAATCACAGATATCAGAGGAAGATGCCTCTGTAATCGTCTCACAACCGGACACTGCCTCAAAGGTAGACGCAGTCTGCTTGGCCCATTCTCAAATGATTTCTGCAGAATCAACGTGAACAAAGACAAAGAAGGAAATCATGCCACACCTCTGTTAATGTCCTGCTCTTGCCGAAAGATCACATCTAGGAGATTTCTTGTTCGCCGATTCTAGTGATCTGACGACGAACAAACATCTACTTCGGTTTATTGAAATTCCAAGCGATTTACCGAAGCACTTCCTACTACTATTAGAGTCCGTTGTATAGTCAGGTGAATTAATTTCAATCAGCCCTATTACAGATCACATCGGAGAAAAGCTCCACACGGAAAGCTAAGTTACGAACTACGAAAATTTGTGTTCACAAGATCCGAATGGGTAGAGAGCATTGCCAGTTGCCACACTAAAAACCGCCACGCTGGTTTTCGAAATCAGCTGTTTTACGTCAAATGTGCAAGATCATTCACATTCTTCTGCAAACACAACTTCTTTCGTATATTAGGACGACGAATTTACATTCCACTCGGATTTGGTGATACCAAATCTACGAATTTCGAAATTCGTTCAACTCCGAATGGATTATGTGATAGTTACATCGGAAAACTTAGAACTTTTTCAATTACGATGGAATCTGTGATAGGGCTGAACGAGAATATATCACAGTATGGTGAAACTGAAACCAAAGATTGGAACTGATCTAGTACAGGAGCGTTAGCTCCCAAACGATTTCTTCAATAGTCATTATAAGTTTTTTGTTTTGCACATAATTCTTTTAAAATCCATCCTAGGACACCATCCAACGTTTCATCTGTAACATATTTTACTAAAATTGCCAAAGGCTTTCAGTGTAGTTTCTAAAGTCTCGTTTCACAATGAACTTCCTTGTTATTTTTGAAAAACAAACATTTCCAACACACACACACACTCACTTCGCACAGGTGTATTTTCTTCATTGAAAACCCCAACATCACACATCAGTCCTCCTCCACTAAGTGAATGTGTTTACAATTTTCTTTTTGAGGAATAAAAATATACCTTTTATACCCAAGACCCAACGCTTTGCTCAAACTTCCGCATGTCAGTCAATCACCAAAGAAAGAAGAAACACGACCTACATTTCGCTTGATTCCACATTTGGCTGCGAAATTCCAAAACAAAACATACCACAGTCATTTTCACCTTTCCATCCGTGTTACCTTAGCATCTTCTCTAAACAAATATATTCCGAAATGAAATTTTTATTTCTAAACATTGCAGTGTATGTGTTGGTGGTGCGAGAGAGTGAGTGAGTGTTGATAATGTCTTTCAACAAATTTTCCATTATACTCCGATGCCATTTAGAACCAATAATCGAGTGATTTTCGTCGGTTCAATTAAATTCGCTGGCCTTCATCGACGAAGGAGGTGTATCCATTCATTATATTGGAATTCGTTCAGTGTTCCTCTTTTTCGTTTTTCATCTGTCTGTCAATTAAGTTTTTCAATTTCCGGTAAAACTTCAATGAACTTGACTGCGGGGGATATTTTTGTTCGTGTGTGCGTTTTGATGTCGCGTCGAGCGTCGCGCGGCACAACCGCACCGCCACCGCCAAAAGCGATTTCTTTTAACAAATTTTAAAGATGTTATCAGAGAGAAAATCAAACGAAACTAGTATCTCCCTCCTGTGGCGTAACAGAGATCCAAAGAATTGGAGTTGATCGTCCCTAATTTTGGTCATACGGCCGGCTGGGCGGCCAATCAATTTAATCTCTGGAATGTTGCCCACAAATTAAACAAAAAGAAGAAGAAAAAGAAAACAAGTTGGTGCACAAAGGCCATCATTAAGAGGGAAGTTTTAATTCACTTCATTTTTTCTTTTGTAAAATATGAAACTGGGTCAACTCTTCTTCTTCTTATTTATTATTGATGCACAGGGCTTCACAATGGGCTAAGTTGCAGCAATTTACTTTCAAAATGGCAAGTGTATCTAAAGAATTATAATGTAGCTGGGTGCGTTCTCATTCATTTGTTGTTATTCCATTCATTAAGTTTCAGCGTTTTTTTTTTTTTTTTTTTGAACAAAACTGAAGACCGCCACAAATCACAATTTAATTAAAATCATTTTTGAAAGATTTATTTTGATCTTCGTTGGAGGTGGTTGTATTTTAATTTAAGAATAAGAATAACCAAAGAGGGGGGAGGGGGGTGTATTCCCGCACAGAATTGTTTGTATGTTCTGTCACTTTGAATGCGTGGGGGTGGCAGCAAGACGCCACCGCCGCCGAAAAAATACAAACCAACAATTTAGAGATAAAGTGTTTCTTTTGTTTATATTTTTGCTTTTATGAGTAATTAAGTGAGGAACAGAGTATTTCGGTAATTACATGTGTTTTTGAGAATGTTTACGCATCGCATAATTACTTTATGTGTGACAGTTACAAAAGCGAAACGAATTAATTAAGTGTTTTGGCGAAGTGTGCATTTAAAAATGTTTTACGATTTATTGTGCAATCGGGTTGATGGTTAATGGAACCAAAGCTTGATTGCAATTTTTGAATGATAAATTGAACTTGGTTTGGCCCTACCAACATATACTCGGTGTCTTGTGATGTACACAGGCGGATCACGAGTTTGAAGCAGACAAAAGGGAGAGCAGTGATCCTTGCGAGATCAAAATAAGGATACAACCGTTACGTAAGTTATTATGTCTGCCCGTAACGTGGTACTTTGGGGTTCGAATCCTGGAAACATTCGGCTACCGAATGAATATTTATTTCTCAGTACTGTTTGGCATCCCTTTAATCTTTCTGATGAAGGTTTCTTGGTCAAAGCGAAAAACTATTTTGATGTACAATGATAGAATAACAACGCTCAAATGACGCGATTGATCACTCCGTGAGTGCATAGACACCTCCGGTGATAAGAGAGGTTTCATTCTAAAACCTGACAAGGAATAGTACTATTAGCATGTGACGTACCGTAGTCACATGTGTCTAATGCCTGAACCACAATGCCGCTTTAGCTTCGGTTTCGGCAGACGATTGTGAGCTCAATCATAGGAAAACAGTACTTCCTATCATATTGTCGCTTCAACTTGGATGTACAACGCAACGTTACGTGACTACAAATCAAATCAAAAGATCGGTTTGAGAGTAAAAACCAACAACAAAATCGTAAGATCAATTTAAAGCGGTCGCACGTAACAGGGTTGAAACAGAAACGAAGCGTAATTGTGATTTAGGCTTTGACTTCCATCACGGTTTAACTGTCTAACCATAAGAAAGCAATACATCCTATTTTACTTCGTAATAACGTTAGTTATTGTGTTAGATAACGTAACGCAGCTCCAATTCCAAGCAGATAATTTGCACAGATCGAACTTTTCCCCACTTTGACAATTCACTAAAATGAAATAAAAACACACTCTATTAAATGTGTAACGTAACGTAAATTAACTGTAATTTATAACTCTATTTTATGAAATTGCTGCTGCTGCTACTCCTAACGCAAATAGAAATGGAGTAGATGTGGAAGAAATGGAAATTCTCAACAGATTTTTGTGACGTAACGTAGTCATGAGAGTTTACACATCTACTTACTTGTTCATGTGTTGGATAAAGTAGCTCATCTCCAACTCAAAGCAGATGATTCGCACAGATTCAACTTTTTCCCCCTTTGACGATTTACTAAAACTAAATAAAAGCAGAGTCTACTTGATGCGTAACGTAACGTAACCTGACTGGTTGCAATTTATAATATTTTATTAAATTGCTGCTGCTGGTACTCCTACCGCAAATAAAAAAAGAATGGTTGTGGAAGAAATGGAAACTCTCAACAGATTTTTAATATTTGTGACGTAACGTAGTCATGTGAGTTGACGCATCTTCTGATGATCTGATCTCATGAATGGTTTCATTGAGAATTTAAGTATATGAGGAACATTAAATCAAACTATCATGAACACGTAACGTAACGTGTAACGTGTGCAATACTCTGTTTTCCGTTGTATGGTTTGTACTTAGCGATTTTGATTATTTCATAAGGCTATTTCGCTTAGAGTACAATAAGTTATGCCCTATATTTCGTGTAGATTCTACCCTCTGTGATTATACTTCTAAGTGACACCTTTCAGATTTGTATCCTCAACAGTCTATATAAACCTCTGAAAAACCAACCAATTGAGAACACTTTACTGGTCTCCATAGACCACTTGTATGAATCGATTTTCATTCTTCCTCATATTTCATAATCTCATAATTTTCGATTCTCCACTTGAAGGTAGCTTTAAATAGTTGGGAATGACCCTTTTAACACATAAGCCATTTGCCATGCAGTAGACGTACACATACCACACATTTTAAGTGGTGTTAAATTTCTATAGTTCTACTTGTGCCTTCAACATCTTTATCTCCTACCTGCAGGCTCGTGCAAGAACTGTAAAGTGTAGGCCTATTAAACTTGCAACGTGCAGGTGAAAAGGAAGCTTGTTTTTTTCATGAGATTGCATAACTGTAACAGAGTTATGTAATCCCAAAGTTCTAACTAGGTCTTCTAAACTTTTCCCTTTATTTGGGTCAATTATATCTAGTCCTAGAATTCATTTCTCCATCCATCCAGCACACCATACATGCTTTCATTTTCGAATGAGCAAAGTTACATGAAAGTGAAATACGGGCTAAAAGGACGGAAAAGCCCCAAGAAGACACAATCCACATGGGTGCATCCGAAAGGCTTTAAACGTTAACGCGCCCTGCGATGCACAACCACCACCTTCTGGCATGCATTTTTCACAGTATGCCATTTCACAGAAGGTATTATGCAATTTTAAATTGAAAATTAATTTCAATTAAAACTCAGCAAAACATCGCGTGTAAAATGCTTTCTGTCTTTTTTTTCTCCCTATGCCGCCAGCCGCCACCCGTTCTCTCTTCTGTGACTTAAGAGGAGGCTTTGAATAAAAATTTTATTAAGAAACCGATGCGATTCGTTGACTCTCTGCTGGGCTTTTAAATTTTCCTCTTGATATACCTCTTGTCGCCTCCCTGGGTTATGATCACGAACTCATAATGAAATTTATGAAAAGAAACGAACAACAAAAATAAAACTTAATTGAAGTTGAAAACTATACTATAAACGAAATGGAGGACACACAAAAGAAGAATATATATGATTTGCGGCAGCTCGGCTTATATACAGATGTGCCAGCAGCTAGCACATGTTTGACCCAGTTTCACGACGGGAACATGGAAGAGGCATTATTAAGAATTAAGGAAAGGGAGAGGTGCATTTTGGTAGATCGATGACCTGAGTGTTGAAAATGAGGAAAAACCCTTCGAATAACTTCGAAAGTCTTGCTGCTACTGCTGCTGCTGCTGCTGCTGGTCTTTATTTGCTTGCCACTTGAGTTAGTATTTAACCAGGGAGAATGGGAACACTGGCTAGGTGGGATGCGTCTACATTAAAAAAAAAGAAGGAAATAGTTGGTATTGCCACTCATAGAGTTGTGCAATAGATTGTAGGTAAATGGATGGTTTTTAGGATTTATCCAACTGTTGGCACTTTGAAATAAGTTTTATTTTAAAAGACCGACCGATTTTCATAAGAGATTTTCGTCATAAAAGTGGAGCATCCATTGGGGAATGGGGAACATCTCAATAAGAAATTGAGTTGAAGAAGCACGTAATCGGTGTTCTATTAATTTTATTAGGTTTTTATAAAGAGGACTTATCTTTTGTGTTATAAGCGTTCAGAGTTCATGTATTGCAATATATTCGGGTAGTTGGGAAATCTGTTCGTGGAATTCCTAAACTTTTATCGGAAAAAGACGAAGGGTCTTCCATGGCAAAGTTTCTATTGAATAATTTTTGTATACCAGATACGGCAGTTTAAAGGTGGGCTGTCTTGTGCAAAAACTCTACTCCATCAGCAAGTAAAGAAACCATTTAATGTCTTACAAAGTGTTGCGATTCGATGCCAAAACAGAAAAACATGGTTGTCAACAAGCAACATAACCGACGACAACCACCTCATTATTATTTTAAATCTAAAACGATCAAATTTAATTTTTTTCAATTGAAGTAATGTCCGGTCATACGCGGCGTGGCTCTCCCTGGGCTCTCAGTCCTAAATTATGCAAGTGACTTGACCAATGCATATGGCACCGGATAATTTTCAACGTGTGGGCGCGAGATATTTTCATTATTCTATTCGGACGACACGACGCCATTGTCATCGCCCCTTAAAATACCCTCTGTTGCATCATTTTACTCACTCACGTTCGGGGAAATATTGTGTTGTGAATAATCTTCTAACAATGAAGGCGCGTATGTGTGATTGTCATCGAAGAAGAGGGTCCCATTTGCACCAGAAGTAGCAGCAGTATCAGCTAAAGTAGCAGTCGTGCATCTTATTGGTTGACATTTACTTACACTCTAGAGAGCGATGCAATAGAAACTGATGTTCATGTCCAGACGTCAGACAGACTGACGCTTACTCGAGATCGTGGTCATTGTCACAAATCAACTGCAACGGGAATCACTAGCAGTTTATCCGAAGAAAATAAAAACTAAACAAACTTCGCCCTCATTAAATGGCCGCTTGATATTCTTGACACGTCAGTGACGACACTGACATCCGATTCTATTTTGACTTTATTCAATAGATAGAGTTGAGTGCAGTTCCTTTCGATTTTCTTCTCTTTTTTTTTTCAATTCTATTAGTTTCATTTGGTAGAGCCAGGAGAAGAAGAAAAAGAAGAAGCCGATGATAATGAAGGATAAGGTGGGTGGAAGTTCTACACATTTATATTCATGCGGTGGCAGTTTAAACATTTGAATATTAATTCGACGAGTCATTTCAAAGTCAAATCTCGATTTGAACGGTGAATAATACTTTGGCTTTGCCATTATACCTTTTCGATTGTTCTTATGTGTGTCTCTCTCTTGAATTGAGTTGTGATCTTATCTGAAAGATAAAGAAGTGGGCTTACGAAAGGAAACTTCAAATACAAAAATCAGATTTCATTGAAAGTGGGTTGAAATGAGTCTTTAAAATAAACACTGACTAGAAGGAAATGCAAACAAGTGTGAGTCTATTGACACTTTGAAGTGACTCTTTGATATTTTTGGCGATAGGAATCGAAATATGGGTTCATGGTCTTCACGTGCCGATGAAGTCGGACGAACGGTCTGTCGGCTTTAACATAATTGTTTTGTTTAGGTTCGACGGTTTTGGGTTCTTGATTGAAAGTGTACTACTACTACTACCTACTCCTACTGTTTTTATTCGTGCAGAATTGTTAATCTGATTTTTGTATCAAAGTCTCATAGAAACCGCTTTTGTAACGTTTGAAATGAGATATTTGTTCACTAGAAAGGGGTATTGTACCATAGACTTTGAATGGCTTAAGAACTTGTTGGTTCTGTAAAATGGACAGGAGTTACGAAAAGAATTTTTTATTTCGTTGTTAGCATACAAGTTCTAGAGGTAAAGAATACTAAAATCGCAGCTAAATCGCTACTAAAAATTGACAGCCATTTTGTAATCTGTCATGTGATTTATTTTTTGTTTGGTTTGCTATTTTCGTGAAAGCATTGAAGCGGGCCGTCCGATGAACACATGCGTACAAATTGTCTCAACAAAATCACTGTTGACACCGATATTTACATAATTTCTAGCTTTGGACCTGAGAGTTGCCTCCTATTCCAATTTTTAAATCGGGTTCCAAAAACAATGTAGAAAACTAGAGAGGAATTTGTAAACTATCTGCAGTTCCTAAGTTTTTTGAAAGCCTTGTCAAAAAAAGCTTGATTTCTTGGTGAAGGAACTTATAAGTGGTACGTAACATGGGCTCATCTCGGGAAGATCAACAATCGCCAATTTAACATGTTTCTCTTCTTTCGTTGTTGACGCTATTGAAAGCAAATATCGAGTAGATGTTATTTATACCGATTTTAGGAAAGCGTTTGATTCGGTTTGTCACAAAATACTGCTTCAATCCACTTAGGCCTCCTTCAATGAATCTGTTTCTTCCTCATAAGAAGGTTTCAAAAAGTCAAAATTGACGAATATACCTCAAGGCAGATAAAATGTACCTCTGGTGTTCCACAGGGTAGTCATCTAGGCCCTCTACTGTTTATCATATTTATTGATGATATTGTTGACTGTGTTAACTTCAGCAAATGCCTCATATACGCAGATGATCTAAAACATTTTCTGAAAGAAAAGAGAGGTTACTCTATAAATGATTGTCAAAAACTCCAATTGGATATTGATATTGATAATCTCATATCCATGTATGTTAAATTGCTTGAATCTTAACACCAAGAAATGGTTTTGTGATTTCTCTGTCAAGAAAGCGTCATAAACTTGAGTTTTTATATTATCTGGATTGCAACCCTCTTCAACGAACTGAAAAATTTAAAGATTTGGGCGTAATTTCTGACTCCAAATTCTGTTTTACACCAACAACAGATTTTACTAGCCCCTACACCCTTGTATCTCTTTATATCACACTAGTAAAACCCAACCTAGAGTATGCAGACATCATCTGGAACCCTCACCAACAATCTTTTTCAGATCGAATTCAGAAAATTCAGAATAGGTTTACGAAGTAGGTGGTACCCGTGGCGTAATGGTTAGCATGTCCACCTGCTAACACAGAGGTTCGAGGTTCGAATCCCAGCAGAGGCAAATTGCAAAAATGTTTTTCCACGGGTATCGCCTTTCGCGAGGAATTGGCAAGTCCTCCGTTAGTAAATTCATTGCCATGAAAAGCGCATTCTCAATTAGCCGTTCGGAACCGGCGAAAAATTGTAGGTCCCCTCCATTCCCTGACAAGGGATGGTTGTGAGAAATGTGCTAGGCCCAGGGGCTCCTCGCTCTGTTGCGCCACCCTATTTATTTTTATTTATTTACGAAGTATGTATTTAACAAAATGCGATGATGTTTTCATCCAAATTCCACAGCTAGGCAAATTTTTGGCACTAGGGCCTTTTAGGTTTTTTGTAATTTGGTCATCTTTTTTTTCAATCTTGGTTTCGTTTTTTTTGCTTCTTCATTTGCTTTGCATTTCCTTCTTTTCAAGCTCTATTTCTTCTCATGCTTTGGCTTTGCCCTTTGCTTTTACTTTTTTCCTTCTTCCTTCTGATTATTCTCCTTCTTCAACTACTGCTTCTTGTTTTTGTTCTTTATTTCCTTTCTTTTTGCTTTTTTTCCTAGATTTTTTTTATCTTCTCTTAGAAAACTAATGCAATCCTCTTCTTTCCTTCGGCCATTAATCACCAAACTCTCATTGCTTTAATTTTTGTTAAACCAAACAAAGAAATATTTTCTATTGTACACTCTACACAAAATCACCTTTGCAGTGTCATGATATTTTTCGGCCAAAATATAAACAAACATCACCATTACGATGGTGTTCCCCAAGGTAGCCTTTTTGGACCTCAATTTTTATATATACATTCAAAATTTGTGTATCATTGTATTTTTTGACTCGACTGGCCTACTGTTCAATAAAATTATATAAGTTCTTCTTTCGTAGAAAAGTTTCTATACCCGAATGACTCACAAAACACGAACGACTTCCATCACAATTCACATCACTCCAACCGCATTACGTTCGTCTTTGATATTTCCACATGAATACGAGTATCACGGTCATTGGAATAACTTCTATAACAAAACCGCGAAAGTCCTATTAATATTTCCTAAGAGTACAAAAACGCTTTGTATCTTTTTTATTCATGAAGCGTAGCAAAGCTTCTTCGACGAATTAGATTCCCCGATTGAATCAGTTTATTGTTCTTTTGTGGTAGCTCTTCATTGATACGATATTAAAATCCAAAATTAGAATATTTTTTATTATTCTTCTGTTTTGATGGTTTAGTTCTGATAACGTAACAGTTTACCTCAAACGTAAGTCGTAAAAAAGTATAGAAAATATTTTACTCCAAAGGTGAGTTTTACAGTTGCGCGTATCGATACTTAAACTCTGTGTATGGAATAGTTTTTGTTTTTTTATTTTTATTGAAATTCATTTGCTGTCTTCAGTCCAGGCCCTGTGCCTGTGGTCTTTTAGTAAATTTGTCACGATTGTATTATTTTTAACGAATACTTAATTGAATTTGCTTTTCAAATACATAATCTGTTTAAGTTTGTACTAAATGAAGGATTTTTGTTCTTTTCGTTTCAGGTAAAATGTTTTATTCTGTTGTGGGGTTTTAGTAAGAAAGCTTTAATTGGTTTACGTAAGTGTAATTTGAAATATTGTCAAAGGAGGAAGTCATACATGAGTCCTGTTTGAGTGATAGCCAAATGATTTTTATTGGAACGAAATGTTTTTTGAAAATGTGATTGGAAACGCCTTCTTAATAAAGAACAACAGGCAAACATTCAGTCATGAAATGAATGATTTGAATGTGAATTGAATGATTTGAATGTGAAATTAATGAAATGAATGTGAAATGAATGTGAAATGAATGTGAAATGAATGTGAAATGAATGAAATGAATGTGAAATGAATGAAATCAATGAAATCAATAAAGTCAATGAAATCAATGAAATGAATGAAATTAATAAAATCAATGAAATGATTAAAGAAATGAATGAAATGGTGAATAAAATGATGAATGAATGAATGAAATGAATGATTGGAACCAAATGAATGAAACTATTGCAATGAATGCAATGAATGAAGTGAAGGAAAGTTATGAAATGAATGCAGTGAATGAAGTGATTGAAATGAATGAAATAAAGCCCATAAATTATTGTTTTTCTTATACCCAGTGCTATGTCAAATCAGTATTTACATTTCTAATTAATTTCTCATATGAATAACTGGCCGATTTCCGAAAACAATCAATCATATGCTTCAATAGTTCCCAATACTGGGTCCACTCTTCACAATAATATTTACTGCCCATTCCACAAGTCAAAACAAATAACAAACTGTCAATGCATATTAAAGAGGAAGCTGATGGAAATAAACACCACCCATTGGCAATCCACTGCTCTATACGTCAAAATAAACAAAATATCGTGGTCATCGAACTTTGTACACACTCAGAGCAAAGCATCTCTCTTCGCAGTCAACCATTGCGCGTTGTTCTGCTCCAGGCAATAAACAAAAACAAAAGATATCCTTCCTTATCCTCCAACATGACACATTTTCTTTTTTTGAGAGTTCATTGTCCGTCCCATCCATAACCCAACCACCATCATGGCCCAACATTCGAACTCTCGGAAATCCTTGAGTTCTATTATTTATTCACCCCAAATCTCACTGCCTGCCAATTGTTCAAGAAAGTTTATGGGCAAGGATTTGGAAAGAAAATGAATAGAAAATAACAGTCCTGATTTTGGTTCATGAACTTTTCAAGAGGGTTTTGATTTATGTACAGAAAGACTAAAGAAACTATAAGTGGGATAGCTAGAATCTTGAATTGAAACCAAATCTAAGTTTGTTTTTTTTCGTGTTTTTCCAATCTCTTTGATGACAACCGTAAACAAACACTTGAGCCAGACAGTGACTAAACACGTACGATACACATTTGGAAATCGAAGTTAAAACATTTAACCGTGTACGGCTGTTTTTATTAATCATCACTTGATTAAAAGCCATTGTTGACCAAATTGGGCTTGATACGTAGGTTAATGTGGCTCCTAAGACAGTTTCGCATCGAAAAAGATAAACTAGACACATCAATTTGGTAAATTTGAAGCGTAAAATCAAATTGACACCTCCTAAATTGGAGTTTAGATGATGAGTTGGTTGAGAGTGGGCCTTTATTGAAACGTCAAATTTTGGCAACGCCAACAATATTTTCGATTTGTTTTTTTCGCATGATTTCTTAGAGCGTATTTCAAATACATACATTTCCTGTTATTGTCACCAATTTTGTATGAAACGAACGAATAAACAATTCACATTAATCGTTCCCTTGGGATTGGATGGAGGAGCGCATTCCGCAGTATTCATATTGTTTGCGGTTCTTTTTGCATTTTGCATCGCATCGTGTGGTATCTTTGAAGTTGAACTGTGTTGAGGTGGATGTTTTGCGTGTTTATGTTTCAGCGCTCTACCTCAAAAGAACTTTTTGACTTAAGTTTGAAGAGCAGAGTTTTATTCTTATTGTACTTCACACGGGGGATTATCAGAAAATATAATAAGCATTTGCCAACGATGAAGTCATCTTGGTTCCACGTCGGAATTATCTTTTTGTTCTTCATGTGAGACTGCTGGAGGTAAATTCCTAAGCGATGACGAGACTTTTAGCACTTGAATGATGGGAAGGATTTGCTAAAGAACATTGAGACTGAATGTCTGCTACTTTGGCTCTTCAGGTGTCTTTGTGTTGCGTGTAAGTCCGCATGGTAGAGTAGGAACAAAGTAGAAGGTAATCGGTTCATGGGACATGCTTGCCGGGACATGCCATTTTAAAAGGTTTGCAGTTTTGTACCTGAATTGTTAAGGGAGACGGACTTAACAAAATACTGACATTTTGTTTAGCTTACTGGAATTGAATATTCGTCTCATGAAAAGTTTTACTTGCTCTGCACTAGAGGCTTGAATTGAATGTTAAAGTAGGAGATCCTGATGAAGATCAATGATCACTTTTCACACAATAAGTTTTTTCCGATGAGCTAACAGTCCCTTAAGTGTAGCCGATTGTTTTATTTTAACACAATCGTGTTCATGTCTTTGGGCAGTTTGATTCAATTTCATAAAATCAACATGTGAAATGTATCGAGTCAATTTACAATATCCGTTCGATCACTGATCGACACTGATGGAATTAGGGGACTACACGTCTGTCTTATGGTATCCAGAGTAAACCTCCCGGCCATCCAGTGGAAGCGAAACAATTACATGTTTTTTCTTCTCTTTGAAAACTCTAAAAACCCTCTGTTGCCGCCGAAAGACTTTCCGAAATTCATCCTATTGCCCGTCCTTCTGTATTTTTTTACCTTGCCTTTAACTACTTCAGTACATGATATTGGAACTATAGTTAGTTGATCAGTGGTCCCAAAAAAATTTACAAAAAATTACACTTAATTTCCCACGACAAACTCGATTCGACACGAAGTGTCATATTAGGCAGACGTCTCGAATAATCATCAAAAACTTAACAAGCCTAAATTATTGGCATCTGCTTTGAATAAAGCAAAAAGGCTGATCAAAACATCATCTTCATTTCGTGATGAAAAAAACTGCTACGCAGTAGATGCTGTCGTTACTACAAAAAATAAAATCAACAAAAAAACAAGTGGCGTCAGAGTTATTCCGTTTCAGGCGAATAATGAAAAACTTTTGCATAATTTTTTTTTTCCCAAAGCAACAGCAAGGTGTTGATTTGCGGTGAATTTCAACCCAAAAAATTGCGCCCCATATGCGGGGATGGCCTCATTTTGGCAAATCAATCCAAGAGAATCAACACTTTTTTATCTTCTACCCAAGCTTTTGTAAGTCTCGTCTCTGGATGACGCAAAATAACTTGAAAGAAACCAACATTACCGCACACTAACCTTGGCATTCGTTTTCTTTCATTAAATGTGTCGCTTACAAAATAACCCATGAACTCAATGCAATTAACACCTTACCAGTCTACAGCTTTGTTGACAAAGTGATGTCCCATAAGGTTGCTATCTGTGACCTATATTTTTTTTATTTTACTTTTTTTCCTCTTAGTCTTACCTCAGCACCTATAACAAGAAGCACATAGTTTTGTCTTCTGTCGATAAATTAGTTGGATTTCATTCCAAATTTTCCGTTACAAGTTACAAGCCAATGTAACAAAAAAAACTCACACTAATGACATATGCATGAATTTTATATTTATCTCTATCCACACTAATTTTGCCGGCTGCTTTTTTTATATTTTGAATTTTTTTGTAAACCTCTTTTGCTGCATTTCACACATCCGATCGAGGTAAAATTACGTTATGTTTATTACTCATCGGTGTTCGTGAATAGATCACCGTTGGTTGGCGTGGTCTTTTGGTTTATTATTTGTAAATGGGAATGACTCAGGCTTCAGAAATCTCTCGCCACGATGGAATGGTGGAGCACATGAAGTTAAGATCACACTGAAAAAAGGGATGCAGAGAGTAGAGAGATTGTAATTTATGGCATATTGATGGATTATTGTTTTTGTCTTTTTTGTGGAATTTTTAAAGCCTTCACTCAGGTGGATGAGCATTCTGCGGCGCGGCGGCGTGATTACGATTTATGATAGAAACAGCAATGGTTCGGTGTGGAAAATAAAGCTTTGCTAATCGGCTTTGCAAGTTCAATGTTATCAAACGGGGTGATGGCTGAAATGTGCACAAATATCTATTTGACTGACTCAGTGGCAATACGGATTGAAATTCTGCACGCGTTCTACATGAAGTATATTGTTTCTTTTCAAAAATCGGTTTACAAGAAGCAGCTACATGGTTAGCGGATGAGTTAAATGAGCTAAACGAAACAAAAAAAGATTTTTCAGTTAAAGACCATACTTTAAATTAGTCTATGAAGGCCATGACCACGACCCTTGAAACGCTAAGCAAATACATTCTGGAATATTTTCCTGATCGTGTTCCGTTGTCGTTAGGCGTTAGGCGTTAAACGTCAGGCGTTAGGCATTGTAGTTTTCTTTGTCGTCACTGAAAATTTTTATTATTGATAAAGTAGAGATAATTTGAATGAGTGATGCCAAGACCTTAGGTTTGCTTCTTTCACTTTTGTTCGATGGTTGACAAAAATTCGCAAGTTTAACATTTTTCTGATAAAGACTGGTATTCAAATTCTAAAAAAGTTAAACTAGTCAAATATTGGAGTGCTCAGGTAAATAGCTTTGACAAAAATCAACTCTTTTCGAACACTTTAATTCATCTTCTTTTTCATTTCCGGCGTTGCGAGTTGTGATCTTGAAGCGATCACAACTCTCCCGCTTTTCCGCTTCACACTAGTGATCCTCCTGTGGGGTACGCCGCGTTGACCTCAGAAAGCGTCGGCAAGCCTCCCGGTTTTGGATTGTTCCATGTCTGAGGCCAACCAAATGCTGTTGATTTTGCATTTGCTTGTACCAGGAGTGTTTTGGCCTGCTTTTTCTTTTTCGTAGCGAATTTGTTGAAACGTTGTACGATATTGCCTTTTGGACGGGGTTCTGCGGATCTTCCCTTTGAACATGACAATACCAACTGAGCCGGTCGTGCTGAATTTTGTCCAAGATGGTGCTTTTGACATGAAGGCTTCCACGGATCTTAGTACTTCTAATTCGATCAAGCTTTGTTACTCCTGCTGTAATCCGAAGCATCTTCATTTCGGCTGCCGTCAATTTGCTCTCATACTTTTTGTACATTGTCCAACTTTGTGAACCGTATGTTAGAGCTGGACGGACAACTGCTGTGTAGAGTCTTCCCTTCAGCTTAGGGGACATTTTTCGATCACAGAAGATAGCGGAGTTTTCTCGCCACTTCATCCACCCTACGCTTACTCGATGAATGATGTCATCATCACAAGTTGCTTCACTATTGATCATAGATCCCAGATATTTAAACTTTTAACACTTGGGAAGCACCATTCCATTCAAATAAATGTCTGGAATAGGCTTGTCTGGATCAGAAAAAGGGTAGCACAGGTATTCAGTCTTTTTAGCGCTAATACGGTACCCATTTCCTTCCAGAACATCAATCCAAACGTCAAGTGCTCATAATTTTAACTCATAAAATAAAAAATAAATATAACTGACATAGTGATACCAGTTGATGTTGTTAAAGCGCCAGACTATTATTTGGGAAATCGATGTTCGAATATCGACATGACCCCATTACGCTCTTCCGTATCAATCGCAGCCGCCGAAGCTTAAACTGGAATTAAAAGTGCTTTATAACCCAGTCTTTCGAAACTAGTAGGAAATTGTAGCTCCCATCCATTTGTTACAAGATTGGTTAAGGGTAATGCATGGGAACTACTAATATAATACGTATTTTTTTCTTTTGAAGTTGTTGTATTCGCTCTCTGTTGAGAGAAGTGCATTGAGATCCTAACTTCACCGTCTAGTGCTAGTCTAACCAGCTTCAATGGAAAAAGGGGACTATAAAACTATAAAAGCTTTTTAATAATCCTTGTGTCACGACTTTTAACAGAATAAGTTGATAAATCGTGATTTATTCGTTTCAAGGAACAGGTCGTGCATATTGCTCTCATCTACTATAGATAATAACTTGATCTTAAAAAGGGTCTTCAATTATATGTGAGACTCCACAAGGTTGAAAACTAAGGCGTGTTTTTTTGTTAATGTTCTTCTCTTTTAAGTAATTTTTAACAGTTACTGTAATTGATATACAGGATGGGCTATCTAGTGGCTTCTTTTTAAATAATGGGACACTGAAAGCTGATTCCCACTGTCAATCTTATTCATATGTAGGTGACACTTAGATCTATATTAACTTTTGTTTACATTTCTTATTCATCTATTTTTTTAATTTAAAACCCACGAGTGTGGGATTCGTTTTGTCTGCCTATGAGTGATTTTAGCAAGGACTTAAAATGAATGAATAAATAGGGTGGCGCAACTGTGCACGGTGCCCCATGACCTAACGCATTTGTTACAACCATGCCTTGTGAGGGAATGGAGGGGACCTACAATTTTCCGCTGATTCTGAATGACTAATCGTGAAATGCAATGAATTTACTATCGGAGGACTTGCCAATTCCTCCCGAAAGGCGACAACCATTGGGAAACATTTTTGTTTTCTATTGAACGAACCTCCACGAATCATTAGGTACGTCTCAGTCTTAATAATATGACTTGATAACTTTGATTGGTGGCAAATTAAGTCCGTAGAAAAACTTTAGCCGGGCATTGTTGAGGACGTACTTAACACCTTACCACTACTGTGGGGATCGATAATAGAATGAATTCAATGAGTTAAATTAAACACAAATTAATTTTCTTGTTTGCAGCCTCTAATTTATTAGTAATTGTTCTTTTATGCATAAAATATACTCTCAAAGTTCATACAATTATTGTTATACCCACAATACAACGCGCACATGTTTCCAACTCCACCTTTGCACTTTTTAGTGACACGAGGCAAACAACAAAAGCAGCTCAAACGCACTATCAGCGTAAAGTATGGTGTAGTAGACCTTGAAGTCAGAAATTGAATATTTTCCTTTCTTTGGGTTTGCAGTCTTGTACCGGTTTGGTGGACAGCACCATGGTGATAAAGAGTCCGCAGTCGAGCTGTAGCTTATACTTGGTCCTTCGAGCCAAATTTATAAGACCAGCGGATACAGGAGCCATTTTTGTAAAAATAAATATATTACTATAAAACACCAAACGAAGGAATCTAGTTCAGTAATGTCTGGCAATCATCATGGCCGTTTTCACACTCGTAAATCGTGACTCATGAAATCTAAGCTGACATTTATTTCCACGTGTACATATAGCCAATGAAAGTCTCCTACTTTCTCAAAACACATAATTTTTGAAATCTAACAAAGCCAGCAACCTCACCACAGGAATCGTACGATTTCGGGCTTGGAAAACAAAAAAGAGAGTATCATATACGCAATCGCAATGAATGCATCACAACAGAAAGTGGAAACATGTGCACAATTTTATCAATCGTTGCAAATTTTGATACTTTCTTTTTGGCATTCGCAATACGAAATGAAGTCTCCTTATTCCAAACAAAACACTTAAATTAAAACTTGATTGTCCAAGAAAATTAGGAAACATCTGGCTGTGGCGCCACAGACTGCTTGTTTCTAAAAATACCCATTTTCGATGCATGAGAGTGAATAAAATGAATTGCAATGCAAATGCATGAGAGTGAATAAAATGAATTGCAATGCAAATTAGTCACATGTTGCAGCACCGAAAATACCACACACCATCAGCTCACCGCCAACCTATTAAAATGTATTTTGGCTTTACCATTCGAGTCCTCAAAAATAGAGCAACAACGATGGCAGACGGAGGTTTAACCTTGCAAAGAAAAAAAAACGTTTTGCTAACATACGACTATACCCACTTCTGCGTGCATTATGAACTACTTGTTGGGCCATTTTGGACTTTGCCGCCATATCATGCTGACTAACATCTCATTTTTAGTCGGCAGCGTAGTCGTCGTGAGTGGTAAATTTGCGTAGCGAACCCTTAAGCAATCAAAATTCATTAAGTTCATTTGTCTTGTCAAAGAACCAAGTAAAATAAGATGAGAAAAAATTAACCAAAAAGTAATAAAAGTTGAGTCGAGAAAAAACCTCAAGATCTCGAGCTCGACGATTCATCGTGGTCACAGTCATCGTCGTCGGTCGTTTACTAATCGCACTCATGTGTGAAAAAAAATTGTTTTTGTTTGGCCTCCTTACACCGCCTTGTGGCCACCCCACGCCCGTTGCCGTCGCCGCCAGTTTACTCGAGGTCAATTAGTGTATTTAAATTAGCATTTTGTTTAGTTAACTTAAGGATGGACGTCAAAAAGATGTGGATGTTTGTGTGGTATTTGTTTTTGTTGTTGGAAGTTGTGCGGTGCGCGCCCCTCCTGTGTGTCAGTGTCATTAATCTGCATCTCATCAATCACTAAAGCTGCGTATGGGGGAGAGACAAGGCGATTGTTTACACAAGACGTGGTTATGACAACTGCACGTCTCGCTGCCATCCGTCAAAGGAGTCGACGTTGTTGACGTCTTTGAAAGGAAGTCATCATATAATGAGTGTGTGTGTGTGAACGGAATGCACGCCAAAGTCAATTAACCCTTTCATTCTCCCTTCCTCCCCCTTTTTGTTTTTGTTTTTGTCTTGAGGGCATAAGATGACGGATGTGAAAAAGGAGAGAGAGAAAATACAACACACAAAAGATCTCCAATGCGTGAGAATTGCTTATTTTTATTAAATTGAATTGAATTCACCATTGCGTATAATAACTCACCAACACTTGAGTTGGCTAGAAGAAGAGAAAACCTCACACGCTGTTGTTAGCAGATAGAAATTAGGTTACGGTCACACTTTTGTTGTTACTATTTTGTAATTTAAAACCCAAAATAGAGACGTTGGCGACGACGACGACGATGGTAACGACTACGTTGACGATGGAGAACCAGTGAACATGCTGGCAAAACATAAATCTCTTTTTGTCCCCCGTAAGCGTTAAAACAATGTTATGTACCTATCTAGTATCTACCAAGAAAATCCACCTCCCACCACACAACACTTCTGCTGTCACACTAGCATCAAATTACACAGTGCCAGAGTTTTCCATTTGCTTAATTTGCGTGAAAATGCACATATTGGTTGCATTGCATGGCATGTAGATGAGAGATGGGTGCAATGCGATGATGACCATCAAAACGCTCACCACCTGGTGGCGCGGTTTGCAGCTATAGTATAGTTTGTATGCATTCGAGAGAAGGGGATTAATTCACGGATTGGTATAGAATTACAAAGTTTTTCACCTTCACCCCAACCGCTGAACAATTTTTTCCACTCACACACTGCGCCCGCTGATAGAAAAGACATCATTTTACATATTACAGATCCAATTTCATGACACGACCGACGACGACGACACAACAATGCAGTTGTTTACTTTACTTTGTGTTTCATGGAAAAAAGGTTAAAAGTTTTATCGACCGAGTTTTGTTTTGGTTTGTTTTTTTATTTCTGTGCAAATGAAGCGCATTCAAGGTAAGGTAGCCAAATTTGATTGACAGCCATGGTGACAGGCAGTGGCAAAAACGATGACAGCATTGTTGCATCTTGCACACAATTGACAGATGATTTGATTACAGTATTTTTGAGATTTGATGAAATTTAATGGTTTTGCAGAACTCAATATCCATGGAATCACAATTCACTGACCCTGCAAGACTCAAACCAACTGAAATCTTTGGTGTGCTTTGTTTTCACATTTGGGCTTGGGCTTTTTGACAACCCCGTTTTCCATGAAAAATTAAACCAATCTCATTACTTATCCCAATTTCGATTCCATTTCTAAGACCAATTTCCTGACAATAGTAGCTTATCCCACTGAGTAATTCAAAACCGTCGCACCGTTTGACATCGCTCAATTGCGTACTTGAGGAGAAGGCCTCTTCACCACAAAGTACAAGTGTGTCATCAGATATCAGATTTCACTTCATTCATTGTTCCTGTTTCATTATCCTCTTCAATTTGAAACGACAGGAGCTCTGCTTCCCTCCTCAAGAGGATAACTTTTTATGTTAGAATATCGAACCCGGAACGTGATTCCGTACAAATTGACGACCTTTTTCTTTTGATATAAAATAGTAATTAGTCAAAATGAGTTGGGCTTTCAGAGGTAAATTTCAGACCCACTAACCGAATAAACTTCCTTACCATGCCAACAGAAGCAAATGCATATGTACATTTCAAAACAGTGGAGAAAAAATAAGAGAAGAAAAAGCCTGACTAAAACTCCCGGAAGAATTCATCCAGTTTTGCGGAAGACGCGATGAAGAGAAAAGCGAAAACCCATTTGCTAGGACTAAAGCTCATTTGTTTTTAGTTGATGTGGATGGATAGTTGTAAAGTGTGAATGCCTTTGAGGTGAGGGAACCCTGTCAATGGTGACAAATGGGTTGTGTCCTCAATTAACGAAAGCATAACAGCAGAAGGGGTAAATGCAACGCTACGATACGTTTGTTAGCGTCTCGTATTATTATATGGCGGTACATTAAAGACCGAATGTGAATTGCATTTGGATGATGAAAAACAAGAAATAAAAGTTTTCATTCTAAATGGGTTGTTGTTTCAAAGGAGGAAGTAAATGAGAGTAACCTTCTACTGAGTTCATTCACCAGGTAACTGTTTGTTTACTTTCAAAAAAAAAAGTCTTTCAAAACTGCATTCTGCAACAAGAGGTTCTAGGTTAGGAAGGTATGAGGGTTTAATGGTTTTCAGTAAACGTTATATGACATGGCTTTCTAAAATAAAAATATGCTTCACATTCAAACGATTTTTTTGTTTTTGAAAATTGGCTTGGTATTGGATAAAATTATCGAATTTGAACTAAGAATATTGAAAAATGTTGGCTAAACCTGAGGAGAGCGAGGCAGAAAGAAATTGAGAGCGAGAACAAGAGAGAAAAAGGGAAAGCTAGCGATAAAGATGAAGAAGAGCGAGAGAAAGAGAGTTAGAGCGGGAGGGAGAGTAGAGGAAGAGATAGGCTTAGAGCGACAGAGAAGAATAGGACTTAGAAAATGATGGGGAGCTAGACAGATGGATCCTCTATGGGAGAACGAGAGTGAGATGTAGCCAGAGAAAGAGATAGATATACAAAAAGAACAAGACAAAAATTTGGGGAAAATTTGAAAATATAGAGAGGGATAGGGAGAGAAATGGTAGGGAAATCGAATAAACAGCTCAGTCATGGCTCAAACTGGAAAACTTAATAATTTTATAAAAAAAAAACCTGAAGAGCTTCAAGTTGCATACGATTTTATCCAACTTCGCTTGAAATCTGTCGACCTTAGGTTGCTCTGACTCAATTTGTGCACCAGATCGAGCAGTTTGTCCAATTTTATTGAATGGGAAACAACAGACCAGTCAAAGTCTGTTAGAAGTAACTCAAAATAAAAAGTTCCGGGAACGTTAAAGCTGCTCAAATTGTAGCTTTGTTCCAAATAGACAGCCCTATCACAGATTCCATCGTAGAAAACTTCCACACGGAGAGCTAAGTTACGAACTACAAAAATTTGGGATCACAAAATCCGAATGGAATCGACGAAAGCATATCCAGTTGCCACACTAAAAACCGCCATGCTGGTTATCGAAATCAGCTGTTTAACGCCAAATGTGCAAGACCATTCACATTTTTCTGTAAAACACAACTTCTTTTGTATATAAAGACGAGGATTTTACATTCCACTTGGATTTGGTGATACCGAATCTACGAATTTCGAAATTCGTTCCACTCCGAACGGATTATGTGATAGTTACATCGGGAAACTTAGACTTTTTTCAATTACGATGGAATCTGTGATTTGATGTAGGAATTGTTTGTCTCAGTAGGGAGATTGTTTCAAAGCCTGGTTGCATACACAAAGAATAAGCGTGATGAATTAAGAAAACTAGCATGAGGGGGTACAATGCTGAAGTTCTGCCGTGGTGAACTTGTTCGTAACAAGTAAGAGGGTGTTCTTGACTAAATGATTTTTTGCGTAAATAAACAACATTTCAACTCGAGGATTTTTTGAAGTGAACAGCCAAGTGCTTCTTTATGAAGATGAGATATATGTTCGTGTATTCTAAGGCCAAAAACATATCTAACCATATCATTAAACGCTACCGAGAGTTTGTGGTAAGAAAGAGAATCTGGCTTACAATAAATGACTGATCCATAACTAATAAATGGCAAAATCAATGTCTTAATAAGTCTAACCCTTGTGTTCTTGAGTGTAAATTGCGGACAGATTCAAAGTTTGCGTAAACAACTATAAATCTGGCCCACGATGTAGTTAATGTGGTCATTTGCTGACAAGGTACCGTTTATTTTAAACCCAAGTCTGATTATTTTTTCAAAAAATTGAATCTGATTTCCCCCTAGAAAGATCGCTGGAAAAACCACCGGGTCATACATATTCTTGGCAATAATAATGGACTTACATTTATTCGGGTTGAGAAGAAGTTCCTTTTTATTAGACCAGTTCAAAATCTCTGACATGTCTTCGTTGACTCGTAGTGCAAGGCCTTCAATGAGCCCAGAAGGTCTAGACTAGATAGATAAATTTGCAAGTCATCTGCATATAAGTGTAGTTTAACATTAGTGCACACACTGACAAGGTCATTTATAAAGATACAAAACAGTATCGGACCAGTTATCGAGCCTTGGGGTACACCGGCTAAAATGTTTTTGTATTGAGAGTAACTTCTGCCAATGACAAACTTTCTGCTTCTGATTTGTTTTGTATGAGAAAATGTAAAAGTGGCGTTCATTTGACAGTTTTCACATTCCTGTTCAAAGTTCTTTGGGCAAATTTTTTTGACATGAGAAATTTATTTCCTCTTCCACGAAGAAACTTTTGTCAAAAACAAGTTGTTGTGAAAAATGCTGTTGAAATGTGTTAAATGCAATATTTTCGACAAAGGTTCAACCCCCATTAAGCGATCCCTTGAAAAAGGATGATTTTGATAAGTTAAAACTAAAATTGAACGTGTATGTGTATAAATAAAGTATACCTATGCTATCCTATCGAACCTTCAGTTATCCTTCCAAATACAACAACATTTAGGTACTCGAGTTGTTATCCAAATAATTGTCAAGGCCTGCTTCAAAAACCATTTGTCAAATAACCTCATCCTGTGAAGTTCCGTTTTGACCACTGACAAGCCAATGTCAAGCACATTCCTGTGTTCGAGCTCCTCCTTGGAAGCATTTAGTTCCACTAGCTTTACTCGATGACTAACTTGAGAATTAACCTCTTCAACCTTTTTCTTTTTTCTTCTTTTGTCTGCTCCTCCACAACAATGAAATAACATTACTTAACTCTCTGAAAGAACAAAAACTAAAAGGCAACAACCATGAAACATGCAATGACAATCCATTTGATTCTTCTTCAAATCTTCCGCCTTCTTTTCTTCGAAGCAAAACTGTAATGCAATTTCCTTTTAAAGTAAAAACACGACAGAATGCAACAAGAACTTTGTAATGAAATTACAAGAGTACCTCAGTGAAAAACGATGAATAAAACAACACAAATATGAAAATAATGAAAAAATAGGGGGAAACTGAGATGCCCCCTCGCCTTATTCCTACATACATATACCAACTTCATAACAAAGTAATTTCCGAAGAGATTCTTCTTCCCTAGAGACTTTATACTTCCATGGCACTGGCTAATTACACACAGAACAAAACAAAAAAAAGCTACTTGCTCGTCGAGTGTATACGAGGAAAAAGCGTACGCATTCATTCACTTTACAACTGACTGTTTCTTCATAATACATATTCCGTTTACCCCAACTTCTATTTATCCACATTATACAGTGTACTTGACGAACATAGCCGTTGATTTTTATTTTTGTCTCAATGTGCGCTTCCGTTTTGTCACACACATAAAAACAAAACAACTCTGCAACAACAACAACAGCAACAACAAAAACGACTAAACTATCGAGTAAAGTAAATAAATACAAAATAAAACGAATAGGTACGGGAAACGAAACGAAATGAACACAATCAGTTCATTCACCTGGACCCACGGACAGACGGACGGACAGAAGTTGATTCAGAAACTGCATGGATGATGGTGGTAGTGTTGGTGTTGGTGTTGGCTAAAAGGAAACTCGCGCGAAGAACAGAATGTGACAAAGCCCACCTTTTGTTTGTCTGTGCAAGAATTTTTCGCCATCGCATCTTCTCCTGGAGTGCGAGAGTTGAATCTGCTGGTGCGCTTCATACCTTCCTACACAACACGGCGCTATGCAACTTTGGGTATAAATGATGATGGTGGCTCCACACACACATCACTTGTACAATCACTTATTTGCACCGCTCGCAACGGGGATACAAACATATGAGTGGGAAACATAAAACAAAGAAGAGGACAAAAAAAAGTAAAACTAGGATGTGTACTTATGAATTCATCCAAAGCGACACTAGACGTGCCATGACGACAACTGCAGACTATAAAGTGTGCTAAGGACCCACATTTGAATTGTGTCGCAGTCGTCACACTGAAGTATAATGTTTACTTTTATGTAAAAGGATTACATACTTTGAAGTTGATGTTAGTTTTGAATACCTTGATGGCATGAAGGTATGTGTAGGTTTGAGTTTGGTTAACTGAACTGGAGGTCACATCTTAAATTTGACCCCAAGTAGAAGTAGCTTAATTTTAATGATGAACCACAGGGTTGTTCATTGGCGCCTGTGCTTTTTTCTTGTACAGTTTTTACCTCCGTTTTGTTTTATGATTTTTTCCTTCTTTAACTCTGTTAGGACTTTTCTTCATGGTCTCTAGGAATGAAGACTTTCAAACAATGTCTTCTTAGCTGCGATGGTCTTATCAGATTTCAAGTCTTCGTCAAAGAGGGCTCAAGATCGTCCTAATATAGCGTTGATATCTTTAGTTTAATTTGAATGAAGAACCACAGGGTTGTTCATTAGCGCCTGTGCTTTTTTCTTATACAGTTTTTAGCTTCGTTTTGTTTTATGATTTTTTCCTTCTAACTCTGATAGGGATGAGGACTTTTCTTCATGGTCTCTGGGAATGAAGACTTTCAAACAATGTCTTCTTAGCTGGGACGGTCTTATCAAATTTCAAGTCTTCGTCAATGAAGGCTAAACATCGTCCTAATATAGCGTTGATATCTTTATAAAATAATAAATAAATAGGGTGGCGCAACAGAGCGAGGAGCCCCTGGGCCTAGCGCATTTCTCACAACCATGCCTTGTGAGGGAATGGAGGGGACCTACAATTTTTCGCCGGTTCCGAACGGCTAATTGAGAAAGCGCTTTTCATGGCAATGAATTTACTAACGGAGGACTTGCCAATTCCTCGCGAAAGGCGATACCCGTGGAAAAACATTTTTGCATTTTTGCCTCTGCTGAGATTCGAACCTCGAACCTCTAGGTTAGCAGGTGGACATGCTAACCATTACACCACGGGTTGATATCTTTAGTTTAATTTGAACGGAGAACCGCAGGGCTGTATATTAGCGGCTGTGCTTTGTTCTTTTCCAGTTTTTAGCTTCGTTTTGTTTTATGATTTTTTCTTTTTTAAGCTCTTAAAGGGTTAAGGATTCTTCTTCGAGGCCTTTTCGAAACAGTGCCCCTGTTCTGTAAAAGTAGGCGATAAACGGTGGAAAATGGAACGAAATTCTATGAATTTAATAGGACTTCGTTCCCTTTTCCACCGTTTCTCGGCTATTTTTATCGAGGCGATAGTTACAGAACAGGAGCACAGGTTTCTAAGCTGCGATCCTCTTATCAGATTTCAAGTCTTCGTCAGTGAATTCTCAACATCGTGCCAACATAACAACGGTGCTCTTTTTTGTGGAAGTAGCCAGCCTAGTTAGCCAAATCAGATTCTTGGTAGTGAAGACAAATGGCTAGACAAGAAGAAGAAAAATGAGTTTCTCCACTTCCCTAATCATTATAAAAGGATTAAATCCTCTCTTAGTTAAAAAAAATCCGGAAATGGAGATTTGATACTTATCCAGTCTAGAACGAATCCCATTTTACTAACTATGCTATCTTAAAATAACAAAAATCCTCCTTTAGTTTTTGAAAACTTTTCGAGTTAGTTCCCGATAATCCTTCAAACTCTGACTAGTTGAGAGCCAATCAAAAGGGCTTGTTAAACCCATTTGATTGGCTTGCAACAGTTCACTGACTGCTGACTAGCTCTGAATACTCAACGGTCCTCTGAAGGACTCTCAATAGTCCTCTGACTGGTTCTTGTCAGTCCACTAAGTGGTTCTCAACAAGCAATACTCATAAGCTTAAAAGAGGCTAGTACTCCTGCCTGGCAGTATGAGAATCTCTGGGTACATTAGGTAAAAGTAGCTGGTTAACAGGATTGGTTCTCTAACAAACAAGACCCTGACCCCACCAAATCTCTGATTTTGTATGATTCGTTGACATACCTTATGGATTTCTTGGTCATAAGAACATGTGAGTTACAGAAGCAGAACAAAATCCAAGTGGCATTGGCATTCAGCTCACGACATATGACGACACTGCTCCATCCACATTGCTAGTAGCTGTTGTTTTTGTGATAAGCACTTTGTTGCCTTGCCTTGCTGATTTTGTGTGCATAGAGTTTTCAGCTACACTCTTTTGATTATGCGATTGTCCGATGCCGATTAAGTGTGCGTAAGTTGTCGTAATTATTCAGAGTTTCTACCTTAGATAAACAACCAAAGAATACTTCTTTAGAGCTGACGGCCCTTTTAGGAAACCTTAAAAATAATCCTTAATTCGAAAAAATTTCATTGGAATTAATCTAAAACTTCTTTTGCTGCAACTGTTATTCAATTCTATTTCCAATAGCTACTTGAAGCCATTTTGTCTGGTAGCAAATTAGCAAAATTTAATGAAAAAATTATTCCAATAAAAATAACAAGCCGATATATGTCATCGATTGAAAAAACAAATTTCTCTGCCTTCTGTACTAACTGCCACTCAACTAAGCACTTGACAAACAATAACGCGGTAACACGTTTGAAATTTATGTGAAGTGGCACACGAAAAAACCCCAGGCACTCATATTTTTCAACAGATGAACTTCAGAAACAATCAATCAGTCAATAATACCGCGCCATCACTTACAAATCAGATTAAAAAAGAGTCAATGCATGACATATTTAGAACACGCCGGGGAGAGGAGTTTCAAAAATTTGGTTTGAATGAGTTCATCGGCAACAAAAAATACAAAAACAGACAATTCATGATGCGAAGTCGGCTTAAGTCTATCGCTGGATGTCAAATTACAAGTGAGATGTGATAGATGCAAAAATGACAAAACTTTTTGTGGCCAAAAGTATGTCAAAAGGTATTAAATTTCAAAAAAACACTAGGAGACTACTTTTTTTTTAAGTAAGAAAAGAAATTGAAAGTTAGACTTGGCTTAAAATCTTAAACTAGTCCCGGATAGGAGGAAGGTTACGACTTTTGACCGTGGTCATCAAAGTCCTACCATCCGTCTTCCACTATAAATCACTCAAGCGTTGTTTGTTATTTTTCTCTCGTTTCAATTGTCGGTGCTTTTGTTCGTCAGACGTTGTGTTATTGCAAATTAATTCTCTACTCTACAGTCTTCGCGGGTAATCTTGAACAAAATATCAAAGAGGGGAATTTAAAATTTCAACCGACTATTAACGGTCAGAAAGATTTGTATCTCAAGGTCTCTTTTACCCGAGTGAGTAGTTTGAATTTATATGTTTATTTGAATTCGTAGTTTGAATTTATATGTGGTAGTATTATTATCCGAATGCATACGCATAGGGGTGGTGAGTTTTGAATATGAAGTGTAGAATATAACGATTGCCTCCCAATCCCAACATAAATTAATGAAAAGAAAAAATAATTAAATCAAAAAGACAATTGAAAACTAGGTGGTGTTTCAAATAGTAATTTGCATTTTATTTATTTTGTTTTTATTTATTAATGCGGAACATCGCTAAATCAATGTTTTGTTTAATGAACGGGCGGTTCGCATGGCCGGTAGTTGTGGTGTTGTCATTTTGTGTTTTCGCTGTATTTTTATGAGGCGCTAGATGATTTTAGTGAATTTATGGCCTTAGACCCTAAAACACCGTGTGAAATTCGCCAGACCTTGGCTCAACTTTTGATAAAATGAAAACTGCGCAACAGTTTTGTTATAAACCACCGTCCTTAGTTAAACAAGCTGCGTATTTTTTGTTTTTGTAAAGGTTATTGTAAAAAACTGTGCTTGTCAGCTTTAATGCCTGTAATGGATGACTTTGTCAGAGAGTTTATGCGAAGGAAGAAAGACCTTGTTGGGAAAAGTATCTCGGGCTTCGTTGAAATTAGTCAAAGACTCTTACCACCTCAAATAATAAGATGCTTTGAAATACACTTATGAAATAATATCACTTATGAACAGGCGCGATGCAGAATACAAGAGTTGGAAACGTTTTAGACTTCCAGAAATATGTGAGTCCTTTGAAATCTTACGCAGATAAGTGAATTCGAAGGTAAATCAAGCCAAACGACCTTACTATTCGGACCGTATAAGTATGAACTAGAATTCTACGTTAATATGGAAAAACTTGAAAGATATAGGAGTATGACGTAAGAAAGAACTAATTCTCCTCTGTTCCTTCTTCGACCGCCACATCACCACAATTAGATGGTTTATCGTACTTGGGTACTAGCGAGCCTCAATTTTCCATAGTAAATGAAGCAGATGTATTAAGTGCTATCCTTAGAATAAGATACAAAACAGGAGAAGATGAAATTGATCCCGTTTTTGTTAAAGCAATCCTAACTCATATTTTACCTCTTCTAACACAAATATTGTGCTAACAGCAACATCTGTTTTCCCCTCAATATGGGAAAGTGTAGTCATCCCATTGGTTAAAAAAATCGGGATCCACAAATTCACCTCCAGTAGTGCTAATCGAGTATCTTGCTTGGAGGTTTGATACTAAGTTGGAGTACCCAGATCATTTATCACCAGGGTAGAAACCCTTAAATTTTTTTGGCGGAAGGAAATAAAATAGTAGCTGATGGTGCATGCGGTGTTTTTCCACGGGTGTTGCCCTTCGCAAGAAATTGTCAGGCCTTCCTATAGTAGTTTTATTGCCATGGAGGTATGGTTATGAGAAATGCGCTATGCTCTGGAGCTCCCGTCTCTGTTGCGTCGTCCTACTGGCAATTTATAGTCAAACACAGGCCAGATAAGTACAGGCTTCAATAGCTCAAACGCTGGCAATCCAAATTTCAATCGCTGGCAATTTAACATTCAAGTACTGGCATCAACAGCTTAACCGCTCGCTGGCATATCGACAGTCAACGATTTAAAAGAAAATACCCAACAGTTTTTCGCGAGGAATTAGCAAGTCCTCCGTTAGTATTCATTACCATGAAAAGGGCTTTTGCGAATTAGCCGTTCGGAACCGGCAGAAAATTGTAGGTCCCTTCCATTCCCTCACAAGGCATGGTTGTGAGAAATGCGCTAAGCCCAGGGACTCCTCGCTCTGTTGCGCCACCCTATTTATTTATTTATTTTACCCAACAGTTTTTAAGATGCTAATGGCAGGATTTATATCTCGTACTCCAGAAGACGTGGGGCCTGTAACACAAAAGCTATACAAGTACTTGTAATAAAAGTGACAAGTGTAAGAAATAACAGAAACCTACAAGTTTGCTGATCATCTACAATTGTAATGGACCAAATCCAACAAGTGATCTGCTGGTTCAATTTATGAGAGTAGTCTTTACACTTATTTGGCACTCATTTAACATGTCCTTACTCCCCTTCTCCTATTTCCCAATTTCTTATAGTATTATTTGCACTTAGTGAATGTGAGTTCTATGGCAGTATCGTATGACATCAGCATGGATATTCTATGGCAGCGTCGAATGGTTGTTGATGTTGTGTGTTGTTGATTGATTGGTACTTGGTTTAGGCTATGGATTTACAACTTCATCACAGAACATAGGTCCTAAACGATTTTTTGTGGAAATGTGTACATCAATGTGCATTGGTTTTCTGATGAAATTCGTCGTTCCTAGCTTGACAGGTGTCGTTTTCGGGAGTATATTCTTGTCAAAAATCTCTTTGAAACCTTCGACCACGGTCTTAATTACTTACTTAAGGTGGCGCTACAATCCGGGTCGGACCAGGGCCTCAACCAACATTCTTCTCCAGCCTGCTCGGTCCCTAGCCGACCACGGTCTGTACCAAGATAACTTATAATGGTTTCTTCGATGTCTGGAGATGATCTTAATGCCTGTAAGTGATGTGCCAAATGAAAACATTACGCCTGTTCTATAATAAGTTCACAAATTAATGTCTAGTTGACTGCCTCAAGGCTTTTGCTCTATTGTCTTGTCGCTGGAAGAATGTTCTGAAATTGAAAAGAATAACGGCACTCTCTTATTAGGAGCTTCTCTTTACTTTTAAATCCAGGAAAATGACCACAAACATTTTATACACACTTGTTGGTTGCTCGCTTTAACTGTTTTGGTGAACTCCGAATCAAATTTAAAGTAATTAATGAATTCAGTAGACTGTTAGCCTGTAAAATTCGTATATGTGCTAAAAGGTGCTAAAGTCACTGGCGCGTGTCAAGTTCACCCAAAAAAACGTAGTATTTTTGAGTACCTATAAATAGGACTGAACATGTCTTTAAAGATAAGATCAAGGCTGACTTGTATAACCTCTATTTAAATTATGCCATTCCTAGTTCATCTTAATAAATTCACGGATGAGTTCATTTAAATCAGCCTCGGCGGTAAATTCATAACTCTCCAAGCAGTTACATCTCCAATGCCATCTTATAACTCAAATGATAGTTTGTCAATTCTTAATTGTGCTTCACTCATTTATAAAAATGTAACAAGGTTGCCCCTGTTTGAATGTGTGTGATTTTTACTTGGTTTATCAGATGCATAATTCGTTTCACTTTGACGAGTTTGAAAAGAGTCTTTCCACACTACAAACTACAATCTGTCTCTCATCCATCCACCCCCTTGTTGCGTTAGGTGCTCAAAGCGTACAACACTAACAGTGTGAATTTGCACGCGATTTTGCAAATTAGGTGTCACCTTTCAATTAGCAACTCTGTCTGTATCGGTTTTCAAGTATACCCTGGTCTAGGTTAAAAATCCAAGTTCGCACTACTATCCAGTAGCAGATCAGGCAGCCAATATCACACTTAGTTGGAATTCAACAACCCCCCATAGCGCATGTGACACAGAGGGTGAACTGAACATGTAATTTATGAAACTTATTGGCCACAAATGACCCTCACGTATGCAATTAAAAAATAAACATCATCATCATCATCGAAGTTTGTTGAATTGGGTCACATTCTCACGAGTTGAATGAGAACTTGCTTAGTGGAAGTGGAATGCGCTAGGAGCTTAAACCTGATTTTTAGGACTTTTCATGTTATGTGTTACAAGTAGCGAATCAAAATAATAAAAAAAAAACAAATCTCCATATGGAAATAAGACCGACACGGTTCGTTGTATTTCTTCCCAGCAAGTTGCTAATGGCTCCGGATTTTTTCAAGGATAACTAGTCAGTTTTTTCTCATTTCTGCTCGCATTCATTTTTCAACAACTGTGCGGTTTGGGTTGAATTGGATTTTAGCAAATGCAGGCAGCAGTCTTCTCCGATGACCAGTTTTTGTGTCTGACCCTTGATCTTGGATAAAATTTCAGTAGTTGTGTCTTCCACTCTGTTGGTAGATAGTTCGTATGCGAAAATATCCTCTTTGGTTTTTGCACAGGGAAGGTTCTGCTTTTTGATTCATAATTCTTTTTATTTTCCTTTTTACTCCAACATATAATTATGTCAAAAATTAATTTGGTGTTTTTTTTTTCTTCTATTTCCAGGTGAGCTTCTTCATGAAGAATAAACCAGTCTGCTAACGTGCCGGCATGCCGGGTGTGTCAGACGATAGTAGAGAAGGGTAATGGGTTTAATGAAATCAATTTCAAGGAAAGGGCACGAAATAGTGGACCCATTAAAGCTATTCTTTTTTTTCAAACACTTTGAGGGTTTTGGAATGATGGCAAAATTTTTTGTAAAAAAAGAAGCAAAAGAGAGCTCTAATGAACGATCAAAAAAACTAAGAGCAAAATGTATTTGGGTTGGAGGAGTGATTAAATAAATAAATATTCAACTAGTGGATGAGTCTTCAAAGAATGAGTCATCTTCTGAACTAGTAATTAACGAATGAATGAATTCTTAACCAAAGATTGTTTTTAAATGATTCCTAAACGAACCAGCAACTCCTCACTAAATGAATGTCCTTAACGAACAAATGAGTCATGAAGAACTAAATGAGTTCTAAACGAGTGAGTGAATGAATGGGTTCTAAACGAATAAATGAATCTTATATGACTAAACGAGTGTAAAACGAGTAAATAAGTTCTAAGTGAATTAACGAACAAGTCTTTAACCAATGGATGATAATTGTGTTTGAAGCGAATGAATGAGTTCTAAACGAATGAATGAGTTCCAAACAAATGAATGAGTTCTAAATGAATGAATGAGTTCTAAACGAATGAATGAGTTCTAAACAAATGAATGAGTTCTAAACGAATGATTGAGTTCTAAACGAATGAATGAGTTCTAAACGAATGATTGAGTTCTAAACGAATGAATGAGTTCTAAACGAATGAATGAGTTCTAAACGAATGAATGAGTTCTAAACGAATGAATGAGTTCTAAACGAATGAATGAGTTCTAAACGAATGAATGATTTCTAAACGAATGAAAGAGTTCTAAACGAATGAATGAGTTCTAAACGAATGAATGAGTTCTAAACGAATGAATGAGTTCTAAGCAAATTAATGAGTTCTAAACTAATGAATGAGTTCTAAACGAATGAGTGAGTTCAAAACAAATGAATGAGTTCAAAACAAATGAATGAGTTCTAAACGAAAGAATGAGTTCTAAACGAAAGAATGAGTTCTAAACGAATGAATGAGTTCTAAACGAATGAATGAGTTCTAAACGAATGAGTGAGTTCAAAACAAATGAATGAGTTCAAAACAAATGAATGAGTTCTAAACGAAAGAATGAGTTCTAAACGAATGAATGAGTTCTAAACGAAAGAATGAGTTCTAAACGAATGAATGAGTTCTAAACGAATGAATGAGTTCTAAACGAATGAATGAGTTCTAAACGAATGAATGAGTTCTAAACGAATGAATGAGTTCTAAACGAATGAATGAGTTCTAAGCGAATTAATGAGTTCTTAACGAATGAATGAGTTCTAAACGAATGAATGAGTTCTAAACGAATGAATGAGTTCTAAACGAATGAATGAGTTCTAAACGAATGAATGAGTTCTAAACGAATGAATGAGTTCTAAACGAATGAATGAGTTCAAAACGAATGAATGAGTTCAAAACAAATGAATGGAGTTCTATACGAATAAATGAGTTCTAAACGAACGAATGAGTTCTAAATAAATGAATGAGTTCTAAACTACTTGCTGACTAAAGATGTGTTTATTGTTTTTTTCTGTTCTGAAAGGTGAAAGATTTATTCTAAATAAGATCACAGAAATTATATCTGTTCTTCAGTTTTCCAAATTTTCTGTATGGAGCTCCAACAATTACCTTTAGTCTTGATTTAAAGCTTACTCAAAACGGACTATATATTTATGTATGTACTACCCTACGAAACCAAACTTATTAATGCTACTGAAATTGTTCTTCGGACATTAACTAGCTGCTCCCTGATACTGTTTTCTAATTACTTCAATTTTTTTTAGTAAAGAACAACATTTTCGTGTCTAGTCTAACTTACACGCAATAGAACCCTCAAACCCCGATTTGATTTATATTTTCCCTCATCAAATCTTTGCGTGTGCTATAAAGTCAATTCGAAGCAATAAAGAATAAATAGAAATAGACTACCCTTGTATCTATTTTTAGTTTTACCTTTGTGAAATGAAAACAAGACGAACCCGGTTCCTTTTAATTTATTTTTCATTGTATTCTTTTGCAATTAAAACGTCCTTTTGCTAAAAAAAAAAAAGGAGAAACGAGAATCCGGAATTCGAGAAGATTGGAACACGTGTGTGAGTTGTATAAGAAGAGATTATAAACCATTGCGTGGGTACAAGTATGTAACTTCATCGTAGTAGAAATGTATTGGAATTTTTCCTCTAATTGGTCGAGAATAAGGAAAATACTAGATGATATCTTGATTCGGTTTTTAGTGAGAAGGAGAGACGAAGAAAAGAGTGTCCTTTGATAGTCGGTGTGTGGAAAATTGTATCAAAGAATGTGGGAGGTTTCATTTTTAATTGACTTGGTGTCCAATTAGGTTTCTTGGTTGGATGGTTTTGTACTAATCAGATTCAATTTGGTGTGAAACAGAAGTCACGGATAACCTTTGCCTTAGGAAAGAACTAAGCAATTTCAACGTTATGTCATCAAATTGTGCCTTTCAGAGTTGTCGTATTGATAAAATGTGTTTGTTTAAGGCTTTGTTGAGAGATCTGTCATGTAACTTTTCTTGAGAGACAAAGATGAATTATAAATTGCATAGTCGCAGATCGAGACCGTTTAAAACCCGAAACGAAAAAGTCTCGTGCACAGTACTTAGCCAAAGGAACCTAAAAAAGAATTTTCCAAAGAGCTCAAATTAAAATCTTTGAAAGTATGAATCTTCTCATTTTACAGTTCTCACTTAAAGAAAAACTCTGCCATTTTGAAATGAGGCAAGTTGCATAAGAGCTATAATGGAAATTTAAAAGAAGTGAACTCGGATAATTTACTTTGCATTTAAAAATTTTATTTATCAAAGCTTATCGACCGACCCCGACGCCGACGCTTCAAAATGGTTTTTGTAACAATGACATGAAGAACTTATGATCGCCTTCTAAGTGAACTTCTACCTCTAATGCTCACACAAATACATTCCTTTCATCTCCATTCACTTATCTGCATCTTATGTAATATCATCCCTTCTGAGATGTTCACCATTAGACAGTCAGATGCACCACATTCAACAGCATGCAAAGATCGGCACTCAAATAGCAACCACATTGCATTGCACAACAATTTTTTGTTTGATCTTATTTTGAGGCAGAGCAATACAAATGCTTGGGAAATAGCTTACTCCATTGTCTGTTATATACCATGATACATAAGCATGACCAGAATTTATTAGCCGTCAAGAGTCTTTAACACCCACCTGCTGTAGCTTAAATAGGCAAAGGGGCTTTAGGGCTACGTTCTTCAGTACTTGAGTCGGACAACAATAGGTTTTTATTGTTCTACCTATGAATACACCTGCTAATTTGTAGGGGGAGATAATGGAAAATGTGCTTAAATAATTGCTTTGGAAACTTAAGTGTTTTGCATATTTTAGTTTTTTTAATTTTTTTAATGCTTGAACATTTTCAATCGTTTTTTAAATCTTGTTTGATTGTAGAAGTACCCACGTGCATGCGATTGGAAGATTTAGTCCAAATATCAGAAATTAAGCAGGATTTAGTCAATTTTCATATCTCACATTTTCTCTAAACAAAAACATTCTAAGACATAAAGCTAACAGAGCAAACTGATACTTAATCACATTTCCGTCTTCACAGGTATCTTCCAAATAACCCTACTATGAATAGATCAATAAAACTCCCCGACTTTTGCAGTGTCTTCCAACCAGAAATACTTGCAGTGTGTGAAGCCGCAAAACACCTGGCTACGCAAGACTTGATCAACAAAATCTTGACATCTTAATAGACAGCCAGGCGGCCATTAAAGCAATCTCATCCACACATGATGAGAATGGGCATTAGCACATCCGACTTATGTAGAGGATGCCAAGACGAAGAGGCAGAGGAAGGACATCATTCCACTTCCTCTGTGAGTGTCCTAGCTAAGACCTTACTATGAAAAAAGCCCTCGGAGAATACTTCTTTAACGAACTGGGCGACATCTCTAACCTCCCATTGAACAGCATCCTAAAATTAACTCAGGGCTCCAAATGGTTCAGTGGAGGTTCCCAACCCCAGTAAACCAGCCACCATCCCAACCCTCGACCTCTCCAATCTTCCCAGTTCTTCATCCTCTGTTTCCCGCGGAGCACAATGGATCCTTGAGATCCGAGTGAGGTGCTGCCACTTGTGGCTGCACCACCATCTAGCTTCTAACCTAAATAGGCGCATTTTCTGTTTGGTTTCCATTCCAATCGAATGGAATAGTGGCCTGCATAACATTCGGTTGTTACGTACTCACACCTTCTCCAGATGACCAATTTTTGTAGACCCCACACTGAACTGGCTGAAGAAGATTGTGAAGATGTTAGCAACTTCCATCGAGTTGAAAAGAAAATTCCTTAAAAAAGTACTATCTGGCATCACTTTGATCTTTCAATTGGCAAAAGGGAAAAGTTGTTTTGGTGTTAGTTTGGTGTGACGCTTACTTCCTTACTTAGGTGGGAATTACAGTTCGGGGTGAACCTGGGCCTCAACCAACATCGTTCCATAACGACTTCGATTTCGGGCGAGCTCTATCCAGTTTTGCACCCTAAGTCGGTTGAGGTATTCTTCCACTGAATTGGGCCACCTAACACGAGGTCTTCCCATCCACGATTTCCCTGCAACGTTATTTCGAAAACTCGTTGAACCGGAGAGTTTGGGTCCATCCGCTCTACATGGCCCAACTATTTGTAGCCTCGCTATGATCTTAAAGCTAATCGATTAACACCGAGCATCACCGTGAGATTTTCAACTTGAATGACTACAATAAATTGGCTTTATATTGACCAATAGATTTTTCATCAGAAATTACTGAGTTATTTCGTTTTGTCAAAATAAACAACAGCAACGCTGTGAGGCTTTCAACTCAAACGAATGTTATAAGCTCGTTTCAGATTGGCCAATAGGAAACGCAATAACCTTTTCCAACAGAAGTGGCTGAGTTGTTTCGTTTCAAACGAACTAACACGAATCACACGGTTTCGTTTCAAACGAACCAACGTGAATCACAAGATTTTTTTTTTCAATAATTGCCTCGTTTCAGATCGTGCTTCACAACCCAAAACGACCCACACCGTAGCTGCATATAGTCACTTTCAACTTTTATCAGCTTCAGAACCAAAAAGCAGGACGTTTAAACATCTGCATGGTTTCTGTATTAAACTACGCTAAAGTATCATTTCGGCCAAAACATTAGTGCGATTGATTAGATATTTGATTTTGTATGAAAATGCTTATTATACAATTGAAGCAAATTTAGATATTCAAGTTACTAACGTAACTGTGCTTCAGAACCGTGAAACTACTGTTTTGGTGCACTCTTAGCACAGCTACAGTTCTCTGTCAATTTTCATCAGAAGCCTAAATGAATTCAAAAAACACCACAGAAGATGGACAGTGGTTCATCTGAAAAAGTAATACATCCAACCGAAATAATTATCCGTGCAAAGACCTTTTGTCTGCCACTTCCATGCAATTTTCATTAAACCTACAGATCTGAAATAACCAGCCAAATTATATGAACTCGAATAAACCCCATTGCGAGTGAACTTCCCTCTCTTCTACGCATGTCGCATTATGTCTTTCGTTTGTTAATTACTTTTTTTTATGGAACAACACTACACAACACAACAATCAAAAGTAAAAAAAAAGTCGGTTAAAATAACTAAATTTTATCCACAGTGAATGCGTGTCATTGTACGAACGAAAAATGATAATGACCCGACTAACTAACATACAGTGCGCTATGTATACAAGAGTCATGGAGTGAGAGCTTAGCATAAACCCAAGTGAAGGTCCAACAGACATCACGTTGCCCATTTTGTACAAACGAGTATGTATGTAGGTACCTTGCTAACGGAAAGGTATGTGTAGTGAGGTCGCCCCAAAAGAAACCTAGTTATGCGGGTGTGATTCGTGTATCGTGTTCTATGGGCTTGTAAGCTGTTAAGCTCCCTTACTTGCCGCCGCGCCGCCCACCTCGTGCGTCGCCCAGCGACAAGATTATGATATCTAAACTAATTAAATATAAACACAGCCCATGCAGTGAAGTGGTACGAGTATGTGCGCATATACACTACACGGCACGATTTTTTCTTTAAACCAAGTCCCGCTGCGTCGAATCTTAAAAAAAAAAAAAAAAAACAGTTTAATAAAAAAACTAAACAAATTACAAGTTGGAGAAACTGTTATAAAGCGATATGACAGTGTGCAGACATTTTGAGAGCAAACAATTTTAGTTTATTTAAGGGGAGACCTACATTAAGGTGAAACCAGCAGGTTTTGTGTTCGTTTTGAAACTCTGACCTTGATTGCACTTGGAAGTAATAATAAATTTGAAACGAAATGTGTGCGGGTAAAATAACTGTAAGTCGGCCATACTTAGTTTTTTTTTTTGTTTTACTTTTGTTTCTGTATGTGTGTCGATAAAAACAATCTTATCTTGAAGATAGGAAGGTTTAGTTTCTAAATACCTGAGCGTTTTGTTTGCATCATTGAAGCTCAAGTATGAAATGTGAAGTTTTGACTAAATTTCCGGCGAAGGGCGTTAGTTTTTCAGTTTCATTTAGCAACAAGTACAAGAATTCGATTGAAGAAAGTGAAGGATTTTCTTATGAAAAAAAGTTGTCTCGTCTTAGTCACTCGTGTTCTAATATGGAACTGTCTTTCCCGGTTCATCTAGATTTGTTGAATGTTTGTATACTATAAAAATAGATTATGGCTCCTTGTTTTCATCCAGAGTTGCATCTCTTGCAAGCAATATCCTCTATTTGCTTGATAAGATTGCTTGGAAGATTGCGAAAGAATGTTTTTATGACAATTTTGAATGCCATACCAAAGGTCAGGACAGTTTCATTCGTCTTGTTTTTTTAGTAGAACTGATAAATAAAGAAAATAAATAAGGTGGCGAAATACAAAGCGAGGAGCCCGAGGCTTAGCGCGTTTATCACAACCATATTTTGTGACTTCTACCGATTCCAGACTTTTAATTGAGAAGGCGTTTTTCATGGTTATGAAATTACTATCGGAGGTCTTGCCAACTCGTTGCGGAAGGCGATACTCTTGGAGAAACATTTTTGTTTTCAGTTGCTATTCGAACCTCGATTGTAACAGGTAGACATGCTAACCATTACGTCACCGGCTCTACAGGAAGGAGCCAGAGAAGCTCGTAGCATGGCATGTCTACTTGTTAATTTGAGGTTCGAGGCCCGAATCCCAGAAACATCCAATAAGTTCCTTCCGTGAAAGTATCGGACTCACGATTACCTTCAAACTAAACCAACCCGATGCAATGAGTTCGCTAGTAACCCAACCCGATCAAACTATCGACCGACTAAAAGTCTGCAGTCTGCCTAAAGAATAATCACTTCTTCGTTGTCGAAAATATTTGGATGCGTTAAGTCAGCACTTCTATTGAAAAATGAAAATGTTGTTCTACTGTGAGTGTTCTTTTTTCGGTATGCAGAGCTCGAAGAAAAGCAGCAATGAGCACATCTTTGAATAAGAAAACTTGAAAGTTAACACCACAATAACTCAAGTTGATTTACTGTCTTGTATTAATTCTCCCATTCATTTCTCTGTGGTAAAAGGTATAGGCCTTAAAAAACCTTAGCCGCGAATAAAGAAGAATTTTTATCAAATTCGGTATTGTCATACTCCTTATCGCTGTCAATTGCAAACTCATTGGTAAAGTCTAAGAAGTTTTATAAAAAAAAAGAAGATAGTCTTCGCATTTTTGTCTAAAGTTGTAGAACACTAGCTTGATAAGATTTGACTGTAAAGTCAGGACTATAAAAGAACACATTTAACCAATGAAAGCTAAGTTTAACTTCTCAGAAATCATTGTTTGCAGCCTTCTGCCTTTTTTCCAGAGAATACCACAGGGTTCTTCTCTTCGCTCACTACTATCTATATAAATAAAGTCTCTTTTCTTCTGAGGTAGTATTATGAGTTATTGATTTAAAAATCTAAAAAGCTTCATAGATAGTAGTTTCCTAATCAAACCTGAAGAGAAAATAACTTGTAACTTACTAAGAAACCTTGAAAATTATATTGAGTATTTAGCTATCCTTAGTTGAGAATTTTAAGGTGTTTTAGTTACAAGTGCATAGTTACTGCAGATGACTCTAATGTTGTAACCTGAAATTCCAACTCCATTTTAAAATTTTTGGTCCATGGCTTAACTGTTAGCATTTCTGCGTGTTGAGGTTCGAGGTTTGAAGCCCAAAAACATCAAACAAAATGGTTTTTTACGATTTATTGCCTTTCACGATTAATTGGCATGAAAATAGTTTTCTATTTTAACCGTTCGAAATCGACATAAAAATCCAAGTGCTGGAAAGCGCTAGGCTCCAGGGTTTCCATAGCTTTGATGCGCCACCCTATTTATTTATTTTACTTTTTTTCCGTTAAGTTGACATTTCCTGATGAACCAATAAACCATTTTTACCTCATCCCACAAATATGTTCTTAACCTTAAGTATGAAACTACTTACCTAGATACTAATGCAATCTTCTTATCCCTATCCTGTTGGCCTCCCATTGAAAAAACCCATAAAACATGGTTGAACCGCAAACTACAAGTCATTTCTATCATTGATCTTCTTTTATGTTGCTAATAAAAGCATATTTAGGTTTTACCATGACAAAGCACAAGTAAAACCACCTCTAAGCCCTATTAACTATCAATTACACCGTTAAGCTTCTGCTCTGACTAACTCTTGATGTAGCTCAGGATCATTTTTCTCTGTTAAACCACAGAATAGCGATAAAATAAAAGAAAGCATCTGCAGTCGCGATCATCAAACGGGAGCCTCTCACAGTAAGACAGAACCTACAACACTCTGTGTGAACAACAACAACAATCAGGGCCAGCTAACGACAATAAGTCGGTTTTATTTTTTTTCTTGTACGCTTTCATCGATAGATTTCAATTTGAAAAGCCGCCACATTTTACATCGCGCCACGACGAAAGCGCGTTTACAGAGTCTGTTTTTTTTTTTTCTTATTCAAACCGAACGACCGACAGACCCATCGACCAATCTTACTGCTGCGCCTCCGCGGCGCGTCAATTGCCACTATGATCAGTTCACAGCCGCGGTGGAGGCAGTGGCAGAGCTACTACCATACAGATGACAAGGAGGATACGCTCAGACGACAAAGCCATCGGCGTCTATATAGATATCCATTTACTATGGAAGTAGTATTATTAGATTTACCTATATTTGGTTACTTCTGCTATGCAGTTTCGCGTATTTTTAGCGTTTGCCAAGCTATCTCTTTGTGCTTTGCTTCTTTATCTGCGCTGTTGCTGCCGCTGCTGCTGCTGTTTTATTGGAACAGCCCGTAAACAGTAATTCCAGTTGCTTTGCATGTGCACGTGTGGCGCATACAAAGATCAGCCATCATCCCTACGCGATGCAGTCACAGTGTTGTCCGGATGCACGCGCCATGATGAAAGCCTCCAGATTTTCGGACTTCCTTTTTGGCAATTCGATCGGATTATCAGAGCGATTGACACCAGACCGAATGGGCGGACCACAATCTCACAGACTTACCATTACCAATAATGCAACAAGCAGTGTGGCAACCGGCCGCGGCCGGTGTGCGTGTGTGCGCTGTGCGCGCTCTGACTGCGAGAAAAATCACTGTCTGGGGCAACTTTCTTGTATTTAAATATATGTGACGTCAAAATGTGTGATTTCTCGAAAAGAATTGCAAACCTTATAGAAACAACCACCTGTTTGGCCACTTCTCTCCATTATTGAAGAGTGACTCTGTGAAAAAAAAAAAGATTTCCATTTTATTTTACATTGGCTAAACTAATGGTTGGCTTCCGGCAGACCAAACACAACAGCAAAACGCACTTGAGAACTAGTTTGGGGTAAACGTTGTGTGTCGGCTTTTAAGGCATGTGCTATTAATGGACGATTCCATCACCATCAGCCATCAATATATGTATCTAGAACAGAAAATTGATCAAGAGAAGGTGTTAAATCAGTGGGAGAACGCTGCGCCACCGCACCGGCCGGCCGGCTAACTGATCTGTCCGTTTGAAGATTCTGGTACCTTTATGAGAATCGCATAAATGACGGAAGAGAAATTTTCTCGTGAGATGTGCATAGACATTAAGGAGTAATATTTTCCGGCATTGCCGTGCAAATGGATTAAATTACAACAAGGTAGGTTGTTTGATGTTTGGCTTACACTAAACAGAAGATGTCAAAAGATACAGCCTTGGGTTAGATCATATTTAAAAACAAAATTAGTTAGACTGAGTGATAAATCGGAATGATGTCAATGGTGTTATAGGCTGTCGCTCTCTGGAGCATATCGATTACGATAGAAAGAAGTGGTCCTTAAAGTAGAGAGATTGGTATCTGTGGCGTAATGGTTATCCTGTCTACTCATTACGTGGGGTTCAAGGTTCGAGTCCCGGAAGCATCTAATTGTTTTTCAAGCAAATCCTTTAAGAGTGAATGATACACTGCGTTCGGAAAATATTTGCAGGTCCCCTCCATTCCTCAGTAAGAGAAGTGTTTCAATTTGGGAACCCGTTTTGTCTTAAAATCCTTTTACCCTTTCACGAATACGTCTCAATCTTCTTAAGATTCATTCGAGTTCTAAAATTTGGTCTCCGTGGCTTTGAACAAAAAGATAATTTTTCTTTTTCTCATTAGAGTCATGATACTGAAGAGATGATTTCGCTTCTCGATATGAAGTGAGAATGCACTAGCGATGAAACATATCACTCGATTGTTAAAAGGAATATTTTTTATAACCTATAAATGTTTCACTGACATACAGAAAGAATACCACACAGCAGAACCAGAGAAACACAGTTTCTAAATGAATGAATGAATATCTGAACGACGAAAAAACTACAGCATTTTGTTGCACTCCTTACATCTTCTGGTTAAGAGAAGTTTCTTCATTGTGCATTCGAAGAAAGCGAAAAAATATCAATTGATATGAGAGCGAGAGTGGGCAAATGTCAGAAGTCTAACAAATAACTTTTTGAGTACTATTTCTAATCATTTCCTTCGGAAGGAAAGATCGTGTAGCTTTGGCTCATAGGAGTTTTTTGAGAGTGGTATTTTCAGACCCGAATTCATTTTGCAGTTATGGTTGTGACCTCTTCATCTGACTACTTGTCAAAGTCAACTGCAATTTTCCTTGAAGTTTTTACTGTGTAAAGAGTTATTTCAAAGTCAATCAGATATCACGAATGAAAACTAACAAAATTGACTTTAGAAGTGACAATAAACAAGTTATTCAAATTGATTTCATCATTCTCGAGTTATTCACTATTTACTTCAAATAAGCAACTTTAACCTGGACTTTCTGCATGTTTCATTGGAAACCTGAAACCGGAACAAAATCCTACTAAACTCGTAGAATTTCGTTTCTACTAAATTCGTAGAATTTCTTTCCTACTAAATCCGTAGAATTTCGTTCCAGTTTCCGCCGCTTGTTAACGGACGAGGCGAATTTTCAAAATGAAACTAGTTGAAAACGACAGGAGTGTAACGCGCACATTGATATGAGAACGATTGTGGACAAAAGTATGATATTGACAGTCTTAAAGAAAACATATTCTTTAATTCATACAAAGTCAGGAGTTAGATGTATTCTTCAATGAAGGACCAGTAAACTGCTAGAACATCAAAGCCGAAGAGACTGCCCAGAGGGTATGATTTATTAAATGTATCTATGAACCAGCGTATGCTTACCTTTTTGTGTTAAAAGACTTCTTAGACTTGCGTCTCGGTCTCCACATCAAATAGTCGGCGTAGTTAATCCCA
This sequence comes from Melanostoma mellinum, assembly GCA_914767635.1. NCBI lineage: Eukaryota > Metazoa > Arthropoda > Insecta > Diptera > Syrphidae > Melanostoma > Melanostoma mellinum. The sequence goes on along the minus strand of OU612059.1, from coordinate 2,686,387 downwards.
ATAATTAGTTGTTAAAAAAATACGAATCAGATCCAAGCAATTGTTCTCATTAAAGTCAGTCAAATAATTTTTTTTTTTCGAAGACCTCTTCCGCCTTACAAGTTGTTTGAACGGAAAATCACATCGCATAACCAACATAATTAAGACCAATATGGCGAACAAGCTCTGTTCGTTCATGATGATGATAACATTTTCCCATATTTAAGTCAAAAGAAGTTACCAAGCAACAGCACAGCAGCAACAAAAAACCAAGTAACAGTTCTGTGTTCCCTGGGATCGCGCGCACATTACTCCATGCAATTCATTCATTTATTCGGTTGCGGCAGCAGTAAGTATCTTCTGCGCACAAATTGCGCCAGCTATATAGCTAACATTGGGCAGAGAAAGAAATAGCGTATGGGATCCCGGAATAATGACGCCTCGGCCGGACGACGACACATACAACTCCTATCTCCTTCTAGCCCAGCATTTGGGTATGTATATGGTTTTTCAGAAGTACTCGCAGTTAACTTAAAGTGCTTTGAACTATGAACTGTTTCCACAGTGTGCTGCTTCTGGTTGGATTGTTTGATCATTTTTGTTGTGTTTGCGTATTGCATAACCTTTTCACTTTGAGCTACAGCGATAGAGGCAAGCAGCATGGTGGGCCAATTGAAGAAGACGTTTTAGTTTTAGTTGAGCGAAGTTGGTGGCGGCATACAGCGTGATGAAGAACAGACACTAATGCTGCTATTGCGCAATGCGCATAGACATAGTTAAATGGCGAGTTTTACCGTTGCAACGAAGACACACGTCGATTGAAACAAATGTATAGTGTGTCAGTGTAGCAGGTTTTTTTTGCCGTAATACCTATGCATGGTGACAAAGGGATGGCAAATGAGTTTATTTATATTCGAAATCGTCTTGTGCGATTTTCCCAACAGGTTTTTCTCTATGGAACAAAATGACACAGTTCTCATCAAATGTTTGGCTAATAGATAATGATAAGGCTCAAGCAGTTTGTCCGATGAACGGAACTTAAGCACTGAAAAAATATAAAATGATTTGGGGGAAGATGTATTTGAATCATAATGCTGTCAAAAATCAGACACAACTCAGATTTTTGAAATGGGATCCACAAAACTCTAGGTAGCAAAATATAGTAACATAATTATAAAGGCTCTTTTACACGATCATTTCAGTTTCAGTTGAGGAATCAGTTAAGCTTTCAGTTAAACTTATGTCCAAATGTTAAAAACTGAAGCGTTTAACTGAAACTGATGGAATCCCCATAAATTTTCAGTTCAGTTCTCAGTTTTCTTTCTGATTTTTCTGAAATAAAAAAAAAGCTCAATTGAACATCGAACTGGTCCATTTACAGACTGAACTGAGAACTGACCGTCTAAAGGCTCTTTTAGGTGATCATTTCAGTTCCAGTTTCAGTTGAGCTTTCAGTTAAACTTATGGCTAAATGCCAAAAACTGAAGCGTTTAAATGAAGCTTAACTGAAACTGAAACTGATGAAATCTCCATAAGTCTTCAGTTCAGTTGTCAGTGTTCATTCTGAATTTGATTTTTCTCAATTCAAAAAAAAGCTCAACTGGACATCGAACCTGACGTCTATTTACTTACTGAACTGAAAAATGGTATTGAGAACTGAGACCGTCTAAAGGCCCTTTTAGACGACCATTTCAGTTTCAGTTTTAGTTGAGGAATCAGTTAAGCTTTCAGTTAAAGTGATGTCTAAACGCTTAAAAATGAACTGATAACTGAACTGACATTGGTGGAATTGCCATACGTTTTCAGTTCAGTTCTCAGTTTTCTTTCTGATTTTGATTTTCCACAAATCAAATAAAAGCTCAACTGAACATCGAACTGACGTTTATTTACACAGACTTTTTTAACTGAACTGAAAATTGAACTGAGAACTGATCGTCTTAAAAGGCTATAACGGTGTAGAAGATGGGACATTCCGTGGAGCTGAAATTTAATCCTCCGGAGTGGTTGGTCTTTGAATCCACACTAGAAGCAAGCAGGATAAGTCACAAAAAAATTGGGTATAAGTGTCCCTTACAGACCACAGAGCAGTATAAAATTGTAAAATAAGAAATTCAAAGCGTTGATCCAAGCTTAGAACGTACACTGGGCCTTTTAGGATGACATTATGCTCATAAGGACGAAACAGTCCGAGTCGGAGTAAACGAAATAGTAAAGGGGGACATTGCCTAATACGTATATAGAACATGGATTTCAAACGGCAACTTCTCTGTGATAAAACCCTATCAAATAAATTGCTTGCAAACGTAAAAGTACTGGGCCTACAGTGCAACCTTGTGACCAGTCTGAACTCAACCAATGAAACACCGAAAGACCCTTCAAAACATGCAGTAACCAAAGCTTAAATCAATACCAACTAAAAATTACGCCCCGAATACACCATCTATAAGTAAGATTGATTCTCGGTATTCTCTTCCAATCCGAAGAACTCTTTCAATGTCATCATTGGCCTTTTACTGCATTACTGTACTACCCGCAACTAATGGTAATGCACTTTAAGAACGTTGTCACGACAAAAATAATTTCATCAAAAAAGCCAACAAAAAGAACAGAACAAAAAAAACAAGTTGAAATCCCATACGTTCACTTTTGTACCTTTAACTGCCAAGTAATTTTAAACCAAATCCGACGATTGCGTCTTTCTTACAAACTCTAACTAGCGGCCACAGCCCGCAAAATAGTTTAAAGGTGCGAAAATATTGCCTGGAAACAATGTTATTGTTAAGAAAAATTCGCTCGCGCTCATGACCGCCCGCCCGCGTGCTCACTGCATAGAGTACCGTCCTTTGAGTTGTGTTCTCTGATACTTTATCTTGCAACACTCGCGAGTCGCGAGGTCTCTTATTGTGGTTTGGTTTATTGCACATGTCATAGGGGCACGGCTAGCTAGCTCTGGGACATAGCACACAGTATCTTGCTGCATGTCCATTATATTATTGATTATTTCGTGCGGGCTTGAGCTGCTGCCCATTTGTTGTACTCAAATGAGACAGTGACTTATGGCTTACAGAGTGTTGATAAGAAGTTCCCTGGATACTCAGATAGAATTTCATGTATACTCATGTATAGTTTCGAGTAAATAGACTTGCAGTTGTTGGGAGTGGCTTTTTATGAATTTTTTTTTCGTTTAATTTTGTACAATTTCCCTCCCTGCAATTAATAATAATAAATCTTGTTCGGATACAGAAATGCGTCGTTTGTTGTTATTATTTTGTTTTCTGAGATATACTGCGCGAAAGAAGTGGAAGCAGAGGCTTTTTTGCTCGTTTGAGCTTGGAGCGAGAGAAGACAAAAAGAATTGCCGAACGCTATTGTGAAGATCATAGCTTAGTACGGCAACAACGCGCAATTACATATACATATGTTGTTTTTCTTTAAAACGAGTCAAGTAGTTTGAGATTTTAACCTTGAAAATGTTTCAGTTGAATCATCTGTCAGCCACAGCCAAATGAAACCAAATCTCTTCCTTCCTTGTTGGTATGGTTCTCATATAGGCTCATTCACAATAACAACAACAGAATTCATAAGACATCACTCAAAGTATTGTTGATTTACGACATGGAAAAGGGATTTAATCGTTAACTGCCTTTTATGGTTCCAGAAGTTATGGGTTCGGCACATTTAAGGACTTCCGGATAGAGATGTGACGTCACTTCTCTGAGGTGACTGGTGTATTTTGATTTATGCGTTGACAAGTTCTGTCTGTCTAGGTGTGGACATTTGTTTTGATTGTTTGACTGAACAATGAAATCAGCAAACAAATGAAGGACGAACTTACAAACTTTCGTTTTGTAAATATGCTGTCATAAGTATTTTATTTGGTGACAGCGAAGTTACCTTTACTACAGCACGATCGGTTTTATTGGAGATTTATTGGTGATGACTTCAGATAATGCTGATGGCAAAACTATGGGGTCATTTGTGACAGACTTGGCTCAATTTTTTTGATTTGTAGCGAACAGACTTTTGTAGTTTGTAGTATTTCATGTCAAAATGTAATACAGGGACGAATTATCAAAGCTGTTATCGAGCCATGAGTGATTGAATACATTCACTTTTGAATACAATTTGACAATAGTTCTGGTGGGTATTGCTCGATGACCGATCACGTAATTTGACCCTGGCTTTCAGGCACTTATGGCTGCCCTACCGGAAGTTATGAGTATATTGGAACTATAGTGAGTTTTCTAAATTCTCTCAAAAATTTGCCCGAAGCTAAATACAAAAATTTATGGACTCCTTCGTAGCTCGTTCGGATGTAAAAAGTCAAACGAAGTTTTTTTTTTTTGTTTTTTCTTTCTAACTCTGCTGTTTTACTCTGCTTCTAGTTCTAGTATATTTTAAAGATATCTACAAATGTGATAATGGGTTGACTGCACAGCGTGGAGTTTGTTCTACCATCAACATAACAAACGATTTACCATGCGTTCAGGAAATTGATGTGCTAAGGGCTATTGATATTCATATTAACACACTGCTGTCAGTCCATGGTTCAGGCTTTATGTTATCTATCTAACTTGTCCCTATCGTCTTCTGTTTTCCTACGAACGTGGAGGTCTTCATTTATTACCCCATTTATTTAATCAGGAAGCCGATTCAACATGCGCGACTATAGAGAAATCGCATATATCGGACCGACAACACGGATTCGTCAAGGGCAAGTCTACCATTACAAATCTTTTGGATATCTCATTTTACATCTCAAAAGGATTTATCAATGGTCTTCAAACGGATGTGGCATACACTGATTTTTCCACTTATCATCTCGCACTCAATACTTTAAGTTCAAATCTCAGTTTCCTGCGCAAAAGAAGTTAAATCCGATGTTCCACAAGGAAGCCACCTAGGTCCACTATTATTTGTGCTATTTATTAATGATCTACCCTCTGTGAAAAGATACTGTGATAGACATCTATATACTGACGATGCGAAAATCTCGTTTTCATGCAAAAGTAGTGCTGATCATATTCAACTGCAATCTGATATCGATCATTTACTACAATGGTGCAATAACAAAAGCCTCACACTGAACTCTGAGAAATGCAAAGTAATGACCTTCGCTAGAGCAAAAAATTCTTTCAAAAATGATTACTTTATAAATAACTCGAATCTTGAAAGAGTAAATTATTTTGTTGATTTGGGAGTTATATTTGATCCTAAATTAGACTTCAGAATGTACATCGATTTCATAACTGCAAAAGCTTTTATTCGTCTGGGAATGATTAAACCTTGGTCCAAAGATTTCAGAGACCCATGTCAGAAAAAACTTATTCATTGACCTGGTTCGTTCGGTCTTGGAATGTGGATGCCAAGTTTGATGCTCGTGCTACGCCTGTCACATTGCTCGAATTGAATCCGTTAGAATCAAAATTACAGACTGCTGCTTTGGCTACTTCTTTACCAATTTTCTAGGTGGCTTAAACGTCTTGAATGGCACAAAAATATGATAAAAAAAATAAATAAATAAAAATATGGTATCAAAAAAAGGCGCAGTGTTTTTTGAAAGTTGAAACGTACTAAGTAATAAAACTGTTTATATAATGATAAGCTTACAATTGAACAAAAATTTTGGAAAATAGACTGAGCAAACGTTTAGTGCGCCAACATATTTCCTACGCAATCAAAACTTTGGAACACGTTTTAAAGAACTTTGAACTGCTGTGCCCGTCCAACAAGCAGTACTGCAGAAGTTGATTTTTCCAAAGTGTTGCGGAACTACTTTGAGGTTATCGATGCTCCGTCAATCTACTATATTGAATTACTTATTCCATATACTATTATAAGTTGTGTTGCTTATTTTTTTTTTTTTTGGACATATGTAAGCATCAATGGAGTCACGCATAAGGCTATGCGTGCAGCAAAGTTGCAAACACAAAAAACCTTGTTTCTTAGAATTTCATTTGAAGTAAGAACTAAAACTGGATTACAATTCTGATTCATCAATCAACTGTCAGCTTTATTCGTTAAAACTAATCCAGATCTCAAAAAAGGGATAAATAACATGAGCCTTATACTCCTTCAGAGAATGGTTGATGAACATGATTGAGGAAGGGATGTTAGTCAATACTGTTAATTAACTGTATCAATATAGACTTACACAACTGCTTTTAAATTGAAACAGCTTTTCTGTTGCACTATCCATCCCAATACATCTACTCTCCCCTTCGTATACTTGCAGTAACTTTCTAACTTATTTACAAAAAACTGTTTCATTTTCACTGTTGACATCATTTGCTTTTGTTTGACAATTAGCTTTGGTGATTTATTTTGAAAAGATTATGCAAAACTATCGCTGTTGCATCGTTTAGTTCTTTGCCTTCCTTCGTCTTGATTACTTCAAAATTTACACAGCATGTCACATTTTCACTTTCTGTATATCACATGATGTGTGTACATGGCCTAATTGTAAACTTGTAATGCAATCGTCAAACTTCTGACGACGCTTGATACGGTTATGGCAAATATTTGTTTGTCAATTAAAAAAAAAAGAGGAATTGTGCAATTAGCAAATGTTTCTATCATTGCATCGTCTCTCAAAGTCTAGTTATCTGGGCGCAAATAGACTCGCGCTTTTGACAATTATTGTGTTACTCTACGGCTGTGTATGACATTCCTTCAGATGCTATTTGCATTTGTCGGTATATATACTTCAATAAAAGTCAACAACCCTGGGGTAACTCCATTGCCTTGATTAGCATCTGCTAGTTATCTTTTTTGTTTCAAATAAGATTACCTAGCTAGCTACCTGTGGAGAAGATGAAAAAAAGATAAGGAAGCATTTAACATGTGATATAAGGTGTCATGAGCAAGCTATTTGTTTTTACATAACTCTTGGGGGAAAAAATCCCACTTATCTTTCAAATCAAACTAATTTAATAACCAACTTTCATAATACAGGCATGACAGCTAATTAAAAACTACCACAAAACATGCATTAGTATTCTGAAGGTGTTCTTTTCTTTCATCCGGTCAAGAGAATGGACGGACGTTTAAAATTAACCCTTTTCTTCTTCAAATTCTACGTGGGGTTTCCTTTGGAAAAAGGTGGGAGTACAATCTACTGGGCACTTGACAGTTGACACTAAATGGCATATTCGTTTTGTTTATGGCTCCCACTTTTTTCTTCTTCTTTTTTTTTGTGGGAGAAAGTATAAACCGTCTGATTGCCTTGATGTGAAATGGAAACACGATAAGAGTTGGGTCTGCTTCATATTTTTATTTTGAATAGTTTTGTATTCCACCCTAAGTCATTTTTACAGACTGCTGCCAGACAACAAAGACATTTGAGGGATGGTTATGTGTTGTTTATACGGATTAGTAGGATATGGACGGATTTCAATTTGTTTAAGTTTTCGTCCAACGGAAATAGAGAAAGTGTAAGCACATTTAACTTGGGTTAAGTATTTTCCTTTGTTTGTTTATATTAGCCGTGTTTTATTGAGAATTTTATGGTCATCTTCACTAACGAGCCTCAATAAAACTCACTAGTTTAGTTTAGTTTAGTTTATTTTGTCAATCAGAGTAACTCTTATAGACTAGAATACAAGAAGTAAATAAATTATATAAATTGAAATTATTATACAATGAATAAGAGTTTAAAAGCAAAGAATTGAGAATTTCTTATGAAAGATTAGCTAATATAAGAAAAAGTTTATTTTTGAACTAATGTAACTTTATTCCATATAAACTCCATTTACCAGCCATCCCTGTTGTTCACTTCTGAACACTGACTTCTTTTTGCTAACTAATCGTTGTTGTTTTCCCATGTGCGATTTTTTGCAAACGTGAGTACAGATTCCCAATAAAACACGGCTATTGATGAAAACTGTCTACAAGAATAGTTAAAGCCCCCACGTCTTAAATTGGTGGAGGAGTTTGTTTTCAACAGCAAAAGCCCCGTGTTATGTTGGTGTGATTTAGGCCATTAATTTACATTTTTGAATTGCGGATGGAACAGATCTCCACCCTACATTGTCCTTTAATTTTTAGGTAAGACGCTGCACAAATTTGAATTCACCAGAAACATGTTCGAAAAAAGGATATCATGTAATGTAGACAATGGACTTCGTCTTCACATCGCGCTTACAACTCGATTCTAAGAAAATTGAATTTGAGTCGAATATAATCCAAGATCATTTTAGCTTTTTGCTCAATTAATTGCTGGAATCAACTGCGATTAAGCTTTCACAACTACAAGTTTTTAGAAGTTAAAAATTGATCTTATTCAAAGCATTAGTTGCTTAACAAAGCTCTGATAGTGTTTCAAGATTCATGAAGAAATAAAACAAGTTGAGCAAACAACAAGTTAGTTAATTTATCATATTTCTCCTTCTAGTTTTAAATGAAACTCTGTCTACTCCCTACTGACCTGACTATTGTTGAATTCTCACTTCTCTTAAAAACAATCATAAAATATGGGGAGTAAAGAAAAAGCAAAACATATAAGAACTCCCGAGCGTGTTCTCCTGATTATAGATTTCAACTTCTCTAATCTAGCAATGACCCTCTTCTTATTAAACGAAATGAAACTTTTAACCCATTTATCATCAGTATAAGCAACAAATTTCTTTTCTGACCATTTTCTTCTCTTTTTTTCACACAGAGGCAAATTTGCTGCTGTCCGCCGAGCCATTCACAAGAAATCCGGCGTGCATTTTGCTGCGAAATTTCTTAAACGCCGCCGCCGAGCTCAGTCATCGGACAAGGAGATAAAGCATGAGATTGCTGTGCTAATGATATGCGCGGGATCCGACAATATTGTCAATCTGAATGCCGTTCACGAGTCCAGATCAGATACGGCTCTACTATTGGAATTGTAAGTATACAACAAATACAAATAAAAGTCATCGTGACGTTTAAGTGTAATAAATTAATATAATTTCTTGTTTGTTTTGTTTTGTTAGAGCGACTGGAGGAGAGCTACAGACATTTCTGGACAACGAGGAATCCCTTACAGAGGCACAGACACGAATTTGTATGCGCGAAGTACTTAAGGCCCTACAGTTCCTGCACAAACGTTCAATTGCACATTTGGATCTTAAGCCACAGAATATTTTGCTCACTGGTGAAAGGATCGAAGGTAAATTGTTTGTAAATGTTGTTGCCAACTGAGCTTAATTGTGTTTCATTATGTGTCCAACTTAACGTTGACTCTTAATCTATACCAAGACTCATATTTACAGTCGATTTGTTAAAAGAAAGCGAAAAAATAGCTTGTCGAAATACCTTAAAACTAAGCGCACTTTAATAATGAGAAAATCCAATGAAATATGGGAATGCCTAGATTCCTGTGTTACTTCCAGGAAACTATAGCCGAAATACGATAAGAACGGATTCGAAAAGCTAGTATCATTGAATAGACCTTCATTACGAATGCTTATCAGTATCATAACTGGACACAACCTATAAGGTTACCACAAAACGAAAATGGGTCGTTGCACCGATGACCTGTGCAGAGGATGCAGTGACGAAGATGAACATGAGGATACCACTCACTTCCTTTGTCAATGCCCAGCAATCTGTCACATTAGGAAAAAAATTCTAAGCAATTTATTACTTTTTCAATGAACTAGAAGAATTATCAGACACTTCGAGAAGCAGCCTGTTAAACTTCATTAAGGCCACAAAATGGTTAACTGACCAAACATAAACTCATAGGTTTCTAGGACGTTACAATACTCCAGGGTATCACAATGGATCTACATTGATCTAAGTGTGACGGTAATAACATCAACCGTCAGCCCATTTTACCTAACCTAACCTAAACGCACTTTATCTTTAGTTTGTTCTGATGCTTGAAAGTAGTTGCCTTGCACTTGCACTCTACCTTTCAATTTTCAAAAGTAGAATTTTAATCGTTTTTGTGCTTCAAACTCACGTGTTTGCGTGCAAAGACAAATTAAAGAGACCAAGACGGCAAAGTTTTACTTTCTTCAAAAGCTTGCAACTTTATATGCCAAAAAATGAATAAAATTATGAAATGCACTTTAAAAGGTTGAAATTGTGTTTATTCCTGCATTTAGTGCAAATTTTTCGACATGTTGTCTTTTTCAGGAATTTTAAACCGCTAACTTTATTTAATTTTGTATTAAAACATTGTTTTCAATCTTAAGTTATATCGATCGAAGTTGGCAGTAGTTTTTATCATTATCAGAGAAGAGAGACTCCACTCTATCAGCTGTTCACTTGGTGTAAGTGCACCACAAAACTAAAATGAGAACATAAAGCGGATTTGTCTCGTTCTCTCGTCCGATGTCTTAAGAGACGCTGCTGCCACATAAATCATTGCAATCGGCGCACGAACTTTGACTCTACTGCACTGTTATGCGGTTTCGACTTAGAGAGTTGGCGGCATATCTTGTTGCTACTGCCATCCAAATGTAGTTTGTATGCTACACTAATGCAGTGTAAATGGATGGATTTTTTTTTTTTTTTTTGTTGAGATGATAAATGTTCGATATCAAAAGCAAACACAAACAGGGAAAGTTCTGTAACGCGATTGTGGTGGCATTTGAAAAATTATTGTGCACTAAGTTTTTTGTCAGATCAAGGTCATCACCATCGCATCGGCTAGGGAGTGAGGAGTATTTTAGAAGTAGAAATCTTTGCCAGCCCAGTCAGTTGGGATAAGTAATTGTTAAACAAAAATCAAAAACATGAACTGCTAAGTGCAGCCGCCCATTCATTTGAAAATGTTTGTTGAACAGAGTTTGAGAAAGTTTCTTATTTCAATTGTAAATCAATTTCAATTGTAAATGTCAAAAATGACGTGAAATCGAATTTGTCAGTGAAACTGAGCCTTTACAAAAATTTGTAAAAATTCCCATCTACTGATCTTTCAGTTGTACGGATAGCAAACCTTAATTCCGTGAGGAATGCACTTGCACATTTCTTTGGGTGCTCCACTGGTTTAAGATCCAATGATAGAATGAGTTTGTTTCTCTTCTGATGCTTTGTCACTCAGGAAGAAGGTTTGGCCCTTTTTGGCAACGTGCCTTCTGCAGAAGTTCCTTAGATGAGGAGGAGGAGGAGACAATCCCACACCTCCTCTGCTCATGTCTAGGAAAATATTTTCTTGATGATCCAAACGATTTGGCGAACACAGATCCCCTGCAATTCCTTCGCTTTATTAATAGCTTCAAATGGTTTTGTTAAGTGAGGTACTCCCTCGCATAATTTCTATGGTATCACAATAATGGACCTAATATTGGTCTAAGTGTGTCAGTTTGTTTTCCTGACAGCCATTAAACCTAACCTAACCTCACCTGGTAACGTGCATCTGCTCTTGCATTAAGGGTCGAAAAGAAAATATCCCACAAGAACTTGGTTTTTCGAAAATATGGTTTTCGAAGTTATTTAGGGTATTTAGAGCCCCGCAGGTTTCAAACTTTTAGTAGGTCGACAGTTTGATCGGTATGGTAATGTGCACATTACAAATATCAGGTATCAGTCAATAAATAAGTTTGATTAGATCTACGATTACCTTCAAACCAAACTAACACCGTAAAAGCTCACTCTCCACCATAATATTTAGTTGGCCCAAGCTGAGGTTTCAAAGCGTTTGGAAAGCGCATTTAAATACGTATTATAACATATCGTTTTCTCTTTTTTTTGCAGATGGTTTAAAACTTTGTGACTTTGGCATTTCCCGTGTTGTAGCCAATGGGAGTAATGTTCGTGAAATACTTGGCACCCCAGATTATGTGGCACCCGAAGTACTACAATATGAGCCATTATCCCTACAGACAGATATTTGGTCCGTAGGCGTTCTAACATATGTTCTACTATCGGGTTTTTCACCATTTGGTGGCGATACAAAACAAGAGACCTTCCTTAACATATCACAATGTGCCCTAACGTTTCCAGAGAAACTCTTCAAGGGGTTATCAGTTCACGCCATTGACTTTATCCGACGAGCATTGCGCATCAAACCAAAGTAAGTAAATGAAGTTTTAAGAATTTTTCAAATTATTTTAATTTTGTTTTATTTTATTTTTTTTAGTGACCGCATGACAGCATCAGGATGTCTGGAACACATTTGGTTACGTGACGAAATGCCCGTCGAAAGAAATATCCTTAACATATCCAAAGCACACGATGATCTATCTTCGAACGGTGGTGGTGGTAGTGGTGGCAGTGGTCATTCTGATTACGACGAAGAAGACGACGATGAAAACAGTAGTAGCAGTAGCAGTGAAAGTTCTACCAATCAGGGTATGAATGGCATGACCAATGGTAGCAAAAAAATGATGCACAATAGTTCAACCAGAAATGGCACCGCAACAAATGCCATAAGCCACACTTCCAACTGTTCAATTAGCAACACCTGCTCTTTGTCCAAACAGCAGCATAATGGTTATCAGCAACAGTTACACCATGAACTGATGCCATCTACCCGCCGTCATTCTTCAGATGCCAACAAAGAGAATACTTTTTTACGGAAACCCACATCGATGAGCAGTAGTGGTAGTAGCAGCACAACGACAAACAACTCTTCCATATCCTCAAAATTGAACAGTAGCAGTGGACCTGCTGCAATTAATCCTATCCATCAACAGCAATTGCAATTGCCTACAACAAACGGCTCCGCAACGACACCCTGCCTATTTCCAGATGCGCCCACAACACCCAAAGTTATTCGTAAAGCTCCGACCTCAGAGTCATCACCCACCAGTGTCAAGGCTTTGGTGAAGAAGTTCCAGCTGGAAAGCAGCACGCAACAGCCATTGGCAGCGCCAACTTTACTCTTAAAAGAAGCCCATCACAATAATAACAACAATAGTGATAGAAAATTCAACCACCACCACCACAACCACCAATACAATAGCACTTCCTCCTCCAAGTACCATAGTCATAATATTAGCAGTAATCGCAAGAGCAACGGAACAACGACACATCTTAAATCGACGACTGATGTCACTAATGGCGGACATCCAACAGCAGCAACAACAGACGAAGCATCAGTGGCGTCCATGAATTCATCATCGCCCATAAATCCGTCGCCATCTTCGTCATCGGCAATGGGTAACAGCAACAGTGCCACCTACAAAACGAGTTGTGTATTCTGCTTGACATGTAGCGGTCCCGGATGCCGGCATTCGGGTACATCCGCTGCCAATAAGACCACAACGAACAGCATCGGGTTGGACCAGGGTATCATCTGTTAGCTAAGGGCCAGCAGGGCCCGAAGAAACGCCAAAAGTTTCTTCCATAGATTTCTGTGCTGCATGTAATATTAACTAAACCTTTAGATGCAGTTTATTGTTTTCCCCCCAAAATATATATATATATATAATTTTTTTTATAATTTCTGTTTCGTAAATAGTTTATTTTTATAATTTAATTTAAAGAGAAAAAAGGAAAAACAAAAAATTAAACAAATAAAACCGTTAGGTAGATAAGAACCTAGGTGTGTAAGCATATCGAATAGAAAATAACTAAACAATTGCACCGCTTAATAAATGCGCATACAAGTCAGAGAGAGGACACGAAGGCAGCTGTTGATTAAATAAAAATAAAAGGAAGCATCGTTTTACGTTACGTGTTATCAAAACCGGCGCCATTTATAGAAAAAGAACGCTGCATTAAGCTTATATAATATTTTTAATTTCTTAATAATTTATTTAAAACGATCAATATATATATATATATGAGTTTATAGATATACACGTATATATGTATATGTTTTCCACCAAACAAAATGGAACAAACACTTAAACAATTCAATCCATTGTATAGAAATAAATATTTAAAAAGAAAGGAATGTTCTCTTCTGAAAATACGCACATTAATTTTCGCAAATTTAATATTTTTCATTTAATCTTTGTTCTTATTATTATGATTATTATTATTATTCTTTTTTTTTTAAATTTTTATAAATAAAAATGAAGTTTATTCATAATCTGTTAAAAAAAATATAAAATAAAAAAAAAACATTAAGAAAAGACATGTTTTTTTAATTATTATTTATTTCTGAAAGAAGGACATTTTTGTTTTACATTATTATACCTATAAATGATGAGGTGGAAGAAGAGAAACATTTAATTTTGAGAAGGAAAGAAAAAGAACACGGTTGTCGTATTATGTAGTTAAAGAAATTCTATAATATAAAAATATTTAAACTTATTTTTGATTTATAGCTTAAATAAAAAGAATATTAAAACAAACAAAAAACAAAACGTTCTTAATTTGCTTACAAAGCTCTTAATATGAGAATAGTGAAGGAGAAGAGTTATATGTGTATGCATACGAAATATAAATTTAAATGTAGAAATGTTAAAGGAAGACAAAAAAAGATTTGATGAAAAGGCTTATACCCAAAAGTAGAAACGTTATGGCAGTGTTGTTCAAAGAAATTTAAAGTGATTGTTGTTAGTTGTTTTTCGCGCGTTTTTGAAATAAAAATAGTTTTCTAAAATAATTTTTTATTCTGTTCTGAATGAGTTTTGAGGTAAATTTATTTCAGTTCGTTAATTTCTGTTCTCTATTTATGATTTATGAGGTGACTTCAGGCATCTGGGTATTCCCGAAATCTTTCCTTTATTTAAGTTTGGGAAATTTGTGAGCATACATAGGATGGCGGAGCAAAGCGGGGAGTCCCGGTGCCTAGCGTATTTTCACATATCACTAGAGCTTTCTGCCGATTCCGAACGGACAATCGAGAAAGCGACAGTGAATTTGCTATCGTAGGACTTGCCAATTTTTTGCGAAAGGGGATACCCATGGAAAAGTTGTTGGGATTTAAACCACGAACAAGCAGACACGCTAACCATTTCGCCACGTGCTACACGAAAAAAAAACATTTTGAACTTTCAAGGGTCGCATATAGATGGTGGTTAGCGGTGGTGGTTAGTCCATTTGTTGGTTTCGTGGGGATGGTGTTTTCATTTTTCAAAGTGATTTTAAAATTATATGTCAACAACACCCTTCTTTTTTTAACTATCCGCTGGAATTCTTCAAAAGACACCGAGTAATGTGTCATTCTTACAGCACCAAAACCTATAATGTAACTTTTGAGAATCTAACTACAAAATATGTAGCCTTGTTGTTCTATCTTGATCTATACACATAACACTTCTGTGGTGAAACTGGTCCCCGGTTTATTGAACTTTGAATTGCAAATTCAACATCTTGTTTATTCTTCACTAAAGGTTAAGTCTAAGAAATTAGTGGCTGTCTAAAAGTATACGAATGTTTTTGGTCTTTTTAATGTTTTTTCATTTCAAAATGCAACAGTATTAAGAAAGACTAAAGACGCCTTTGATAACAACTATTTATGCGGAAGAACAGCTCATCTGTAATACACTCTTTTGTCCTTTTTGTCTTTTGAGTGTTTCCATTCCTCATAGGAATGTTTGACAAAGAGCACTAGACCCTGGCTCAGCTCGCGCTGTTTAAATTTAAACTCTCCAGGGCTTGGGTCTTGCCGCATTAAGTTTGGATTTTTCGTTTATATTATGTTTAAGGAATATAAATAAGCACTTACAAAGTCTACTCCATATTCAATGGAGGTTTAACCTGTCTATCTAAGCAGTTACTGTTGTGTCCACAGTCTGACTTTTTATAAGGTTACGGTCTGTTTAGGCCGGAGTTGAACCTCAATGGTAAATACTAGATACTGTTTGACTTAGCAAAAAATTACAAACAAAAGGATCGAAAGCTATTGTTTCCCTAAGGTCTAGAAAGAATTACTGAGTTTTGTAGTTGAGAATCACTCAAAACCAAGGTTCCACCAGTGTATTTAGCACGAATCATTGGTGGCTCTATTCTATTGTGTCCCTGAGTGACAACATCGGTGAGTATCACGCTCCTAAAATGTGTAAGAACAAAAGAAAGATGATTAGACTAAAACTGGGTCCAGGATTAGGATACCTTACAAAATTTTCAAAACTATGTAAGGTTATCAGACATTGTGCTTGTGAATTAATGGACGATTCAAACTCAAACAGGTACACCATTCGCTTGCATTCGAAAAAAAGCGAATGTTCACGAATGGTGAGGGATGACAACGAATATTTTTTCATGTTCATACACACATTTTGTGACCTGACTTGGGCGTTATTTATATTTTTGCTGTGTGATGTGTTCTTCATCACAGTATTGCACTGTGAAGTATTCGTTGCACTGTAGATGATTCGTTGCTTTAGGCACTATTCGCAAAGGTTCATATGCATACAGATATTGTCATTGCCTGCCATTGCTTCAGTTAAGTGAGTGAGAATGAAAACCTGTCTTGTTGACTAAAAGACAGTGCAGTCTGTGTATTGCTTGGGATTAAGATGAATGGTGCCTAAATAGTGTGTAAGACAATGAATAAGTTAATGCATTCATTAAACGAGACATTCACTGCAGCTCCCTGCTTCATACAACTGCAAGATGAGTGCATGCTTATTACTTTGTTTTCATTATAAGCAGTAGAAGGTAAGAATAATCAAAATCTTTTAATTCAGAACAGAATGATAAAATTGAAGTATATTAAAAATTGTTATTCGGCTTCAAAAATTGAAATCTTTAAAAATTCAATCGAAATTGTTATAAATGTAAAAAGTACTGTTGTTTGTTCAATGTAGGAAACGCATTTTCAAAACGAATCAAAGATCGTACATATATACATTCACAAGCACACACAGAACCACACCACACTTAACAAAAATTATATATACGTACTCTTGTAAATACATTTTGAATATTTTTTTAAATTTATTTGGCTTTTTTCTCAGTGTATTTTCTTTTCAGTTTTTGGAAATATTTTGTCATGTTGGCAAAAAACGAGTATATTTTGATGGCCTAGCTTTAGTTTTCTTCTTTTATGTATTGGTTGATATTGCAGAAAGGTTATGTATGATAAAAACAGTTTATAGGTAAATTATAATTACTAAAAATAACAAAATATTTTTATGTATAATCTCATTTTAATTATGAATTATTATAAACATGAAAACAAAATAAACACGAGACAAAATTAATTAAATCGAAAAGATGTGTTTCTTTAATGATTAAATTGTAAGACGCAAGGCAAATCTCATCATACCAGAATTTGATCTTAAGAATTTTAAATTCAAAAATACGACTCAAGGTAAAGTAAAGGCAAGGGACGCAATTTTACGCATGAAACTTGAAAGGTATTGAAAAACGGCGTTAAATCCACTTTAACGACATAATTCTCATACCGAGTACCTCGCGAATGTTGATATGCGGGTAAAAACAATTTTATGTTTCTAATAGGACAACCTTCTACAGATAGACGTTAACCATCGCACTACGGGTACCAATTTAATTTTATATAGGAAATAATGGCCCTATCACAAGTCCCATCTTAACAGTTCCGGGATATAATAAAAAGCTATGGATTGAAATTTTGAAGCCTGCGCTTACCATGTCCCACTTTTAAAAATTTGATTTCACTATTAATCATATTTCTGTAGTTTATATACATAGTTAAAATAAATATACATTTTGCATCTAATCTCATTGGGACTGATTCGATGTGAAAAAAACTCTCAATTGTATAGCATTGTCAACTCGAGTAGTTTAAGTGAGTATAAAAGAAATCAACTTGGTCAACGAAGAAAATCAATTTTTAAGATGCTGCTCTGTAACCGATCCATGTTAATTGCACCAAAATCCCTTATTGTGACTTCAAGAACAACTACTTCAGAAACTATCAGCAAGGTTCCAGAAATCGAGTGAAATGAACCGAAACCGAAATTGCAAATCGAGTGATTTTGTTTTCAGTGTTCTGCATTTCGATCGATTTCATCAGTTCGAAAACTTTTCGAAATCACTTCAAGTGAAATTGAAAACAGCTGATACCTGCCATCTAAACTGAAACTCAATTTATTTGATTTTAATAGTTTCTTGAGTGTCCTGATCAGAAAATTAAATATGAGTGCTGTTCTTATTGCTTCGGTTTTGGAAATCAAAAGGAAAGATATACCACAGTGAAAATAATTGATTGAGATTGAAAGACATGTCTAATCCATTAGAAATTGCAGATGTAACGTGTGTAATGATATGTGGCAAGTTAAATTGAAGTATTTTCATATTTTTATTGATAAATCTGTTTCAAATGATTCTTTTTATTATCACTGACTTTTTTTATTCAGTTGTATCTTTCTGTCTTTCCACAAAGAATCTGCGACGACACGATCTCCTTTCATGAATCCCTATCCCTGGGCAAGATCTTTATGTTGGCTCATAAGGTTCATGAATATTTCCTCCTGTGCAGTTTTTTTTTATTCTTTTCCTTGTTTAAATCAAATTTCTAGTAAAATAAACAAATTTTGTGTGGTTGCAACTTACATTTTTAAACGCGTCTGTTTTCTTCTACCATTCCACTCAGATAAATTAGGGTGATTTCATCACGATCGCTTGGAAATCGACGAAATCGAATTGTGGAACACAACAATTTCGTTTCACTTCGATTTCGGAAAATGTGAAATCGAAATCGATAAAAGTGAAATGCAGAACACCCAATCTAAATTTCGATCGATTTCGATTTCATTTCACGTGAAAGTGAAACGTGGAACCTAGCTGATATCCGAAGAAACAAAAGGTTAAAGCATATTTGGAGATGAAGGCTTCTCCATCATCCCTCATAAGACAGTTACTGTCCCATTCAAAAACAGGCAGGAATCTATATCTAATACCCCTCCCCCTATGTCTGTCTAGGAAAAAACAATACCATTCTCCAAAGAATCAAAATACCTTTGGATCATCTTAGACAGCAAAATGTCATGGAACCCACAACTAGGACGTATCTTCAACAAATCACTAAACACAACTAGAACGTATCTTCAACAAAGCACAAGCAGAAAAGCACACTGCAACTGCCCTAAAAGCACTAAGTTCACCTGACATAAGATCCAAACTAGTCCAAGAGACAATTACATAACTCTCTGAACTATCAAGGAAATACTGTCACCCTGCAATGAATCCCAGCACACAAAGGCTAATGATGATAACGAGAAGGCAGACATCCAACCTAAAGACGGCGCGGTGTGGTTCATCTAAATTCTAAACAATTCGTCGGCCCTTAACCGTTCTGCGGTCTAAATGAAAACATCTTCAAACACACACAGCCAAGAACATTCTATTGAAAGAATCCAATAAATAAAGCTTGGGGTAACTCATCTGGTCAAACCTATTTAAAATGTTTTTAATATACCGAAAAAAAAAACAAAATTCCTACTGAACCTCAAAACTTTTTACATGCCAAGTCAAGTCGAAACCTGCAGCCAGCTCTTAGACTATACTTCGACAGATGACAGCGACGAATTTATTTAAAATTTTATTCAACAAAGCAAATGAAAATGAACTTTTCCTCGAATGATAATAAAACAATATCAAAGTGCGCTATAAATTCATTTTATTCAAGTTATTTAATTTGTTTATTTAATTGTATAGTTTTAATTTGCAAAAGGAAAATAAATATTTTTTTTACGTATATAATAATTTATACCCAACTATGTACTAACGACAAAATAAATAAATTTTCAGCTATGGCTATTTTCCTTTTCCCATATTTAACTTACTGCAATAAATACTTGAAATTTGAAAGTAAAAACATCACAATATACATACATAGTACTTGCAGTGCAGTTTTTTTTTTTTTTTTTGCATTAGAAAAATCATAAAAATAAATGTAATATTTTATGCATCTCCTTTATAATAATAGGAATAATAATCAAATTTATACGAAAAAATCACATTTCTTTTGCATTATTGCATATTGTTAAGTGTTTTTTGTTTTACTTTATGTATATTTAGTTTGGGATTACTTCGCTCTTGGTATAGATATAAAATGTTTTTTTTTTTTTTGTTAAGACACACCAATAATAGTTGTTTTGAGTAAATGTATGTTTATGCTTGTTTCAAACTAACGCCAATTTATTTAAATCAACTTTGTAATAAATATTTAAGCCAATTTTAATTTTTTTTTATTACATACTAATCAGGCAATAAAGGTAACTTTTTTTTCAACTACACTTTGATGCTAGAGCTAATACAATTCATAGAGTTTATTTTTTATGTTGTGGATGAAGAAGCAATGCTGCTTGCTTTGCCACATTTAATAAGTGCTCAATAAAATTTAATAAATAAAATATAATATTTATTTAAAACAACATCAGGTTATGTTTTCTTTATTATTTTAGTTTACGAACGCTTAAAATATGTTGACTAGTATAATAGTATATAAATAAATTAAAAAATGAACGTTTGCTTATGGCTAGATAGTTTCTACTTAATAAATCAGGTTATTTTTCGGAATGGATTGAATCAACTTAAAAGTTGTAAAGGCCGTAAGAACATAATCTTTGTAAAAATCCGAAAACATTTAGTAATGCTTGTTGAGTAAGTTTTATTAGTTACTAAACTACGAGTAAGGTAGGATCTCTACATAGAGAGAAAAAATATAATTGGTATGAAATGCCCTAGGAAGAACCTTGGAAGAGTGTCCATTTACATGCGTTTTTAAAGTATGCAGTGCGATCTGCTGTCTATTTGTTTGTTTTATGAGTAAGTATACGACCGACAAGTATGCTGCTTCAAAGAAGAAGAAGCTATCCTATAAACGCATCAAATGAACACTGCTCCAAATAGTTCTCTAATCTACCATAGGCTCTGAAATATTCAGAATGTTTTTTTATAAGAAGAACAAATTCTTCAATTATTTTGCTACTTTTTTCTAATAAAACTGGCCAAAAGTGACAAACAAAATTAGACAAGACTTGACTGGAGGTTACTTATTCAATTCCAAAAGTATTCGTTTCCTCGACAGCCAGCAGAAGTTTCTCATAGAGAATTTCGGGAGTTGGATAGGGAGGTAAATCTAAACGATTAAAACAAGTATGTGCTCTGGGTAGGGCATTCGGCTTACCCCATTTTTCGATACAAAACCTTCGGGGGCCTGTTGAACCACGTAGTGCTGAGAACCCTTCATAGGGAATACTTGAAGTTCCAGTAACAAATTGAAGCAAACGCAATCGTTGTTCGTTGGTGAATTTCTCAATCACCTGCCAGAACCAAATAATTACTTGGTGATTGTCGTGGTAACCACTGCGGTATTCGGTATTCAGACGCCAATCATTGATGTCTATTTCAGCGGTGCCTGCAATCACTAATTCCAGCTCACGGGCGTCAAACACTGAAACAAGACGTGAGTCGACTACTTCGTAGAAACCACGAACTAGAGACTCTGTCTGTTCTTGCACTCCGCGCTCTAATCTCCACTTTATCATCCGTTCCAAGTATTCCTTCTTGTTTTTCTCGTTGATAATCATGTTTTTTCCGCCTGGCTTAAGTTCTCGATCAACAACGCGTCCAAGAAGCTCCTCAGTGACACAAAACGTAAGGCCAAGATCGTTTCCATTTCCTATGTCGTTATCACGGATCCATTGAAGAGATTGGTGGAACTCGTTGTCAAGGGATTCTGGTAAAGAAAAATTTATAATTAGCGCCCAACAATGTCACTCACTTTCTTACCCAAATCACTTAAGGCAACGGGAAGCCTGAGTAATGCCTTGTAAAAAGGCCTTGTGAAAAAGGCGTCCAAAAGATACTGATGAACTAAGGCAAGACCCAAAACCCTTCCACTGAATCTAAACCAATCATGACAATTATCAACAAATGCCGACAATGGAGACACTTGGACGGTATAAGTGTCATTTGCTGAGTACTCAAAGAGCCCATAATACGGATTGAACAGTTCTCTTGAAAGCAGAAAGAAGAATTCCCTAAAAAGAATTTTGATTTCATGTATTTGTTTAATATTTCGAAATTACGAATTTTTACCTCGATGGACCACCGTAGTCTAAACCTTCTTCAGTATCCCATAGTACAGCTAGGCGTCCTCGTTGCAGATCTTTTTTATTTGCAGACATTATTCGACGGAAAGCGTCTTCCAACAAGTGAGTTCGGCGTATGTGGAGTCTTTTGAACAAAAATACAAATGATTACAAATGAAGAAAAGATTTTTAGAAAAAAAAACTTACTTTAGTTTGTGTGGCCCTTGACCGTAACCTTTAGACTCCAGTTTTCGATAAAAACCACGGAGTTTTGCTTCGAAGTCTCGACGGAATGGTGGTGGACCACGTTGTGGCATTCTTGAGTTCAGATTTGGTGAACCTTGAGGACTGCGTTCCTCAATCGGAACATAACTCATTATTTCCTGTTCGAAAAGACTGTAAAAAGAAAAATCAATAAATAATTTGATACAACATGCGACGAGTGAGCTCATTCATTAAAAAATAGGTAAGTTTAGAACAAACGATGTTTTATTCAAAAGGTGATGCGTATCAATATCAATCATACCTTAAATTTTTTAAAAGCAAGACATGGGGTAAAGGGAATAACCTTTACATGCTTTTGGATGTTTTACGTAAATGAGTTGGTAGACAATCCCACATGTATAATTAGGTTACAAAAACATGGAGTAGCGAAAAAAAGGACGGAAATTTATCCAACTACTGATTTTCATCAACTTTTATTTGATTTTTAACAAAAACTTTGCATTTGAATCATGTTTTTAAATGAATTTGAGTACGTTTTGAGAAATAAAATTTCAAAAAAAATTTATTTTTTTAATGGCGTTATTTAATGATAAACACATTTTTGGGGACACCTTCTATTTGGATAAGACTGCAACCACCCGCTAGTACAATTCTTCTCCACTATATCTTGATGTTCCTCGGTACGGGTGGATCTTGAAATTTTTGATATCAGAGAGTTCGATTTTATCTAAAGCACAAAACGCCTACTGCAAGAGAAAATCTGTAGAAACGGCCCTACATACTCTGGTTCGTATTATCGAATATTCTCTCCATCACAAAGAATACACACTGGCTGCATTCATAGACATAGAGGGTACCTTTAATAACGTTTGTAACCTTGCAATTACAAGGGTACAGACCATTCTTAGATAGTTCAACAGTGAAATTGATAAATCTCATCCACTAGGAGAATCAACTCAACTCTAGGGGACGTCTCTACAAAAAGATATGTCAGTAGAGGAGCACCGCAAGGTGGAGTCCTATCTCCTTTTCTATGAAACCTAGTCGTCAACGAACTTCTAGTTAGCCTAGAAGCTGAGGGATTCAAAGTGATTGCATATCCAGATTTTGTCTCCATTGTGGTATCAAAAAAACATGCTCACGTCCTTACGGACCTGATGCAAACCCCTCTAAACAAACTAGTAAAATGGGCGGGAAAAAGTGATCTACGGCTTAACCTTCAGAAAACTGAACTCTTTCTCATCACCAGGAAATACAAAATTCCTCAACTAATAACTCCATCAATCAATGGAATCCGACTTAAACTTTCAGACGAAGCTAAATATCTAAGTAGACAAAAAGCTAAACTGGAAATCCAATATACAGGAAAGAATCAAGAAATCCACCGTAGCCCTCTTTTCCTGTAAAAAATGCTATTGGTAATAAATGGGGATTCTCCTCCAAATCACCCACTGGCGCTACACCGCGGTCATCAGACCAATACTCTCATACGGAATAGTGGTATGGTGTACCGCTTTTGATAAAGGTCCTAGTATCCTGCGATAGTCTAAGCAAGGTCCAAGGAACAACCTGCTTGTGTGCAAGCGGAGCACTGAGATTAACACCCTCAGCTGCCTTAAACATACTCCTTAATCTCACACGGTTGGATATCTTCACCAAACAAATGGCCGCCAATACAGCCATTTGTATCAGAGCTATCTCCCAATGGACAAATAATAACATCGGTCATGCTACAATCCTGAATCTGTTCAGATCAATCCTTTGTCACTCCGACTACGCCATCAATTGGTTTTTGAAAACAAGTTCCAAGTCTCAATCCCACCGAGAACTATCTGCGAAGATGAAGAATTCTTGAGAGATGATTCAATTCATTTCTATACAGATCGCTCAAAAACCAAAGAAGGGGTCGACTGGGTGTACTCAGACAGACTCAATGTAAGTCTCTCATTCCATCTTTCAAACCACTGTAGCGTGTTCCAAGCGGAAATTCTAGCAGTCAAAGAAGTCCTATCGTTGCTTAAAGAAACGTGATATACTCAGTGAATATCCGGATCTTCTCAGACAGTCAAGCAGCCCTCAAAATTCGGCGCCGTTTCTACTTAGGTAGATGACTGAACAGTTCAATATTCACCTTATTTGGGTGCACGGGCAGACGGGCACAGAGATATCCTAGATAACTGCAAAGCCGATGTACTCGCCAGGAATGGAACCGTTCTACCGATCTCAACTAGCAGGTTGAATATTGGTATACCAATCGCTGTATGCAAACTTATGCTTAAGCAAGAGGCAATTAATAGAACAAATAATAGGTGGAACAATATCACTACGTGATATTTACCGAACTTTGTTTTATATTTAGACACGCCATAAAACTCGATGTTTCTTCTAACGACTTCTGCAGAAGCTGATTAGATGAGAAGGAGGAAGACATAGTCCAACACCTCCCCTGCTCATGTCCTGCACTCTCAAGCAAAAGAAAGCTAAATCTAGGAAAATGTTTACCCTTAACCTCTATCGCTTTATAAAAAGCTCCAAAAGTTTTATTAAGTGAGGTGCTCCTCACATACTTCTTATGGTATTACAATGGACCTTATATAGGTCTAAGTGTGTCAGCTGTTTTCGTGACAGCCTTTTAAAACTAACCTAACCTAACCTAGAGTTCGATTCGTAAAAGTCAAATGATAACAAAACAAGCGTGCACAACACTGTAAAAAAAGTATTTGTGGGCAATTCAAACACGGCAGAAATGAAACTTCAGAAAGGACTACGAAACAAAGATGGAGAGTAAGATTAAAGGAAAAACTTGTTTTTCACATCATTTCTCACAGACTTAATTCGCTAACGCTTTTTCGTTTCATCGAATTTTCAAATCACACGGTACTAAAGAATTTTCACTCAATACAACCTCTTGTATAAAGCCTTTTAATATGCGGGCGCAAAAACACGCGCATTAAACACAAACTATTTGTCACGATAGTTGGAGAGAGAAACTAATTTTCTAGAAATAAGTAAATATACTTACTGCAGCGACTTGTGTAGTAGTCGTAAATGTACATATGAACAGTGGTTTCCTGCTTGAAATCTTGACTGGAAGTCAATACCATACCTCTGCCGAAACGAAACGAGTTGCTTTACTTTGGAAAATATTGAAAAAAAATAGAAATTTTTGCCAAAATCACACACCGCGCAAAAAACCATGCACAACCACCTACTACACTCTATATTTTGCAAAAAGTTCGTGACACTGGCATGCTTGTGAACAACACTCATAGTCTCCGTCTCCCCGCGAAGCAAACAGACGAGAATGTGACTGCCGAGAGTGTGAGACTCAATCTACGGCACTAGCCTGAGGAGAATTCTGCGAAAAGATCTCAAATTATTTTAATAAAAAGTTCAATTTGCCCAGATTTTAAAGGCGCACGATCATCCACTTCGTTATAGCTTTGGCCGCAGAGCACTTTGAATTTGACAACGATTTTAGGCGAACGAATCAGCCGTCTTTACCATATTAATTTTGAACTTAGGAGACGACCAACAATCTAGAAATCATTCACTTAAAACCTTCAACAAAGTCTTGGAAAATTGGTGCAACAGAATGAGCTACTGCTAAGCTACCAGAGACACCCACTTGAACAGCGTCGTGTTCCTTAATTAATGACATTGCTTTTGGTACTAAAACCATAATACAAGGTAAAAATTTAATATCGTTCATTTTATATGATTTTTATGAAGAAACTTGTTTATGGCGCATCCTCTATAGGGGCTCTTATGGGGCTTAAAAAAATTACCAAACGGAGTATAGAGACAGCGTTGAAGGTTGAACGCAAGAATTCGGCAAAACTCTAGGAGTGAAACTTCCATGAAAAGCATGACTAGGATCTTCCGGATTGAGAGAAAATAGTAAGAAGTTCCTTTTTTTAAATTGAATTTATGTATATTACTAGGTGTGCCAGCGACTTCGTCCGCAAGAATTGGCATAACTTTTTTATTTATCAACCGATTGACATGAAATAAAAACTAAATGTTAAGTGAAGCTTACCACAATATATTACTGAAAACCCCATCTAGATGGGATAAGCCGTTTCTATGATTAGCGTGCACAAACAAACAAACTTTTACGTTAAATTTCTTTAAAATTCTTATCTACACGAGGTTAAGTTCATGACCTTTTATCGTTCGTTGCTAGGTAAAGGCGGTCCCAGAAGACAACGGTAGTCTTTTTTGAGCACATATGATAGCTTCCTTCCTGGATTTGCTTAGCAACGAAATATTCAGGAACATAACCTAGTGTAAGAAAGTAATAAACTTTAACTCAGAATTTCGAAATTACTTTGCGCTGACCAAACAGCGGTCGTCAGTTTGACTCCAACTAGCCAATAAAATGTATTTTGACATTTCAATGTCTCCCCTTACAAGTCTCAGTTCTATTCAGTTCTATTTCAAAACCTTGTCCGATTTATTAGTAAGTTTATTAATGAAATATTGTTACACCAGAGAAGCAATAAACGTACGGCCAACTCCTGAAAAGTGCACTGCATGGGAAAACGACCTACATCATGACTTCATGAGGTATTTACAACCTCTAGTGTAATATTCTTAAATTTGCTTTTATTTTTTATGAGAATATTGCAAGGTAAAGCCCAGCCTGTAATTACGCTTAAGTGATTCATTAGATTGATTTGCCTGACATTAATCGTATAAATCACAAGGCTGTGGTGCGAAGTCACTTTTACTATTGAACATTTAGACGTCTGAGTCAAAAAACCCTTTGCGAGAGATTACTTAATACAATCTATTTTAACTACTTGTGTCTCACTTTCGTTTTTTTATTGCAATGGCAAATTAAGTACAACAGATATCTTATCGAAGTGCATTCTTTCTTATCAATTCTTTGATTCAAAAAATCAGGGTTAAGCAAACAGAACCGAATTGAAACAAAGGCAATATGGCCTAGCGGTGAGCTCCAATTTTAAGAACTTGCATCTCTTTTGTACTGGGAAGAAGAATTGTTAACAATGATTCATGAAATTAGAGTTTTCAGGTGTGGAAGTTTTTCAGATTCAAAATTGTTTTTTCTTTTTGAAGTTTCAATTGTGCTTTGCTGGAAATCTGTCAATTGGATTATTTAGTCACCGATGACACGAGCCAAAGATTAGTAAAGTTTCGTCAATTTGTTGTTGATATTACTCAGTAATTGTTGAGTATTGTTAGCTACGGTTGACTGATCAAAGAGTGTCATTTATAATATAAAATTTCTTTGTCTGTGCGAGCAAATAAAAAAACGCAAAATGAAACGATGACCACATGTATTAAAGGTCGTCTATTGGCATCTGGAAATCTTAATGTGTTTAGTGAGAGCTCTTAGCTCACATCATACTTACAAGGGGAGAAACTGATGCCTTGGGGAAACAAATTTAAGTTACCTGAGCGTTCTAGTTCACCATGAGGGCCAGATAAAGAACACAAGTTAGAGCACCTTGCATTACTACATATTTGGGATCGAGTTTTTCATTTCAGCTACCACCTATGTTACGCCCAAGCTGGTTAAAGTGTATCTCTATAAGACTCCTTGCATTTCTTTCGTAGTGGATCTTGTCCTTGGTTCGGAGTAATTTACATTTACATTAAAGTGTATCTAACCACATCGTTTGGATTGACGGCCTGGTTTTCAAGTTGAAATCACTTAACTTGCCAAGACATCTTACCACAATCATCCAAAGCTTCTTGGCCAACCGTAAGTTTTACGTACGAGTGGGAAACACCAAGTTTGTATTCAAAAATATATCCGCAGGAGTTGCCCAAGGCTCAATCTTTTCACCCTCGACCAACCAGCAAACTCGCCAATTACTAAAACCCTATATATCTATATGCTGATGACTCCATCACTTAAAACGCATCTTTTAGCTTAGAGATAGCTCTCCATAGAGTAAACTCCTTCAGTTCTGGGAGAACTACCCACAATTGGAAACCAAAATTTATTCCACTAAAACAGAGTTGATCTGCCTTAGGAATCCTCCGTGGAATGGCATAGCCACAAGATGAAAACTCCTGTCCCTGACTCTCCCCTATAAAACAATTATCACTCCAAGGAAACGCGGTAAATATCATCAATACTGTAAGAGGGCATTCGAGAACAGAGGGCGGTTTCTTCAACTCTCTCACGGTATTCAAATGGGAACCTATGGGCGAATTCCTAAACGCAAGCTTTGCCAAGTAAGTCTAATGCTAAGCAAAAATGATCCCAAATAAAATTTGCAATGCAATTAAAAGTATGCAAGTGTTTTTTGATAGCTGCACAAATTCACTTACAATTGCGGAAAAAAGCAATATACTACGTTTTGGGACATTCTGCTTTGAAGGGATTTTTTTGTCGGCATTAAGGAACTGATTGCTTTGCATAATTTGTGCCAGACTTACGTCTATTAATTTGCCCTATGTTTTCGGATTAAATATGAATGCGACTTCATGCAACCAAACCGTACACTTTAAAAATGCTCCGATTTTCAGGAAACAAATTTAAATTGATTTTAATTGTAACAATCAATTGTTGATTGAGTTCATTTGTTCCACCAGGTGAGAAAACCACAAAGATCACAAACAAACTTTTGACAAAGAAAATTACTCAACCGTTTAACAATTTGAATTTTGACAGGCAGGAGGTGTTTAAAACACATTTAAATTGACAATGATGATGTGTTGAAGGCGTCACGTCGTTCAATGACCTATGTCCCATGCAATGTGAACTACAAAGATCAGTTGGAACATATATTTTTACTATAAATTCAATATTCAACATTCCATTTCATTCCATTTTGTCACACTCTAGTAAAAAAAACAAGGGATTGAAGGAAAAGTATGTTCTCAAGATTTTTGCTTGCTATGTACGGTAAGGCAGATGGACCCCATTTATAGCAAGAAATCAACCAATGAAGCTAGGAACTTGATATGCAAATGAAAAGTTGTTAAAAATGGTGGTGATGCTTGTGGCGTAATGGTTAGCATGTCTGACTGTTACGCGGGAGGTTTGTGGTTCAAATCCCAACATAAACCAAAAAATGTTTCTTCCAGGGTATCGCCTTCCGCGAGGAATTCGCAAGTCCTCCGATAACAAATTAATTGCCACGAAAAGAGCCGTTCGGTACGGGCAGAAAATTGTAGATCCTCTCCAATATTTGACATCTGTCATCAATAGTGAAGCAACTTGTGATGACGACATAAAGCATCGAGTAAGCGTAGTTTGTATGCAGTGGCGAGAAAACTCCACCATCTTCTGGGACAATGAAATTCTAAAGTGCGCTAAGCTGAAGGGACGATTCATATACGGTTCACAGTGCTGGACTAGTTACCAAAAGTATGAGATTAAGTTCAAGGCAGCAGAGATGCATGACAGAAAGAGCAACAAAGCTGAATCGTTTTAGAAGTACCAAGATCCGTACGTCAAAAATCCACTAAACACAAGACAGCATGCATACAGAGCAGGTAGATCTACAGAAACTGCCTTATAACATCTGTCAACCATCATCCAAAAAGTTATCGATCCAAAAGAAACAACGATCGGTCTTTTCTTGGATATTGAGGGTGAAAAACACAAACTCAAAAGCCAAAAGATTCAGAGAATCATCACTACAAGAGGCTCCCCACAAGGAGAGGTCTTATCACCTTTACTTTTGAGCCTATTAGTAGATGAACTATTATAAAAACTAACCACGCAAGGCATAAGGTGCATTGGCTATGTTGATGAAATGAAAATGAAAATGAAAATGAAAATTTATTAGCCTGTAGGAAATTTGAAGATACTCTATGCGATATAATAAAGAGGGGCTTGGTAATCAAGAACAAAATTGTGTACATCTGTTGGACTGAATATCAATCCCACGAAAACTACAATTATACCAACTACACTAGAAGAAGATTCCTACCACGTATGAAAGACATAACACTGGAGGGAGTAACCCTAGAAACCACAACAGAGGTTAAGTATCTAGGCGTGATTCTAAATAGTAAACTGGAAAAAGCAAGCAGAAACAGGAATTGAAAAGGCTAAGAAAACGCAGAGCATAGCAGGAAGATCATGGGATTGTAAACCGACCATTATTCGGTAATAATGGTAGGGCCAATCCTTACCTAGGGAGCGGTAGTTTGGAATAAGCGAACTGACCCAACTGACCACCAGGAAAGCATTAGAAAAAGTACAAAGACTTGCGTGCATATTCATATCAGAAGCAATGAGAAGCTGTCTAACCACGGCTTTAGAAGTATTGTTAAATTTGACACCTATGCACCTGGTAATTAAAGGAAACTGAAGCAGGAATTTTTGGGCCAAGAGCAAAAATTTCAGAACCAATGGGAAGGAAGCCAAGCATATTCCAAGCATAAGTCTATGCAATACGCAAGTGCGCAGAATTAAACATTGACAGAAAGTATAAAAACAAACACATTGCAATAATGACGGACAGTGAAGCTGCAACTAAGGCTATAAGATCCTACACAATCTCTTCAAAACTTGTCAGTGAATGTATCAGTGTCAAATTAAATAAACTGGGCAGTAAAAACCAAGTTACAATCTACTGCGTACCAGGACATGTAGGAATCAAAGGCAATGAACGGGCAAAGACAGGAGCCGGGTCACCTCGCATAGGACCGGAACCTTTTTGTGGAGAAAGCCACATTAAGAAAGAAATCAAAAAGTCAGAGGAACCCAACAGAGTTAAACACTGGAATGACCGCCCCAAAATGCATCAAGCCAAGCTTTTACTTAGCATTTTCAACTCAAAACGTTACAAAGACGCAATAAAACTAAGTAGAAACAATGTAAGTACTAGATATAAAAAGCAATGATCAATGCAGATACTGCAACGAACAGGACAAATATCGTGACCACCTCTTAAGTGACTGCGAAGCATTATTACCTAGGATCCTACTGCGTAGAAGAAAGGGAGCTAAAACTCCTAAACTTAACCCAGATACTAAGTTTCATCAAAGGAACTAATCTGGATGAAGTACTTTAAATTAAGGGATACCACTTAAGAAGAAGGGGGTACAATAGATCTACAAGGTCGAGGTGCAACACAAAACCCTATATATTCATTCATTCATGAGTCAGAAACACCATCCCCCAAAAACTAGCGCACGACCGGCTGAATTGGAAGTGTCTTATTCAATGGAGTTTCGCTAAAAAAAAGAAATGCAAACCAAAACATTCCTTGTACAGGCAAATGGAACAACATGTGCGGCAATTGAAATCCGGGGGGCTATCGGACTCATTCTAAGATTAATGTGGCGTGGCGCACGGCGCACCCCACGGCGCGCCCAGGCGGGTCAATAATGTAAAGCAGATAGAGTTGTCCATGAGAAAAAAATCACAAAAATATTTTGAAACGAAAAGCTGGTTTTTAATTTTCCCCTATGATAACCTTGTATGAACTTAGAGATTTAAGGAACGAATTTTTCTTTTCATTTTTTTTTATTTTAAAAAAAGGACTTGTTGATTGGGCGGTACGAAAAATCTTGAACATATTAAAACGTTGAGTAATAAAATTGTGATTTCATAACGACATAAGTATCTCCAAATCCCTTTGTTTAGTTAGTCTTAGACAATCTACTCTGTTTTCGTCACTTACGATCGCGATCGAAGAGGATTCCAATCCGATTGGTACAATTATTTTTTCACGGCGTCCGCAACTCTTTGGCTATTGGAAAGGAAACATTACCTAACTAACATGGAGTTTCTTTTTTTTTTGTGAATACCTACATACATTCGATTTATCAGAATGGTTACATTTCATACAAATTTTAGAAAATAACGATTGGAGAGGTATAAATATAAAAATGTTAAAAAGGCACAAAGTAAACCACACAATGGACGGAAAAAAACAAATTATAATTATATTTCGAAACGATTAGATCACTTTTTATCAATCCTGCACTTCGATAACACGGTTTTTTATACCTTGGTCACTCTAACCACTATGTCAGTCTACATTATAGGAGTGTAAAGAAACATGTTGTATTAAAAGAGCCAGGATCACGATAAACACCAATCATTTGTCATTACTCATTTTTATTGTTTACTTACACAGCCCAAATGATGTAAGCCGCTTTTGAAAAGAATCCCATTGTCAGTCATCCAGCCCGTCCAGTTCGTAAAATATTTTTTTTTTATTATTTAAAATGTAGATTGTTATCACACACGTTGTTGATAAACAAATGAATCCACAACACACACTATTTGTTTTATTAACATCATTTACAAATTATTATCAATTGTTCTTTTGTGATGACATTTAACTCTGAACGTAGTGTGGGATTGGTTCTTTCCACAATGTGAAACGAATCTTTAAGATAATGTTCAATTATTATCTCAGCATCAGGCAAAATATTAAAATTTAATCATCGCAAAAATAGATTTGGCGCTTGCATTCAATTATCTCTTGTAAACACTGATGGAGACTATTAAGTTGAAAAATATTTGATTTTGCTTTCAGTTAGGGGTCATATTGATTTTGGTCTTAAATGTGATTTAATATTCTTGTACGCTTTGGTTTTGTGTTTCTTTGTTATCCAAGCAAAAATTTTGAAGATAAAGAGATGCAACAAAAACAATATCCCAGCGAGATATGAATGAATTGTTTAATTTTTAAAGTGTGCTTTAGATTCGATGATTGTTTTTCAAAATTGATTATTTTTGCAGTTATAGCGATGAATAATACTAATTATTATTGTCAAGAGTTTGGAAATATAACTATCTAATCTATCTAAAAAAAATTGTCCAAATGTGATGATACGAATCTGATTTATGAAACCATTTGCGAAATCTCTAATTTACTAATGCATTATAAAAAAAAGTATAAAAATTTAACGAAGTCTGAGGTCTGTTAGAAGTGGTTCACACTACTCTGTCAGTAAGGCATGAAAACCACAGACACAGATACGTTCACAAGCTTTCATTTAAAAAAATAGTCTAAAAGAGTATTCAAACGAGCTACTAAAAAAATGTAGACAATGGTCATAAGTGGAAGTCATCCTGTTGCTTGACTAAGAAAATAATCAAATAAGTTCAGGGTAGCAAATCACCTTTTCAAAAAAAAAAAAAATGGGCACGACTGGGTCGCACGAAGTTGCGATTGTATTCTTAATACCTACGATGTCAAAATATTAAGGCTGTGTTAAAGGTTTTGGTATTCGCTCTTCATAGTATATTTTGTGGTACATGGTTGCCAACTACACATTAATTATGAAAACATCGTGTGAGCCATTAACGAGAAATGAAAAATAAAAATTATAAAAGAATTTATTATTTTCTTATGGAGTGTTGATTTTAAAAATCAAAATGAAAAGTTCAAATGACCTTCAGTAACGAGAAAGTCGTTTTGAAAAAAACCGTACTATGGGAGGTACTGTTTTTAAACTTTTTCCAAAATTTTTTTTACATCAAAAGAAAGACAATCTAAAACATTCTTCACACAAAATTTAATCGAGATCGTTAGAGCCGCTTTCGAGAAAAGTAAGTATTATCATATCGGTTGTATGACAGGGAAGTTATTTCAAGCCCTAGAGACCCAATTCCAAAAACCCCTCTGTAGACTGCCCCACAGACCCTAACTGCAAATTTTGAAAAAAAATCGGTCAAGCGTTTCAGGCTGTAGATCCATATACAGACAGACAGACAGAATTGCAGGACCCAGTTTTTTCGTATTCTCTATCATAGTAATGTCATATTTAAGTGTTATCTCAAAAATTTTATTCTGCAAGAATGCAAGACTTGCCTTATAATACCTATAATCGCAAGTAAAAACTAGGTTGTTCTTATAAGCTCCACAAAAAGGAAGAACTGGACACAGACCAATCAACTCATAAGAAAGAAACCAAATTGAAAGACGCCTTGGCCAAAATACAAAAGTATGACAAAAGTTTCTAGGTTGGACTCCAATTCCAATTCGACAACAAAAAGTGAGTGATTCTCAAACTTAAATTTGGCAAAGCATGAATGGGGTTGATATACGAAGAAAAATGACTTGTAAACTATCAGCACTATCGTAAACCAGGTTCTCCAGGGGAAATTGAAATAAATTTACCTGTAGACCCCACCTTTGTTGCCGCCGCCTTATTCCTCAACTGGAGTAAGAAAAGACGTAAAAGCGACGTTGCATTTTATAGTATGTATATTTTAAAGAACTTTCAACGCAATAATTTTGATTTTGAGCAGTTCCAAAAAATACTATGAGAGAGATAACTTATTTGTTTTACTACCAAAACAAAATAAAAACATTGGGTTTTTCTTCTCATTCGCAATGTAAAAATACTTTATTGTTACACCTGAACAATCAAAAATATGGCATACATCACACTTGGAAGCTCGAAATTGAATGGGATTCTGATTTGATATTGTGAGCAGACCATGTCACTATAGAGTCGAATGGATTAATAAGCTTCCTATTAACAATTGATTTCATTAAGTCATTTGAAATAAGGTGCGGTACGCACTTAACATGCAAATTCGGCAGGTGTTTAATGAGTTTCTTCAATGCAGATCAGACAAATTTAATAAAAAAAAATCATTCAACTATCAAAGCAAGAAAGTGCACAACTTCATCAAAGTTTTGGTTGACACTTATACGCATTGGAATTGATCAAACCCGGTTCTGAATATAATCCTGTGTCAAGGATGTTGCTTGGGGGTAAAGTTCTTACAATTTCTTGTAATACCATCATTATCAATAAATAGAATAAAACAAAGTCGCTCTGGCTGTGTGTCCCTTCAAAACTACGCAACGTATTTTGATGCGGTTTTTTTTGTTTTGTTTAATATATAAGAGTTGTCCAAAAGAAATATTTATGTGTATAATACATACATGCATGGTATAGGACTAGATAGTATAAAACAAAGTCGCTGGCCGCTATGGTGTAGGGACAATGTATGTATACGTGTGGAGCAGGGGCGGGTTTCTAGTATCTTAATAAGTCCCTCTTATATTTCAAATAAGGACTGGTAATTTAAGAACACTTAAAATTCAAACGCATTCAAACAAAAGCTACAACTCTTTTTACTGATCTGACGAGCGGGAAAAGGCTCAGTGTGATCTCACCTTAGTTTAAATAAAGTACAGATTCGATCACAAGCACATGAGAGGAACGAATTAGAAAATTATAGCAAAGCAAATACATGCAAATCGGGTTTTAAATTTTTTTTTTTTTTTTGATATTTTAAATTTATTGCATAATGTATGAATATTGTGTCAAAATTTCAAATCTGCACGGGCAAAATCGACGACTATTGTGAAAACAACAGAATAAATCCACCAAAAAATTATTTTCCAACAATCGCACTTGCTACACTACTTGCGACAATATTAAATCTTATTTGGTTTCTTGTAGTCAAGAGAAATAACGATTTAAGTTTTAACCCACTTCTCCCAACCAGCGGTGAGGAGTTAATTCCAATAACTCAAATTGTCAATAAAACAACGACTTTATAAATAAGTTTATACCTGCTCAACCTGAGTGCGCTATTGTTGCTTGGAAGCCTTGAAGAGTTTTTCCCTCAAGCCACAACTCACGTTTTCAAACTACTGCACGGATCCTTTTGAAATTTGGAATACTATTTCTGTATATGATTTACGAGGTAATGCTGTTTTTTTTTGTATTTTCAAATTTGTTAATATTTTTTATTTAACAACATCAAATGCGTCGATTTTTTTTTTTTGTCTCAAAAAATACCATTTGTCCCGTCAAAGTGTTCCCAAAAAGTGAAAAATAATTGTTTCGAAAAACCTTCCAAGCGTTACCTTAATACGACGGAAAAAAGAAAATATGTGAAGAATAAAGAACTGCAATAATGTTTAAATCTCAACTTATTCAACTTAAAACTTCAATTTGTTGTTTAATTGTTTAAACCAGTGTCCAGAAATGACACAAACCACAGAAAAATTGAAAATTCAATTTCTTTGTAGGGCAAACAAAATTTATAAGTGCAAATTTATACACTGCCATCCGCCAATGTAAAGCTATAATCGGTGAGTGGGTTTATACTAGAGCTATCAATTAAAGGAGTGTATTTAAATACACGTGTAATCTTAACACGTGTAATTATGCACCAAGAAACTATTCACACGTGTAAACGTGTAGTTTTTGACAATTCATGCTAGTAAAAATACCCGTGCAGTTACAAAAACTGTTCATCTGTTAATAACTGATTAGGCTGCCAATTGATGTAATGTTGCTTACCATTGGTTACACTAGGGGAAGCACTCTTTTTGAAAACCAATGGAACGCCTAAAATTATTTCTGTTCAGTTTTGACAAATTATATTTGTGTAAATGAAACTATTGCAGCTCGTAAAGAATATTCCTAAAGTAAATTTTCTTTTCGACATTTGAGTTACACGTATTAGTGTGTCTTTCGTGAATTCTCACTTCAAATCGCGAAAAGACGGTCACTTCTCAAAATCATGAAAAGCTATAGAAAGTTATAGAAATCTATTTGATAAAGTACGGTGTGGAAACTAGCTTTGGACACTAAGAAGTTTAAAAACGGCATAAAGGAGCCAATCATTTTTGTATTCTTAAATTATGTTAACGATATACTCCAAAAATACGAATTTCAAGCTTTGCCAAGCCTTTTCTATAAATTTCAATACTTGGTACAAATGCTAGGATGTTTCTTAATTTTGAGATTTTTTATATGCTGCCTTGATTCTATTTTTTAAAATACTATCAGCAATGGCGAAAAGACTAGTTTGAAGTTGTTAAAGTTTCTGAAACCGATTTTGATTTGCTTTTGAAATGTGCTAAGTTACCATTAACCTACAAGTGTAACAAGTCGACACGGGTTCCCGTCATCGAACGAAAGTGAAAAGCTGCGATATGCGTTTCCATATTTAGATTTGTATGTTCATTTCCACAACCCTGAGTAATACTTTTGTCATACTCTAGTCAGTATAATGTTTTGTTATGCATATATCATACCAAATGTGTGTTGGTCCTAACTTTTATGTACTCATTCTCGGCCTAATTTCCTGCGAAAAACTTAAATTAGCTAATCGAAAACAGGACTTTCATAAAATTCAGTTTTTCTTCCTTGAACCCACGGTGCTGGGTACCCAACGGGCGGATGTTTTCTTCGAAGCAGAAAAATGGGAGAGCTGAGATCCCTTCGCGATCACGATGTTCGTATCGTCAAAAAAATATAAAGATGAAGATTGCGTTATTAGGTGTGCAAAAAACAAAAGTCACAATCCTTCATAGATTTGTTAATTTTCGACCTGAAATGCAAGCAATCAACTAAAAAATATTTGATTTTTCAACATCAGTTGGAATTAAGCTCCGCAGCCAATAAAGCCTACTTTTGAAGCATTTGTTCGAATAATAAATCAATCCAGAGATTTTTCGATCTTAATTGATCTTTTCTTTGTATTCATTTAACTTCTTTCATTTTATACTCACGTTGTGTTTTGATAAAAGACCCCAAGTAACCCTTAATTCAGACATTTAATTTAACAGCTGCATGAGCCGTGCACAAGTCACTCGTGATTTTGTTTAAGAGTAGTTCAAGACCTTGCCTGAAAAATTAATACAACGAATCTAAACTTTGAGATATTTTTTAGATATTCTCAATTGTAAATTTGTGTTTTTGTATTCGAAATTTTTGCTCTCTGCATAGAAAACCGAGTTTAAAACGATTTGGAATTCTAAAATCTCGTCTGTTACCATTCTACAGCCAACAAAAAACCGATCTACAGAATTGGTCTAAGCCTAATGTGATATACTTAAACATGATATGAAAGAAAACTAAAAATACACTGATGTACTTCTTTCATCATTTACAAAAAAATTATAAGTCAATGGCTTTACCCCAGCTGAGGTTAGACGACAATGTTAAAAAAGGCTCCTAGTCTTCAATAAAATTACTCTTCTAGCTATTTCATTAACAATTGTTGACAGAATACAGTACACATTTTAACATATTCAAACTCTTGTCAATAATCTGTTTCAAATTGGCCAGTACGAATTCAAAATTTTGCCACTTGTTAATATTAAAAGAAACACCACCATCAAACTATTTCCATAATTTGACCCAAAAAAAAGCACAAATCAAAGAGAAAAGATAAAACTTGACCGATAAGCAACCAAGCCAAAAAATGATAAACAAAAACACACACTTTGTTTCAAATTTCAGTGCGTGAACTAAAGCACTCTGAATTTGCGACCGCGCCTTAAGACAATTTGCCATTCAGAATTTTAACACTTTTTACGTTCGCACACTAAATTTCCACGCACACAATATTCATCCACCGAGTCTAAAATCCGATTGATCGACAACCACCGACAACAGTTCGTCTATAACGAAACACAATTCGCATCATCCCCTGGGCAATGAGAATGGGTGGTGCGAACAATCCGTCAAACAATCCAACAGCACACACACTTCCTCGGCCGATTAATTCAAATCGACTAGTTTTTACTATCAGCACCAGCTTTGCTATTCAGTGAAATGTTGAAATTATTATGTCTATCCAAAATCGTAAATGAGTTTAGTTTTTTTTTTTTTTTGTTAATAAACTCCTAGATAAAGTTCGATGCGCGCGCGCTCGAGAACAACTCCAGCCAACCCATTTAGGGAGAAAGAGGAAATAATGGTTCTGAGTTGAAAGAAAAAATACAAAAAATCGGTTTACACTTAATCGAGTAATCAAACATTAAAACATTGTGAGAATGTGTTGTTGATCTGAGTCATGGTGCATGCAATCAGCCGGTTAATGTTTATATTTTTCAATTCCATTGACTGACTTGCTGTCGGAGCTCAGACCCGAACAAGATTGTCTGTCGACTTTGTAGACACAATTTCAGTGACCTATGCAAAAAGTTGATTTTGTACTCTCTAGGCAAATGTCAACTATTCCAAACATGTGTTTAACAACTAATTATGTAGAACCACATTAATGCCTCGCTCGAGGGAATGTTGCAATAGAGAATTAGATCATGACCCAATGGGATGGTGTTTGTTGTTGATCGGATTCAGGTTACTCAATGTGGTCACATGAAGGGGTTCCCAAAATGCTAAAAGTCAGAACCACTGTGGCGTATACGTCACTTTTCTGTAATTTTTTTCTTTCTTTTTGGTTCTCCACCCTTTTCGGTGGCTAACGATCATCAGCGCAATCAACTGTAACGAAAAGGCAACGGTTTGTTAATCATGGAAGTAAGAATGAGTGCTTCGAATCAATTATGGCAAAGTTATAAAAGTAAGGTTGTTGCGCTCCGCGTTTCGATTTTAATTTATTAAAGACCCAAGCCAATAGTGCGGTTTTCTCAGAGAGTTGCACTTTGAGCGTCCTTGCTCTTGGCTTTGGCAAACGAAGAAGTCTATGGGAGAGATTGTACGTGGAAGTGAAACTATTCATGCAGGACAAATAAACGGGCGAGCGGTCGTAAGCGCAGTTAGCATAGGAATTCAAATTTGTTTAATTGGTTAACAGGCAAGGTTAGGGAAATCAATTAATTTGAACTTGAAAGAAGCCTTGTGATTCATATCAAGGTAGGTTTGGCCCACTTATTATTCCAAGCAACGTATTTACGTTTCTGTTGTTTTTGCCATTTTTCTGATATATATGATTTGCTTTTGTTCTTCTCTAAAAGAATCCATTGTTTGTTGCTTTTTGTTTTTTTTAGAGCTCACAGCTAAATTATTTTATTGATTTATTAACACGTTTGCAAAGATGTGAAGAAGAAATTTAATGCAGGATTATTTGCCAGTGGCTTTGCGTCAAGGCATGATAAAATAAACAAACAAATATTTGATCATAAATGCTCGGGATGCCATTTCTCATTTCCCTCAACCATTGCTATAAGATAATCGAGAGGGACTATGGTTTTCCACCGGTTCCGAACAGCTGGGTGAGTAAGCAGTTTCCATGGCACTATTTTTTTGAAGGACCTTGCGAAAGATGATAACCGCAAGAAATCATTTTGGATGTAAGTGGGAATCGAACCTCAACTTCTCACGTAATATTCCGATACGCTAACCATAACACCGTGGATACCATGCAAGCACCAGCGAATCGTCTTTCGGCACCTCATAAGATACAGACAAAGCCAAAAGTAATGTCAGTATGAAATCTTTTTCATTCTCGCTATATTTTAGCAATAAATAGTACGAAGAAAAAAGTAGTAACTTCGTTTCAAAAGCATGGTTGTCATGTCGTATGCCTACCAATTTAAGCTGCAACTGTATTGTTAAGCTTGCAAAACAAAACAAATACTTTATTCAAGAGCAGCGATGATATAAACTTCTGTTTGTTCCTTTACAACACAACGAGCATCGTGATCTCGAAGGGATCACTACTACGCCTGTTTGGCTATGCCACGATGATATATCTACATAGATATTAGTTTTTAATTATGTTCGTTACTAAATAAACGCAGTCACGTTATCATATATCAGAAATAGAAATAGAAAATGTAGACACAATAACAAGCAGCTTGAGGGTGGCGCAGAAAAACAGCTAAATCAATACAGTAACTAGATACAATTGAACTGTTCTTATTTCCCTTAATTATTTGCAAAACACATTTCGAATTCAACTTAGGCAAAGAAAATAAAACAAACAAAGCTTTCCTATGAGTTATTGTTTCGTTCCTTTTTTTTTTTTTTGTACACTAGAAAATAAATTTTTCAAAATAAAGTTTGAAAATTTTATCACCGTGCGTCGTTGTTCGCCTAACATAGATTTTCTGTATTCAAGAAAAGTATATTATAAGTGAAAATAAGAATTTGATTGTCAAAAGTTTAATTTTTGAACATGGATTTATTTTTTGAAAGCGGATTTTTCGGCCCCCTTACACTGTACAACTTGTTAATTTGAACTACCAATGTTGGATAACGTAAACCCTCAAACGAATAAAAAAAAAGTTTTTTTGAGAAAATTTTGTTAAGAATCTAGTCTATCGGGAAATCTGGAAATCTACAAACGAAAGTCTTAAGTCTCTCCGACTTGAAGTAAAGTTCAAAAAAGAGATTTTTCACGCAATAAAAGTATACGTAAAATTTTTACACTATTATTAGGTCTGTTTCCTTACTTTGTGCACAGAAATTCACAATTTGTCATATTTAAGGAGTGGGGGTAGATTCTTTCATTTCTGAAAGAGCGTAATTGTCTATAAAGTAAAGAAATGACTTGAACAAAACAGACGCTTGGCAAAACGTCTGTTTGACAGTTGTTGTATTTGTTTTGGCTGTGTGAAATAGGATTAGACTGACTTTCGCCGAATTTCGGTGCATTTCGTGATAATATTCAGTTAAGAAACGCACTTATTATGGGTGCCGCGATTGCATACACTCGACCATATGCGCAACCGCGTGACCACTTCAAAGGATGGTTTGGGGACGTTCAGCCTCAATTCGAATGAGTTTTTGTGCAGTTTCTTTATCGTCGACAAAACCTGGATTCATCATAATTCACCAGAGACCAAAGAACAGTCAATACGGTGGGTTTCTCCGGGTGAACGTGCACCAAAGAAATCTATGAAATGGGTTCATCGTCTAACTAGTTAATGGCCACAGTTTTTTGGGATCCATAGATTAGCTTGAAAAGGGTAAAACGATAAATGGAGAATATTATTCAGAGCTTTTGGATAAATTCGATTTTGATTTGAAGCAGAAACGACCGCATTTGGCAAAGGAAAATGGGCTGTTTCATCAAGACAGTGCACGGTTGCCTACGTATGTAGTCACCATGGAAAAAATCCATGAATTGGTCTACGAAGCTATTCCATCCAGGGATCTAGCCCCTTAAGACTAAAACGCTCTTACATCATAAAAAAGACAACTTAAAATTAATTCTTCACTCAAAATTTTATGGAAATCGTTGCAGCCGTTTTCGAGAAAAATAAGTGTTATCAAATCGGTTGTATTGCAGGAACCGTTATTTCAAGACCTAGACATTCAATTCCAAAAACACGTCTGTAGGCTGCCCCTGTGGGGCATTTTTCTGCCAATTTTTTTTAGAAAACCGGTTAAGGGGTTGAGGCTACAGAACCATATACAGACAGACAGACAGACAGAATTGTAGAACAAATTGAAAAACCTTGGACTGAATGGATTGAGATTGTTCATTTGAGAAAAAATATTTGTTTTATTCAAAAAGTCACTGACTTAACAGACCGCTCTTGAATAAGGAGGAAAGATTTTTTTTTATTGAATAGGTTCCAAAACTACTGAGCCGATGTGCATGAAATTTGGAACAGACGTTTTGTAGAGCCTAGGAAGTAACCAAATTTAATCCCCACATTCCTTCGAGAACGGAAACGGGAACGTAGACGAGAACTTAGAGTTTGTATTGAATAGGCTCCAAAACTATTGAGGTGAATTGAATAATATTCCGAACAAAGATGGTTTATAAATGATATAGGCTATATTTCATCCGTCTTCTTTCAACATTAGAATGCTTCAATATTCCTCAGAAATATAGATTTTTTAGATAGAAATATAGATTTTTTAGATAAAAAAAATAGGGTGGCGCAACAGAACAAGGATCCCCAGGGCCTAGCGCATTTCTCACAACCATGCCTTGTGAAAGAATGGAGGGGCCTACAATTTTCTCTCCATTCAGTCGAGAAAGCGCTTTTCGTGGCAATGAATTTACTAACGGAGGACTTGCCAATCCAGACTATTGTTCGCTAATTTGTGTCACCACAAATCAGTCAAGGAGTATTGTTGTCTGACCTTTACTTATACATATGTATTAGATTTCGTGGGAAGAATCTGTGGCTTGCTCTGTAAAAGTGTTGAGAAAAATGCATTTATATTTAACTAAACAAATTTTGAACAGAAATCTCCAGCTTAAATTTTTCCTCTTCAGTAGGACACCTTTAATACAGAATTTCTGTGACTATTAAATATCAATAACATTTCTTTTGGACTTCAACAAATAATCCAAATTTGGAAACAGTTGACTTATTGCGAACGCTTTCATTCACGGCGCGCCTTAGTTCTTTGGAAAAATATGACAGCATTAACAAGCTCTTGGCCTTTTGGCCATACAATTAAGTCATTGCATTTTTAGAAGATTTAAAACATTTTTTTGTCTTACATTTGCATATATCATTTGATATATCATTTGAAAGGGAGAACATATATATCATTTTTTGGGTAGATGTCCAGTGCTGAAAGAATTCAGACTTCAATTCTTTGGAAAAGAATCATTAGAAGAATCAGAAATGCGAAACATTTTGAATGGCAACGAATGGAACAAACTGCATAAATACTGTCAAAAAGCATCCACATATAGGAAAGCAATAATCGAAGAATCTTTTTTTAAAAAAAAACTTTTGTATAAACGTCGTCAAACTCGGGCAGACGGCTTTAAGTCATGTCTTAAATTTAATGTAATAACAAACATTGTAAGTCAATTTTAAATGAAACCAATAAATGTATCTATCTATCTATCTAAAAAACGTTGTGTGAGGTGAAGGTCAACATTTATGGAAATGATGGCAAACCGTATGTTAGACGTCCCGGAAATGCTGAGCTGAACCCAAAATACACTAAAAAGACCTTAAAGCATGGCGGCGATTCTATAATGGTTTGGGACTGTTTCACAAGCCATGGTGTGTCGGTCCGCTGTGTCAAATAAACGGTAAAATGACAGGTGTTGACTACCGGGATATACTGGACACAAATCTTCTCGGAGCCTACCAGAACCAATTACCCCAATGATTTATCTTTCAGCACGACAATGACCCCAAATACACGTAAAGAGTTGTAAAATTTTTCCTTGAAGAGCGTAGAGTGATTGTTTTGGCGCAGTCACCGGACTTAAACCCCATAGAGAATTTGGGGACATTCTCAAAAAAAAGTTTCTGCAAAAAAACCAATCAGTACAACGATTCTGTGGAGTGTTTTGCAGGAAGAGTGGAAAAATATGAGCGTAGAGCAATGCAAAGGTTCGGTGGAGTACATGCCAAGGAGAATATCCGCCGTATCAAAACTAAAGGCTATCCTACGATAAATTAACGATGCGGTTAAAAAAAACTATGCTTTTTTCATATTTTTCTTATTTTTTTCAGGTGTCTTGGCCACACTTATTTTATATATTTTTGATTTTTTGTTAAAGAAATGGTTATTGTTATAATGGAATTTAT
Source organism: Melanostoma mellinum (assembly GCA_914767635.1). Taxonomy (NCBI): domain Eukaryota; kingdom Metazoa; phylum Arthropoda; class Insecta; order Diptera; family Syrphidae; genus Melanostoma; species Melanostoma mellinum. The sequence goes on along the minus strand of OU612059.1, from coordinate 2,642,205 downwards.
TTTTTTTTTCGTTTTTTTTTTTAATTATTGTGATTGTAAATATTTAGAATTTGAATAAATTTTGTTTCTGTTGTAATTTGTATTTGATATATGGATATGTAGACGTCAATTATAAAAACGACTTTATTGCGTGGCCACAAGTGTATATATATATAAAAAAAATTTCAGTGAAAACAAACACTCTTCTTTTGTGATTATCGTTGTTTATCGTTGAATGTGACTCTCACCAAAAAAAACTTTCAGTACTGCGATTGCTAATATCCTAAAACTTACCTTAGCAAAATGGTCAGCTGTAAGTCATGACCAAGTCGTTCAAGAGCTGGCACCCCTTCCACCCGAAGAATATTTATTTTGTCACGTAAGGATCTCGACACAGTGGATTGGCCATGACGCTCCCGTAGTATTTCTAGGATGTTGGGCTGTCTTAGGAATGCAATCACCTGAAAATAAACCACATTTTTACAGTCAAGGAATGTATCCAAAATAAAAATTAATTTCTTACCTTTTCATTGTATGCGACCGGAATTTCATTAACGTGTTCTGGCAAGGCGTTAGTCCTCGGCAACGATGAGGCTGGCCTTGGTGGTGGCGTCGGTGCTACGTCGTTCATAACATCGTTTTGCTGCCTATGCCTAGCCACCCTTGGACACTCAATCGGAAGCCGAGGATCCATAAACGATGTCTTTCTATTGCTATGATCAATGAAGAATTGTTTTCCCGAATGATCCAGTTTAGTCTCCCAGCCTGACGGCAGATCTTTGCTTAGTTGAACGAACGAATTGACTAGAGCTACAAGGTCTTTGTTGTACTGGTAACGTTGAAAGGTATTGGGATCACGGCGGATGCGTATCACCATGTGCTTAAGGGCGGCATTACGATTGTAGATTCCGAGTGCTTCCTCATTCGAGTGGAGAAGAGAATAGAAATCAGGACGGCATAGCATCAACACCGCTGGATGTGTGCCCAGTATTTGGATTCGTTCGAACTCTGAGGCAGACGATGCTCGGTTGCTAGAAGATCCACTGCTACCCCCGTTAGAAGAGCCACAGCCGTTTATTGCCATTTCACGCCCTTCACTAGTTATCGTTCGACGGATGGACTGGTATCGTCTGTCCAACTGTTGACGATGTTGTTCGCGCCCACCAGACGACAGTGCTCCTCCACTAGAACCAGGACGTTGCCAACTGGTCGTACGCGTGGTATGATCGATGTAAAAAATCCTACCGTGGCTGTCCATGCGTGCTTCCCAAGCCGGTGGCAGTGGATCATCAGAATCCGAAAAAACTCCACGTCCTCTCTCTGGAATAGACGGAAGCCTTGTGCTCGATATATGAATCATATCGCTGTCGTTGTTTTCAAACCCTCGGATCCCTTCACAGGGCCTGCCACCAGCTAAACTCACAATATCTGCTGTTCTTATGTCGGGTGATCCGTTTTCGACGCCTGCTGCAATTTCCCGAATGCGATAGTCGTGTAGGCCCGAACCGTTATCGTCTTGATTGATAAGACGTTGTCGCCTGGCATGATGCGTAGGAGTTGGGGGACATATCAAGTTTGTGCCTCCGATTCGGGTAAGCAGTCGTGGTTGTGGACGCAAAACTGGTTTTGGTATTACCGGAGGGATAGGAGACCCTACAGGCTCCGGGGAAGAGAGATCGAGTGGGGATGCACTTCGCGTCGATGATCCCGATGGGGGACTGCGTTGGCGAGGTGGAGGATGAATCATTCGAGGTACTACATACGCGGAAAGATCGTTCGCACCTTCTATAGGAATCGGTTGTTTAGCCTTTCCATTTGACAGGGTGCGGGTAAGTGGTCGGTGTTGACGGATAATCTCGTTCGGTGAGGACTCTTGACTGCCTCCGTTCGAAAGAGGAAAGTCATACGATTGGAAATCATTAGCTGGAACTTTTTTGGTGAGTATTGTATTGATGTAGTTGTCTGGTCCAATTTTCTTTTTCAGTAGAGGTTTAAATTTCATTTGTTCCAGGCCACTTGTCGAGGGTCCACTGCTGGTTGATGGAACGATAGCAGCAGCACCCGCACCTTCCTCCATATCGTTAGTCAGAAGCAAAGGTGATTGAATACAACTATTGCTGTAGTTTCTATCTGCAAAGTCGATGTATATTTTTTAAGGAAAAGAGCATTGATAATTATTATCATTTGTATTACCTGTAGGAAGAACACAATCGTCGCCTAGTCTATAATCGTCGTCAATGTCCACGATGTCGAACTTGAACACATCGCCAGTAAGTTTGGAATTCTTCGGGTTTGCGGCGCCTTTTGGTGGCCACGATCTTTCCAACGGTCGATGCATTCGACTTGAGACAGGAGTTCTCGGAGCAGGAGAATAATCTCTGCAATCGTCTTCGAATACAGTTTCTGCTGGAATATTTTCATAACATTCGCGTGCCATCCAAAGGTTAAAAGTCTCGTGTTCAGTTGACAATCGCCTCCCACTACTCGCCGGTGAAGGAGTGCTTCGAATTTTTTTCTTTGCTCCATTCAGTGGTGGTGTATCGGAATTTGTATTCAAAATTACTTTTCGACGAGTACCTGAACAGTTTACTGAAGAACATGGCGAAATAGCATCGGGATCGGTGTTACTCGAGCACGGAGACAACTGCATTGGAGAAATCTCCCTTTTAACTACACAATCTCCTCCATTAACCATTTCTCGAGGGACATCTAAATATAAAACAAAGTACAAACTTAGAAAACACATCACACTACAAAGTCTAAAAGAAAATTATGTAAATTCATAATACAAACCTGCTTCATCGGTCAACTTCTTTTCATGCAAATGCATAGCGGCAGCGGCAGCGGCACCTTCTTCTAAACACCCTGCAACACCTGCTTGATCATTAAGAACAGGTTCATCATCAACATTTTCAACATCCGCATTCAGTGTCAATGACTCTAATTTGTCATGGTCAGCCTTGTCGTTGTCGTTGTTGTCTTCGTCATTATCTCCTGCTGATGGTGCTGGAATTGTTACTGCCTCATCTTGTTCTTTATCCTCCATTGCATCAGTCTTGTGGACAGCTCCACCAGCAGATTCCGTATCGTCCTCATCCATGTTCACACACAAATTATCTAAACTTTGATTTGCAATGAAAATATGATGCCCATAATTACATAGCTACAAATTGCGTTTTTTCTGCCTTTCACGAGTATACACATAATTTTTGTGGCTCGGTTTATCACAATTTTGTTTCATTATTTAAACTGAATTCTTCGTATACCGCACGGCATTATATAAATATTGATAATTTCATTGAAAAACCACAAGATGGTTCAAGATTTATGTAAAAAATTTCATTTTTTCTCAACACGCAGTGAATTTTCCGATACGGCACCCAGTGGATTTAAAATTGGATATTTTTTCGCTCTTCCTCTTCTCTGACCAATTGACAGTTTCCGAATGAAAAAAAAACAACAACATTTGTGCTTATATGGTTATCTCTTTCTTAAAACATAGAAATGTCAGATTTGTTGACAGTGAATTTCGATGTTCTGTATGGAAACACTGTACAAGCAGAAACGGCCGAAATTGGACGTTCTATTTTATTTTGAAAGGGGCTCCACGACCGAGGACGTGTTCAACTCTCACCACGCTTGCGCCTGACTATACCTATAAAATGCAAATGAAAATACTCCATAAAAAATTGCATGCTTTCAGGAGTAAAACAGATAGAAATGAATCACGATATTAAAGGCCGTTATCAAAATTCAAATTCATAAACCACAAAAAATAGTTTTGATGACTTATCGTTGTTTCCTCACTCTAACTTCCCGACGATCAGTCACCTTGACGCGGTGGGGGGCTTAAGTAGTTTATTTGAACTTGACCCGAACTCGATGCCGAAAGGTGGTCGAAGGATGGGGAAAATGAATGAAAACTAAGAATTGATCAAAAAACAGTATGGAAGATCAAATAAAGGAATTTTACTCTCTAGGTGGCAGTCAAAGTGACAATCCACCCGTAGTTCTCACTAGGGCAGGGGCACGGATTCTGGAGTACCGTAATCGATGACTCCTGCAGTTCTCTCCATGAAGCTCTTCGTGGTTTAAGCTGGAAAGATGAAGAAGGCAGCTCAAAGGTCTTCTAATCACTCTAATATTTCAAAGATCCCCTAACGAGAACCGCAATCTTTGTCAAAACTTTATAAAAATTAGTGCTAACTTTATTTTGTTGCTACATCATGTGGTCAAAGAGCCAAAGGAGGAAGCGCATTTCTCACCACCATACCTTGCGAGGGAATAAAGAGAACCTACAAGCTGTCGGTTCCGAACGGCTAATTGAAAAAGCACTTTTCATGGCAATGAATTTAATAAAGGAGGACTTGCCAATTTTTCACGAAAGGCGATACCCGTGAAAAAACAATTTTGGTTCTGTTGGGATTCGAACCACGAACATCTTGGTTAACAAGAAGACATGATAACCATCACGCCACTGGCTTATTTGGAACACCAAAAATCCCTCCAGCAGATCGATTTGCTAATTTTTATGATGCTTGAAGAGTTGAAGTACATAGCAAACTTTCGGAAAATTAATGATTATCTCAATAGAACTCACTTTAATTTTGATAATTTAACTGTAGAAGATGTCACATCCGCGTTCTACAGAGAAATACATAATGCTATACTCCTACTCGTACCCTTTTCAAGACTTGAAAATTCTTCTACTTCCCCACTTTGGTATAACCATAGGCTCCGTACTCTAAGAAACAAAAGGAACAAATTGTGGACAATCTTCCTTCGTACTCGATCTCTTACTGACTATTCAGCCAACCTTTGGTTCTTATCTACACTTCGGTGAGCTTTTCAACACCCTTTACCAACGCCATTTAATCGAAATGAAATCTAACATTATAAATGACCCTAAGTCAACCACAAAAGAAAATCTGACGGGTACCCTTCTTCCCTTTCCTTCAATAACGAAACCTCATCCGATGCACTCGTCGTAGCAAACTATTTCGCACATTACTTCAAACAGTCTTTCACGGATGATTCTTTTGTTCCTGATTCAGATTATTTCTTGTTTTTACCGAATTTTTTTTTTGATCCATTCCTTCCACGTTTCTTTGACTCTATTTTTAATTGAAGAAAAGTTTAATCATCTAGGCAGGTCAACAACAACAAACCTCGTTGACTTTGTCTCATTTTTCCTCTCAGCCTTGGAGAATGGAAAGGGGGTCGATGTAATTTCAACTGACTTTAGTAAAGCTTTCGATAAAATCTCTCACAAACTTATTCTTTTTAAACTTTTCACCCTCTGCATTGAACTCATTCTGTTGAGATGGATTTCTTCTTATTTAAAAAACCGTTTTCACAGCGTTCGGCTCAGATCCGCCCTATCCAGCCGCTTTTTAGCTACATGCGGAGTTCCCCAAGGCAGCCATTAAGGCCCTCTCCTCTTCATTCTTAGTATTAACGACATTGAAATGATCATCAAACACTCCTCTATCTCTCTCTATGCGGACAATACTAAGTTTTTCCTGATCATTTCTTCTTCTGAAGACTCTCCCACCTCCAACAGGATCGACAATTATTCAATATTGTGCTCCAAAAACAGCCAAGAGCTAAATGTTTCCAAATGCCAATCAATAACCTTCTCACGTTAACGCATCAAATCTCCTCCCCGTCTCTGTCTTCTAAATATTCAAATCATTTCCCTTTTGTTCAGGTGATCCGGGGCCTTGGGATTATTTGCGACCGTGAGCTGAATTTCCTTAAGCATATCGACGAAATAATCCTTAAGGCAAATTCTGCACCTGGCCTTGTGAAACGATGGCCCAAAGAATTTGGAGACTCTTACGTAACCCGATCCCTTTACATTTCATTTGTTTGTCCACTTCTTGAATACGCTTGTCAAGTCTGGTCGCCTTTCCAACAAGTGCACATTGCCAGAATTGAGAGCATACAACGCCGTTTCCTCCGTTTTGCTTTTCTAGGTCTTAATTGGAGTAGTATCCTGATATTACCTCCTTATCAAGACCGAATCAAACTCCTAAACCTAAGTACGCTGAAAGATCGATCGATCGAGAAATATTTGACGTTCTCTTCATTCACCGAATCCTCACATTTACCATTGACTGTCCAGCCCTTAACGAATCCATCTTTCTAAATACTAACCCTCGTAACACCCGGAATTCCCCTCTCTTCTATCTTCCCACCCATCGAACCTCTTACGGCTCCAATGAACCCATCTCCTGAATGCTGAGGAATGTCAACTCCCACTCCTCTTGTTTTGACTTCAATATGAGTACTCCCTGTCTAAAACTTCGTCTCCTTAGCCCTCCAACTAGTTAGTAAGTCTTACCTATTAAGTTTCTTAGTTTGTAATAGCTTGTATTAAGCCTAATAAATGGGGTTTTGCCCCCACCAAAATTAAATTATACAAAAACAAATGAAGCTAAAAATTTCATCACAGTGCATTGCTTCAATATTGAAGTTAGGAGCAAAATAAGCATTGGATGTGGGCAAGCTTAGTTTGTTCTTTGAGGACTCCAAATAAAAGAAGGTAAGCCTGAGATCGAATCTTCAACCAATAGTTTTATTAAATTTGCTATTTTTATTCAATTGGCGGAGTAACGGCCGCTGCTCGGATAATTTTTGGGTGTCCAGTCGAAGCTTTTGAAACCATAAAATAGTATTACAAAATACTGACATGTTGAAGAACTAGCCTTCATATACCTACTGTCGCTCCAGCCACATTATGTCTGCTTTCCTCTTGTTCACTATTGAAACAAAGAAATCCCAGCAAAACGAATTGATTAATATAAGTTTATTAACAAGACGCCGAAAAGTTGCTTGCTTGTGGTACAAATTAAAAATTTATTCTTTACTAATTTATTAAACAAAATACACCTCTGGCTTGCTGCTTCTCATCTTGCATCTTACTTCCACAACTTCTTGATCGACATGTTCTTCTCTGAATCCTTTTGCATTACCTTGGCCACTGCCATTTCGAAGTCTTCCTGTGTGACGTGGACACGTCTTTCTCTGAGTGCGTACATACCAGCCTCGGTGCAGACACCTTTCACTTCCGCACCTGATGCTCCAGGCATCAACTCGGCAATCTTCCGCAAATTGATGCCACGTGTGAGGTTCATCTTGCGGGAATGAATCTTTAGAATGTCAAGGCGTGCTTCCTCGTTTGGTGGTGGGAACTCAATTTTACGATCAATGCGACCTGGTCGGAGTAGAGCAGGGTCGAGAATGTCTATTCTGTTGGTGGCCATGATAACCTTGATGTTCTTTGTGGCTTCGAAACCATCCAGCTGGTTCAAAAGCTCCAACATGGTTCTCTGGACTTCAGAATCACCACCAGAGCCAGACTCAATACGAGATGATCCGATGGAATCGATTTCATCCATGAAGATAATTGATGGAGCGTGTTCACGGGCCATGACGAACAATTCCCTCACCATTCTAGAGCCTTCTCCAATGAACTTCTGAACCAACTCAGAACCGGAAACACGGATAAAAGTACATTCTGTGTGATGAGCAACTGCACGAGCGAGTAGAGTTTTTCCTGTTCCAGGAGGTCCGTACAATAACACTCCCTTGGGTTGTGCAATGCCAAGAGCATCAAACAATTCAGGGTGCTTAACGGGTAACTCAATCACTTCTTTGATTTCCTTGATCTGCTTGTCGAGTCCACCCACCATTTCGTAGGTGGAGTCAGGGACCTTCTCCACCATCATGAGCGATACCAAAGGATCGACTTTGTTGGGAAGAATCTTGTGCAGAGTGTAGCTTTCGTTGCGGAGTGCTACTCGGCAATTGGGAGTAACGTCATTGATGTCAATGTTCTTATCAATGTCAACAACAAACTTTCCCTCTGGATGCACTTTGACAAGGACTTTCTTCTTGTCCATTGGTTTGACCACCTCACCAACGTAACTTCCTTGCTCCTGAAGGAGTTGTAGTTCTTCTCGCAACATACGAACTAGAGATGGATTTTTTCTTTTGTTATTGAGTTTTTTTGAGATTCACAATAGAAAAAATACCTTTAGCGTTGAGTTCATTACGTTGAGCTTGCAAACGACGTAAATTTTGCGATTTCTCAGCAACCACAAGCTGAAGTTCTTCGATCTTCTGAATGTAGTACGACCGGAATCCTTCTCCCTTTGTGCCGTCTATTTCCATCTGGAAATACGCATTAGTACAAGAAGTCACAGAATGAAAAAGTCTTTAAAGTTTACCTTATTACCGGCAGTCATGATGGTATCAAACTAACGTCGACTATAGAACAATTCTTTTGTACAAATTCAGCAATATAAATTAAACAAAAGCACAATCACTTTATTAAAATGGATGTACGATGAAGATGAATCGACAGACTCGTTACTCGGCAAAAATGATTTTTTGATGGTTCTTTGTTTCGGCTATCTCGGCGATGAGCTTATGAAATCGCTAGAAGTATTTCAAACGAGTTGGGTTTCTCTAAGGATGCGGCTACATTTCATCACTCGCTACGAATAAATAATTTAAATAGAATACCTAGATAAATCAAAGAATTTTGCAACGTTATAAGAATAAAACACTTTTCTCATTGTTTTTTTTTTTAATTTTCAAATTCAATTACCAGAAGAGGGTATCTTCAAAACAAATTTGGCCGTTCAAACACAAAAAAAAACAAAAAATTACATCTCCAACTAATAGACGCTTGAAACACACATCTAGTATGAATCATGGTGTGTATTTTTTTGGTATCACAGCCCCTAGTACACAAAGGAGATAATAAAAGGCGACAACTTTTTTGAAAAGCTCATTTTGTCTTCTCTACTCTGTGCCCTAGCATAACTAGCATACTATAGGTTGGTACTGCCAAGGTATTGACTGAAACACGTGTGGCTCATTCGATTACCATGGTATCTGTACTGGAATTGTGACAAATGCATATATTAATTAGACCTTAGAGGAACAAGGAACAAAAAAAGGAAAACCATTACTTCTCTTGGCTCGCAACTTCTATTTGTTCACATTGATAAAGTTCGCATTGATCGATTTGTTGGAGAAAAGCTAATAACCGGTTCATGCTATTGTTGTTCTTTTAATAAAAATAAAAATTTTGTTAAAGTTGGAACATGCAACTTTTGTCCGAAATGAATTGTGAATGTAGTCATGAAAGAACTGCTTATTTAGCTACAAAAAATATAATTAGTAGAATACCAGTTGATAGATTTCCTAAGAAATTGTTACATCTTCATACAGTTCAATAGTTTTGCTTAATTTTCAAATTCTCTTTCAAGCATAAAAAAATATTACAAGTTTGAAAATTTTAAATTGACTACCCAAATATCAGCTGAACTCAGTCATTTAGTTACTCGTTACTCGTTGTTTCCTCAATTCGCGAACTTTTCTCTGCACACAGCCACCGTAGCGTCATATTTTTCGCCAAAAAACCTCTGTTCCCCCTTTTGTCAAGAGTTCCTTTTCGTGAGTTTTTTCATCAATTCTTTTCGTCGAAAAATCGAAACGAAAATCACAATTAATACACACCAAATGTGGTTATAATCGTGTTAAACAAACCAATAAACATTTATCCGAATATATCTGCATACAAAGAGCAGATATATTCCCTAAAACATAAATTTTTGAGACAGTGGTGAAAAGTGCACAGTTAAAATTGTGGAAAAAAACGAGAAACCCAAGAGGAAGAAAAAGGCATCGGGCAAGATGTCTGTGGCTTATACACAGCAGCAGCAACCGCCGCCGCCTGTTCCGCCTCAACCTTCCTCTGCACAACAAGGCGGCGGCGGTGTTGGTGGCGGAGGCGGTCCGCCGCAACAGCCGCAGCTGCAACCAATGCAGCGTGGTCCGCCCGGTGGCGTTGGCGGTGGTGGACCCGGCGGACCGCCCAATCGTGGTGTACCACCACCGCCCAGTCCAGCGCACATACAAAAAATTCTCGACGAAAATTGCGGTATAATCCAGACAATACAAGATTTTCAAAATATGGGCAAGTCGCAAGAGTGTATTACTTATCATGCGGCCTTACACCGCAACTTGGTGTACTTGGCACAGTTAGCCGATCCTTCAATGAACATTGCTCAAATACTGCCGGTAAGTTGTAATCAGTCTTTTTTTTATTTGTTTCCCCACGTCACTTTTGTTTAAATTTCACGCGTCTAGCCACCACATGTATTGGCTTCTCAATCGCAAGGTCCACCGCACGGTATGATTGGTGGGCCTCAGGGACCTCCACCGCAAGCTGGCGGGCCAGGTATGGCGCCCCATGGTCACGGTCCTTCGGAAACGGGCGTCCCGTCTCCTCAAAACACTGCTCAGCTGCCATACCCTAACCCAAATCAGCAGCCTCCGGCACCGCATGCGAATCTGCCACCGCCAAATGCGCAGCAACCTCAGTCTGCCACCGGGCAACCTCAGCAACAACAACAGCAGCCTCAGGCAGGCAACCCTATTCCACCTCCATCTGGTGCCCAACAACAGGGAGGTAACGTTCCGTACCGTGGGGTGCCTGGCCCTGGCCAACAGCCTCCACAAGCTACGCAAAATAGTAAGAGATTTCTAATTTCCAAATGTTTTCCGTTAGTAACTATCGAATTCCTTTGAGCAGATCAGCAGCCACAACGAACTGGTGGGCAACCTCAGGCCCAACAGCCTCCCCCGCAGTCGCAATACCGGGGCGGTTATCAACAGCACGGCCACTATCCAGGCTATCCTCCGCAAGGTCAGCCCTATCAACCGCAAACGGGCTATCCTGGTGCTATGCCACCATACGGCCCTCCGACTCAAGGTTATCCTCCGAGTAGCCAAGGGTACCATCACGCCGGTATGCCGCCAACGTCTTCAGCTGGGGGTCCGCCGCCCCCTAACCACCCTTATCCAAATTCCTCACAACACCAAGGTCCCGTACCCGGATCGTATCCTCCTCCTCCTCCCAACCAGCAATCCCAACCACCACCGCAGATGTATGGCCCCCCTGCAGGAGCCCAAGCGCCACCAGGCCAGTATCCACCCCAAAACGCTAGTGGTCCGCCACCTCCCATGGGCTATGGATACGGCGCTCCCAATGCTGGGCCAAACTATGGCCAAGGCTCTCAACCCCAGATTCCACCACCCGGCCAACCAGGCTATCAGCAGTCAGCAGGTGGCGCTCAGCCACCATATCCTCCTCAGCCACAACAACCGCCGTATCAGCAGGGCCCCGGAGGCTATCCCCCGACCTCACAGCAGCAGCAACCAACCGGGATGGGTCACCCCCCATCATCGCAACCAAATCAGACAGCGCCTCAACCGCCACCGACGACTGCACCTCCAAGTGGGGCAGGTGGTAGTTCATATGGTTCCTCGCCAAGCCCAGGCCAAACTCCTCCACCGAATCAGGTGGTTGCGGCTAACAACGGCCCCAATACTCCCTCAAACGCTTCATCACAGCAGCCTCCCGTCTCGCAACCTCCTTCCTCGCATCCACCTGCATCGTATGCTCCTCCACAGTCCGTTACCAGTGGCCCTCCAGCCCAACAACCGGCCTACTCGTCGCCACCGTCCGCCGGTCCAGCAGGGCCACCAACTCCCTACACTCAGCACCAGCCGCCACCCCAGCAGCCTCCGCCGCCAAACAATTCGGCGAACGCGCCATCGAACGGAGTGGCCGTTCCGACTCAGTACCAACCACCACCAGGCGCTCAGACTTATGTAGCTCCACCAGCAGGACAGCCGTACGCTCCACCCGGCCCCGGCGGCTACCCTGGCCACGGATATCATCAGCAAGGTTATCCTTCAATGCCACAGGGCCAGTATCCACCATCGCAGGGCTATCAAGGCTACAGACCAGGTGCGCAAATGCCTCCGCCTGGCGGTCAAATGCCACCGCCGGGTCCTCAAGGGCCCCCCGCTGGTGCTTATTCTTACGGCTACCAGCCGCCGCAGTGAGCCTCTAGCATAATTCCGACTTAAACTTTCAAACGAGAACTTGGTAGAACTTTTAACTCCCCCTTTTGTCTCACTACTCAGAGAACGTAACGCTCTTCCCTGTATCCTTGTATCCGTGCGACGTCTTGTTTATAATCTTAAGACCAAAACGTTATCTGTTTTTTATAAACAATTTTAAAAATTAGATAAGTTGAATTTAAAATGCAAAACTATATACATACAATTATTATGTGGATGTGTTTTAAACAAAAAGAAAAAAATATCTGTTTTTGTCCGTCAGGTGATCCGCTTCGTTTGTTTCGGATGACAACGACATTAATATTCAATTTTTTCGAGATTTCAACAAATAAAGACAACTAAACGAACTAGAAAAAGTTATTTTCATTGTTTTTTTTTTGTATTAATTTGATTCAAATTATAACTTTTAAGGCTTTCGCGGTTGTTTATAGAAATTTTAAGGATTCAATTCGGATTATCCTCGTTGATATTAAAATGAAAAATATTAAATGAGTGCATTGCTGTACTCATCCCGAACGTTTCGCTACAAGTTAAATTGTGCGTTGTCACCGGGAGTTTCATGGCTAATCCCAATTGAGTCCTTAAAGTCTCTTGATTCAATTTTGATTTATTTTAGCAATAACATAATTTAAGCATGCCTCAAAAACCAGATAGTGGATTTGTTGTTTTCTCCAAAAATGTTTGCTTCTAATGCTCCTTAAAATATCTTGTAAAAGTAGTGAAGCTGCCAGCCAGAAAATGCAAACCACTCAAAATCTCTGATACGGCTGAGTGAATCGTCCCTTAGCTACTTTCCTTTTTGAAAAATTCACTTCGGTGGAGAAAATCAACTTTTACTTTATATTTCGGGTTGAATTTCAAAGTCATTTGATTGATTGTTTACGATATTTTTGTTTTCTTTCGATATTTAACAACGAGTGATTCCAATGCAAGAACTTCCTTAAGACGCGAAACTCTTATGGATACAAAAAGAGTCTTATTTCTTTTTAGAAATAAACTCTTTTAGCTAGCTACGAGCATCATGTCCTCGAAAAGATCACAGCTCTTCAATTTCTCTGCTACCTCTTTAAATTGCATCTTTCCCACGATCCACGACATATATCGGCATTGGTTATCCTTAGACCTCGGATTTAGCATAATTGCATATTTTTGATGGAGTAAGCTTGCGGTAATCGTTGGACAAGGGAAAGTGGTATACGCTTCTCTTTAATGATTGTTTTTAAACGAACAAAAATATTCTTTTACGAGTATATATTTTGCATATTTTCGATATTCGCATATTTTCGATATTCATTCAAATTTGTTCTATTTGAACGACAAAACGTAAAGTACAAAGTTTGGTATCAATCTGATGAAAAATATGCAAAATCCGAGTGTGTGATTACAGTAGCCATGTTCTATAGATACCGCATCGATATCATTGATTGAGAAACTGTGGAAACCTTAATGAAATTCAAATTATACTAAATTCGTAGAGTGTTGTTCCAGGGGGCCAACTATGTAACTCTATTCTACTTTTGATTCTATTCGAAAACCATTTTCGATTCTACTTTCAACTGGCACTACGTATGAAATAAGAATCGAACGATAGTAATACCAACATATTCTCACAAAATTGTTCGATTTTCGAAAGAGTCTACCGTGTTTGAAAGACGTAAAAAAGAAAAAACTATTTTTGTTATCAATTTATTTTTTTAACAACAATGGACAGCGTTGCGGTTTGGTTCTTTTCTTATGAAAATCGTGAACGGAAAGAGCAAATTGAACGACGAAGAATTCGCGATAAGTCAAATATATTTGAGCTTAGTGATAAAAGGTTTGTTACAAGTGCATTGAAAAGAGTTATTTTAAAGTCTTCATTTCAGTTTATCGGCAAAATTCTGCACAGGTTATATAGTGTGCAGAGCAAATTAACCCTCTACCTAAGTACAAAGGGAAGGTCGATACACCAGCTACCTTTCGATCATGTCCCATCCTATGAAGAGGGTTGAGCGGAAACAAAACAAAAAAGATTATTGATCTAGAATAAAGTCGCTATGTCTACGGATAAGCTGAAATTTTTTTTCACAAAATGCCAACTGCTTGAAAATTGGTACAAAACAATTACCACTTTTTGGACTTTTTCCATTTTTTGAAAAATAACTCAAACATTTCAGTTGAATCGTAAGTATGGTAAATTTCAATTTGTACCTTTTTTTAACTTTTTCTATATTCTTTAAATGCATGGTCAAAATATGGGTTGCTTTTTTACGACACTTCTCAAAAACTCAGTGTGACCGCCGATTTTTTTTTTCATGGTCAGGACATCCTAATCGTTATGGGTTTTTTTTTTTATAAATTAAAGCAGCGATGAAGAATACAAAATAATTTTTGTTGCGGTGATTTTTTTAGTTTTTCATTATTGTTATTAATTATCAAAAATGTTTTAAAAAGAGCGTCCACGGTATCGGTGATCTGAAACAAAAATTTCAAAAAGATTATTAATCTGTAGGAAAGCTGCTATCGTCCTATGGTGGCTTTTGTAATCTTTTATTTTTACTAAATAGCGGCGATTTGAACAAAAAGTAGTAAATTTGACATTTTTTTCGACAGTTTTCGAGAAAAAAATAAGTGTAAAAAAAAGCTTCCACAGGACGATAGAGAATGACAAGAAGAATATTCTTTTAATCTTTAAAATTGATAACTTGAAAACTCTTCTCTCGGCAACGGATACCATTTTGAAAAACACCATTCCTAGAAAAACGATTTTAAACTTTGGGTTACGTTCTTAGCGAATGCCAAAAATTAATTGAAATGCTTTGCTTCTTAACGAACGAGTTCTATACCTTGAACTGAATACCGATAGAAGGTCACGCACATGTAGGAGCACAACAAAAGGAATAACGGTTGAACAACCGGACAGACGCGGTAGATGTGACGCTCCGTTCCCTTTCTCGAATTTCGATTTAAAAATTAAACAGCCATGTTTGTAACCGTGAATACTATACGATAATAAAAAAAAAAATTGTTTTAAAATTTCACACTGAGATGATTCCAATGAAGTTTTTTATTCATTGGTAACAAAAAAGTTGACGTTTTTCTTGGACCATTGGCATTGTGAAAAATAAAAATTAATAGGTTGGAGCAAAAGAGCGGGTAGTCCCAGGACGTAGTTTCAATCAAATACCATGCCTTGTGAGGGAATGTAGGTAACCTAGAATCCCTACTAATAAAAAGCGCTTTTCATGGGAATGAATTTTACTATCGGAAGACTTGCCTCTTGTGGGCTTTGTGATAGTACATTTTGAGTGGATTACTATCACATTTCTTTACATCGGAACGACGCGACGCCTTCAATTTTTTTGAAAGAAAGACAATGGTAAACTCTCCATTAGGCATTCACAATTTAGACTGAAAGCTGTTTTAAAATTGGAAAAAATAGCACTTTCATTCACCTCCACGACAAGACCCGTAGTAGTCTTTCAGCATTTTTTCACCACTACTTTGTCATGTAAAGTAATATAGTTTCCGGACCACAACAACTCGTCCAACTATAAGTCTATTCTACTTGCGAATGATTTGAAAGTTATTTTAGTAGCGGCTACTCGACTCACCGCTGGGAACCAGCCGTGTGTGACCCGCGCTTAAGAACTAGAGAGAAAGCATTTTGGGCATTCGAACAGTTTTATTGTAAAAGCTGGCGTGCTAACCATTAAGCCACATTCAACGAGGGTTTACTTAACTATATCAAATAAATCAGCAGTCAGTGTGTTTCCTCCACTTTCTATTGAGTCATCTTTAAAGTATTCAGAGATCCACTGAACGTTTTTGTTTTGAAATCTAGAAAAAGTATTAATATATAAAAAAAAATTGTTTGCGAATATCCAACTATTTGCTATATATTTTATACCCCCATGTTCGCACTATAACTAAAGAATTCCAAAACTAGTCAAAACTTTCTAGGCAAAGATTCAGGAATCTTTGTAACGAGTTTTTCAATAAGGGCGCTCAAAATTTTTTTCAAATAAAACAAAACCAGTTTTGGATATCAATGAAATTCTTTATTCCTGTGAATATAATTATTATATATGGAACTCGATTTCTTTTGCATGTCCACCACGGGCACGCTTGCAAAAGTCCAGACGCTGAACCCAATTTTCGACGGTTTTCAAGGCGGTTGGTCGATTGGAATAGACCATAGACGTAGCCCCACAGGAAATAGTCTAACGGCGTCAAATCGCACGACCGAGGCGGCCAAGCTGATCCCGAACTTCGGTAGTAAATTTTAATAATTTTAATTTCGTTTTTAAAATTAAATTTAATTTGTTACCAAACTATTTAAATGGTTATTTAACTTATGTAAGAGATGTAAAACCGTATGGTTTACGTAATGTAGATAACTTTAGACTACCAATGTTTAGGAATTCTAAAACAAAAAATATGGTTCTACACAGAGGACTTGATATTTATAATAACTTACCAAATGATCTAAAAGTAGAATCTAATTTGAACAAATTCAAGAAACTTTTAATTGATTATGTTAAAAGAAGATTTATTTGATTTAAAAATTGTATAAATGTAATGAATTTTTAAAATGGCAAATTTTTTGCCAAATAAATAAATAAAAAAAAAAAATTTTGTTGGCTCGTATATCTTTTCATCATGAAATGACAGACCTTACTGAAAAGAAATGTAAGAACCGCGGCAAGAAATATGTTGTCGTTTGCTGTCCCATCGCTCTACTTTTGTAGCGTCCCTGTGGAAAACTCTTTATAATTGCAGAGAATTCAAAACATTAACTTAAGCTCATTGTAATCATATAAATTGAAAAATAGCAGGAAAAAGAAACCAGAGCTAAAGCATTTCTTATTTCAAATAAGCAATCACTAAAAGACTTTTTTTTTGCTTAACTTTTTGCCGTATTACCAAGTTTTTGAATACAAACTAATTTTTGGCTGTGTTCCTGTACTTTTCTGTTAAAATAATTAAAACGATTTCTTTTTGTAATATGATTAAATCATATTGTTGTTTTTATTCATTTACTTTTAATCTTTTCATTCTTAGGAAACATAGCATTGTTTCTTTTTGGAGTCTGGGTTTTATTGAATTCATCATTGCTTCATCAATAATAATAATTATATAATAATAATTGTATTTTACAATTTGTTCATTTTCTGTTGGATTTTTAAATAGACTTTTCATTGTTATAATTTAGTATGCGATTAAGTTTTTTGTTTGTTTGTTTCTTTCACTTAGTCGATTGAATACAAGAGTACAAATTTAAATTTTTCAATTTTCTACTTCTGTTTGTTTTATTTTTTTGGGGTAGTTATAGTTTATTCAGTTAATGTGTATATTTATAATTTGTGTGTATTTTTTGTATTGTTCTAAGTCGGCACAAAAACCAACTGTGGAAACTCTTACACTCTTTGTCATCGGTTTTTTTTTCTAAATTCTAACTTTATTCTTAATTCATTCAATCTTTAGTTTAATAATAATTGCTGATTTTGCCTCTTATTAAAATGTGCTTAATTAACAATCAAATTTAAAAAAAAAGAATAACATATTTTTATTCTGATTTGGGTTGATAAATAACGACAGTAAATAATACAATAATTACTATGTAATAGGTTCTGCATAGAAGGAGAACATATATACAATATCGTTCGAAACAAATGATTCATCAATAAACAGATTTGTGTTATATTTAAGCCTACTTAAATGTCGGTTTCATTTAATGAAATAAAAGTAATATTTCCCTGGCTTAAAATTAATGTTAATTTAAAATGTTATTGTATATAATAAAAATGATTATGTGTTAACTTACACCTCAATCAAAAAACAGTTCTTGTAAATAAATATGCTTACATTTTTTTCTTATTTAGTTTTTGCTTTCAAATATTTTTTTTTTCTTGTGTTTTTGTTTTTAGCTACTTTTAAAACATTTTTTCGACAAAAATATTCAATGAGTGAAATTTGATAATACCAACAAAAACTACCATCGAAACTTTATTACCAGAAAGTCGTCATATAACAACGAAATTATATAAAAAAAAGAAAACACAAACGGCAAAGTGTAGATTTCCCTCAATTGTAAAAAACTAAATCGTTTTGAAGACAAACAATGATATCTTAAGTTTTTATATATATATTATAATGTATTATCATCTTTAGAATATAAAAAAAGAAACAAAAAAAAATTCGTTTAAGTGTCACAGCACCAAGTATTCAATTTGTTAACCTGAAAAGAAAATGTGTAATTCGAGGTCTTTAGATTGTTTTTGTTTAATGTTTATAAAGTCCATATTGATAAAATTTCAAGTAGTGATATGAAAACTATTTCTATCTTTTTTCGGATTTAAAGAGAGTCACATAATCACCAAATCAAATCCGTATATGTTTTCATTTTTTGATTATATCCAAGAAATTATGTTTGTTTTTCACAAATGAAGTCCGGCAAATGATCAATAATTGTGGACACATTAACCACACACAAAACGGTACAAAAATTCATTTAACTGGTATATTTTTTGATAGTGTGAAAAACAGCCGTAAACAGTGCAACTTGTCATCATTAAATACAGACACGATCATTTCCATTATGTTAAAAGAAAGTTGCAGCAATATAGCTGCTTACCTTAGCTTAAAGGCTGACAAAAAAAAGTTTATATTTGGTAAGCTCCTTACGCGTTTAACCGCTTAACAAAAACTATAACACCTCGTATCTATATATTACTACAAATAATATTGATTACAATGTCATGTCGGTTAATGTTTACAGTCGACCAAGTTTTTTGGTGATCGACATGATGTGCTTAATTTCTAAACCTCATCAGGACAGGGTAACAGTGGAAAACGGTCCCGGGGACACAAATATTGAAATTGTTAATCGAAGCCACAGGAGGTTTAAGCCGCTGCTGTTAAATTCACCCCAATAATTAATGTCGCAAACAACTCGAAATATGGCACGACCATTTGAGCTTTGTTAATTTTGTAGACGCCTAAGATCGTTATACAGCGCAGTTTCAAAAAACGATGAATTTTTCCTGATTATTTTGATAGACGACAGAAAAAAAAACACGAACAAAAATAACAGCGATATAATAACAATGGAAAGGGTAATTATTTTGATTGTATTGGCCCCTATCACACGGCCCGTCCGTCGTATCGATTTCGGACTACGAATACCACAATAGAAGCATCACAGATCTTGTAGTGAATGTTTTGCCACAAAATTTGTTACTATTAATAAAGTTATTAACAAGTTACAAATATCTGTTGCCAAGCGTTCATTACGAAGATGTTTTTAGTTATTTCTATTTGACATTCGTAGTCCGAAATTGCTACGACGGGCCCTGTGATAGGGTTGATTATATTGATAGGACGTTGCAATAAAATTCGACATTGTTGAGCACATTTTCCGCATACCGTATACCTCCCAAGATTACCATACCATATTATTTAGAAGTAACAGTTTCGGCAACTGTCCATACTTTACTACTGACACAGGCAGCATATTTGATTGGTCCCTCATAAAGCGCTCCATGGCCTGATTTCGGGATACGAGCGAATCGTTTTTGGTTGCGAAATTGATGTTTGGTATAACTATAATTTTTCGCCTTTCTCTTTTGTTATACATAAATACATATACATATATCCGTCGAGAGCGACACGGACAACAACATCAGTGCGGAGATCAAACGGAGAATTTCTCTTGCCAACCGTTGCTTTGAGAAACAAAACCCTCTCCAGAAAAACCAAGGTTACCTTTTATAACACCTTAATCATCCCAGTCCTGCTGTACGGCGCGGAAGCATGGACCTAATCGAAAGCGGATGAGGAAACTCTTGGTCGTTTCGAAAGAAAAATTCTGCGAATGATCTTTGGTCCCGTATGCGAAGACAATGTGTGGAGAAGAAGATACAACAACGAGCTGTATGAGCTGTACCGCGACATGGGCATAGCCAGAAGAGTACACATCGCGAGGCTACGATGGTTGGGCAATGTTGAGCGGATGGACCCAAGCGCTCCGGCTCGTCGGGTGTTCGAAAGCACATTGCAGGGAAATCGCGGAAGGGGAAGACCTCGTCTTAGGTGGCGCAATCAAGTGGATGAAGACCTCAACCGACTTGGAGTACGAAACTGGAGAGAGCTCGTCCGAAATCGAAGTCGTTATAGAAGGATGTTGGTTGAGGCCCAGGTTCACCTCGAACTGTAATGCTCACCTAAGTAAGTAAGTCGAGAGCGAACGTGAAATGAAGTTTCGCACTTTACTGCGTGCATAGTCGAAATCTCTTTTGGTTATTAAATTTGCTACTCGCTTTAACTGCGAAAGCTGACTAAATCAATGCGTTTTAAGAAGATCAACTAAATTCTGAAATGTATCAGATGCGCATATGATGCAGTCACAATTTCATAAAATTAAAACAGAAATTGTTTACAAAGCTATGACTTATCAGGGCCCAGATTCCGTAACTTTTCAGACGATTATTGTTCAATCGTCTATCGTAGATTGCATCGTCAAAAGATTATTTCATATAATCTTGCTTTCAGTGGTTGGTGAAAAGTTATTTTACTATCGTCCTACAAATTTTGGCAACCCAGGGCCAGGGTCTTGAACACTAAACACATTTTTTTAGTGCCTAAAATTTAGACGATAGTCTTCTAAAACGTTACAAAATCCGGGCCCAGTTTTCTACAGACATCTATGATATCTATCTAGCGCATATCTGACGCGCATCAACTGTGCAGAAAAAGCATATATGTACATTTATTATTTGGATGCTTTTATTTGATTTTGTTGTACAACTTTTTGTAGTTGTTATAAATACTTCTTTCAATCTCTTTAATGTTTATAGTTAAGAGTGCTGTCTCGATTAAACTTTATTTTGTGTATTTTGTAGTAGGCCAGGAGCCTACCTATATAACTCTGTTTGGTTTTCTACTGACTATTTTCTACAAAAAATTTCAAGTTTCGTATAAGTTACTCACTTGCCCTCAGATGTTAAGACAAAAAAAGAATAAATTTTGGAAAATTTCTTAATCAAAAAAAAAAAAAAAAAAATAAAGAACTAGGGTATGACAATAGAGGTTAGGGCCTTGCATATGATTTCACTCAATCATACTTTTGGTATGGAATGGAAAAAACCTGCAAATATTTGCCGATTCCAAATGGCTAAGTGAAAAAGTTCTTTATGGCAGTGGTAATTGTTCTAGTACGACTTGCAGCAATTCTTCGCGAAACGCGGTTTCTGGGATTCGAACCGCGAACATTACTTTATTATTACTTATTTCGTAAATAAGTGGAGAGATCACATAGACTTAAAAAATCCATTCATCTGATTGCTTATCAAAGCAAACAGGAAATTTTATTATAAATATTCAGCCGGAAGAAAAGTTCCATATCCTGTGCTTTAGCCACAATGCTTCATTAATCAATCTCATACACTCAACTCTGAGTCAGCACTTATCGTTGTTGATTTGATTAGATTGAAGGAATGTCTCTGTCGACTTTAACCAAGGGAATCAACCCATGATGCTTGATGAACCAAAATATTCTTTTAGAAACAACGATTTATGATGCCTCACTTAGAACACAAATTTCAAACAGGCATACACAAATTGAAGATACACAAAACCAGAGATAGGAGGAAAAAACCATCAAGGTTGTATTTTTGTCTTCTGTTTTACAATAAAATTTAACTACATATAACTTTAAAATTTTACATTTTTGTTTGTTTATTTAACACTAGATACTCTACTAAATTGAATTTAAAGTACAAACCTGCTACCATAAACGATGTAAATGTAAATTTCGCGAAAGTACTGAGCGTACGTCATTTGTAAATCTTAAAGCGTCCAATAGTGGCAATAGTGATAGCAACGCAACGTCCATTGGATCTGAGAACCAGCTTTTGATTGGAATTGCATTGTTTGGAAAACAACGATATGCTCCTGGTGAATTGTCTATGATAAATATCTAAAAAAGAAAATATGTTATTGTGTTTTGAGTGGAAATATAGCTCGTTCGCAATACTGACCTTATTTAAATCATTACATATAGCTGACAAATCTTTGGTGTATGAACCAAAATCTGGTGTACAATGCTGACGATAATATCTCCGACGGAGGATGTTCCGGCCATTGTCTAATTTATCGGCAACAGCTGCACCATAAATTTCCATACTTGCTGTGAATATCACTAGATCATACCACTGTGACACCTATAGTCAATTGCAATTTGATTATCATTTCATTAATCGATTAGAATTCTTAGAAACTTAC
Organism: Melanostoma mellinum; assembly: GCA_914767635.1. NCBI lineage: Eukaryota > Metazoa > Arthropoda > Insecta > Diptera > Syrphidae > Melanostoma > Melanostoma mellinum. Next base: position 2,620,014 of record OU612059.1, on the reverse strand, counting down.
CACATCCAGAAAAAAATCCACATGTGGCCTTTTGTGCACAAAAAACCGAACCGGATGCCTGTCAATAGTTACTTTAACTGTGAAATCATGCGGTGTTCCAGGCTTGACCGTATTCCTTGGCATCGCATTGTGATGAGAATGGATTAGGGTTTCGTCCAAATCAAGTACAAGAGTTTTTCTTTGAACAATACTGAGGCGATGTCGTGACACCGGTGATAGTGGGAAGAGCTCATATTTTACTGGTTGGTACTGTACAAACTAAAGAGGCTCATATCAGATTTTTTAAGAACAAACGTTGATTTAGTTTTATGAAAAAATAAAAAGATCATCCATGCGGTGAAAAAAATCATTCATACAACTTAACATAAAGATAAACTCTTATGTCGCTTTCCATTGGTTTCGCTCGGGGGAGCACTCATTTTGAAAATTAAATTGTTCCTGCCTAACGTGTCGTCTTCGTGTGAGTTTAATGTTGTGTTTGAGTAAGTGAAACACCTCAACATATAAAAAATATTCCCTGAGGAAAATTTTGTTTTTGACATTTGAGTAATATGCATTAGTGCTTCTGAAGTCGATTCTCAATTCAAATCGAGAAGTGCCTGTCACTTCTCAGAATCATGTAAAGCCATGATTGAGGATGCATCTGAACGTTCCTAAACGTTTCTTTTCGTCCAATGAAAAGCGAGATTAATATTATGTAGATTGTTTTTGTGAGCTATACCGCACCCATTCCCATTCTTCTTCTTGACATTCAACGCCGCATTTACTTTGTGCACAGAAATTGACAATCTCTCATATTTTAAGGAGTGGGGGTAAAATTCCCTTAAAAACTCTCTGATAGAGCGTAATTGTCTAATAAGTAAAGACTTGCCTTGAACGAAACATTCGCAGCAACGCTTGGAAAAAGGTCTACTTGACAGTTGTTGTATTTGTTTTGGCTGTGAACGATTTCTGTACAGAAATTTTGGTAGCAGCAATTCAAATAGTGGAAAAATTTTTTACTCTCTCGTGAGCACTCTCTTTTCTGCAACGCTACGAAAAATCGCTGTGCTGGAACAGGATTAGACTGACTTTCGCCGAATTTCTGTGTATTTCCTGATAATTTTCAGTGAAGAAACAAAGCTATTTTTCCTTGCAATACAATCGTTTGTTGTTGACTATTGCACTTGGGTAAAATGATACGGTTTAAGGCTATCGGTTATAAATTAAATCGAATTGAATCTTTACTTCAGAATTGTTTATCGAGATACTCCCACAAATACTCGATAGGGTTTAGATTTAGGGATGGTGAAAGCAATCAGATGGTATTCCCGTTGTTATTCTGAAGAGTTGTTCTTCTACGCTGGCAAAACCTCTGCGTAAGCCTTTGTATCTATCCTACTCTCCTGGGTTCTTCCCGAGCAGATGGAAAACTGCATTTGTCCAGCCTGTTTGTAAAAATGGCTAATCTTCCTCCCCTTCTAATTACTGTCCAATTGCACTAACAACGTCCATTCTTTTCAAAGTCATGAAAATGTTGATAAACCGTCAACTCATGAAATATCTTGAAGATATTCTTCTTAATGGCCGACAGTACGGTTGTCGTAGCAAAAGTCGGTTTTATGGCATATCTCACCGAAAAGTGGAACCAATCTTTACACTGTTTTGGAGAAAGTAAGATTATTGGGCTTGATATTTCTAAGGCATTTGATAGGAGTTTGGCATCAAGTTCTCTTATCGAAAATGCGTGCTTTTGGTATCGACGAATTTCTTCTTCGTTGGATTAGAAATTACCTTCCAGACCGTCCAATACAAGTTGTGTTGGATGGTTTCAAGTCTGATACCCACTTCATAAATGCTGGTGTGCCCCAGGGCTCCGTTTTGTCTCCGACTCTGTTCCTGATATTCATAAATCATTTCTTCTCTGAAACTTCATGCCCTCTCAATTGTTTTGCTGACGAATCAACCATCAGCTTTTCATATTCGTTTTCAAATTATCGTCCTTGCTCTTCGCATCGGGTAATGGAAGGGTTGCGTTTGATAAGCTCATTGAATTCTGACCTTAACACCATTGTTACATGGGGTAAAAAGAACCGATTAGAATTCAATGTTTCGAAAACTCAATGTTATCATTTTTCGTTAAAGCTTAACAACCCCCATTGCCATTATCTATGAATGGTACCTGCATCCAAGAAACTGTCAGTACTTGGTATGTATGTAAACGATGATGGAATGACCACATATTTGAAGTCGCCAAAAATGCTGCTAAATGCTTAGTTTTCTTAAAACGATGCAGGAAATTCTTCACCCTTTCTGATCTGGCTACAATTTATAAAGTCTACATCCGCTTAAAACTAGAGTATAATTCTCATATCTGGTCAGGTGCACCTACTTGATAGGGTACAAAAAGGAGCGTTGAGACTGATAGGTGATATAGCTCAGTTGTAGGATCCATTGATTCCGTTGAACATCGTCGAAACGCTACCTGTCTCACTTTCTTTTTTAGCGCTTTCTTCACAAACAATGCTCTCGTAAAATAGCCAGCTGCATACCTCCCATAAAACAGTTTAACCGGTCTCTCAAATTCAGATGACGACGGTCTGGGCATTTAAGGCCATGGTCGAATCTTCGGTGTTCACATTCTGCATTCTTCGCTTATTTTTCATTTATTTTCGATGTTTGAACGAAAAATACAGAAAATGAACAACAAAATAAAAACGCAATTAGTTGGTGGAGCACAACTGCATTGGCTATCTCTTGCCATTTCGGCTTTTTTTTTATATAAAAAGAGGAGGCTTAAGCAAATCTGAAGCACTCAGATTGCCGGTCCATTGTACTATTTTTTTTTTTTTTTTTTTTGCAGTAGATTGAAATGAAGTACCTAGATGTAATTTCGTATATAACCTCAAGGACGGAGTCCAGATGAAACTGGGAGGTTGAAAGAAAGTAGATGCCTAGAGCGGCCATTTCGACTACTATCAACAAAATTTAAGCCTGCAGCAAAATCGATTACGCTGAGTTCGTTTTCGGAGGTTTTGTAATGCTGACTACGATTGCCGATTGTGTTTCCAAATATTTCCTTTTTCCATGGGACTATTTAACGTAATGTCAGGCCCTACTCAACCTTCACGATCACAGTTCGATCCAAGGCAGGTGGGCCAACCAAAATGGTCCGGCGAACCGCAGGTTGAGAAACACTATTCTAGGCCATCACTAGTGTTTCTTTGGAAGATCGTTATAAAAAGTTATAAATCCAGCGTTCTCTCGTGAGTACAAAAAATTGCTTTCAAAAACATTCTGATCTTTCCCAATTGAATCATTGCACCTCAATTTGTACTACGAATTCTATTGTTGTTTTAAAAGCAAATTGCTCGTCAATTACTGTTTGAAAAAACTTAAAATTGTGGGTTTTTCCCTTTTACCTTTACACCTCCCTTACCCGTTTTCACTTTATCCCAACATTCAGCCACTTAACTACTTTTTGATAAGCATTCGACTGATTACAAGTTTATAAGCATGTTAACAGCACACGATGGATTTAACTATGTGCTTCCATTATACCGAATAGTTTCTCCGAATCAGGAGTGATTCAAGATTCAATATTAATTCGGATCCTGCTTAAACAAGCAACTCCTGAGTTTATTTTCAATTCATGAATGCAAAGTCCGTACAAATTCATGTGTACGCTCTCATTGATTTCTAATAATTTGCAATAAAAAAAAAAATAGAATCTAATCTAATCAAAAGCAAAGATTGCCTATAAATTCTCTGCCGCACTTATCAGTACCCCGACCACGATACTCCATTATTTTTTGCAGGGAAAAAAAATTATCGTACAAGTACAAGTCCAAACAGCAATTTCCTCCTGCTCCTATGGGGAGTAATGGGCATTTGTCTTAAGTTCGCCCTTTCTGGAGGTAGACTGATTGGGGGTAAAGGAAGGTGAGTTTATCAGTGAGTGAAAAGAGGCTTTAAAAATAAACCGCGCCATTCAAATGCCCAAGGACAGGTGCAGAATTTTCTAGGTTGAGGTAACACTTTGCATACCCACAAATACTAGCAACACCCTTTCACATCATTCAAAGCGGCCGACTACGGAAACAAACAATAAATCACCCCCACCAAAAAAGAAACAAAGTACAAGAAATAATTTATCTTAAAACAATTCATACTTACAGCACGGATTTGTCGATTGAACATAAAACAAATGCACGTCCATACTTTTGATATCACGACCAAAAACGCTCGGAATTTCATTTGAAGAAGTGACAACATTGGTATAACACCAATGCCTCATAAACGCGCCTTTCGCCGAAAGATGCAAAACGCCAAAGAGCTTAGATACAATGAGGCCCCAAGTGTTGTCTGAAGGAAAGAAAATTAGAGAAAAAAAAAATTGTCAAAATCCAAAAACTATTGAATATGTAGGTACGTGTGGGGATGGATGAAAGATGAAATGGAAGCAATCTTCACTTCGGCTAAGTGCTGCTGGTGTAGTGTCTCTATTTTTTTTTTTTTTTTTTTCTGATACAGTTCCCCCTTTTTTTGGATGAACGCCAAAAGAGAAGCCGTAAGTTTTTTTTTTGCTTGAACTTTTTTTTTGTTATATATGCGAACAAAAATGAAATAATAAAAAAATCAACACAACACGCATTGGTAAAGGGTACTTTTTTCTGCTGAGGTGTGCACTTTTCACTCACAGTTTACATTTGGATAATCAGCCAACACTAATAATTGGAAATGTTAGTTTTTAAGTAAAATTTTCAATTTGAATTACACGGATATATGCACTTTTCTCCCGGAAAAAGTGTCTCTGGGACTCTAAATTTATCTATCGCCGTTTTGACAGCTTTGGATACGAGAAAGACGAAAAAGTTTAGCAAATTTTTGAAGTTGTCAAATGAAGTTGGATGTGGTTTTTTGCACAAGAGCGTGCTATGGTAGAAGAGTTCGAAGAACTAGCAATAAGGCAGTATACACACTTGAACACAAATTTGCAGCCTAGATGCACGCAGGGTTTTTGCAATATGAGGTAGATGTGGATCATAGGCGATGTTCATACTGGTCGATTTGTTGAAGCAACAAATCGACCAAAATGTTCACATTGTTCAACGAATCGACCGCAAGCCAATACCGACAAATTGGTGTAACAGAGAAGGAGAACAAGAAAATAATCGCATTTATTCGCACGAAGCTTCAACAAATCGACCAATGTGAACTTCGTCATAGAGGAGATACAACAAGGGGGCAACGGGCAAGCCACATATACACAACGACACCTGGGGCTAGATTCAGCAAGAGTGAGTATAAAAAACTCACACTCACGGCCCTCTGAAAACTCACGCTCTGAAAGACCGTGAATAAATTTGAAGGATAGTGTACACGTTTTCTGTCAAAAAAACTCACCTTCACCCTTGCGGAATTCAAATTAGAGAGTGTGCACAATTTTTTGTGTACACAATAAAAATTCACTCTTGCGGAATCTAGCCCCTGTTCTCAATCTGTTCACAAGCTTATTTTACAAGCACAACATTATTTTCAGCTGAATATTTGTATCACAGACAGATTTCTTGTTCTTTACACGCGGATATAAGCTAAGCCCCAAAACACGCTTGTTAAAAATCTTATCCTTGTTGTAGCTCTGCCATTTTTAAAAACGCTTCCTTCTTAAAAAGCTTTCTATATTTACAGCTATCCCAAACTGATCGAGTTATTTTCAGTGAGAGTGTTGTAAGAACAGTTTGTTTGCTAGTAATGAACAACAGAGCTTGAGTAGAATAAAAAAAAATTGGGCACGACTGGGTCGCACGAATTTGTGATTGTGTATAATACCAAAATATTAAGGCTGAGTAAAAGGTTTTAGTATTCGCTCTAAATACATTTGGTGGTTTCAGGGCTGCCAAATACATTAACTATGAAAATTTACTTAAATCCCGCAAAATATTGAAAAAAAATCAAATTAAATATTCCAAAGGTTTCAAGCGAAAATCTAAAAACGCCATTCTTTTTAATATGTATATATAAACACTTACCCCCGTATTAATAAACGCGGAATAGCCTTATTCCATGGATTAAGTTTCCATTATACCATTTTCCATTTAATTAAAGCTACCATTATACCATTTTTCACTTAATCCATGGAACGCAGCTATTCCGCGTTTTATTAATACGGGGGTTACAGCCTTATTTATAAACCCATAATAGGGAGCGAATAGCGCTATGTTTCTCTTATAATACCTCTGAACAGAAAAACCTATTTATAAAACTTTTTCCGCCGTATTAATAAACGCGGAATAGCTGCGTCCGTTCAGAGCTATTTAGGGAAATCTAATAAATACGGCTGTTAAAAGGTCTGTTCGTTGAACTTTCCCCATGGTTGACCCAGGTTTTCTTGACAACCCTGTGAGTTGTCAAAAAAAACATGTGTTTTCCAGTCCTCAAAAAACGCTAAACCACAAACCACCACCGATCCCTGTCATTAAAAAAAAAAAATACATGCCATTTGACAGCCCTCAAATCGCCACAGCAAAAAGCTAGGGCGAGTTTGGGGAAAACCTATGGCAAACCTATGGCTCAAAAAACACTCAATTTGACATTCAGGGCGAATTTATGTTTCTCAAAAAACGCTTTGTGGCGACCCTAGTGCAACCCCAGGGCTTCAACGAACAAACCTAAAATTAGGTCTGTTCGTTGAACTTTCCCCAGGGTTGACCCAGGTTTTCTTAACAACCCTATGAGTTGTCAAAAAAACCTGGGTTTTCCACTCCTCAAAAAACGCTAAACCACAAATCACCACACATCCCTGTCATTAAAAAAAAAATACATGCCATTTGACAGCCCTCAAATCGCCACAGCAAAAAGCTAGGGCGAGTTGGGAGAAAACCTATGGCAAACCTATGGCTCAAAAAACACTCAATTTGACACGCAGGGTGAATTTAGGTTTCTCAAAAAACGCTTTGTGGCGACCCTAGTGCAACCCCAGGGCTTCAACGAACAAACCTATTAACACGTTAGAGCAGGTTTTTTAAAAACCGATTTTTTACTTTTTATAAAAAAAAGTTTTAAAAAGTAAGGTGTAAAAATTAAAGACTTTGTTAGAAGATGTTTTGACAAAAGATTTGAAATTAAATTAAAATTTTCAAATGCTTCTTCTTGGATCTGAAACGTGCGTTTGAGACTATCGACAGACATGTATTATTGGAAAAGTTGTGTTTATATGGTGTGAGGGGTCGTGAGTTGGAATGGTTTAAATCTTATTTAGAGAATAGAAGCCAAAGAACTAGAGTGAATGATGAAATATCTAGTGCAATGATAAATGATCTGGGAGTTCCACAAGGTTCAGTGTTGGGGGTACTTCTCTTTTTTTTTATATATGAATGATTTTAAAAGATGTTTGAAGTATTGTAGTGTTAAACTTTTTGCGGATGATAGTCTGATCTACATTTGTGGGAAAAATTGTGAAGCAATGTGTGAAGAGGACTTGATGAGAATTGATGAGTGGTTGAATATGAACAAATTGAAGGTGAATATCAATAAGACTAAATGTATGAAATTTCGAGCAAGTGAAGAAATTAATGTATATATGGACGGTGTTTTAATAAACTGTGTTCAAAGTATAAAATACTTGGGTGTCATAATAGATGAAAAGCTTAATTTTAAGGAACATTCGAATCACGTGTGTGCAAAAATTTCAAAGAAAATCTATTTTTTGAGCAGAATAAGAAAGCAATTGACATTTGAATCTTCTATTCTACTGTATAATGCCCTAGTAATGCCACACTTCAATTATTGCTCGACTCTGCTGTTCGCAGGCTTCAGAACAAGGGTATGAGAGTAATATTGAGGTTGAACATTTACACTCCGATTCGGTTCATGCTAGACTGCTTAAATTGGATGAGTGTTAAACAGAGACTGATATATGATGCGATGATTTTTATTTTTAAAATGCGTAACGGTAAGCTCCCGGAATACTCATTGGATGGGATATCGGAAGTATCTCAAATCCAACCGTTTAGTTTAAGAAATAATAGTGATTTAAGACCAGAACGATGTCGTTTGAGCAGAACTCAGAACTCTATTTTATATGATGGAGTCAACTATTATAATAGTCTGCCCACGGATCTAAAAAGTGAAAACAGTTTAAGCATATTAAAAAAAAAAAAACTCAGTGCGTAGATTAAAACCAGTGTCGTGTAGCCAAAGTAAAACATTGATTAATATAGTGTGACGCTAATATCTTCGTTTATTCAAAAGTTTTTAACTAATAACTATATGTTTCCTCAACCATTCTTTTTCTAGGCGCTAATATAGAGCCCAATCTTGACGTTAAGATGGGTACTCTTGGCCCCGGCTAAGATACTATGCAGAAACTCTATTATTATTATTATAATATGTAATCTTTCTTAAATCACTTACGGCTTCTAAAATATAAAATTTCATCAAAATCGTGTCAGCCATTAACGAGGAAGTCGGTTTCGAAAAAAAAACGGTACTATGGGGAGTACCGTTCTTACACTTTTTCCAAAAATTATTTTTACATCATAAGAAAGACAATTGAAAAATATTCCTTCACATAAAATTTAATCGACATCGTTAGAGTCGTTGTAACTGCAAAATTTGAAGAAAATCGGTCAAGCGGTTCAGCCAGTAGATCCATATACGGACATACATACAGACAGAGAGAATTGCAAGACACACTTTTTTCGTATTCTCTATCATTGTAATATCATGTTTAATTGTTATCTCAAAATTTTTTTCCTGCACGATTGCAAAACTTACCTTATAGTGCCTATAATCGCAAGTAAAAAAAAGGACAGAACAAAACAGTCTTGTGCCCCTGTTCTGTAACTATCGCCTCGATAAAAGCAGGCGATAAACGGTGGAAAATGGAACGAAATCCTACTCAATTCATAGAATTTCGTTTAATTTTCCACCGTTTATCGCCGAGGCGATAGTTACAGAATAGGGGCATTGGTTCTTACTGATTTAAACCTCAACCTCCAATGTTATAGTCAAACATTCTAAGGCTCTTTATTACATCACGAGTTAAACGAGAAATGGACTTAACGTCACATCTATTAAGTTACAAAAACGACTTGTTAATCGACACTTGATTTGATAATGAGGCTGACGCTCACAAAACTAAGCACCGAAATATTTAGTTTTAATATAAGGTAAAGGCGTCCCAGAATTGAAAAACGGAAAATTGATCATCAACTTAAAACAAATCCAAAATTGTCTGAAAACCTAAACGAGTCATGCAATATTTTTATGATTAAAATCTCTTTCAAATCTCTTACAAGACGTTTTCCTGTAGCTGTGTTATATTGATTGGAAAAGAAAATAATGTTGAAATAGACAAACCGAATTTGGGCCTTTTCAACCCCCAATGTCCCTACACAAGCAGACAAGTTATAAAACATATGTAGTTACAAACGTTTTATTTGTTTTTTTTTTTTTATTCGCAAGCTAAGTTTAAAATGCAATCAAACTAAATAAATACAAAGATACTTTACATTTACTCCTCCTTTTCTTCCATGGCTTTAGGTTCCACTGCTTCGTCTCCAGTAGCATCGGTTTCATTCACACCTTTCGACTTTTTGCCGAATATTTTTGCTTTTAACCGCCCAAAAAGTGTCTGGGGCTCGTCTTTATTCTCAATGACAATCTTCTTAGTTGCCACACTGTGTATCGGACCAAAGGCCAACGCCACTCCAGTACAAGCCAGGCAGATAACATTGTACGGCATACTGAAGTCTGGCGTCGGCAAAGATAGAATCAGTGTTTCCGTCCGAATTTGAAGAAAATATGATGGTCGACTAGCGTTAAAGGAATGCGCGAACAAGAAGCCATCTAATGGTATAGATGTGTAGTTTCGTCCCACTGGTAGAAGTGTCGAAATTATAGCCGAGCCTAAATAGTGACCGTGATTCGCATCTGGTGGATATTCCAGCCACTTAAGGAAAATGTAGTCAAAATCAAATACCACCCGCACAGTGGACTTGGCAGGAATCGTAAATGCGATTTCAAGGTGATACGCCCGTATCCGCTGTGCTCCGGGAATGTAATGTATTTTAGAAGGGATAATGGGGGTTTCTCCGCACATTAGTTTCAGAGTGTGTAAATACGTAGGAACAAACCAAGGGATATTCTCCTGAAGAATCAAGTTTAGGGGCTCATAGTGAGTGTTTGTTATCTGAGTAACTATTTTACCCTCTTGCTGACCGTACCCAAGGATGTATCGATTGGCGTAAAGTGGAGGAGGTTGGATCTGTGGTACTTGGGTTTTTTTGTCCTTGAGGATCCATGCAATGTTGAAGAGTTTGTTTGGAGTCTCCTTTTTAATATCATACTCGGCAAAGTTAACAAAGTTACCACCACGCACTGATGTGAAGTTCGAATTCGGAGCCGGTGTAAGTGTGTACTTGTTATTCGTGATATCGACATATATTTTGCTGGACTTAGCCAAAGGACAGGCACCATTCATTCCTTGGCCAAACATTTTGCGAAGTGAGAAGTCGTTGCTGGACATTAGTTTTGGATCGTACACCATGTTAGCAGTCTGCACAAATTCTATCAGACACCCCTCGGAGTAGCCATCACAGAATGTACGCAACGATATGCCAAGGGAATGAAAGTTTGTGTTATGAACAAATCCAGAATTAAGTAACGACACAAATCCATTTTTACTTGAGCAGGGAAGGAGTTTCTTCCACGGAGTCAGATTCTCAGTGCATACAATCTCACGTGGCAAAGAAGAGTACCTAGGAAGACAGTTTGAACAAGTTCGTTATTTAAAAAGTATGGATTGATTACCTAACAAATTTTTCATCATCTGTTACTCCGAAGCGCGGTCTAAACGAAAACTTGGGTTCTACACTATTTGTTTTGTCGATAAAGTTAAGCGAGGCGCATAGAATTCCTGAAAATGTACTCGCTAAATCTTTCCATTGCGCGTCTACATCAGCTTGTGATAGGTTTTTCCTACTAAACCAAGCCCAAGCTTCAGCACCAGGAGGTGCATCTACAACCGGATAGCCCCAACTTTCGTAACGCCACAAACCTTGAGTCAGACTTATGTGTAATTCCCGAACATCGAAATGGAGGAGAATTTCGGCAATGCCTCGAGGAATAAGATTTGTATTGTGCACTGCAATCACAATTCATCATTTTTTATGTGAAGAAAATAGAACTTAAGGAAACTTACGGTTTTCACCGGCACTTAGTTTCCATCGCGTTGCAAATTGGAAATATGTGTTAACATGGCCACTAGCTAGAGGTTTCACAAACAGTTCTTCATGAAATTCTTCATCGTGTTGGAATGATGGTGGAATCAGGAAGAGAAGAAGTATTATCTTGATGAAAAACATTCTTTTTAAGGAGTAGAAATTTAAAAGGCAAGTTTCGGTGTTTTTGATGGAAAAATTTCTGAGCTTCAAAACAAAAAAAAGGTGACTAGTTTGACAATTGACAAACAAGATGAGTGAGTTCAGTGGTGGGTTAAAATTCTATACTCTTTTAAGTCCAGACCACAAGAAACGTGTGTGGCAGTCCGTTTACACTAAGATTTAAATAGGAAGTTCTGTTAAGCCGTATTGGTTTGCGCAAGGCTTTAAGCCTTACGATCTCACCGCGTTGGTTTGGCCAAGGTTTTAATTAGCTGAGTTTTATAGGGAATCTGTATTCACTTCAGCAAAACATCGGAGAACAACGATAAGTGAATAAAAATAAGTCTCTTGCAGAAGTGAACAACAGGGATAGCTGGTAAATGGAGTTTATGGAATAAAGTTGCATTAGTGAGTACAGTGTCTTATGGAGCGTATTAGTGAAGTGAATATAAAAATTCCCAATGAAACAAAGCTACGCAGCTATTGAAGTTGGATTTGGCACTCGCTAAAGTTTAATCGATCAAGTAGTCACAGTAGTACTTAAATAGTCATAATCCCTTGCTAAATACTTTTCTGCATACGCTTGTAATTTTTTATTTCAACCAATGAAATAGTTAATAGCCCATTTTTACAAAGGTACACAACGATTCTATCTTAAAATTTTTGAAAGTATACATAATTAGCTTTGATATTGTTGTTTTGCGCAGATGAAAGACTTGCCTTTACTTATGCGAATTTCAAAAGAGCTTAAAAATTTATATACAACTATCTGCTTGTTTTGTTGTGTTTAGCAAACATAAATTTGAATAGACATGTGATGGATTTACATGCATCTGCTACTACAGAAGCACTGAAGAAGTGGACACAATAGAGAAGTAAAAACCAAGTACGGACATCTCCTCTAAATAAGTTATAGGATGTTATAGATGAACATGTTCACCTGCATCTATAATTTATCATCCGCATCCTATAGCTAAAGGTGTCTTCCCTCTCTATCAGACAAGTATGAATTTTACAATTTGTGTCTATTTCCTTTTATCATCTGCACCTGCAGATACATGTTAATTCACCATTATAATCTATATCCCTCTTAATTTATTTTAATAAATTGTCAGAGTATTGTAAATTCAGGTCAACATAATTTGACAGGTGAATTTGTAGCTGCCGAAACTAATAAACCAATTATTTTCTGCAGAACTAAAGATTTTTCAAAACCAAAATTGGGATATTAATTTACGATGTGCTGGCACCCTAAGCCTATGTGGACCGTGGAACCTGTCAGGGGAAACTTATCATCCCACCAATACGGGCAAATAGAAGTGTATTCCGTCACAATTCAGATAACAAAATTCACAAAAATGATTTATTTTGCACTTGAATTTCTAATTTCCCTCATAGCATGAAGCCTATGAATTAAAAAGTAAATTACACCTCCCCATTTTCTTATATCAAAATTCATACACACCCATCCTCAAAATGATTTTCCCATTCAGCAATTGCTATTTAAATAATTTACAAACACATTCAACAATATTTGGAATCATATGGCGTTGAACTTCACACATTCAGCTATCTAACATAATGGCTGAATACAAATGACGAACAATATTTTGGCGCTGTTCACATACAACGTATTTTCCAAGGAACCCAGTGGAGCTGCGGCGTTTACCCGTATTCGATCGCAGCACATTCAATCCACTCAACACATACACGACGTACGTATCGTGTCGTCGCTGCGGTTCTCGTAGTCGTTGCTGTCGCTGTTGTTCGTTCGTCTTCTCCTCCGTCGTGTGTGCGGGTACAAAATGGCTGAACACCAACTGCGATTGAAGTCGTCGTGAAGGATTTTTCTCATGTGTCACACACAAGTCATAATAGCTCCGCATAGAAAATTTTCGAAATTTTCTATTTAATCGGATTTTCACGCAAATTCAATACAAATGATCAAATTAAAGTGAATGCATATAATAATTAATTTACTTTGGACCAATCACATCAAATCAAAATAACAAAGGTGAATCTACAAAAGTATAATTTGTGAAATTCAGTTCATCATTTTTTCTTTCTTTCTGCCTTTTTGGTTGTGTTTTTTTTAACGTTTTTAGGTTCCGAATTTAGAGTTTTGTTAAGTTAAATTGTCTGATTAACATTGGAAAATAAATCAAAAATTCCATTTCAAATTTATTTGAAGGAAAAAAAAAATTAAAATTGTTTCCCTGTTCTAATTTGTGTTATATGTACTTGATATAAGAAAAAAAGTCTCAAAGAAAAAAAAACTAACTGTGCTTTCCTTGTGCGAAACGGTGAGTTGAAATTACAAAAATTAACTGCTCCAGAAAATTATTAATTTATTTTTAATTTGGCGAAAATGAAATTGGAAAAAGGTCTCCAAATAAAGGAGAAACACTTTTTGGGGTTTTCTTTTGTTCGTTCGTCGTCGCTCTCAGTAATAATTTTCTTTACTTGTTCATCGATAACTTTTCCCTTTTTTTCTTGAAACCGAATTGATATATTATGCGATATGTGTGAGAATGAGTGTGTGTGTGAGAGTCGTATTCAGCTGTTTAAAAATGCACTTGTGCGAAAGAGAGGGTTTAATATGTCGGTGCTCGGTGGGTTGAGAAAGATGAGCTGCTGCTACAGCCTACAGCACCGCATGCTTTCAACGAAAATAGAGAAAAAACAAAAAAATGTGCGGAAAGTCATCATCATCGTCACGATTGCGAATATGAAAATTTTTGGCTCCAGTATCACAATTCCCCAAAACCTGCAAGTTCAAGTGGATCAATTTTATCTAAATTCGAACCATAAAGTAGACTTTGAGTGAGGTAATGGGAACGAACGCATTTTGTTTTTGTCTGTGTTTTTTTCTCATCAAAAAAGAAATGGAAATCGCAGAAGTTTTTTTTTCATGTTTATTCTAGAAGAAGATTTGCTGGTCAAACGAGTTTTTCCTCAGACTTTCTGTCCTGCTTTTACAAATATGGAGGAAAGAGCTAACTATATATGGCACACACAGCTGATTGAGATTTTTTTCTTTTCATTTCTGGTTGTGTCTTGTGTTTCTTCTTCGTTCATTACCTCACCTTGTATAAGAGCACAGGGTGGTGAGAAAAATGCAAGGCATGCGCTGCAGCCCGCACAGTGGGGAAGCAATTTGAACAAATAAAAGGGAATCGTACGAATTCTGTTTTCTGTACGTGATGCTATTTGGGACAAGTGGTTCGACAAAGGAGTCTGTGTAATATGAAAAAAGGATGGTGAGAGGAGGAAGATTTTGAATAAATTTTGGTTTTGATTTTAAACTGGGGTTGGAAAACTGGAAACCTAGGTATGGGTAGGTATAGAAACAGTAGGTACAAGTTTTTGGAGGACAAGTTAATTGCAGCTGCAATAAGCAAATTGGAAGATGGAGCCATCGACGAATAGAGCGTGAGCGCTCTACTATTAATTCGGTTGATTCATGGATGAATTCGATCTCCTGAAAATTGAATTAATAAAAACTCCATACATACTTAGGTTAGGTATAGGAACAAAAATAGAACTGTAGGTTGATCTGATGTTATGTTGATTGTTAATTAGGAAAGAAGGTGTGCGATGTGCATATGAAGTTGGGGTACCTACATCCGTTGAAAGCCGCAGCTAAATGGGATTTAAAGTTATAAACTCATTCCCAGGTGGAAGAAAAGCAACTAGGGTCATGTCCCCAGTTGTCGAACACTTAGTGACTTGCAATAAAGTAATCGCTCACTGCCAGACAACCTTCGATATTCAATATACGAAGTTAAGTTAATTAGATTCTCAAACTCAAACTTTATTTAATAAACTTAAATTTAATTCTGTAACTGTAACCGTTTTTTTATAAAATAATATAAACTGGAAAACAGTCAAATTCCCCAGTAATCGAACACTTGTTTCCTGAAGCCGAACATTAAGTTTCCTTATTTCGAACGTGGTGTTTTGGGTTGAAACTAGCATTTAATTACCACACAAAACAGACATTTTTAAAGTTTTCTCTATTTTAAACAACATTTTTATTTACATTTTTATATTTTATATTTATTTTTATATTTTTTTTTATATTTATATTTTCTCAATTTTATTGAACCACATAAATCAGATAAGATTTGAAGAGTTGCACACAAAGTCTTTATTTTGAGCACAAAGTTGGGTGTACGTTAAATGGTTATGCTAAATGGTGACAACCTATATTCCTTAAGCCATCTTCTTTGGCAAGAAGTTATGAGACACCTACGTCATAATTGAAATTGTTAACTGTCCGAACAAAGGAAACCTAAAATTGTACTGAGTTTCCTTGATTCGAACACCGAAAAAAGGTGTTCGAATACTGGCCCCAAAGGTTTTGCTACTTTTATTGATAGAAAGACGTAAAAATTATTTAGTTTCTTATAACATGTAAGGCCTGAGCTTAAAAAAACTATTTTGATGAAGTTGCCTATATTCGAACACTAGTGTTCGAACAGGAAACTCACAACAATTTAGTTTCCTTTGATCGAACATCTAAAATCTAGTAAAACTATTAACTTTTAAGATAAAATTTTAACGTAAATGAACTAAAATAAGCATTATATAACGAAAAAACCTTACAACATAAATATTTAGCTTCAATTGCTCCTTAAAATCATAGTTTCTCACGACACTTGCAACAGTCTACTTCTTATATGGAAACCCACAATTGCCCTAATCTTTGAAAGCTAGTCACAAACTACTATTTTTTAAACGTTTACATTGGTTGTACTTGTGAGTTGTTTCAGAGGGTTAAAGAGTATAACACCCTTTAAAATTTCACATTAAAAGAAATTAAAAAAATGAGAAATTATGCAGTTTGAGCGATGTTTTTCAAAAAGTGTTCGACAACTGGGAGTGTTCGAATTTAGGCGACCTTACCCTATGAGAAGTGGGTCAGGAAGTTTATCCACGAAAATTTGCAATGAAATAAAATGAAATGCATAAGTTCTCAAGCAATCGTATTGACGGTGGCGAAACTTTCGGACAGAAGTGTTTCTGATTTATTTGGCTTTTTGATATGCCAAGACAAACAGTTTTCATGATCGTGTTGTCGATACAAAGGTTCTTGTTAGACAGAACCTTACTAGTGTATAATAAGCTTCCAAAAGGTCCTGTGAAAAACCTCCATTTATGTTTCGGATTAATGGAACTTAGAACTGTAACGCATTAAATTAATGCGACCCAAAGAGACCAGACATATTCTTTCGAAGTTTTTATCAATATTTTGTCTATTTTACGAGTAAATGTCGCTACTTACTTGCTTTAGGCTAGGAATTCAAACAGAACACAAGAAAAGTTCCGTTTAAGTTAGACTTGATGCCCGTGGCATAGTGGTAAGCATGTCTGCCTGTTATACCAAATCCTAAAATCATCATGTATACTTATAGCAATTTAGTCTGGTGGAAGATGCTGAAAAAGTCCACGTATTTAAAAACCCTAACCAAAGAAAAGCGTGTATTTGCGTAACAGGTGCAATTAGAACTACACAAACCGCGAGCTTGGAAGTAATCCTCAATTTCACACCCCTTGATCTCTATGTTCAATAATCGGCAGCAAACAGCGCACTCAGGCTAAATCAGTGTAATGTCTGGAAAACCAAGCCAAACAGGACATCCACAGATATCACCACGATACGCAGAAAACAATATCTACACAAATTATTCTTGGACTTTAAAAAAATCCTTCTCAACCAGTTTCTCCAATAGACAGGATTGGGAGAATGAACCACCTCATATGAGCGAGACGTCTATATCAATCGATACCGACGGCTAAAAAATGGAAGTTGGAAGAGGTACAGGTTTCTTTTTAGAAAACCTAAATTAAGCCAGTTTCTTCAAACTTCCAAATCCAGTATCCAGTATCTTCCAAGCCGAGATCTTGGCAGTTACAAACGCTGCAAAACGGGTGTCCATGATGGCGCTATCACATGCTTTTCTGCCAA
Source organism: Melanostoma mellinum (assembly GCA_914767635.1). Lineage (NCBI taxonomy): Eukaryota > Metazoa > Arthropoda > Insecta > Diptera > Syrphidae > Melanostoma > Melanostoma mellinum. Next base: position 2,602,677 of record OU612059.1, on the reverse strand, counting down.
TCTTGTCAAAGCTTGTTTCTTGCTGTCGCAAAGAGCTAAGGGTTCTTGGCACACAGCATAACGTTAGACTCTGCTGGGTTCCCGGTCACAGTGGCATACCGGGAAACAAAAAAGCACTTCTCTAATCAATCAGGGTCCAACTCTGTGAAATTAAGCAGATCATCGGTAACAAGATAATACGAAAAACCAATAAAAAATGGGAATGCCCAGATTCCTCTTTCATTCCAGGAAACTATGGCCAAAATACGAAAAGAACGTATCTGCTATCCTTGAATAGGCCTTCATTACGATCGCTTATCTGTATTATAACAAGACACAACCTACTAGGCTACCACAAAAAGAAAATGGATCTTTGCACCGATGACTTGTGCAGAGGATGCAATGACGAAGATGAACATGAGCATACCACTCACTTTCTTTGTCATTGTCCAGCAATCTGCCGCTTCAGAAAAAATTTTTTAATCAATTAATTCGTCAATGAACTAGAAGAATTATCAGACACTCCAAGAAACAGCCTCTTGAACCACCATTAAGGCCACAAAATGGTCAAATAAACTAACCAACCAACTTATAGGTTTTTAGGACGTTAAAATACTCCAGGGTATAACAGTGGATCTACATTGATGTAAGTGTGGCGGAAATAAGATCAATCAGCCCATTCTACCTACGCCTATTACTTGGGAGTTTGAGGTTTGAATCCCAGAAACACCAAATTGTTTTTTTACCGATACCTATCGCCTATCGCAAGGAACTTACAAGTGTTCCGGTAGTTATGAGAATTTTTTACTAGAAATTGAACTGTCATTTTTGGAATTGTAACCTATAAAATAATACAATGTTGGCCAAAAGAAAGCACTTGACTTGAAATCGGTCAATTATTTTTAAGGCTCCCTTTCTCGTTCCCGTTTCTGTTCCCATAGGAATATAGAGATAAAATATAATCTAAGCTTCTGAGGGATAATGTAGCATCCTAATGCTGAAGAATTTTTATTTAGAAAAAAAAGAGCCAAACAACATCGGATGACTTGCCTTCTTTTTGCCCACCTTGTAAATAAGCGACGTAACGTAACTCCAACTCAAACCAAAAAGCTCGGTTTGTTTAAACTTATGCTGTCTTTGACAGTAAAAAAACAACAATAAAATAATAATAAAATGGGAAAACAAAAACGTTTAGTGAACAACGATTAGTGAACAGATTTAAGTCAGTGTTCAGGATTGAACTACGGGGATGATAGGTAGATGGTGTTTATGGTTTATAGTTACATTGGTGAGTATAGCGTTTTATTGAGATTCGTTACTGCACAGGCTATAAGATTCTCAATAAAACGCACGTAATGTCAATAAAAAGCGACCACAAAGCGCTCACAAGGAACGGGGTCGAAGTGACTTATGCATTACCTTACCCAAAGTAGTAGGAATTGGCAAGAGTAATTCTCTGATTGATCTTCGCACTAAAATTATTTTCTGTGTCTAAAGGGTATCTTAAATTGACGAAGCCCTGTACTACCGGAAGTTTTGTCTGTCCAATGTGACTTTTTGTCGAATTCGGCGATACGCTATGTCCTTATTTGATGACAGCATACGTACTTCGTTTTGTCCTCAAAAACCAGTATTGCCAATTTTGTCAAAGGTTTTGGTGAGCTCTTTGTCTACCTTGACAGAGTAACGTGGATTCTCCAAAGTCATCCTGCATAGTTAAAAGAACTTTGCATGGATGCCAAAACTAGATGCATCTCTGTACAGCTTGTTTCTGTAAATACTGTTGTACGTGGTTTTGAAAATCGACTAAAGATGGGTTAAGTGTGGACTTTTCTGGTCTAAAACCGTATCGATAAGCACCTAACAAGCTGCTGTCGTGGGGCTTCAGACGTTCACACATCAGTCATCACAGTAGACAAGATCCTAAAAGCGACGTTAAGGAGGCTCATTCCTTTATAATTGGCGTATTATTGGTTGATTTATTGATCTCCGACTATTTCATGGAGATCGGCTGGTGCTTGTTCATTTTAAACTGATCTCCAGCGCTGCCTTGGAAAGCTCGATATCAATACCGTCTGCAAATGCAGTTTTAAGCTTAACTTCTTCTAGGTTGGGAGGAAGACATTGGAATGGTGCATTCTGCATGACAATAAGATTTGTATCTTCCTTGCGGTTAAGCAGTCTGAAGAAGTGGCTTTCCAGACAGCCACTGTGAGTTTTTCTTTTGTATCAAAATTGGTAGTGTATTTGTTTTTATTTTCTATTTGGGACCGTTCAGACTATTCACTTTACCGTCCAACTTTATGTCATTTTCCTACTCCTCCACTCGGTCCAACTTCTAAATTTTTTAAATTATTTAAAAACCATCCAAGTTCAAGCGGTCTTCTGAGGAAGGGTTCACATTTATCAAACATTGGCCGTTCAACTAATTGTATAGTCTGAACGGCCCTTTTTACTAAATTATTTTTCTTCCCTAATCGTATGTTGTGTTTTCCGTGTTAGATTTCGTAATGCAGTGCATATGCAGCGTATGCTCTTACCAATCAGACATAGCTATTTGTCGTGATTGTTGGGTTTTGGCACATGAAAGAGGATAATTAAACACCTCATTAGGTTCAAAACTAAACCTTTGACAAACCAGCACATTTAACTCTTGAGTTGATTGCCCTCTACTGAGTACGTATGTACTTACGTACATGTTTTATTTGAAGGATGCATGCTTTGATTTGCACGTGAAAAATAGAGTAAGAAAGCCTCTGCTGAATACTGAATACCTAATAATAATAATGCTGCGTTTTAAATATATAGGTACCACCTCCCGTTGTTATCCATCAATGTCATCTGCATATTTTGTAAATCACGTGTGATAAAACCTGGTCTACTCGTGTCACCCTCTGTGATTTGTTCAATGCACACTTTGTTGTTATTATTCGTCGAACTGTAGAGTGCGGAGTTTAAATAATAATCATATAAAAAATGGACTATCCGGCAACAGACAGCACTTCATATACATGTGTACATATATAATGCTTACAATATACACGCTCGTGTGCTTCTCGAATCTCGGTTTGGGGCAAAACGCAAAAGAGCATACGAAAAGAAACAAAAAAATAAAACGAAGAAAATATAGCTAAATCGTGCTAGTAGGTACATGATTCAACATTCAACCATAAGTTCTATAAAGTGTGTACTATTTTTCATTCCCCCAGTGTCGTTCTTTATGCTTGAACTGCCATTGTATTGGTTTCACCTAGTCTTCTGATTTTAGTCCCACAATGATTCTACAAAAATATTTTTTCCTTAATTTAGTTGATCAATTAAAAACTTTACGTTCTTAGAAAAGATCTTGTTCGATATACACAGCGTCTTGGCTTTTATATTTTTTAAGTTTTATTTACTTAATTTTCATAGAATAGAAGTTGCGATTGTTTAAAAAAGTGCGATTGCTTGTTGTGTTTTTGTGTGTAGTTTCTTTTGATTTTGTTGAGTATCACTCTTCGTTGTCGTTCCGTACTCTTTCAGGATTGACAAGCAGCGGGCTTGGGGGAAGTGGGCGTTTCTGTTCACAGCCACAGGCATAGGCACCCACAGACACACCACACATAAGTTGTGTCAATTATGTTTAGCGTAGCAGAAAATATTTTTTGTCGTTATTTTTATCTTGTTCCGTTTTTTTTTTTTTATACTTTAGGTAGGTATATACCAAGCCAAGTAACTACAAAAATTAGTGTGTAGCTTGTGGCGTGTGTAAGTTAAGAAATGAAAATTATTTGAATTATGAAAATGAGCATTAGCTGAGTTTGTTTTTCCTTTTTTGTTTCCACTGGATTGGAAATGGAGGAAATTCCGATATAGACGACTTAAATGCGTCAAAATCAGCGACGCTTTGATTAAAATTATCATTTTTGATCGATGACAGTTAGCATTACTCCAATTGGAAAACTGACAATCTAACTCACAACACAGGGATAATATATGACGAAGCAATTCTGGTCAGAGATAAAGGTTGACCCGCAACGCCGTTATCTCTACTCCCATGTCACATCTTAAAGTTAATTTGAATGTAAGTGACCTATTTTCGTTGTTTTTTTGTGTACTCATACTCATCAGCCAACTATGACGCAATTTAGGTCTACCTACTACCGACACTCTGTTAAATTTGTTTCCAAATATTTTTTGTTGTTGTTTTTGCTGTTAGGTATGTAGGTTGGTACAATACAATTACAGACTTTTTGTCATTCACAATGTTTAGCTGACATTAGTTTATATGAAACTGGAATTTGCCAGAGGGACCTTGTGGCCTCGCCATCGCATCACCACAGTTGTATAATTAAATGATTCTATTCACACGGTTGTATTGGTAACTACGTACCTACCTACATACATATGTTTCATTCAATAGATCAATTATCAAGTGTGCTCTTCGTTTATGTAAAATAGAGTTGAATTATAGCATAGGTAGGTACACTTACATGTAGGTATGTGTGGTAAACAAAAGACAGGTGATTGGAAAAGCTTTTATTTTTAGGCAAGGTAGGTACCTACCTTATACTGTTCTATTACTATCTATAATTGTACTACCTTCACGATAATAAGAACTCGAATTATCTATAGGGAAAGTAAATTTAGTAAAACGTTTAAAGTTATCGCTATAAACATACCTAAATAAGGTAAGTAGAATGTGGAAGAGCTGGTTGATCAAAAGACGAATGTTTTGCAGCAGAGTTTCCTAATCTTTTTCCAATTATTTGGATTCCATTTTCCATGTATTCCACTGACAGACTCACAGTGGATTGTTTTTTTAATGTGTGCATTGCATAAGTAAAACCAGTTTGTATCTGCGAAAAGTTCAGAGTCTGAAAACTGACATATTTAGCCCTATCACAGATTCCATCGTAATCGAAAAAAGTCTAAGTTTCCCAATGTAACTATCACATAATCCATTCGGAGTGGGACGAATTTCGAAATTCGGAGATTTGGTATCACGAAATCCGAGTGGAATGTAAATTCGTTGTCTTAATTTTCGAAAGAAGTTGTGTTTTTGTTTGCTTTAAACAAAACAAGAAACGAAATGGAATGGAATACGGGAAACGGCCATTTTTATTTATGCAGAAACAAAAGCTTCAAGTTGTTCTACTATGGAACGGATCAGGGTATACACATAATCGGAAGGGCTACTTGGTAGCGTGTTGACCATTTTGCAGCCCTATTTTTCTGTTGGAGGTTTTTAAAATACCAACTGGAGCACTCAGACCTAAATACCGGCCCATTGTACTACCAGATAGCAACCTTCTTTTTGTTATAATTTTCCAGATGTTAATGCGAGAAAAAGCAGGGCATTCACAGAGGAAGTGCTCTGAGGTGTCCTCATCTTCTCCACATAGAGATTCACAGAGGGTGGTAACACTGATACCTAACATGTTTTACTTGGCAAAAGAGAAGTGCCCACTGGCAACGCCAATAAGCTTTCTACAGTCTTTTCTGCTACGAAATAGCAAAAACGTTGCAGTGTTTTCTTATTTACGTTGGTGAGTATACGTTTGGCCTGATTGCATCCAATGGAGGCATGCTATCTCCGATTGTGCTCTTCACAGATCCAATCGTTGATTGAAGCCCTCACTGAGGACGCTGGTAGACCTAGCGACGGTTCTGGCCCTGAAAAAGCTGTCTGAGATCCTTGCCTGGTAAGTTCATCGGTGATCTCATTTCCAGTTGAGGTTCGTGATGGCCCGAACCTCAAAAGAGACTAATAAAATTCAATCTTCCGCGACCGCATTCAGAGAACTCTTGCATTCCTGCATCAGTTTCGAAGTAGTTAGATGGTTGAGAAGGGTCTTAAGCTGAGCTTGGCTGTGGTTGCAAACACAGATTCTTCTCCCTATGCAGCCATTGTTCGTTACATGGTTAAACGAAGCCTAGTGACCGTTTGATATCTCTTAAATTGGTAGATTGTCAGTACATATATCCTCATCAAATTGATTGTGTACAGGTGGAAAAGAAATACGACTAATACGGTAATCATCGGTGTTATTTCGACTTTCTTGTAAGTTTTTGTGGCCCCAAAAATTACCTAAACAAAAAATACCAAAACGAAATAGGGTGGCGCAATAGAGCGGGGAGCCCTGGGCCTAGCGAATAGAGAGGACCCACAATTTTCGGTACAGCTAATCAAGAAAGCACTTTTCATAGCGATGAAATTACTATTGGAAGACTTGCCAATTCCTAGCAAAACTCGATACCCGTGGAAATATTTTTTGGTTTTTCTGTTGGGATTAGAACCACGGCCACCCACGTAACCAACAGACTCGCTAACCGCCAAGGGTACCAACCAGGAAGTTACCTAATGTGTTGAAAATAAATGCTTTACTAAGTATTAAAAGCTTTTTCCAGCATGTGGTACCCAAAAGCTCTTTAGAGACGAAAATCAAGAAAAATACGGAAACATTTTAAATTTTCTAACAAATGTTGCCAGAACGATTCTCAGCCAAACGCTCTAATAACCCAATTGATTGATCAAGTGGTAGCCATTGTAAACAAAAATGAAAATTTAACAATGCGGAGTTTTTAGGGTAGCAACACATGAATTGAGTTATTTCCGAGGAAAGCAAACCCTCTGTATGTGCTTTTCTATTTGTGACGAATTAAAAAACAAACGAAATGTTTACACATTATCCGTTTTGTTTTTCTAAACGCAACTTGGTCACGCAAAGTAAATATTGACAATTTGATAAGTTTATCTATAAAAGCATCTCAGAGTAACAATATCTACATTTTTAATTTTTGGGAAGTAAAAAAAAAAACAGAATTATGGAGATAATCCAAACAACCACTCAAAGTTGGGATAAAAGGAAATAATTTTCATCGATGTTATTGACTTCGTAAACATAATATATTTTTCAGGCGAAGATCAAAACTCCAAATTTTCTTCTAAGAGTGGCTAGAAAACTAGTAGCAATCAAGCAGCTTGCTCTAAACTAAAAGGCAATTGAATATATATACAGCTATGGACAAAGAAATAGCACACTCATTAATTTTCTTATGAAAACTGCATTTATTTTATCCTTTTGAACTTAAATAGTTTATTTCCTATTTTATGACATGAAGTGACTTCTAAGGATTAATAATAATTAGTAATAGGGAATTATTTCCTTACAATTCAATTTTTAAAAATATATTTTGCAGTGATGATCAAATTTCTTGTGGACAAGAAAATAGCACACCTACCTATAATCGTAAAAAAAAATTATTTTTAGTGAAAATATTTATTTTTTCATAAATTTTGGTATTACCAAGTTAGTTCTTAGTTGGTTGACCACGATTTTTTAAAGTTGCTTGGCACCTCCTTGGTAAGCTTTCAACTAACGCCCGGCATCTACTTTGCGGGATAGAGTACCAAGCTTCTTTGATTCCGACCCAAAGATCGTTTGAATTTTTAAATTTTTTCTGCCCAATTTTGACTTTAACATCATTCCATAGGTGTTCTATGCGATTAAAATCGGGACTTTGAGCTGGCCAGGTTAGGACATCGATTTGTTCATCCACGAGCCAAGCTTTTACTATATTTGATGCGTGTTTGGGGTCATTGTCATGCATGAATATCCACTTAATTGGCATGAACTCAAAGGAATATGGTTCCATTGTATTCTTCAGTATTGCAAGCTAAGCGAATTTATCCATTTTGACATCAATCCTCACCAATGCAATGGTCCCACCCCATGCCAGGAAAACCACCCAGACCATTAAATTTTCCACTCCATGTTTCACCGTCTTTAAAGTATACTTAGGATTGTACGCTTCGCACTTAGGACGATTCAAAAATTGCGGTACTTTTTAGGCTTGAAAGACTGCATTTGTTTATCAAATCTACATACCCGAAGAAAAAGAAACATCACAACCATTTCACATAACGGAAATTTTGAATTTATGATTTTTCTTAATAGTGTGCTATTTCTTTGTCCATAGCTGTATATATGTATATACTCGCATAGACTTTTTCGATCACCCTTGAATAAACACATTTTGAGAAAATAAAGATGGCATGTGAGGTCAGCCTCCGCCAGTAGTCAGCCAACTTCATAGACAAGACATACTGAGAAATAGTAACATTTTAGTTTATTGGCAAAAACAATTTTTTTCTAAAAGCTTAACTTTTGATCAATTCCGATGCAAAGCTCTGTTACAATGCAGCTGTTTCAAGTTTTTATAAGTGTTTTTTTGCTAAAAAAAAAAACTTTTATTATCAAAATGTTTAAAGCAAGCGCGTTTTAAAAAATAATTTATAGATTACTTTTCACTTTTTTGTATTACAAAATACTGCTGAAGATCTCAGGAGGTAGAGTCTTCAGTTAAAGTATTTTTTTACATATATCGTTTTCATTGTGTTGTGTGCCTTTTATTTGTTAGTAAATTTTGAATGAAAGAAAGTTTAATATGCCATCACCACCCTATACATTAGCGTCTTCTCTCAAATTCGAATTCTGTGTTCGGCTCCCGAACCCTTTCACAGGTTTTTGTCCCAAATTCCGCTACCATAACTTCAGGTAAACAAACACACATTATTCACTTGGTTGGGAAACCTTTGTTATCAGCACGAAATAGTAAACAATAGAAACAGCTGGCTGCAGCATGTTGTATTTACTCGTATACATATTCGTATGCTTGGATTTTTTCTAAAATAAAAGGTTTACCCACCTGATAAGCGATTTGGTTTCCTGCACCGTCATGTTTGGGAATTTCTTGTACAGATATAAAAATTATCCAAGAAGAATGAAGGTTCTTTTTCACCAAACAAACATAATTTAAAGTTTCACTAGAATATGATTTTTCTTTAAGACGATTTAGGAGAGCTTTGAGAGCTTTCAAGGATTTTATATGTTGATTTGCAGATTTGTAGATTTTATGTTCAGTCAGACCTGAACACTCTCAGTATAGCTCATCAGTGCAAAGGAGCGCATTGATATGTCTATCTTTACCTAGAACGTTTCCATCGCTCGGCAAACTTACCTGCGAAGCTTGTAAAAGCATGGCAGTTCTTTTATTTTGTTCGATGTAACCTCTTCATTAATATACTCCGATATGAGTGTTGAAACTAAAACGATGAAAGACAAGAATTAATTTTTACCTTGCACTCAGTGTTGTCATTTTCCTTGACCTAAATTGACTAAGCTTAATTAACAGTGTGCACCTCATCTCTTGAATCAGAAATGTCTGAGAGTTGGATACACCCTATCAAAAATCCTTGGTGGTAAGGTGTTCATAATTTGCAAATCACGAATTCATGCTTAACAAATCAGCTGCAGTAACTTGCTTCACAAATATATAATGGGCGACGAGCTATAGCAGCACTGAAAAAATTGATTCATTTTCACCATCCACTAGATGCAATGCCGTCAACCGAATTACGCGTACCTACATGACGACCATCTTAGGTGATGTCACTCAAATGTAGGTTAATAACCTAAAGATACACAGATTAATGTATCCCAGACGAGTTCAATTTTAGTAGATGCGAACGTTTAATAACACAATGGCACAATAAAGAAATACAGCTACACCTACAAATGTTCATGGGCTGGCCTACAGATTATCCACTTCGTAACAAAGGACATTGTCCTCGGGTGAATGACTTTCACCTTCGAGGCAATATAAATATTCACAAAAACTGTATCTTCATCACAAAAACTGAGAATGAAAGAAAAACACATGTTGTGTGTCTGTCTGTTGTTGGTCCTTTTTCTGATCTCTCCTTTCTTCTATGTTTCTTATTTTTTGATTGTCTCCTGTTTTGGGACAGGTGGCTTTTAAGTTTCAACTGCTAACGCATAGACATCTGTTCAGGAGTAATCAGGAATCACAAAACCAAATATGAGCACATTAAAGAATATTTTTGTCAATGATCATATTAGTTGCACGTATAAGAACGAGAAGGTATGTACTTATTTTGTTGGATGGCAAGGGCAACTCAACAAGACTTCCTGCTAAAGTAAGAGCTGAAATCCGCAGCAGACAGACGAATCAAGTGACACCTGGCGGTTCCTTGCAGACTTTCGAATGTCTGTACTATGTAGTGTTATAGTTTAGATTTACTGGGGTATTTTTGTAGAAATTTTGGAGGCTGAGTAAGCTAACACGTCTCAAAGCTTCACCTTTTATATGGATTTCCCGTCACTTAATGGCGTGTTAGTCTTTTCATACTCTAAATTTTCTTTATAAATGCTGCTGTTACTATTAAGAGGTGTTTTCCAAAATTTCACTATTTGCACTTTGGGAAACTAGAGAACCAAAAAACTTAGGTTTCACTGTGGTTTTTTTAAGTTTAGATTACATAGAATAGAAAATGAAGTTTAATTTTGTTGGGATGATTTTGTAATGAAAAGCACTCCAAGGTACATTAGTTTGTTTCTAGAACCGAGAGGCTTTTTCTAAGAAACTCTTAAACACATTTTTGATTCGCGTTTTTCTATTACACATTCTCACTTTCACTCATGGGCTTCGTTTTTGATGACTGTCGTAGATACATCGCAGAAATAAGAATTTTCAGTATAAAAGATAAACAAATTATTAGCTTGAATGTTTCGTTTCGCCGGTTTTCTGTCAAAGAATTCGGTAAAAACCTGAGTTCGGAATTTTTGTTAAAAACAAAATTACTTTTTTCTAGTCAAACACTAGCACCGCAAAGTGTTTTTTGAGACCATAATTCATATCAAAACGCCTACAAGAAAAAAATTCCGTTGTTAAATAAAGCACATAATCTATACAAAAGGTTATTGCCCATTTACTCTTTGTGTTTCAATGAAAATACTCATAGTTGTTGTGCGTTTTAAAACAAAGGATGATGACTCAGGCAGATGTTTATTTATTTTTTAAGTAAAAACATATACCTAGGTGCTCTGCAGGGTGACACATAACATAACACATACACACACCTCCTCAAACACTAAAAAAAAAAACGAAATTAAGTGATTGTTAAAACGTGAGGAGACCCCGTTTTGGGGGTAATAAAATGTTAGACGTTTCGATGAGCATTCCATTCGTTCCCTTAAACCACTGAGTGAGTATATCTTTTACCAAGTGCGCATTGGCATTCTGACCTTAAAACCTTGACACAACCGACCGCAAAAAAAAAAAACAATTACTGCATTGGGGTGGGATTAAAAATAGGAAAATGGGATAGCGTGGGACCTATTTGGCTATTTTTGAAACCATAGAGTTAAGGCTTTCTAGAAATATTTGGTGGTAGGTTCATGAATAAATTTACACATTCCCTGTATTTATTAAGCAAATTACAATTCAAAATTGGAACCTTGAGGATTTTTGTGTCAGTCATTGCAAAAAAGAATAGTTATTTTCCAACATGTGAAGAGTTTTGGTGTCAAACTATTTTTTTTTACATCGAAAAAAAAAAACATATTTTCGAGCCGACGAACACGGACATTCGTTTTTTTTAATGGGTAAAAAAGATAAAATCTGAACTGTAAGGACAAGTCCACGTACTATAAGAACTAAATTGAAATTTAAGCAGTTTTTTGAGTTTGCTGCTCTGCCGCTCGTTGCCTTAAGACATATGTAAAGTAGTGCAAATTTTCACATTCGATGAAATTGTTTTTTTTTTTTGTTTTTTAATTTAGCACTTTTAAATTTTCAGAAATATTTAATTTGAACTAAAAAAAGCAGAGCAGGGGTGGCTGCCGGTATACGGACACCGACACACTAAGGCCACAGTGATACCACTGATACCAGAAGGTTGATCACCCTCTGGTTCCTATCTAGACGATTAAAGAGTTGAAAAGGCCTCTAATCTAACATAGATTAACGAGTTGATCACCATCAGTTAGTCAAACCATTGAGAACTTTGTTCGAAAAGGGAGAGACTTTTAGGGTCTATATAAGCTAAATCGCTAGTGTCGTCGAAAACGTAATCACCTAGGTGAGTTTTCCGTCTGTTAGCAAGTACAGAGCGTGAACAAAGAGATCTTGGACTGTCTCCTCTTCCTCCTCGTCCATGCAGCTTCTACAGAAGTCATTTAAGAAGACACCTAGTCTACGTGGCGTGTCTACCTATTAGCCAGTGTCATGTAAGGACACCTATAATGGAACTAATGTGCAGACGACTTGGATTCAATAAGCTCTTTGAACGTTTCGAGTCCACCACATGGCCAAATTCGTTTAGTCATAAGAAATTTATTTACTCTTTAAAAGGCGTCCTGCTTTAGCAAAATTGTACATGTAGCGATACATAGGTATACCTATATTGTTCCCTTCAGATCGAAGATGAGTCGTTCCTTTTTTGGCGAGTTCGTCTGCCATGCAGTTGCCTGGTATATCCCTGTGACCCAGCATCCATATGAAAGGTGAATGTTGAACTGTTCTGACAGCTCCTTTAGATACGTTTTGGACCGTATTAGATTTTGTAGAGACAGAGGCAAGAGCTTTGAGAACAGCCTGACTCCCCGAGAAGATGCGAATATCCGTGGAGGATACAACGTTTTCTTTAAGGCATGTGAGGACTTCTTATCGACAGAATTTCCGGTTGGAACACACTACACTAGTTTCGTAGGCGGAAGAAAAGGCTTAAATTCAGCTCTTTCGAGAAAATTCCACTGCCTACACCATTACAGGTTTTGGATAAGTCGGTGTATAGAAGTGTAGGCTTCATTATCTAAGAGAGTACCATTCTGCCAAGCTTCTCTTGAGGTTATGGTTATTTGGAAATTATTATCAAACACCAACTTGGGGGTGGTGTAGTTTAATCGATCCGGAATGAATCATAAGTTGTTTAAAATATAATTGTGACCTATTTGATTGTTGGTCCACTGTGAGTTAACTTTTAGTCGAGGAGCTGAGTTCGCTGCTGACTGTTTGCCGAAAACGTCTAGGGGTGTAAGGTTTAGTATAGTATGTCTAGGGCATCCGACGGAGTTATCCTTAGCGCGCCGCTGATGCACATACTTCGAGTTCGCTGGACTTTGACAATTTTTTTTTGATGCACCTCAAGCATCACCATTGCACCACCATGTTTTTTGAAACCCTTAACAACGATTTTGTTTTCTTTCGGCAACCCCATATACTTTGTGCTGTGATCCTTGCATTTTGTACTATGTTGGTGGTTTTACACAGAATATATTTGCATATTCAAAATGAATTGCTAGTCCCTTTCTTGTCCAAAATATGAGACTCCATAAATTTGGCTACTAAATGGTAATTTGAGTTTCATTCCCATTACTGCTATGAGTGGCAAAGTCTCGGTCTTGTTTGATGAACATTTTACAGTAAGACCATGTGACCTCCAGTCCTAATAATTCTTGTTTGTTTTCCCAACATTTCCATTAGCAGATTGTGTAAATTTGGCCAAAATGCATTTGTTTCTATCTGCTCACCTCCAGTTTGGGGAGCATATACACTGACAATATAATCCACACCTTTGCTTGCAGCCCAAGTTTAAGAGACTTCAAACGGTAACTAGAATTTTAAGTGGTCAAAACGCTGCCAAGTATAGCTACAAGGATGATACCTACTCCGTTTTTTCCCTGATCCGTTCCATAGAAGAACATAGGCTTAAAAAAAACCGAGCCCTGTTTCGTTTCTTGAGCACACATGGTGTCACTCGCCTACCTCTCATCTTGTTTTTCAGTTCGAAAATTCGACCAGTCATATTTCCAACTTTCGAACTCGTGACGCTTAAACTTCGTTCATTTGTCGTTGTTGAATCTTGACCAAAAAAAAAAGGAAAACTTTTCGAAAGATCCTCGTAAAAATTTATGTTTTCTCAGTCTGAATAACTAAAATATAAAGTTAATACTTCCAAATATAAACCAGAAGACGAGCTTTACTAATTAAGCAAATGGTGCAAAACAAACAAGAGAAAGTTATATGCAAAGCCAACCCAAGAAGCTAATGGCAGTTAATTTTTTCATTGTGTTGAAAAAATCACTTTCGTGGTTTTCAATAAAAAAAAGGTTGAATATATGACTTTTTTTTAAGCTTTTAAATTCAAACAAATGGTTTGTGAAATAAAAACAGATCACATGAAATGCATCTGAGAGATCATAGAGATCACTCGTATTTTCTCAGTTTATGGATCGTTTTTAGAGAAACATTTTTCGCACAGACTGACAAATAATCAAATTGATTTTAACCAGCGTGCTACAACATTCCCTTGCCACCCGGTTTGGTAAAATTCTGAAACTTCGGAAGAAAAATGAAATTCTCAAGTCTGATTTGCTATCTTACGTGAACAACATTGGTAATAATCTACTATTATTGGGATTGGGTTACATATTCGAACTCTACTCGTGTGTGTCTGCCTGTTCGTCTGCGTTAGTAGCTGGTTTTGTTTATTATTAAACCGTATAAACCAGTTGGTGGTCTCCCAATAAGCGGAATAATGGTTGGTGATCACGTTTGCTTGTTCAAAACCATTTTTTTGCTTTTATTTTGTGGGCTGTGGCGTTGTTGTTCTTGTTACTGCTTCTGTCATTCGCAGTCCAATGTCGTGCAGCGGTAACAAGTTTTCGGTTACTGATTTGCAATGTGCACTTGGCTTGGTCATAATAGAAAATGTGTAACACAGCCTACATGAAGTGCCTGATTCATAATACCAACATGTGCTGTTGACGGCAGTAAAGAAAACCCCTGAGAGTTGAGATGAAGCATCTTTTTTCGTGACATTGTGTTAGCAGCAAAGTGATTGTATGAGAAAAGGTGAACAAAAGGATGACATATTAAGTATTGTATTGAAAAACTGACCCCTTGTGGAGGTATGGGGTTTGTTTCTCACGTGTGTTCTACAAAGCTTGACCTACCATCCGCCGGAAATGACGTCAATGCCTGTGCCCCTGCCGCAGTAAATAATAATTTTCTGACCCACAAAACCAGTTTTAACTTTAACCACAATAAAAGGAGAAACAAACGCAAATCATCCATACACACTGCTATGGGGAATCTCGTTAAAAATGCAGTTATTGCCGTCTTCGTCATAGTATAGCCTTATAATTATAACATGATGACGACATTATAGTTTCTTGAATTTGACGGTTGCTCATCAGTCGTCATTATTTCTTGTTCCCGATGATAATAAGTCGATGTTGTGACACTTGCTTGCTTCGCTTTGGAATTTCTTTCTTCGGCTGCGGCGTTGGGTGTGAATGCGCCATTTGTTTTTGTTACGATTTTGGCTTTTTTCCTTTTTTTTTATTGGAACGCGTTTCCTAAATTGAGTGGAATTTGGTTTGAGTTTGAGTTTTTTTTGCTTTTATTAAAGCAATTAAGAATTCAAAGGGAGTAATAATTTTTTAAATGTCTTCGACGAGGAATCACAATTACAAGAGAAGTTGGTAGGTATAATAGGTGGAGCGACGGAATGATTTGTGTTTTACAATCTGCATGCAAAGATGAGATTAGACGATGGAATCATGGAATCGGATTTGTTTAAATTGATGCATTCAAAGGCTTTGCTTTTCAATTGCTGCTGAATGCTTCCATTTCTTAATACCTAAACAAATTTATGCGTGGTCAGTTTTTTAGTTTTCGTTTCTTCTTCTTTTTTTTTTTAGATATTATTTATTTAAATGACGACAAGACGGAGAAGTTAATTTTTTCACATGCGGCTGGGGTCGGGGGAATCAAATGAGAGAAAGTGTTTGTCATTAAGATTTCTTACTTCTGTTTAACTTTGTTGCGATGTATGTATAGGTATTCATGTTTCTTGTTACTTTCGACACAGTTGTCTGGTGAATTTTGCAAAAAAAAAAAAGGAAATATGTACACTTTTAATTGGGTTTCATTAGCTGTTTGTTCACAGCTTGTCGTAAGTCATGTCCGATAGTAAATAACTGTTTTAGTAGAGTGTTTCAAAAGTAGCTAGGTACCTAGCTAAGAAAGAAACTTTCATCTAAGCGAACAAATCGCCAAGAACTAGGTACATGAACACAATATTTGAGAGTTACCTACCTCGAACAAATTTTTGTCTAAAACTTTTTTAACTAGGAACCTAACTACAGCCAATTGATCTGAGGATTCAGAGTATTTCGGTTGATCGTGTTTATTGAAACAGGGCTTTGATTACGTAACGTTAAAGACGACCTTCACGTAAATTCTAGGTCCTAAAAAACGTGTACAAGAATTTGAAAAAGTTACCAAAACTTGTGGGACTATAGTATACAATAGATATTTTGATTTGCTGAAAGCGAAGCTACATTAAAGAATCTTTTGACGATATAATCGATAATAGACGATTGGATGATAATCATCTAAAAAGTGACGGAATGCAGACCCTTATTTAAAAAAATGAATAGTGTGGCGCAACAAAGCGGTCGTTCCCGAAGTGCTAATCGACAAAGCTCTTTTCAAGGCACAAAATTTCTATTGGACAAATTGTCAATATCTCACTAAAGGTGGTGGCACCTGCGGTAAACATTTTTGTATCTTGATGTTTCTGGGATTTGAACCTGGAACCTCCAACGCAACAGGCAAAAACGGTAACCATTACGCCACGGGCGCCATTAGTAATGATAAAATAAGTTGTGTTGAAATTTAATATTGATCAACATTGGCAGGTTTTCTGATAGAACATTTACCGCCATAAATAGTCCTTTCTCGACAACCGTTCGGAACCGGCAGACAATTGCTGGTTCCTTTCATTCGCTCACAAGACATGGTTGAAAGAAATGCTCTAGCCCCCTTGCTCTTGAAACTTTCTGAAAACTTTTGTGCTGAACGCACTATTTCCAATATTCTATTGGGTTTGACGTTTAAGTGAGTTATGCTATGTCCGCACCTGAAGATAAACTGGGTTTCATTCCAAAATGGTTTGAGTTAACCAAGTAGTGTCCTGTCCACATAAGCAAAAAAGTTTTGAGTTTATCTTTTTGTCTTAAGTTAAAAAGAGACAGATATAAAGTGTGGGCAGAACGTCAACCACTTACGAGAGAATTCATTCTCGCTCACAAGACATGGTTGAAAGAAATGCTCTAGCCCCCTTGCTCTTGAAACATTCTGAAAACTTTTGTGCTGAACGCACTATTTCCAATATTCTATTGGGTTTGACGTTTAAGTGAGTTATGCTATGTCCGCACCTGAAGATAAACTGGGTTTCATTCCAAAATGGTTTGAGTTAACCAAGTAGTGTCCTGTTCACATATGCAAAAAAGTTTTGAGTTTATCTTTTTGTCTTAAGTTAAAAAGAGACAGATATAAAGTGTGAGCAGAACGTCAACCACTTACGAGAGAATTCATTCTCTCTCCACTCACTTCCACTCTCTTAAATGTAAAATTCAATGGAATATTGGAAATAGTGCATTCAGCGCACTTGGTTTCGAAAAGGGTAATCACGAAACCCAGTGACTAAAAAGGTTTCATTTTGTATGGCACACCACTTGGTTATCATGTTGGTTTGGGATTGTTTTGATTTAAAAAAGTTTAAGTCTCAGGTGTGAACATAGCATTAGGAGAAAATAGAATGTTTTATCAGTCTGTGAAATTTTGTTTACTTCTTATGATCTCTGTCTCTATTTATCAAAAGACAAAAACATCAGCTCAAAACTTCTTTTTTCCAGATGGAAACACTACTATGTTAATTAAAACCATCCTGGAATGAAACCAGGTGCAAACATTGATTGTAACTTTGTTACTAATAGGAACGCTTCAAAAACCAAAGTTGATAGTAACTTGTTTACCATTGCAACATTTCAATGATCGTTTGATTGCTTTTCTGCTAATTATTCATTACAGTACTTCCCGACTACCCCTTCGGTAGCTATGCCACTGGACACTTTGCTGGAGCCGCTTATCACAAAGAGCAATGTCCAACAGCTGTTTTTGTTTGCTGCCGGTGGAATTCTCCACAGCAGTAAAATCATCCATTCAGAACAGACAAAGCTAACTGTGAATTTATCGTCGGTGCGGTAAAACCTAGCCAGCCGTTATGTCTATTTCATATTGAAGAATGACAAATTCTCTTGTCCTATTCGAACAAGCATTCTTGCTCTCAATGTCTTTAAATTAGTCTTGTCGTACACGACCTTAAGAAAACTCATTAAGATTGTTTGCATTTCAATTGTTTTATTAGAAATTGTTAAATAAAGATAAAAAGTCACGCCCGATATGTGGATTTTTTTATCATAAACAAATAAGTCGAGATGCGTCGCAACCTTAGATGTACAATGTACAATGTAATGTACACTCTTTTATATAAATTTCTTACCTCAAAAAAATCGATATGTAAACATAATTGAAACTAACTTAACTCGATTCCTGCATAGTGCTTTTAAAGTTTTATTTTTTCAAAAATATTCTTATCATTGTATTTTTTCTATTTTTCAAGATCATTACGTCGACACGTTTGGCTCTTAAAAAATCTTTTACAAATTGAAATTCACACATTGTACAGCATATGTATAAATACACAAATCTAAGCATATTTACAAGCTATTTTTAGAAGAAAGCTCAGCTCTTATCAATTAGTTAATAATACATATGTAAGTACGAGTATGTACAAAGAAAAGAATAAAACAGTTTCCACAAGATGTCTAGATATGTACATATGTATGCAAATTTGAATGTCTGCGAACTAATAACATATTACTAAATCTTTGTTTTGCAATTCTCATTTGGTTACTGATTAAAATTCTTTAAAAAAAAATGGTTTACAAAT
This sequence comes from Melanostoma mellinum, assembly GCA_914767635.1. Taxonomy (NCBI): domain Eukaryota; kingdom Metazoa; phylum Arthropoda; class Insecta; order Diptera; family Syrphidae; genus Melanostoma; species Melanostoma mellinum. The sequence continues at coordinate 2,584,049 of OU612059.1, read as the reverse complement.
AGCCAAACGCCCTGCTGCTGCACACACATTATTTTTCTTTTGTAATCGAACTGTCAGGGCTCCATGTTTATTTTGTACGTGAATGAAGTTCTTTTGCTGCTGATCTAAAAAAAAATAAAAATTTCGTTAGTTTCCAGTTCCACATCCACAACGAACGAAAAAATAGTGGAACATATCTGTGTAGACTTTTATCAGATGTTTAGAAAAAGTGACTATCAAAGTCAAGTAAAGATGCCAGTTATGCTATCCTGCCGGGGATAACATAAACAGAACTCGAACGCCAACCAAGGGATTGGCCAACAGTTCGACAGACAAAAAACTTAGTTGACGTAATAAAATATGTGACGTAAAGAAGAATAAGGTTAATGTTATGAACTGCCCGTCCAGGTTCAGATTAAGTTTGAAGCAGTAATCGGTTTGCACTTATTTTGCTGGCATTTCACAAATCATGTTCGTGCGTATAGCTGGCTACGTATGGAATATTCCCGAACGGGAAGTTATCGTATGTCCGGCCAATGAATATTGCATATACTATGATTCGGGCTAATGAACTGCTGAGCCAGTAGGAACAAGCCTACAGATTTCCCATTTGCCGAATGAGTTTAACTTACCACAAGGAGTAATTAAAAAATTAAATTATAGAAAAAGTGTGTAGAATTGTAAAAATTGTATTAAAATTTTCCGTTTACGATTTCGTCTTATCATTTTTGTATGGTATTTTTCTTCTCGTTTCTGCCGCCTACTAAACTTAATGAAAAATAGAACGAAAATTTTTGTTTAAGATTCCGACTATTCTTTTTGATATGTGTTTTTTGGTTTTGGTTTGGGTTCAGCAGCGTTCTAGGCTTAAAAATAAATGACATGGTATATAACTTAATAGTTATGTACTTTTGCTTGCTTTAACTCAAAACAATTGGAAAAAGGAAACAGCGCAAGTATGGGGATACCTTCCCTTTGACGCCGTGGAAAATTTGCTTCGTTCCTTAACATTTAAAGCACTTTTGAGCTGCCGAATACATCACCCATCTATGTATATGCTGCACTTGCCTCTATTTTTGGACACTCTTAAATTGCACATCAACTATGTGACAAAAGTTATGTCAATGGGAGAAAATAGGATTCCAAAGCTAGTGTTTCGTCAGCTCATTAATTCAGGAGGTGCGTGCGTAAGAGAGTGGTACAATCTAGCGAACGATTGCTCAATGGCTTGAACAATATCAGCCCAAGAAAACGTTTCATCCCTTAATGACGAATTGTTGATGAAAACAGGAAATAAGATGTACGATAAGTATGCTGAGGAAGCTGAATCATCAATATATAGAGTATACTACAGTAAACTAGATAAGATTATAAGGCCGCGTTTCCATTTGCAAGAAAACTTCTGCAAGAAATGTCTGACAGACTGTCCGACAGTGATTTGCAAATGGAAACTGCGAAGCAAGTTCGATCGCGACAGTCCTTGCATAACTTCTTGTGAGTATTTGCGAGTGCAATAAATTGTAGGTTGAAACAGGTTTCCATTGACTCTTCTTCTTGCAGCTTACCGAAACAGCTTCGTATATATCGCACTCGCGGCTAGTTGGTCGAAAGAGAGTATGTGAATTGTCTCGCAATTGAACGTTACAAGTGTAATCCGTATTTATGGATTGTTTATGGATGTTAAAAATTTCAGCGTTAAGAGAAGTCTATCCTTCGTTGATATTCAATCATGGAATCGAGTGTCCTGCTGTTTAAAAAAGGGCCCACTTTTAAAAAACAAAACTTACAAATAAACTGGGGTCACCCAAGTGAGATCGAAATATTGTTGAGCGTCTTCTATGTTTAGTTCGTTTAGTAAATTACAGAAGGTCTTCTTAAAATCCAATCGCGAGCCCAAGATGATCGCTTTTTCTTTTTTATCCATACAATTGTTACTGCAGCTCCTAAACGTTGACGTATTCTCGCCATGACTTTACAATTTCAAATAAATTACCAAATTTCTTGTGACATTAATGACTCTCCATTGGAGACACCTCGGCAATAAATTGCGACAGTATGATGCGCGAGCTTCTTGCAAGACATTTATTGCAGAAGAAATTACAAGAATTCATATAGCAATGTAGACGCTACTGCAAGAAACTTCTGCAAGACTTCCGCGAGTTAACTTGCAAATGGAAACGCGGCCTAAGACTTACTTTATGGCCGATAACACCACAAGCAAAATAAGCATGATTTTTAATATTAGAGGAGAACTCATCGGTTTTAACTTCATTCCTCATCGCCCTGATCCTCCAATATTGCGTGGTTTATGCAATCGCAGAGAGCGTGAAGATGTGTTCCATTTTTTGGGAATCTGAAAAAATTTCGGAAGCGATACTTTGGTGTGGAAATATTTAGTTTGGAGGAAACTATAAACATGTTGAATGGAGGACGAAAATGGGACCTTTTATATCAATATTGTCGGAACTCCTTACGATACAGGTCTTTTATTGTTCATGAATCCTTTTAAAGACGCAAAAGTACAAAAAGCAGACTGTAAAATTTATTTCTGAAAGTCCAACATTAACTTTTCTTTATTTTTATTACTTTTATAACCCAAATGTCAGTCTGGTAGACGGCCACTGGCCAAACCATTTAAAGACTTTAGATAAACTTTAATAGAAAACTACATTCTAACAAAACTGTATCAGAATAGCTTAAATAATTACTTGATCGCGTAGGTACTGGAAATTATCACGAAATGCGTAAGAATTCACCTAATAGCTGTCAAATAATATTCCATCAGAAGAGAGATTTGACGAGAGCGTAAGAAAATTCCCCATACTGTGAATTTCGAACTACGAAAATTTTTGTTCAAGAAATCCGAATGGAATTGAAGAAAGCATTGCCAGTTGCCACACTAAATACCGCCATGCTGGCTTTCTAAATCAGCTGTTTTACGCCAAACGTGAAAGATCATTCACATTTTTCTGCAAACACAACTTCTTTTGTATAATAAGACGACAAATTTACATTCCACTCAGATTTGTTGACACCAAATCTACGAATTTCGGAATTCGTTCCACTCCGAATGGATTATGTGATAATTACAACTTGAAACTTAGACTTTTTTCCATTACGATGGAATATGTTATAGGGGCTGTCTGCTTCTTAAATTTCTGTGCAGGTGGAAATAAATCGTGGAAAGTCAAACAATAACAACAAATACGCGTTTTTTGAGCTTTGTTGTGAAATTCTTGCAAAAGTAATTTTCTTAATGTGTACGCAGTCTGTCTCTTTCTCAGAGATTTTCATCATTTCTGTGCATAAAGTTAAGAAATGGCCATACTAGTTCAACTCTTTGTTTATATGGAAATAAAAAAAGACCATCATAATGTTAAACTGCAAATACTTTCAAAACCCTTGCATGGCACATGCCTTAAAATTATAAAATCACATCACAAAGAAAAAATAAAAATTAATCAGATAAACGCTAAATTTGTCTAAATCTATTTAACCGAACAAAGCATAAATCACAAAGCCATCGCCATAGTTCAAATGTCCCTTGTCGTGATTGTTTGTTTGTTTGAATTTAGCACATAGCACATATTTTGTGATCGAGCTACATATACAACAAAACAAAACAAAAATAAAAATATTAGGGGAGTGAGTGCTGCTTATTACCCATGTGCACTTTGCTGTTTGTCACTCAAACAACATTTACTAGTTTTAAATAAAATTATCTACACAGGGGCTAATAACAGTGCTGCCAGATGAACCTTACTAAAAAAATTAGATTTTTTGTTCCGCTGCCGAACAAAAATACAAAAAAAAAAGTAAATACTGTCGGCCAATTGGGGTGAAGGACACGTTTGTGTGTCACTCGTATCTCGTATGTAGAACGTACGGTTGGGGGGCCGCCTAATAAAATGAAACAAGAAATACTCGTACACAAGAAAGAGTAACTCAACACACAGACATACTGACTGAAACATGCTTCAGCCAGCATCACGGTCTATCCTTGGGTCGACTTGGCAGCTTATTGTCAGCACTGAAGTTAATTGATCTTCCAAAAAATTGTATTATTCTTAATTGAAACTACACACATCTGTACCTACTAATTTGAAGTTCTAGAAGAAAAGTCAAGTAGGTTTATTATATGGCAAGCTTATATCCAAAAATATCAACTGAGCTGAAGAGAACTCAACACACCGCGAAAAGAGTAGCATCATCGCAACAGAAACTCAGCATCGGCAGCAGCCGCAGCAGTTTACAATCACAATTCACGGACATAATTCTATTAATATCTTTGGGTCTACGACGAAAGTGTGTATATATATCTTCTTTTTTTTTTTGAGAGCTCAACTATACCTCCTTTATCTATTAGCTCGGTATGCCAGCAATGCTAGAGCTAGAGTAGTCGATCTGTTGATCGGTATAGTGGCTAGAGCGACCACCATTGCCGCTAAATAGTTAAGCAATAATTGTGTAGCAACAGGGCGGCATCGTGGTTCGTGATGCATGCACGAGTACTTAATCGCAGTTTTTTTTATTTGTCGCTATGATTTTTTTTTAAAATATACTGTATATAATGTTGATACAAAATATATATGTATATATAAAGCTTTTTTGAGAATATGCCGACAACGTTGGATGAATCTTTCAATCATCTTTTGTCATCATATACTGTATACTTTTTCATGCTTAAATATCTTGCTGTAATTTACTGTGAATTTCCCGTTTTGTCTGGGTGAATGTTTTTTTTAGTATTCAGTGTGGAACCATGTTTTTAGTTTTCTTATCGAAGAACACCGACTGGAGTTCATTATTAGACAGAACATAGAAGATTGGTTTGGTTAGGTGTCGTGTGGCAGAGAACTTCATAATCTTTCTGCTCACTGCGAGAGAAGTGCGTGCTTACTTGTGAACGCATAAAAAGAGGCATACACTTGTGCTACATTCGTATAAGAATGAGTGAAATAGGTCAACAGATCAAATGTTTGTTTTTTCGTTTTCGTTACAAATATTTTTTTTTTTAAATTTAATCTGTTTTCTGATTTGTATTTGGGTTGCGCGATGCTGAGTTTTCTTATTTTTATTTTGAACGCCAGTTATGCCAAATTTGCAAAAAAAAAATCAGGCCCCTTTAGACGATCATTTAAGTTTTCATTTCACCTGAGGTTTCAGTTTAAGCTTTTAGTTAAACTTATGTCTAAATGCCAAAAACTGAAGCGTTTCTGTTCTGTTTCTGTTCTGTTCTGTTCTGTTCTCTTTCTGATTTTTCACAAATAAAATAAAAACTCAACTGAACATCGATCTGACGTCTATTTACTTACTGAACTGAAAACTGAACTGAAAACTGAGCTAAAAACTGAACTGAAAACTAAACTAAAAACTGGACTGAAAACTAAACTAATAACTGAACTGATAATTGAACTGATAACTGACCGTCTAAAGGCCCTTTAAGAATATCATTTTCAGTTGAGGTATCAGTTAAGCTTTCAGTTAGAATCCCCATAAGTTTTCAGTTCAGTTCTCAGTTTTCTTTCTGATTTGTATTTTTCTCAAATAAAAAAAGCCCAACTGAACATCGAACTGACGTTTATTTGCAAAGACTTTTTTTAACTGAGCTGAAAATTGAACTGAGAACTGACCGTCTAAAAGGGCTATAAAAGTCCCTTTAAGCTGGGGTAGGTGTTAAAGGGTGCGTTTTTAGACGTGTTGATTTTTAAGAAGATATAAAACGCTTATAAATTAATGTTATGGCCAAGAATTTAGCTTTAGCTGTAAGGGTTTGCCATTATGTTTTAAAAATGATTTTGGGCAAGTGGCGGCCGCGGCTGGCTCGAATAAATTCCAGTCAAGATGCCTACTTTTCCACCACTTTTGCAGCATTTAGGGTCGTATGCGTCAGCAATAACAGGCCGAATATTCTTTTCCAAGACGTCAATCGTCTCAGGCTTATCTGCGTAGACAAACGCCTGCGCGCTTAACCCCACAAAAAAAGTACGGCGTTGTTAAATCTTGGAAGTAACTCACAGGTTTAAAACTCGAAATCATGTAAAATCGGCGTCGACGGAAAATCTTTGTTCGTTTTTGAGAAATAAAAAATAAGTGAAAGGTATTTTCTTCAAAAAATTCCCTGACTGTACTCTATTTTCAGACCAAAAACAAAAAAAAGTGCCTTTAATTTTTTTTTTTTAATTTCTTAAAAACTAACAAAGATTTTCACGTAAGGTTTTCTGTGTATTTAGTTCTGACTCACGATTTTTGCTGTCGTATTCAGCACAAGAAGTTGTCAGAACTGCCAGTGTTTCTGCTGTAGTATTCAGCACAGAATGCTAGGAATGCTCATCAGTTTTACCTTGAGCCCAACCTTCGACGTACAGTCAAGTATAGAATTTCATATTTTAGTCGCACCACCCGCATGTGGAATGCTCTACCTGATTCTGTTTCCCCCGGCATTACGATTCAAAAAGGTTCGAAAGGTCCATCGGTGTCTCCTATTTTCCTAATGCTCGCACTGTGTTTTATAACATTATAAGGGTATTCATAACCCCTTGATGTGTGCGCAATTCCATTTTACAAAAACACTGCCAAGTGTCGCTGGAATTAATATACAAATTCGCAGTTGAATGTTTCTTGAATATAGAGGTACGCTTGTTTCCACATTTGACTTTTATATTTGTTAATTAAAAGCAAACTCAATTATTCATATTCAGCTAAAGCTCGTGTAGAGTGAATGATTCAATCCTCTATTATCTGGATACTATACACACTCGCTAAAATGATGTACATTGTATGTACATGTACTGTATGTACATAGAAAACAACTACACCAGATCTAAACACTAATCTTCTTTGGCTTATGCTGCTCCACTGGCACTATGGCCATGGCAGCCAATTTCAAATGCATGTGGGGCTCGTTCTTCATTCCCGTGCAAAGTGTCTAGCATTTGAGATCCGAGACAGCTGAAAACTCTGGAAACTCAGAATGGAAAAAAGCACAATAGATCATGATTAGGTTGAGTCAATTTAATTGTAAGTTTTTCATTTCTGCAAGATAAAAAAAAATAATAATAATAAAAAGCAAATACCAGGGGCGAGACTAAAGCGTAAATGCAAAGACTTTAGAATAAATAATCTTAAGTGGCCCCTATTTAAGAAAACATCAAAGAACCGTCGTCGTCACTTCCTTTGGTCTGGTCTGACTGGTGAACCCAAGAGTGGGGGGTTGGGGGTTGCATGCCTACAGCGACAGCAGTGGGCGGCTGTTTCTGCGGCTGCTGCTGTTGCTTTTAACAGCTGAGCGTAATTGAAATCATCAGTGGAAGCCTCGCTCTCAATGAACTCATATTTCACACGATTAGCATATATGTATGTATGTACGTAAGGTATCGTTAAATATGCGACCGAGCTTGCAATTGATTTGATTGTTTTATTTTTCCTTTTCTTTGTTTATAGCTTTTAATAGGTTTCGCCTTGTTTGTTTCTCTTCTCCATTCTCGCTTATTGATCATATTTACAATAATGATACTTCAGCGGATTATACGCGATCAGTTTATGGTGTGAGGCACTGAGTTGAGTGATTATTGTTATTATTATTGTTTGTGTTGTAGTTTCCTCTACCAGTATAGATACTGCGTCATTTCGTTATTTCATATGTTTGGCGAGTTTTTTTCTTCTTCGTTTGTCTCAAAGTCAAATTTCAAATCACGCTGCAAGCACACATTTTTTGCTGACGCAATCACTTGAAATAATGAAACTTCTATCCACCCCACATATATGTATGTTTGTACATATATCCACAATCCACATTTAAAACAAATTAGCTACTACCTCTGAAAATATTTTAAAAATAATTTCAAGAAGCACATTCCATACTATTTATATTATACACATGCTCATACATTATGCCGGAAATATGGCATTCCTATCCTCAAGTTTAACGTACGGTACGGTTACGGTTCTAATGAAAACAAAGCATTCTAGAATCAGTTTTTTAATTTAAAAAAAAAAAAAAGAAACTATAATTTATTGAAGATTTGTGTTATCATCGGCATTAATCGGGATGATTCTTGAATCAGCAAGTTCTAACAAATATCACACGTCCACGAGTGTGCGCATGTACAATAGTTGTGTATAATAAACAATTAAGTCTTGTCAGCATGAATACAAAGAAGTTAAACTTCAAACAAAAAGGATATTTTGATCGTTTGGCTTTGAATTTCGCAGAGCTTTTCCGGAAGACCAAACACTGAACTATAATGACATTAATGACAGCAATTACAATTACTGTATGTCATCACATGACACTATCATTTTCATTTTAACATGTACCTATGACGTTTTTATAAGATGTGTTCAATGGCTTTTTTTTAGATCAGAACAGCACAGCACAGCACAGAAGCAGTGAAAAACGTCAGGCAAGTTAGAACAAGCAAACTTGTCAAAATAAGCAACAACAAAAACGAAAAAAAACAACCACTAATTTTCCTTTTTCTGATGTCAATTTAATTTAGCGTATTTTCGTCACGAATAAGTAATTTTATTTTCAGCACAAGGCTAGGTATTATTTTCCTGATTTTTTAAAATTTTTCTGAATTTTTCACAACAAATTAAAATTGCAATTCGCTTAAAAAACTACGAGCAAAAAGTCAACAGCTGCTTTTGACAGTTTTCACCAAACTTGCACTTGCTCAAAAGGAGGTGCAGAAAATGCTGTGCTAAACTGTTCTAGAACAGCTCATTGAACACAAAAAAGATCAGAAAAGAACAGAAAATTTCTCATTGAACACCAAAAGTCTGATCTTTTCTGTCTGAAACTGTTCTAGAACAGGTCATTGAACACTCTTATAGTGTTGTGCCTGACATGAGTATTTTTTTTTTGCGGTTAAAAGTCTGTTTGACAGAGGATGAAAGTGTAAAATGCGTTTTCCTTTTTCCATACTAAAAGTCTGGTGTTTTTGACACTTCTGTCATGAAAGAATGGAAATGTCTTTTCTCATAACATTTGAAAAATCGACTTTTGGGTCGCTGGGGCTTCAAGGTTACATCCAAGGTCACCATCGGATTCCTCGTCGAAAAATACTTCGGATATAGGGTCTTTGATTTTTTTTTTAACGCATATTCTGCCCCAGGGGTTTCCATACTTTTGTCGCACCCAGTAGATCTTCAACGAACAAACCTATTAAAGATCTATTGGAAATGTTTCACTTTGGTTAATAAACATAAGGAACATCTAACCGGCATTGGTAAATGGAGCAATATGAAAACTAGGGCTGTACGCTTTGTGCAGATAAAGCACAATTGGGTATTACTCAGTTGAATAATACAAACGTCATAACTCATAACAATCGAGATTTGAAGTATCACTGATTCACATTGATCAGTCTCAGATCAGCGGAGTAATGAATCGGTCGTCTTAGTATTAAATTAATCTTTACACTTTTGCAGAGGGGAAAGATTAATTTGTTTTTTTTTTTTTGTTTTTTTTTTTTAATAAGGCTCCTAAACTACGGAGCCGATTTGAATGATATTCAGAACAGAGATGGTCTAGACTCTAGAGCCTAGGAAGTAACATAGGCCAGAAATTCTTGTCAACAGGGTTTCTGCCGATCTCGCAAATGCAAAATCTCTGGTTTGATAAAACCTTTATGTCAAACAAAATGAAATAAAAAAAATATAGAGAAATTACAAGCAGATAACAGTTGGCCCTGCTTTAATAGCTGCGATAGATGCTCTGATATAAAATGATGCTCTAGAAAATAAAGCTTCTTTAAGCGATTTGCAGATTTGAAGCATAGACAGCAGACTTTTAGCTTATTCAAGCTAGCCTAATGTACTACGAAATTTAAAATGTGAGATAAATTAGGAGCGTTCCACTTAAAGAGATCGCAGAGACTCTAAAATTTGTTAAATTGAACAGAATATCTCATGTGAGCGTTCTCTCTTTTTTATGGAAATTTCTAAGACAAGAGCTTTATGAATTCATTTCTCTAACTGTGCAACACATTACACATAGAATTAGTGGCATCTGGAACTTTTAACTTTCCTCTCCGCAATATCAGTTAACAGCAGTATTCCTGTTCTGTAACTAGATAAAATCCATCGAGAAACGATGTTCGTTTTTTAACTTTTTGCGGATTTTTATATACCCAGTATACACTAGCAGGTTCAGTAATCGAATCGAACCGTAATAAATTAGAATTAAATTTCGATCTGGGGTATTTACTACACCGGATCGGGGTAATCGGTGCACAATTTTCCTTTATAGTTTCGGTTCGATCCAGCATGCACAGCCGAATTGGATCCGTTGATAGGGAAATCCTATTTCGAATCAATTTAGGTATAAAGAGATACTAATTCGAATTCAAGTGTATAGTAACAGGTAAGGGGACGTAAGTGCATTCGTCAGTTTATGTATTGGAGTTCAATCCTTTGCACCTAAAAAGAAATGGGAAGAAATACTCCCAAAGTTCACTACAAATCGATTTTTGGAAAACGTTTCGGGGTGAATTAGAGACTTTATCTGTCAAATCTGTCACTCCAACTGTCCAATTCACTCCGGATTCTAATTTCGGAAAACGACATAAGTAATTTATTCAGTGTTCGCCTTTTCAAACGTTTTTTTTTTTGTTTGCATCTACGCAACAAACTTACTTTTTTTTCTGCTCCAAAATTCGGAATCCTATTCAACACGAAGCATTTTAAAAAACCAATGATTTCTCAAAATTCCAAATCACCTTCCTTTTATTCAATTCTTAATCAATATGCTTATACCTCTTTTCTTTTCATTGCAGACTGTGTTTCAGAACAAAAATTAAAAAAAACTCTAAAACTTCTTTAGAACGCATGTTGATTGAAACAAGATGCACACAAACACATAAGAGCCTTACCGGAAGAAACTTTAAAGCACAGCACCTTTGGTTGTTAGAAAAACTTGAAAGCGACAAGCAACACTGCTTAAAAAACGATAATTGTTTATAAAACTTTTAAGGGAGGAGAAGAAATTCAAATCATTTAAAATCACGATATTTGCATATCAAAGAACTTTGAATCAATTAAAAAAAAGAAAAAAATAACAAATCAAAAAAGAAAGTAATAAGTCTCGGAATCTGTATGAAATCCCAACCACAAAGCAATCAGGAAATATCAAAAAAATCAAAGCAAAAGGAGACAGGAGGAGACCAGCAGAATAAAGCAATTTTAATGTATATTAGTAACAGTAGTGGCATGGCTACCTTGTTACAACAAAAGAACTGTATGAAAACTCTCACAAATGGCGGTGGTGTTTCGAATACAACTAATAGCAATGTATCATCATCAGGCGCCTCCGCCGGAACGGGTTCCGGCACAGGAATCAACACAAATGGCACCAATACGTTAGTCACACATCATCATATCCACCATCATCACTCGAGCGGGGTAAACGCTCATACCCAACAAACTCGTGTGCTTAGACCGCATGAAATGGTCAGCATACCGATAAGTAATATTGTTTCCACAGTTGGAAACGGCAATAGCGGCGGAACACAGGGTGCTTTTCTCGTCACTGGATATCAAACGACATCTCATCATAGTCAACCACTGGCCGATCTGAGTGCATATAGCAGCAATAGTCACCATCAAAATAACACGATGTTTAGCCATAATCACCATCAGCAGCAGCAGCATCAGCAGCAACAGCACTTCAATGCCTCAGTCACATCAGCGACAACAACAGCATCAGGAACAACACAAACTCGATACTTTTCACAATTTAGCAATAACCATCAGCAACAGCAGCACGATTTGAATAGCATTCTCTATCCAGTATCGACGACATCAGCTGGCACAAACACCGTTAACAGAATCGTCTCCAGCAATCTTCATTCAGCATCTTTACCTGCCGCCAATAGCAACTCGAACGTACGTTTGAATGCCAATACAATTGTGAAGCAAGAGCTTCTTCCATCGAACTCTGATCAGCTTCTACCACACCTGCAAATAAATCAAAGTACCATTAAAACGGAACCAGAATACGAGGATCGAGTTAATGGGGACAGAGAAATGACTATTGTTTCAAATGGTAATGCTTCTACCCTCAATGGAAACGCAACTGAAGAAGGTGCTGCTGCAACTACAGCTCCCGCTTCAGAGCCAAATCCAGCTGCAGACGCAACACCAGCAGCAGACACAGCGCCAGCTGTCGTTGAAGAACCAGAGCCTGAAATCGATATAGTTATAAACAATGTTGTGTGCTCTTTCAGTGTGCGATGTCACTTGAATTTGCGAGAGATTGCACTGCAAGGTTTCAACGTAGAGTTTCGACGTGAAAACGGTATGGTTACTATGAAATTGAGGCGTCCATATACAACGGCTTCAATCTGGTCATCGGGACGTATAACATGTACAGGTGCTACATCCGAAGATCAGGTTGGTTGGTTTTGATGGCTTCTCAAGTTGTTTTAATGTAACTTAATTTTTTAGGCTAAAATTGCGGCTCGCCGCTACGCACGTTGCCTTCAGAAGTTAGGATTCAGAGTACGGTTCAACAATTTTCGGGTTGTAAATGTTTTGGGCACGTGTAGCATGCCATTTGCCATTAAAATTGTTAACTTTTCGGAGAAATACAAAAAGGAGGCCAGCTATGAACCGGAATTGCATCCCGGTGTAACTTATAAACTTCGATACCCCAAAGCCACTTTGAAGATTTTCTCGACTGGAAGCATAACTGTCACCGGTAAGTTTGAAATTTGTTTTATTTATTTCGATCCTTTTTACTGGTATCGTCAATACGTGAATTCGGATAAGTTTGTGAAAAAAATTGTTCCTTACTGCACTACAACATTTTTTATTTTTATCAATAGCTGCCAGTGTGGCAAACGTACAAGCTGCCATAGAACACATATTTCCTCTGGTGTACGAGTTTCGCAAAAAACGTACTCCTGAAGAATTAGAAATATTGAGACTTAAACAACTACAACATGCCGTTGAACCAGCCGATGTCGACGAAACTGTTGTACATTCCCCGCCGTCAACCAAGAGAAAACGAAGAAAAGTTGATGGCGATGGCCAGGAAGAAGATGCCGATGATCCAGATGCGACTGAAGCTACCCATGCTACAGATGATATTATTATGGTCTCAGAGTATGATGATCCAGATGATTTGATCGAAGGACCCGACGACGAAGATGATAATTTGTAAAAATACAAAAAGCTTGCATATTGCTTCAAAATCTACAACCACCACCAATAAAACTTCCTTACTCACAATTGAAAAACAATAACCAATTAAATACAAGACAAGAAAAAACACAATCAGTCAAGAGAGAAGCAGAGAACATTTAATTGGATGTGTGTGTGTGTTTTTTATAATATGTCACAAGAACATATAAAAACAAGGAACTTTATAGGGAATCACGTACTATTTTCAATTTTGAAATGTATTATGCAACTGACAAACAAAAATATACATACAAAACGATATTAAGGATTTAAGCAAGATAAAAAAAATGATTTATGTGCGAAACATAAACCAACTTACAGTTAAACAAAAACTTATGTCTTCATGTATGAATTTCCTGCTATTTGCCAAAAGAAAAACAATACAACCTAACTAGAAGATAGCATTTCATTGATGATATCGAAAAAGCAAATATTTTTAACTCTTAAGGTAAGTCATTAAAATATTTTATAATATTTATAAAATAAAGGTTGTTTCATAGTTTCAGATTGTTTAAGGGATTTTTGTTTTTTTTTTATTAGTGGGTTATGGTCGTTTTTTTTAAACGCCTTTACTCCGATTTTGGAGCAATGGGCCTATTAAGATTTTGTTCTTTAGCACATTTTCCTACTTCTATAGAACTTAAAAAAGAAGCTCAAATGAAATCTCAAATCTCACATCAATCTAACAATCTGAATCAGCTTCGGTTTTTAAAAAAACAATCAGCCCTCGCAGGAGTTTGGCCGAACAACTATTCCCCCAAAATGTTTTTGCTCCCCCGGATTTTTAAAAGTGATCAGGAACTTCGCCCGAATGCGTTTTCACTTCGAATTTAGAAAATAGGTTTGACAGTTGTTAACAACCAAAGAAGAATAAAAGTGTTTTTGTTTGTTTATATGAAATTTAAAAGCAAAAAGTAATATCGAAGAGTAAAAATAATAAATTAAATAAACTAAAAACACTCAGATATAAAAATTCAAAGCTTCTGTTCTCTTATTTGTTCCTTTTGATGATACTGAATGCTATCAAGTGATTGGTATGCTCTTTCATCACTACGATAGCTTCCTCAATCTTGTTGTTTTTTGAACTTCGAGTTCCTCCATTAGATATTGTTGGGCATTTGATTTGCCATTCCTCTTTGCAGTCGATTATTTGGGAGGGAACAGGTGATGGACCTTAAACAGAGGCGATCTCTTCTCTTCTGTAATGACTGCTTCTTCGTCTCCGCATTTATATATCCCTTCTGAATAGAGGATCTCTCTGGTCTTTGGCTGATGAAGTCCAAAAGAAGAGGAGGTAATGACACCTTGGAGTCTGCATTCCAACCAGCTGGATAATTACTTCCTCAGAGGATGAAATCTTTTTGGTTTCGTTGGGTCCACCACCTGTTCCTTTCACCACCTGATAACGATTGCTTTGTTAGCAAAGACAAATTCAAAATATGAAAATCATTTCTTACATTCTTCCCGGCGCTATTCAACTCCAGGGTTAGCTGCTTCCAAAATGCTGTAATTTTACTTCTGGGCTTTCTTGCATTTTCAACAAAAGCATATCGCTGTGTCTGGAGTTGATTAATTTGTTCATAAAAATAAAACCAAAATTTATAAATTACTTTTAATAATTTTTGAATCGAAATGCTTACATTATAATGTTAATATCGTCCTATTTGGCTCCAAAACTCAACTGAACATTTTAGCTGCCCTTCTTCATTTTGAATGCATGCGAGCGCCCGTTTTTGAATTTCAACTGCGTTAGGAGTTGCAGTTTCTCGAAGCCTTCGAAAGGTATTTCCAAAAACATTTTGAGAAGGAAGCCGTCTGTTAGGATAAAGTTCCTGGTATCTTCAAAAATTCAAGAAGAGTAAAACGAAGATACCAGGAAGCCTTCTCGAAAAGCCTTCGAAAGGTATTTCCAAAAACATTTTGAGAAGGCAGTCGTCTGTTAGGATAAAGTTCCTGGTATCTTCAGAAATTCAAGAAGAGCAAAACGAAGATACCAGGAACTTTATCCTAATAGACGACTTCCTTCTTAAAAGGTTGTTTGATGCACTTCGTTGGAATTACCATATATATTTTAATGCGATCGATTGTTTCTGATATCCTATACAAAATTAATTTATTTTTGTATTTTATTTTTATTACTCTTCTGAAACAATTTAGCCGTGAAACCTGAATATGGAAAGGCCTCCCCAGCATTATAATATGTACATGGATTTAAAGTCAATGTTCATCGATTCGAATCCTGATTTTACTACAGTTCACTTTTCAAGGGTGTTGGTACTGTACTTGAAATTAGATATGGACGATATATCAATAAATCTTACCACTAACAGGTTATTCATGAGAAACTCTCCTCTTCCGGTTTTAGATTGTTCAATGTGTTAAGCCAACCAAATGCAGATTTTATCTGTATCAGGAGTGTTTTGGTCTGCCTTTCTTTATCTTCAATTCTAGCTTAACCTCTTTAAACCCCGTTGTACGGTTATAGAGCAAAAGCTGTAGAGCTAGAAAAAAATCTCACTAAAGAAATACAAGCACTCGGTAGCCCGAAAGTACAGTGATTCCCTGTTAGGGAGATTTTTCTTTGATGAACCTTCACCTTAAGTTTGACTCTAGTCAATATTCTGAAAAGAGAGGAGTTTTATTTTTTCGATATGGAAAAACAGGAGGATTCAGTTTAACTTTACTTGATTCTTTATAAGCAAACATTTTTTTGTAAAAGTTTTGTAATGTAAATACTCTCCGTAGGGAATTTGGCAATAGAGCTCCTTCGTTGGTTTTCTAAAAAAAGTTTGAAGATCTTATTTGGTTATTTCGTTTTGTGGTAATGTCTTCTTAAACAACTTTATTATTATCTTTCCAGATTTCGGCGCGCTTTGCTTTTATATCAATAAATTAGAGAAAGCAAAAGGGAAAGAATGAACATAAAAGGAACCACCGTAAAAGGAAGTAATTTAATCATAAATAATTTATTAACTTTATAAGTTATTGTTATTCATATTTTATTTTTCATTAACTGTTATTATCATTAATTTACTTTACTTTTATCTGGTCACATATAAACCAATAACAAAATAATTTTGTTAACGTTAATTTTTCTTCTTTCGAAACAAAAAAATAATGATAATAAATATCAAATTGTTTTTGTGCTTAAAACTTAAAAAAATTCAATTCAAAATATATTTAATATTTTTTTTCTGCATAAAGAACAAAAAGACAATGCAAAATATCATCCTGATAGATAACTAATTTATGTTTATATTGTTCCTCAAGATTAATAGTTAATAATTATTTTAAAAAATAAACAATAAAAAAAAAAGATCGAAAACTACCAAAAAAAGAAAGATGGATTTGATTAAGCAAACTAAAAAATCTCGAATCAAAATAATTTTACTAATTATATGTAAATATTTAATCAAAACTAAAATTTAAAACACGAAAATGGCAAACTTAATAAATAACGTTTAAAAAAATCTAAAAAATCAGAACAATTATTTAATTTATTATATATTAGTTTTTTTGTTTTTATTTTATGTTCAATTGTAAATTCAGAATTCATATTGCATTCATATGCGAACTACGCATATTGGTTTTCCTTTGAGTAAACACATAAACATACATACTATTATGTATATTAGAAACAAATACTTTAACGACGTTAGTTTTTAATAGAGTAAATGAAAACTAACAACAAATACACACACAACTAAAAGAATTGTAAACGAATGTTAAGCAACAAAAACAAAATAATAGTTTAAATTTCTTAAGGCTAAGTAAGTTTATAAAACAAAACAAGAACATCCAACATCCCTCATATAATAATGCAGCAACAAATGAAACGAAAACAAAAGAACATTTGATTGAAATGCTGAACTACCAACCACCACGACTATATTAACTACCAACCACCACCAACAACACAACACCATTCATAAATTAATCAAATCAAATCATTTATAGATGGGGTAAATATTGAAACAAATTAATTATTATTTATTTAAAGCTAAACAAAGAATTAAAGTAATAAAGCAAAAAAACAGTCAGTCAATTATTCTAATTAATATTTAAATTATTTTTACCATTATGTAGTTGCTGTTTTTTGTTTTATCTGATTTTCCTTTTGCCGCAAAGACTGCATTATACCAACAATATAAGAAGAAGCAAAATAGAACATACATATACTACGTGCTTTAAAAAAAAAAATAAAAAAACAAAAAAAAAACGAAACACAAGATTGTGTTCAAAAAGCAAAAACAAAACAAAACTAGTATATTAGTGAAATGAAACAAAATACTAAATTACTGAACAAATTTTCATTTTGTCTAAAAAGTTACGACCATTTAGCAAAATAACACAATACTACAGTTTATCTTCTTTTATTTTGTAATTTGCAGAACATATGAACTTTTTAGATTTACCACAAACAAAATAAGAAACTACAGAAATAGCATTTTTTTACCAACAAGCATTGTTACTACACTATTAAAAATGCAGATCTAAAAACTAAAAACAGGTTTCGTAAAAAGCAAACAAACAAAAACCATTTATCCACAAATTGTTTTGGTTACAATGACTGAATATGAAGAAATATATTCAATTTAAAAGAAGTAATATGAAAAATTGAAAAAAAAAAAAACAATTAAGATTAGTGCCTTGTTATAAAGACGTCTAACAAAACAATTCTCCCATAAAAAAATCATATGAACTTTTGTTGAAATAAATGCTCTTTATTAATTATTTTGTTTTAACTACGCATATATCATGTATATATATACATATACATATATATAAAGAAAAACTTAATTTAATATTTTTTTGTAAGAAAATTGTATTGAATCCAAAGATTAATGAAAAAAATATAGCAAAAAAAAACGAAAAAAACTGAATAATAAGAGAAAAGAAAAACAAAATGCCTTAATAAAAAAATTACACAAAAGTGTTCTATACTATTGAAATACCTGACGACATTTATTTTTTCTTATTTTTATAAAAACGGATTTAATTTTTTAAATGTGTGCTAAAGCAGTAGCGTGTTCACGGAAGCCAAAAAGGGTGTAAGAGTTGCTCCACCACAGTTTGCGTTGCATCAGTCCTAGGTATGCCTTTTGAGGGTTTTCTTTTTTTAGATTGAGTACTCGACTTCCGTCTCTTTATTTGTTGCCTCAAATTATTCAAAGTCTCAATGACTTTTTTTTAGGCAGCTACTTCTAATGTTGTATCTTTGATTGTATGCTATTGTTATTCTTTCCGAGAGTAATTACATTGCTATAAAACGCGATTTCTCACTTGCGCGTTCAGAATTGTGCAAAAAAATTGCAGGTCCCTCCTTTTTGTCAGAAGTTTTGGCTGAGAGAAATTAAATAGGCCCAAGAACTTCCGAGCTTGTTGTGTCATAGAATTTAATTGAGACTGCATCATTCTGAATAGCGTTTTTGAACTCAGTTTTTAC
Organism: Melanostoma mellinum; assembly: GCA_914767635.1. NCBI lineage: Eukaryota > Metazoa > Arthropoda > Insecta > Diptera > Syrphidae > Melanostoma > Melanostoma mellinum. The sequence goes on along the minus strand of OU612059.1, from coordinate 2,565,436 downwards.
AGCAATAGACCTTTAAACCTCCTCAAGATATTTGCTGGTGGATGGCCATCCATTGCATTCATTTTCATAAAAAATATTGGAGAGTTTGAGCAAACAAAAATTTGTCAAATGAAAGATTTTGTTCAGAATAATTATTAAAAATTGAGTGCATCTTTTAGTTCTTAACACTATACGACGTTAAAATTTGATTTCGCGAACAATTTCTTGTGATCGACCAAAGCTATTCAAATGCGTTAGGTTTCAAAATTTCCCGAAATATTATGTGAAAACTGACAACGCTACTTCAATAAATGTTGGAGCTGGTATTTTTATCTCTGTCACAAGGCGCGTCGTTACAATTTCGGACTACGAATGCCAAAGTTAAACATCTTATGTAGAGGAATGGTATACCTTTCAATGCTTTTGAATTGGAACCATCAGTTCTTTTCAGCTATCAAAAGGGCCCTCGGCGTCATCGCAATTACGGACTACAAATGCCAAAAAGAATGGACTAGAAACAACTTCGTTAAGAATGCTTTGCAACAGGCATTAAGAACTTAATAAATTTATCAATAATAACAATTTTCGTGGAAAAACATTCCATACTTTGGCTCGTAGTCATAGGGCCTTTTCTGTTTGGTTATTTGTTGCGTTATTGCCTCTCTTCGTCTTCTTTTTTACGTCGCTACGAGCATCGTTAAAAGAATCTCAGCCTCACACTTAAGTGCTTCTCACCAGTGATCCATTCGTGAGATATGCCGCGTACGTGCCTTAGTGCCTCTGTTTAATAATAACAAATTTTTGAAGCCATTGGTGTCCTTATATGTGTTCAATTACGTTGTATCTGGTGCTACTTTGTGTACTTACGTACCTTTTTCGTTTTGTTTGTTCATGATGCCCCTGTCGTACTGGTTAACATGTCTGAGTTAGAGGCTAGAATTCCAGAAGCATTAATCTCTTCGGAATCGGCTTAAAATTGAAGAACTCTGATTTTTTTGATGTGAGAAACAACAGCATGCTTCTTCACACAGGAGACACAACATACAGGACGATTTAAAAGAAAATTTTTACTGCGGATCTACATATTTCCGTACAGTTAATTATGTTTTCGTGACAAAGATATTCCTAGAAATGAACGATATAACACCGCGATAGATACTAATGATCCCAAAAGTTCTATTTTTTGTTTCACATAAAATGAATAAAACCTTGTTGCTTCATGTTTAAATTTTTTACTTTTCAATCTTTCCATTTTGACATCGCAACTCTGCAATAAAGAACTCGATCGAAATAATTTCACATGGTTTTGTTTCTGATCATTTGACTATGTGCCATCATATCTTGGTGCAGTAATGCTTTTGCGAGTTTAGTGATTTGCAAGACTTCAAAGCTCTCTGCCAATAATGAATCGTATTTGATTTTGTTAAAAATTGTGTGAAGACTTCTATTTTATTTTCACAACTTAGTTGAAGTGAACTTCTGATCTCCTTACGGATTTGAAAACGAAAACCAAATTCGATTCGAATTGATTGTTTCTTATATATTTTGCATAATTCATAAATCGTTAACAAAAAGGTAAGCGAATTGAAATCGTATAAATTTTTAATTTTCATTAAGTACTGCAAAAATTCAATATGGTTCCGAACAAAATTTTGAAACAGCTGCCTATGTTTTAAATTATTTTTAATTTTTTCTATCAAAAAAAAAAAAAAAAGAAAAACAGTAAAAACACTTGCGGTCAAGTGATCTACAAACAATTTTCGTCGATCGACTTAGGGATCGTGAATGTCAATTGCAAATGAGTTTTTATTCAGAGTCTCATTCGTCTATTCGTCTACACATCACGAAAAGTTACAAAGTACCAAAATTAAAATCAAATAATTTAAACCACTGAAAACCAACTAAATTAAACTTTTTATTTATTTATTGAAAAGAGTTTTATTTGTTCTGAAAGTCGTGCTCTGTAAATGTAAAGGTAAATTTTATTTTGGTTAAATCAAAATGTATTCTCAGAGTTGAAAAAAAGAGTTTGTAGAATAACGTGGTGGCTTATGGTAAACCAAAATAAATTACATATGTAATTTAGTATACATATACTAAATGATATGTACCGGGAAGTTTCTTCTACCACGTTTTTAAAATATAATTTAAAACTATCTTTGATATATTGTGGCATACTACTCGCTTGAAAATCGTCTATTTCACAAAAATAAATTTTTGTATAAGTTCATATTTTTTGCAAATGTGCGCGTGCACCCTGTAAAAATCCAAAATCAATTTAAGGAAGCCACTTTGGTGAATAAAAAAAGCAATGCAAAGCTATCATTTATTTTCTATTTTTGTTTTGTTTGAAAAAAGAAACTTCATAAAATCCTTTCTACATTCTAAAAATACATTATTTTTCGTTCTTTACAAGTTCATAGGAATAAATACTCGAGTTTTTATATCATTACTATCGCATTATCACATAAATGAGGAAATATAATTTTTAAGGTAAAAATCTATTGCGTAAAACAAAAATAATTTATCATATATTTTTTATGTAAGCAAATAAAAATAATTTCAAGGTAAAAATGTGGACAAAAACAAAGCAAAACAATACATTTGTGTGTCCATGTCCAACATAGAAATTCAACTCAAAAATAGAACAAAATTATGAATATCATAAAAATATATAAACTAAATATAAAAAGTACTGAATGTTCTTATTCATCGATGTTGAGTAAAATTGTAAGAAAATAAATTTATATTGTATGTTATGTTAACTGGTGTAATATGGCATTGCAAATATTAAAAACAAGAAAAACTAATAAAATTTGAATAATAATAAAAAAAAAGAAACCAAAGACTTGAAAAATATTATTATTAAATATAAATACATATATTTGTGCACTAATTAATTAATAATATGATAATGTATGTTAACTATGAAACAAATGAAATAAATAAACAAATTAAAGGTGAACTTAGTGTGAGTTCATTTTTGGTTTTTCTTTTGCTAGAATTTTCTAAGAAAACTTCAATTAAATGTTTTTTAATCAAAAAAAAAAAAATAAAATTAAAAAAAAATAAACAACAAAGTTTATGAACATAACTAGAATATATATGTATAGAAAAGAACATCAACTGTGTGAACATCATAATTTTTTTTAATTGGTGTGTTATCATTATAAAAACAAAAACCTTTAAATTAAAAAAAAGAAATACAATACATAGATAATAATTAACGAAATTGGAAAAACGAAATAGAAAAGCTTTTTCTTTATTGATCCTATTATTATTTTTGCTGTTTAATAAAAAAAAAATATTGTTTTCACTGCTCCTCTTTTCTAATTTTTGCTGTTTTGAAATTTTTTTGGCTTTTTTTATTCGTTAGTTTAAGAGTTGATACATATTTAGTTTAGTTTTTAACCTTTTTACTTATTAGTTAGTTATTTTATTTCAACAAATTATTATTAACTAAGAAATAATAAAAATAGTGAAATCAGTAAAATACAACAACTTGCCTTATTATTATTTTTGTTTTTCTTATTCTTTTAAGTTTGGAAAAAATTACTCAGCCCCAAAAAATTCACGGCGAAATGTTTTGCTTTCAGACCAAAAACTGCTGCGAAATTGTCGCCTTTTCGCAAGAAGCTCTGATTGCCAAAGTTTTTTCTTCAAATTCATCGCTACTCTTTTGGTATCAAAGCAATCGGAAGGACATGTAATCTAAAAATCGAGTTTCTATGAATTTTCTTTTTCAACATCATGGCTCATTTATTGTATGAACTACTACAATCGAATTGCTTTCCTGTTCTGACGTTTTCACCAGCCATTTTAATTTGTTTTCGGATGTCTCATCTATCAGTTGAGTCGTAATTGTTAAGTATGATTCATATCTCATGGTCTTTTCTTTAAATGGCATAAAATTTCGCTCTCATTGGCTACGATGATAGGACGGCCCGATTGTGAATTTTGAGACGAATCGTTTTTAGTGGAGACTTTTAGTATTACTGTTTTCGCTTTCGTCGCTTTTGTTTTTATAATAACCTAGTTTTTGAATATAAAATGTCTTATATTTCCATAATCGAACCCCAGATAAACGGCCCTATCGAAGCAAACGTCGGAGCGGAATTCTCTCGGATTTCCTACTATTCGGAGACATTTGTTTGTGGCAGTTCTCCGATCGGCCGATCCGACGTCCTCCGATTGTGAAAAATTTTTCTAACGATGACAACTACTTGGAAGCAAAATTGATTCTCCGAAAAAGGATGCGTTGCGGAGAAAACTCCATTCTGACGGCTACCTCATAGGGCAAATTCTATTGAAAAACGGTGAGTTAGCTTTTCAAGTGCTTCGTTCGTTGAATATCTGTACAAGGAGGCAAATGAAGGTCGCTATCCGGTAGTTTATGGACTGATATTTGAATCTGAGTATTTAAAAAACCTCCGAGAAAAGGGTATCAAAATCAATTGATAGTTCATCGTCACAAGCGACTGCATTAAGAAGTGGGATTTTGATAGGAATTGGGAAAGAGTTTTCACAGAAGCCATTCTATGAAGGGCCAACAACGAGAAGATACATCGATTACTCTTTCCTTCTATTTACTTACATTGTTGCTTTGTTACACTTGTAAGGCTGAAACCTAAATTGTATAACTGTGTACTGCCTTGGTGCTTAGTGTCGAAATACGAAAAGAAACGTGCGAGCGTTCGGAGGCATCTTCAAAACGTTCCTTGGTGCACAAAGATGGTTTCTTTTGATTCTGAAAAGTGACAGGCAATTCCCGATTTGAAGTGAGAATCCACTCCAGAAGCACTAATGATAGATCATTAGGATAACTCATTTATAATTGAAAATCACAAGAGGTAAGACCATTGACTTCGAACCTTTTACTTTGAGTTACCCAAAAACTCGCACAGCATCCGCAATTCCTTCAAAATCATATGGTTGACCTGGGGCTGCCCTCAACTCGCCTTAGATTTTTGCTAGGGCGAGTTGAAGGCTGTCAAATGGTGTGTATTTTTATTCAAAAATGTGAATGTGTGCGATTTTGTGGTTAAGCGTTTTTTGACGACTGGAAAACCCTGTGCATATGTTTTTGAGTCCTATTATAATTACCATTGAATAATTTCATATAGAAGCTGATTCCTTGGGACTAAATTTGCAAAAAGGTTGGTGAACTAAACTACCTCCAATATCGATTATCGCGGCATAAGAACTCCTGGTGGCGATTTATTCCGATGTCACTTCTATATGTAATTATTCAATGGCCATGCAACTTATTTTCACCTATCGATAACACAATCCGCAAAAAATCCCTGTCGAATTTTATACGCTAAGACATTCTAAATTCATCATCGAGTTCGATACTTAGGTGAATATAAAACGAAAAAGACGAAGCCGAAAACAAAAATACAAAATCTCAATTTCTCCACCAAAAACGATTCGTCTCGAAATTTAAATATTTAAAATTATATTAAAAACCTAATCTTAAAGCTAGTCCGATTTTTCGCCCCCAAAATGCTTGAATAGCGAATTTCTCTGAAATCATGTATGTAAGCTGTTTTCTCAAATCTCAAAACATGTGCATACATACAAATATTGCTCATTTAATAATATTGGATTTTACTGTATTTATAATCAACCGTGAGCAAATCAAACAAACCAGGAAAACAAATAAGGAGTCGATGATATCGGTGGTGTAAAATATAGGAGGTTAGGGTTCGATTCATATAGTGGCTATGGTATCGATGGAATCACTTTTCGCCAGAGGCGTATGTTCTCCGGAATTGATTCTGCCATGAAAAGTGCAATTAAAAGATGAAAGTTGTTTTCAGTTCTCAAATTCCTACTCTCTTCATTAATTCAAAGCTGATCAAAAGATTAATTAATTGATTTCATTTGACTTAATACCAAAATCTGCCTTAATTAACTTTAGTTTTTTTTATCAATAACATCAAGTTTACAACTAGGTTATATGAAATATTAGGTAATTGTAACTAAAAGTGATGGACAATTGAACAATTTATATAAAAATAAAATGATATAAACAAAATAAACCATACGACATGACCAATATTGTTTCAATATTAAATGTATACACACATTTGATTAATAATAATACTAAAAAAAATTATTTATAAATGTACTAACATATAGCAATAAAACCAAATTAATTGTAAGAAATATTTTAGACAAAAATTAAATTGTTTCATTTTTGAAAAAAGCTTAACGAAAAAACTAGAAACTCGTGTTCTGTTGCAACGTTGATTTTAAATGAGAATTGATTTTTTATTGGTAACTAAAAACTTTTGAATAAAAATATTTAAGCAAAAAAAAAAAAAAGAATAAAAAAAATTGGTGACAATATTGAAGAAAAAGGAGTAAAAATTTAATTGAATTAAGTTAATAATATATTCAATTTATATGGTCGATTGAAAACAAAAGAAATAAATGTGTTTCACAACTGAAAAAAAAGAAAAAAACAAAAAAACTGAAGTAAAATGTTCACAAATAAAACGAGCCTTTAAACACAAAACGATTTAATATTAAATAACATATTAAATATTTTCTATAATGGTAAATTAATTATAAAGAACAAAGAAGCATTTAAACACAAAACATTTTGGAAATTTCTGCATCACCATTAAACATGAAAACATTCAAATGAAATATTTGAATAAAAAAACAAAATTAAATAAAAATATTGAATATGAAATGAATAAGACGACTTGGTTCGTATTTTATAAAAGAGTGATATCGAATAATGAGAAAATGATGAGACAGTTAAGAGAGCAAAGTGCATATTATATGAAACATATTATTTTAAATGTAATAAAATTTAATTAAGTAAGCAAAAGATGGATTTTTATTATTACAGATTTTACAGGATTTGTAGTGAGAGACTCATTTCCTGATGGGAACCGAACTTCTTTTTGTGAGGATTTGAATAAGAATTGGGGTCTGTAACACAAAGCTGCAAGTTTACCAGTCTAGAAGTAGTTTTATGTTCATTACACTTGTAGAAAAGCAAAGAAACTTGTAGTTTTGTGGCACAGAAATTTTTTACACTTGTCATAACTCACTTGTATTACAAGTACTTGCAGTTTTGTGTACAGGCCCGTGGTAGTAAAGCTACCAGCAGATGAAAAAAGTAGGCATTAGCTTTTCCAACTCTGACTTCAGGTAAAAAAAGAAGAACTATTCTTTGTTTTGGTTTGTTTAGTAAATCGATTTGAATCAGACAAAATTAAAAAAGTAATAAAATTGCTTATGTACTTATCATCCAAACATAGAGGAACTGAAACTTCAGAAAAGAAAAAGCGACTGCGAATGTTCGAACAAAGAAGGAGACCTGCGACCTCATTCTCTTGCAGATGGAACCCTATTTTTGAATATTTTTGTTTTTTTTTTTGTCGCTTTTTCCTTTCATCGAATTTTCAAATCACACGGTGCTAAAGAAGTTTCACTTCAATATTTCGGCTGTCAAACTACAAAATGAGCATTACATATGAACAATACTTAGTAGACGACAATGCGGACGCACAACCAGGAGACCGAGAGTATAAAGTACTCGTTATGTTCGCGAATTTCATCTAAAACCAGCCACGACCTATTCCAGCACATCGGTTTTTCGTAGTTGTACAGCACACGAGAGTGAAAAAGTTTATTAGCTGGCGTCTCTATAATTGCGAGGTAATGTCCAATTCTGTCCTTTATACTGATTTGCACACTCTACTTTTTTATATAAAAAAAACACAACTCAGACTCTTCTATTCCTTTTCTTGTTATGCTATGTTATGGAAATAACCTTTGGAAAATATATACATAAGTTGTAGGAACACTCTAGTAACAGACGTTGGGGCTAATTTACGAAATTCTATATAAATTTCTTTTTGTAATGCCTAGGCAGTTTGCTACAAGTATTTTTATTTCCCCCATCATCAAGGATTAACAGGTTTAACATTCTCTTCTTGCGCTTCTTCTCTTGCGCTGCACTTTCAATTAGTTAACATTGTTATTTTTTGTGTGAACAGAATTTTTTTTAACAATTCATTCATACCACATGGCCTACCCCGTCTGCCAGTGTAATAATTTTTGTTTAAATAAATCATTTATAGTATTAGTCAAACAAAAATGTTTAATGAATTCTTGTCTTCTCTGTTATTCGATTTTTTATTTTTGTCATTAACAAAGTTTTTCAATAACATTCTGTCAACATCTCAAATCCCACTTTATCACCCCTGTTCTGATTTTCGTTCGGATACCATATCCTCCCGTTTTAGAATTTTTGCGGTTCTCAATTCCGAATCCGTACGTTTTCAATTCGCTTATCATTTTGTTAGCGGAATTGAATCCGGTTAATGAATTCTGTAGAGCATTATTTATTGCTAGAAATGAAAAATAATAAACTTATTAGCATTAACATGCAATAAAGCTGTAAATAGTTCCAATAAACACAAAAATTTAATTTCCAACACGTTTTTGTGTCAAAAAATCAGTAGTGAATCCGTTCGGAAATAAGAACACACTTTTTAAATCCGTACGGATTCAATTTCGGTTTCCGTTTTGAATCCGTACGAAAATCAGAACAGCCATGTATGTAAATGTTTTCCCCATTTGGAACATTTTCCATTTCAATATAGCTCAGGTTACTTTTGTTAAAAAAAAGATTTCAGATTTTTGCAAGCATAGGACAATTTAACTAGGAATTGTAAACATTCTCTCTCTCTCGCGAAAATTCAATGGAATAACTTTGTCTCTTTTTTATATTTCTTCTGTTTGTCGAATTATAATTGTTCAGATGCATTAGGTTGTGATTGATGCGTTGCAACGATGTCCTGTGCACCCGAAATTCTATGAATTTAGTAGGATTTCGTTCTATTTTCCACCGTTTACCACCTGCTTTTATTGAGGCGATAGTTACAGAACAGGGGCACTGGCCTTTGTCTCAAAGTCACGCCTCATCTTGCTTTTTCTTTAAAATTCAACTTTCTTTTTTACCTTAAAAGAGCTAATAATAATAAATGTATTTTCATCGTAATTTTTTCTTTTTAATGGACGCCCCTTCAATTTCCGCAGTTCGAAGAGCTTCCGAAATTTTTGAAAACGAACGAATAGCAAATTCCTTTGATTATTTTGCGTTTTAAATGAAAACAGAAAACGTGTAATTATGTATTTTTAAATAAATTTTATTAATTAATAATTACTATTAATTCTATTCAGTTATTTTATTTTTCTATATATTAACATTTTGAAATAATATATATTTTAAAATTGATACTCTACAATTGTATTCAAAAATATTTATCAATTAGTCCAATTTATGATTTGCCTGGTAATATATGTATGTATTCACAAATTTTGTTGTTATCTTAAATCCATCGACCAAATTGAAAGACTTAAAATGTTTGCTTACCTTATTTTTAAAAATCAGTAATTATAATTTAAAAAGGAGAGGATTCATTGGGTGGGGCTGGGTATGACGAAAACACATCGCATTCCTACAAATAATTAATCTAAAAACTGACTTTTCTTTGTTATGAGTTGAGAAATAGTTTTTGTATGGTTGATTTCTCTTGACTAACTTTAAAACTAAAACGATGCAAAAAATAAACAAAAGCGAAATTCAAATCTTCAATCTAAAGTTATGCAGTACGAAAGGATAATTTTTACAAAAACGGTATATCTTTGAATTCTGGATCGTTTTTGGGACGCACATAAACTCCGCTATACTTGGCCATGTACTTCTTAATGAATTCGCGGGATTTATTTTTAACCGATTCAGTAACTATGAGTGTCTGGCCTATTGACTCGCAGTATTTTAATTCCTTGAGCATCACGAAGTGGGTTAGCTGGAAAAATGATTGGTAATTGAAAAAACTTCCGATAAACAAACAACTGGTTACCTTTCTGGCCAAATGATTGAAATCATCATCAGTGAGAATTTTTCCAGCAAAGCAACTATCACTGCGATATGGTTTTAAATGTTGAACTATAATGCCAGCAATTTCACATCGGAATTTCTCTCTAACTTTGCGGTATTTGCTGCTGCTACTGCTACTGCTATTGCCACTTTCTCCTTCTTTACTGCGTTTTGTACTTCAAATAAATAAAAAATTGTCCAAATTAGTCTTAATTCTTGGTGAGTAACAATCTGTAAGTTCACGATCATAGCCGACTTTCTTACAACGTACCTCTTGCTAGAATCCTTGCTCTTGTCCGTCTTTCGTTTTTTGTGTTCATACTTATCTCGAACGGTAGGCAGTGATCGCTTTAAATTGCGCTTGCGTTGCAATGCATCCAGCTCATCAACTATTTTGTCGCCTTGAACAATCTTATCGATTAACGGGCTATTGTTGCACTCGGCCTTTAATTCCTCTTCCTCAGATGAAAGAAGGTAATCCTGTATAGGTAGAGCGTTTACAGCGCTTTCTTCGCCCTCGGCAGTCTCTGTCAAATTTGAGGATTCCAGCGAAGTAGCTTTGACCGCTGAGTCAGCTCTCCGGCGCATCTCTTCCTTGCGCTTACGTATTTTCTCTTTGTTTTCTTTGTATTTTCGAACCTCAATTTGATTATAGACACGATCCTCTTCCTTTCGAGGCTGTTGTGATGAAAATTCAATTCTTAGAACAGATAAGCAATATTTATTTTTTTAAATAAACTCACGCTTATTGATTTTTCTTCCACCAATCTGGTATAACGCTGCAACCTTCTATCTTCAATTTTCTTCTCGATGTAAGCTTGAAGCTTAACTGGGTCAAGACCTTTCACAAAATATAATAAAATACAATATTTTAGACATACGATTTAATAAAAAATAAATTATTTCTCACCCTTTATAATATCAATGTCATCCTCTGAACTATCAATACAACCGGCATTCGAAGAATCGCTTTCCGAATTTTTGCCCTCAATATTTTTTTGCCCTGCCAGAGGGAGAATTTTGATTGGTGGCTCCCATTGCGGTATTCGTATTTTAACATGATAATAGTAAATTTTCCCTTTGGGACTTATTGCAAATTTCCACTGTGGGGGTAGGTCCATTTGAGGCAGTCGATAGTCTTCAGGATTTGTTGATTTCGGTTTGACTGGCACTTGAACATGTGCATAACTGGGTGGTGTTGCGATTGGTTTTTTATCAGTTGAATACCACTGACCAGTGGAAGGATTTACACAGAAGGGCATGTTTTCTGGGCGTATACGTTTGGGGTCAAGGCCGAAAAAGCGACATTTTATATCAAACTCTCTGCGCTCTTCCGTAAGACGCTTTTCAGCTTCGTCACGAGCAACCTTTTGAAGAAAGTCAGCACGTATTAATTTATGTTTATCGAACAATGTGCGATATACAGGTGGGTATGGTCTAAACCTAAACGGCATATCCTCTACCTGCACCAAGAATGTAATATAGTAATGTTTTGGGTTTTATCTGTACATATTTCCCAATGCTTATTATTTCTCCCTTCAAAACTTAAAGTTTCTGAAGACGTTCCGAATGTTAAAGACGTTTTTTTTCTATCCTTGCTATATATCAACACTAAATATTTTAGATTGCACCGATGGTGATACATAGAAGGGCACTTTTCAATGCACATGTGTGAATTGGAATTTCGGGAATTCATTACTAGTTTTTTGGTTATGAGAAAATTTCTAGTTTTTATAAATTATTATCTCTTACTTTTGGTAATTAATAAATAGTACAAAAAATACTACATGAGAGAGGATGGATATAATTCCCGAAAGCAAGTGAATTTATTTTGTGGTTGGATTTGTGCTACTCGGGAAATGAGGCGCGGCGTGCGAGGTTGTAACTTATAGCAATCGTCAATTGTGCTTAGTCTCTAGTCGTTAAAAAAAACCCACGCCATTAGCATAGGCTGGGACATATAGAGCGGATGAATGTCAACGCTCCGGCTCTACGAGTTTTCAAAATCACAAAAAAAACCTAGTTTTATGCTGCGCAAACATGTGGGGAAAACTAAAACTACAACCGACTTAGAGTTGCAAAACTGGAAAGAGCTCGCCTGAAATCGGAATTTTTTTGACTTCCTCTAGACGGTCAAATAATTTAAGTCTTGCATAACACTTTATTGATTGATTGAAAAGTAAATCGTAATCAATATTTTATCTTATTTTGAACTTTTTCCCATATTTCACATTGTAGCGAAATACAATATGATACTCAAGCATTTCGCTGGGTTTGACATTTGCTAACCAAAAAACAGACAGAAAGACCATAACTATAAGTTAAAGGAAAAATATAATCAGAACTCACCTTAGCTGCAAACATCTCCCTACGTTGTTCCTTGGACAGCTGAGATTCAACAGAAAGTGAGCCCGTTGTTTTATCACTGCCATCCTTCCCAGTGCCCCCACTTTGGGTGTATTTCCTTCTTTCATTTGCACGATCCCGCTCCTTGTCCTTATCACCACGCGACCAATTAAAATTAAACCTTTTCAAACCACTTTTACTCATGAATCTTTCGCGATTGCGGTACATTTCAGATTCAGATCTCGAATCCTCACTTAGACCCTTATATTGTCGATCAGCTTCCCGTTCGTGTTCTTTCATCTGCTCTATTCGTTCACGTTTGGGTATACGGAAAACTTCTGGCAAACTATCCCAAGTGGTAACCAATTTAGCAGCGAGTTTCTGTATTTCTGATCCACAGCCTTCGGTTGATTGGGTTGGCGAGGATGAGTTTACGTTCGATTGTTTTGGTGATTCATCACTTGGAGAATGGGATTCTTTGTTGTTTGACCAGTCACGCACCGTTTGGTATACTTTGCTATCAGTCAACATTGTTTTGTTAGGTATGGGCAAACACTCTAAAACATATAGAAGCTCCATCCGAATTTCCATGCTCTTTTCTGTGTCCTGGGTGTCTATAACTTCACTCATCCAACCGTGCAACAGGCGTAATCCGTGATAATCGAGGAATAGCCGACGACATGGCAGTTCACCTTTACGGAGAATTTGCAGCAATTTGATTCGCGTCTCGAGTAGTTTCGCACGAACAATAAGTCGCGAAAGACGAAGCGTATCGGGTTGATTTTTAAGACCACACTTGACAAGGAAACGCACTTCATCCTCGATATCTGGGTCTTCCAAAAATTGCTTGGGATCTCTTCGTTTGATTTTTTCTTCGATAAGCCGTTTCTTTTCCTTCTTCTTTTTCGTTGAAGGTACTTTGGGCGCTTCTTTCGGTATCTCTGGAATAGGCACCGGGGTTGGCACTGGCACTGGCACTGGCACTGCTATAACATTCTCCTCGACACCAGAAATTTCTGCAGCAACTACTGGCACGATGGGCAGTGTTTGTTCAGGAACAGCAATGAGTGGAGGTATTTCACTTGGTACAACTGCCAACGGTACCACCGGCTCTGTTCGGTCTTCTTCCTCGGTCTCTTCACTTTCTCCTTCAAGTTCTTCATATTCTTCCTCTTCCTCAGAGCTAGGCTCTTCACCAATCCATCCACGACAGTTTGCCGACTCACAGAAGCACCTCTGTGCCTCTTTTCCATACCGTTGATATTGGTAGTCAAAAGTTATCTCCTCACCAGGCATGATGCTCTTTCTACTGAAAAACCCAATCCTCAACTCACCGTTCACAGTCCACTTTTGAGTTTCGGCATTTGGATCACACGAGTGGTTTATAAATCGTGAAATATTACCCTTCGCGGTGGCATCAATTACAGCATCACTCCGCAACGCCATGAAATAGTAATGCTTGTTTTTGTCCTGAGAGTACTCGTTTATACGAATTTCAAACTCGTCACCATTGATTACTTCACCCACGTACTCCATGATGAACTCACCCGGCAGAATCTCAATGTCCGCCATTATACCAAATCCTTTCTTTTCAGTTCTGAAAACACGACATGGTGAGTAAAGGAATTTGTTGAAACGTCGGTTAGTACAGCGCTCGCGCACAGTACAATCCAATCCGCACTCAATCATGAGCAGTCTATTTAGGCAGTCCTCTCCACAGCCCAATTCACCGCGTTCCTCTTCTTCATGAGTCAGAAAGCAATCGCATAGCATTCTTTTGGCTTCCTTGCTAATCACTCGTTCGCATTTGTATTCGTTCTCACGAATCACTCGGAAATTGCTCAGTCGCTCTTCCATTTCCTTTAGGAATTTCGAATTCTTTGCCTCAACCTCAGCAAGATCTAGTTTCTGGTCGTCAATAGAATATATAGTTTTCTCGTCGTCCTTTGTAGAGAAACGCTCTCTTTCACGCACCAAACCCCGACCCACCAAACACTTTGAGCTTTTAGAATTGTTTTTTATGCGATGAGATCGACGAATTCCATTGGGTGTATCAACATCACTAGTCGATGTGTTGCTTGTTAGCATTGAGCACTCGGAATTCGAATTTGAGTTTGAATTGTCATCATCTTGTGGCGATTTACTTTTATCTTCAATGCTGCTCTCGTCCAGTTTACATTTTTTCGGCGTTATATCGTTGTCCGGTCTCAAAATGTCTCTGTCCAATGAAGCATCATCGTCTGCATCTATTTTGTAGCATCGTTTCAAGAGATTTACCCCATCTTCGATGAACTTTTCAATATCCTTAAGTGGATCTGGCAACAATTCGGGTGATTTTTCCTTAGGCTTAACTGAGAAAACAGGGGATTTGGGAGCAGGAGGAGACTTCTTTTCATTCAATAGCTCACTGGGAAAGAATTTAGCTTCGGCTTTGGTTTTGAGAGTGTGGACCATTTCTGGAGTTTTAACCGTTTCAGATGAAGTTTTTGTAGTTTGGACAATGTCGATCATATCAACAGATGTTCGATCCCGCTCTAAAGGTTTAACTTCTCCTGATTCTTTAGGTTTCGTAAGACTCTTTCGTTTGTCGCTATGTTTGCCTGAAGGTTTTTTAGTTTCGGCAATGTCGATCATATCAATAGAAGTTGGATCCGAGTCTGATATTTTAACTTCCTCCAGTTCCTTAGTTTTAGAAAGACTTTTGCGTTTTTCGGTTTGTTTGCCTGATTTAGGAGACTCTTTTGATTTTTTCTTCGGTTTCAAACCGCTTTCTTCAGGTTTTTTGAGTTTCTTTAATTCCTCAAAGTTTTCTTGTGGTTTCTTCGGTTCTTCTTGATGGGCAATTGGACTTGAGGTTATTGCAGGGTCTTTCTCTTTTGTTTTCTTTTTGGATGGTTTCTTTGTTGACTGTGGTCTAAGAAGCGACTTCTCTAGAGATTCAATAAAACTGGAATCGAGTTGTCTCCGGGCTGTCAATTTTTGCTCGGCTTTCGGTGCTGCTTCTGCAACCTTTGTCGATTCGTCTGACGGAATTGCCTCAGAAGAAAGCATCTTTATATCGTGTTCATCTGAACATTTTAATGAATCCAAATGCTGAGGCGCAGTTTTCTTCTTTCTGTGAGGTGTGGTTTCCTTTTTAGATAACGGTGAATTTTCACTCTGTTCTTCCTTTTTGTCTTCTTTTAGAGTTTTACAAGTAGGTAAGGCGTCGCACATTGATTGCATTTGTTTTTTCATGCTCTTCAATGAAATCGATTCGGTTTTCGAATGTGTCAGTTTAGAAGAGTTACTGGATTCCACTGTATTTTGTAAGGGCTCTCCCGATGTGAGTAAAGATTCTTTGCGGGACTCAACACTTTTCTTCTCTTCTTGATCAGACTTCGCTTTTTGCTCAGAAACAGATACAATACCAATTTCTGCAGTGTTTTGGTCTTTTTTCTTAGAATCGGGTAAAAGAGGAAGTTTAGAATCAACTGATTCCACTTTGCCATCTGTGTTCTTGGAGAAGTCAACAGGGACTGTAAGACTACCCTGGTTTGTGTCTTCTATCGAATTTTGCTGCGATGTTTTGCCATCGTCTGCCCATTTAAGCTCAATATGCTGTGTCTTTTGTTGAGTTTCTGGAATCTTTACTTCGTCTTTAGGAGTCACATCGGAAAATCGAGTTGCCTTTCTAGCTCTTGAAGTTTTTATGGACTTTTCTGTTTTGGGAGATTTTGAAGAGGGAACTTCATTGAGCTTCAAAGGTGTTCCTTGAACATCAGTTTTGATAGCTTCAACTTCTTTGGTTACCTCATTCGGATCAGAAAATTGCGTTTTTTCCAAATCTACTGATTCTGTTCCCTCATCAGTGGCAATGGTTTCTACAAGCTTTGCAGAGTACCGCGTTCCTTTTTTGGCTCTAAAAGATGATGAGGTTGGAGCAGGTTCTGGCAAATCGTTCTTATTTCCAATACTGATATCAACGTCAGGAGCTAATTGATCTTTATTCTGTAAGGACGAAGTAATCGAATTTGTAGCAGTCTTTTCCTCTGCGACAGTTGCTGTAAGATTTTCTGGACTTTTTGGTGAAAAACGTGTTGGCTTTCTTGCCCTCTTTGTTGGTTCGGTTGGTTTGATGACATCAAGTGGCTCTGACCTTTGTTGTGATGTTCCCACTTGAAGTTCTGCTTTTAGTCCTTTATCTTTTTGTATCTCAGATCTGTCGATTTTATGTTCACTAGGTTGAGGCTCTTGTGGTTGAGAAACAGATTCATTATTTTCTTCATTCGATTTTGCAAGCTGCTTTGTGTTTTCATCAACTTCAACTTCTGATTCCTTGTTTTTTGCTTGCCTCTCGATTACAGTTCCTTGTTTTGATTTATCTGGGCTCTTTAAAGAAAGTTGCTTTCGCCGTGATACTTTAATATTATCCTGTTGCTCTGTTTTTTCAGCTTTGTTGATGGCTTCTGTTGGTTCCTCTTCTTTTTTCTTGACTTCGGAAACTAAAAGTTGGTTTTCTTCTTTTACGGCGTCGTCTTTTACCTCAGAGACAACAGCTGATTTTGTGGTGCTCGAAGGTGTTTTCTCTGCAATGCATCCTAGTGCTTCATTTGCTTCAGAATCGTGGTAGACAACTTTTCCATCGTCAGCTTTAGTCTCCTGTTGCTGTTCGGTGGGAAGATCATTGGTAATATTTTTTGGGGTTGGCGATGAAGTTTTCACAGCAACGCGAGGAATTTGTTTACCTTTGGATCTCTTTGTTGGATCTTCATGAGAAGGCAAAACTGTTGTCGATGCCAAAGTATCCTTGGGGCAAACTGTGGCTTCAACATCTTCGACTACTGCTTTTGGTTTTGAGTCTGATTCTTCTTCGCTGGTTTTGGTTGCCTCCTCCTTCTGCAAAATCTGGACTGCAACGTCTGGCTGCAGAACATCTTTCAATGAAGATTTTACTTCTGAATGCAGCAAACTACTTTTCTTTGAAACAATCTGACTATCAGGTTCGGAATTTTTACTTGAAGGTGAAATGCTTTCATTTAGTTTCTTGTGAATTTCTGGAGAGCACCTTGGTGATCTTCTTTGTTTCAAAGCTCTTGTGTTGGCTAATAACTCGTCTCCAATCTGTGATGAGGAAGTGTTTCCTTGAACGTCCTTAATGTCAGTGCTTTTGGTTTTTTCTTGTGATTGTGACGACATTGTATCAATCGAAGCAGGTTTTTCACTTTGAGAATCCTTTGCTGGCAATGATTTTTCTTCTGTTCCTGTTTTTCCATCGGTTTTCAGAGATAATCTTGTAGCTTTTCTCTGCCTCAAGGTCTTAGCTTCCGTTTCTGGTTGGGAAGTTGATGATGCAGTTAGTTCCGCTTGAAGCACCGTTGCAACTGTGCCTGAATCTTTTTTCTCTATTGGGTGCTGAACTGCTTCTGATTCTTCTTTTTCCATAGACTTTTCTTGACTGTTAGGGTCTCTATCGTTCTTGACACTGGAACGAGTTTCTATTCTTTCCTTTGAAGTTTGGTCATCCTGCTCTATTGATTTCTTTTCTATCACTTTGCTGCTGTCTTTTCCAGCAAGTTCAGTGGGTGTTGCTTCTGACCGTTTAGGTGGTGAAACAGCTTTGGCTGTTTTCCTACTTTTAAATTCATCTACATAAACGTTCGTAGCAGTCAAATCTTCAAGTTCACTAGCACTTGATATAGTCTTCCTTCGAGCTCTGGTTAAACGGGAAGATGAAAAACTCGAAGGCATTCCATCATCGGAGAGTGTATTGGATTCGGACGAACTGTCTTTTAGTGGAGCAAATCGTTTGGTTCTTTTCTTAGACTTTGCTCTTGTCATGGTCTTTTCTTTTTTCAGGACTTGCGTTGATTGCTCATCTGGCTGCGCTGCAGTTTCGTGAGGTTTTTCTTTCACAACTTCTGTTAGTTTCTCTCTAACTCTCGACTTTCCTGAGCGCTTATGAGATGATGGGATAGAGTCACAGCTCTCGCTACTCGTGTCTAGTTCGACCGACGATGAACGTTTTTTGGGTCGAGAGCTCCTTCCTTCTTGTGTAAGTTTTGTGTTCACTTTGCCCGAATTGGTTAAGTCCTTAGTGGATTTTTGTGGTAGAGATTTCGCTGCAACCACTGATTTTGTTGGATGCTCGTCCGTAACTGGATCTAATTTAGGATCTTCTACAGATGCCTTTTGTGTTTTCCTAGAACGAGTTGTTCGTACTTCAGAGCTTGTGGTCGACGACGACGAAGATGAAAAAGATGACGATGATGACGACGACGACGAGGACGATGAAGAAGATGAAGACGATGAAGGCGAACCTACAGGAGATGAACCACATGAACTAGAAGAAGCAGATAGTGAAGATGATGATTTCGAAGATGAGGACACAGAGGAAAATGTTTCCGAGCACTCACTGCTGGTTTCGTCTTTCGATCCGTCATGTGAACGCACTTTAGTGGCTTGTTTTCGATTTTTCTTTGTTTCGTCTTGACACTCTGAACTTTCTGAAGACGAATCTTGTGTTTTTCTCGATTGTGCAAAAGCTTTGGAAGTCTTTTTTGTGATTAGCTTTTTCTTCGGCGAAAGTGAGGTGCGTCTTGCATGCCGCAAAGACTCTCGACGTTCAGAGGTTGAAGTGTCTGTACTCGAACGGTCCACTGATTGACTGGTACTTAATGGTGACCAACGTTTTTGGATCTTATCGGTTTTATTAGTTTTGTCTGTGCATTTTTCAGTCGCTTTCAAATCATCTTCGAATTTTTGATATGTTTTGCTATCTAAATTAAATGACTCAGTTTTTAGTCCCTTTTCGCCAGGAAGAGGTTCATCACTTGGTTTTGTAGTTTTTTCACAGAGGGTATTATCATCAACTTGATGGATATCTGGATCAGTTGTACCCTTTTTCCGTGCAGTCTTTGGGGAAACTGTTTGTTCGTTTTCAAGCGTATCAGAAGAACGGCTCTCCGTTCGGGTTTCAGAAAGTGCTGATATTGCTTCAAGGGGTGTTTCTGTTTCTGAAGAAGATGCGTGCATTTGCTTTACTGACTTTGCGAGTGGCGAAGAAGTCTTATTGTGCTTTTTCAGTGAAGAACTTATTTGGTGTTGTACAGATTGAGCACTTCTTAGGCTTCTCTGCTGGGAAGCGAATACTTCTTGGTTCGATTCAGTGTCTTCTTGACTTTCCCTATGATTTTCATCCATAACAGAAGTTTGTGGTTGACTTTTGCTAACAGGAACTTGGTACTGGGGAGAGTTTTCACCTTGATCGATATCGTGTTGCTCAATTCCCGGCTGCCTAAATTGTGCGTCTTTGTGATTTTTTAAGGAATCTTGAACACTTGACGATATAGATTGCTCATCGGTCACAATATCTTCTTGAGGTTTCTCACTTTGGGAGCCACTAGAGGGACTTGCAATCTTTTTCTTTTCCGGGGTATTTGGTTGATATTTTTGAATAGAATCCTGCTTACAGCTTCTTGCTCGACGCAAGGATATTTCTTGGCGTATTGGAGATGCAACTTTATCTTTAACGTCGACGATCTCTTCGATAGGCGTGATTGAACAACTTGATATCTCAACTACACTACCAACTGTAGTTGAATTAGAAGCGTCGCCATCAAGAAGAACCATGGGTGGAGTTGAGCAGCTGCCTATTTGATTTCTGGTGTAACTTGATCTTGTTTTACCTTTTGTTGAAGGAGTTTTTTCATCTAATGCCTCTCGAATTGGCAAGCTATCGTCGTTTGATGAAAATATTTCAATTGTCTCTGAATTTTCATCGCTACTGTTATTTTTCGATGCCGATTGAGGCGGGCTGTTTAAGGCGGAAGTCAAAGAAACCCTCTTAACCGATATTCGAATCTTTCTTCTCCTCTTTTCACTGTCGTCTGAACTATTTGTCTCGGTGCTATTGCTTCGACCAAAAAGAGAAATCACATCACCGTTCGGAGAGTTCATTAAAAACCCATTCGAGTCATCCGAGCTCATTTGTCTGGCTACGAATACATTATCTTCGGCTGAAGCAACTGAGTCGTCATTAGATGCAAGCAAGGAATCATTTAAAATTGTCGGTTGTGGTAAAGTAACGGCACTAGCGTCCAGACTTTCTTTCAAATCTATACCTTTTGTTGAACTGTCTGGAGAAAGACTTCCATCTCTACCGTTGGAGACATAGTCTTCATCTGACTTTACTTCTTCTTTAGATGGTTGAACACAAACGTCAACGGTTTCTATTTTTTCCAAGCCGTCAGAAGACGATGATTCCATTATAGCTTCGGGCAATGTTTTAAGTTTAGCCGGACGTCCACGTCTTGGCTTTTGCTGTACTGCAGTCGATGTAGACGGTAAATTAAAAGCTCTACCTCTAGTTTGTGGCGCTGTTTTTGACGAACTGGAACTCTCAAGCTTTGTGACTATTAAACTACTTACATGTTTGGGTTTCATCATACTTGCAGTTAGAATATCTTGAGTTCGACTCAAACGCCGAGCTATAGGCGATATTGCAGCCAAATTTTGCCCATCGAGCGGCAATTGCTCCAGCTCGCCCACACACTGCTGAATTGTGTGAATTAATGCCCCAGGCGGCGGTGGTGGGCGAGGAGGAAGCTTATTCTCTGAAATTGAATAGCGTCTAAAGATTGCTGATTTTTCTATAAAATTTTTTTGTTTGCTATCCATTTCGGCTTTGCTCACATTGCCAGCACCTTCTTTGGGAGCATTTGAGTCGATTCGTGCCTCAATTTGTATCTTATGGCTCTTCCTGTTCTTATTTAGTAAATCGCGGACATCAAATTTTATTGTTTTCTTTCGTGAGCTTCTACGGCATTCAGACGAAGTGCCACTTGGAATGGCTTCATTGGAAGAATCGGCATCATTAGGTGAGGATGATGAATCTGCCTCAGGTGTTGGTGCTTTAGGAGTTCGACCCGGACGTCGACGGTTGCCGGGTGGATCCATTTGCATTACGGCGTTCAGCTTGAAAAAAAAAATCAAAACTGTTATACACTTGGAGTGAAATTGAGAAAATAAAATAAACACAAACAAACAAAACTCACACTCAAATCGAAGAAAAACATTAAAAAATTAATTATTTCAAAAAGATTTTACCAATTTTGAATTTTAAATAATATTTTTGGACTAAAGAAAGTTACGCGGCCAACTGTTATACACACTGTCGATTAGTCGATACTATGGTTACAATTTATTATAATTTATCTAATCACGTGTGACTTCACAGAAATCTCCAAAACAAATTAAGATGTTGACATGCAGTTATGTTGTGTTTCAAAAGCAGCATAATCAATTCATTACCCGATTACCCCTCCCATCCTCACACCCGACAAACGGGGACGTTATACTCACCTTGGAGCTGACTGATAATTTCTCTTGCTTCATAGTCAATTTGTTAATCTTCTGATGTGTGTTTTCTTTTGCTTGATTTTCATTTGATTGTGTAGGGCGCTTGGACGGGCGACCCATTTCTCATGTTTTTTTTTTTTTAATAAATTCTTTCTTCTCAGCACAATCGACGAAAATTTAAGTGTTCTTTAATGTTTATCTTTCCTTTGATAGGTATTACTTTTTCTGCTTTCTGTTATATTTTCACAATTTTTCTATACTTGATATATACGTGAATGTACGTACACAGGTATCAGAGAAAGATATGTAATTTTCCATGAAAAATTATGAAAACTTTACACTTATCACCCGATTCGATATAAATAAGGTTTATTTAAGTAATAAGGAAAGAGGAGAATTTACCTTTTTATGCATTTGAATTGGTTTTGTAGTCTTTTAATCTGATGGCGACGAGTTGCTGCTGGAGACGATTAATCTAATTCAAGGAGGACTATGGTGAAGGGGTAGGGCAGCGCGCAGCACTTCAATTTGGAAAATTATCTGTAAGCAGTAATCGAGTGCATATTATGTAGATGTAATATTATAATTGGTGAGTTTAAAAGTCGGTGTAATTAATGATTTAACAATAACTTACTTGTTTAGTTGTTTTCATGAAGAATTTAAGAATTAATTTCTAATTTTAATGTTGAATGCATCTTCTTGCTTTTTCTTCAGTTCACTTTTTTCTTGTGATGGAGAAAAGTGATAAAAAGGAGAAGAAAATTTTGACATCTCTATTTTAATGTAAATGGATGTGTTCATAGATAATGAATTTTTAAGTCGGAGATGGAATTGAGCTTTCAAATTATGTTTATTACCTCGTTTCCACTTAGTCCATGTTCATACTGGTCGATTTGTTGAACAGTTTGAGGGTGAAGAAGTAAGTAGGGGCAGTTGAAGGGGTGTTTCCCAAAATTAAATCAACACGAACTGTTGAAACTTCGTGCGAATAAAGCGACTGTTTTTCTTCTCTGTCACACACATTGGTCGGTATTGATCTCATTCCCATACTGTTTCATGAAAGTCAAACAATTTTTTTTTCATTTTTCCTGCCAAGCAGTCATTTTTCGTGCATTTGTCAGTTTTGAAGTGTTTATAAATTTTCTTTATATTAGGTCTGTTCGTTGATCTTTCCCCAGGGTTGACCCAGGTTTTCTTGACAACCCTGTGAATTATCAAAAAAAACCTGGGTTTACCAGTTCTCAAAAAACGCTTTACCACAAAACACCATACATCCCTGTCATAAAAAAAAAAAAATACATGCCATTTGACAGCTCTCAAATCGCCACACCAAAAAGCTAGGGCGAGTTTGGGGAAAACCTATGGCAAACCTATGGCTCAAAAAACACTCAATTTGACATTCAGGGTGAATTTAGGTTTCTCAAAAAACGCTTTGTGGCGACCCTAGGGCAAACCCAGGGCTTCAACGAACAGACCTATTATAAGTTGAATTCTCTGCATAGGTCCCAGAAATAAGAAAATTGGTTGGTTGAAGTTGTGCGTTCGGTCTACGACATTGATAACATTGAAAACATAAACTAGTTTGATTTGGAATACATACTATTGGAAGGCCACTGCTTTTATTCAATGACGGGTGCACCGAGAGGCCTGCAAAGAACTCTTGGAACAAACGATAATCCTACCATGGTGGATACTATTGTGATGGCCAACTTGGGCTACTTTTAATTAAAAGCGAATCCTGGTTTATGGGAACTGCGCGATGGAAAGAGTTCCGAGATCTACGAAATGTCGAAGTAAGGACGTACAATTTTAGAAATTTTGATATATGAATAACTTTGAAGGTTTTTAGTGCTGAAGGACCAAACACTATTCATGTCAATAATGTGACGAGAGTGATGATAAGTTCATTACGATCGCAGGTTATCAAACTACGTGTCAACAAGAAACTTGGAATAAGTAATGCCGATTTACTTGGAGACGATGAAGATAACAATAAAGGAATTTGGACCTCAATCACAATCTCGTTTAGTTCATCTTCTGTCGATTCAAGTTCAGAAACAATTAACATCTTTTCTGTGGCTTATGGTCATTTATGTGAACGTCTTCTTCGTATAATGATGATTTCCTTAATGAAGCACACAAAGGTAAATCAAAAAAACGTTGTGGATGTTAGATATTTCAAAATGAATGTTTCCCTTTAAATCCCATGTGAAGTTTTGGTTTTTGAAGAACTACCTATCGCCTCAATTTACCAACTTCCTGCCATATATGGCTAAGGAATATGGTTTCCAGTTAAGTTGCCCCGCTAGTTGCATCAACAAACTTATAAGCTAAAAAAAACTATCTGGGGATACAAAATTCTGTTTCTTGACGTACTCTTTCCCTTAAATATTCGGAAAATAATATTTGCCGATGCTGATGCGGTAAGTTTTTATTCATTATGAATATTATCAATATGAAATCACAAATATTTTCACAGATTGTTCGCGCAGATATGAAGGAATTAAATGAGTTAGATCTCAATGGTGCTCCCTACGCTTACACTCCTTTCTGTGATTCTCGAACAGAGATGGAAGTTTTCCGTTTTTGGAAACAAGGCTATTGGCGAAGTCATCTAATGGGAAGACGTTACCATATATCTGCCTTGTATGTAGTCGATTTAAAGCGTTTCCGTAAAATAGCTGCTGGTGACCGACTCAGAGGACAGTATCAGGCTTTAAGCCAAGACCCTAACCGCCGTATTAGTAAACGCGGAATAGGGCTAAGTCTTATTCCATGAACTGTATTTTCTTTTGCCATAGCATTTTCCACTTAATCCATGGAATAAGACTTAGCCCAGCTATTCCGCGTTTATTAATACGGCGGTAATAGTTTATCTAATCTTGATCAGGATCTTCCCAATAACATGATTCATCAAGTCGCTATCAAATCCCTACCAGACGAATGGCTTTGAGATGGCAAGGGTAATTGATCTCTGTAACAACCCACAAACAAAAGAAGCAAAACTAACAGCTGCCCAACGCATTGTCCCTGAATGGAAAAACTATCAATCCTATTACAGATGACAACCCAACTGAAAATTGGGTTGTGTGTCTCGAAATAAAAAAACTAATGGCAAAAGTTGAAGACCACAAAAATAGCGAACATGATGAACACTTAGATATGAGTGACGAACAGGAAGAATCTTCACATCCAACCAAACATAGCGAATTGTGATCAAATAAAATTCCAAAAATCCCCCAACACTTATAATACTTCAAATTTCCAGAAATAAAAAGAGAAAACCTTTGTTTTGAATTAAGATCACAAAAAATCTTTATTTTTTTCTTTCGTTTAATACGTCTTTTTTCGTTTAATTTATGTTTGTAACAACTTACTATATAGGTATTTAACATTGTCGTGATTGAGAGCCAAACCCTAGTCCGACACCTCTCATTGTATGTGTGACCTGCTTCGCAACCTCATACTGCTGCTCCATGCTGGAAACATTGCTTGTCTTGACTTGACGTCAGGACCGTGGTTTTCTACTGCCTGGGAATCCGTTGCAGTATGACCGTCGTCTGACTTAGGTGCTGACTTTATCCCCATAAGCCGCATGAATTTCGACGCTACTCTACCATTCGAATCTTTAGAGAACGTTGCATGGCCCCACTTTGATGATGTATCTTCGTCTTTTTTGGCCCCCCATATCAATTTCTTTTTCTGAACTTGCTCGGCATATCTTGTAGGATTAATGATCTTGGGATTATAATAAGTCGGAAGGACAATTGCTGTTCCATCCGTTTTATTTATAATCGTTGGAATTTTAGGAGCTCCATCAATTAGTGGTAAGTTAAGAACCGCCTGCAAAGGGCTTGCGCTTTTGTTTTGAGATTCTGAATTGATTGTATTTGACCCTTCTTTCTGCTCAAACTTTTGGTGTTTGCAACGGGTGCTCTTTTGATGCAGAACGAGAATGATTTCGATTACGAGTGCTGGATGTACTGTGGTCTTTACTGTTTTGTATTGGCGATTCAGATGATCTTCTCCGTCTGCCTTTCTCACGATGTGAGTTATCTTTGGCATTTTTATCTCGTCGGTATTTATCAGAACGATTTCGGTGATCTCTCTCTAGCTCTCGATGTTCATAATCTCTTTTCCTTTCTCGGTGGCTATCTTTGCGCCTGCGATCGTCCTTAGAATCTCTCTTCTTCTGAGTGGCGACCAGCCCAGTTACTTTCTTCTTTGTGATCGCTCTGTAAAAATAGCAATAATAATATTTCTTATTGGTTGTATAATAAACACTTGCAGTTCTTAAAAATATGTATAAATATATGAAGATTTCGTACCTTAGGTGCTGTTTGTTGGATGTAGTTGGCAGGTCGTAACCAACTACACGCGGAGGCTTCCGAGGTGGTGGACTACTTGGCAGTGATCGTCGAAAAGCTGCACCTATAGAATCCGCTAGCCGGGCTGTTGAAACCGCTCAAAATCACTGGAAACATTTTTTTTTTTTTCAAAGAAACTCTCGAGCCTTGCAGGCATTTCAGGAAGCTCCTTGGGTTCCAAAGAGCTTTGTTTAACAAACACTGTTTTATCATGCTTTTCACCGACGCGAAACGCTGGACTACGTTTGATATTGCTCCGTTTGATCGGGTCACTGGTGTCGGGGAAGAGTTTCACCTCTGAGTCCAGCGTAGCGGACTCGACTTATTTAAATTGAGAGGCACGCGATTTGGAGTGAGAGCTGGGATATGGATGTCGGTGTTGTTTCTACAAAAATATAAATAAAAAAAATTCATCAACCTCAGGGGTGGAAGCGTGAGCGTACTAAGAAAGCGTGAACTGAAACAGCTAAAATTTAATATATAAAATTATTATTTTTACTGCTTCCATCCCCGAGGTTGATGAATTTCTTTTATTTATATTTTTAGAGAAAACTGTCAAAATAGTTTCACATTCCAATTGTACCTTTATTGAAGGTAGTTGACAAGAAGGAAATGAAACAAGACGGTGTTGCGGTCGATTCGTTGAACAATGTGAACATTTTGGTCGATTTGTTGCTTCAACAAATCGACCGGTATGAACATCGCCTTAGAATTGAATTACACTTCAATTCGAATTAGTGCCAGTGTATACCTACATCGAATTGAAATAGGATTACCCGATCCGAATTGTAGCTGGATCGATTCGAAAGTTATGTGTTGTATACCTAGATTACTCGATTCAGTGTGGTAAATAGATACCTGGGGGTCAATTCCCGATCTGTGAAGCTGTGAAGTGAAAACATTTATCACAGCTTCACCGAAAATTCGATTCTCCATTAGTGAAAATCCAACCTCAAATGTCAATTTTTTTTCATATGATAAATTACTTTTCATTGTCGTATGAGTCGGTGAAAAATTCAATTATGAAAAATGGCCGCAAAACTCAAACGATGAAAAATCCAATTGGAATCCAATTGAAATGAGAGAGAAAATGAGAGAATACTGTCAGAATTTATCATTTAGAACATTTTAGTACTTTTTAGATCCGGAATCGCTTAGAATGGATTTGTGAAGTGATAAAATGAAAAAACTGTATGAAAACTGAAATGATATATTGTTTTTCACTTCACAGCTTCACAGATCGGGAATTGACCCCCTGCATCGAAGTCTAAATCATAATCCGATTCGATTACCAGATTCTAAGTGGAAACGAGGTATATGAGAGACAATTATTACCTCGTTTCCACTTAGAATTGAATCACACTTCAATTCGAATTAGTGCCAGTGTATACCTAGATCGAATTGAAATAGGATTACCCGATCCGATACAGCTCTTGTAGCTGGATCGATTCAAAAGAGTGTGTGTATGCGTAGATTTCTCGATTCGATGAGGTAAGTAGATACCTGCATCGAAATCTGAATCATAATCCGATTCGAGTACCCGATCCTAAGTGGAAACGAGGTATATAATTGTTTTTTTTTTCGGTTTGTCTGCTATGTCTGCTATTATACGGAGAAATTTGTTTCATGAAACAACTTCGAATTCTTCTTTGTTCTGTCATTCCGTGTCGCAAGTGTTATTATACGATGAAATCCAGTTTCATGAAACTAGTTTCACATTTCTCTTTATCTTTCATTCGCTGTTTCTATTTTTGGGGAAAAATAGTTATCTAGTAGTGCCTGGTTGCTTCAAAACCTCTTCTATTGGCGATTGAAAAACAAAGAAGTCATTATTATTAGTATTATTACTTATTTTTGAACCAAATGAAACAGAATAAACAAAGACAAAAAGAATAGTGATGTGTCGGTATCATAAACCGAGTCAAACCGAGTTGAACCCAAACCGAGTTGACTCGGTTTACATTTTTTCAAACCGAGTTGGCAAACCGAAGAAAAAACCGAACAGCCAACCAAATAATTGAAATGAAATGAATGCAAGCAGACCGAGTTAACTTGAACATAATCAAAACTACCCTCCTTTAGTTGCGGTCTGTGCCAAACACAATGCACTTATACATAATAAAGTCCATAGTCGACCGGTAGTAGTATATAAAGCATCAAAGCAAGTGAGTTACTTGCGCAGGCATACAGAAACACACACATCTGTTAAACTAGATGTTTTCTTGTTTTTTTGATTGTCGTCTGTTAATAGGTAGACGGTTTGACTGTTTTGGGTACATACTCGAGTTCGGAATTAATTGTCTGTAAAATATCCAGAGTCAAGTCAAACCGAGTTGGACTGCGCATTGCGTTAATTTCTTTCTTGTGTGACTTTTTTTTAATTCATTTTGATTAAATCCGTTTATTTTGATTGAAAATGTTGCTTTGTTTCTATTTTTCAAAACATAGTATTGAAGGAAAAAGCGCAAATTTATTTTTGTAAACCGAGTTAGCTAACTGAGTTACAACTCGGGTTAATCAAAATCCAACTCGGGTTAACTCGGTTTGTAAATTTTACGGTTTGCACATCACTAAAAGAGAAACGTCAAAGCTGTTTCACCAAACCATAGCCCAGAGACTATTATAGTCTGCTATTATACGGAGAAATTTGTTTCATGAAACTGTTCGAACACTATAAGTGCAAAAGAGAACGAAAATTCGAAAAAGAGAGATGGACAATGAGCTACCCTGTGTCGCATGGGCTATGGTTTGGTGAAACAGCTCTGACGTTTCTCTTTTAGTGATGTGCCAAGCCGTAAAATTTACAAACCGAGTTAACCCGAGTTGGATTTTGATTAACCCGAGTTGTAACTCGAGTTAGCTAACTCGGTTTACAAAAATTAATTTGCGCTTTTTCCTTCAATACGATGTTTTGAAAAATAGAAACAAAACAAAATTTTCAATCAAAATAAACGGATTTAATCAAAATGAATTAAAAAAAAGTCACACGAGAAAGAAATTAACGCAATGCGCAGTCCAACTCGGTTTGACTTCTTGACTCTGGATATTTTACAGACAATTAATTCCTAACTCGAGTAGCAATATGTACCCAAAACATTCAAACAGTCTACCTATTAACAGACGACAATCAAAAAACAAAAAAACATCTAGTTTAACAGATGTGTGTGTTTCTGTATGCCTGTGCAAGTAACTCACTTGCTTTGATGCTATATATACTACTAACGGTCGACTATGGACTTTATATGCATAAGTGCATTGTGTTTGGCACAGACCG
This sequence comes from Melanostoma mellinum, assembly GCA_914767635.1. NCBI lineage: Eukaryota > Metazoa > Arthropoda > Insecta > Diptera > Syrphidae > Melanostoma > Melanostoma mellinum. The sequence goes on along the minus strand of OU612059.1, from coordinate 2,536,221 downwards.
CAACTAAAGGAGGGTTGTTTTGATTTTGTTCAAGTTAACTTGGTCTGCTTGCATTCATTTCATTTTAATTATTTGGTTGATTTTTTATTCGGTTTGCCAACTCGGTTTGAAAAAATGTAAACCGAGTCAACTCGGTTTGGGTTCAACTCGGTTTGACTCGGTTTATGATACTGACACATCACTATTCTCTTTGTCTTTGTTCGTGTTTTTGTTTATTCTGTTTCATTTGGTTCAAAAATAAGTAATAATACTAGTAATAATGACTTCTTTGTTTTTCAATTGCCAATAGAAGAGGTTTTGAAGCAAGCAGGCACTACTAGATAACTATTTTTCCCCAAAAATAAAAACAGCGAATGAAAGATAAAGAGAAATGTGAAACTAGTTTCATGAAACTGGATTTCATCGTATAATAGCACTTGCGACACGGAATGACAGAACAAAGAAGAATTCGAAGTTGTTTCATGAAACAAATTTCTCCGTATAATAGCAGACTTTGTGTAGTATTATGGTGGATTTACATGCATCTGCAAGTGCGGATGAAAATCGGAAAAAGACACAAGATGTAAAATTCATACTTGTCTGATAGAGAGGGAACGAACTTCCTAGTTATGGTTGAACATGTTCATCTGCACCCATAATTTTTCATCTGCAACCATAATCCTATTCGGCTCTCTTTTCAACTTTTGTGTTTTATAATCTTCATCCGTCTCGCTTTACTTTTCTGCACTTCCGCAGTTGTAGATGCATGTAAATCCAGCATTACACCCAGACGGTTTTGCAAAGACGCAAATAAGTGCGAAAGAGAAAGCAGATGAAATATAAATACTTTAAAAAGTCTCAACCCGCAAAGTTTTGGGTTGAGGATTGTCTTGGATGGTTTTTGACGTTATTTTTGCTTGTCTTTCTTTATTTCTTGTCGTTGCTTTATTGTATCTTCTAATGTTCCTGAGTAAAGAAATAGTGTTGTCGGACAATTTCCTTAATTTTTCATGAAAATACATGAATTTTCCATATCCATGATGTCAGAAATCATTGCTGCAGGATCAAATTTAATTATTTACCACTTCAAACGACATTTTGCTTCTTGTGAGTTTTTTGTTGCTGATATATAAAAAAATGCAGCTGAGCCTTTGATTATTTTCACACTTTGACTTTGTGGGTGAGAACAAAAAATGAAAAAGAAGTGTCGAAAAAACGCAACCGAAAAACATCTGAGTGTAATAATATGAGACTGGCGGGATGAGGGTTCAAAAGAAAATATACGAAACACGCAGCATACAGAAAGTCTGAATGTAATACGGCTCAACGGAACCGCTGCAGCAAATTGTTAAGTTCACGTGAATACACAATACAATGATGTATACACAACAATGCAAGCCAAAGCCGCACAAGTTAACTTTTTGCGTGAACGCAATGAACTGCAAACGTAGCCGTAGCGGCAAGAGTTAAAGTAAATAAAAAAACAGCGTTTTCATACACTGTATTGTCACAACTGTAAAAATAATGACAGCAGTGCTTTTGCAACTGACGCTCCCACGACTACAAAAATACTTTGGTTTAGGAAGTTCTTAGCTGCGTGAACACAATGGGTACAGAGACGCAGCCGCAAGAGATGTCAAAACATTAAATACAAGCGAATACAACAACAACGCAAGACGGAGCTGGACAAGTTAACTTGATTTTAATTCTTGCGGCTCCGGCTCCGTATGCGTATGCGTATGCATTGTGTTCACGCAGTTAAGCAGAAGAAGAAACATTTGTTGGGACATAATCGCAAGTACGTGCGACAAGGTCCTGCCTTTTTTTTAGAGGGGGTTGTCGGAGGGAACCAGAGAGGAGATACAAAAAGAGGGAAAAACCACACACACACAACGGCATTTGTTTTCAAAATGATTTTCCAACGGCGGTTTTGTTTTCAGATTTCAAAACCAGTTTGAAATCCGAAAATAAAGTGTTGTTATTAATTTCCCTCACCCAACTTTATATTAGATGAATACGTGATCACAGATAGATCTCGTATTACAAAAGCAACAATGTAAGAAAATGCAAGTTGCGGGGCAAGAAAAGTAATGGTCTTCCCTCTTGTTGTTTATTCATCTATGGAGGGAACCCTGCTAGCCCTGGCTAAACTCAATGAACGAACCTATATCTGCAAAGTGTCAATTTGGAATTTGGATTCATTTTTATTTGTTGCTTTGCTGTTTGGCTGGTTGAAGTGGCTGGGCAAAGATTCTATTTTGTTTAATAAGCAAATTGTTCACTTTTTCGTAAAGGCCATCTCAATGGCAACTATAATTTGCACTGCATGTAGCGTAAGTAAGAACACCAAGTATTGAATAAATAACCAAATCGGGTTCCGTAGACTAATAACCACTGCAACTCCATCAAATGCGAGCAATGCGGATCGGTGTTATCAGAAAAAGACTACTACGAGGTTGATGAATGGGAAGATGATTTTCGTTTGATCGAAGAAGCCGAGCTCAATGGAAATGTGTATAAGATTGAAAGCCTGGAAGAATGTTTCCCAAGCGAGATTGAAGAGAACGCGTTGGAAGCTTTGCAGGTTATCAAAGAAGAACCAGAGTTTCACATAGAACCGGACAACATAAATGAAATCAAGGTAGATAAGGAACAAACTTGCAGAGAGTATCCTTATGGGTGCCGTGAATGCAAAATGAGGTAAGCTGAGTTAAAGTAGTATTTCAAATGTCTTCTAAACCAACTTGCTTTAAAGTTTTAAACGAAAGGCATCTCTAACAGCTCACATAAATTCTGAACACTGTTCAAATAACGACATAGATTCAGATCCAGTGGAGGAGAAGTTGTGTCAATTCAAATCACCCAAATCCAAACAATCATTGGTAAAATCACCAAATTCGTCAAAGATCTCAAAGTCATTGCCTGATTCCCCAAAGTTATTTTTGAAAAACGAGCCGATAATAATTTACAGGTGCAACATTTGTAAAAACATATCCAAAAATTCTGATGAACATGAAGAGCATAAAAAAACTCATCACTTTGAGAATAAACTGGGCCTAACGTCTGGGTTTAGATGCAATCATTGCAATTCGTCCTTTCTGGACGAATCTAAACTAGAAACACACCAAAATCAATGTAAAAACAAAGAAAAACACTACTGCTCAATATGTAAACTGTTTGTAAATTGCAAAGGTGCCTTAAGAAAACACAAACAATCTAGGCAACATATTGCCAATGAAGAGACGGAAATACTCGAAAAAGAAGGAAAATTTCGATGCAACCATTGCGATGAAAGGTATGTTCAAACTTAAAAGTTTACAATTCGTTCTCAACAAAACGTATGTTTTTTTTTTAGATTTGCACATCAAATACTTTTGACTAATCACAAAAAAATTCATGCTGAAGAATTAAAGCTTTTAAAGGACAAATTTCAAATCGAAAAAAAGGAGGGGAGTCGACTTAACTATGTTTGCAAACTATGTGGCAAATCAACTGGCAACAGGTCACATCTTGAGGAACACATTCGAGTGCACACTGGGGAAAGAATATACAAATGTCGATTGTGCGAATCGAGTTTTACAACCCGTGGTTCTTTGAGAATGCATTTGATTTTGCATTCCAACGATAGACCATTTAAGTGCCATATTTGCGGAGTAAATTATCGTCACAAAAAGAGTCTGCGAATTCATTTAATCAAACATTCGGGCACAAACCCATTTAAGTGCAAATATTGTGACAAGACATTTGCACGTCGTTGGACGAAGGACGACCATGAAAGGCTTCTACACACTGGTGAAACTCCTTATGAATGCGAACTATGTGGGATATGGTTTAAGACTTCTTGGTATCTGAATAATCACAGACGAGACAATCACAATATTGATACTAATAGAAAACGAAAAGTTCAACCAATAGCTAGCTAACAATATCTTATGAAATGAATCCTGACAATAATTCAAACATTTAAATTATCATTTTTGTGTTTTCCGTCTCCAAGTTGTTTGATTTCAATAAATGATAAATTGTATATTGCATTAAATACGTGAATGTATGCCCAATATTTACAACTATATTTTGATTTTATTTGCGACTCTTGTCGGAACAAAGTTCCGAAGTATACATTCACGTTGTTATTCAAAACAATAAATAAAAATTTTTATTAAAAAAATATGTATCTTCTATTTAATCGCCTGTTAATCCAGAGTTTCGAGTTTGAATCCCAACCGAGCCAAAAATGTTGTTTCCACGGGTATCGCCTTTCGCGAGGAATTGACAAGTCCTCCGTTAGTAAATTCATTGCCATGAAAAGTGCTTTCTCAATTAGCCGTTCGAAACCGGCCGAAAATTGTAGGTTCCCTCCATTCACTCACATGGCATGGTTGTGAGAAATGTGCTAGGCCCAGGGGCTCCTCGCTCTGTTGCACCACCCTATTTTTATATTTATTATTTTTATTCCAAAGAATGGAATCTTTCATATGTCGGTCGATGACGTTCAGCTTACATTTGATTCCTGTCCTTATTTAGTTAAAGATAAAAAACATGAACTCAAAACTTGTTTTCAGAAGGAAACGCTACTAGGCTTTGAGGGAGGAATAAAGAACAAGAGGGAAACCCATTACTTCTCTTGCCCCGCAACTTCTATATGTTCACATTGTTGCTTTTGCAACACGAGATCCATCTGTGATACACGTATTAAGCTGAATATAAAACAGTGTCAGTGAATTTTCTAGCCCCACGTTATTTTTGGATTTAAAACTGGTTTTGAAAGCTGAAAATAAAGTAGTATTTGTGAATTCAGTTCGATGGCAGATGCCGTGGTGTGTGTGTGGTTTTTCCTCTTGTTCTTTATTCGTCTAAGAACTAGGTTAACTTAAACCAACCTGGATTGAAACGAAACATAGTTCAATTTTAAATGAGATGTAAGAATAGAAATATTGGCAGCACTTTTATATGTTAGAATTTATAACATCTCTGACTATATTTTGAGGTTAAATTTTGTTTTGGCGGAACAAGAAAAATAACTATAGGTCTTAAAGCTGAAGCATTTTAAAGTTTAATTAAACTCCCAGAATTTCTTATTTTTATAGCCAAAAACATAAAATAATGGAAAGTTTTACTCTAAGTTATCGTGAAGTTATTCCGGACCTATCAGCCGAAGAAGATTGGAACGAAATCACATTGAACACCGGTACAAAAGGAAACCATTCAATTGATGTTTTTGTTAACATTCTTCAATCTTATTAATCTAGGTGCAACCCAGAGTACGTTGCAGGATATTAAAGTTGCGGAAAAAGCTGGTGGCTATTGTTACAAGAATGCCTCTCAGAATCACATTCGAAATCGATTCATATACTGGTAAGTGGAACTGGCTAAGGGCCAGTTGCTCAATCGAATCATAAATTTAAGTTCTACATAAAGTTCTACTTTAGTATGGGGATTTTATGTAGAACTTAAGAATTCCGGAACGTCTCATACAAAAATGAAAACTTTATGTAGAACTTTAATTTATAATTCGATTGAGCAACTGGCCCTAAGTGTGTGAAGTTTCAATACAATAACTCCTCGAATAGGCGAACATATCAGGATATCTTAGAACTATCTGAAGTAAGCTTGGACTTCAATCTTTTCCAAAGCAACGTCCGCTATAAATTCACAGACTCGCCAGTACTTTCGTTGACGATTACGGAACTTGAAGATTCCATTTCCATACTTGTTACCACCGTTTGCAGTTTACATCGAATTAAATTTTCTCATCCGAACGTGTTTGCTAGAAAACATGAAATATCAGACACACAATCGTTTTCCATATTTCGAGATGCAAGCGCAAATGCAGCCCGAGATCCTTCAACTTTTTATGTCATTGGACAAAACACCTCATCGAGTAAGCAAGACTTTTTTCTTATACACACAATGTATTAAACTCTACTCTCTAGGTAACCCAGTACCTCATGCTGCAGCAAGCTTTTTATCTCCTAACGGGGAGGAGGCATACTTCGCTCTTGCATACCAAAATCAACTAAATTTGTATTTGATGAACTGTCATACCGGACAAACTTTGGTAAATGTCCTCAAGGAACACCACATAATGCCCAGATTATTTTCAAACCTAAAGGGAGCTCTCATGTAAGCAAGCCATAAATTTTGCTTCCCTCATCACTAACTAAACTGTTTCTAGCGGGAAGGCAAATTCATCTGATGCTGAATATGCCAGTTCTCTCGTATTTACTCACATCAACGGGCATATCTTTCTAGTGGCCCTCTATCGCGATGACCAATTGCGAATGTGGTCAACAACTTCTTTGCAGAATGTCTGTTCAATTAGTTGCATTCGTGACGGAGCCGAATCCCGCACGCAAGGACGTGAGCAAAGATTTTTCTTTTATTGAGTTTTGGTACATTCAAATATACTGGTAATTTATTTCAGCCCAAACAAACGCACTCCGCAAAATCAATGAGACAACTCTGTGTGCTTTTTTGTCGCACTCAATGGGATCCGAATTTGTCTGCATTGAGATAAACTCTGATGGAGCATCTAATTACTATCTAGCTCGTAAGAAAATAATTTCTGCACCCCAATCGGATCTGGCCGACTTTGATGCATCCGAGACGAGAATTTGGGCACTTTGGTGTAATGCAGAAGGTGAATTCAGTATTTCGAACTTTTGCCTCCAGCGGGGAACTGGTATAAATTGGGTATCCGCTGCAATGGAACCCCCACCAGATCGCTACTGTGTGGGTGTTGAGCAAGGGATGGATCCACGCGAAGCTTATTGTTCTTATGTTTTTCGAAAATTCGAGAGACCAGTAATAACAAAGGCTTTATTTGTAAGTCTATTCATTATTGGAAAAAACAGTTAGTTTGTATTTCTCTTCACAGATGTTTCGTCGGTCAAGTGTACGTTTTGACTCAAAATTGTCTATAGTTGCTCTGAAAGAACAGGTATGCCAAGCGGTGGAGGATGAAATCCAAAATGAAGTTAAGGACTTCGATATAAGCGATGATGAATATTTGGAAATTTCGACACGTTTATGGGAACGTTTTTACTCATGCTGTGAGCAATATCACATCAAAGCCTGTCAGCCTATTGGACTTTTGATACTAGATCCCATTGACGCCCTTTGTATAGTTAAAAAAAATACATTTTCAATGCTGCGTCCATGTGAAACTCTCGAACATTTGATGGTTTCTGGAGAAAATGTTGAAATGGATAATGTTATAGCCGTTCACTTTGCCGGTAACGAACAGGTAGGCGAAGATTTGGTAAATCTGGTAGCGATATTGGCTCTCATAGAGCAATGGCTTCCAGAGGATATAAAAATGGAGTTGGATAAGAAGCTTTACCAATTGGAAATGCCAAATGTTCTGATTGCGAAACTGGTCGATGAAATCTTGGCTGGAAATCAAGATAGAGAAGTAAGTGTTTTATATTTTTATTCTTTACATGAGTGAATGTTAACGAGCGAATGTTATTATAATGTTATGATGTTATTTTACTTTTTGTCCTAATTGTTGTAAGATCTTTAAAAAAAGGAATATGTACTTATCTACAATTGAAATAGACCGGCATTCCTCTAGACAAATCTTTGAAAAATGTTTGTTGATCCCTGAGATCATGCACTGGGCTAATCAAAAGAATGCCTCAAAATTTCAAAAAGGAAGCCGTTTTGATGTTCATACCAAAATTACAAACACACATCTTTTTTGAAATTTAGACCGGTTATTTATTAATTGTCATTGCACAGGTCTTAAGAAATAACCTTTCCGACCGTTCAATACAAGTTGTATTGGATGGCTTCAAGTCTGATTCATTAATGCTGGTGTGCCCCAGGGCTCCGTTTTGTCTCCGACTCTCTTCCTCATTTTCATTGATGATCTCTTGTCTGAAACTTCTAATCCACTTAACTGTTTTGCCGACGACTCGACCCTCAGCTTTTCATATTTGTTTCCAAATTCACGTCCCTGCTCTTCGGATGTGGGGCTGGAGCGGCTGCTTATGATAAGCTCATTGAATTCCTTTGACAGCATTGTTGCATGGGGTCATAAGAACCGAGTAGACTTCAATGCTTCGAAAACACAATGCTGTCTATTGTCGTTGAAGCTTAACATTCCCCCATTGCCATTATCCGTGAATAGTACCTGCATCCAAGAAACCGAAAAGCTGTCAGTACTTGGTATGTGTGTCAACGATGATCTTAGTTATTATGAGTTATTAAAGTAGGATGGGTAAAGTGTCCGGTGAGAGAATTCTATAACTTGACAAGATGTTTCAACTGTCAGGGGTTCAACCACAAATCAAGTGTTTGTAAAAATAAAATTGCATGTATAAAATGCGGAGGTGAACATAATGTTAAAGATTGTTTAAGTGAGGTTACAAAATGTATTAATTGCACTAAAACAAATTAGTCACTTGGTCTTGATACTAATTGTGATCATGAGGCAACAGACAAAAACTGTCCAGTATATGTGCTCAAAGAGCGAATTGAGTATTAGCAATTAAGATGCTGGTACTTCAATGCGCAAGGCGTAATAAACAATTTCAACCGAATCGAAGTAATTTTATTACAAAACAAATTTGACATAGTTGCAGTGTCTGAAACCCATTTAAAAAATGATATCGAAAATAGTGAAATAAATTTACAAGGCTATTCTGTTGTTAGATGTGATAGCACTAGTAGCTATACTGGCGGGTCGCAATTTTCATAAACACAAGTTTAAAATTTAAAGTTATAAAGCAAATTCATATTGAGATGAAAATTTGGATTTTATGTGTGCAAATATTGTTTAATGAAAAATCGGAAATAATTTCTATACTGTATCGATCTCCCAGTTGTTCTGAATGTGATTTTTGTGCTGAGTTCGCGGAGTGGCTAGAAGAATCAATTACCTCATATCCTAACATGATTGTACTTGGTGATTTTAATATTGACCTGTTACGTAGTTATACATATGAAAATAGAATCAAATAGATATTTACAGACAACTGTAAACAGATTATTACTAAACCAACTAGAATCACAAACACATCACGTACTTTAGTTGACTATGTTATAGCTCCAATAGGAAGGAATATTTGGGCAGACACAAAAAGGGAGTTTAAAATAAGTGATCACGAATCCATTGAGCTGATAATTCCGGTTGATAAAAGAAATTTCAATAAAACGTTTAAAACAGTTCAAGTGTTTAAATACGAAAAGAATAAATTTAAATCAATGCTTCGAAACAGAATTGGTTCCTCAGTGATAAATCCGAACAATAACACTAGCGACTTATCGGTAAAATTAAAAGAGTCATTGGAAAAATGTGTTAGTGAATCAACTATTAATAAACGTATATATCCTTTTTGTAATGAGTGGTTTACAATGGAATTAAACAATTTGAAAAATAAAAAAATTCGCTGTTTTAAAAAAACAACCATTTTTAACATTCCTGAGGATTGGAGCGAATATAGAAGGGTAAGAAACTTATATAAATATAAACTAGATCAAGCTAAAAAACCTACATATGCAACAAGATAGAGCGCTGTTCAGACCAAAAAGATATGTGGAGAATAATAAAATCTCTTGTTTTAAAAGAACAGAGAGAAGAAATAAATGAAGTGCGGTTTGAAGATAAAATAGAAACGGAAAATTTAGTTATTGCTAACAGACCGAACTCGTATTTTATAGACAGCATAAACGAGATAAGTAACTCAATACCAAAAGGGTCTTTTGACTGTAGTAATTTGACAGTGGTCCCCAGTGTATTTTTGTTTGAAACAATAAACATAAGTGATCTCCACAATATATGTAAAAAGTTGAATAAAAAAAATGATCCTATGAGACTAAATATTCAAATAGTTTTAGACTGCTTTGATGTGTTAGGTCCATTACTTTTGGCAGTGATAAATAAATCTTTTGTGGAAGGTGTTTTCCCAAATAATTTAAAAGAATCAATAATAATTCCCATACCTAAGGAGCAAAATAACATACAATGAAATACCTCGGTGTAATAATAGACAGTGATCTGAACTTTCATAGTCATTTCGAATACATTGTAAAAAAAATTTCAAAAAAAATTGGATTCTTAAAAAGATTACGAAAAAATATATCCATTTTGTGTGCAATAAACATTTTCAATACAATTGTTAAACCTCACTTTGAGTTCTGTTCAACAATATTGTATATGGGTAACTGAACGGAAATCAACAGACTTCAAAAGCTTCAGAACAAGGCGATGAGAACTATACTGAAATGCAGTTTCTACACCCCAATAAGTTGGATGCTATCTTGCTTAAAATGGCTTAACATCGGACAGAGGATATCATATAATGCAGCAATCTTCGTTTATAAAATTAAAAACAAAATGGTTCCAGAATACCTTTCATTAAACGTAAATCTTACACACGAAGTTCAACCATATAACTTAAGGTCAAATAATAATTTTAGATTGCCATTTTATAGAGATAGTAGAACTCAAAACATGATAATGTATAAAGGTATTCAGTTTTTCAATGAGCTACCAAGTGATTTAAAAAATGAAACGAATTTTCAAAGTTTTATAAGAAAATTATCAAATTATATAAAATGTAATATTTAAATTAATGTATAAAAATTATACTAACTTACTCCTAATGTAGCAAATTGTAATTAAAAATAGTAATTTATACTAAATAAACGAACACATACATACATACATACATACATCTTCGTTGGAATGACCACATATTTGAAGTCGCCAAAAACGCTGCTAAATGCTTAGGTTTCTTAAGACGATGCAGGAAGTTCTTCACCCCTTCTGATCTGGCTACAATTTATAAGGCCTTCATCCGCCCAAAACTGGAGTATAACTCCCATATCTGGTCAGGTGCTTCTCAAACATCTTTGCACCTGCTTGATAGGGTACAAAATAGAACGTTAAGATTGATAGGTGATAGTTCAATCGTAGAATCAATTAATTCTCTTGGACATGGTCGAAACGTCACAAATGTTCTCCCAAACCAAAGCGTGTTTGCAGTTGCACGATGCAAAGTATGAAAACGCTGCGTTTTTTCTGTCGCGTTGGTGTGGTTATTTTTATATGTCGCTGTATAACTTAATTTCGACAACTTTAACTGACGCTGCCGCGACTGCAAAAACGCTTTGGTTTGGGAGGTCCTTAAAAGCATAAGAACATAAGCATAAAAACGCAATCTTTCATCTACTTCAACTTAAATTTTATTTGGTTTCAGATATTACCAAACAATTTTATTGTAACCATTGGACAAAAAATTCAAGCTATTAGCGATCTTAGGACTCCCATGGCCATGCTTTTAGACAACCTAAGAATGGATAACGGTACCCCGGAAAGCATGCAAACTCATTCAAGTGATTATCTCTTCAGGAGAAATCAGTTTAAGGAATTACAAATTTTATTTTTATTTTCATAGGTTTCACACAGTCGTCTCGGTTCCTAATGTCGATCGGAGGTCTCTTCGGTAGCAATATCGGCATATCTGTGCTTTCAGAATCTGTTCGTCAGATGTCTTTAATAAGGTAAGTGCACGAAAACGCTGACTGTGTATTTTCATTTATTTACTTGTTCTTGTAATTAGCTTCGCTTTGTGCCGAAATCTGTTGATACTTGAACAAGTGCTTATAGACACTTGTTCCTTGTCAACTGACATCTTAGAGACTATTCGATCTCAGTTTATGCCCGACACTGTTATATTTCTGCAATCGTATTATGTGATGGTTTGGATTTGCGAAACTCCTGTTAATCTGTCCGCAGGCTCTACACAGTATGTTGATTTTTAGATTTTGCATCAACGAGATATTGAAACCATATTTCATTTTTAGAAACAGCAGCATTCAGCGTTTGAATATGCTGCAATTCACAAACGGATGTCCAAAAATCTATCTGAATGGAGGCAAAAACCATTCTGCACCACTTCTAAGAATTTTTCTAAGTTCAAAGGGACTGTTCACAGCACTAGCACTCTATGGGGAGGGATGTAAGGGTCTGAAAAACCCACAATGGCAACAAACGTTGATCCCTCTAGTCAGAATTATCAGTCAACTTATGTGAGTAAAAGTACATTAAGGGGACTATAAAAGAAAACAATGAAATCCTGAATTTTTAGTTGGGCTGTTTCATTCAATTTTACATTCGGAGAATGGCTTTTTGGGACTTGTCAGCACATCATTGTCGAAGATTATGTTCGTCTTTTGAACAGTTGGTGCGAGTGGAATGTCTGTTCCCGTAAGTACATCAATGTCCAACAAAATGAAAAAAATAAAATCACTACCTTGTTTTCAGGCCAATTTATTTTAGCAGTATCGCTGCTGGATAACGGAGAAACTCACAAAGCCTATGATTTGTTTCTACAGACCGCCAAAGGTGTACTTACCGAACAATTTATGCGTGAAAAAATACTGAAAAGCTCGGAAGAAGAATTAACACACAATCAGGCTATTGCTCGGTACTATCTCAAAGTTATTCAATTATTTGAACAACACAATGCGTTGGACCATATAATTTCGATGGCACAGGTTGCCATTGGTATTCTGGAGAAGTCGGATCCTCAATTGCCAATGTTCCAATCGATTGTGTTTAACAACCACCTAATGTTGGAACATTACGAAGAGGCGTATCACTCACTCATTTACAATGCTGAACTGTCCAGGCGCAAGGACTGTCTCAGGCAGTTGGTGGTCACACTGTTTAACAAGAAACGTTTGGATCTTCTAATGCATTTTCCTTATGTTGGGCTGCATGATGAATTTGAAAATGTGGTAGAATCAAGAGCTAGATCTTTGGCCATTGAAGAAAACGAAATCTACGACTTTTTATATGCGTTCCATATTAACAACGGCAATATGCGTAAGGCTTCGTCGGTGATGTACGAGGAAGCAATGCGCTTGCAACTAGAAAGCGATTCAGTTGAAGCAATGAAAAAGCGTTGTGCTTGTTTGTTAGTTTGCATCAACTCATTGTATCTCATTGACACTCGATACAGGTGGATTGCTAAGCCAGTTATTGGCGATGACTGCATCAGCAACTCTGTTATTAACGATAATATGGAAACAGATGATGTACATATGAACAAACTACTTTTATTTTTTTGATAACTAAACAAAATTTAAATATTACAGGCTATTGGCAAGGAACAAGTAGTGGTTTTGGAAATCAAAGACATTCGAAAAGAACTTCTCTATACGGAATCACTGATTGTGCTCTCAGAACAGCGGAAGGACCTTGGAGCTTTCCTTCACGCTGGCCCGCAAGAATTAATTGTGATTCTAGCAAACAGTGGTCTATTTACTCCTGCCCTCAAATTGGCCCAAGGTTTTGAACTAAGTGTGTTGCCAGTGTTTGATAGTTTGACAGCTGCGTGTGTAAGAACAGCTGATGAGAATCCCAACGAAGCGTGGTCATGGTTGCAGGAAAACGATTTAGCTGGTACGATATTATACTCGTAAGACCTACGATTGAATCAAATAAATGACGGAGTTATTTCAGATTTGCCACACAGAAGCTGTTCAGCTGATATGGCGTGGGCGTTGTTACAAAAGTTGGTTGAGGACTACGAGGAGATAAATGCCACACTTATTCGGAGAAGTGTAGTTAACAAACTCTTGAGTTTGAATGCGTTTATTCCACAGTGGCTGTATTCGGCATATAAGGTGATGAATTGCAATGTTTGTTATTTAAATGTAATTTTTTTTTAAGTGGGATTTTGTTCTTTTTAGTGGTCCTCCACCGATTGGTGAAGGTCTTACTAATAATTTTATTGTTTGATTCGTTAAACCCATCTCTATTGAGAACCATATAAGTTTTATGAATTCATATCAGTTCCGATCTGCAACTCAACGCATCAATACGCTTCGCGATCAGTGTCCATTCATTTGATAAAGCCCATATCAATAATAATAAAAAAAAAAAAAACAATACCACATAGGTATTCAGTGCTCCAACAAAACAATAACCTATCACTAATTTCGCGCCGTGCAAAAAAAAAAGGAAAAAAAAAATCATTAAGTGCATAGTGTGCTGTGAAGTGTTTTTTCCCCGCCGCGCCGTGTTGTTCTTGAGCAGCAAAGCATGCCATACCACCCAATCTAGCCCTCAACAATAAGGAAAAAAAAAAAAAACCACAAAAAAAAAAAAAATAGCAATAATCTACACACAATTGTACGGTCCCATCGTTTGTCATCTCCTGCCCTACACCACTTTCGTAGCCTCGGCACCTGCATACATTTCATTGATTTGATTATTTTCTTCTTATCAGTGCAGTGTGTGCAGATGTAGAGGCTTTGAATTTGTCAGGCGGATAGTCAACCAACGGGTGGGGTTTCCGTTAGTGAATAGAAGTCAAGTTGCTAGCTGGGCATAACACCGCTAGTAATTTGCTTTGATTTACTAACAAGAGACTACACTTGTTGGTTTGACTTAGGTAGCGTTTGCGTTGATACTTTGTTTTTTTATGTTTGTGATTTGTAATGTTGGGTAAATTCACTGTCGTTTTTAGCAACATTAGGGGGTTGCGATCGAATTTCTTTGCTGTGTACGCACACACTGCAAAATGCAGGCCAGCTGTTTTGGCACTGGTTGGTGGATTTGGTGGACATTTTTAATAATGATCGTTTTAAATCTTTTTTGTCGAAGTGTTGAATAGTGGTTCTTGCAATGCTGCTTTAGCGGTGTTGTCAGCAAACTCATTTCCCCCGATTCCTACGTTTCTGGGACCCAGATGATTTTTTGTTTTTATTGCCGATGATTTTATCGCGAAGAAGGTGAATTATTTCTTTTTTGTTCTTGGGGTTTTTGATTGCTGCGATGGTGGAAAGAGTGTCGGTTAGTATGGCGGTTTCACTGTTAATGAAGCTTTTAGCTTTTAGAATGGTGAATGCTTCGGCTGTGAAGATGGAGGAGGTGATAGGAAGGGGATCTTTTGATAAAATGTTTTGGTTTCATCCATTACAGCAAAAGAGATGTCAAAATCATTTTTTGATCCGTCAGTTTAAAGGAGGAGCCATTGAGTATTCCTTAAATCGGATAGCATTTCAGTGAAGAATTTATTGTTTGTTGATGCTTTGGGAAATTTTTGAAGGTCGGTGTTGATGGATTTTTTTTTTTAATGTCCATGGTAAGAAATTTGTGTGGTTTTTTGGGTTGTTAAGTGCTGGGAGATTCCATTTATCGGATGGGCTAATGGCATTTTGTAAGAAAGGTGGGTAAGTTTGGTGTCTAGTTCTTTGTAAAAGCTGGGTGAATAGGAGGAATTTGGGAAGAGTTTACCTTAAGGATTGATGCTGTGAGGTATTCTGCACGTTCGGTATTTGATGGGAGTCTTACTTAGTACTGCGATTCATTGTTTTCATTGTTGGTTCCTTTTTTTCTTAAGCTGTTTAAGTTTTGACCCCCAGCTCAGAGTTTGACTTTGTTTAACAAAAATACTAACGTTCTTAGTTTTAAGATTACAACCTACATTACATTCACTAGCGGCTGATATAGCCATCGTCGCTCTTATCAAAACTATCAAGATCTCAACTTCTCAACTATTTCTACACCTATTTAATATTGTCATGGTTTCTAATACATACATAATAAGTCCACTTCTCTTTTTCTTTCAACTCTTTCAGGCTGCCAACTCTTCTGAACTACTTCGCTTATTCGTTAATCATAGCCGTTTGCTGGAAGCAACCGAACTAGCAAAAGAAATGCTTTGGGGCATGCTTGGTGCGGGCAGCGAATATTTTGATTTTAAGCGCCCAATAGCAGTAACCAATAGTGAAATGTGCCTTCCTTTGCACTCATTGGATCTTTTGTTGCATGGCTTGAAGCTCAATGCTGACATCGATGTGGAATACAAGCAAGCACATGTCGAATTGGAGGAATTGATCACCACATACATTGAAACTGCAGTCCGTACATCTGACGACAGAATCCAGATGGCCTATCAAAGTGAACGAGATCGTCAGAAGCAGAGAATTTAAGTGAACAAATAAAATAAATCTTTTTTAATTTAACCAATTCTTTTATTAAATGAATCAAATGTTTTTAAAATTCATCCATCATCAGAGACTCGGAAATGAAACGCTTATAAATGTTCATAAAATGAGCCACGAACGCCTCCAAATGAAATATATGCTTGGAGCCGTTCTGCATTCTGTGTTCGTAGAGTGTTGCGAATTCTAGTGTTTTTGCTTTAAGTGACATATCACAATTCTGCACTAGATTCTCGACCAAGCCTTTGAAAATCATATCTGGTGGAACGCCTTGAGCCAAGAGTTCATACAGACGATCTCGGATCTTTTCTAGTTTGGCTGGTGTCTGTTCTAGAATTATTTGATTAGCAGTTTCTTTTAGAAACAGTTGCCAATCGAGTTCAACAATTTCTTGATTTGAAGTAAATGGATATTGTTGAACTTTAGCTGCTTCCAACATCAAAATCGCTCGTCGAAGATTCCTCTCTGATTTTTCACAGATACGGTTAGCCAGTTCCAAAGGCAAACTGAGCCCTTCTTTTTTGCAGGTGGTTTGTAGAATGCCCACAATTGAATCAGGGGTAGGAGCTGATACTCTTATACCCAAACAACGACTGCGAATTGCTGGGATGACCCTTGATGTTGAGTTGACTGAAAGAATAATTCGACATGTGGCAACATATTTTTCCATAGTGCGACGCAAAGCATGTTGGGCGTCCTTAGTCAGCTCATCAACTTCTGAGAGTACAATTACCTTGAACTCTCGCTGGCCATGTGGATCAATTTGGTGGGTCTGAGCTACTTGTTTGATAAGATCTATTACCACAACACGATCATATATGCCAGCGTCGGAAGGATTCACTTCCAAATGGTAGTTACTGCTTACGGTCATTACTTCTACTTTGCGATTGGATGGTGTTGTGAAGGTCATTGTTTCATTTCTCAGGCGTTCAACACCGGCTCCGTAGAGCTCTCGTAATAAGCACATAATACGTGTTTTCTTACCAGCTCCAGATGGGCCATAAAACATTAGATGAGGAAAATCTCCTTGTTGACTTAAGTTTCGCAAGTGTTCAGCTTGTTCCTGTAAAAGATGCTGTAGTTTCACAAATGATGTTTATGTTTCAAATTAAATTGCCTTGTGATAGTCGAGTTTGGACAACTCTCGAGGCCGATGTTTATCTACCCAAAGAGACATTATTAAGCCTTCTATTTGCAAGGCAATTAATTCAAATATTTGAAATTGTTTTTAAACTAAATATAGCTTTTCGTTATTCGTTTTCAATTTTATATGGAATCATCTCTGCTTTCGCGCTTTTACACACTTCTTTTTTGACACTTGACAGTTAAAATTTAAATCGTTTGTTCAGGCTACAAGAGTTTAGTGCTGTGGCTCTGCACATTTAGTACTAGAAAATAGTGCTAGTTCAGTGCCGAGATTTATGCTGGATTTACATGCATCTGCTACTGCAGAGTGCAGAAAAGTAAAGCGGAGCGGGTGAAAATTGTAAAGCGTAATGGTGGATCTACATGCATCTGCAAGTGCAGATGAGAAAAGGAAAAAGACACAAGATGTAAGACTGATACTTGTCTGATAGAGAGGGAACGCACCATCTGCACTTCCATAATTATGGCTGCAGATGAAAAATTGTGTTCATGTTCATCTGTACCCATAATCCCTGAATCGCAGCCATAATCCTATTCGTCTCTCTTTTTAACTTTTGGGTTTTATAATCTTCATCCGTCCCGCTTTACTTTTCTGCACTTCTGCAGTAGCAGATGCATGTAAATCCAGCATAAAAGTTAAAAAGAGAAACGAATACAATTATGGCTGCAGGTGAAAAACTATGGGATCAGATGAACATGTTCATCTGCACCTATAATTTTTCATCCGCATCCTATAACTAAACGTGTTTTTCCTCTCCATCAGATAAGTATGAATTTTGCATCTTGTGTCTATTTCCTTTTTTCTTGCAGATGCATGTACATTGTACACAAAAGTACTTTTAAAAAGTTGCTTTTGTCGAAAACCGATGCATTGAGTCACTACATCACTTGTTTGTCCCTAAAAAGCATTTTTTTTAAACAAACTAAAAAGGTTTACGTGCATGGGTCTAAAGGGGTCTGAAGTCCTAAAAAGTTGCGTTGCGTAATATTAATAATACTTGCCCCCTAATAGCTGCCAAATTACTATTTAGCGGTGACTTCTATTCATAAAGTTGTCTTTGAGCAGGCTCAAGTACAAGACAACTTAGACAAGCTCAAAGACAACTTTATTAATATTCAAAATGTCGCATAACACATTCCTTAGGTGATTCTATTCAATCACTAACTAAATCGTGGTACAGTTTGCCGGGAGTGTTCTTTTATCCCTTCGAAGCATGGTGGAACCCACGTTACCACTTTGATTTGATTGAATTTTTCTAATTTATTTACGTTTGAACTTATTCAGATACGGTTTTTTGCACTTTTCAGTTACTTGACTATTGTAAGAACGTAAAAAAATTCATATTCATAAACAAACAAACTGAAAAAAATTACGTTTTTTTCGAAAGAATTCATTATTGAAGAATCTATCCAACAAAATAATTGGAAATTTGGTGAGTAAGGGTTTTTGGGGTCGCTGATTACGAATCCGAAGTCAGATTTTCAAAATTCAAGATGGCGGATCCACTATTGCCGACACCAAAACGTAACTCTAAGAGAATATTGATAAAAATGTGTACTCAGGAGTTTTTGGTGTCGCTGATTACGAATCCGATGTTAGATTCGTGTTATTCGAAATTGTTGATACAAAATAGCCGAAGTGAACACATAAACTCGAAAAATTCATAGATTTTTAAAATTTTGGCGTTGGCCATATTGGATCCGCTATTTTGAATTTTGAAAATCTGACTTCGGGTTCGTAATCAGCGACCCCGAAAACCCACGTGTAAGAATTTTCATGATGGTAGGATCGCTCATAAAATGTATGCTTCTAAGGGTTATTTCACTGAGCCTGCATTGAAGTACTTGAAGATGAGATAGGTACGGTAGAAGGAAGGGTTCAAACATCAAAAAGAAAAAGAATTAAGACCCTTGTTTTGATTTTCGTTCGGATACCATATCCTCCCGTTTAGAATTTTTGGGGTTCTCAATTCCGAATTCGTAAGTTTTCAATTCGCTTATCACTTTGTTAACGGAATTGAATTCGGTTCATGAATTATCAAAAACATTATTTATTGCTAAAATAGAGAGATAATAAACTATATTAGCATTAACATTTACTAAAGTTGTAAACAGTTCCAATGCACACAAAAATTTAATTTCCGAAACGTTTTTGTGACATAAAATCATTAGTGAATCCCTACGGATTAAATTTCGGTATCCGTTTTAAATCCCAGAAAGAGAAAGGTAAAAACAACAGTTTAAAGGATCGACTTTAACAAATTTACATTAGGAGAGTTCACATAGGGAATAGGAACGGGCATTCAATAAGGATGATCTTACTGGTCGATTTGTTGAGCATCTTGTGGTCAAAGAGGTAAGGGAGGGGATTTGAAGAAGAGTTTCCCAAAATCAAATCAAAACGCACTCTTGAAACTAAGTGCGAATAATGAAACTGTTTTCTTTCAATTTTAATCTAATTTGAAGGTCTACGCCATCGATTCGATTGAATCATATACACGAAAAAATGTGTGCAATTTAATTGCGCAAAGGCCAAGAGATGAACATGGTCATGCGCACCTATAATTTTCATCTGCATTCTATAACTCAGGAAGTGCAGACGTCTGCACTTGGTGTCTTCCTTTCTATGATAGAAGTATGAATTTTATATCTGGTGTCTTTTCATCTTTTGCTCTTCAGTCTAAGCAGATTTACTGTAAATCTACATAAGACATAAGACTTTACAACTGAATTGTTATAGATTCCCACCACATCGTTTCAAATATTAAACCCAAATTTCTTTCTTATGTACATATCAAACCTTTCCCGCCATTTTATCGTAAACGACAAAAATAAAATTTCACAGGAAGACGTTTTTTTTTTGTTTTTGTCATAAACATTCAAACGAAAAGAAGAAAGAACCGAAAGTCAGTCGCTTACGATAAAATTTATTTTCGCTGTAACTTTTCATAAAACAGTTACAGTGTAAAACTAAAAATGCAGAAAATACGAAGCAAAGTAGACTTTTGAATTGTATAAAAGAAACTATTTTGTTTAAAATGTCGCTTACGATGATTTTGCGGAAAGGACTCGATGTTGTTGCAGTTTTTTTGTATCTCCATAATTTTTTTTTTTTTGATAACTTATAAGAGTTTTTTAGACTCTTTTTTTTTTGTGATAACATTAGGCCAAAAAAAATATTTAAACTTTATATTTTTCATGATCGTGAACAGGTTAACTTAAATTATTGAGCGCTGGACAAACATACGTTTTATATAACATGTTTGTTAACAGCTTGAAGTAAACTTTAATATTATTTGCAAGTCAACTTTATTTTTACTAATTTCTTTATTTGTTTTTTTACTATAGTTGAAGAATTCAACTGCTTTAGAACAAATTAGCAAAAAAAAAACACAAGCTTCAGCCATGAGAGTGGCATAACATAAACGCTCGGCTCGATAATACCTTTCTTCATAGTTTGAATAACATAATACTAGACTAACTTAACATACATACAATTAAATAATTCGTGATATATGAGTTCTCACATTAATCACGAGTTCTTAGGCTAAACCAAAGTAAATTTCTAAGTTTATTTAAGCAAAAAAAAAAAAAAAACAGTTCATTTAAGATGAAGTCAACTTTGAAAAGATATTAACTCTTTGATTCTATGCTGATATTTTCCGGAAGAAAATACGTTCAACATCTCCATTGAGCGTATGAGTAGACGCATGTTCCTGCATCGACGCCAAATTAGCAAACAAAAATCCGCAATGCTGACATAATAAGGCACTTTTTGGCGAAAAAGAGGTACAAGATTCAGTAAAAGGCAAGCTCTCAGTCTGTTGTTGATCTTTGGATACTTTTTCTGTTTTAATTTTCAGGCAACAAGGTTCTTCTTTGTCGTTTCCATTGATTTCAACAAGACGGTACTTACGTCGGTGTGAAAGACCGATGTGCTTACTAAGAGCACTGTAATCTTTAAAACGCTTATCACATTTTCTACACGCGTTCCTTGATGAGATAGTTTCCTTTGAAAATTCTACTTTTAAATGGTTTCTCATCATATGATCGTTCCAGCGGATAAAGCTAGGAAATATTTTTGAACAAATTTTACATGGGAAACTATGCTGTTTTTGCTGGTGTACAATTGCTTTTGTTACCGAAGATGCACGTGGGGCAGGTTGTTGTGGCATTTTAAATGTTGGCTTAGGAATTTGATTGCTTTTCTGTAAAGCAAGTCTTGCTTCGGCTCTTTTTTGGCGTCTCCTTTCATTTCTAGCTTGAAGCTGCTTTTTCCGCAAAAGGGCTTTATTTTCATCACTTGTACGCTGTTGATTTTCAGTGAAACTTTTCTGGTCCGCCTTGTGAAGTTTTATGACCAATGTTTTGTCAATGACTTGACACTTTTTAATCTCTTGTTCTTGGGAACCAGGGTCATTTTTTTTAAATTGATTTATCTCTTCTAAGGCACGTTTTGTTTTATGAATTTTAATTATCATGTGTTTATGAGGGTTGGCTATTGCATTGTAGTGGTCTTTCGGATTTTTTCTATCATGCGATGATAAATGTTTTCTGTGAGGAAAAAATCTGTCATGGATTTTACCGCATTCTATGCATTCGAAGAATGTCCATAAAAAGGCAAATATTATCCTTCTAGTTAGTTTTAAATCGCCTTCTCTAGTCACAAATCGCAGAGTATCGCCAGTGTATTGCGGATGTGTCTGACGGATATGATAAACAACATCAAGTTCGATTCCTGAATGGTACGGACACACAGGACATTTCATACTTTCAAAAACTCTGCCTCTGGGGATGTTGTCAATTTTTGTGTTCATTTTAACATGGTCATTCTGAAATGAGAGCAAAAATGAAATTTAGAGAGCTAGGAAATTAAAAATAAAAGTCTGTGGAGTAACGGCGCTTGTCGTAAAAGGCGACTAAACTAGTACTAATCACATCTAGATAATTAACATCAAAGTGAGTCTAGCGAAAAACCGTAACTACAACTTACAACAACTCCACAAGGTTGCATAAAGATCCTAGAG
Organism: Melanostoma mellinum; assembly: GCA_914767635.1. Taxonomy (NCBI): domain Eukaryota; kingdom Metazoa; phylum Arthropoda; class Insecta; order Diptera; family Syrphidae; genus Melanostoma; species Melanostoma mellinum. The sequence continues at coordinate 2,514,103 of OU612059.1, read as the reverse complement.
TTTACACGACTGGATATCTCCTAGATTTTGTAAAATACAGAATACAGGACCAGTTTTATTTTTATGTCTAGTTAAACACCTATAAGATATTTTAATATGGGACCGGTCAGAACCGGTATCATTCTAGTGGAAGACTTGATTGCCAGCGTGCTGACCATTTCAAAGACTACTGATTGGTTGATGTCCTAAATTGGTGATTCACTCAATGGTGGGGAGTATTGTTAGTGCATTTGATCGTCAGATTGGATGTGAGCAGGTCCAAAAATATGCCATTTATTTTCTATATATTTTCAGAACAAGCGACCCGCCCCGGCTTCGCACGGGTACAATGCTGATACTAAATACACTACAGAAAAACTGTGAACATTTAAATTTGGAGTAAAACAATTCCCCTTTCCCTATACCATGAGGATTTCCTGCTATCTTTGAAATATTCTTACACAACATTTTTACTTATCTATGGAAAATCCTTCAAGGCTTTCCAGTGAAGGTTGGCAGCTCTTGTACGCAGATGGGTCAAAAAATCAACACAACACTACATTCGCAGTTGTGACAAATGAAGGCGAAATACTACTTCAAAGATATTTGCCAGAAATAAATTCAATTTTTACCGCAGAAGCCGTCGCAATATTCGAGGCAGTTAAAAAATGTTACAACTCTAAAGGTAAATGGACAATATGTTATGACAGTCTTTCAGTCCTGAAAGCCGTGCTCAACCCCATGCATAGGTCGATTATTGTATCGAAAATAAGAGATATTCTTATTACAAAACCAACCAAACTCAAGCTTATGTCGACTCCTTCGCATGTTGGAATACTGGGAAACGAACTGGCGGACAAAGCGAACGAATGGCACGAAGCCCCAGTATTCAAATTTGACCAGTATTCTGAATGTGACCTTCGTAGGTTCATACAGAAAAAATTAAATGAAAGACACCTCACTGCTTGGAAAGAATGTCAACACCATTACACAAATAATATCAACCCCAATAAAACAAATCCAAAATTTCCGCCTAACATCTCCAAACCAATGGTAACAAACTTTGTTCGTCTTCGACTTGGTCATACCTTATTAACTCCCCAACATCTCAAAAAGGAACAACCACCTACTTGCAGTTGCCGAAACATCATTACCATTAATCACTTGTTTGGCCCATGCTATCTTTCATCAGGCTTAATAAAGGCACAATTCTCATTCAATAATATCTTAGATCTGTTAAAGGATACTTCTACTAAAAACATAGGCACTATTAATAAAATTTTACTTTTACTTTAAATTAAAATATAAAACTTCCTTTTTTTAATCAAAGAGCCGATAGTCTACGCTGCTTGTGCTCTTGTACAATATTTATTTATAATGTATTTCAATATGTTATCGATAACAAATAAATAAATAAATACTTTTTTTACCTCTCAATTTTTAAATCTGTAATATCTTCGAAAATATTCATTTAAATCACATGCTGTAAAGCGCAATTTTGATCTTCATGAAATGCACAATGTATCTACTGCATTTAATTGGATAAGGAATGATACTTTTTCGTTTAAAACAGCTTGGTAAATAACCCATATTTTTTTGTAGTATGTAAAAGATAAAAATGGTTGCTGTGGGTTATCCTTAGGAGATAAAAATATGCTGTCGCGGACATCTATCTTTTATCTTTTTAAGGTATACAATTCCGTAGTACATAAATTTGATCTTTCTCGTAAGGGGTAGCCAGCGATTACATTCGTAGAAAAGTATGTTTGTTACGACATCACATTACAAATCTTTAAATTTCTTGGCTTTTCTCTACTGCAATATGCTTGTATTATACATATAAACCTTCCTCTTGAATCACTCTATTCATTAAAAAAAACCGCATCAAAATCCGTTGCGTAGTTTTAAAAATCTAAGCATACATAGAGACATAGGGACAGAGAAAGCGACTTTGTTTTATACTATGTAGTGAAGTGATAGTGATTTACAATTTACTGAGTATCCCAAAGAGGAGTTTCTGTTTGTGGGCCGAGATTCAAATAGAAATTTTGGGGAGACCAACGAGAATTATCATATAGGTATTCTAAGTATGTGCTTATGAAATGGTTCATTGTGTACCATACTTATCAAACAAGACCCTAACCTTGTCACTTAAAGCAGTGGCGGTCAGAAAAGCAACTTGACTTCCTACTCGTAGTCAAATTTATGAACTCCCGGGTGAAAGACTGTTGGAAAACCTGAAGTGATACTGGATGAAACTGTCTTATAGCAAAACTGTGAATGAATATTTTTAGTTTTGAATACTTTTAGTTTTTTTAGAGATGAATTATTGGGGTATATTGCTCTATCTCCGTTGGGGTAAACGTTTTTATAGGAGTGGCTGTATCTTGTCCATTGGTTTTTTTATACTTACAGTTATCTCGGAGAAAGTTCGAAATATCACTTAGTATATAAAATCTAGCATTTACTTCCTTTTGAAAAATATTTTTAAGGAAGGTTTAAAGCAGTTATTAAAAAGATAACTTACGAACCGAACAAAAAAGTCCCTAACCATTTGGTCTACAAAAACAAATAAAAAACCGAATTTTTATCAAAGGATTTCCGTTTGAGCTCGTATAGTGCTTTTAACAATACAAAAAAGATTCAAAAATATTAATTCTGCAACAATTGCTAGAATTACAATTAGGCACAGGTAGGGGCAACACCTCTATAAAGATATCCCAGAGTCGGACTAATTCTATAGAGGTTCAATTCTTATTTTGAATTGCTGTGCAAAAATAATAAATAAAATACGACCAACTTCAAAACATGTTTTTCTTAACTTGTGAGCCCCTCAATACTACCAGCATTAAATTGGATAAGACACCATGACTTACCTTCTTCGCATTTTTTTTCTTTTTATTTTTTAAAGTACCAGTACGATTCTCTTTAATTACTGTTTTGGCTGATTCTACGCTAATAATATCGTCGTTTTGGGGGACTATCACAAGTTCTTCAGGGTCAGAATCAGAAGAGTCAATTTGAATTACTTCAGTTTTCCTTGAGAAACAATGTTTTGTCGTTTTTTCCAAGCTTTTGTAAAGAATTTCGTCGTCGTCTACAACCACCGGCTCTTCTTCGTCGTTATCTTCGCCAACGCTTTTGTGAAAACCTAGAAGCGTTTCTTCGCAATCCCAGCAAATGTTATCTGAAATTTCCCCGCTTTCTGCGATCTGGATACAAAAAAAAAAATATTTAAATTTCGATTTTTTTTTGTACCGCATTTAGGTCATACCCGAGAAGCCAAAATATTTTTTCTATTTTCACTGTCAACAGCTGCGGGTGGATATTTTAAATTACATCGCCCACGACAAATGCGGCAAAATGAGTTTTTCATGTTTTGTTTTTTAGGTGTTTTGATGAATTTACCGATAAAATAAGTTATTTTTATGAATTTTGATTATTGCAAGTGAAAATTAGAAAAGCGGCAGTGTTTTGATTCAAACGGTAGCATTATTCGGCGGGCGACGGTGATTGACAGCTGCTGTCAGCTCGGCGTCAAAAAACTGAAAAGCATGTTTGGGACTGTTTGAATTTTACCTCGTTTCCACTTAGAATCGGGTAATCGGATCGGATTATGATTCAGATTTCGATGCAGGTATCTACTTACCCACTGAATCGAGTAATATAGGTATACAACACACTATTTTGAATCGATCCAGCTACGAGAGCTGTATCGGATCGGGTAATCTTACTTCAATTCGATCTAGGTATACACTGGCACTAATTCGAATTGAAGTGTGATTCAATTCTAAGTGGAAACGAGGTATTTGTTATAAAAGTTTCATAAAGAACGCGTTCGAAAACTGAAGAGTTTTCGGATAATGGTAGAGTTACATGGATTTGCAGTTGTCTTAAATGCAGAAGAATACAAGATACAAAATCAATACTCGTCTGATAAAGAAGAAATACCCAAACGCAAATGAAGACATGCGCACTTTCTGCATACACAAGTTTGTTTTGCATAAAATATTTCAGTCCTGTTTTGGCTTTTGACAAATCTGCAAATATGTAAAGCCTTGCACAAACCAACGTGGTGAGTGCGTGCGATGCGATTGCGATAAGTCAAATCCCTATGTAATCTTATGGACGTTTGACTTAAGGCATAGGGATTTGACTTAAGGCTTGCCCAAACCAATGCGGTGAGATCGTGCGATGCGATTGCGTTAAGTCAAATCCCTATGCCTTAAGTCAAACGTCCATAAGATTACATAGGGATTTGACTTATCGCAATCGCATCGCAGGCACTCGCCGCATTGGTTTGGGCAAGCATTTATCGCAATCGCATCACACGCACTCACCGCATTGGTTTGCGCAAGGCTTAAATGCTTCAAAACTATTGTTTTGCTTTACCCCGAGCTTAGAAGAACAAAGAACAAGAGGGAAAACCATTTCCTCTCTTGCCCCGCAATTTCCATTTGTTTTCATTGTTGTTTTTGTAACACGAAATCCATCTGTGATACACGCATTAAGTGCGAAACTAACACCACTTTATTTTGGGATCCCGAAAACAGTTTCGGAGTCCGAAAATAAAGTGATGTTTGTGAAGTCAGTTCGAGGGCAGATGCCGTGGTGTGTATGTGCTTTTCCCTCTTCTTCTTTATTCTTTCTTTATTCCTCTAAGACCCCGAGGCTACTAGAATAATATAATACGTCATTTTTCACCTGAGTTTATTTTTTCTGGTTTTTAGGTCTGTTACTTCACTTCATTTGCGTGAATTGTCAAAATGTTGGTACTGTTCACAAAAACTTGTGCTAATTTCTAATGTACTCGTATTTTCGTTTGTGTTATTTTGAAAATAAAGGTTGTCCCAAATCAAAGAAAAACGATTTGGTCTGTGAGGTGCTTAAATATTAAAAAAAAATATTCATAGCCAATATTGCCTGGCAAATTGTAAGTCGACTGTCACTTTTATTATTATTAGTTTTAACCTGGAACGTTCTATTCGATTAATTAGCTTTCGACTGCTCTTTAACATACCTGTCTAAAAAGTTGTCTTTCACTGCGTGAACACAATGGGAGCCGCAGACGCAATACGCAGCCGGTGCTGAAAGAGCTGTCAAACTGTGTCGTACGTGTTTTTTTAAAACTGCACACAATGCAGCTGGACGTCGTACGTGTTTTTTGACATAAAGTCTGTATTGATGTCAGCTGACTGCATGAAATCTAATTTACGAGTATATCAAATTTGAGTTTGTGAAAATAAAATAAAAGCTAGAATGGAAAGAGAAAATGAAGAGATGGTTTTTTTGATGGGTGTAATCCAGATTTGTTATCTGGCTTTACAATATTTCAAAGAAAAAAAACGAAGATGGTGGGTACGACCATTGTACCAAAACAGAAAAACCGAAGGATATTATGAAACTAAAAATTCAATTCCTCAGATATGTTTTTCCACTCCTTGGCTTTCATTTTAACATTTTTATAATTTCTGTTACACAAATTCCATAACATCTCTCGGCTTCGCACTGCTTCAATAATTTTTTCCGACTCGTCCATCTTCTACCGCCTTTAAAACCAAAACAACTTTATTGAGTACGCACGTAAAAGTTAAAAGTTAGCCAACTCTTCCGTCTGCGGCTTGCGGCGCGTAGTGCGTTGCGTATGCATTGTGTTCACATCAATGGATTTGCTACTTTTTAATATTTTGACAGTTCTTGCGGCTCCGGCTCCGTTGCGTATGCGTATGCATTGTGTTCACGCAGTCAAACGTCAAAGTGACAAAGAGCAAAATATTAAATTTTTTCATCAAAAGTAAAGTTTATTGAAACAGTTGGCTATTTTATTATTTGATTTAAAACATTTTATACCCCGAATTGTTTTTACTTTTTTTCTGTGACTGAAAGGCAAACAATTTCCAATTGGTGTGCGTTGAAACAAATGTGCCCGTAGAAGAGAAAAACTTATTTAAAAACACATTGTAAGAAAAAAATCATGTCAGAAAGATCAAAAGGTGACACGTCGTCCTCATTGGCAGCACCACCAACATCGGCACGAGTTGTTAAGAATCCGTTACTGAGTGCCTCTGTGACTGGACTGACCTTTGACGATTTTCAAAACAAACTCGTCCTCTTACCTGCGGCTCCACCAATAGTACATCCTGTGCCGGTTGTCAGCAGTCGAGGTGAGTGAATTATGTACATTTATAAGTTGGTTGTTCTTATTTTCATAGCAGACACTTGTTGCTCTTCTTAAACAGTAAAAGAAACAAGAAAGAAAACAACAGTCGTTAAAAAAGAATACTTAAATTATAAATTTATTTGGCAAGACTTGTTCCCATTCACCCTTATTCTATTATACTTCATTCAAATGGCACTTAGAGAAACTAAGTTTATCGAACTTGAGAGTGCGACCTATAAGAAGGCAAGTCATGGGAAACTCTCCTCCTTCGGAGACACCAAACAATGAGAATAACAATCAATATTATCAATAAAATTAATAACAAAACACCCAGTACTATCGCGGCAATAGATGCTTCCGACAGAACTATGTCACGAACGTCGATATTATGAGTTTTTTGATTTCCTGCAATGTCATAAGCGATAAGAGTTACTTTTGGTTGGCAACAACTGGCAGAGTATGTAGTTCGAAGTGGTTGATTTGTTCCCACTGTGATTGTATTTCGATTTATCAATCCAGATGGTGTCGCCTGCAGCCGAAGCAATCCAGTTTCCCAATCTTGTGCGACGATGTCCATTGTCCAGTATTTTTCAGAGCATGATGCGATGTCTGTGCGAACATTGTCACATCTGCTTCCAAACTGCCATGAGATGCTTGGAGGTGTAGTATCCTGAAAGACAATTATGTATTTTATTAACCTGAAGTAACTTGAAACCAAGGTGTGTACCTCCGCATCGATGCTTGTTATAACTTTCAATTCAACGGACTGAGATGTCTGTCCAGAACCAAGACACATAAACTTGATGGTGTCTTTAGTGCCTTGGGGTGTTGTATTAGGAATGAGAACTGTTACTGTGACTGTAGCAGTTTGGCCAGATGGAAGAAAAATACTAGGATTACAAAAATCATGAAGTTATACCTTTTCTTTACATTTTTTTCTACTACCTTTGTGGCGATAAAGTCCTCAGAAAACGTTGCTCATCAGTCACCTGAATGTTATGGAATATCGGCTCCGTTCGTAGATTTGTTATCTCAAAATAAAGACTGGCCAGCATACCAGGGGCGACAAGTATCTGCGATTGAATTCCCATGTCGATTTTAGTGATTCCTTGCTTCAGCACACTGTTGGTTAAAATCGTTTGCTTTTCGTTTAGAATACTTGTTTTGTTTAGATCGTGCGATGAAATAATTGGGAATATTTCCGAATCGGGATCTGTTGTTTCTTCTGGAAAGCGAAGACTATCGTGTGTTGTAATAACATGTTCACGTCCACCCCGTGTGTATGGCAGTCCATTGATGTAGACAAAATTAAGACGTCTGATCATGTCATCTGTGAATGGGATTTGAATTCATTTCTAATTGAAATTCGAAATTCGAGTTTTCTTATATTGCTTGTAGCTACGAGTATGAAGGGAATAAACTAGTCTATTGTATGGTAGCTAGTCCACCACTCGGTGCTTCGCAGGCTTCATCATTGATTGTATTATCGTATATGTATTTTAGTTTGTAACTGAAATTTTCTGAAAGCGAATCTTGAGCAAAAAAAATTTTCACCATGTTGCTATTTTTGTTGTTCCCGTGGCGTGATGTCTGCTGTTAATTCAGAGGTTCGTGCTTCGAATCTCAGCGGAGGCTACAATGAATGGAATTGGCAAGTCCTCTGTTAGTAAAGTCATTGCCATGAAAAGCGCTTTCTCGATTAGCCGTTCGGAACCGACGATAATTGTAGGTCATCTGCATTCCCTCACAAGGCATGGTTGTGAGAAATGCACTTGGCTCTGGGACTCTTCGCTCTGTTGCGTCACCCTATTTATTTATTTATTTTATTTGTTAATTTTGTTTAAGCCATCAGCATAATTAGCAATGCATACAAGATTAGATATGACTGCAAATAACTAGGTTAGGTTAGGTGGAAGTGGCTGTCAGCCAATGAGTACATTGCCTGACACACTTAGGCCGCAAGGGCCCATTGTAATAACACAGAGATCAGCAAGTTCACCGGAAACCCGATGTAAGATTAATGAGTTGATCTCTTATTAATCTTCCATTACGGGACTAGCCGGTTAATCACCTACTAGTCGAACCACGCGGAACTTATAATATATTTCGAAAGACTTTTAGGATTTATGTAAGCTAAGTCGCTAGTATCACCGAAGAAGAGAGATGAGTTTTCCTCCTATGAAGTAGTGCAGGGCATGAGCAAAGAAGGTGTTGAACGGTTTCCTCCTCCTCTTCGTCCATGCAGCTGGAAAAATCATTGGAAAACACACCAAGTCATTTGACGTGTCTTCCTATTAGACAGTGTCCCGTAAGAACACCTATAGTAGAATCTAGATACAGGCGGTTCAGGGCTAAAAAACTCCTTGAGCGTTTTGAGTCTACACACGGCCAAACTTTTTTGGTTGCAAGGCAGTTGTTACTCTCAGTCCATCAAGTGTTTGTTATCCTTGAAGCGTCTTGTCTAAGAAGGAGTTTATATGCAGCGATAGGTACACCTATGTTGTTCCATTCTGAGCGTAGGGAAGTGGTCGTGCCCTTTTTGGCTAGTTCGTCTGCCATACAGTTGCCTGGTATGTCCCTGTGCCCTGGCACCCATGAAAGGTGAATGTTAAACTGATTTCACATCTCCCTCAGAGACATCTGACAATTTTGGACCGTGATGGATTTTGTAGAGACAGAGGCAAGAGATTTAAGGGCAGCTTGGCTGTCTGAGAAGATTCGAATATCCGTGGAGGATATGACGTTTTCTTTGAGCCAAGACAGCACCTCCTTAATCGCTAGAATTCCCGCTTGGAACACACTACAATGATCAGGTAGGCGGAAAAAAAGACTGAGGTTCAGTTTTTCTGAGTAGATTCCACTTTCCACACCTTCACTGGTTTTTGAACCATCGGTGTAAAAGTTTCCAAAAGAGTGACATTTTCCCAAGCTTCTCTTGAAAGTATGGTTACTTGGAAATTATTGTCAAACACCGACTTGGGGGTGGTGTAGTGCAAATAACTAACTTTACTCTTCAGTTTGTCATAAAACCTATCGCCACCCATGGGTCGAACCTTGTAAAGTTTTTTTTTTAAACAGACTATAGTAGTAATTGAGGTGCTATCACTAAAAAAAACTTTTACCATTTTCGTTAGTTCGAAATTGAAGTTATGAATTTCTGGGTTCAATAAACAATTCACCAAATGCGATACCCATGAAAAACATTTTTTCTAATGTTTCTGGAATTCGAACAACGAACCTCCAACGCAACAGCCAGACGTGCTAACCATTACGTAATAGCCACGGGTACAACGCGAAATTGAACATAAAATATTTTCTATCATCTTACTATTTTATTTATTTACTATTTTATTGATTGTTTTTCTTATTTTTACGGTGCCACGGAAATCGTGATGTGTAAGGGATCAAAGCTCTACTTCTTATCTGCTTCTCACTAGTGATCCGCCTGCGCTGTACGTTGCATTTGCTTCAGCAAGTGTAGGCAGGCCTCCCGGTTTAATCTTTTAAATAAATTCTGCACAGTTCAAGAAATAAAATAATCGCGTATAACGTTCTAAAATACTGAAAGCACAGATACCTTTCATTATCTAGCTTCTAATCACACATAGTAGGCTTTAAAAGCTCAAAACCCAGGAGTGATATATGTACATTGACTGCGCTATTTCTATTTTTGTTTCACTTTCGTTTTCTAAAATTGCGTATGCCTGGCTAACGGATGCTCTTATTGCTACTCCCAACTTAAAACAAAATGTTTGAATGTTCAAATTCCATAAAAAATAATGTTTTGAAAACATCAACCAGATGATTGCATTGACGTGCAGCTGATTTACGCCAATTAATCGGGTGAAAATGTTATCAACTGAATTCAACTTCTTATCAGTGTATTCTCAAATATCTGCCAAACTAAGCTTTTATTCTATTTTAGAGCAGTCTGTGTCTAGCTAGTCTTCCGTATACGAGTACATATTTTTTTTTTAGCAAGTCAATCCATTACTTACCCAGAAAAATATCGGCTTTCCGGTCGGCTCTCACGAAAACATTGTATTCCTCGTCCAAAAGCTCCGGCACTAGCTTCATCGTAAACTTGGTTGTTTTCTTTACTTTGGTCAGTGGTACAAAAGCATCGAGCTGGCCATCGTTTTGCGTCAGAAGGCGCGATTTGAATTTTACCAATTTTTTTAAATTAATTTCTACAAACGGAAAAAAGTGTAAACGGTACATAACTTATCCATGTACATGTATGACAGTATAACAGAAAATTACATCTCTTCTATATAAACAGCTGACATCCATTTGTCATGCGCAAAGATAAAAAAAAAAACAATAAACAACAACAAAACAAACAATTTATCAAACGTCAAAGCAAAAGTTGGCAAAACTTTCTTCTAAAATCATTACACCACAAAATTATAAAAAAAGAAGTCATTTAATCTATTCGCCCAAAAGCAATTCCGCGTTCAAAGTGAAATTTGAAAGTTCAATTCAATAATAATAAATGGTGCAAGATAATTTAATTGAAAAAAATATACTATCTACAAAGGAAATCTCAAGTTCCACTTTCTTCCCGTCGAGGAGTGAAACTTTTTGGTGCGAAAGAAATAAGGTTTGTCATTGGTTAATTTCTTTATTCAATTGATGATCCGTATATTTTGAAGAGTAAAAAAGTGTTAGCATTTATAAAACCTGCAAAAGGTCAGAAAATGTTTTCGGTATCTCTGTGGTTTTGGTCTGTTGCGCATGTTGGGAAAACAATTTAGAAAAAAAGCAGAACAAAAATTAGTCAAAACAACATTCGGCTAGGTTTTTGCTGCCGCTCTTTTATGTGTGTCATTATTTTGTACAAATTGGTGTAGGTAAGTTGCGGTCTTAAATAAATTAATAAATCATTCATGGTTGTGCTTGGCACAAAGTACACAATTGGACGTGACGTGGTGGTGTACTATATTAGTCACTGAGATCGTACATCATTCCAAGGCCAAGTGCAAGGTTCAATATAAAAACGTATGTTTGGAGCATGAGGTGGTGTTTTTTTTTAATCTTATTTTGGTTTTGGAGCGGTGTTTTATGCGACAGATAAATAAAAGCTAATGGGAGTCAGCATACACGGTTTATCTTTGGTTTTGAGTTTCAGGAAAATTCATTAGTTTCGCTCGCTTCGGAACGGAAACGTATTTTACATCAACAATTCTAAAATTTGATGCTCGTCTATGATCATAAGTGCGCATTGTTAACAATCGCAATCGTTGTTTGGGTTTGTATTTTTATGTGAGTAAGGGCGAAATGTTAAAAATTCTATGAACAAAAACTTAACAAACGTGTTCTGTTAAAAATCAAAAAAATGCTGTACTCAAGCAAATGCTGTCGTACCTACTAGACATAAACGTTCTCAAGAAATCCAATAGTAAATATTTTTACACCTCTTACAGCAATGTTATGCGTAGTACGTTACACCTGTCGTTGTAGATGATTATTGAAATCGGGTGTGTATTTAATATGCATATAGAGGGTGTTTTGCATAAAATGCAACAAAAGTTCAGGATAGATAGGTTGAATTGAGTCAAGAAAAAAATTGGGAGTATATTTCATGTTTCTTCCATCTTCCCTTGACCAAAAAGACATTTTTGTTAAAAAATTGACTTAAAGTGGAAAAGAAAAAATTAATATTTAAATCAACTTAAGCCACCACGCGATATTGTGTTTTTGAAAGCTGATTCATACTTTCTTTTTCACTCAACTATTGAAGTTGTTTTAGCGAATACAAATCGGGGCAAATATTTAGAAGTGGGGCTCCAGTCCCAATCGGTCCAAAAAAATTTTCTAACAATTCTGGATTATTTTATAGTATAAAAATAGATGTTTTGAAGTGGGGGAAGACACGGGGCCATGCGGAAAGCTGTTGCTTACAGAAAACAATTGCTATTTCCATATTTAGCATGAGCAGCTTAACCCTGCGGAAAAAGGGTTTAAATAATGAGCCCCGCGAAGCGGTCCATGCGGAAAGCTGTTGCATACGGAAATTAATTGCACATAAGCACTTGCCGGAAGAATTTTCATACTTTCACTACTCTATTTCTTAACATTTATTGAAAATTCAAAATGTCTTCCCCACTTCAAAACATCTATTTTTATACTATAAAATAATCCAGAATTGTTAGAAAATTTTTTTGGACCGATTGGGACTGGAGCCCCACTTCTAAATATTTACCCAAATCGGGTTTTCTTTTTACAAAAATTTATTTATTACTAGCTGTGCCCGCGACTTCGTCCGTGTGGAATAGTGACTTTCGGCAGCATTCTTAATTTTTTATGCTTCTTATTTTGCAAATAAGCCATATTCATGCGTTTTAGTAAACTATTGTTATACCTATTTTTTTATTTAAGTAAAATTTTTTCCATCTTTTGCGAAATAGAAAGGTTTTGTGAGATTGATACACGTGATTCTGCCACATAAAGTTACAATTTTTCTAAACGAACACCTGCAACTTAAAGCGTCTGAGCCTTATTTATAATGACCAATCAGTGGGAATTAAAGAAAAACGGGGAATCAAAACGTTTTGGATTTGTAATATTAGTAAGGATGTCCATCTTCGGGTTCTAGACTATCTCTGTACCAAAATTCATATAAATCGATTCAATAGTGTGGGCGGTAAATATAAACAAAGAAAAACAGACAAATAGAGTTAATTTCGGATTTATAATGTTACTAGAGTCTTCCATTCCCGTGGAAATATGAGGGCCGTTTCCGGAGGATGACTTAAAGTTTATATTACTCGGGAATAGTGTAGTATTCTAACGATGGACATTTTTTGAAATGGGAGCTGTATTTTCCAAGTTCCCGTTCCCATGGGAATACAGGTATAAAACATATTGCATAACATATACATATGTCCAATGTCCATCCTCAGGTTCTAAACTGTCTCTACCAAAATTCATATAAATAGGTTCAATAGTATGGGCGGTTAATGGTAACAAAGAGAAATAGACAGACAGATTTAACTTCGGACTTATAACATAGTAAAAACTCCCGTTCCCGTTGAAACATGGTGACTGTTCCCGTAAGGAATATATGGATGAGCAAAAGTTAATGTTGCTCGGGGATTATGGGGCATTCCAACGAAGGAAAAATTTTTGAAATCGGTGCTGTAGTGTCAAAGTTTCCGTATACGTTCCCGTGGGAATATAGAGATAAAATGTATAGCCTATGTCTTTCTTCAGGTTCTAGACTATCTTTGTACAAAATTCCATTTATATCAGTTCTGTTGTTTGGGCAGGAGACGGTAACATAGAAAGCCGGACAGACAGAGTGACTTTCACATTTATTATATTAGTTAGGATGACTCACTTATTAGTTTTGAGATATGTAATGAAAGGTACTTTTTCCACAAAATCTCTTTTTTTTGGTTATCTTCTGATTGGACTTTGTTTTCTGAGGACATTTTCTGTTTTCAATATTTTTTTTCTTTATTAGCACAATGTAAAAAACTGGGCTTTTTTTGGAATACCTTTTTAACAGAACTGATCTGTGTTCTGCTGTGTACCTCTTGAAATTATTTTAACTTTGCATTTCAATGACAAAACTAATAACATTTCCAAGTTTGCAGAAAATCTGGCAACGCTAGATTGAGAGATTTTCAACTGAAACGACTGCAATTGGTTCTCTTTGAGAGATTTCTTAAACATGCGGTGTAGCCACGGTTGCCACTTGCCAAAAAAATATGTGTCCAAAAAATAAAATAAAAATGACCAAACGTAGCTTGAAATGACCAAAACTATTATTGATTCCGATGAAGAAAGAAGGGAAGAAAACCAATTTCTTAAACGGAAAAAGCAGCTTGAGGCGCTTGTTTAAGGAAATACTGAAATTTTTTGAAAGTATGAGCTTCAAAGTTTGCACCAAAAGTTAAAAATCGTGCCAGGGTGGAAAACTAATAACCAAGCCCGTAAAGACCACCAAGCAAACATAGCTGTAGAACCGTATTGACCTCTGAAGATCTTGAAGAGCTAATTATGCAGACTCAACTTAAACGATTAGAAGAATGCCATACTCTATAGATCAGAAGAGTTGCAAACTCGTATGTAAGCTTAAATCAAATAAAACGGTTTCGACGCCGAAATTTTCAAGGAAGATAGTGATTATAGCTTAAAAGGAGAGTGCACCAGCTGCATAGTTTGTCTTGTCTTTGCGATGTCTTGTCTTTTTGAGTGTCTGAAAACCCCCAACGTCAACGAATTCGTACAGCACACGGGAGATCTTGGAAAAAGCATGCGTACAACAGTATTGGCAGAAACAAGCTGTGCAACATTATGTTTAGTTCCCAAAAAATCTTGGTTTTCAGTTCGTAAGACAGATTGAATCACGAAGTCACCACACAAGCCGGTCATTTGAAGAAAAGCACGTGTCATTTGATTTCAGTGTTTGCTTCCTGAATTCTCCTCGGCAAAATTCTAGTTTTACTTCAGGGCGAGCGCAGAACTCAAAAAATACCTAGCTTGGTATTAAGGGTAAGGGTTTTTCAAGAGAGCTCATTGCCTACCTCAGAGCAATCGTTGGTCTTGAACGAACGAACTTATTGATGCACTTTTTACATAATTCGATAAAAAAACTGCCTTACTTATACATTTCAATTTTAAGGACCTATAAACTAAAGTGTTTCTCTTATTTCATTCCGTTGAAAAAATGACCAAATGGAATGAAAAGTGACCATGTGACCAAGTGAAGCTACAGAAAAGTAGTTGGTTCTCTCTAAGATATTTTATCAAATATGCGTTGTAACAGCACCTACACCAACTATATATAGACACGTCAGCGTCGCTATCTGAGAATATTTTCTTACAAAAATGCGTTGTAACACCACATACACCAACTACACCGTGAGTGCATATAGACACGTCCGAGAATGGAAATATCTAGGTTATTTTTTAAAAATGTACATATGAGGTTATCAAAGAAACCAGGTTCAGTCCTGGGGCTGCATTCTGTAACGTCTTAGACGACTATTGTCGGAATTTTAAGTTTACGACCCTGAACAAGTTGCCAAAATTTGTAGGACGATAGTAAAATAGCTTTCCACGAACCACTGAAAGCAAGATTATATGAAACAATCTTTTGACGATGCCCGATAGACGATTGAACGATAATGGTCTGAAAAGCTACGGAATCTGGACGCTGGCCAAAGTTCAACGACCGAATCTTATAATAGTCTGTATGGTACGCTCGGGAACGTGTGTCTTTCATATCTAGTAACTGATAATATTAGACGGCTCAGTTTAATTTTGGTATGTGCATAATACGTAGAGTGCGATTGCTTTTAGCAATAATCTGCTTAGGTCATTAGCTATTTGTGAAGCGACTTGAGTGAGGTGTGGTTGTTCGTTTGTTTATTGTACATGATGCAGTTGAGTAACTTATTTCTTACCTCAAAAAAGGATTTGTGTTCTAATAGACCAATCAAAATATCTATGAGGATGAGGACTAAAAACGATGAAATATTGAAAAATTTATAAATTAAGGAATTTAATGAATGTTAGCTCGAAAGATTAAATAACTTATTTTACTGTTGAATCTGAATATAATAACAAAAGTATAATTTAAAATTTGGGTTTGCGACTTATGCGTCAATACTGTTGCATCAAATAATAATTTTGAAATCAGAAATTAGTTCTGCTTGTCAGTTTATAAAAAATGTTTGAGTCATGCAACTCGTGTCTCAGTCTATTGTATCGTCCAGATTTGATTTGTTAAAAAACGAGTTGTAATTAATTTTTTCTCTTGCGAGGAATCAGCAAGTTCTCGAGAGCAATGAAAAATGATTTCTCAGTGCTATCAGGGCAAATAGAAAGATATGGTTTGATGTACTGACAGCTCAGAAACGAACACTACAACAGTTCAGCATTTTCAACGAATCACCTAGATCTAGAACATACTTTTCAGTAAATTTTGGTAATCGTTCGCCTATATTCCAAACCGAAATATTTACCAAGATAAGATCCCAACTAGTACGGAAGAACTGGCAAGAAATAACTCTGTTATCCTCCATTGGATTCCAGTTTCCTCAAGGCGATTCCTATAAACAATTCGTCGGTCCTGACTCATTGTGTGTTATAACCAAAAACCACTTCAAATGCACAGCCAAAAACATCCTACCTACCGGAAGAATTCAACAAAGCTTGACGTAACTCTTGTGGGTGAACCTGTTCAAAACCTTTATGTCTGAATAATCTTATATACCAGTGCAAACATTTTAATTTCGATAGACTCGTTGCATTGGAAGGTGTCACTAATTTGTATACCCATCATAAAGGCTATGGATTTCATATAAGAAAACCAACAAATAAGTCGAACTTTGGCATTACGGTGGAAGTGAAGGACTTTGAAAATTCAGGGGATAAAATGTCACTTTCTGACGTTAAAATTTGTCATTGCAGGAGATAATAGAATGGGAAACAATCTATACCGAACCCGTAATTTTAGCAAAAAACTAAAAAAGCATACCCTCTTTGCAATTGAAGTTCTTACTTGGATTTTGGACTTTATACTTTAGCAATTGAGAGATACCAAATGTTATGCGAATATGTAGTCTTTGTTTTAAACAGAACTTGCCATCCTGATCTGGCAAGTTTAATTTACGATTTTTTACGACTTAGATCCTGTCTGTTGTTCTGGTGTTACAATAGTTTTGGCGTTGGAATAAACCTGGGGTAGTAGGGAATCAATTCTTTAGCGGTTATTGCGACTTGCGAGCAAATGACAAGACCTTCAAATGAGAAAATTGTCAATCTATCCATTCCTCTCAGTAGAAAAGCAATTCAACTCAAACTATTGAACTATCCACCTTTAAAATCCTGAAATATTTATATTTGTTTATTTAGGCTGAAAGAGAGAACGTTAGATGTTATTATAAAAGCCAGGACTTTGGACGATTTGGTCGTAAGAAAAAAGAAAGTAAATGGAAATAAATAAGAACAACGCATACATAAGTGTTAGTGCACTTACTTTAATTTTGCCAGCCAAGTTGTTTTTTTAAGACTCACCCAGTTGTATGGTTTCAATTACTGTTAGTATATTCCCCAGTGCGTTACATTTTTGCAGAATAGAAAACGAAAAGACAAACACAATAGGTACTGGTACATTTATATATTTACAACAGAAAACTTACCCAATGATGGACGAACAAACTACAAGTTGTTATTTAAAAAATACGCACACAAACAAGTTGGTCTATAATATTTTGCTGAAACAATACCCCATTTCAGCGTACTTTATTATTAAAATTATTATTAATTGGTTTGTACTACGGTTAATTATTCGATAAGTATTTAAAAAAAAAAAAAAAACAGTACATAGCTATACAAAAATTAAAGGACAAAACTGGATAGTTGGTTTTTACTCGTTCTCTGGGTCGATTGGTTTGAGATTGCTATTGCTAAGTATTAAATTACATTTTTACAAATATTAAGTGCATATATAGTAGAAATAATAAATAAGATATTAATAAAAATTGTTCTCTTAAAACTAAACATTCATTAAAAAAGAGTTATTAGTGTTTGCTGGTAGAAAAGAAATTAAAACATTGAACAGAATTTACAGACTGTGGTTTGTGTTGTGGTTGGTTCATTTGTGTTAATGTGTGTTGTTGTGTAATTTGAAGCAAGGAAATATTTTTGTAAAAGGGAAACCCATGTTTGTTTTTGTAATTTAAAAGGAGATCAAAAATGATTCTGTTTAAGAATTAGTTTTTTTTTTTTGTTGTTTTACCGAATAGAATTGATTTTTGTATTTTAAGGAAACTAACCACCACGCGGAGTTTCCAATGTTGCTGTTCGCATTAGAGAATCGATTTTCACATGCAAACTAGACAGAGTCGTGTCCACTGGTATATCGATTTCTTGTGACCCCAGATATGTATCGGCGATCAATGTAAGCTGAAATAAAAAAAAAAAGAAAAGAAATGTATTATAGTGCGGACTATGGCAAAGTCCTGCAATGAATTATTACAAAACACTCTCTGTCAAGTGTCTCGTATTACATCTTATTGCACTACATAATATGATCCAATTACGTTGTACTGTCCATCAGTGGTTTTACGCTTGGAAGAATCACAGACTACACAGAAATACCAACTACATACCTACTTTGGATTACAACATTGAGTGAATGTTGCCCGAGAGAGAGAAAAGTAAAAGTATGTTGCTTTCAATTCTAAGTGATTCGTGTAATATAAATAATGAAATAAAAATTCCTCTTGAGCGGAGTATACATAGCTAATATACGAGTATGTTGCAATTGCAACTGAATACAGCTTGAGAAGAATGATACTAGGAGTTCCAAATACTCTTTTCCTGATTTGATGCCTTAGGAAAGAGTGAGGTGTTTTTTTTTTTTTAAATTATACGACGTGAGATGAAGGAGTATTGACCATACCCTTAAGCTTTACTTTATCCAAAAACTGGGAAGTAAATATACATGCCATTAATCGTTAGTTAAATACTACAGCGCAGGGTGTTCCTCAAAGATCTGATACTTTCCTTACAACAGATTCCTTGTGGGTACGCGATTGACATTTCTATTTCTTTTAAGTGAATATGCTTCTTATTAAAAGTTTTAATTTTTGGCAAACAAACAAAACGGTATGTAGTTTTATTTCGAATTGATTTACTTACTGTGTTCCCTTCAATCTCCTGGTATGTTTCATTACCAACTACATGAAGTATCTCACCACCGGACCTTATGGCCACTTCTCCCAAAATTCCTCCAACTGCTTCTTGTGTCTCGTTTTCAGTTTCCAATCGTTCCCCGTACCACACCAAGTACAACTGAAAAGTAATAATTTCGTAACACCATTTTACCCAAAGTTTATACAAAAAAAAAAAAAAAAAAAAATTACCCTTATGCGCTTTTTGAGCAGTGTTATCGCTGCATCTTGAACTAAGTCGGTATGAGCTGGTATTGAAGCTGTTGTTATGAAAACAGCACTATCGTATGGCACAAGTTCTGACGCATGGACTACTCCTATAAATGCATTTCCACCAGAGCTCTCCTTAATGCTGTTTAGTCCGGCCAGAAATTGACGTGTGTTATTGAAGCTGTAGGCTGTAGGACTTCCTGAAACATAAAGAACCAAAAACAATCTTTAGTCTCTAAAAATTTATCGCTCACTTTAAGATTTTCATTTATGTTGGTATCTTTTGCTTGTTTTGTAAAGCGGTAATACATGAACTTCCAATTGAAAGCTTTGTCTTAATTGGTAATAAGTTGTGCTTGATTTTTAATTTATTCATTTTTGTATTTTTTTACAATTTTGATGATGTGAAAGAGTACGTAAAAAATGTTTTGTATCAAGGATATCACGGAATTCATTAAGATTCAAAGTCTATTTATGTATGTTTGTATGAAAAAAAAAGAAAATAAAAAAACGAAACAAGACGAATAACTTTGGTGCTCAATTTGCAATGCAAATATGGAATTTTAATGTGTCAAAACTAAGTTAAGAACTTAGTTCTAACCTGTTATGTGAGTTTAAAATTGAATTTGTTTTTTTTTTTTTACAAAACCAGCTACGTTCAATGTCAAAACATACATTTTTCTTAAGATGCTTTTTTTCTCAAAGGTCGATTGTTTTACAAAGCGGGTAAGCTGAACTGTGTTGTATTTTATACGAGTGCGACATTTCAAAATTAATAGGATGGCGCAACAGAGCGAGGAGCCCCTGGGCCTAGCGCATTTCTCACAACCATGCCTTGTGAGGGAATGGAGGGGACCTACAATTTTCTGCCAGTTCCGAACGGCTTATTGAGAAAGCGCTTTTCATGGCAGTGAATTTAGTAACGGAGGTTAGGTTAGGTTACAATGGCTGTCAGGAATACACCCGACACACTTAGACCAATACTAGGTCTATTGTGATACCATAGACGGAGGACTTGCAAACGCTTCGTAACAAGCAATCAACTGCGTTATCGCGATAATTCCAACGCCATCTGTTGCATAAAATTATGCAATTTAATGAAAAAATGTTCGGTTAGTTACTATGCCATCGTGGACGCGACAGCAATATTCTTTCGCTGTGGATTGATATTTCGAAAACGGGGAGAGTGCAATCGCTACGGAGCGCGCTTTCAACAAAAAGTTTAATTTAAAACGTCACGAAAACCCCCCGAGACGTCATTCTATCGATAGATGGGTGAAAAACTTCCGCGAATCGAGTAATGTCATTAACCGTCCCCGAATTGGCCGTCCGCGTACATCAAGGACGCCTCAAACAATAAAAACTGTCAACGACGCCTTGAGGAAAAGTCGTCGTCGGTCTGTGCCAGTTTTTTCCCCCGCTCTCCGCTTGAGACATATTCGCCTTCGTAATACTTTGCTTCAACAAGACGGAGCGACTTCACAATTATTACTACTGACATTTTGACCTTGTTGAGAAAAAAACGGTAACCGCTTGATTTTGCGCAATTATGACTTCGTTTGGCCGCCTCGTAGCCCGAATCTGGGGTTTCTTGAAGAGCAGGGTGTATGAAGGCAAGCCTCCAGACACCGAAGCATTAAAATAAGCTATCCGAACTGAAATTGCATGTTTTATATGTTGTTGTTTTATATAAAAAGTAATTTTTTTATTAAATGGCATACTTTTAGCTTTAATTTCATTTCATTCATTCATTTTAGCCCTCATCGTTTTTTCTTACGAAGCGTTTGAAATTGTTAATGACCTTTTGGCCCACCCTGTATTCGAAAAAGAAAATACTTTTTGACCGAATTTTAAATGGGTTTCCCGTGTTTGAACCTCCTTAGTTAACCATTCAATTGACCTACGTGCAAAAAAAATAAATTTCGAACATGGAACGACATAAAGCAAAGTAACCCCTGTTTTCCAAAATCACTTTCACTTAGAAAAGTCGAAAAGCAATTTCGTTGTTAGTTTCAAGTTTACTGTTTGTATTTAACGCTAGTTGGCCACAGCCAAGCTGTATCTACTCTTTGAGTTGAAAAAGTATTTGGTTCCAAATATTCGTGTTACACGAACCAACACGAACAACACCATGAGGCTTTGAACTGAAGCAACTGCAATAAACTTGTTTTAGATTGGACCATATGAAACCCCACGAGTCTTTTCACCATAAATTTCGTGTTAAACGAAACAACACAAGTCGTTCTATGTGTTTTTTTCCCGCAAATGACTAGATTGAGGTCTTGTTACACAACCCAACTTGACCCACACCATGGGCGTGTACACTTCAGCTCTTGAAGAATGTTCGAGGAGTGTTGGCGTAGTAATTTTTTAAGAGACATGTGATTTGTCTTTGATGACCTTACCAACAGCATTTCCCATTTCTGTTGAGTATTAGTAAAAGCTATCGAACAATTTCAAAACGTTCTGTAATAAAATGAATAGGAAGGAAACATGCTAGACTAACGGTAATAGAACCAAACGATAGAGAAAAAGGTGTAATAAAAATCTGAACACGGCTTTTCTCACTTAATCTCTTTTTACATGACACTGGAGGTTATAAATATACTTCTTAAGCAAATCATATGAAAATGCATGTGAAGATTTTTGGCCACATAACTCGAGTTATTTATTTCATTGCCGTTTAAACGAAAAATAAAGAAAAAAAACCAAACCCCATTAAGGAGACAAGAACTGTCGCTCAACATGGTCAAAGTCGTTTGGTTATGAACGCTGAAACTGTTTTTATGTTTGAATAATAAGTTGGCGCAATATCATCACATATAGTGTGTGACTGTGGGTTATTTGGCACGCTCTGAAACTCATAGAAACACAGGCAGAAGTTAAAAAAGCTCAAGTTACCATGGTTAGCCGGCGACACATGGAGCGAACGAGAATTGGAGACCAAGTGAATTATTGCACTTGATCCAAATGATGGATGCAAATGCCAGGCACATCTCCATCATTAGGCTTCGTTGTAAACATATTTTTTTTTTGTTAACACGACAACTGTCCTTCGATTGAGAATTTATACACAAACTAGTTTCTAATTGACCTCAATTGACTTACTGAAAACCAAGAAAATCTGAAAATAATTCATAATCTTGTGGCGGTTTTGTTAAAATATGTGTATGTGTGTGTATAGTATTTCGTTTTCTTACCTGAAGCATTCAGCGCGACCAAAACAATCTTAATGGCAAAATTTGATCTAAGCGCCTCACGCCAAAGTGCCTTCGTCTTCTCGAGGGACTCTGGCGATGGATCGACAATCACCGCCAATGGCATTCTGATGTAAGCGTCTTCTATGTAGTTGCGTAATTGTTCGTGTGGCAGAAGCTTTCTACGTGCTATGTGAATCTGTTTGCCCTGCTTCGCCCGATTCGTTGTTGTTGCACCACCCGCCGTTGATTGTGTTGTTAATGGCATTGGAGACGATGTTGTTGTTATGATTGGAGCATTAAGTGTTGTTGTACCGAGTAGGCTGGATGGAAAAAGTTCTTCGATGCTCTCTGGTGCATCTTCATAATATTCCTCCTCCACACTACTATTCGAATTTTCCAACTGCTGGTGTTGGATGTCATGCAAGTCATTTTCGTCTGTGTAGAGGACATTGGATTTCATAGCAAGGGGGATAGATTCGTTTCTCTGTGTTAGTTCCATGGGGTCCGTTTCCATGTAACTTGATTCTGGTTCTGCTTCTTCGGCACTGGTAGACGTACTGTCGTCTGTAGAATGTAGATCATACGACTTTTGCCTGCGTACATACTCGGGCACCATTGTGGTGCGAGATATTTTGATAGTCTGATCATCCCTGGCATCAGCCATCATTATGTCTGTGGTGTCCTCTTGAGAATCATAATAAACAGTATGGCCAGTGTCTATATTTTTATTGTTGTGTATTTCCTCTTCTTCATCCTCGACTTCTTGCTGTAATTGCGCTGGGTCGTAGATTTCATGGTCATCGGGTGCATCACCTGTATAAAGTTGGCCATTCTCTGAGGAGTCGTAATCGGCACTACTTCCTGCACTGGTTATCAGGAAAGCAAAGAGTGCAATTTTTACAGTTAAACAACTATAACTTTTATGAACCATGTTGTGTTTTTAGTTTTCTAAAGAGGTTTTGTTTTGTTTTTAATCAAAGGTTTTGTTTTTAAAAAAATGTTTGAATGGGAAGTGTGACATTTACAGTGTATATCGTCACGTTGACATTATCAGGCGATTTTTCTGCAATGACACAAAAAGGAGACTTAATTAAATTATGAAAAAAAGAAAATGAAAATCAAAAGGTCATAAAAATTCACGAGTCACAATGTTTCAATTACATTATAAGTTCACTCTCAATACCTAAATTATGAAGTGTTTCTGAGCAGATCACAGACTTGTAAAGCTCTGCTTGGGAGCAACCCGCTTATGCGTATCCCACTATGTATTCAAGTGTTTTGCTTTAATTTTGAGTGCCAAACGAACCTAAACCTAAGAAATACATGAAGGTAGATCTAGCGGAAATGAACCATTTTAGAAACATTGCTTTGAGAACCATTCTGGGGCAACAGCCAAATTTCTTTCTTTCTTCATAGCGTAAACAATGAACGAACTTCTGAAAGATCCTCGGAGGAGGTTATTCTTTGTATAGATGCCATTGCTATCATAGTAATGCATCTAAATACTTTAAAAGAACTTCTCGAACATTTTCTTAACAAGGTTGGCTAGACAGTGGTAATCTATGTATAAATCCAAGCAAACTGAACTGTCCTGGGAAGTATATAACACCACATATGGAGATCGAAACATCTCATTGATAGTTGACTTAGCTATTTCCGATGAGACGAAATAAAAGTGTTTTTTTCTTACACGTGTGGTTTTCAATTTGACAATACTTTTATCGGAATTGGTCTCTTTGACAGCTGTCACTTGATTTATGCTCAGCTTGGTATGCCATTTCATCGTGGAAGAATTGAAGTCACACGACCAATGAGCACTGAGTACGTTTGGCAAATTGTCTCGCAACGAGATTGCCAAATTCTTTGTCATATTTTTTTGAGTTATAAAAAAATACAATTTATTCAGTCTATCTCTATACAATCAGTTAAGTCAAAAGTCTTACGAGCTAAGAAAGAGTGAAATTAAAAGCTCCCTATTGCTCTTCCAACCTCGCTATCGCTATCCCAACAGAGGCAAAAATGTTTTTCTACGGCTATCACTTTTCGCGAGTAATTGGCAAGCCCTCTGATGGTAAATTTATTGCCATGAAAAGATCTTTTTCGATAAGCAGTTCGGAACCGGCAGAAAATTGTTGGTTTCTTCCATTCGCTCACAAGGCATGGTTGTAAGAAATGCTCTAGACCCCAGGGCTTCCTGCTCTGTTGCGCCCATCTGCACATGTAAGAAGGTGAGGGAATGAGATAGAATAGATTACACATTTTTTTATGTTTGATCTACTCTTTGTGCGATGCTTCGTAGCGTCGGCGTGGTCACTGTAGTCTATTAGTGAACGAATTAATAAAACTATAATTTTCTCTGTCAAACTATCACGTAACCTCCTTTTAGATGATCAGTTGTCAGTTCAGTTACCAGTTCAGTAAGCTTTCATTTTTCTTGTGAGCAACCGAAAGTCTGGTGAACTAATAACTCAATAGCCCCTTTAGACGGTCAGTTCTCAGTTAAATTTTCAGTTTAGTTAAAAAAGTTTGTATAAATAAACGTGAGTTCGATGTTCAGTTGAGCTTTTCTTTTATTAGTGATCAAAATCAGAAAGAAAACTGAGAACTGAACTGAAAACTTATAAATCAGTTTCAGTTTCAGTTAAGTTTCAGTTAAACGATTCAGGTTTTAGTACTAAAAGTTCTTTTAGAATTTAGACAATCATTTCAGTTTTCATTTCAGTTGAGCCTTCAGTTGATCTGATGTCTAAACGCTTAAAAATGAACTCATAACTGAACTGAAAACGGAACTGAAAAGTGATGAAAATCCCACCAGTTTTCTGTTCAGTTCTCAGTTTTCTTTCTGATTTTGTTTTTTTCTCAAATAAACATCGAACTGAACTGACGTCTATTTTCACACTGAACTGAAAACTGATAGCTGAACTAAGAACTGACCGTTTAAAAGGACCTTTAAGCATAAGTTTAACTGAAAGCTTAATTGGTACCTCAACTGCAACTGAAACTAATTATTTCAACTACAAAACTCATGAAACTAAAACTGAAATAACTGTCTAAAAGGGCTTATAAAAAAAAGATATCAAATAGACTGCGTTTAGTAGATTTGCTTGCTGCATATTACAAAGCCTTAGCATAAAGCAAGTTGTATTATTGAAGTGTGATTTGAAACGCAAAAGCGACACACGAAAAAGGAAACAAAAATATACATAAATAGTATTCAGTGTGCGAGAGATTGAGATAGTGTACAAGTGTTTCCTATAAATTTCTCTTTGTTCGGGCTTTCGTAGTCGCCTGGTCTGATTTAAAGTTTCACTTCTACCGTGTCTGAATTCCGTTCACACACTTTTGTCGTTCTAAACCTTTAAAATTTTACCAAATCTCATTTCAACGGAGATGGTAAAGTCAAAATTCCCATTCATCTTTTTCTTTTAGATGGAAAACTTTTTGTTTGGTTCACTCGCCGTAGAAAGCAGAATTTTTTCCCTCAGACAATGCTTCAACTAAACTCTGAAAATATTGAATGGTGTCAAAACTGTAAATACTTAGGTATCACTTTTGATAAAAGACTAACGTTCGAAAAACATATTTCAAAAACAATAAATAAAGTAGATATTGTACTCAAAATACTGTACCCTTTTATTAATCGCAAATCAAGGCTTAGTATGCATAACAAAATAATAATATTTAAAACAATTTTTCAACCAATCCTTACTTATGGTGCACCAGTCTGGAAAGACTGTGCTGAGACCCATCTAAAAAAATTACAAGTAAAACAAAATAAAATATTGAAGTTAATGCTTAACCTTCCGTGGCATTTTTCAACAGCAAGGCTTCACGATAAAGCAAATGTTCAACCTATAAAATCCCTTTTAAACAAACTTGAAGGAAACTTTATTACAAAATGTTCGTATTCGGACAATGACTTAATTCTAAGTCTAATAAACTAGCTTTTCTATTATTCGCGAGATTTGGGTTTATGTGCAATTTTTAGTTATTTAAGTGTCATATAAGGGTTTTTCCTAGTAGCTTTTCCCTTGAATTCGAAATTGTATTTGGCAATATACTTTTTATTATATCTATAAATTTATTAAAGTTGTAAAGAATTATTTTTCTGTAACTCTTAAGAAACCAAAACTAATTATAAAAATTGTAAAGAAATATTATACTACTAATAAAATGAAATGAAATGAAAAAATGAAAACTTTTTGTGTATGTATGTATGTACTTAAAAACAGAAATTGCATGAAATTGAAAGTGCATTGACATCTCTTTACTGTACGTTAAATGTTTGTACGAAAACGAAAAAGCTGAGGTGCAAACCATAAAATGTTTTTTGGCAACATAAGACTAAAAATATAAAAATATTTAAGAAGTGTTTTTTGATATCATTTCCAATCTACATTCAACTGGTTACTTTTATCAATTCTTCATAGCTGTGTTGCTTGCTGAGAAGTCAGCATTGGCATTCCACTCCATTATCACACGCCTTCCTCTTGCAAATTTTATTCCTGGCTGAAAAATCTCTCACAATAATTTACAATGACTTCAACATAACATAAAACTTTGCACTTCCCTCTCTAAACTAATTTAAATATGGAAAACAAATATAAACTCAATGCCCTGCAAGAAGCGAGACTTGTTGATTTAATTCTTATGTAATCAGACCATAATGTGAAACTAATGACACTAAATCAAGATTTTCCCATAGGTATGTTTTCTCAGTCTATGCGCCATTGCGCCATTGCACCACTTCTCATTTGAATTTGTCGATAGTTTGTGGTGTTGTTGTGCAGAATACTTTATCTGGGAGATACAATTAAATATACTACATATATGATTTACGGAACGCGGACGGTTAAAGAATTTATATTTTAATTCCGCACCGCACATGGTCAAGCAATGCATAAATAAGTAACTTGAAAGGTCTCAGCTCCAGCTGCTGTTCATAGTATATTTTTAAATCATTTGGCCTTGACTGAGAGTAACCGTTAAACGTGTATGAGAGGTAGATTGTTTATTATTGTACTGAAAGTTTTGGCACTATACGAAGTCCAAGTGTGCCATCACCAGATTGCGGCACGCCTATAAACTATATTTTCACTAACCAAAATGGAAGATTCATCTTTGTTGTTAAGTCTCGAAGCTGTATTGATGCTGTTGCTTTATTTGCATGCACACAGCGCCGGCTTATTTATTTTTTCTTTCCATTTATAAACACCATAGGTGGAACTGATTTGTCAAGGTCAATACTCGATTATGTTAGGCGCTTCATGCTTTGATATTTGATTAACTGTTTCATCGAATAGATTGGAATAGCTCACTTGTTTGATTGACTTATGAAATATCCTCCTCCTCCTTCGTGTTTCTTTTCATTAAATACAAATAAAACTAATGAATATTTAATTGATCGAACTGGTATGGTAGGACAAACAAGTAGCAGTGGGTTAACAACCAAGTGGGTTTTTCATCCGATGGCGATACGTTATAATGCGTATTTAGTGATCTCTTCTAGTGTAGCCAGAAGTAACAGGAAAACAGTGTCCAATGTGGCCTACAACTTGTCATGGTTTTCTAATTTTTATAAATTTCGACCTCAATGTGATATTGCCAGTCTCGCGCTGTTTGTTTACCCGCGAGGCGTTTCTGGCTTAATTAATTGCAAAAGAAACAACAAGAGGCTTGTCACCTTTAATATGTTTTATCATTATGTGTGGAGTGGTGGAGTGTGGCGTATCTGATATTTAATTACCACATTGGCAGTGTTTGTTGAATAAAAGTTGACTGTTTCTTTCTTCTAGTTTTGTTGTTAAACTCTGAAGCTAATTGAATTGATTTATCTTGTTTAATCTGCAATTATTATGAGTTTGCTTTTTTGTGTTTTCTGGTTTTGGTTTCTGTTTTGGGTTTTGTTTCGAGCAGGCCTATGGTCATTGATGGTTATGTAATTTTATTCATTTTGCGTAATCCCTTTAGGGTGTCTGTATTATGTAAGTTTTGGATTATGCATGCTGACTGAATTTTTAAATATCGAGGGAATCGGTGTGATTGTTTAAAAGAAAAATCATTAAGAGATTTGAGAACTAGATGGAGATAAAAAGGTGTGTTGACCTTTCGTTTAGAATCAATTTTTTTGATTGGTGTTTTGGGCAAATGGGGTGTTTGATGACATTGGATTTCAAAAATGAATCTTATTTAATTTTGTTTCACATTTCTCCTTTTCTCCTGCATCTGTTGTAGGTCAACAGACTGTTTCGTAATAATGGACTTCTCATTTCAAGTATAAAAAAAAAAAACATTTGTGCTTTGATGGGACAGTACTTCTTTCGGCAATGTTAATCTCAGAAGACTTCGTGATACGCGTACGCTATACCCTCGGAAAAGAATTTTGAAATTTTGCTGAGATCTGAACTTCTACCTCACAAGGTAATAGTTCGATGCTCTGACCAATTACTCCAAGAGTACAACATTGTTAGGAATTGTAAATACGGTCACACGGCTGTCGTTATTCACACAATTTATGCATTGTTTTTCCAAAGTATAAAATGATATATTGAAAACATACAGTATTCGCAATCCGCTAAACATATTATATGTTAAAGGAGCCCGCGCATAGCCCTGAACTCCCATGTTACTCCACTGGCTGTGGCAAAGAAGCTGCCTAGTTCGCGTCTAACCTAAGTGCTTCTGGTAGGGATGTAGGATCCTCGTTAGTTATGGTTCCATTGTCAGCAAAGAAAATTTTAGTGTTCTGTACTTTATCTTCCATCATGTAAATGAATATATTAAAGAGCAGAGGTCTCAAGACGCTCCCTTGATGTACACCTACTATAACTTGGAAGGCATCCAGCTGGACATTTTACTTTCTTCACTGCTCCTTTATACATATCGTTGCTCATACTAACCCCCAGGTGTCTGAAACAGAAACTTGTCATTGTCATATTAAATCACCCGATTGTCGATCGAGCGCTGTTTTGAAGTCAACCAGTACAGAGAAACTACGATGTTTCTCCATTAGGATATTTTGGACTGAATCTTTTGTTGACGTACCCGTAGCAAACCGCATTGGTTATCAGATAGCTTTATTATTTTTCGCATTCGGCTACCCAATATCAGCTCAATGATCATCAAAGTGTGGGACACCAGATTGATCGAACGTTAGTTATCACAACTTCGTGTATCTCCCTTTCCTAGGACATTGGAACCAGGTTTTTTCCGAAGAAGAGGTGTTTCTTATATCAAGGGGACTAGTGAATCCTTTATTGAATAATTTTAGCCTGGATCTGGCTATGGCCGGGCATTCACATAAAATGTGTTCACCCGTTTTTGTGTCTTCGAGACGGGAAGTTTCATCCTGGCTAATGGAAGTCCGTAAGTAACTTTGCGTCACGTTGGTTAAAAATTTCTTTCATACGCAGTAGGATTCCGGGCCTTTGAATTGGTATTGAGCTCCAAGTTTAGCTAGGCGATCAGCTTCTTCGTTAACCTGTACACAAGTTGGTACAAGGTAACTCTCCCTAAATTGCTTAGGCAGACTATCACCTCCTTTAGGTTTGAAAATGAGAATTGTGAGTCATCTTTTTTAAAACTCAAATGGTACCGCGTCTGGCCCAGAACCTTTGCCTTATATTGAGATCTTAACTACTGTAACATCAGTTACGCTATCAGTAACTTCTGCGGCTGTTATGACGGATATTTCCGTCAAATTAGGTTCAGCTGCTGGAAAGTGCTCTCTAGAAAACTGGTTGTTTTATAGACCATCACAATACTGTCGCCATCTGTGTAGAATTTTCATTCTCATGCTCAAGAAGCTGTCCTTGAGTGTCGTTAATGAACTTCGACAAACGAGTCTCCTGAGCATTTCTTCTTCTTTTGGCGACTATTTTAAAGATGGTTTCCTCTTATGTAAGGGAGTTGTCTGCCTTCGTGCCTCAATTTCGGGTGAATTTTTGACGATGGATTACGAAAAAACTATACATGATTGACACAAAGTTATTTTTATTTAATTAGTACATTATTAAACTAAAAAAAAACACGTTCTTCTTTTTTTCCGTCATCTTTGCTTGACGTGTCCTTGAATCGGCCTCTGCCGGTATAAACCGATTTCTCAGCTTCAGAAAATTGAATCATGAGAACAACCATATTTTTCTGCTTCATATTAATCCGACTACGATTAGACACAGACTTTTTGAAAGATTTTGAAGTTTAACAAAATGCCAACGTTTTGAAAAAAATGTTCTCTTTTCTTCCCTGTTAGGTAGAAAAGCTTCATAAAGTCTTAAAAAATTTAAAAACTTTTTCTTTAAAAAAAGCCCGTGTCTTATCATAGTGAGACGTTTGTTGAATACGAAACAATGTACAGATTTCCAATATCTTCGATAGTTCCGTTAAAATAGTGCCAACAACAGCCTACGGCTGAGCGGCGTAAAAGGTGTGGGTGGTGTTGGTTAAGGAGGTCGGTGTATTCGAACCATCATGTTTTCTATAATAAATCATTCATGAGGTATGTTCTTTATAGTGCTGTTATATTCGAAATAAGCAAAAAAAAAAAATTTGATTTTTTGAACCCGCAAGGGTAGACGACCGACGGCGACGCCAACGGCAGAAATTTCTTCCTGCTCTCGGTACATGTTCTGCTCGTTGTTTGCTTTGAGTTAGGTGAAGTTCTGCTTCGCAGCTTCCTTGCAGCTTCTGTATTTCCTTTTGAAGCGACCCTTTTCATCTTTATTATTTGAGATGGGCCCATCCTTTGAAAACCGCTTTCTTCTTACTTATGACTGCTATAATTTCACCATTCTGCCACCATGTTTATTTTGCTTGTTGGTAGTTTCCCTTTGAAGGTCCTAGCAGTGGTTTGGCACGTAGGTTGTACTTTTTACTGTGCTACCTTCATTTTGGACTGTGTTGATGGTGTTACACAGAAATCTCGTGATATTCAAAATCAATTGCTCGCCGTTTTCCTTGTCCAAGTTCTACCACTTGTTGAAGTATTTTGTTTCGTTTATCTGTGAATTCAAAGCTGATATTTTAAATGCAACCTTCAACAATAGCAAATTTAAGAGCACATTCAACTTCACACAATCGTGTCTGTCTGTCCTTGTCGTAGAAGTTGGTTCCATCGTTATACATAAATTGGTTAATCAACTTTTGAATAGTTACTGCCGCTAGAATATGAATGCACATAAAAATCATAATGTTTGCATTTCAATTATTCTAGCTCTTATTTTACATGTTCCGCTCCGAAAAACGTCATATTATTTTACGACTTTGTAATGAACTTTCCGAGGTCGGATCGTCGCGGCAACGGAACAATTGGTGCGGGGTCCATTCAGAGTTCCCTTAAAAACTCGTTGTGAAAAAATCAAAAAGCCTTACTTTGATTAACCCGTGATCATTCTCTGAAAACAATAACTAATCCACTCAAACAAATTGAGCTGAGAATAATTCCAAATTCCAAAGAAATTGTGCTAATCCCGTGGATGTGCTTATAATTGTTTCTATAATTCAATCTTTTTTAATAGCTTTTAAATTTTTTCCCAATCAGTTTTTCTGTTGATTATGTATGTTTAAGATGGTGTGTGGAGTAAAAAATTTAATAAACAGAAAACCCTACTTGTGTAGATATAGAAATATTATTGCCTATATTTCGTAATTATAAATCAGATCTAAACGCTGTTGATTGACGCTCCGCTAAATTATTCAAATTAAGAAATTTGCCGATTTGAATATTTAAAGCAAAGTGCATACAATTTTTCTCTTTCGTCACACAATCAGCATTGAGGTTGGCGCATTTGTTTGTTTATTACCTGTGTTCACTTTCATGTGCACTTTTAAGATTCATATATTTTTTTTTTATTCTTTAAAGTGTTGCTTTTGCTTGTTGTCTACAAGTGAATGGAAAACCTGCTAAACTGGCTCGCTTTTGTGTTCTATTAAAAAATTTAAATAATAAAAAAAAGGAATTAAATCGGAATCGTTCCAGCGTGTTTCTATTTTTTGCGCTTGAAAACACAACTTAAGGAGGCAAATATGTTCTCGAAGATTCAGTTGTCTATCCTGTGACTTTTCAAAATGATAAACGTGCTAATTTGCTAATTTTTACGCTGTGTCGTCTGACACAATTAATAAACTTAATAAACTTACATTTGTGTAAACAAATGGGAGATTGCTTTTTAAATGTCATTACTACAAAAACCTGGAGGCTTTTTCAATTCACCTTATAGGATGGAGTATTGGCATAGGCAAATTGCCATGATAGCTTTTGGTTAAAGAGACTACAGACTACAGAGTAGCTTTAACGGGGCAGTAGTAGTCCCTCGGAATCGAAGTGTATAGGAAATGAGTGTAATTTATTTGTTAACAACTTTCTGTGAATTTAAATTATTACGAATGTGTTTATTGATATCATTACTATCATGCTAATCGCTTGTCTACTTACGTACACGTAAAATGTACATATGTAATGGGTTTGGACCTACTGTAAGCGTTTTGTGGACTCATCTATTTTGTTTTTTGTTTGAAATGTGCTTACGTTTCTGGCAGTGGCTTTCATAATAGTGTTGTTGGAGAGCTGAATGACCTACGCTTTTGGTGTGTTCTAGGTTCTGGGTTCGGGGTTCTAGGTCAAATGTAAATAAACTGGTATTGAAATTATCTAATTTTGTTGTGAGTGGTTATAACTGAACACGTAATTTTTTGGCATCACAGCACATTTTTCAATTTTGAGTGAGGGCAAATTGTTTGATGTTCAATTAGTCTGTCGTGGTAGGTCGCTTTGAAACATGAGTAGTTATAATGTTTCCGGAGGTTTCAAAAGACGCATGCCTACTTGCTTTTCGTTCGTGAAAAGTAGAACTGTTTGGCTGTTCAATACTTCCGAATAAACAAACGACGTATGCATGAGTCCCTGAGAATGCAATTGAAAGTTGTTTGTTAGGAACTAAAAACAAAAAGAAGTAAACAAATTGTTTTGTTCCTAAGTGAGGAACATTCATGTGATGATGAATATTCTGTCTGAACAGGTTTCAAAAGCAACATTGTAAGGTATTTTTTTTATTTTTTTTACGAGCAGGAAAAAAACCAAAACACTGGCTATTAAAAAACTCGGAGAATTTTTCCAAACAATAAAAAAATAAAATAAAAACAATAATCATAAAGGTAATGCCGCAGATTGACTGATGGACTTAATCGTTGGGGGTACGTAAATTATATTTTGGAAATAAAAGTGAGGAAACAGACAGAACATTACCTTCGTTTTTCTTAGAGTTTCGACTTGAATTTTAACTCTTTTGATTCTATTTTTTTTGTGTAGAGGGAAGGTTTTCAATCCAATGCAGAAAAAAACCATGCCTCGTGCAAAGGTATTTTTGGCTTGATTTTAAACGTTTTACAGTCATTTATATAAAATACTGAAATACAATAGAATTCCTGAACAAAGTTCGCTTTGATAGCGTAATTCAGCATTGAAAATAACAACTTAATTTTAGAAATGTTGATTTGGGGCAGGAGATGGATTTTTTTAGAGACTACTCTTCTAGAAGTATCTTGAGTGCGCTTCTCAGCGCACAAAATCATTTTTTTAAGCATTTCTCTGCAAAAGGTTCTGTTTGTAATCTTTAAGGCGCAGTCCTCTAGTTTCTGGGCTGTCTTTTACGACTTTTTCGATAATTTTTTACTGGCAAACCATCGAAGTAATTAATCTCATTGTTTTAACATAATCTTTATCAGCATTTGAATAAGCCTTACACATTTTTTGAAGTCAAAATATATAATAGAATAGTAGTTATAGTGCCCGACAGGAAAACATCAAGT
This sequence comes from Melanostoma mellinum, assembly GCA_914767635.1. NCBI lineage: Eukaryota > Metazoa > Arthropoda > Insecta > Diptera > Syrphidae > Melanostoma > Melanostoma mellinum. The sequence goes on along the minus strand of OU612059.1, from coordinate 2,480,057 downwards.
AAAAAAGGTGCTTGACTTTGACCAAGATTGCGGCTGTTCTGCTTATCTTAAATCAAAAAATCAAACGGCATTTTAATCTTCATATTTATGACTAGCGATTGAACTAGAGTGAGTTCTAAAATACAAGAATTGATTTTTTTTCTACACTTTTGAATAATTACATTCAATTTTATACTCATTTTTTCTTAAGTTTTTTGTTCGTCAAAAAGAACTATCAAATCAGTCATGATAATCCTAGTTCAATCGCTGGCGTATGACATATTGAAAATGAGGTATAAATTTGAACAAAATCAGTGCAGTAGTTTCTGAAATATCGTGGGCCCCGTTTCAAAAAATGGTGTTTCGAAAAAACGCGCTTGAAAGTTCGCGCAATTGTGTGCTCGTTCCGTGCTCCGTATACCTTGTCCGTTTTAGAGCCGTAACTTGTAAACCACTTCGAATATCGAAAAACCTTTTGGCACATATTTTCTACATATATGTTGTAGATGATATTTATGAAAATATGAAAAAAATTGAAAACTAGGGGGACCCCTTTAAAGCTTAATTGTTATCTGTATTTTCGCTTAAACTCCGATTTCGAAAACTTCAAAACGAAACGGCTTTTAGTTTGAGTAAAACAACAATGACGAATGTTTATTTTGTTAAATACAGAATTTCTGCTGCAGCTTAGCAGTCCTCGGTGCCACTGCTACTTGTGGCTGTCCCCTTCATCTAACCTAACCTAAGTATTTTTAATCGTACCCCACTAGCGGATCACTACAGTGTGAAGAAGAGGAGTAGGAGAGCTGTGATCAAGTCTTATCAACGAAAGGAAAAAGAAGTCACTTCTTATTAACGAATCGAATGAAAATAGCTTCATTCATCATCAGAGCATAATGTGATTTTGTTTGAAAGTGTTAATTTTTCAAAGATTTTAAAAACTTCCTTTTGAATTTATAGGTAGGTAGGATTTCAAAAGCTTTCAGACCATTGGGATTAATTGTCTTTCTTTGTGACTTCAATCATAGCCCAAGTTGAAGTTTCTTGGTCATTCTATGAATTGAACAGCATTTTTAGACAATTCAAGCGAATTTACGCATATGATTCGAGGGCGGGTCAAAGGGTCCGTGACTTTTTGAATTTCCCGCCTCTTAATTGAAATAGCAGCACTGCTCGCGTCAACACTCATCTGTCAGTTGAATCTTGTCATAAATTGAACAAGCTGCAACATTTTCGTTTTTGACAGCCGTTAATTTAATATCAGACTACCGGGTTGACTGAGAAGAAAATGGAAAAAAGTAATTCACTCCGAGAAACCCACCGTTGTGACTGCTGTTTGCTCACCGGTGTGTTGTGATCGAGTTTTTGCGCCGTTTCGTAACGGTGGAGGAGACGTGGATCCACCACAGCACACCGTAGATCAAACAGCTGTCAAAACAGTGGGTTTCTCGGGGTGAATCACTTTTTTCCATTTTCTCTTCCGTCAACGCTGTTGCTGTAAAAAAGTCGCAGACTTATTGACCCGCCGTTGTATTAATTCGCCTTTTTTAATTATAATTCTCTAGTGAAAAACTCATAAGACTAATAATCGAGACTTCAGTATTCGAATGATGTAAACAATCGAATCATCCATAACACGAGATTTAAAATCCTGTTCGAGATTTGTGTGAATATAATTTTCATAGCGCTATGTAACTATCAACCCTTTCACGGTTCGAATACTATTTTCATTTCAAAAATATTTCCTAACATATTCTTATGGAAACCGGAAAGTTTAGTGCCTGTAGTAGAAATGAACCATCATTTGGTTATCACCGATTTTGGTCAAGCATATCAAAACAATGTGAGAACAGATTATAATCGATCCAATTTTTCGAATACAATGCTTCTTTTGAAATTCTTGTGTATATGCAGGTATCAAATTTTACACCTGGTTAAATTTTAATCCAACATCTGCCTCTGCACAAAGTCCAATGAATTAAAGTCATTGTATCCTGGAGATGATGCTGGCCTGATTCTTACCAGCTTAGTGCACTTATACACTACACGCGGAAATTTTTTTCTTTCTGATATTGTGTTTAAAAGAAGAAAACATTTTTCGTGAATCAATTCCTAAATCTATATGGGACCAAAATGAAGTGATACACAAAAAAAGTAAAATAACTAGAACATTGCAAAATGTTTAGTATTTTTAGGGAATCTAAAGTCGAAATGTTTGCCTCGTTTGCCAGATATATTGAAAATTATGATAAGGATGAACTCCAACCTGGCTCTAATTTAACAGCACTCCGCGGTTTTTCTTTATATTTAGCTACCTAATCGATTCCTGCCTAGTGGCCTAAACTGGTGTTTGAAGTTTCAATGACTGGAGGTTGTTGGATTAATTCTAAGAGAAATCCTTAAGTTTTGGATATTGCATAATAATTCTTTTAATTGAATAAAAACCTTAAACTGAATATCACCGATGTGTTTGGTTTGATCGGATTTGTAATTCACGTGGAATCTTTCGAGCACTATTTACTTAAAAGTCTTTTATCTCTCAAGGTGTCATCGTTTTTTTTAAGTTCGCAAAAAGGAAAGTTGTTTGTTTGTTTGTGTCATTGGTTCTTATTTTTGAAATTCTCAAAAAAGTATAGTTGTTTGAAAACTCTGTTTCGTCCTTTTTATTTTACTTGCATGCTTTTTAACTGACTTGAAAAATGTTCGAAAAACAGAACACAAACGCTCACGTAAACTTTTAGCAGAATTAGTTTGACACAAACTAGGTTGTAAGTTATAAGGTATGGTGGATGGTGAACAAGTTGACCATATATTTCTGATATTGAAACTAATTAATTAGATTGAACCTTTTACAAATCAGATCTCTTCGAGACCGAAAACAAATAACACGCTTTGGAGTGGTTAAAATTTACATCTGAAACTGTAAACAAAATTATTCATTTTGATGATATCCCGCAGAAAAAAACAGTTTTCGCGTTATTTTCAAAAAAAAAAAGGTTCAAGGATCGACTGTGAAATTTTTAATTCGAAGACAACTGTCTTCATTCGATTGAGGGTTTTGTTTTGAAGAATTCTTTTAACTAATACATTAATAAATATTTCATCTGATTAATTTTACTAAAGTCACCAGCACATTTATGTGTACTTGATCCAAGAAATCACTTGATGGTTACTATTGAAGAACACAATCCTGCCCAAAAGTAAAACATGAAAGATATCTATCTCTTTGGTTAACGTTAGTCCCCTAAAAGCTATTTTAGTTTGTTTTGAAATGCAAATGGTTTTATTGTTAAATGGAAGAAGCACAAACAGTCAATAGATTTCCTATTGTTAGAACTTATTTGCTTAAAATAAAAATTATCGACCTGCTCTCAGTTGCGCAGTACAGTAACAGCTTTTTGTTCTTAATCCTACAAAGGTAAACAAGAGTCAGACATTTCTACATCAACAACTTGCACTTCTTCTTTTTTCACTTTTAAACAAAAAGGCCAACTTTAGACTTAGAACTAAAACATCTGTGCGTGAATTTATCATCAGAAAAAAACACTGTTTTACAAATAAAAGACCTGTAAACAATTTTATTTTCCTATTCACTTAGCCATAATCAAAACTTGATAACTGACACACACGTTTAAATTGGCGAAAAAAAAAGATTATTTATCCAAAGTGTATCATCAATTTAGAGCACATTTATAAACTCGATTCTCTCTTTGGAACAACTATTGCCCTTTTGAATTGTTGTCCCCCCACGGAATGCAAAACAAACTTGCCTTTAATTTATTTGGCTGCTTTCTTGATTACGTACAGTGTGTGATTTGTAAATGTTGTTAATCCTGCTATACAATCCACAAACAGAAACGAAACTTATTTATCAGTCAAGTGAATGTACTTATAGTTGCGCACTTAAGTTACATCAACATCAATTTTTTACCACCATCACCTCTCACACACAATGCTCAAGAGAAAATTATGTTTTCTACTATATTTTGCTATTTATTTCAAGCTTAGCATTCACAGTAACTCATTAATCGAGAGATACACTCTTTGACACTGAATACCACACACCTGAAGGTTTTTTTTACAATTTAATTCTCCAACAATGGAATGGAAATATAGATTCAACAAGAGAACTTATAAAAGAAACGCTAATAGTTATCAAAAAAAAAAAAAAAGAAGTGTTAAAAAGAACTGGAAAAAAATCTCGGTGTGCGCGTGCGACTTTAAGCGATTACCGCATGACCAACGTCGACGACTGAAATGAAACTGAAAGCGGTGTTTTTATTAAAACCCATAACATGGTCTGTACCACACTTTAAGTTTGATAAATATTACACACAGAGATAGAGCTTTAGCTTTTTGCTCTTCTCGCAAATTGTCGTCGTTGGCGTCGTCGTTGCTGGCAGTAGTGGCAGCATTTTCAACAGACAGACTCAGGTCTCAGGTGGCTCAGGTGAGTGAGAGGCTAAGCCAAGTGACACCAGTAGTAGAGTGTCAGAAAAAAAGTTCCACTACGAACAGGGTATCTGAATCTGAACCTACCAACAAGACCCACAAAAAAAGTCTACACGGTCTACAATAATAATAAACAAAAACTTGAACATAAAATGATGAAGTATATGCGGGCACATTCGTGCTGCGGATACATGCGCCACTCAAAAGGCTTTAAGTCGGAGAGGATAGTTGAAGGCAGAGCAAGGCAAACAATATGTGGATTAAAACCAAAACTGATCACCTCAATTCTCAATTGTTGCACTCAAGATCTACCTGGTGCGGGTGCTTATGACTGCGGCATAAGCTTTGCAAAGTAATATCTCTCGCCTTGAGTTTCTTAAAAAAAGCTTTCGCGGTTGTACGTGGAAGAGGAGAAGTTTAACTTATTTGACCATTTGACCATTTGGGGAAGCCACGACGACCGCTAAGACAGTGATTCAAATAATGATCAATTGTGACATTTTGCAAAAGAATTTTTGATTTTTTCGCGAGTTGCATTTTAATTTTGGTTCAATTATAAATCATACGTTGATTTCTAAGTCCGCTCTGTTTGTATGTGAATGTTTGGTGGTTGGCTTGTTAAATGTTTAATTGACTTATCTTTTAAATTTGCTCTGCTTGTGACGCAATAATGTTTAAAGGTCAATTCGATTGAGCGATAGAATAATTACGCAGATTGAATTACGTAATTTACTAGGCCGACATCTGCAAATATGAGAGGTAAATATTTTGAAACATAAAACAAATTCCTTTTTCAGTAACCACTTGTGCTCGAAGAGTTGTCTTGCAAATGATTAATCAAATTCTTATGAACATCTTGGAGGTTATTCCTGCTTAAGAGACTCCACAGCAAAGAATATCCTCAGGTTCTGAGCTTTGACTTAGTTCTTTTCAAGAACTTGGATGGGATGGAATGGAATATGCACAATTATTATATCTGAAGTCATAAGTGTGATGCCTGATTCACAACACAACGTTGGCGCAACTAGTTCAGCGTCAGGTCTTTTGAAATGTGTCATGCAACGGTGTATGGAACAGAAAACATCACCTAAACTGTTCTTGATAGCTCTCTGAGTTCTGAGGAGTTCTGTTGTAATTAAATAGGGAGAGTTAGAAAAGGAAGGACATATGGGGCTTGTTTGTTTGTTCTTTTTATTCTAGCTATAGGCTATCGATTGTGTCATTTGCAAGGGACCTTAAGAAAGGTTAGATTTAAATCAGAGAAATCTTTTGATGGATTACTTGTAAAGAAAAACCACGCACTGTTATTAAATCGAAGGGTGGAAATCAGAGATAGGGATGAAAAAGAACCTTATCAGTATTTTTCATATATCTTGCGAATGAAGCAAATTTTCGGTAAATTTTTAAAGACATTTTTTGTAGATAACTAAATTTATCCAAAAAATAAAAAATCCCCGACCCCAAGAGAAATTAATTTTTTTTTTTACTTTTTTGTGTGTAACTTCTTTTTGATCACAGGTAGGAGAGGTACTTTCCTCTAGAAAGCCCCTTTTTTGCTCAGAAAATAAAGTCCAATCAGCCAAAAACCAATAATCAGCCCTATCACAGATTCCATCGTAGAAAATTTCCACACGGAAAGCTTAGTTACGAACTACGAAAATTTGTGATCATAAAATCCGAATGGAATCGAAGAAAGCATTTCCAGTTGCAACACAAAATACCGCCATGCTGGTTTTCGAAATCAGCTGTTGTACGAGAAATGTGCAAGATCATTAACATTTTTCTGCAAACACAACTTCTTTCGTATATTAAGAAGACAAATTTACATTCCACTCGGATTTGATGATACCAAATCTACGAATTTTGAAACTCCGAGTGGATTGTGTGATAGTTACATCGGAAAGCTTAGAGTTTTTTCGATTGCGATGGAATCTGTGATAGGGCTGAATATTCGATTTTGTGGAGAAAATTACCTTTTTTTTTTTTCAAAAACTAAGAAATATTTTCTCGTCCAGATATCTGTGTTCGACTCAAATCTCATAAGAGCATTGGTTATTGAAATAGAAGAGAGGAAGAAGGAAAAAATTTGACCTTTAGACTTGATTGCTCAAAAATAATTCATTTAATTTACTTCAATTGAAGTGTTTATTAAAGACCAAAGTATTAACTTTGAGAAACACTTTAGTATGTGGTAGTAAGTTGCTTAGCTGATTTTTAATAATTTTTTTTTTTTAAATTAGGTCAATTTTTATTCGCTTAAATGAAGGGGGACCCCCTTATATATGATTTTTTTCTGAGAATACATCGAAGAATCACATCCCAAAGTATGTAACACGAATTACGGGACACTCTGTACATACATAGTATAAAATAAAGTCGCTTTCGCTGTCAGTATGTTTAGATCCTTAATACTACAGAACGATTTTGATGCGAATTTTTTAAATAGATCGAGTGATTCAAGAGAAAGGTATATAAAGGGTTTTTCAACAGGGACGATATAAAAGTAGAACATCAGGGACATCAAACGATGCCATATTTCTTGCCGCTCTTTTGACATTTATCTTCAGTAAGGTTTGCCATTTTATGATGGAAAAATATCCGAGCCAACAACGAGTCGAAATTATTAAAATATACTACCGAAATTCGGAGTCAGTGACCTCAACGTTAAGAGCCCTACGTCCAATTTATGGTCGTCATAATCGTCCTAGCAGATCAACAATTGAGCGTCTAGTGGAAAAATTTAAATCCACAGGCACAGTACAAAATGTTCCCGTGCCAGTGAGACAAAGAAGTGCCCTCAGTGTCGAGAATGTTGCAGTCGCTGAGGCTTCAGTTGCAGAAAGCCCAAATGTGTCTCTCACACGTCTTTCTCAAGCGTTGGGCATCTCTGTGACGTCGTTGTGGCGAATTTTGCAAAAAGATCTTGGCCAACATCCTTACAAGATTAAATTGACGCAATAACTGAAGCTGCTTGACCACCAGAAGCGTCGTATGTTCGTGAATTGGGCTGAGCACGCACTTGAAAATGATTCGGATTTTCATCAAAAACCATCTTCAGCGATGAGCCTCATTTCTGGCTGAATGGCTTAGTAAGCAAAATATGCGGTATTGGTCAGGCAGCAATCCACACGTACTCCATGAGTCATCAATGCATACCGAAAAAATTACGGGCCGGTGGCGTCATTGAGCCATACTTCTTCCGTGATTATCAAGACCGGCACGTTACTGTGAATGGGGATCGCTACCGTTCAATAATAACCGAATATTTTTGGCCCCAACTTGATGATAAGGACTTGGAGGACATGTGGTTCGAACTGGACAGCACCACAAGCCACACAGTAAATGTCACAATCAATTGATTAGACTATTTCCTGTGGGGCTACTTCAATCTATGGTCTATGCCAACAAGCCAGCGACGATTGATGAACTTCGTACGAATATCAAACGTGAAATTGCAGCAGTATCGGCCGATTTATGCTTGAAAACCGTCGAAAATTGGGTTCAGCGTCTGGAAATTCTGCATAATGCATAATGGCATCGAACGTACTTTCACAGAAATAAAGAATTTAATTGATATCCAAAACCGTTTTTGTTTTATTTAAAAAATTTGTAGCGCTCTTATTGAAAAACCCGATATGTATTTCTCATTCCGGGAACGTAAACGAAAATTTAGTGTTTGTATTGAAAAGGCCCAAAGCTACTGAGCCAATTTGAATGAAATCTGGAACGAAAACGGTCTAAAACCTGAGCAATGACATAGGCTATATTTCCTTGCCATATTCCCTCAGGAATGAAAACGGTAACGGGAGTATTATCGGGAACTTGGAAAATACTGGACTGATTTCATAAATTCTTTCACCGTTGAAGTGCTTCATTCCCCCTCTGAAATGGAAACTTTCCATTATTATTATTTTAAATAGAAAAATTCTTACACATTTTATAATTGTAAAAAAAAAAAGATGAACATTTGAGCTATCGCATCGTAACACACATGCATACAAATCTTTTTCATTGCTTCGAGAGTAAGAGCATTTTCTTCTTCCTTCTTTTCGGCGTTACGAGCATCGTGATCTCGAAGGGATCACAGGTCTATTACTCGTCTGCTTTGGATTTGTGATTCTCTGGATCTCTCCGTTGTGCTCTACTTTTTCCTAAGATGATATTTTCGACGTGAAGGTTGGCGCGGATCTTGGTTATTGTTATTTATTTATTTTTTGTTTTCCTGCTGTCGTAAGGAGCTGTCATAAAGAGCTCGTTCATACTTTTTGTACATTTTGCAATGTTGTGACTTCCAATTGATTTGATGATTGATGTCGAAGCGAAGCGTTGGCTTGCGTCACTATTACGCTTACCAATATTTAAACGCCATTTAGTTAGAAAAAAAAAAAAATGTTCCTACACAAAACTTCTTCCTACAAATCTATGTATGTTTGTATACAGTGAAAAAGAGTAAGCAAAATCCATTGGGCCGTTCCCAAATGATGTTAAAAATTAAGTAAAATTATTTCTCTAGACTGACACGAATGACAGTTTGGTCTAAATTTTTTTTAGCAATACCATCAATTTTTGTCGCTTTTTGAAATTTTTTTTATATAAACCTTTTTAGAGTGGCGAACTAAATCTGGACTGCTAGTAACGAACCTTTGCGAAGGTTTTTTTCGAACATCGCTGTTGACAATAGTTTACAAGGTTTGCATAGAATTGTAATTTCACTACCAGTCCATATCTACTGACTTCCCAGTCAATTCTTAAGACAATACAAAAATTTGCCCAATGGGTGGAACTGCTCTCGAGTTTAGCAACACATTTGACAGTTCATTCTTATTAAAAAAATTTCTTTTTATTTTCGATAAAAACATAAAATCAATTTGTTCATTGGCATTGTCGCTCTTTTTTTTTGTCGAATTCCATGCTCCCTGAAAATGCATAAGTATTCGGGAGAAACTGTAAAGTTGTTCCCTTAATAAGGATAACTTATTGGCTCAACGAACGGCCAAAATGCCATTAAACCGAACCCGCAATAAACATTGGTTCAATCTTGTTTAAACCAGAATTATTCCCAATGCGATGAAAAAAAAGGAAACAAAAAATGCACAAAGCAATAAGGACTCACACCCAAATGTTTAACTTGTTTTTACTTTTGGTACCCCAAAAGCAACTTTGGGTGTTACTTTGTCATTGACTTTGAGTACATCATCGTGACGTTTGGCATCGGAATCGCATAGTTATATCGATTCGGTTGTTTAAGTTCGTGGATTTATGCGAATGTCGTAAAAACCATAAAAGTTACCGTAACATAAAAAAAAAGATAAATAAAAAAAGGCATCACAGTCGGAGGTCAATTTCCGGTTGAACGGAAGGAAGTGACAAACCGTCGACACTCATGACCAAGGTTCAAACAAAACAAACAAAAATTTGTTTTAAATTAATTTTTATTGTTTTCCTTTGGTAGTACTCACTGTGACTGTGTGTTTTTTATTCTTGTAGCATCAGGTTGAACTTGTGCAAAATTTAATGTTTATTTTGACATTAACACTTTGGCAAATGGTTCCCAGTTCCCACCATAAAAATTAAATAAAAATATTAGGCACAATGAATTAACAACAATTTTAGGAAAAGCCCATTGCGCGACGCTCGAATGGTGTAACACTTTCTATTTCGTTGGTCGTCGCCGTCGCCGTCGCTGTCGTGACTTTGTTTTTTTCTTTCTTTTTTCTTGTCAAACTAACTTACTGAACCAATTGCATAACTTTTCTTTTTTTTTATTTCATCTCGAGGAGAATTGAGCGTTGTTGTTGTAATCAAAATGAAAGAAAACAAAATTGACCGCGAAATTTTTCTCTTTCACAAAAGACCCCGAAATAGTAAGGTTCAAGCTCTTGCGAACGTTGCAATAACTTAAAAACCCAGTGACATGTTAATAAAGTGCGTCTTTGGCACCTTTTATCGCAAACGTTTCACTTTAAATAATCACACTTAGAAACAAAAAAAAAAAAAAAACAGAAACAACAATTCTTATGCATAGACTTTGATTGAATATACTCGTATTTGGGGAAGGCGAATGTTCGGCCAACGCGATGGTCATAAGTGGTTTTTGTTTAAGCGCAGCTCAGTACAACTGGTGGTGTAGTTCTGGGAGTATGGAAGACTTGTGGTCAATAACGCGCTTTAAACTCGACTGACTAAAATTAGATCTCAAAGTGTTCCTTTTTGTTGAGAGCGAAAAATAACAAATCAATGGGGACACAAAAACAAAAACCATATGTAAACGTTTCGTATATAGGTAGATAGGTTTATGCAGAGACCTTCCACTTTTGGGTAAAGATATTCATGTTAACTTGCGGGAAGGTGTGGGGAGGTGGGAAGTTCGACACCGCGGTATTTGAGAAATGTGCCTTTCCCTTGAGCCGCTTGGATTATGGATCGTATGTGGTATGATCGTCACGGCAAGGCAGTGCGGGTATTTTTCTTTTTTTACCTTGTATCGGTATCTTCCCGGCTAACGCGTTAGATGGAAGTGGTCACAATTTTTCCTCTGGCTTGGGAAGTTGTGTAAGAGGAGTTCTTTTTTGCATATGGATTGAGTAATACTTCGAGAGCAAATAATAAAATATGAGTATAGTAGTTTTGTTCTCAAACCGCAAATATTTTTCAGCGGCGAAGGATTTTTTTTTTTTTATTTCATGACAAATGTTGCTTCATACAGATTTGAAAGAGGATGAAGGATTCATTATTTTGTAATTGTTTTCGCTGTTATTTGGTCAATTTTTCGTAACAGTTGGCTATTTGTAAACTTTAGGATTGATGTAGCCACATACTACTCGTATATTTTTATGTTGGAGAGCTATGCGATACATTCGGTATCGCAAAGCTTGAACATACCTACATACGTACTTTATTTAAAGCGTGTAGAGAAGGATGTCTTCACATACGGATCAAAGATAACAAGGAGTATTTTTCGTTAAAAATTAATAATGGTTTCCTCTCGTCCACTCTTCCGGTCCTTGTGGGCTGTTCTGGCGTAAAGGACGAATGAAATTGTTGACGTGAAGTTTCAGACGTTAACATTTTAGAACAGGCAAAGTCTTATACGCGTCGTTAAGGAGGCTTATTTCCCTATGATTGCCGCAATTGTGAGGATCAGGCATACGATACTGAGGTTCCATTCATCGGGCATGCTTTCTTCCGACCATATCATACATATCAGCTGGTGTTTGCTTCTTTCCAACTGATTTCCAGTTCATCATCAAGGCCATCTGCACTCTTCTGAATCGGGATTCTTGGCATTCTTGATCACTGTCCAAATTGAATATGGGTATTTTGCCTGACAGCGAAATTAGTGTCTTCATCGCCATTAAGTAGTCTGCAGAAGTAAGTTAAGTAGTCTTGCAGATCCTCAGAAGTGCGACTCTTGCACAATGCTTTTACCCTTTGGTAAAGCTTCCGAATCGTTCCTGTCATGGCACCCCTCAATTTCCTCAAACTAGCGTTTTTCATGTTGTTTCTTTTTCATTTTGAGAATCGGTGTTCTTCCCTTCTTTGCTCCTTGTGAAGGGTGGTTTTTTAAGAGGTATAGAACTTTGTACTGGAATAAAAGAAAGATGATTGCTTTTATTGATATGAAATTTACTTTATTCGGAAGTCAATCTTCTGGCATTATAATTTAAATATGATTTCTGGCATATGACCGCCACGGCTGGCTCGGACGTAGTCTATTCTAGAGGTCCAATTCTTGATTACTTTTCCCAACATTTGTGGCCGTATATTGGCAATAACGCGCCGAATATTGTCCTCCAAGTGGTTAATCGTTTCGAGCTTATAAGCGTAGACTAGCGACTTCACATATCCCGACAGAAAATAGTCAAGCGGCGTCAAATCACACGATCTTGGAGACCAATACACGGGTCCGAAACGTGAAAATATGCGGTCACCAACCGTTTCCTTCAATAAATCAATTGTGGCGCGAGCTGTGTGACATGTTGCGCCGTCTTGTGGAAACCACACCTCCTGCACATCATAGTTGTTCAATTGATAAACGAAAAAGTCAGTAATCATCGCTCCATAGCGTTCATCATCGACTGTAACGTTCTGGCCCGCTTCGTTTTTAAAGAAGTACGGACCAAATTATTACACCAGCCCATAAAGCACACCACACAGTCAGTTTTTCTGGATGTAACGGTGTCTCAACATACACTCGAGGGCTATCAATACTCTAAATTACGGCAATTTTCAACCAAAAGTTAGCTTCATCGCTAAACGAAATTCGCTTTTGAAAAATTTAGAACAGAACTATGATTTCCAAAATTAATTTGCACAATTAGGAAGCATTGTTCAGGCGTCAGTCTATTCATGTTGAAATGCCAGACCAAATTAAATATAAATCACTTGACAGCTGACAAAATGGCCGCCAGTTAAAAAAGTTTTACCAATTGAAAGTTCTATACCTCTAAAAAAACACTCGTTACATATATCTCGTTGATGATCGAAACCAGCCCTCGTTCTCTTTTGCATCAACATTTGTCGTGCTTTTTGTTTGGCTGCATCTGCCTGTCTGCATTCTTCATCAAACCATGGGTTTGTCCCATGATGTCATCTTTTTCTAGTTTGGCGTTTAAATCGCTCTTGACTTCATGTCTAAGGATAAGTTTCTTCGAAGAGCTCGTAGTAACAATCTTTGAAATTCTCGTCTCTCTCTTCTGTGGGAGCGTGGACGTATATTAGGCTAATGTTGGCGTACTTAGCCCTGATCCGAATGCTCATTAAATGAATTTTGGCTGATAACCTTATCCATGAGTCTACATCTAACGGCAAACCCGCCACCACATAAGTGTTGTTTCTGTCGGCTGTAGTAGTGCCCCTAGTAGATGTCGCAATTTTCCATCTTCTTTATGCCTGGCCCATTCTATCGCACTTCGCAGTGAGAAATTGCAAACGAAGATATTCCAGAGTTAAATAATTAGATTCGAGAAATAGTTTGAAAAAGTATTTTATTTAAGTAAAAGAAAAATAATATTATTTGATGTTATCAGAACAGCTTCTTAAGAACGAGTGAAGTATAAAGTAAAATATATTTACTTAAGTCTCAAAACAAGTTTTGATCAAAAAGTTTGAAAGTAGTTTTAAAGTAGTTATATACATGTTAAATTACAGTAACCAACACGCAGTTTATGGCTTCTTTCTGACCGCGCGTTGTACATTAATGGATCTTACGGTCCACTTGCAGATCCTCAGGTCTTAGTCTAGTTTTCGTTTGCTTGGGTCGTTAGGGGTGCTGTCATTATTATTATCCAAATCTGTTTATTGTTTCCGAACGAGTTATTTTTAATGTGGCTTAGTAGCTAACCCTAACTACAATCAACACAACCTGGAGAGCCAGGTCTTTTTGGAATTGCCATAAATGTACAGTACCCTACTGCAGGTATTTAAGAGCTGCTGGCTCACCCCAATCTGTATTTCAATACCCTGTACTAGTATTAAAAGTTCCTGAATGACCATTTAACCAAAAATGTCGGAAATTTTATTTCATGCTTTCACTTTTTGGCTGCTGAAATTCACCGTTGGTTTTGTAAGTCGAATTCATCCTCAGGGACTTTCCCCATAAGCTCTGTCAGACCACTGAGCACAGTCATTTCTCACAGACCATTATAGTGCTGCTCTATTGTTCTTCGTCCCTTTGTTGAGTGTTGACACTTACTTCTTTGACAGGTTGGAGGAGACCAGTACCTATTGGTTACCGCGAGGAGGTATATGAATCACATTTGAAGTATTCAAATACCTTCCGAATGGTACATCCAAGACCAATATGCGTTTATTATTCCACGAACGGTTTGGAATTATTAGAAGGTTTCAGCTACAAGGAGTTTTTTGTTTACTTAATAACTGGCCGAAAAGCCAGGAACCTAATCTCTTCCACTGGATAATAGATATATTGCTTTTTTTTTATAATTAGCGCGAACATCAAGGGGTTGTGAATACCCTTATAATGTTATAGAACACAGTGCGAGCATTTAGGAAAATAGAAGACGATTTAATAGGAGACACCGATGCACATTGCTGTACTTTTGCGAATGGTAATGCAGGGGAAATACAGAGCCTGGTAAAGCATTCCACATTCGGGTGGTGCGACTAAAATAAGAATCTCTTTACTTGACTGTACGCCCGAAGTTGGGCTCAAGGTAGAAGTGCTTAAATATCATTCGAGACTTGTATCGTTCTGGCGCTATGCACCAAATAAAAGTTTTGTCGCTTCGAGTACTATGATTACGAATCCCTTGATTTTTCATCAAACTGTGAAGCTGAAATAGATAATTTATTTTAATATATTTTCCATTAAACCAAGTTTTGCAACTAATGAGAGGCTAGATCCTCCGTTCTTAGACTAAAGATATATGGGTAAAGCTGGTCTTATTAAGTTCTTCATGGAGAATCTTTTCACCTCTAGTGAAGAATATCACTGCAATCAAACTTTTGGCACAACATTATTTGGAAATAGTTAGTCAACTATTGAGTAGTTTGAGTTGCGATCAGATAAGATGACATTGCTTTGACAGTGAGTCATTTTGAACAACAAACCTCACTTTATCTTTTACTTTGTTGCACCGAAAACTAATCCTCAATTCGCTAGCAGTTCCACCTTAGTTTTGACCAGCCCTTCTTACTCAATGTTTGCTAACATCTTACACCTTAAGCGATTGTTTTCCAAATTACATATCACTCATAATGAGTAATCAAAGTCACTGCTAGACAAATACTGGTATTTCTCACTGATACTGAATCAATTAGCAAAAGTAGAGCTATAAATTAGGTTCAAGACAGGAAAATAAATAATAAAAAAAAAACCAACACGCCAAGCCACTTCCTTGTTTATTTTGATTATCTAGACACATTTTGTCAAAAATGCGACTGCGTGCAATAATTTCAAGCTCGCTTGTTCAATGTGGTATTGACATTGGGAGGTGGTGAATGTGTACGCTATTTTGATTTTATCTACCTCCCTCTGATGAAAAGTCGCTGTTGTCGCGTTGTGCTGGTCTGTATTTTTTCTTTTGAACCTACAAACTACAATAGCGCACCGGCTTTTGACGTGTCGTTTACATAATCGATGCAAGCCTTTATTTACAGTTTTTTTTAGTTCTGTTCAAAAATACGATATGATTTTTGTTTTGTTTATTTTTTGATAGCGTTTTGCAACAACAGCCAGAGAAACAGCAACGACGATGACAGCAATGTCCCAAAGAGAAATTACGCAGAGGGAAAATATACTCCTCCATTCGTAACGACTCCTTTCAAGAAATTAACATGCGAGGAACGCAAACGTCAGTCCATAAATTTTTTTTGAAAATTTGCATGACGCTCTCTTTTGTTATCGTTATGACTTCACCCACCACTTGTGCTGTGGGACTCCTTTTTCGAAGCCAATTGACGCAGTCAATCAAAAGAAAAATTGTTAGTTGAAAATATAACAGATATAGTTCCGTTTGACATTGTCTAAGATAGTGTCGATCATATTGTTTGAGTAATAGTTTTTCATTGTAACCCTTGTTGCGACGTTACTGTCACTTGTAATTTTTTGAAATTACGATTACAGTCAAGAACTATAAATCACTTCTCATTACAATTACTGAAAGAGAAGGAACTTTAACTTGCATTTCTTGCAAAAGGAAAAAAAGAAGACACAAATAACAAAATATTTGCAAATGAATAATTTTCAATTTATATTCCATCTTTAAATTGAAACGTGGCTAGCAAGTCGAAATAGCAATCAATTGACTTTAATAGACAACACGGCACCTGCCTGCCTGTACTGCGGTGCAATTAAAAGCTCTCTTTTTAGTGTCGATCAATGTCTTTGATTTTTATTGACTTGCCGTTTGTGAGGTGATTTATTGCCATTTTTATTTTCTTTATATCGACTGATTTCGTTGAAATAAAAAAAAGTTGAAATAGCTAGTTGAGAAATGTGGTAAAACTACACGACGGGGACAATTTACATACTTGCTATAATCCATGGAATATTAGTTCCGGATGTGGATATTTTTAACTCACTTATAATAAATTCAATTTTATTTATTTTTAGGAAGGCAGATCAGAAAAGTAAAATATTTGTGAGAAGGGATCGAGGGAAAGTTTGGATTGTTATGAAGTTGGCAAGTGTTTTGCAGTACGGCCTCGATTGTTACAATCAAAATCTTCGCACACAGCTTCATCAAAAAACTTCTTTTCTTCTTCTTCATTTTTATCGGTGCTGCAGCGGCACCACGAGTTTCGGGCTCTCGAAGGGATCAGAACTCACTGCTTGTCTGCTTCAAACGAGTGATGGGTTAACTCGAGGGTTAGGCCGCGTTGACCTCAGAAAGCGTCGGAAAGTTTCCACGTTTGGGATCGTTCCATGTGTGAGGCCAATGTCATTGCACTTGTTTGTGATAACTTCTTTTTCGTTCGACAAACACAAGAATTTTTGTTACGTTGATTTATTTACAAAGTGATAAATAATAATATTGAGAGTTAACATGGAGGTATGAATGGGTTTTGGGACCATTAATAAGAACAAAATTCCGATCAAAACTTTACTGACCCTGGAAAAATACACGTACGAAATTTCAAACCTACAATTGAATTGGGAGTTAAAGTAAAAAACATATCGGCAGTGTTGTAATTTTTAGTAACCAGTAATGGGAACAAATAAACCAAAAGGGTGGCGCAACCGAGCGGGGTGGCCCGGGCTGTAACGCTTTTCTCACAAACAAGCCTTGTGAAGGAATGGAGGGACCTACAGTTTTCTGCCGATTCCGAACGGCTAATCGGGAAAGCGCTTTTCATGGCAACGAATTTTACTATCAGAGGACTTGCTAATTTCTCGTGAAAGGCGATCTGTTGGGACTTCGCGAACCTCCCGCGTAACAGGCAAGCATATTAATCATAACGCCAAGGGTACCAGAACATGTAATGAGAGGGAATATAAATTTCATTCGTCATCAAAATGAAAGCTGTGTCCGAGTTTTTGAAATTAACTCATTGATATCCCTCGATGGTGGTGGCGAACAACAATACATACACACTTGTTTTCAAGTCCTAAATATTACGATCGTTAAGGCGGACTAATAAAAACTTTCCTTGGGGTTTCACAATAAACTACTTAGGAATTTAATAAATTGAACCAGCAAAGTTAAATATATCGTTTCACGCAGTTTGTCCATGGTATGTCAGTAGTAATTCTTACTTACTTACTTACTTAGGTTGGCATTACAGTGTGGGGTGAACCTGGGCCTCAACCAACACCCTTCTATAACGACTTCGATTTCGGGCGAGTTCTCTCCAGTTTTGCACTCTAAGTCGGTTGAGGTATTTTTCCACTTGATTGCGCCACCTAAGACGAGGTTTTCCCCTTCCGCAACTTCCCTGCAATTTGCATTCGAAAACCCGTCGAGCCGGAGCGTTTGGGTGCATCCGCTCTACGTGGGCCAGCCATTGTAGCCTTACGATACGTACTCTTCTGGCTATGCCCATGTCGCGGTACAGTCCATACAGCTCGTTGTTGTATCTTCTTTTCCACACATTGTCTTCCTCTACTACCTCGAAGTTATGTCTGTCTTTTGTGACTTTTTGTCCAATTCTTCGATGTTCTGTGTCCTTGTTTGACGACAGCATATACTTCGTTTTGGCCTCATTAACTATCAAACCCATTTTTGCCGCTTCCATTTCAATACTCGCAAAAGCACAATGACATCACAGTTTTTTCTTCCCATTACGTCAATATGGTTTGCGTAGGCGAGTCATTGTACAGACTTTGAAAGATTGTTCCTCTAGTGTTGACGTCTGAGTTTTGTACAATCTTTTCAAGTATGGTGTTGAAGAATTCGCATGACAGTTTGTCGATTTGCCTAAAGCCTTTTTCGACATCAGAGGTCTCGGTGAGTTCTTTACCGACCTTGACGGAGCAGCGTGAATTCTCCAAAATCATTGTGCATAGTCCTACGAGTTTTGCAGGGATGCCGAAACTAGACATGGCTCTGTACATACTACATTCATAAAAAAACAATAATTCTGATTTCTTAAAAAGTTACCATTGAGATTCGAACCCAGCATACTTCACACTGTAGAGGGAGGCAGTAATATATTATTTCAACGCTGAGTTTCAAACCCTCACACTAGAAACAATAACCTAAACCTTGACACCTCGAAGGTGTAATTGAAGCAAATATATGGAAGCAAAATGAACATACCAGTTGTATGTCTTAAGTTATTACTATACTCACATCCAATACAATCACTTTGCCTAGTTATGAGGTGAGTTCAGAAAATAACGAGAATATCAATAATTAGAATTTTTTTGGGGGTTGGGGTAGTTTAGTAGTCAAATTTTTTCTTATTACTTTTGCATTACATTCTCCTGAAATATGATAAAATTTTCAGCTGTATTCTTTACTTACTTTGTTTGTGGCTCAAAGAATTTGTGTCAAATTTTGCTTAAAAATGAAATAAAGTGAAACTAAATGTGTGAAATGTTAACCAAGGCCTATAGTGAGTCTGTTGTAAGTAAAAGTGAAGTTTATGAGCGTTATAAGTGTTTCCAAGATGGCCGTGGAGACGTACGCCCTCAAGAACGTTCCAGCATATTAACAACCGATGAAAACGTGGAAAAACTAAGCAATGATTAAGAATGATCGCCGAATCACAATTACTGAAGTTGCTGATGAGGTTGTCTCATGCCATGAAATGTTTTCGAATGATTTAGGTATGAAAGGCATGGCAGCGAAATTTCTTCCAAAATTGTTAAACTTTGAACAAAAACGGTGGCTCAGGAGACTTTAAATGAAATCAACGACAATGCCGAATTACTTAATAGCAGAGTTCACACTGTACAATTAGTTGGTCAGACTTGATGTATGTTGGATGGTCGGATGTAGTCTGCGTTCAGACTTATCAGATTTGTTGTTCAACATTATGTCATATATTCCTCCGATCAGTCCAACTTCAAAATTTTCAAAAACATAAAAATCATTCAACAAGTTGGACAACCGGCCGTCTGAGGATTCACATTATCCAACATTGGTCTTTCAAACCAAAGTCTGTCCAACTAATTGTACAAGTGACGAAACCTGGGTTTACAGAAATGATACTGAAAGTAAGGCCTCCACAAGACCAAGCTCATAAAAACACTTCTAACTTTAGCGACTGTCTTTCTCTGTCTAGAAACGTGTGAAATAACTTTTTCTTAATGATTTTTGTTGTCATGCATTTCCTTTTATAATTAAACCTTCAATTGCCTACATTTTTAGCGGTAACCGTGATTGCGTGGTATGTGTTAAAAATACTGTCCACTCTCGCTCGCGCTTTACTTTTGTACTTTTTGGGTCTCAATTGCCTTTTGCTATCAACGACGCGCAGTGTTCCTAGAGCAATCCCCCCAAAAATCTGTCAAAAATGAGCTCTACACACAACTACATTCCTCACCACAATACCTGCATAATTCAAAATTTTTGTCAATCTCTCGGCGCAAATTCCTGTTCTTATTTCAGCTTCGATTCTCAATTTAGAGGCAAAACCTGTGTTTGTATGAGCGGCTGTTATTGTTAATTTTTTTATTTTTTCCATTTTTTTTTCGTTTTATATTCATCTTTTTTTCAAGCATTCTTTTAAGCCGTGTGCTCCCTGTCATTACAATAGCCAGCAGCATTCTTAAACCCATTCCAATTTTATTGGCTTGTGGTGGTTCTTAGGATAATTAAACCCACTTGCTGTTCAAAACACAAAGTGTGCTCCTGAGCTAATACCTTTGTTGAAGTTCTACCTAAGGAATTTGTAAAAGGAATGAGGCGATTAAAAAAAAAGGAGAGTTTCCATTCAAATTTGGATGGTTTTCGATAATGATCCGCAGATGATGTCTAGTGGTGTATATACGTCAATTATCTTGTTCGTTCTTCAGCTTGTGTTTATTTTCGAGGTACCTCTGATTGTTAAAATAAAAGGTAAACACATATAATAAATCTGTGTTCAAAATTGGATTTTTATCACATGACATCATTAGACATCTCACAGTGGATACTTTTTTGTTTGCAAATAGCGTAAGAAGATAATCTTTTTAAAAATGAAAACAAGGGGTTATAGCATATGTTTTTTTTTTTGACATAGAAATTCTTAATAAGGGTGCCAAAGTTGATTGACCTATTTATTTTGGTCTATTAATCTTTTTTTAAGTTATTTTTTGTGGAGTCACCTTTTGGGTGTGAAGATTATACAGATAGATAACATTTTTTAAATGTTATTCAAATGCTTGAAGTATGAAGGAATGCTTTGAATTTTTAAGGTCCAGTAGGGAAGGATCGTATCTTAGTTTTACTAAGCCAATGTGATATGGACAAACATTCACATTGTTTTTGCCTTAGTACATACTTTTCGCAATTAAGTTCTAGACCCAAATGCCAGATGGTAAAACATTCTGTACGAGTTCGTACATACTTTTATGTTGGCTGTGTGTCTAATAAAATTGTATTAACTGTGTCATATTTTATGTAAAAAGGCAGTAATTCGTTATTTGCCTTAGTTTATTGAGCAGATGCTATTGTAATCCCCCCACCACTGATAAGGTTTTAATAGTATCGGGTGTTCTTTTTTAGAGGTTGGTTTTTCAAATAGGGATAAAACTGACATCTTGTGATCAAATCGGCCAGCTCTATTGTCATTTATGTTCAGTTTGACTTGCCATTTCATCATGAACAGGTTGACAAAAGAAAAACGCTTGTAAATCGTGCAAATTTATTTCGAAAATAATGGTTCAGCTCGCGAAGTTTACCGCAAGCTCCGTCCATTTTATGGTCGACATAGCAATTGGAGCTTTGTCCACCAACTTTATGCGCAAAGATCTTGGCTTACGACCTTACAAGATCCAGCTTGGCGAGCCATTTACCGTTAATGGAGACCGGTATAGAGCCATGATAACTAACTATTTTCTTCTCGAATTGGATGGCATGAATGTGATGGATGGGTGAGATGTGGTTCCAACAAGACGGCCGGTAGGCGCTATATGCCACACAGCGTAAGTCAATTTATTGATGGAAACATTCGATGACCGCATAATTTCTCGGAATGGACCCATCAATTGGCCACCAAGATCGTGTGATTTGACAACATTGAATTGTTTTCTTGTGGATATGTGAAGCCTATCGTCTACGTCAACGAACCAGAAACTTTAGGGGGCTTGGAAACCAACATTCGTGGCGTTATTGTTGACATTTCAAAGGCACATCAAATGCTCAAAAAACTGGTTGAAAATTGGACCTCTAGACTTGGCCTCATTTGAGACAGCCACATGCGGCCACATGCCCCAAAATCATATTTAAACATTAATGGCATAAAATTATCCTTCCAGTAAAACCAAATTGATGGACATTAAAACGATTTCCTTGTGTAATAGTTCAATTCGATGTTCTACCCCTAAAAAAGCACCCTATACAAAACTTTTCGGTAGCCTTTGCAATTTTATCGTGATAACGTAGAATCTTCACATACGTTGCCAAGTTTTGCGGCGGCAAATCAACAATCAAAACAAGTTTTAGAATGTAACAGTTTTCTATTCTGCATACTGTCAGAGATTGACTATTTGTCATAAAAACCAAATCATAAAATATTCGTCATAAAAACCAAACTACATAATGCTCTAATGAACGACGAGAATGATCCATTTACTTTTCCTAAGCGTCATGTCGAAGACAAAAACAACAACTAATGTCTCGAATGCTCATATACTCGTACATCTTTTATTGTTTAACGGGTTGCGCACCCATCTTTTTCAAAAACGTGCCTTGAGTTGCAATCTGACACAATACTTTTTAAGTCTTAAATGCAGCGAATCATTTTTATAGCCATTCGTTAAAAGAATAATTCCATCTGCTATTCGATGCGCGCATTATTCAAGAAAGTTATTTTAAAAAGAAAAAAATCAAACCTATAACTTCTGGCCTTCAAAGGATTTCTTTATTCTTCGTAAACTTGACCTTCAAAGGCCACAACACACTCTAGCTACCAAATGGAATAAAATTCTCTGAACAAACACGCAATCAATTCCTATTTACGCCTTTATACATTATACGTGACACAAAATATAATTTATCATATATGCGAGCGCGGGGGTTGAGGCTTCGAAGGTAGTTCCGTGTGCCCATTATCACCGGTCTCTGATATCGGTCTAAACTTTCAATCTAACAACAAATTCTCCATTGGGTTGTGTCTTCTTCATAAAATTATATCCCCTTTGAGAAGGCAATGATAAATAATAACTATCACAACAATACCGGAGTCTGTTTTGCATGCGAAATGAAAACACTTAAAAAATATTTAGAATTACTTTCAGGTGCCGGCTTTTACCAAAATAAAAACCACCGGCTATACTTGCTACGTATTGTCGGTTCTTATTTTTTCTGTTAAACCGTAGATGCTTAGTGTCGTAATACGAATTGGTTATCTAATGTTGAAGCAAGTTTTTTTTTTGCTAACGATGAGCTTTTAACTTTAATGTGAGCTACTGTGGTGACTTTAAGTATCAGCCTTAGAGGGAGAAGAACATTTTCAAACAGTGCTGCCAATTCACAATTTATATTAAGCAGCCATTTTCCGCAATAAAATTTATATTCTAACATTTATGTAAAGTCATATCATAACCTTGTGAGTGGGCAACGTTTCATAGTAATTCTTTTCTTCCCTGAATAAAAAATAGATGACTTTATAGTCTCCCGTTTAGCTTTAGCTGTGGTCTTTGGTAAATTGGTATAGCATCTTAGACGAACCTCACTGGCAGGCGGTTCAATAGTGCGAAACAGATAGTCTTTATACTGCAATATGGAAAAAGCGCCCAAACCATTTAAATCTTCTTTTTTTTTTAGAAGAAAAACTTGGCAAAAATAAAAAAAAAAAAAAGATAAATGACATATGACAGTTCTAATCAAAACTAAAGCTGGCGATGGCGTTCTTTTGAGATATTCTAAAAATAAGAAACTTAAACTTAAAATTCCAGTGAATGACCAAATCAATCTCAATGTCCTTACGCTTGCTTATGATGATGTCTGATATGAAAGTTTTTGCTTGACAAATTTCCATTTCATAAAACTCGTTCGAAATGAACAATTGGCATCACTAGTCGTCTCTGTTTGAAAATGTGTAAATATACAAGGAAGAGAAGGAAGCGTGGGGTCTTTGTAACGTTGCCTCGATCTTTATACGTGTTTGGCATTTTAATTTTCCTTTAGTTTGTTTCTTTTTTGTTTTTGTTTTGCGGTCTTGCCCTAACCACACTCCACACTATCAAAAAAAAAAAAAAAAAAACATTCATTCGCTGGCATTCGCATTTAAAAGAGCCACTTGCACCTTTTGATGAACTCTATGCAAATGAAGATTTACAAATGATGTGTGTAAAACATTTCCAATGACTGCCGTGGTTGTATTTTGTAAACACTTGTTGCTTCTTCACGTGTGCTGTGCTCTGATGGCACATCTTCTTCATTTTAAAGATTCTAAATAGCGAGATCTCACGAGAAGTTAACATCTGCGGTACTGGTAGGTTATGCATAGATTAAACTATTAGAGTGTTTTTGCGGACCTTGTGAAGGTCTCTGAATAAAGTTGCGCACGTACTTAGATACCTCTATGAACTGTCAGATAATTATTAGAAAAAAACTATCTCGTATCTCGGTGGAGATGTAAGACGACTTTTTGAGGGATTTTGTTCTGATATATATGCAAATGCATATACATATGTATAAATATATAAATTTCGAGACAGAAAATCGTGTATATATGTACAAGTTCAATTGAGGGGACAAACACGGTAATCGTTGCGTCTAAACTTTGTGAAAGACAATTCGTGTAAGCTACAGACTTTCCGTTATCAAGTGCGTTGAATATAAGTTGGCTATTTGCATATTGACTCAAAATGCAATTCGCAAAGACCACCAACAGTGCCACTGTATAATAATACTGAAATTTCATCCTGAATTTCAATTGCAATGAAAATTTTATTGAGAGTGACAGCATAATACGAGGTGTACATTGCTGATCGTCTTTACAATAAAATTATTTGGGAAAACAATAGCTGTGTTTTTTCTTCACTCAGTGGTATGACCTATTTCGTTTTTTGTCGTTTCTTTTTGAAGAGACATAAGTATAATTATGGCCCAGCCGAAAGTCTTTTTATGTTAACAAATTTTTTATGTTTATGTGACCATTGACTGCTTTGGAAATGATTGACAACTTTTCAATAGGATGTACAACATTTTCGGATCATATGCCACTAGTATTGGATATAAAAGCATCTCAAGTTACTGTCGGACAATCTGTATCATACCTTCTTCCAAGGCTCAAGTGGTCAAACAATAGAAGTGCTCAATACTTACAAATACTTACAAAAAACTCATGCTATAACTATTGAAAATATTATGCCAAATAACGATATTGAGTCACGATGCCTCGCCTTAAAGGAATGCATCTACAAAGCGCATGGAAGTTCTAGTTCAGCCAATACAAAGTTCGAAAAAGAATCCGTGGTTTGACATTGATTGCCACATGAGTAGGAAAGCATCGCTTAAACTACTTATAATTCATAGAAAATTCATCCTCGATGCATGCAGAAAAAACTATTGTGAAGCAAACCGGAAGTATGAAGTATTATGTAAAGAGAAACAACGTCTGTACTATCAAAGTTTTCGTGGTAGTTCTCCAAGTACTGTACCTCAAATCACGGCTATAGATTTCATGTCCCACTTTGAAAGTACTCTAAATTATGATGGTACACAAAATACTATATTTATTCAAGAAACGCCTTCTGTTTTTATCGCCGAACTTGATAACTTATTTGAACTACAGGAACTTAATTTGTTTATAACTTCTGCAAAGGATAACAAAGCTCCGGGTATAGATGGTATACCTTATGAATTTTATAAATATGCTAGTGACAGTTTTATTACCGAGGTACATGCTTTTTTCAACGTAATTTTCGAAACTGAAACGTTTTCTTCCTCTTTCAATAAATCAATTATTTACCCACTTTTCAAAAAGGGTGATGCAAACATTTTATCCAACTACCGAGGATACCCTCTATAAGCTATTCACCATTTTAATCCTAAACCGACTAACAACCTGGATTGAGAACAATAATATACTCAACGAATACCAAACCGCCTATCGAAACAACTACAGCACCATTGATCAGATCTACAATCTTTCATGCCTGATCCAAATACAATTAAGTCAGAAAAAAACTGTATGCGTGGTTTGTAGATTTGAAAGCGGCCTTCGACAGCATCAACCGTCAAGGCCTGTTTCACAAGCTAGCTGCTTTAGGTATATCGTCGAAAATGATTTCAATTATGGAACTTCTCTACCAGGATACAGTCGCAGCCGTTTGGGATGGACATAATGCATCAAATTTCTTCAGCACGAGCAAAGGTGTTAAACAAGGATGTGTATTAAGTGCGTTATTGTTTATACTGTTTTTAAATGACCTACACTCTGAACTTCCCACTGGAATATTTTCGGACTTGGAATAAACGTTCTTTTGTATGCCGATGACATTGTGCTCTTAGCTGACAGTCCCAGCAAGCTGCAAACTATCATCAATGAGTTCAGCACCTGTTGCCAAAAATGGAATCTCGAAGTAAATCTAGACAAGTCTGAGATTGTTATATTTAGGAATGGAGGTCGGAGAGCTGCCAGTGAAATATGGTACTTTAACGAATCTGAAATTAAAATAACAAACCAGTACAAGTATCTTGGCGTCATATTGACCTATAATATGTCAAAAAGACTGGCATCATCGAAAAATGCAATAAACGCAACTTGGTCCAAATTCATAAAAAATAAATACGTCTCACACTCAGCCAAATTTAAAGTACACGACGCAGCCACCAGATCGGTAATGTATTATTGTGCACAAGTGTGGGGGTACAAGGAGTACACCCAAGTTGAAAAACTACAAAAGTTCTTCGTTAAAAGGTGTTTCAACCTGCCTGATAATACACCAGACTATGTAGTAAATATCGAAACTGGTCTGTCCAAAGCATTTGTCACAACACTGAACGCTCATTTCGGATACATACGAAAAACTTTATGTCTTCCTCGTAGTAGATTGCCCCGTGTACTCACTGTGGCAGTACTTCAAAAAATATTTATTGGGCCCAAGAATGGTCAAGCCTTTTCCAAGAAAACGGAATGGCCTTCACCGTCAATGCCGACAACCACGAATGGAAATATGTTCACAACACGCTTTTGGAAAAGCTTAAGGTAAATCTATGGAAGTCGTTTACCGATCCTGCTCTTCTATCTCAATTCCATGACGAATACTGTAACTTATCCTTCATAGATGTACCCAATTACTTTGATGACTCACATTCACGAGAAATGATAAACCTTATATTAAAAGTATGCGGGTTACTGAATTTGAATGCACGGGCGTTTCGCAACGATACTGTCGGACCTTGCACGATGTGTAACCTTGATTCTACGGAGAACACTTACCATTTCGTTAGTATTTGTCCTATTTTCAAAAGTTACCGCATTTATCTGGGAGCTGAAACGATTGATCATGCAGAATTTCTGAATGTACTGAACGGCAAATGTTACTTAAAACTATACAATTTCTTAAAACATGCTCTAAATTATCGAAACTTAATTGTAAACGAATATAATTGAACTGAATCAAACTTTAAATTCAAGCTAAGTCATAATTTAAATCTTGAAATTTTTTAACCTGACAGACAACTTTAATAAGTTACTGTCCTAATTAATTTTGTAAACCAGCATTATCTTGTTTTTATAACTATTTTTTCGAAAAAATAAAATTATTTTATCTATCTTTCTATCTATCTATCTATCATTGATATAAATTAGTAAAAAGAATTTTAACTTTCGAAATTCCCAAAAAGTGAAAAAGCGATTATATTTTAGCAATGAATAAACATTTTTATGAAGAGTAGGTGTTAGTTGCTTTTGACGATACTGTTGTTTTGATAGCTCTTCGATTTTAATGGTCGCTCCCAAAATTTAACTGCATTCAATTCTTCCCTGCAATTCAAAATATTAGGTATTATTTTCAGCCTCTTTCCACTGTAGTTATTCGAGCAGTTGCCTGTGAATGTTTAAAAAAATGTGTATGAAGTATTTCCATCATTGGTTTTTCCAAACCCTTAATAAGTTCATTGCGAAAACGCCCGTCCGCCAATTTCAAACTAAATTCCAACCCCTCCATTTGTTCCTAGCATCGTAAACCTTTACTTTTTCTTGTTGTAGACCCACGCAAGTACTTTTGCCTAAATGCTCCACTGTGTGCGGTCATCGGTGCAAAACTTGTATATAAGAATAAAAATGCTTTAGTTTAAAGTTAAACCAACAAAAGAACTTTAACTCTCGTGATTTTAATAGCTTTCAATTTTATATTGGAGATCTGCTTTGATTTTCTTTTTAAAGCACAGAATTTTCTCACAGTGAAATTATTATTAGATCACGTTGATCTTACTTGAATACATTTCATACTCTCAGTAATTATTATGAGTTAAACATAAACTTTATCATCCGATAATAAAATAACAGTTCCGAGTATCACAGTTTTTTCTAGTAAATGGTAATTACCGCCACCTTTGCATATTGAATTTATATTAAGTAGGTACTCTTATGACGATCACTGATGTGAAGCCGCCCCACCGCACGTTTAGCGGTCGACGTAATGCCAACAACAAGAAATTTATTGTGTCGATGTAGTGGCTAATGACTTCTTGAGAAAAAAATAGTGCGTGGAGTCCCTCCGCGCGGAAGAAGTGAAACCTCTTATATGAATATGAAAATAGGAAGGGGTAGAAATTGATTTTAGTGAACTCGTATTGTTTCTAAAAGAAAAAAATAGTGCGTGCAGTCCCCCCGCGCGGAAGAAGTGAAACTTCCTAATATGAAAATGAAAATAGGAAGGGGTAGAAATTTATTTTGAGTGAACTCGTATTGTTTTTTTAAAAGAAAAAGAAAAGAGATGGATCGGAGTAAATTTTCACGGGATAGCTACTTAACACCATTTCATAGAACAATTTTTTATTTTTTGTTGGAGATTAGAGGACGAAAACTAGGATTTTAAAGATCTATGTATGTACATACATAGTACTTATGTACGTAATAGAATACCAGGAACCTTTCTGAAACCGTTGATTGGCCAGTGTCAGTGGTAGCTGACTGACAATGAAGACCGCAGTCTTAACACCTAAGCCCAAGAGAACATTTACATACATGTTTAGACATGATCAAACATGTTTAGACATGATCAAAGATGTTTAGACATGATCAAACATGTTTAGACATGATAAAACATGTTTAGACAAGATCAAACATGTTTAGACATGATCAAACATGTTTAGACATGATCAAACATGTTTAGACATGATCAAACATGTTTAGACATGATCGAACATTTTTGGGCCGGGCTTAAATGGAAATTGCTTATATATACATGATTATGCCTCCGCTAACTACTACATACTCATCACTACACATATTAAAATTCTAATAAAATCTTACAGTTACCACTCACCAAAAGCTCTGATTTGTTCATACATACATACATATGTATATTGTCTTCCTAATAAAATTCCGCAGTCAGCACATTCGAGGAGAAACTTAACAATTGGTTTTTTTGTTAGAATAATTTAACTCAATCGATTTACACATTTAGTAAGCACTTATCAACATACATATTTACATACATTTATGTATATTATACAAATTAAAAGAAACTGCTTTAGATATTTCATTTATTTCATTTCATTTCATTTATTTATTTATTTACTATGTACAAGTAAGACCTAGTCTTATATAGTACATTAAGTGATACTTTGTTTAATTTGAAAAAATCTTAATACTAAAAGCCAAAACAATATAGTGCGAAGATAAAGTAAATTAAAAAGAGAAAGGTAGGAAAAATAGAAGTACATAAATGTAGGTATGAAGAATGAGTTGCAAAGTAAAGAGGATAGATTATTAAATAGAAGAAGAGAAAATTTGAGAAAAAAAAAAAATACATCAGTATGTAAAGCTAACGCTGTTCCGATACAAACTGTAATATTTTATTTTTAAATTCCTTAGTCCCGTAAATTTGTTTTAAACGAGTTGGCAGAGCATTCCAAAGTTTAATAGTACAGACAAAAAACAACCGTGCTGAGTTTATAAATTTACAAGTTGGTGCAATGAGGTTAAGCGTTCTTCGGGATTGCAAGAACTGCACTTTTTCAAACAAATAAAAAGGTTCTTTTGTAGTCAGTATCTTATGTAGAAAAATTAACTTTCTTGCATCTAAGAACTGTGTCAAGGAACAGCCCAAGGCAAGTAAATTGAAACGTGTTATATGATCATATCGGCGAACATTATACACGTAACGAATAGAATTGTTGAACGCGACTTGAAGTTTGTTTTGCGACACAGAGTCAAGTTTACAATACACTGTTTCAGAAAAACAAATTAAAGGAAAAATCAGTGTCTTCACTAGTTTCAATCTTGTTTCTTGTGGAGTGAATGTTGCTGAAAGCCAAAGCTTACGAAGCCCGCCGTAAATTTTACCAACCACATAGTTTATATGGTTACTGCAGGATAAATTACTATTTAACTTAAACCCAAGACTGGTGACGGTATCTACAAGAGATAGCCTGTTATTGAACAGGAATAGTGGGGGTATCATTGATACATCGAAGCGACTCCTAGAAATTGGTAGTATTTGAGTTTTGGCCGGATTCAAATTTAGTCTGTTGGCAATTGACCAGTCATAAATAGCTGAAAGATCCTCATTAACTCTACAGACTAAATCTTCAACTAAGCCTGGTGGCCTCGAGAGATAGAACTGTACATCATCTGCGTAGAGATGAATTGACACATTTTTACATACGCTTGGCAAGTCATTTATGTAAATGCAAAAAAGAATAGGGCCCAAAATAGATCCCTGTGGTACTCCTGAGTTGAGTTTCTTAAGGTCAGATCGATGTTCTCCAACAACCACTCTTTGCCATCTATTACTCAGGTAATCTTTCATTAAATTAACAGCTCTCTGACTGAAACCAAAATAATTACGCAGCTTACTGCATAATATTTGATGGTCAACTCTATCAAAAGCCTTTGAGAAGTCAAGCAGGCACAGTATCGTCAACTCATCTTTGTCAAAGTTAAGCCTTATGTCATCAAGAATTTTTATCATGGCAGTAGAGCAACTATGGTTTGCTCTAAAACCAGATTGATAGGGATAAACTATGCTCCTTCGATCAAGATGGTTGACAATCTGCTCAACCATAAGCTTCTCAAAGACCTTGGATAAGCACGGTAGGATGCTTATGGGGCGAAAGTCGACAGGTAAGCAGGCTCGTGGTTTCTTAGCAACAGGTGAGACTCTTGCCACTTTCCAATTATTCGGGAAAGACGAAGAAGTTATACAAAAATTTATTACATGCGTTAAAGCACTCAGGAAAAATGGGATTATCAATTTTAGAAAACGAAGTGGCAAACCATCCTCACCAATAGCATTTGACTTTAAGGAATAAATAGTTCTTACGACGTCATTTTCACTAACAGTTTCAAAGTCAAATTCAAAATCGTTACAGAGTTCAGGATTAGGAGTAAAATCTGAGTCGACTTCAAAATTATTGATGAAAAATTCATTAAGAACATTAGGATCTAACGCACAGTTAAAATTGCCTGATTTTCCAATTCCAATGCTACGTAAATTATTCCATAATTTCTTGGAACCAAGCCTTGGATTTAGTTTTGAGGAATAATAGTCCTTCTTAGCTCTCCTCGTTACCCAAGTGGCATGATTGCGAGCCTGACAATATATTTCCCAGTTTCTGTTACAACGAACTCGTTTCCATATTAAATAGATATTTTCTATCTTTTCATTGGAGAAAAGAGTATAACTCAACACTGATCGACTTTTCATTTTACGACTGAATATGTTTAACACGGAAGTGTAACGCTGCATGTAACACGAAAGTGTAACGCTTTCATGTAACGCTTTCATGTAACGCTTTCATGTTTGCAAGTCGCATAAGAAGTTTCACTTCAATAATATGTTTAACACGGAAGTGTAACGCTGCATGTAACACGAAAGTGTAACGCTTTCATGTAACGCTTTCATGTTTGCAAGTCGCATAAGAAGTTTCACTTCAAAAAAAAGAAATCTGGGATCGAATATTTGGCTATGCAAATTTTGTAACAAGAGTTCGTGTAGTAGTTTGTTGCACCGAAATCTTTAACCTACAACCTTTTTTTCCAGATGTCGTGGAAACTCTAAAACGCGCAGTCTTCTGACTGTCCCCACCGCTGTATTCACAACTAGAAATGAGATTTAAGAAGAAATATGTAATTGAAACTTACTGAACTGAAGTTCAGTTTAGGTGAACTGAAGTTGAGTTTAGGTGAACTGAAGTTCAGTTTAGGTGAACTGAAGTTCAGTTTAGGTGAACTGAAGTTCAGTTTAGGTGAACTGAAGTTCAGTTTAGGTGAACTGAAGTTCAGTTTAGGTGAACTGAAGTTCAGTTTAGGTGAACTGAAGTTCAGTTTAGGCTTTAGGTGATCTGAAGTGCAGTTTAGGCTTTAGGTGAACTGAAGTTCAGTTTAGGTGAACTGAAGTTCAGTTTAGGTGAACTGAAATTCAGTTTAGGTGAACTGAAGTTCAGTTTAGGTGAACTGAGGTTCAGTCTACACTGTGAAATCGAACTGACGTTTACCTGTAGTCGGGATTTTTACTTTAAAACTGTTAAACTGGACATTTCGAGTACAAATAGCTAGTTTCAACAATTCATTTCAAAATGAAGAATTCAGTTTTTATTCAATAAGCATGTCACAATAGACAGACATAACTTCGAGTTAATACAAGAATTTGTCTAGGCGCTATAGACACGTAAAACAACATCAGTGCGAAGATCAACGGAAAAATAACTTTTGCCAACCGCTCCTTGTTTGGGTTAAGAAGGCAATTGAGAAACAAAACCCTCTATAGAAAAACTAATGCAACCATTTTTATGACCCTATTATAAGATCCGAAGCATATCGAAAGCATATGAGGAAACCCTAGGTCGTTTCCATGCTATTGCCTGGCTTTGCCATGTAAAGACGATGGACATGCCTCCGGCTCAGCGGTTTTTCGTAGCACATTGCACGAAAATTACGAAAGGGGAAGATCTCGCTTTAGGTGGCCCAATCAAGTGGCTTTGCCATGTAAAGAGGAGGGACATCGCTCCGGCTCAGCGGTTTTTTGTAGCACATTGCACGGAAATTACGGAAGGGGAATATCTTGCTTTAGGTAGCCCAATCAAGTGAAAGAATACATCAATCGACTTAGAATGAAAAACTTCGTCTGAAATTGAAGTCGTTATCGAAAGATTTTGGCTGAGGCCCAGGTTCACCCCGACTTAAATGACTCCCTCCCCAGCGATAAGTCAGTTTTAGTAAAATATTACTTGATCAATTTTATTTCATGTTGCTACACAATTTGGTTCGCCTATTGAGGGAGGCCGCGTTTTTTTAAATTTTTGAAACACTCTCCTCTTGGCAAGTCTTTAAACTTGCGAATTTAAACTTTTGTCGCTTGTGTGGTTGATGCTGACCTTGAATTTGGTTTCAAAAGTTCACTGTAAACCCACAAAAACAAATACTTCCGACATCGTAGGACGCTAGGGAAACTTGATATTGGTTAAAATTGAAATCCGATTGCTATTTTCCTTTCCTTCTGCAATGTCGGCTTCTATAGAAATCCCACATTGACTGTACTATTTTTAGCAAATCATTTTAAATCTACATCCCAAAATTTCACTTTATCAAAAAGTAGTTTTTTTTTTAGTTTTATATCTGCATATGCGCATGTGTATAGTAAATGAATGAAAACTATTCATTTTATTTCGCGTGCCACTTTCTCAAAATTCAAACATAACACATTTTTTTCATAGCCCTAGGCAATGAATTATACAAATTCATATAAAAGCTCAAGTTTCAACCACTTCACCGGGTGGCCTACAGCTAAGCGCCAAATCGACTCTAATATGCTTAAGTAATCCTATGAATTCCATATTGTTGAAGTTCAAGCTTTTCCACTCAGCAGGTAGTCGACCTCGAAAAAAGTTTGAATACATTTTTATTAAGCGTCATTGCTTTGGCAAAAACAACGGACAACAAAGAGATGCCAAACTGCTTGTGATTAAATTATTTTGCATGCCTAGCAGAAGCATCAGAAGAAGTGTGTAAAAATAAAATGTTATTAAATATGATTTATAACGACATACATAAATACTTTGCGAGAATCAATGAAGACCAACCCGAAAAAAGCGTGACAGTTTTTTGAATTGATTCAACTTCGTTTGATTGTGGTTTACATGTGCCAACAAATGAATGGTTGAAACTCTGCAAAGACCTACTGGTATAGAAGAAATAAGTAACTTGTAGTCACTATCCATAAACCAGTATAAGAGGTCGTGCAAAAGCACTCAACGCCTTACAACTTTATAGTATTAGCAAAATACCGAGCTAATGAACGTTGTTTTGACATTTATACTAGCTAAATGCTATTAGGTGCAAGACGACATGTTTGGTGAGTTCGATTGTAATCGTTATTGCCAGATAAATCAATGCTATGCAATCCTTTGATTATATTTTGTTCCGGTGGAACGTCATTTCTTAGAGTAATTTCTTTATTTATTGGATAATTAGCGGGAATAAATTTATAGAGTGTTACAATAACTAGTTTGACAACCGATTCCATGATAAAAGAGAAAAGTTCGATTGTTCAATCATATAGTTTGTTGGAGTACTACTAACTCAGTGACACAAACACACAAAAAAAAAAGAAAACAAATTTGCAGCCAAGCCATAAAAGCGACACGAAGTGATATTCCAAGACTCCCAAAAGCTGTTAAAGTTCGTTATGTTTTCAAAGTTTTACAGAATGAATGAAAAATAAGACCTAGATTTATAACAAGCAAAATGAGGAGTTCTTTTAAAATTAAAAAAAAAAAAAAAATTTAAATAGCCAAATAAATAAATGAATAAATGAATAAATTTATAAATGAATAAATGAAATATATATAAAAAATAAAAATAAATAGCATGGCGTAACAGAGCGAGGAGCCCCTTGGCCTAGCGCATTTCTCAATGAATTTATTAACGGAGGACTTGCAAATTCCTCGCGAAAGGCAATACCCATGAAAAAACATTTTTGCCTCTGCAAACCTCGAACCTCTTTCCCGTGCAGTGTCGGGTTAGAATAGCACTGCAGCGCCTCCCCGCTTGTCGTAAAAGGCGACTAAAGGAACAATCATATCTAGACGACTAACATCAAAGTGAGTCTAGCGACACACATACCACCTAAAAACTCTCCCCAAGTATGCATGCAGATCCCGGGGTTTACACGACTGGAGATCACCGGTGTAGTAAAAGGGAAATCAAACTCATTAAATGGAGCATGCATGTGTCGAAAAGGATGAAAGAAAATTTTTGAAAAATTTTTAGCATTATGGAAGTACTTGCGAACATAAGAAGCACTACCCCGCCAGGCAGTTCCATTGCTATGCATGGAGCTGATCCTGGACCGAGCAGCAATGTTCGGGTCAGAGCTATACGGATTCCGGGGGCTAGCAAAGTAATGCGACGAGTTGGACGAAAATTTAGAGTCGCGAGTTGGAACGTTGGAAGTATGACTGGTAAAAGTCTCGAACTCGAAGAGATGATGAGAAGGAGGCGAGTGGACATCTTGTGTGTTCAGGAAACGAAATGGCGAAACACAGCAAACAAAGCCCGTTTCTTAGATGCAAAGACCAAGGCTTACAAGATGTTCTACTATGGAACGGAACAAGGTAGGAACGGAGTCGGTATCATCCTTGACCAAAGTTTATGTAACAGCGTGTTGACCATTTTGAAGTCCAGTGACCGTTTGATGTCTCTTAAATTGGTGATGGAAGGAAAGGTCTGGAATATAATCAGTGCATATGCTCCCCAAATAGGGTGTGAGCAGGAGGAAAAAGATGCATTCTGGCTTGATTTTCATAACCTACTTAAGAACATCCCAAAAGAAGAGTATTTGTTTGTTGGAGGAGATTTGAATGGACATGTCGGGAAGACAAACGAGGATTATGAAGACTGCCATGGAGGTTTGGGATTCGGCACCAGGAACACTCCTGGTGAAGATATTCTAAGTATGTGCAAGTCATACGGTCTAATCGTACTAAATACCATGTTCATCAAACAAGACCGACACCTTATCACTTACAGCAGTGGAGGAAATGAAACCCAGATTGATTACCATCTGGTAACCAATTACATGAAATCTCGGGTGAAAGACTGCAAAGTGATACTAGGAGAAGCTGCCGCTCAACAACACCGTCTTCTCTTAACAGAATTTTTTACGGATGCGGTGAAGGAAGTCAAACAAACAAAGGCTCCTAGGAGAATCAAGTGGTACAATCTGGAGAAAACCAAAGGACAGCAATTCATTTCGTATATGCAAAGTCAGCTGTGTAATACCATCGACGCAGTCTCAAATGCAATCACGGCACAAAATATGTGGGATCGCCTACAACGAACCTGCTTAGAGAGAGCCAAATCACTGTTAGGAGTCTCAAAAGGACACTACCAACAAGCTAAAGAAACCTGGTGGTGGGATGATGAAGCTAAAGCAGTGATTAGAAAGAAGAAAGCAGCTTTCCAAGCTTGGTCGAAGTGCCCCTCAAGAAATACAAATGAAAAAGCGCGTTTCAAAATGGAATACAAGAGCTGCAGAAAAGAAGCGAAGAAAAAGTGCGCCCAACTTCAAGCAAAAAGCACGGAGGGCCTGTATCGAGAGCTGGAAGAGATTTCTGCCCCAGCTGCTGAAGCAAATCAGGCAATCCAAGAGCTAAGACAAAGCAACTTGAATAAGGGAGCAACCATTTTCAAAATAGCCGCTCAGAGAAGGAGAAATGCGCAGGAGATTCGTTCGCCGAAGTTCATCAATGATGCTCAAGGAGTGCTACTTGTGGATGACGACAAAATTCTTCACAGGTGGCGACAGTATTGTGATGATCTTTTGAATGAACAGTTTCCTCGGCGCCACTTTCCAACAGCTGCACCTAACTTTACGGAAGTATCCGACGTCACAGTCGAAGAAGTTAGGGAGGCAGTTAAGAGCTCCAAAAAAGGCAAAGCTATTGGGCCAGACGAGGTACCATATGAGTTTTGGAAAAATATGGGAGACATCGGGTTAAGATGGCTCACGATTCTCATCTCCAAACTTGTAAGAGGTGACAGTTTGCCTAATCAATGGAGGGAAAGTTTTCTTCTTCCAATGTACAAGGGAAAGGGAGATACCAGAAGCTGTGACAACTATCGTTCGATCAAGTTGATGTCCCACACTATGAAGATCGTTGAGCGGGTTTTGGATAGCCGACTGCGGAAAATAATAAGGCTGTCTGATGACCAATGCGGGTTTGTCGCGGGTAAGTCAACTACAGACGCAATCCAAAGCATAAGGATCATTATGGAAAAACACCGAGATGCCTTAGAGGATTTGCATATTGTGTTGGTTGACTTCGAAAAGGCATTCGATCGGCAACCACGAGATCTGATATGGGTGGCCCTCAGACACCGAGGAGTTCCTGAAGCCTATGTGCGAATAATTATGGACATGTACGAGGGAGCAGTTACAAAAGTGAGATGCCCAGCTGGAGTCACCGAAGAATTCCAAATAACAGTAGGTGTACATCAGGGAAGTGTCTTGAGTCCACTGCTCTTTATTGCTGTTCTGGATTATTTGCTCGAAGGAAAAGTAACGGACAATAAAGTACAACAATTATTCTTTGCTGACGATGGAGCCATCATAAGCGAGGATCCTACATCCCTGCAACGAGCACTTGACGTTTGGATTGATGTTCTGGAAGGAAATGGGTACCGTATTAGCGCTAAAAAGACTGAATACCTGTGCTGCCCTTTTTCTGATCCAGGCAAGCCTATTCCAGACATTTATTTGAATGGAAATGTGCTTCCCAAGTGTGAAAAGTTTAAATATCTGGGATCTATGATCAATAGTGAAGCATCTTGTGATGACGACATCAATCATCGAGTAAGCGTAGGGTGGATGAAGTGGCGAGAAAACTCCGCTATCTTCTGTGATCGAAAAATGCCCCCTAAGCTGAAGGGAAGACTCTACACAGCAGTTGTCCGTCCAGCTCTGACATACGGTTCACAATGTTGGACAATGTACAAAAAGTATGAGAGCAAATTGACGGCAGCCGAAATGAAGATGCTTCGGATGACAGCAGGAGTAACAAAGCTTGATCGAATTAGAAGTACTAAGATCCGTGGAAGCCTTCATGTCAAAAGTACCATCTTGGACAAAATTCAGCACGACCGGCTCAGTTGGTATTGTCATGTTCAAAGGAGAGATCCGCAGAACCCCGTCAAAAAGGCAATATCGTACAACGTTTCAACAAATTCGCGACGAAAAAGAAAAGGCAGGCCAAAACACTCCTGGTACAAGCAAATGCAAAAACAGCAGCATTTGGTTGGCCTCAGACATGGAACAATCCAAAACCGGGAGGCTTGCCGACGATTTCTGAGGTCAACGCGGCGTACCCCACAGGCGGATCACTAGTGTGAAGCAGCAAAGTGGGAGAGTTGTGATCGCTTCAAGATCACTACTCGTAACGCCGAAAAATGAAGAAGAAGAAGAAGAAGAAGAAACCTCGAACCTCTGGGTTAGCAGGTGGACATGCTTACCATTACGCCACGGGTACCACAAATGAATAAATGAATAAATTAATAAATTAATGAATGAATGAATGAATGAATGAATAAATAAGTAAAGAAATAAATAAATAAATAAATAAATAAATGAATGATAGAATAAAGTAAGGAATGAATGCAAAATAAATAAATAAATTAAAAGGCAAACAAACGGTGAGATAAATAAATAAATAGGGTATCACAAAGGAGCTGGGGAACCCCGAAGTTTAGCACATTTCTTTCAATCATGCCTCTTGCGGAATAGAAAGACCCTACTAATCTCACAGAATGTTTTTTTTACGACAAAGATTTTTGTAGGAAATTGAGTTTCTTAACAGTTTCCAAGTAATCAAACTTTAAAAACTGTCTTTTTTTTTTATTAAGTTGAGAGCAAAACTCAGTAAAAAATTTATAAGCGTGTAAGTGTTTCTGTTGGCAGTGACTTTGCTGCGTCATTTTCATATGACACATCAGTTTATATCCGTTCGGCTTTGTTCAAGCGTTGTCTTTATTGCTCTACCTCAACTTGCTAAAACCTTAATTTTTTAAAGTCTCTGAAAAAAAACAAAAAAACCACTTTGATATAATAATGAACTCGAACCCAATCCCCATTTAATCAATGTTAAACAAAAATCTTATTTTTCATAAAATAGTTAACTCCATTCTGAATTATTAAAATCTTCTTCTATTGTGTTCATGATCCAATCGATATAATTCGAGACTTCTGTAAAAACACCAGGATATGGTGCTTTAGTACATGGCTTCCTACTCCACGACACTATACCAACTTGTGTTCCATTAACAAGTAGTGGTCCACCCGAGTCACCACTACATTGACCTTTTCCTCCTTCCTCAACACCGGCGCAAATATTAGTGAAATGGGTCACGTTACTAAAACGTTCGCTGCATTCCTCCTTAGAAAATATATTCAATTCTACTTTTTGTAGATGCTTTTGCAAGGTTCCGCCGGACTAAAATATTCTTATATTTTTTTTATTGTTCATACAAAGCTGAGTTTTACTCACCATGTTGAGTCCCCATCCAATCAAAGTGGCTGAAGTATTTCCAGGTGTGACGTCTAACATTTTCGGTAGCTTGACTGTCTGAACGGATCCACCTAGTGGAATGGGTTCTACTAGTCTCAACAATGCAATATCATGTAAAAACCGGTTTCGAGGAGCATATCCAGGATGCAATATTATCTTGGAGACATTTACAATATTTGGCCCAGTTGAATTAACTATCGTCACTCCATATTGTATGTTCAGATTTTCAGGCGCAGCCCTGGAAGCACAATGTCCTGCAGTAAGTAACCACATTGGATTCAAAATTGAAGCTCCACATCGATGTGAGCCTTTTCTTGAACTCCTTAAAGAAACAACAAATGGAAACTCTCCTTCCTCAGCGTCAGTACCATTTACAATGCGTTGGTCTGAAGCCAGCCCACCGCTTACATATAAAAAGAGTAAAAATGATGTTAATATAAACGTTGACATGTTGCTACTGCATCACTTATTGACGTTTGGAAGCCTATATATTTCAAAACGACAACTGTTCTCGATGTATTATTAGTTAATACCCTCTTCTAAATGCACAACAGTGCTATAACTTCCGCCCACCTGATTAGAGGCATAACATCGAATTATGCTGGTTAATCGTGAAGATTGTGGTTGGATTCACACCGTCAAGTACAAGCAAAGTGTAATTAGATGTTAGTTCAAGGCTAAAGAGGTGTAAACAAAAAAAAAAAAAATACTAAAAACTACAATTTAGCATTTGAATGAGTTGGGAAGAACTCGAACTCGACCGACACCCAAATTCTGATTGGAGTTTAATGAGTTCAACAACTGCACAATGACTTTGAATATTTGTATATACATAAGTACCAGTATTCAAAAAGAAATCAATCTTTCCCTTTTTATTGGCCCGATGACATTCCTAAGAACGATATTCCAACTTAAATATATAATTAGACTAATTTCGTGCGTTGCACAGCAGTTTTTTAGAGCACCAATGTAATCCAGTTTATCGACGCGACGCAACAATTTAAATGTCGATTTCAAGATAGCTTTGTGTAATTAGAATAATATTACTGTTATTATCTATAAAGACTCGTGTTACGAAATAATATAGTGAAAAATAACTTCTCTGATGCTTTCCGAAATCGAAGTAGTATGTTCTAAGTAGACTTTGTATCTAAAAAGGTGTATCGGTGCTGAGCTGGCAACTAAAACACCACATCGATGACGTTGAGTTAAAAGTGCATGCAACAATAAAGTACATACATTTATTTTTTGCCACACTGCTATCTGTATTTCAAAGCATAATTTGTAATATCGATTTTTCTTGTGTTCTTTGCAGAATCCACTCCATTAGTGACTGTCGGAAAGTCATCGGAAATTGATTCGGAAAATCTAAGCGAAATCAACTTGAACGACACATCAGCTACATCTTCTTCAAACATTGCCGATACCTCCGATGAGAATAGTAACAGTCTATTAGAATCCACAAATCAAGTTGATAATTCAATTTTAAGCCAAGCTGCTTCATCATTTTCGCAACTACCATCGGTTGCTTCGACAGTTTTTTCGACGTTTTCGAAAAAGTTTAATTCGTCTTCTACAAAAAGTGACATCAATTCGAATCCCCAGTTAGATATTCAACCGTTCTCTGCTCCATTTGCTGGTCAAGGTGCTATTAATCAAACACCTATATTACCACCACCGAGTGCGTTCGAGAGTCAACAACAATACCAACAAACAGAACAACAACAGAGTGCATTATCTCAAATCCAGAATCAGATTACTGCGGATCCCCCAACATTCTATACTCCCGCTGAGGTTGCGTCTGCCCCAATCGGGTTCACCTGCCCACCACCAGCTTCTGGTCAAAATACTTATCGTTTATCAGCAAAGAAAAAACTATACGCTCCTATTCCAGGCCTTGCATCAACACATCTAGAGTCCACTCCGCAAACAGCTGCTCCTGGTTTTCTTGCGCCAATAGGTTTCGAAACATCAGCTACTCCTGTCTCATCAGAGCAGTCAGAGGAACGCAAAGGTGGATTGTTTTCCAATTTAGGTGTTCCGAACGTTTTGCAAAATCTGTCGGGATTCGTACAGTCAGCTACAGGTCTTTCTCAGAGAACTCAAGAACCCCAACAAAGACAACCCTTGCAGAGTTTTGAATATAATCAGATCGGGCAGGTTCCACCACCATATTATAATCAACCAAGTCAGGTAAACTTTCCAGGAACAGCGCCAGCTTATCCGCCTGCGTCAGGAGTAAACTTTACTGTAGACTCAGGTGTACCATCTTTGGAACAAGTTTCGCCTGTGGTTACAAAGGCTTCAGGACCACCAACTGCGTTATCAAACGCAGAAGCTATTCAAGGAAGTGTCTTCTCATCTTCTCGGCCGCCATCTGCTGGCAATCAGTTTGAAGTGCAGCCTTCAAAAAGCAGCCATCCTGAACCACCTTCGACTTCTGAAGTTCCACAAGACTTTTTTAATTCAGGGAAAACAGCAATAGAGCAACACGCAGTCAATTTCGACCAAACTGATGTTACACTCTCTCAGTCCCCTGCAATTTATTCTGTTGGTCAATTGAATAATAGTGCTGCTTCTGGAGAGAACTCAGTTTTAAGGCCTCAAGCGACATTGCCTCAACCGCCAAATTTCTTTGCTCAACCATCACGCTCTGAAACCGTTTTTTCGGGAGCTACTACTCAGTCGAACAAAGTTTTAAATATCTTTGATCCAACACAGACGTCATTGCCGCAATCGCCAAACTTTTTTGCTCAGCCATCATCTCCCGAATCAACCTTTGCAGGACCACAGCTAACTACTGACAAGAGACCGGGCCACGTACCGCCTTTGCCATTGGAATATTCCAGGCCACCAACGGAAACACCATCGCAATTAACTGGAGCTTTTGTTTCAGGTCTATCTCTTCATAGTTCGAACGTTTCCCAGCAAATCACACGGCCACCTTCTTCTCAAAGTCTTACTTCAGAAAGCTATAGAACCCAACAGTTGCCCCCACAGGTAAAGCCCCCTTCGACTGGACCACCTGCGACGTCTTTCC
Source organism: Melanostoma mellinum (assembly GCA_914767635.1). Taxonomy (NCBI): domain Eukaryota; kingdom Metazoa; phylum Arthropoda; class Insecta; order Diptera; family Syrphidae; genus Melanostoma; species Melanostoma mellinum. Next base: position 2,437,790 of record OU612059.1, on the reverse strand, counting down.
GATTACAAAAGGGAACGCGTCTTTATAAGAGTCCTTTTGCTGCGGCTTCAATTGAATATCAACAGCCTCAGATACCTCTTCGGGAATCCTCTTTTCCACCAGCTGTTGAGTCGATAAATTTTTTTAATCCTCAAGCGTCTAATCTTCCCTTTGGATTAGGATCGTCAACAACTCCACAAAAAACAGTACCTCTGCAAGTACAGACACCTGTAATTGAACAAAAATTAGAACAATCGTCACTTGAAACAACCATTGAACGACCACTAACTACTGAAACTGTCAACTTTTTTAATCCACAGGCCTTTGTTCCATTACAAGCTGTTTCTTCTGACGAAAGTGTGAAATCTTCTTTACAGACTCCTGCCCCTCCTTCACAACATCAACCAGAAGCAATAGTTACAAACCCAATTCAAGATACTTATGAAGGCAATAACTTTTTCCATTCATTGACCAAACAAGTCCCCGAATCAATAGCAAATCAGGCGATAACTGAGCTAATACCTACAATCGATAAAAAATCTGAAACAGTTCCAAATAGTGAAAAAGTAAACACACTTGAAGACCAACAATCAAGTTGTCTGCCACCACCACCAGCCAATTTCTTTGGAACATCTGTGCAATCGAAAGAAACAGCCAACTTTCCACCACCACCACCACAACAATCAATTGAGCATAGTTTGAACACGAACCCATATCGAAAAGGTCTTCAGCCTCATCACGCTCAGCAACCGGCTCCATCTTCTTTGTCTTCATTTTTCACTCCAAAAGATCAATCCAATCACACATTCAAACCAATCGAATCGCAAAATATTCAAGAAAAATCACAACCAATTGAAACCTTTTTTGCTCAAGACCAAGAGCCAACAGCCATTGTGGACCCGGAACAAGTTATTTTAGCTACTCCAGAAGTTTGTGCAACTCCAGAGGAACTGACTGAAGAGGTCTCCAAACTAGCCGTAGAAGATATTCCAGAAGCGAAAGTTTTCAGACCAATTTCAACTCCCTTATCACATCTTAACCAATCCGATAGCACAGACATATCACCCGTTTCGATAACATTCAAACAACAAAGTGAAGCATCCTCCGATATTGACTCAAAAATCGATCAATTAGAGAAATCTGAGAAGGTAGTAAGCTTCTACAAGCCTGACCCGCCTCAATCGTTGAACGAAGCTCGAGTATTTGATCAACCGTTGGCATTGAAGCCAGCAGAAAGTGCCAAAATTGCTTCTCCACTTAAATTGCAAGAAAATCCTGTGTCCGAGCAGAAACCAGCGCAAAACTTATTTTCAGGCTTTTTCGACCAAGCAGCTCCGGCTTTAGTTACCCCCACCCCAGTAGTTGTTCACCGACCATCGCTTCCAGATCCAACAACATTTTTCGATTCGTTCAGTTTAGTGCCAAGTTTGGGAATAGCAGCTCCACCACCCGAAGACCCGAACAGCCAGCGAATACAAAACTTCTTTAACAATCCTCCTCCCAAAGAACTTGACACCGTTGGTGACTTGAACTACAATTTGGTAGGAAGTGGCCTTTCCGTTCAGAATCTACAGATACGCTCCTTGACACCAGCTTCAAATTTAGCTGAACCACCTTCTTCTTCTTGTTCGGAGTTCTCTGAGCTTAATAGTTCATTATCAGCTGCCCATAGGCAGCCTTTGAATAACCAAGCTGCAGATTCGACTAAGGTATCCCCAGAGGAGGAAGCTGTTTTTGAATCGCAATACTATCAGGATTTGCCAGAAGAGATAGTGAATGAGTTGAAAATGGCCAACAGTTTACTAGGAAACAACAGTAGTCCTACAACTGAGGTTTGCTTTGAAATTTTGATTTTGTCACGTATGATGTACGATTTTATGTTTCAGGTCTACAAGCCGGCAGTTAAACACTGGTTCTATAAAAGGAAACATGAAACCAAGATTATATGGACACCATTTTCCTATCATGACTCAGCGTTACTCGAAGAAGCATTTTTAAAAGGAGGTAAGAAGGAAAAATGATGTGTTTTTTTTATAACTTTAAACTATTGATACCTACACAGACGAAGGTCCGAAACAAGTGGCTGTTGAAGGTGGCAGGTTTGATGTGAACATATCAGAACGAACAAAATCTCCAGTCTATTGGGAAGGAGAACATATCGAAGTGAAGCGTTGCTCGTGGTTCTATAAAGCAAGTGACTCGAAGTATATTCCTTACGAAGAAGAAATAGCTGATCTGTTGGAAGAAGAGTATAAAAAGGCCTCAGAAAGCAGTGAATGGCACAAGAAAATTCCCATTTCAGCTGGGGATATTGTGGTGTTTCATGGTCCATCAGTTATTGTTCATTTTCAACCACAACAGCAGATTGATTCATGGGGTGGATCAACGGTATGTAGTTTTTTTTTGTTATTAAACTGGGGATGACGAAAAGCTGTGCTAAGAACTTTATTTTTCTCGTTTCAAACACAATTTTAATATAAAAAAGCAATATCGGTGTAGTTTTGTTTTATTCGCAACTTATACTAACATACCATAAATTCATTGACAATTACTAAACAAACTCATCTTCCTGGTGTTCGAACATCAGCTTGATTCGGAAAATTTTCTTTCTTATATACAACAGCAAACCATTACTCGGCCACGAGTTGTAAAGCGAGATCTTGATGACTTTATTATCGATGAAGGCGAGTCGCACAAGGTTGACCATTTACTTTTTATGGTTCATGGCATAGGATCAGCTTGTGATCTTAAAATGCGGCCTGTTGAAGAAGTTGGTATGTGTTCATAACAAATTGCGAGGCAAACAAGAAAAACTTACTATGTCTCTTCATTTTTAGTGGATGAATTTCGAAGCATTGCCTTACAGCTCGTCCAGTCGCATTACAAAAACTCTGTTGAGAATGGCTTAGTTGGAAGAGTAGAAGTATTGCCAGTTTCTTGGCACAGTGAATTACATTCCGATGAATTGGGAATCGACGAGAAGCTAAAGTCCATTACACTGGAATCCATTCCAAAACTTCGCAATTTCACAAATGACACACTCTTGGATATTTTGTTTTATACAAGTCCAATGTTCTGTCAAAGAATCATAAACACAGTAACAGCGTCCATGAATAGTATTTTCGTTAAATACAAGCAAAGAAATCCAAATTTTCATGGTGGGGTTTCTTTAGCCGGCCACAGTCTGGGATCCTTAATAATGTTCGACCTGCTTTGTCATCAAAGACCCCACACAGAGAACGACAAGGAGGCTATGGTAAGACTATATCCAGTCAATAAAGAAGTTCATGTGATTTGATTATTTTGTGTTTATAGAAAAATCCTGATGATTTGATTCCCGGCAGTCCAGTAGATTCAAATCAACTAAATGAAGATTCTGCAAGTCATATTACATATAAAATGGGACAGGCTGGAACTGGCCAACCATTTATAAGTTATCCCCAGCTGCTTTTCCAACCGAACACTTTTTTTGCTCTCGGATCACCAATCGGTAAGAATCATATTTGGTTCCGTATTACAGTCTTATGAAATGGTTGTTTTTATTGTTATTTTCAGGTATGTTCGTCACAATCCGTGGAATTGACAAGCTTGGCTTAGATTTCCGTTTGCCGACGTGCCCAGGATTTTACAACATATTCCATCCTTACGACCCTGTTGCTTATAGAATCGAAGCACTAGTAAATTCGGATATGAATGGAATTCCGCCGGTTCTGATTCCCCATCATAAGGGAAGAAAGCGAATGCATCTGGAGCTCAAGGAGACAATGAGTCGCGTTGGAGCTGATTTAAAACAAAGGTTTTTCGAAACCTTTAAGAACACAATAGATAGTGTAAATTTCCTGACTCCCAAAGCTAAAAACGACCCAAAAGAAATGGAAAAGGAGATCGATAAGGTAAGATAATAAAGTTGGCAAATAAAAAATAAAAATATTAAAAACTTAAACTATCCACTGCAGGTTTTGGAATTGCAGGCACATCAAGAGCAACAAGCTACCGCTTCTACGTCCAGATCACGAGCTAATTCTAATTCTACGAGCCAATCGGATACAGATGTAATTGAAATTGATTTTCCTCTTGGCAGACTAAATGACTCGAAACGTTTTGATTACGTTCTGCAAGAGGCCCCCTTAGAGTTTATTAATGAATACTTGTTTGCTTTGAGTAGCCACGTTTGCTATTGGTAATTTGACAAAACCAACTAAAAATCTACGTTGAGTAACATGACTTTTTTATGCAGGGAATCTGAAGACACAATTTTGTTTGTGATGAAACAGATCTACAGTGGAATTGGCTTTAGCCCAGACAGCCAAGTGCCGCAACAAACAATGACAATTGAAAGACCCAGCTCAAGGAGTAGCACAACGCAGCAATCGCCTATAAGTTAAGAGATCGTCTCTCTAAAAATATTTTCAACTTAATATCGTTAAATAATACCGACGGTACGGAAACAGCGTACGGAGAGCGTGAAAGTTGATATCCCTAAGAAGTATATCATTGTTGTGTTTGTTTGTTTTTTAACTTTTAAATAAATATTGTCGTCATTTATTCGAACTTCTTGTGCTTTCCTTATGAGTATTTATTACTGGGAGCCATTTTATCATCTGCTACATGATTTATCATTAGTTTGGTTTGTCATTTCTTCACAAATCGATGAATGACTTACCAACGCAAGCAAATTGTGCAGACTTATTTTGAAAAATCATGGTTCTGTATTTGGTCGACGTCATCGTCCTTGAGAGCAATTAGTTCAATTAACGATGGAACGTTTTGACATCATGTTTACTCTAATCGGTGATACTCATCATCTAATAAAAGGAGTGTCTGCTGCTGTAGTGCGCAGCGTTGAGAAAGATCTGACATCACACAGAGCAATTGAGCTTACATCTGCCGAACACGGTGACGGCGACATGCGTTGCTTAGAAGGGCTTGAAAGAAAAGTGTTATTGACGGAGATTTTCACACTATGTCGCATTTTAGACCTGTGAGTTTGCCTCCAAGATCGTGCGATATAACATCGCTAAAGTATTTTCTGTGAGGATATACGAAGTTGTTAGTCTATATCGATAAGCCAAAAGCAATTGACGATCGGAACACAAAATTTGCCGTGCATTGCCGATATACGACCCCCAAATGCTGTAAACATTTATCGAAAATTGGACCTCAAGATTGGACTACAACCGAGCCAGCCATACTCCAAAACCATACTTTACACTGAGTACACCTAGGCGTATGAGTAATATAAGATGCCTTCAGACAACACGGTTTTTTTTTATTGAGAACAATTTGTTTAACATTTAACACCCTGTAAGCAAGTAAGTACATGCGTCTCGAAGTAAAATTTCAATTTATTGCTTCGGTTTCTTCCTCTTGATATAAAAGAGGTTTAGTTCTTTTTGAAAGACTTGAGGTTGAGGATCCATTGACACTTTTGGAACTTTTAGACTCAATTCTAAGATACTTATTGAAACGCAACTTCTCTTTTGTGATCGACTCAATTTCGAAAGGACGAAGACCTTTTATAATATTTCCCATTATGCTTACCTATAAGATAAAAAGTAAATCAAATTCACATTAGCTTTACAAATACGTATCTTACATCGAGTGTTGACCAGTTAGAAGGTGGCCCAAAAGCATCGTTCTGAACCGCTAGTCTTGCAAAAGCCTGAATCCTATCCATTGGACAGTTTTTTAGGTTTCCAATCCATTCGACAGCGAATCTTCGAATAGTACGTAGTTGGTGTCATGAAAATAAGAATACAATCACAAGAATTATACATAAAATAATAAATATAATTTCATGCCGATTCCGAACGGTCATTTCGATTTACACACATCAAAATCAACGACTTCTCACCTGAAAGCCACTGCATGAATAGATGCCACATCGGATTGATTAAGATAGCAAACGATTTGACCCATAGATATTAAATCATATTCTGAATAGGTTTCTGACCTCTTATTAGGCCACTCTTTACGAACCTTTTCTGCAATCAGAGTTATTTGCTCTTCAGAAAACCCATCTCGTATGAATCCGAAGGCTTTCACTTTCTCAACAACATCGAATGTAATGTTGCGTAAGTCATCCAATGGAATACCAGTTATTAGGTTACCCATGTTTTTGTAAACCAAAGGAGCGATATTTTCTATTCCATCATTTGCCTATTGTTATCGTACATGTTAATTAACAATCTTATTTCTTACACAATTCATTTGTACAACTTACAGTTTTGATGAGTTCCCAAATGTGTTCACTTGCGTTTTTATTAACTGGGTTCCGTCCAATCTCAACGATGCATTCTTGTAGTTTCATCCAGTTTAGAAATTTAATTTCAGTATCCAAAAGAAGTTGATTGCATTGAAATGCTGATATGGAATTTTGCATAAAAGTGCAACATATCAGGACTGTAAAAACTAATCTCATGTCTAGCACAATGATTTGAAAATACTGTTGAAACAAACCTTTGAATGATATTTAAAAGGATTTGAGCTTGTTCTAGCTTTAATGGAATTTTTAATGAGTAATCCAATGTTTGCTTGAGTGAAGGACGATAGATACAATCATATAATAGTTGCAGGGCAGAATAAGGTACTTGAGAAGTTTTTTTCTATTTTTTAAAAAAGAAGAAAAGAAAATAACAGAAAACTCATGTATGTTTGCATATGAACATAATAATTCTGGTATTCTCAGGGTAATATAAAATATTACTTCTTTCGAACGTACTCTTGAGTAGGTAAGTTTACAAGAATGTCAGTAAATTTCTATATAAACGCTAAGCCAATGAGTTGGAGAGCTGCTGCTAATTTTGTAATTTTTATGACTTTTTTTTCTGGGAGAATAGATTAACTCAATGATTCTTAATCCGGTAACGAGTCTCATTTTATTTAAAATTTGAATGTTTTCTTGGCGAGCCATCCTTTTGGCATTAAAGTGGACTATAATTCATCTGGCGGGAATTGGTGGTACAATTGAAGGTTACAACGTAAATCTTGACAAAAGAAATACGTGAAGAGTCGAAATCGAAAAATTTGTAGAATGTTTGTTGAGTCGCAAACAAACACCAAACTGTAATGTCCACCTAAGTAAGGAAAAAGATTGGGTGAATTGAAGTTTTTAAAACAGATTCAATAAGTTTGTGCATGAACAACATTTCATTTCCAGGAATTGTTCAAAACTTCATCCAAAAACATGTGAAATATTTGTTTAAATCGATGCATTCCAAAAGATATTGGATAGCGTCGATAACTGCGAAGACCAACTTTGAAAGCGAGACTCAAACTTGGAATATACTTTGGTAGAAACAATCAAGAATGGGAACGAATAATCTTTTGATAAACCTCAACTCAGTGTCTACTGGAGTAAAACTAGAAAACACCAATTATTATGATTTATGTGGACAACGAAGGAAAGGGATCGATTTGTTTTGAAGCCAAGACAATTTAGGTTTTTTCGAGACCAGTAATGAATTCATAGATCCTCATTGAATCAGGCTATTAGGGGTTCGGTCAGTCCCATTGAGCGTGACAGGTAGCATAAAGGTGGAAAGTTACATTGGAACTAGTCAGAAGAGATCATTTATAAATAAACGAAATAGCAATGGTCCCAGTATTCATCCCTGAGGTACCCAGGATAATGGCCCCATCACAAGGCCCGTCGTAACAATTTTGAACTACGAAGGCCAAAAAGTACTCACTATAGACGTCTCGTAGCGAATGTTTTGCCAATATTGATACTATTGATAAAATTGTTACCAAGTTTAAAATATCTGTTGCAAAAGGTTCATTGTTTTTTCATTTGTTTCATGTTAAATTTTTTCTTTTTGGCATTTGTAGTTCGGAGTTGTTGCGATGGGCCTTGTGATATGGGCAGAAAAAACTTTTAAAGTTTGAGGACTTCCCATGTTGTACAATTCTTTGAAAGTGATTTTATAAGTAATTACTTATGCATACCGATCTTTCTCTAAAGCCATAATGTAACCATAGCTTCTGAGCTTCTGACAACTCATAACAGAATTAGTCTCAAAACATTTACTCAAAATTAGAGAAAGTTGCTTTGCAATATTTTTCTTTGTTCATAAAGGCATGCGAAAAAAAGGAGGAGGAAAGGAAATTTTCGAATGGAATAACAAAGTATGGCCCTAGGTTTCTCTTTCTTTCTTTAACGCTATTTTCCTGGTGTTACAAATTTTCTTTCCTATTCTGAAATACGTTCTAGACTAGGTATGTGAATTACCTCACCCCACTTTTTACAGCATCTTACATTTAATTGTTTTCTTATTAATTACATTTTTAGTTGTTAGTTTTCAAGTAGAATTCGGATTCCACTGAGTACAAAAAAAAAAAATGTTCGTTCGAGATCAAAGGGAGGTGTCCAAATGCGTTCCCTTTTCCTCCTTCGTAAGTTGACTAGACGAGAAAGAATAGATTCCAATTTTCTAAGTTATTTATTACAAATTTCTCTATACGATACATACATGAGTATTTTATTTGTCTACGAATAAATTAATATTAAAATAAATAGTGCTACAATTATGTCCAACTAAGTGAAATTGTATGCCCGAGAACGATAAAAAGAGTACATACATGGCTTTATATTCACAACCTTTTAGCCTCTTGTTGCCTACTGATGGTCCTGTCCTAGCATCTCTGTTTATTAACCGCTCTTGGGTTTTCCAAGTTTTAATCTTTTTAATTTGGTTTTTATTTTTAATTCGCTACGATTTGCCTATTATTTAAACTTAATGCTAGTGCGTTAAAAGTACGAGTTTACAATATTTGTGTTATAGATTGCATACGTGTCCGGTCCACTTAAAATTAACAATTTTAAAACTTATCATCCACAAGATCTGACATTCCGTCCGCACTTATGTTGAGCATACGCTTGTCCATGATCATCATCGGAGATGACTTGTCATTCGAAAGCATTCCAAACGATTGCATATCCAAGCTTAAGGAGTCATGAGATTGTTGTTGCGGCTGTTGGTTAAGGTGCAAGTGATGCGTGGATGGGTGATGCAGATGCATGTGCACTTGTTTGTCGTCCATGATGGCTTGGTCTAGATTCAGAATGCATTCTGCCTTGAAATTATCTATTGTGAATTGGTCCACATTGAGGAACTTCATTTCATCGTAAGTGGACGTTGGTGTGTCAAGATCAAGAGAATGATTCATTGTTGAAACACTATTTGTTGAAATATTATGATGTGGAGGTGTGGATCGACTTATTGGTGGCATTGTGTTTAGCGCAGATGTTGGAGGATAAGTAGACCACTCCATTGACAAGCCACCACCTCGTTCTAATCCCATGTGATCGATGTTGAGATTAAGGAAGATGTTTGGCGACATCCGTGAGGGAGACATTGAACCGAAATTTACTTTCGGTTCGTTATCAAGAGAGTTTGATGATTGCGGTGGAGTATCTGGCAGAAGTGTATTCCCTGGTGATACATGGAGAAATATTTATTGAATTTGTAACTGAAAAGGAGTTCGGGCACAACTCACCTAAAGTACCATCCAACTGAGTCATTACGTTGTCATCGTAGGGTGTATTATTCAAATCGGGATCATCGTTGTCTTTTGAAGAGCATTTTTCCTGCTTTCTCCACTTTGCTCGGCGATTTTGAAACCAAACTTGAACTCTAGCTTCAGTTAAATCGATTCGAACAGCAAGTTCTTCACGAAAAAATACATCTGGATAGTGGGTTCTTTGAAATGCTCGCTCCAATTCTTGCAATTGTAGTGAGTTAAACGTTGTTCTGTAAACAAAAGGAGATATTTGAATGGAGTTCATAATAAATTTCATAGGATAAGAGTCAAAAATATTTTTCTTATATTAAAGAAGTTTGCCATTCGTAGATCTTAGAAAGAAGATATACCAACTCATTCTGTAGATCTTCGAAAGTCGATATACCAACTCAATCTGGATAACGTGGACAATCAAATAAAAATCTGGAGAAATAGCGATCTAACTCGTGACTTTCAAACTGAATTGGTTAGAGAAGTGTATAAAAAACACGCTGTATCACGCAATCAGCGACTCCACAGACATACCAACTCCGAAACATACCGCGTCCAAAAATGTACGAGACAATGTTCGGAGATTGAGAACAACCAAGCCTCATGAGCTGATGGTCTGAAAAATATAGTAAAGTATTATAATGGTTTTTTAATGTTTAGAACTTCGAATTAAAATAAACCACAAGAAATATGATTTCAGCCCCGGATGGCTGGAATAAAGCCAAATCTAGGGATTCAAATTTTAACCACTTTTTCGAGCATTTGAGGTCGTATGTCGGCAATAACGGGACGAATGATGGCTTCCAAGCCCCCTAACGTTTATGGTTCGTTGACGTAGACGTATGCGACTTCACATATCTCCAAAAGAAATATTCCAATGGAAATGGTGTCAAATCACAAGATTTTGGTGGCCAATTGACAAGGTCCATTCCGCGAAGTTATGCACTCATCGAATATTTCCTTTAATAAATCGATTGGGACGTGCGCTGTCTGCCATGTACCGCGGTCTTGTTGGAACCTTATTTCATCCACATTCATGCCATCCAATTCGGGGACAAAATAGTCGGTAATCATGGGTCTATACTGGTCTCCATTAACGGTAACTGGCTCGCCAGTATCATTTCGGAAGAAGTGTGGCCCAATGCGCCAGCACACCAAACAGTCAGTTTTTGTGGATGTAATGACGTCTCTTCCTAAAAAAGGGAGACACTCACAATTGCGCCAATTATAGAGGGATAAGCCTCCTTAACGTCACTTATAAGATCTTGTCTGCTGTAATATGTGAACGTCTGTAACCCCACGTCAACAACTTGATAGGTCCTTATCAATGTGGTTTTAGACCAGAAAAACCCAAAATAGACCAAATTTTCACATAACGGCAGATCTTAATAAGATATTCACCATCTCTTTATCGATTTCACTGCCGCGTATGACAGTATTTACAGAGACTAGCTGTACAGAGCCATGTCTAGTTTCAGCATCCCTGCAAAACTCGTACGATTATGCAAGATGACTTTGGAGAATTCACGCTGCTCCGTCAAGGTCGGTAAAGAACTCACCGAGGCCTTTGATGTCAAAAAAGGTTTTAGGCAAGACAAAAAACTGTCATGCGATTTCTTCAACATCATACTTGAACAGATTGTAAGAAACTCAAACGTCAACACCAGAGGAACAATCTTTCAAAAGTCTGTACAATTACTCGCTTATGCAGACGATAATTGGACAAAACGTCACAATAGACAGACATAACTTCGAGGTAGTACAGGACTTCGTCTACCTAGGATCCGCTGTAGACACGGACAACAACATCAGTGCTGAGATCAAACGGAGAATAGCTCTTGCCAACCGTTGCTTCTTTAGGTTAAGAAGGCAATTGAGAAACAAAACCCTCTCTAGAAAAACCAAGGTGACCATGTATAAGACTTTAATCATCCCAGACCTGCTGTACGGCGCGGAAGCATGGACCTTATCGAAAGCGGATGAGGAAACCCTTGGTCGTTTCGAAAGAAAAATTCTCCGAATGATCTTTGGTCCCGTATGCGAAGACAATATGTGGAGAAGAAGATACAACAACCAGCTGTATGAGCTGTACCGCGACATGGGCATAGCCAGAAGAGTACGTATCGCGGGGCTACGATGGTTGGGTCATGTAGAGCGGATGGACCTAAACGCACTGGCTCAATGGGTGTTCGAAAGCATATTACAGGGAAATCGCGGAAGGGGAAGACCTCGTCTTAGGTGGCGCAATCAAGTGGATGAAGACCTCAACCGACTTGGAGTGCGAAACTCGCCCGAAATCGAAGTCGTTATAGAAGGATGTTGGTTGAGGCCCAGGTTCACCCCGAACTGTAATGCCCACCTAAGAAATGGCGTCGCAAGGCATTCATGTGGATTCTCTTCACTCCAAATGCGGAAATTTTGCTTCTTGACGTAACCATTCAACCAGAATTGAGCCCTATCAGTGAACAAAATTTTGCGATGAAAATCAGCAACGAGATCAATCTCATTTTCGGCCCATACACCAAAATCACGACGTATTGCATGATTCCGCGGATCTTGGATCTTGTAAAGTCGTAAGCCAAAGTTTTTGGGGCAAAATCTTCCACAAAGTTGATGGACAAAGCTCCAATTGCTGTGTACGGTGGCGAATAGATTCATTCGGGTCCTCTTCAACTCTTTGCTCTACAGCGGCGATTGTGTCTTGGGTGTGCACTGATCGACGTCTCTGCGGATGCGTATTATCACATAAAGTATACGTAGTTCGAAAACGATCCATGGTTAACCGAACTAATTGCTCTGATGGACGATTATGTCGAACATAAAATGGACGGAGCTTGCGGCAAACTTCGCGAACTGAATCATTATTTTCGAATAAAATTTGCACGATTTGCGAGTGATGTTCTTTTGTCAACCGGTTCATGATAAAATGGAAAACTAAACTTAACATGAATGGTGATTTTAGGTCTATTAATTTTGCAGTCCCACAGGGATCTGTTTTAGGACCAGTACTGTTTCTTATTTACATAAATTCGTTATTTCGATTGCCTTTTCAAGGCACTTTGACGGCTTTTGCAGACGATGTGGGTTTTAGTTATGGTGCAAACAGTTCTCTCAATCTCACAGCTGATTTGAATTGCGATCTTAATTTACTAAGGATTTGGTTTGCAGAGCATAGACTAGACTATCAGTTCAAAAACTAAGGTTATTTTTTTTTAATCTATCAGGGAGTCAGATATCTGTTTTCATGCTACAGATTGCCAAAAGTTCAAGCTTTTGAAATGTTGTTGTGGTTCAAACTTCACTCCTAGCACTTTCTTTAGTTATGGTGGATGCACCGATGGGTATTTCCGGATTGAGAATGTCAGTGAATTCAAATACTTAGGTTTGATAATTGATTCGAATATGAGCTTTTATAAACAAAGTGAAAGTCTGAGAAAGTATTTTCGTGGAACTTTAAGATATTTTTATTATCTTAGAAATGTTTGTTCGTTCCAGTTCCTTTTTAAAATTTATTACGGCATCTTTATCTCGAAATTACAATGTGGAATTTCATGTTTTGGGGAGGAATTTATTTTAACAAAATTCAACCTCTGTTGGTATTGCAAAAGTCTGCTCTGAAAACAATTTGCCGTAAGCCGCGTTTGTATCCAAGTTTTCATCTTTTAAGGATTTGAAAATTTTTCCAGTTCGCCATTTGTTCTGTTTTAAGGTGCTAAATGAATTTTTTAAAAGATCAGGTAACCGTGATATAAGAATCATCTCGAATTAAAATATTCGAGAGAATTCGTTAAACCAAGTTTTCATACCAGCTTCTCGTACAACTGCATTTCGTAGATCTTTCCATGTCGTGTCTTGTCGCCTGTTCAACAAGCTTCCACATCCTTCCAGAGTGCTTACTTCACATTTGTTGTTTTTGAAACATGTAAAACAATGGCTTATTTCCCTTGATGTGCAGAGTATCCAATATTTGCTGAATAACTAGTAACCCCTGATGTTCTGATAAAATAGTAGGTTTTAAATCAATTCTTCTTTTTACATCTTACTATTATGTATATTTTTGAGTACGAACATTTTAGTTTTTTCTTCGGTCACCCCACCCATTTTCAATTATGTGTTAAACTTTTGTTGCCTAGTTGTGACAATAACTCTCCTTTTATTATATAAAAATAATTTTGTTACTTAAATATTTCTTGTTAATACCATTTCGATGGACAAAAAATTTTTTGTAATGAATTTTAAGAAATAATAAATAATTACTTACTTACTTACTTACTTATTTATACAAGATGTTAGTTTTATCCCTATTCGAAAAACCAACCTCTAAATTTGATGCGAGGCAAAAGGAGGGTTTCATAAGATAAGGAAGGGCAGGATTTTAGAAAGGAAACAGGAAAGTGGATCGGAAGGAAATGAGCAAGGTAGGTATGGCGGTATAGGAAATTTTAGATGGATGAAACGACAGGTAAGGATAGGAAATTGGCAGAATAAAGGAAATGGGATAAACAGGAAAAGTAAGTGAATGGAATTTTTCATTAGGAGAAGGGAAGTGTAGGAAAAGAGGATGTAGACGAAAAGGAAAAGGTAAGGAAAGGGAGGGAATGCACACCGGGAAGACTGGCATGCGGGCTAGCGTGGCCTAGCTCGCCTGATGTAGGGAGGGATCTTGTCTTCCAGGTCGCACCTCACCTCGACCAAAACAAAATAAAACATGCCTTTACTGTACCACCACACTCCAGGAGCTGCTGGTCTCAATGCAGCATGGCCTGTAGAAACACCCGATAGCTATAGACTTTCCCTAATCCCTAACGTGAATTATAAATTAAGAAAAAAAATCATTTGCCGATCTTTCATATAGATTGCTCCTGATTAACCGATGATTTTAGTGCATCCTACACCTCAGGTTTTTCTTCAAGCTTTTGCAATTCTAAAGCAGTAATAAGCATTTCTGAAGAAATAATTAAAATCTCCTCTTTTACTGATTTCACAAAGCAAATCTTCTTATGATTTACAGTCAAGCAAAGGGGTGAATCATTTTAGAATCTCTTTATCAATGTGTGTGAAATGCTTCTTTTGATCGGGTGGACCCAAGGGTTTTCATATACCCATAATATATACTTGTGTATGTATCTTGTATATAGTAATAACTAGTTATTTAAGAAGAAACTCAGTCCTTATTTCATCATAATTAGAAATACTGAACAGTTTGCTATCCTTAAAGACAAACTATTGAATGCGATGTATTTACCAATTCCGTGGATGAGATTCAAGCTCTAGTATAGTACTCCTCCGTTGTATAGTCAAATTTTGCCGCGACTTGGCTATTTAAAATTGTAATTACTCATGGGCATTAAAAAACAAAACTTCAAATGGGTATGTAAAAAGACATCACCTTTGCACCACCTGTCTCTCAGAATCAACTTCTGCTACAGTCTGGCTTCCACATTTGCCAACATAAAAATTTCGGTTCATTGCACTTTATATACCTCTCTTGAAGTTGTATTCCCACACATAATAGGGCATTGGAAAAGAATAAGACAAAAAATAAATAAATAAAAAAATAAGTACATACATATATATCGATTTGTGAAAGAGATTATTGGGAAAACAAGAAGGTGCAGAGATAACAAACAAAATCACAGCTAAGGGTGGAATGGAATGCTTTGATGGAAAATATACAACACCACACACATATAAAGGAAATGCATACGTTATATTTGTTATCATTCATATAAATAGAGTCAATTTTAAAAGAAAATGGCTTCCCAAAGGATGTAGTTAGTGGAATTATTCACAAACAACAATATTATTCTTTTTCAATAATGGTAAGGGTACGCAAATTCTGTTTTTAAAAACATTGGTGGTGTGGGAACCTTTTTCATAAGAACGTGTCGTCTAGCTGTGGGTTGCGTAAAAACATTTTCTATTTTTGGTAAGCTTACCTAGTGGAACTGTTATTATTTATGGATGAATACGAAAAGTAAAAATGAGACAATGAGTATTTTTCTAAAGTTTTTGTTTGTTTTGTTCTTATTCTTTTACTGTCAAACTTGTTGTCTTCGGACTATTTTTTCACATTCGATTTATCTTGAAAAAGCTGAGAATAATCAATGAAAAAGATTTATCATTTTATTCCATGTTCTTACACCCTGATTAGACGCGTGGAAAAGTAATCACACTGAAAACAAACAATGTGGAATTCACTCTGTGGATTTATCTTCTACTTTCTCAAAATCGTCCCTTCTCTTGTACATAATGAGAAGAATTTTGACTTTTCACCAAAAACTCATATCAGAAAATGAGCAAAATGACGAAACGTCTCATAAAATTCCATCCTTTTCCTTTTTTTTTTTTTTTTTTTGAAAAATCATCCGATCCCTTTCGTAAATCAACTTCTTTTTGCGATCGTGTATAACCAGAGATCTGCTGCCAGTTTTGGAAGTCGATGGGGAAAAGAGACAACAGCAGCTGATGACCGTAAGAACAAATAAGAGTCTAATAAAAAACCGTTATCTGCGGCTGAAAGCATTTGATTGTAAAAGAGTTGAAAGAAAATCATTTCTTGAAACAAAATTCATGAAAAGAATACAGTTTGTGTTTCATTTTGTCTGGCAGTGTACATCCGTAATAAATATCTCACAAAACAGCTCATTAAGCTTTGATTATTATTAATAGTATATTTTTCCTTCATAAAAGAAGCTTTCTTTGAATTTTTGTCAAATCTGAAAGAAAGTAGTTTACATGATCAGATTTTTTTGTCGTACTTCAAGTCATCAAGCAAGTCGGATAAGTGGCCTTTTGCGATTTCACATTATCCAACATGGGTCGTTCAGACCAAAGTCTGGGCAACAAGTTATAGCGTGCGAACCACCCTTTTAAGAAATTGATTTATTTATTTGAAAGCGTCTAATGATTGGATTGATTGAATGGCAAACATTAAACTAATATTAAGTTACTTCAAATGACAACTGAGCTTGATAGATTCCATAATTACCAACTTTAAACCACGATATAAATGAACCTATACATAATATATTTTGAAAACTCAAGCACTTTTATAGCATTTCCCTATTTGTACGCCGCTGCAGAAATGCAAGCATAGAGTATATATAGTTACCCAAGCGAAAATTTACTTCAAATGTGAGCCTTACTTACTTAGAAATTTAGAATGGCATTAAAATCATGAGCGAGTCTGGGCTTTAACCAATATAACTCGTTTACAAAATAGATTCGTAGCGAGTTTTCTCTAGTTTTGAACTTAGAGAATGTTTCCACGTGGTTGCTCCTTAACAAGAGATGTCCCATGCTACTGCCATTACGCCCTAATGTGTTTTCGAAACCATTTTTGAATCTTGCCGAAGTAATTGATGTCATGGTACAACGTTTATTGTTCTTCGTTTAGTCTTTGTCTTCTCACATAATTCGAAAGATTTTTTTCTTTAGAATTGACTGAGGGTTTGAAAAGGGTTTAGATGGAATCAGCGTTGCCAATATCTAATTCTGTGTTCATCTTATTATTTATGTTTTAACAGTAGAAATCCGCTAATACTTCGAAAATCTGACTGTCTATTAAAAATATCAATATTTTCTCATTTTTAGTGTTGTGATTTCAACTACTACTACAAAAAAAAAATATTATTCCAATCCTTTATACGAAAGCAAAATAGAAACGAATGCAATGAATACCATAATCATTTGATTACTGAATCTCTAAGGGGTGCTAGGGTGTCATTTAAGGCAAAACGCGGTCTAACGAATTTTTTGATGCGCACAATGCATTCGATGTCTTAGTGTCAGAAATAGTTTACCCGTGAGCATATGGGTTGCAGTTAAAAAAAAAAGTAACAAAAAAAGTATGAGCGAGTCGATTACAGAAGGCTAGCTCATAACAGCACCCGCTTATTGTTTTTTTTTTTTTTTTAACCATACGCCAGTTTTCTTGTTCGCATTCTTAGTAAAACCTACCACTTCAATTTCTATTTAACCAGACCTTACAAAATATCGCACTTTTTCTTTCAGTAAAATAGTTGCGCATACGCCACAGTGAGTAGAAATTATTCATTATATGAGAAAAACCTCTTAAACTGAATTATTCCATCCTATCCTTTTCTAAGGGAGTAAAGAGAGGAGAGTAGTACGAAAAAACATTATACGTTTATCTGTTTTAAATCCAATCCGTGGTAAACTTTTATAACAATTTTCATAAAAAAAAAACAATTGTGCATCACTGTCTTCTTTTTTTACTGGTATTTTATACCTCTGACACACATTTACTACATTTAGTATACAATTGTTACTATAGATATAGATAATAGATATACTCCATTAGCATCTGCCTTTCGAGAAGTATTCCACCTTTTTAACATGGGTATAGCCATGTCTTTTTCATTGGAAATTTATTAAATTACTTTTCATACTATGGTGTCCATACTACCCATAAGTTTGAAATAGTTTATGATGACTTTTTCGACAGTTTCGGTGACTATATCATCTTTAATTTGATGAATGTTGGTTTATGAATTGCACTAAAGTTTCAAATCTGTTTTTGCAGATTTGACCCTTAAAAAACACTTTAAATGAAAGTCAAATGTCGACGACGCGACGCAACGTTAGCTCACACATTCTTACACACAATTGAACGATTTTTCAACTCTTCTCGTAGAGCATCTGTCGTTTTACGAAATGTGCTTGTTCCTGAAATCAGTTTGCAAAAACATCTATCATATGACAAGAGCGTTGACTTTAACTATCTGACCCAAATTACATATATTAAAAAACCTATGTCAAATACTCCACCTAACTACAATGCACACGACATAGTTAGAGTGATGGCATTAGTTACACGTGTATGCCTGTGTTCCTGTTTCCTTACGCTACGTGCGCTAATTCAGATTGTTAACATATCCTGAGGGTTGGAAATTGAATATAATCAGAGAAGAACACAAACTTGCTGCTGACTTAAAATCCATATATATACCATATTATTTCGTTAGTGATTATATACGAGTAGTTTGGAGTTAACATTTGAGACCTATTGAACTACATGCCGCTGATATCAGTGCGATATTCTAATATTTTTACAAGATATATATATCTGTGTGGAACGGAAGACGTTTTGGAGTTAAATACTTTAGTCTATAAATGTATGAACTTTGCTCCCAATAACATGGCTTATAAGTCGGAACACACACTCTCCAAAAACGACGAAAGTGTTAACAAAAAACTTTGTGATGTAACGTTTTTACTTTTAAAGAATTGGTTCGAGCAGTTTAATTTGTCTAACAAATTCCAAATAAAATAGGATCGAAATCGAATGCTTAACTCTAGTGTCAACATTTGAGGCAGTAAGTTGATAATTTTATAGTTATTGCTTTTGAAATTATAAATAGCCCTGTTCAGGTTCACACTGTACAGACTTCGTTTGATGGAAGTTGAATGGTCGGATGTATTTTGCGTTCACACTTATCAAGCTTGTCGTTTAACTTCATGTCACGTACCCTTCCACTCCGTCCAACTTCTAAGTTTTCAAAAATATTTGAAAACCATCCAACAAATTGGACAAGCGGTCGTCTGAAGGGTTCACAGTATCAAGCATTAGTCGTTCAAGTCTAAGTCTGTCCAACTAATTGTACAGTGTGAACAGGGCTAATGGAGCCGCATGTCAATCTTTTAAAATTTAAATTTTTAATTTAAGGCAATGATTGCTTTTTAATCATTGATTCTATATTGAAATTCAAGACTCACTGAAATAAAAATTTTTTGAACAAATTTGTTTCTAAATCAAGTTCTTCTTTATGTTTCGCTTTTTCTTTCTTTATTATTTAGATCCAATTCATTTAGTTTATTGGGAGATCCTGGTCCTGAAGTCTAATTTCAGATCCTAAGTTATGAATTTGAGACTAAAAAGCTTAACGCTTTAGTTATCACTTGTGGGGTATTTAAGTTTGTTAGCAGAAAAATCGGGTGATTTGGTTGCGCTATCCTATTTATAGAGGATGTTGACTTAAAATTTTTTGAGAGTTCACTTAAAAAAAGGAATTATTAAAGTACTTGCACCTGACCGCAAAACAAACGTTTATTTGATTTAAAGACAAAAGATCAACAAGTGGAATCGCTTGACGAAGAAATAGATATACTAAAGAAAAGCGGTATTCGAAAAAAAAATCGTTTGCGTGAACGTTTAAAATTAGACTAGACTTTTCGCTTTCATCAAGTGAAAATGATATGAGAAAGATTCAAGCGATGCCTATTTTTTCCAGATTTGAGATGTCCAGACGAACAACCCGACGCTACGCGACGGATAAGTAAGTAAGTAAGTAAGTAGGGTGGCGCAAAAGAGCGAGAAGCCCTTAGGGCATAGCGCATTTCTCACAACCATGCCTTGTGAGGGAATGGAGGGGACCTACAATTTTCTGCCGGTTCCGAACGGCTAATCGAGAAAGCACTTTTGGCGCGCGACGGATAGAATTAATTAAAAAACTTTTCACTTATCAAAATAAATAAATAGGATGTTGCAACAGAGCGGGGAGCACCGAAGTCTAGCGTATTTGTCACAAGCATACTTTGTGAGGGAATGGGTCTGCCGACTACGACTAACTTCTCACCAAAGGTGAGGTTACTAGCTTAAAACTCACTCGAAGCGAAAACTATGTGTCAGTGTAGAGTTTCTAGAATGACAACGCTCAAATACTTGAGTTTTTGTTGCAAAACCCAACATGGCCTACATCGTGAGTGCATATAGACACGACGACGCGACGTACAGCCTAGAATATAGAAGGTATTGCTGACAACAATTCTCTGAGGTTTTCTATCAAGGTACTGTTATAGTTTTGTTTGAAGCCTCAAAATAACAGGAAATTCATATTTGCCCCAAAAGAAAAGAATAGTTTTTTACAATCGAATATCTCAAGAATAACTGGACTTACAACACTGGACTTATTCACAAAGTTCAATCGAATTCTTTGTGTAATAAAACTTGAATTGAAGTGTTAACGTTCGATCAAAAAGCTTAAACTTAAGAAAAAATGTGTAAGGTGGGGCAACAAAGCTTGGACAGCCTCGCGAACTAACACATTTTAGGGACTTACTATTTTATGCTGGTTGCGAACTGGTAGTTGAGATAGCTCTCTCATGTCCGCTTAAGAATTTATGTTTATTTCCTTAGAAATGCATAGTTTTTTCATTGGACAAAAAACTGGGTACTTCTAACTTTTTGATATTTTGCTTCTTTCCGCTATACCAACATTAGACTTACTTTTTTTTTCATTATTCCAGTCAATATTTAAAAATAAAATAAATAGGGTGGCGCAACAGAGCGCATTTTTCACAACCATGCCTTGTGAAGGAATGGAGGGGACCTTTTCTGCCGGTTCCGAACGGTTTTTGAGAAAGCGCTATTCATGGCAATGAATTTACTAGGAGAGGACTTGCCAATTCCTCGCGAAGGCGATACCCGGGGAAAAACATTGTTGCCTCTGCTGGGATTCGAACCTCGAACCGCTGAATATTGAATATTTAATTCAATATTATATCATACTAAACTTATATTTCTTATCAAAATTTTCATATTTTGCATATTTGTTTAGTTAGATTTTAAAAGCAAAATGGACATGACGAAAACAAGGACCTTGCACAGACCACAAGAGAATACTCAAGATTGAAAAATACGTAAAATAGCCGGTTACAACTCACACAAACTTATACACAAGAACAAGTGCGACCCATTCATGTTCTTTATTTAAATTTAAATTTTGAAATATTTAGGTCTAGTCTGGAAAAAACCAAAAACGCTTGCTGAACAAACGCTTTAAGTCAACGTAGTTTATTATTATCAATTTTTAATTTCAAATTCAAAAACTGAAGAAACATCAAACCACACCTGTATCGTCGTTGCTTCCGCTTCATTGAAACCTTTTCCATTAATGTACGTATGGGGTTTATTTAAAATCCCACAGCTCCAGGTCTTGAGTCTCTGAATGTCTGCTTTCACTGTACTATTGCAAGAACACTGAAATACACTTATTAGGCTTCGGATGCGTGGCACATTTTTTTTAATCTGTCACAAGAGCTAAGTGTTTTTCACATCGAAATTATCTAACACAGACTGAAATTTCGGGACGCGTTGGGTAATTTGATTTTTTGGTTTTAATTTCAATTTCAACTTTTGGCTTCGATTTATGAAACAAAAATGTTAATGATTTAAGAATTTTCGTTCTCTTTTATTTTTATGGTTGTGTGTAAGTGTAAATATATTAAACTGCACTCGTGAAGGTTCTAGCTAGACTGAATTAGAGGGATGGTTTTCTACGATTTGAACTTTGGAAGTTCGAAAAGAATCCATAGAAATTTCGCTTTAACGCTTTCTCCTTAGTATTTTCTATGCGAGAATAGTAAATATAGTCCAGCTATTAGACAATGTTATATTCTTAGGAAAATAAATGTACAACACCATACATGCGAGTATATCAACAGTCAACATATCTGCACTGAAACTAGACGTTTGAAGAATGAATGATGAGTACAGTATGCAGGTGCAGGCTTAGTCAGTTTAAGTAGGCATTTTGTTGTAAACATTTAACGGTTCTGTCTGATGAAAAATTCAACAAACATACATTTGTAAGAGCTTGGTATATGTTTAATACTTTATTCAAAACATAACAATTTAGTGTTTGGCTTCTGATGTATCTCAACAACTCTTGCATATGACAACGCAGAATGCGAACTGCTACGTGCGATGGTCACCAATGACACAAAAGATTCTCTATAATTTTTTGAACTTTTAAATTCTGCAATGAAGCAGTTTTTTTTCGTATTCGTAATATACAAAAATCAACTGGTCCAGATGGTAGGTACCCCTTACCCCTGACGTTATTCTACGCTGTACAAAACCACTGCGCAAGCTTTTCTATTCTATTCTTGGTCTCCTCCCTAGCAGATGGAAAACTTTATGTGTCTAGCCCGTGCCTAGGAAGCAAATCTTCCTCCTCTTCCTATTACCGTCCAATCGCACTAACTTCATTCTTCTTCCAAGAGGTCTTGGAAAAGTTGAAAAACCGTTTCAACTTATGAAATATGTTGAAGAACGAAAACTTCTCGATAACCAAAACTACGTCTTTCGTTATAAAACGTCCACTGATGATTTTATGTTACATCTTCCCGAAAAGTGGAACCAATCTTTACACTTGTTTTGGGGAAAGTAAGATTAGTGCGCTGGATATTTCTTAGGCGTTTGATAGAATTTGGGATAGTTATTGAAAGTGCTTGTTTTTGGTATGGATGAGTATCTTCTTTGCTGGGCTAGAAACTACCTTTCAGACTGCTCAATAAAATCTGTATTGGATGGTTTTAATTCTGATAAAATGCAGGTGTTCCACAGGGTTCTTTTTTGTCTCCGACTCTCTTCCTTATTTTCACAAACGGTCTGAAACTTCTAATTCTCTTAACTGTTTTGCTGACGGCTAATTCCTCAGCTTCTCATATTCGTTTCCAAATTTAAGTCCCAGCTCTTCTGATGTGGAACTGGAAAGTTTGCATATATTAGTTCTTTGAATTATGACCTTGACAGCACGAGCTGATTTTGAACTGAATAAATTTCAATGCTTCCCAAATGCTATCTTTCCCCATTTTCCCCATGACCACATATTTAAAGTTGCCTTAAATTTGCTAAGACGATGCCGGAAATTTGTTGACCCTTCTGAGCTGGCTACAATTTATAACGCCTATTGATTCTCTTGAACATCATTGAAACGTTACTTGCCTTTGCAGCAACACCCGAAAACCAATTTAAAAAAACAGTTTTTATTTCGGGCTAAATACTTTTTCATAGGCACAAGGTAAAACATCTTTTTTCGATTTCTCAATTACATTACTCACCTTAAAAAGCAGCGATCGACAAGAGATATAATTCGCACTGGTGTTATTTTTCATGTCTATAGCGGAACCTAGTTAGACGAAGTCCTGTATACGTCCTCGATGTTATGTCTGTCAATTGCGACAAAAGTTCAATTCGTCAATGTTCTCTGTCATTGTTTGATGACAATTTGTATATACTTCGTGTTGATCTCATTAAAAGTTAAATCCATTTTTGCCGCTGGCAAAAGCGCCTATCACACTTACCTCTTCCCATAAAGTCAATAGTGAATAATGAGTAATTGTACAGACTTTGACTTTAGCTTTTCTTTACAGGAAAGATTTTTTATTTGTTTATTTGCTTGTATTCAAAAGGCTCCACAACAACTTAACCGATTTAAACGCGTAATACCGGGATGGTAGCCTGAGAAACTATATAGGCTCAATACCATATTCTTACGGGAATGCGACGGGAACGAGAACGAATAAAGAAGAAATAAATTTCCAAAATTCTTTCATAACTCCCGAGTACCATGGGCCATAATTCATCCCCATATTCCCAAGGGAATGGGAACAGGAACATTTCTCTTTCCCAATGACAATGGAGTCTTAGCCCCGAATAAAATAGACTTTATTTCATTTCCATTTTCAATCTGGAACGGAATCGTTAAGTGGAACTTAAAAACAGCTGTAAACATCTCCAAAATTCTTTCAACATTAGAATGCTTAAACATTTCTCAGTAACATAAATTCTATTGATCTAAATATTACCAGCAGAGTCGATGCTATACAATATGGAAAAAAGGGACACAGAGATGATCTTTTGGAAAATACCAAACATCCATTTCTGATTAATTTTCACAATCTATATATATAAAATAGGATGTATGTATGTATGTATGTATGTATGTATGTCCGGGGTAAACTCCTAAACCACCCAACGGATTTTTATGAAATTTTCAGGGTAGACATAGTTTAGTCCAGAGATGGTTCCTGTCAAGGTTTGATCCCCATATTCCCACAGGAACGGGGTTGGAAACGGAAAATTATAAACTTCTCCACAGATTTCAAAAGTTCTTTCAGCACTAGGGTGCTACATTATCTGCCTTCATCAGTAACTTAAACTATATTTCATCCCTATAATCCCACAGGATCAGAAACGGGAACGAGAACGGGAACCATAAAGTTAATTAACCGATTTCAAAAATTCTTTCATCTCTGTTTCATTATCCCTCAGTGACATAGACTTATATTTCATTCACACATTTCCACTGGAACGGAAGATTCCTTCAGGAACGAGGTTGGAAATGGAAACTTAGAAACTTCTGGACCAATTTCAAATATTCTTTCAACTCTAGGATGTTACATCATCTTTCAGTGACATAGACCTATATTTCATTCACTTATTTCCATGGAAACAGAGGATTCCCACAGGAACGGGGTTGGGAACGGAAACTTAGGAACTACTGGACAGATTTCAAAAATTCTTTCAGCATTAAGATGCCACATTAGTCCCACAGTAAGAAAGATTATATTTCATCCCCAAATTCCCACGGAAGAGGAAAAATGAGAACAGGAACCTTAAAACTACAGACCTGAGCAAAGCCGGGCGGCTCAGCTAGTAAAAGTTATAAAATAGAGCCCAAATTTTCGAAAACAGACAGTTTTAATTTTTCTGACATGTTCAGTAGAAGTTTCTCCTATTGATCCCCCATCATGTTTTTATTATATTGACTCTGGTAAAGTATTTCAAATTCCATAGAAAATTTCGTAATCGTGTCAGTGATCGTCATAATTTCCAGCTGTATGGTTGCCATGAAAATTATGAACTTCTACCTTAAAAACTGTTTCAGGGTTTTTCTAATCACTGCTAAGTAACCGGAAAGTACCTCCAAGCTGTCTGTTCCCGAGCACAGGCTGCGCTTTATATGATTGACACCAGGTGTGTCAGAAACGGTCTCTCCGTCAATCATCTTAAAACTGAGGTTGTCCTCTTCACGAGACGTAGAAAATTGACTGGTCTGACTCAACTTACGCTTAAAGGCGTCAGCATCCCCTTTTCAAATGAAGTCAAACATCTTGGAGTAATCCTGGATAACAAACTTCTTTGGTCTAAACATGTCGAGTCTAAAACTACTAAAGCACTGTCAGTTTTCTGGCAATGTAAAGGAGCTTTTGGCAAGACATGGGGTCTTTCACCGAAAAGGGTCCTTTGGATCTATACGGCTATATGATAAGACCAATCATCTTCTATGCGTCAGTTGTTTGGTGGAATAAGATCTCCCGTAAATACGTTATAGCCTTGTTTGCCAAACTTCAAAGAACAATTTGTCTGGGTGTTACGGGGGCCTACCCACACCGAGAGCTGCTCTCGACGCACTGCTGAGTCTTCCTCCCCTTGATACCTACATCATGCCGTGTACTCTCAAGACCATTTCTCGTTTAAAGAGATGTGGTCTCTGGCACAATTCGCACTGGAGCTTTGAGGAGCTCGCAAGCAGAATATCTTTTGACTCACGTTTAATGGATATGCCGTCTGACACGATGATCCCAAGGCTCAAACTGCGTCAAAATTACTCAGTCAACTTTCCTTCGGTTCAGGACTGGTTGACTCCAGAATCTGAGGCTGGAAAGAACTGTTATCGTATCTTCACAGATGGCTCCAAAACCGACGAGGGTACTGGTGCTGGTGTCTTTGTGGAGAACGACGACATACGACTGCACACATCTTTGGGATCATACGCATCCGTTTTCCAAGCGGAGGTGTATGCTATCCTAATGGCCTTGAGCCACGTTACGAACAATGGATGGACGGGGAGAAGTATCTCTAGTTGCAGTTTAAGGCCCTTCTCAATCCTCTAACCACGTCGAAAGTGATACAGGAATGCAAGAGCTCTCTGAATGCGATCGGAAGATTAAATTCCTTGAGTCTCATTTGGGTTCCGGGCCATCACGGCATAACTGGAAATGAGATCGCCGATGAACTCGCTAGGCACAGATCTCAGACAGCCTTCTCAGGACCTGAACCGTCGCTCAGTGAGGGCTTCAATCAACGATTGTATCTGTGAAGAGCACAACCGTAGATGGCATGCCTCCATTGGGTGCAGACAAACCAAGCGTATGCTCCCCAACGTTAGGAAGAAGACTGCAACATTTTTGATATCCCGTAGCAGAAAAGACTGTAGAAAGCTTATAGGCGTTGCCTGCGGGCACTTCTCTTTTGCCAAGCATTTAAATGTGTTAGGCTTAAGTGACACCGCACTCTGTGAATCTTGTGGAGAAGATGAGGACACCGCATAGCACTTCCTTTGTGAATGTCCTGCTTTTTCTCGCGTGAGGTTACAGATACTCGGCGCAGACATGGTGGGAGCTGGTAACTTAGACTCCTTATCATTACATTACATAAAATGCACACAGCCTATTTGCCTAACATGCTCCCAGCAGGTATGCAAATCATGCATTTAAGCCCCAAATTTGATGGGTGTCAAAATTTTTGTTTTTAAAGTATTTGAGTTTTTTTGGTGAAAATACTAAGGAATGGTATTTTATCTTAAAGAAAAGTCACTTTTTGATTTTTTGTTTTTGTTTTTTTGTATTTATAATGTGCATTTTAGAAATGCCTTTTTTTTCTATGTCTAACAACAAATTTTTTATGTGGAAATTTTATGTTGAAAATGAAGTTCCTGGTTTTATTTATTTCCTTAAATACCTTTGCAAATGATCCTTTTTTAAGTTAAAATAAAGATGTTTAAGAAAAAATGTAAACTTGTCTAATTTTTATCACTGTCAAAAAGCTGGGTCCAATGGACCCACCTCATTAGATACGCAACCAAATTTCACCACATTAGTTAAGGGTTAAAATAAAAAAAACTAGCGTCTTTTGGCTTTTCTCCGAACATCTGGAAAGCTATAACAAATAGAAAGTTGGTAACTGGTAGTACAATGAACCGGTATTAAAGTCTGAGTGCTCCAGCTGGTATTTTAAAAACCTCCAACAGGAAAAAACCGGAAATAGGAAAATATCATAATCCATTATTTTTATTTGAGAGCATCCAGCGTTAATACTTGCTTCTTAAAGCTTCGAAAAAAAAACTTTTCAGATATTTAAAATCTTAAAAATTCTTGATTAAGAGTCTTTATAAATTATTTTATAAGACCGCCATTGCTTTTTCAACATTACTACAGTTTTAGAACTAACAGTGCTTCACATTTAATACTACATTTTCAATCTCAAGCTCAGGCCAATGCTTGTGGAGGTATTGAGCGGAATCAGTTCAACTATTCCACAGGAAAAGAAAACTGGAGTATTAAGTGTATCTACCTTCCATTCCAGTCAAAAAAGACACCATCTTGATGCGAAAGCGCGCAAACATCGCAATAATTGGGTACAAAAATCAAAAAGGGCCAAAACATTTCTTAAATCTATATATACATATTATTATATTTGCATATATAATCAGAATATATTAACTAAAGCCCATGCACAAGAAGATTTTTTGTCGACAGGTGTAGTTTAAGTTTTAAAGTTAAAGAAAAAACACTTTTAAAAACGACTTTTTCTATCGGATTAAAACTCACCTAGTTTTCCTGGGTGTCTTTTATGACCTCGATGTTCCAGTTTTCAAACTAACTGACACACTTCCCAGAAGCACTTTAAAGAAATTACTGGTGATGAAAAGTATAAATATAAATATTACATTATTACAAAGGTATATTTAAAAAATAAAAGTAGTAAAAAAAAACAATAGATCCATATTGATACCAGTACCTCTATTGTGCGTTTCCTCGTCATGTCTTTCCATTGTCTCAAATAAATAAACACAAAAAGGATGTTATAAGGTTGCCCAAAGATTGAATTGGTTTACAAGGTAATTCGATGCTTGTCCCATTGTTCTGGCGTACCAAGGGCGGATAATGTGGGATGTGTTTTATTAAAGAGACAATGTTAAGCAAACCAAGACTTGTTGTCTGAGAGAAACCCATTATCGTCACCCACAATTCTAATGCCATAGGTATAAAAGCGATTGAGGTGCGAATCTTAAACTTATTTGTATATACTACAAGATGGTGCGATGGGTAAGTTCAGAGTTTCGCAGCGGAGAGCACCACATTTCTCTAATTGTTTATAATTTTTATCTCGTATCAGACTGAATTTGCTTTGATATTAGTCCTGAGCGGTTTGGCTTGTTCTGCATCGGATAGTGTCTACCGAAAGATTCCTCCATTGTCGATAGATCTTATGGAAAATGCATTTGAAGGATATTGTGCTAAAGTACCTGGTTGTCGTTATAGTAAACTATTGTCTGCTCTTAAAGAAAATTTAAACATCAACGTCGGGGCTACAAGCTATAATGTAAAAGTTAAAAAGTGATTTTAATACAAATTTAAAAAACTGTGTGTCAGTGTTGATTTGTGTGCATTTTTAATTTTTTTTTTCAGTAGAAACCTTGGGACAGAACGGATAGAAGTTCCTGAAGTTAATGAGATTTTAGAAAGTGAAACGGAATCCGAGGATAATGCTTTGAATTCGATGGACGTTGAAAGCAATGTTCACATTTTGAATATAATAGACGATTTTGACTTTTGGAAAAGCGGAAACATGAAAAGAGGGCTTATCTCACCGAATGCTGGATGCGATTGCCGAGTTACGGTAAGTTTTTAGCCTGTTAATATCTTCGTCGTTATGTTATCGTATTGAATATGATTAGCTTTTTTTGTTAAATGACATTTAAACAATTCGAGCCTAAAAATGGAGAGCTTGTGCAAAAAGAGTTTGAGATGTGTTTATGTGGTAACTTTATTTGAAAACAGTTTTACATAACATGTCCTCAAAATATAAAATTCGTTGTTTGTCGGTCTAATTTCCAATAAAAGTGTCATTTACAGTGCAATGATTACAAGATGAAGTTTCATACAAGACCCTCTATTAAGGCAAAATAGAAATGTGAAAAATACAGAATTCGATTTGCATTTGCACGAAAAAAAAAACAGTTTGTTTTTATTTTTAACGAAAAAATTTGCAGTTAAACAAAGTTTGCTTTCTTTACTTACACCATTGGGTTTTTTTCTTAAAATATCCGGTTGACTATTTCAAAAGACACGAAGCAACAATCAGGACCGTACTGCCATGAGGTTCTTACCGCAATAAAACCATCAATAAATCGGAACCAATCTATGAAAGATAGACAAATGGTTTTCCATTCATGATTTGTAATTTTCATTTAGCGGAAGTTAATTTATCTAGTTATAATACAAAACTTTCCCATAAACTTTTTCTTCTTAATTTGTACTTAAACTCGTACATTTAATACGGTCTCCAATTTGTGATACAGTGTGTTTTTTGCGCATTACTGTAACCAAATCAATTTGAATGTCACTAAGTAGGTGTAGATGGTTATTTCTTAAATGCCAATTGGCA
The DNA here is from genome assembly GCA_914767635.1 of Melanostoma mellinum. Taxonomy (NCBI): domain Eukaryota; kingdom Metazoa; phylum Arthropoda; class Insecta; order Diptera; family Syrphidae; genus Melanostoma; species Melanostoma mellinum. Next base: position 2,408,035 of record OU612059.1, on the reverse strand, counting down.
TTTATTTTTCCACTAACGACTTTACATTGAAATTTTGGGATGGGCTCAGTATTTGCTTTCTTTGTACAGCCCCATTACATAATTATATAACATTAGTTCGCTCTGATAGATAGGTTAGAGTCCTTTCCCAGCATCCAGTATTTGGAACATTCTTAATGTTTATTGTTTGTAATGTGTATATGCGTCAATTTTTTGCGTTTAATTTGATATCCCATTTTTGCGTCAAATCACAAACTTTATCGACTGCAGTATCATCAACAAATGTACCCACGATAGCGTCGATATTCTTAAGGTCGGAGTACATTTGGTCGTAATATGATCTAAAGCAGTGATGGGCAAAGTATGGCCCGCAGGGCAACTCCGGCCCGCGAAAGCATTTAATCCGGCCCTCCGACGATCCAGTCAGGCGTTGAAAAAACTTAACACAGAATTCGAAACTGGGTTTCAAGATTTTAAGAATATTCAGTCGTCGCTGGATGTTTTCTCGATGCCATCGATCCAGAAAATGTCTCTGCAGAATTGTAGTTAGAAATTATTGAAATGTAGTGCAGCACCCATTTGAAACAACTGTTCCTAAATTCCACAAGATGAGAATGTTATGGAATACTACCGAAAGCTGAATTCCCGAAGATAATTTCTCACGCCCAGAAAATTATGGCGATGTTTGTTTGCTGCGTCGAACGTGTGCGAACAGACTTATTCGACCATGAAATTGTGGAAAAACTCAATCAGAAACCGATTCATTGATGAACACCTTTTCGCGCTGCTGAAAGTTACCTCGTCACAGCTTGAACCTTCATTCGAAAATTTTATGGAAAATCAAAAGCAATTTCATACATCTCACACGCCTTCAATGGCAGGGCCTTCGAATAAAAATTAAATTGTAATTTTGAACATTTGTGCGGATGTGTAATGGTGTAATGTTTTTTTTATATTATTAAAAGTTTCAGCACAAAATGAATTTTTCAAATAATTCTGGCCCTCCTCTGCAATTTCTTAAATTTTCTGGCGCCCATTAAAAAAGTTTGCCCACCACTGATCTAAAGAGTCGGTTCGTAACGAAGGATTTCAGTATTTCGCCTGGGAATATCCTTATGTTTATTTTACTCGATTTCACAGTAACCTAAAAGAAAAATTAAAAATGGCGAACATGTTAAAAAACAAGTAGAGAGAGAGTATTCCCAAAACAAAGCGATTTTCTAGATGCTAAGTCGACAAAATCCGGCTGTCAAACTTTTTATGTACGCATTGTTTTACGTAATATCAAAGTCAAAGCAACATTGTGATGGGATGTACTGATTTTCTATGATTGAATTCATAACCGTCAGGCGAAAACGAGTTTGATATTCATTCATAACGGCTACGAAAAGAAGCCAAAGCCGAAGCGAAATTGTCAATCAGGCACTCTTTTACAAGGAACATAACTGCTTCTAATGTGAACGTAAACTACTGAAATATTTCCCAACTTTATTTTGCAAATGGTATACTATCTTTGAAATCCGATCAGCTCTAATAAGTGGCGTAGATAGCTTTTCGCAATGGGGGGGATATTTCTTGTTCACTCATTTTTGTAAAAGTTTTAATAATAAAAAACAAAAACAAATAACAAGACTTCACTGAATGTATGCAATAAAAATTTTTTTTTTTAAAGCTAATACATTATACGCATTAGTTTAAACATAAACTAAAATAGAAATTAATTTAAAAAATAGGTCACAAAATAAATTACATCTTTCTGTTCTTTTTAGATAAAAGACTTATGACCTCGCCTGCTGTTATAAGTATTTTGCGATGAATAGCTAGAGCAGCCAAACTATTCAAACGAATAAGTAAACATCCAAATCTTTTCTTCACACTGTCATTATAATAGATGTATTTTTAAGAATCTCACTTCGTTGGTCATGCTTTTGTATTGTTTTTATTCTGCTTAAACTGGAGAAAGTTCTTTGATGAATTGACATTTAAACCGGCTAATATCTTTAATGAAATATGTATTAGGAAAGCTTTCTTTGGGGCAGCTATCGAGCGCTTCCAATGAATTCTAAGAGGAAGTATTATTCCTTCGGATCAAATATCTCTTCTAAGATGTTAATTCTACAAGAACAAAAGATGTTCCGGCAGCCAAATATGTTTGGTAAGACTCAACAGTTTCAATAAATTTTTTGCTTTGTCTACTTCTGACGAAGAGACCTTGAAAAGAACCAAAAACACTTCTAGTGTATTTTCGTGGTTTGTAAATGTTTACTCCAAGGTCCCTTACATAGAAATCGATAAAAGGATTGAAATCAGTAACACGAAAATATTCGTCTGTACTTTGAACTAAAGGGTTCAAATGATTCTATGTTCAACGTCAATGTTAAGGACTTCAGCTATTTTTTTGCAATTTCAAACACTTTTGAAAATGAGTCGTCTTCTGCTCGTTTAATTTTTAGTTGATCCCTTAAATCTTTGGGGAGATCTATAGTTAGGACCACTTTGCAAATTCACTCTTTGAAACTCATTACTTAACGGCGACGAGAGTTGGTAAACCATTCTTAGGCTACGCGCACAGTGGTGCGAGAAAGCGATGCGATGCGAGAAACGTTTGAATGCGAGAAAACTGCTTACATGTTTTCTAATCCACGTGCGCACAGTGAAGCGATATTTGAAGCGACACTTGCGAGACTCTCGCAAGGTTCTCGCAAGCTTCTCGCACGAAAACTGCTCCGACCACTTTTTCAAGCGATATTGTGCGAGAAGTGTTTGTTTTGACGTTTGAAAAAAAAAAAAACAAATTAGTTCATTTCAGTTTTTGTGTTGTGTGGTGCAATTTGAAATTTATTTTGGAGGTAATAATTACAATAGAATAAAATCAATTAATATAATCAAAAGTTTTGATTGCCATTCCCGTGTACTGAACATTTTTTTTTCATCCTTAATTGGAAGAACAAATGATGAAATTCTCCAAATTCTTTTCCCATCAAGTAAATTTGGTTAATTTTCATCCTTTTTCTTCCTTTTAAAAATTCATCTTCAAATGACGAATCCATATTGTTTTGACACAAAACACAACCGCACCTAATCGCTTTTACTGTGCGCACTTTATCGCATTTAATATCGCTTGTCGCATCGCTCCTCGCAACGCTTCTCGCATCGCATCGCTTTGTCGCACTACTGTGCGCGCAGCCTAACAACCTTTATCTTTTATTTTTTGTGAAGTCTCTTCGCTTTCGCTTGTTGTTTCTCGCAGCATATCTTTTCTTTTCGGTGTATTGAAATAATTCTAAACTGCTTCAATTGTGGTTAGGCAATCTCTAATAGCTGATATTTTGTGGAAACAGATATAGCAAGGTTCAAAGAATGTTGTGCACAATTAACGTACAGATCATATGGAGCAAATTTTTGGCGAATAATCAGCCCTATCACAGATTCCATCGCAATCGAAAAAAGTCCAAGTTTCCCGATGTAACTATCACATAATCCGTTCGGAGTCGAACGAATTTCGAAATTCGTAGATTCGGTATCACCAAATCCAAGTGGAATGAAAAATCGTCGTCTAAATATACGAAAAAAGTTGTGTTTTGCAGAAAAATGTGAATGATCTTGCATATTTGGCGTAAAACAGCTGATTTCGATAATCAGCATGGCGGTATTAAGTGTGGCAACTAGAAATGCTTTCTTCGATTCCATTCGGATTTCGTGATCACAAATTTTCGTAGTTCGTAACTTAGCTTTTCGTGTGAAAGTTTTCTACGATGGAATCTGTGATAAGGCTGAATATCTTGGCCATCATTGTATTGACCAGACATATTGCTTGCTCCGCCCGACCAAAAAAGAAATGTCCAGATCACAATTTTGAAGATTTTCCACAATAAACTTAGCAAAAACATCACCTGGATTGTTAATACATTAATGTTTGGTAAACTGCTGTATTAGAGATTTTAAGACAAAAGATATCATTCATACCTGTCGTCGAAAATTTATATAAAAAAGAAATTCAAAAGATTAGTTTATTTGCCGAAATAATAATTTCTTTCAGGTACATACTAAATTTTAGAGTGTGTTTCCTTAACTTATTTAATTCATGACTGGTTATGTTGAACAATTATCGATCCCAATGGGGGGATATATCCCCTTGACCCTCCCCCCTATCTACGACACTGGCTCTAATTGATAGTTTTGAACTGTTTAGCGGGTTCAAATCGAAACGATCGAATATCGACTACCTTTCGATGGGAAACGAATCTCAAAATTAGTATGGCTATCTTTACATTTTTCAATAAAGCTTTTGACACTGTATGTCAGGAATTTCTTCTTCACCAAATCAAAGTCGTTGGAATACATTCCTCATTATGTGAATTGATAAGAAGTTATTAATCTAACAGAAAGAAATAGACAAATTGAATAATATCTGTTCTTTGTACATCTCAGCAAGCTGCTGAAACATAAATGAAAGCGTCTTGAAAAATAGGTGGCACTAAAAGCCTTTACTTGAAAATTTCTTTCTGCTCGAAAAATAAAGAGGCAAAATTTTATTTCACATGAGCGTTGTTGGGATTTTTCTTTCATTTTTGAGTAATGAGTAGAGGGCTTCGAGATGTAAACCTATAAAAGGATAATCGTGCTTCATACTGGTGCTACAAAGACAAAGCTGTCACTACAATGATTGTTGCTGACAAATTGAACGAGTACAGCGTTTTTTCGGGTATGCTGATTATTATTTGATAGCTGAGTTGCCATTAAGACGCATCAATTATAAGAGGTATTTAACAGAAATATGCAAAATGACTACTTTTTGGCCATTGACTGCAAATATTAATGTCGTCCTTAAATAAATTATCATTCCGCCAACATATTAAAGTATTGATTTAAGAAATTATAAATTTTATAAATTATTTTCCCCAAATAAATAAAAACGAATTCTTATCTCATCTTTGTTTCTTAGAACGAGTTGTTAGATCTTGGACACTTGTACTATCCACGCTATTTGCTTAATGCCGTTTGTGAAAGGGACGATGCCAGTTTTGAATACCCACCAAAATGTTGGCGTGGAGCTCAGTGTAAGCCACTTGAATACAAAGTACGTGTACTGACGCATCGCTCGCATAATGATCATTTACAAAAGGACCCAACCACATCTTTGCTCCCAGAAACTCTACGTCCCCTTTGGAAATTCAAAACAGTAACTGTAGCTGCTGGATGCTTCTGTTCCTGACTGGTGACACTAAGATTATTGTAAAACATCATCATTATTATTATAATTCAAAATATTGTCAAAATAACAATGAACTGAATACAAAATTCTGAACAATTATTGTGGGTGATTTCTTATTAAAATTAAATAAATTAAAAAACTGCTTGCTTAATATTTACATTACCAGTTTTATTATCTAATTGTATATTTTGTTGAAAAAATAAAGTTTACGTCTTAAACATTTGTTCCACCGACCGCGCTTTTCTAAAACAACAGCAACTAACTATTTATATGTTTAATTCTAACTGTTTGCTTTTGGATCGTTGTCGGAAGGTAGGTCTTCGATTGTACTCCCTAAGTCTGCTTCTGCTTCTCCTTCTGTTTCTGTTTCTGTCTGAGGAATGCTTTGCAAAAAGCTGTCACTTTGATCAGATGATGGAGTTGTCATCGGATCTGATATTGGTGTATGTGGTAAACTACGCGACTTCTCTTGCTTTTTCAATGCAATACCAATGTCCATTTCTAAATCAGAGTCCATTTCGTTTTCGGACAGTGAAAGGGAACCTCCGGTGCGTTTGATTCTCATTGCACTTCCAGCATTCTGATAAGATAAAATATTTTCATTACTCTTCTTTGAGAAATCATCTATTTTACTCACCGTGTGAAAGGTCGAAGGTTCTGAAATATATCCGTCAAACTCTTCATCCTCACTGTAAAGAAAGTTGCTGTCGGTGTACGTTTCGGGAAGTTTGCAAACGATTTGTGCGAGATCGATAAATGTGTATTCGCTTAGCGAGTGAGTTTGTTTCTTTGGTGGCTCTTTGCTGCATTGATTAAAGCGACCCAGTCGCCCGGCTTTTGCCATGTTTTCAAAATAGTTCTTTCCGTGAACGTAGCCAACATCACGAATCTCATCAAAACTGCCAAATGCCAATGTTTTGTACTTATCGATTGGAGGCCGAATGTACTCGCAATAATCGGAGTTTTTCACTTCCTATAAAAATTGAGAAGAAATTGAGAATAAAAGAGTGAAATTGATTGAAGAGAGAAATTACTTCAAGTTGTCTGACGCAGGAGACATAAGCCAGTCGAGACTGAATATCTGGTAAGTCGGGAACTTTAACAGGCGATGTGAATGGATTCCATTTCTTATAAAGCAGCCACCAGCCCGATAAATCGTCTCCATAATTTGTTAGATCGGTATCGTCCTGAGAACCTACGTCTACAGCAATGATATGGGCTGCTCCCTGGTTCCGCATCACGTCCGCTGTTAAAAGTTCAAATCTTAGTTCGTATACTCGTATAGATACTAACTTCTCTAATTCATAGAAACACGTAATTTCTTTTATTACTCGTTTTGAAGCAAATTCGAAGAGGTTTTGTATTTTTTTCTTGAAAAGGAAATGAAGGAAGGAAATTCTCACTAAAAGGGATTCTGCCTCATTATTTCTCATAAAAGTTTAAAACATTTTTATATCATAAAAAAAAACTCTGTTATCTATATGATTTGGCTTTCTGACATGACGTTACGAATTATTATGCGTGCGAGTATCATGCTTGATATAGAAAAGACGAGTTATTGAAACAAAGGATAAGTCAGTATACATATACGTATTATAAAAACAATAAAGATTTCTTTTGTTCTGATTTCAACAGAAGAGATAGAAATAAATTTACCTGGAACATTGTTCGTGTAGCAACCGTCGAGGAGCAAATGGCCATCTTCGTAGTCGCAAAATGGAGGAAATACTCCAGCTATGCTCATGCTGGCACGAATGTAGCGCCACATACACCCTAATGGTTATTCGAAAGATATAATATTATGTTTTCTTTGAGAAAATTGAGTGTGTGTGTGAAGAGTTGCCGTTGATATAACATACATTGTTTTTGTTTAACCACTCGTTGCCATTAGATGTACAACTTTTCGGCGGAGCTACATTCTGGGCTTTTTACATTTGAGGACAGGTTAATATACATAAGTTCATGCATTGCATTCACACACATGCAATAGAAAACTAACTAAAGTTATAGCTTAAATGTTATCTAGTGCAAAATTATTAACTTAATATTAAAAATGTATGTACTTACTTCGGGCGATTTGAGCTTGCTATTTCGTATTCGTGAAAGCCTCGTTTTTTAGAGCAAGCATATTTGAGTACTGTTTTGCCAAAAATAAAAAAATATGCAACTAATTAATTGACGCGCGTTAAAAAAATTAATAGTGGCCTCTTAACATAAAAGCAAAAAAAAAAAAAAAAAAGATTTTTCCACAGGTAGACAATGTAAAGGTGTTAAGCTCATGACTATGAAAGCGTTATGTATATTCTCAAAGTATTCTTCAGAATCAGAATTGTTAGAAAATCATAAGACCTACATTATATCAAGGAAGATATGATGGCCTTCCTATACAAGTTACGAACAAGCAGCTTTTTGTTTTAATTACCATACCCTTCGCTAATCTGGGAAAAACTAGCTGGATAACGAATAATGGATATAATATTATGTTTAATTAATTATTTTAATTAATTTAAAGTAAAAACTGTTATCAAGTTGATAAAAACATATTTTATGAATCTTATTTTAAGATCTGTCATTTTTTTGGTCTTAAGAGGCAATAATCAAGTAGCCTTCTAGCGAAATTTCGAACCATCCATTTTTTATCGCTTCAATAATCTCTTCGACATCAATATATAGCTCTTCCTCCTTTGTAGACTTTTCTTGAAAGCCAAGGCTAACGTTTTCCATGGTTTTCAGGTTCGATGAATATGGCGACCATGCAAGAAGGTTGACATTTTGGTTGTGAGTCCAGGTTTTTGTTTTTCGTGCAGTATGTAATATATTTTTTATTTATTACAGAAAGCTTGTAAGATCTTGTCTGCTGTAATACGTAAACATTGAAACCCCACGTCAACAACTTGATAGGTCCTTATCAATGTGGTTTAAGGCCAGAAAAGCCCACAATAGACCAAATTTTTAAATTACGGCAGATCTTGGAAAAAACCCTGAGAATATAATATCGATATAGGTACACCATCTCTTTATCGATTTCAAGGCCGCGTATGCCAATATTTACAGAGACGAGCTGTACAGAGCCATGTCTAGTTTCGGCATCCTTGCAAAACTCGTTCGACTATGCAAGATGACTTTGGAGAATTCACGCTTCATTCCGTAGAGAACTCACCGAGACCTTTGATGTCGAAAAAGGCTTTAGGCAAGGCGACAAACTGCCATTGAAAAGTTTGTACTAAACTCAAACGTCAACACAAGAGGAACAATTTTTCAAAGTCTTTACAATTACTCGCCTACGCAGACGATATTGACGTAATCGGAAGAAAAGAGCGTGATGTCATAGGTATTTTTGCGAGTATTGAAACAGAAGCGGCAAAAATGGGTTTGATGGTTAATGAGGGCAAAACGAAGTATATGCTGTCATCAAATAAAGACACAGAACATCGACGAATTGGACAAAATGTCACAATAGACAGACATAACTTCGAGGTAGTACAGGACTTCGAAAAGACACGGAAAACAACATCAGTGCGGAGATTAAACGGAGAATAACTCTTGCCAACCGTTGCTTCTTTGGGTTAAGAAGGCAATTGAGAAACAAAACCCTTTCCAGAAAAACCAAGGTAACCTTATATAAGACCTTAATCATCCCAGTCCTGCTTTACGGCGCGGAAGCATGAATCTTATCGAAAGCGGATGAGGAAACCTTTGCCTTGGTCGTTTCGAAAGAAAAATTCCATGAATGATCTTTGGTCCCGTATGCGAAGACAATGTGTGGAGAAGAAGATACAACAACGAGCTGTATGACGACATGTGCATAGCCAGAATAGTACGCATCGCGAGGCTACGATGGTTGGGCCATGTATCCTTCATTGTACAGTAAAAAGCTTTTTTCAGTTTAACGAAGGGTTTGAAAAATTTCCTAGATATAAAACAAAAAACTTCCTGTTTCAAGTCAAGTACGACAGAGTTTCGACACAACCGTCAAAATGTTGGGGTTGGAACAGTATGAAAAAAGCATGAGTAGAAAAGCCACACAAACACAGTTGGTAACACAAAACCATAAAGCAAGACAACTTCTACAAAGCACACGAGGTAGCGTTAAACTTTTTTTGAATTTAATATTTTAAAACATTTTAATTTTGTAAATTATTTTAAGAATGCGGTTCTTTTTTTCTCTACATTTTTTTTTTGTTCAGATGAGTTTTACTAACTACGTTATTACGAACATGAATTATCAACCAAATGATCAAGTTTGTCAATTGAAGTCAAATCCCGCATTGTCAAAACTGATTAATAAAATTTTGTGCTAACAAAATAAATTTAGTTCGTGTTAAACAAAATTAGTTTTTCGCTTGTGTAGAAAGAAAATGAACTGGATGATTAAAGACTCGCAAAAACCACTGCAATGCGCCAAATATTGTAAAACTTGCAGAAGTGTAAAGATTTTGTGCACATGAAAACAACTAACTGAGTTTAGGAAATGGTTTTCATTTTGGTCTTGTACAGTTAAACCAATCGCTTATATGGAAAGTAACCCTTTTTTATAATAAAAGTGCATATGAGGGGGTTATGAATACCCTTATAATCATAGAACACAGTGCGCGCATTTAGGAAAATAGTAGGAGAGGATTTTATAGGAGAGACCGATGCACACTGGTTTTGAATTTTTGTGGATCGGGGAAAGGAAAAGTCTGGTATAGCATTCCATCTTCGGGGAGTGCGACTTAAATATGAATCTTAAAACTTTACTGTAAATCCGAAGTTCAAGGTAAAACTGATTAGCATTTCTAGCGAGGAGGATGTTGCCTCTAAATTGTTTCAGGGGAGGAATGTAACTGGCTATTTCAATTTGATAAACATGCTTAAGCCAAAATGCATCTGGCAAGCAGAAGGCTCAAACCAAACCCTTTTGGACACTTTTTTTTGTAGTCGGGGAACTTTTGTTATGTTTTGGCGTACCATTTTCTTGGTTACATGTGATAAGAAAAAAGTTATCAGTACTTTAATTTGAAAAATGCGATTAAAAAAATGTTAAAATGCGTCTGGCAAGCAGTAGGCTGAAACTAAATCGCCTGGGACACACTTTTTTGAAATAAGGGTAAATTTTCTTATTTTTTGATGTATCAATTATGTGGTAATCACTTCGAACTCAAAGTCTGAAAAATTACCATTTTCGAACGCCCACCCCCGCCCCGGCTGAAAAAGAAATCTGCCAGACGGTTGAATCTGATATAATGGTGCCTGTATCTACACACACATGTGCATTGTTTTTGGTTATCACTCCACTCCAAAAATTTGCTTCCGGCTCTTAGACTAGGAGGAACGAAAGGGAGCCCGGGACCATCCATTGTTTTCACCAAATCCAAAAACAGCTAATATAGAAGGCGTTTTTCACGGCAGTCAAATCACAAATGGAGGACCAGCCTATTCCTCGTAAAAGGTGATACCCATGAATTTTCTGGGATTCTAACCATAAACTCCCAAGTAACAAGCAGACTTTCTGAATACTACGACACAAACACCACGTCATCCCTCTTTGCAGCATAACTCAAATTTGGCAAAAAGCAAGTTAACAATCGAATACCACAATAGAAGTCTTAGCTGAAGTTCAACTGAACCTTAAATTTATTTTGAATATTAAGTTTACGTCCGTTTGTTTCACAGATGCAGGATTATTTCACAAAAAAAATCATTGCCTCTGCAAAAAAAACCGTAGCTTCCTTACATCCACAATTTAAATACCTGGGATCTATGATCAATATGTGAAGCAACTTGTGGTGGATGAAGAATTGGAATTGGACAGTCTTTCGAAAGTAATACTGCCATGAAAAGTGCTTTCTCACCACCTAGTTTGGAAATTTGTAGGTCCCCTCCATTCCTCATAGAAATGGCTGAGAGAAATGCACTGGGCTCATTACGAGCTGCATATACTTTTATTACGGTGGAAATATCTCAATTAATTGATTTTAATAATTTATACAATGTGTAAGTATACATTTTCGAATGATTTGCCAATTCCTGGCCAAAGATTATATTCGCGATTAAGTTCTTCGGATCTTACACGGGTTTGAACTTTGATCTTTTGCCTTATAGTCGACGTCTACTCTTTATTCAAATCGCGTCGTCTCAGTTACCACACAAAATTACTCGTGGTCAAAGAAAAATACAGATATTTTAAAACGTCAAAAACAGAGTTGAGATATGGAAGACTGTTTTGCTAACAAAAAAACACACAGTTTACCAATTGATATTTTATATGTTCTTTTCCACCCGTTGATATTTCATGACGTTATGTTTCTATACTAAGTCTCCTTTTGGTGGCTGTGACTACAAACACTCCCTTCTTTCTCTTTATTGTTTGGAATTCTAGAAGTTGGATTATTTTCTGTTTGATTTAAAATGTAGCAAACTTCATACATTATCCACAGGACAGCTAAAAGCACACAAACGATTTCAAAAAAAAAAAAAAAAAATTGTTATCGCGCATCCACTTCTGCAAAGGATATTATGTTTTCGAGATGGAGATTTTTGTTTCAGCAAATGGACAATATAACGTCATGAACATAACACCGTGTCGACATGTACTTTAGTTCTTTCGGAACTAAGGAATACACACAAGAACGAAAATCAAAATATTTTAAAACAGAATTTTGGTTTATATTTATGTATTACAAAGTCTAAGTTTTGGATTCAGTTAACTTTAGCAATCTCTCAACAAATTTGCCTCAACACTCTGAAATAACATCACTTTGACTAACACTACATATCAATATATTCAATTACCTGGCAAATTGTTAAAATATCCTCCGTCCAGCAATAGATGGCCATCTTTGGGATCACAGAGTGGTGGCATGTAGCCGCTGAGAGACATTGATGCCCGTACAAAGCGCCACAGAGTTCCTTTTTTCATTTACATATTTTTTAAAAACAATTTAAAACTAGTTGTTTTCTCTTTTGTATTTATAAGTTAAGAAATAAATGGGGGTACAGAATTTTTGCTTTAAATTGTGTGTTCACTACAAAGCTTTAGTACATAGTTTACACAGGGCACGTTCAACAGTTTGAGTATTACATCGAAAGTGACTGAGAAGTGTGATTGATGATGGAATACAATCTACTTCTGTCGAATGCAACAGAAATTAACAAAAAAAAAGAAAACTCTATGAAAAAATAAAAAAAAGCAAATTTGTAGCTCAAACAGTTTTGCTTAAATGTAAAAACCTCAGAATGTTTTTTTTTATATACGACAATGAACATTATTCTAATCAGGCGATAATAGTGTGTGGTCGTTTTGCAAAAATAAGCTTGTTTTGTGGCGGTGTGTGTTTTGCTCGCATGTGAATGACTTACCATTTGTGTGTATTCGATGGCAACTTGCAGTGATGTCGGTGGTTAGAGTGAAAAAAGGAATCCACAAGTCTTCAATGCAAACTTCTCCAAAGGTACCACGAATGGTTTTGTTGAATTCCCGACCAGAAAACATCGATGTAATTGGATAGGTAAGATCCAAAAGTTGAAGGAACCATTTTGTCATTTGCTAAAAGACAAAGAGAATTGAAACATACAGAAAATAGACACAAAGATCATCGTTTGTACCTTTGACCATTCACGGGCCTTTTGTGTTACGGTGGTGATATTTCTTTCACCACACCATAGACCGCCCATTAACGCTCCTATGCTCACCCCACCAACCATGTCAATGGGGATACCTGCTTCTTGAATTGCTTTCAACATTCCAATATGTGCTGCTCCACGAGCTCCTCCACCTCCAAGAACAAGGCCAACCGAATTTCCAGTCAACCAACGAGCGAGTCGTGAAAAATCTGAATGCATATTCGGTTCAGATTTAAGAACTCGATCGTAAAGGTCATTCTGTCCAAAGAGAAAACATTTTAAATCAACCAAAATAATTAAAGCACTCAAAGCTCCTTACAATTCGATATTGACTGGTTCGCGTGAACATTCTCTTCGGACATTGGATATGATGGTGGTTCGTGACCCAAGGCCGTACGTTCAGCCACTGCAAGGTGTTGAATGGCTTCGCATTGGTCGCTTCGGGATGAAGCAACACCAGCTCTTTCTGAGTTCTTAATGCCAGTCTGTCGATCTCACGCTCAAATTTACAAACAGTCGGCGATCTGTCGCCAATTCCAACGATCAATATCACATCGGCTTGACGCATACACCGTTGTGTCCATTGACTCAACGATGAATCACACTGATACAAGGTTATTATGTTCCTGTCTTCTTGCTGAGCCAGCCAAGATGTCATACGGTATTCGTTACTTGCTTCTAGAATATGAGACCCGAGTTGTTTGGCTACAACTTCCGAAGTAAGGCGCAGTGTGGGTCCTGTAAAAATCTCAACTTAATACCATTCATCTCTCAACAAATAAACAAACAATTACCAATTGCACAAAGTGAGTGATAAATCTCGTAGGTGAACGCAGTTAGAGGAACATCATCACTCACCGGGACCAATGCCACTGTAGAATATTTGTGAGTGACGGGATTAGCTTCAAGTGGAGCAGAGCCTGTAGTGCGTGACTGCATACTGCCTAAGATTCTATGACTTAGTAGACTTATAAGTTTAGATACAACTATCGGGTAACGTAATTTAATTGCATTAAATAGTCCTTCGGGTAACTTTGCCAGTTCAGTGTCTCGTACAGCCATAACCGTTGTAGTTCGGGGTGTTTCTGTTATCATCTCAATGATGCCTACTAAATCACCTTTGCCGTACTCACCAACGATTTCTTTCTTGCCACTCGCGTGTGTGATAACCGATCGCATACGTCCGCTTAAAACGATGTAAGTACTGTCGCTTACTTCATCTTGTCGGTACACGGCACGACCAGACTCCAAAAAAATCCAATCCAATGCGTAATCGCATTGACGTACCAAGGGCGAAAGTCGTCGAACCACACCATTGGCCATGTCTAGTACGATATTTGGACGTTCTCGCATTATTCTGTGAAAAGAAAGAAGCAAATGTTTTAAATACTCGCACCAAAAAAGAACTTGTTTGTTTTATTTTCAACATTATTTTCAACAACGAACTTTTTGGACAGCAAATCAGAACTTTTTTTTCAGATAAAAAATAAAACTATTGACTAAACTGTCAACCAATAGGCACGTACAAGTACTTATGGTATGAGATTTCGGGGATACTGTCAAAAACAGCGGGAAATATTAAAATTCAAGGTCTGGGAACAGGCAAGGAAGCAAACTGTTTTTTTTTTTTTTTAATTTAATGGAGGCATGCCATCTACGGTTGTGCTCTTCACAGATCCAATCGTTGATTGAAGCCCTCACTGAGGACGCTGGCAGACCTAGCGACGGTGCAGGTCCTGAGAAATCTGTCTGAGATCCCTGCCTAGCAAGTTCATCGGCGATCTCATTTCCAGTTATGCCGTGATGGCCCAGAACCCAAATGAGACTCAAGGAATTTAATCTCCCTATCGCATTCAGAGAGCTCTTGTATTCCTGGATCACTTTCGACGTGGTTAGAGGGTTGAGAAGGGCCTTAAGCACAGCTTAGCTGTCGCTGCAAACAAAGATACTTCTCCCCGTCCATCCATTGTTCGTAACGTGGCTCAAGGCCATTAGGATAGCATATGCCTCCGCTTGGAAAACGGATGCGTATGATCCCAAAGATGTGTGCAGTCGTATGTCGTCGTTCTCCACAAAAACACCAGCACCAGTACCCTCGTCGGTTTTGGAGCCATCTGTGAAGATACGATTTTTTTCCAGATTCTGGAGTAAACCAGTCCTGAACCGAAGGAAAGTTGACTGAGTAATTCTGACGCAGTTTGAGCGTTGGGATCATCGTGTCAGAGGGCATATCCATTAGACGTGAGTCAAAAGATATGCTGCTTGCGAGCTCCTTAAAGCTCCAGTGCGAATGGTGCCAGAGACCAAATCTCTTTAAACGAGAAATGGTCTTGAGAGTATACCCCATAATGTAGGTATCAAGGGGAGGAAGATTCAACAGTGAGTCGAGAGCAGCTCCCGGTGTGCTGGGGAAGGCCCCCGTAACACCCAGACAAATTGTTCTTTGAAGTTTGGCAAACAAGGCAATAACGTATTTACGCGAGAGCTTATTCCACCAAACAACTGACACATAGGAGATGATTGGTCTTATCATAGCCGTATAGATCCAAAGGACCCTTTTCGGTGAAAGACCCCATGTCTTGCCAAAAGCTCCTTTACATTGCCAGAAAACTGACAGTGCTTTAGTAGTTTTAGACTCGACATGTTTAGACCAAAGAAGTTTGTTATCCAGGATTACTCCAAGATGTTTGACTTCATTTGAAAAGGGGGTGTTGACGCCTTTAAGCGTAAGTTGGGTCAGACCAGTCAATTTTCTACGTCGCGTGAAGAGGACAACCTCAGTTTTGAGAGGATTGACGGAGAGACCGTTTCTGACACACCAGCTGTCAATCATATAAAGCGCAGCCTGTGCTCGGGAACCAACCTCCAAGCTGTCTGGAGCCATAAAACTGTAGTGGGAATTTGGAACTCAAATAATTCCGATACTGACATTTTTGCACGAGAAATGAAAAACCAACATTAAAAACACAAAAGTAATTTCTTTATCAATTGATCACTTGTATACCAAAAGTTCTCGGTTACCTTCAAATGGCTTTAAACTTAAAATGTTCTTCCATCAATACTTACTGATACACAGCTGGTCTCAAAATTAGCGCAACTCGACTAGTTTGTTTGGCGCGAATTGTGTAGTCACTACCTTCGCCAGTCAACACAGCTAGCCCGCCAACAATTTCCCCAGGATGGACCGTATGTATGAATACCTTGCAAAAATTGTCATAGGTCAATACTTTGAAACTGTTTTTGGAAATATATCAGTTTACTTACCTCACTTTGATCTTTTTTCTTTGCAACTCTTGGGATGTCAGCAGCATTCTGATAGACACAAAGACAACCGGTCATGACAAAGCAAAGGCCTACTTCCTTCATTGAAAAAAGGACGTTACTTTTTGTATAAAGCGGTAGTTAGGTGTATTTCCATTCTTACCTCTATACTGCCTTCAGTAACGATTGTTGTCCCTGGCTCGACTTCTCGAACTTCCACAATGCCTTCTAACATGTCACGATCTTCTTCACTCAAACCGAGTTCTTTCAGATAACTAGTCACTGCCGAGGCATGCACCAACTTCACATCAATAGATTCCGGTTGTGAGACCGAAATGCGCCGATTAGCTGTGCTACTGGCTCCTTGACCCATTGCATTCGAATGCTGTGGATCACCCAGATCGGCTAACATATCCGGAGGAACAAAACAATCAGACAATGTGTGTTGGAATTGCTCTGAACGCTTATGCACTGGCGATGTTTTCACATTCACTTGATTCGATTTTTTTCCACGCATATTATTCTGAACCAGTTCCGAGGTGAGGCCTAAGTAGTTTCTCAGAGCTGTGAAAATAACACGTTGCAAACGAATCATTATCACCTGAATAACGCGGATCATTATATCAGGGTTTTCATCAAACACTTCCTTGAATGCTCGCATTGGAAGTCGAATAACTTGGCTTTTCTCAACAGCCTTTGCCGAAACAGTTTTGTAAAAGCTTCGATTGCCTGACAGCACGTCGACAAAGCTCAACAACGACGTCACGGACTCTCCTTTTTTTACCGTCTTCAGAGACAGCGTACTACAATCGGCATTGTTGATGTATACATGTATACAACCAGATTGTACAATAAAGACACTGTCATCAGAGTTAGCAATTGTGAAAAGATAATCGTTCGCCTCTAAATTAAGAATTTCAGTATGCTTGCAAAGTTTGAGAAAGATTGGCTTCTCAAAATGACCAAAGATACGTATACTCTGAAGCATATAGAGAGCGTCCGGAGGTACTCTATCGCTACCTTCCATTGTTTCTTCCAGATATTCAGCTGGAGGTTCAACAGTCTTAAGTTGCATTGGCATATTTTCCCCTCGAAGTTGGAGGATCTTTTTGGCAAACTTCATCACAGCTTTTCTCTTGCGACCCTGGCCGTTGTACACTTGGCCAGAAACGTTCTTAACTTTGCGCAACATGCGGCGTCCATAGAAGAGCATTTTGTCGCGCTTTCTAAAGCGCAACTTGCTCAGATCTGAGTTTTGCGCTAGTAACAATGCCTCGCGTTCTTTGCCACGTGCCCATCTTCTGTAAAAGACATACCAAACCACAAGGATAGTTGTGAGGATGCCAAGAGAAATGCAAAGAAATGCCTGAAAAAAAGAAAATTATTAGTTTAGTGTGTTTCGTGTGAAGGAAATCTATAAAGTCTGCAAAGCTTAAAAATGTTCGATTCTTTCTTAAAAATAATCATTTTCTATATGGGGTCTACGTCATAGATCATACATCACATGCAATGTATGATTAATATTAATTAACAAAATTAGAAATGAGTTTTGAATATATTCATCTTGACCATCTGTTTATTTAGCTCGTGTTCCTGTGCTTCCATAGTACTTGCAATAGAACACCGTTTCCTGGAAACACTTGGAAGGTTTAGAGTAAGATGAGGTTGCAACGTTAATTGATCTAGAATCAGACCAATTTTTTTCAGGGAGTACACCTCATTCAAAAAACGGTACAAGAAAAAAAGATAATTATGTGTGCAAACGGTACACACCAGCAACAATTGAAACTATCAAATCCTTTTTGCAGCCTTGTTTACATTTTACTTTTGTAGCATTGTTGATCGTCTTTTCCATAGCGAATGTAAATTACAAAATTGGCCATTAAAAACTTCCTTCACCTACGCCAGGTATTATCAATAACGTTTTCGCATAATTAGTTTTTATTGCATAGCTTCAGTTGTTTTAGCCCGATTTCCAGTCTGAATAATAGCTAGGTATCCACTTTCAAAATTCAGTACCTCATTAATCCAGCTCGTTTGGATTACGTGGTGTTCTAAACTGCACTATGCAGTAGAAAGTTGGTTGAATCCAGTTATAACTATGTACATTCAAATAGAAATAAAATTGGGTATTTCTTATCGTTTACTTATTCAACGGCACATACTCGCAATACGGCCTTGGTAGTCAATCCTCTCAATGCTAACCAATGGGCTTATCAGACTGGCAAATCTACCGTTACAGCTCTCCATCAGCTGGTCAGAAAAATTGAGAATGCGTTTGCATCATATCAATGCAAACACTCGCAATTGCTAAAGGAATTGACACACCCACCATTAAATGGGTTGAAAATATGTTAAGTGGCGGAATCATCTCCACCACATTAGGTCAAACATCAACAGTTAATGCTGTTTTATCACCCCAAGGGGGTATTTCATCACCCCTTCTCTGGTCAATTACAATAGACCAGCTCCTAGACGACCTCAATATCTTGGACCTGACACACAGAGCTACGCTGATGAGCTGGTCATCTCTACTCAAAGCAATCAAGAAGCACAGGTCACAAACCGAGTGCAACGTGTCCTGAACAAAGTCAATGACTGGTGCAGGGCTACAGGTCAACCCTACCAAAACAGTCATTCCCTTCCCCAAAAGACGTAAAATCGATCTTCAAACACTCTCCCTAAATATTGTTCAAATAAATTTCTTCAAAGAGGTCAAATATCTAGCGGTAAGACCAAGCAAAAGCAACTAATGCTTTGTGAGCTTGTTCTAGACTATTTGGTAAAAAATGGGGACCTAGGCCAAAATTGATTTACTGGACATACCTCACTATTAATGTAATATGTGTTTATTATTAAACTTCAATTTCGATTTGTTTTACAATAATTCACAATAGAAAGCATTGGCTTATGCCGTCAGCCCAAAAAAAAAACTCACTATTATCACACCCATTATAACCTTTGCTTCGCTGGTCTGGTGGCAAAAAACAGAACAAGTTTATGCCCGTAAAGCTTTTTAGCCTGTGTAGGTATCACAGGTGCAGTGCGCACCTGCCTAACCTTAGCTCTAAATAAAATAAATAAATAGGGTGGCTCAATAGAGCCAGGAGCTCCAGGGCGTAGCGCATTTCTTACAACCATAACTTGTGAGGGAATGGAGGGGATCTAAAATTTTCTGCCGGTTCATGGCAATGAATTTATTAACGGAGGACTTGCTAATTCCTCACGAAAGGAGATACCCGTGGAAAAACATTTTTGCCGCTGCTGGGATTCGAACCACGAACCTCTAGGTTAACAGGCAGACATGCTAACCATCCCGCCACGGGTACTTTAGCTCTAAAAAGTTTATTAAATTTTACTCCGCACCACAAAAGAGTAAAGAAGACTGCCGCACTAAGCGGAGTAAAGCTTCATCTCACAAACAACTTAAGTGAAGAAAACTTACAGGAACATATGAGCATTCTGCAGGTGCTCCCAATACTGGTGTCACCTGCAGCTCACTCTTGGGACTTTATGTTTAGACGCATAATGTCACACCATCCCTTCGAAGTTAACCGTTTAGCATGGAAGAACCCTGCAATTCTTACAAGTAACTTCCAATACATTTGGTACACTGACGGTTCAAAAACTAACAATGGCGTAGGTGCAGCAAAACAAATATCTTTCAAGCAGAGGTAATAGCTATAGACTTCTGTGTTGCATTAGAAGAAACCTTACGCATCCTAATTTGTTCTCCCAGTCAGGCAGCCCTGAAGGTATTGTCCTCAACCAAAATTGAATTCAAACTATTTTGAAATTGCCTGACGTGTCTATCACAGTAAAATAACTCTTTCCTGGGTGCCTGGACATGAAGGTAACGAAGAGGCTGACCGCCTAGCTAGACTTGGTTCTCAATCCCAATTCAAAGACCCGGAACCCTACTGCGGTCTCCCAATCAGTAGAATTAAATGCGAACTGGTTACTAGGGAACGGCAGAACATGATCCACACCTGGAACAACTCTAATGGCCACCGCTAGTCAAAACTATTCATCGACTTATCTCAAAGACGTATGAGAGATATTATTGACATGAGCAAACGTGACGCAAAGTTACTTACGGACTTCCTCACTGGACACTACTCTCTCAGATATCATCTTAAAAACATGGGCATTAACCAGGACAGCTGCCGTCTCTGTCTCGAAGACACAGAAACGGCTGAACAAATTCTTTGTGAATGTTCTGCCATGGCAAGATCCAGGCTAAGGATATTCAATAAAGGATTCAATAGTCTTCTTTATATAAAAAACACCCCTTCTTCGATTATTCTTAGGTTCTAACATGACCTCAACTTTGAATCAACAATTATACACGCTTTACGTATTTAAACCTAAGGCAACAGCACAAAAGATCTTTCAGGCCGAAGTGCTAGTAAAGCCTTTACTCTATTCAATTAAAATATTCAACGGCACGAAGTTCAAGTAAGTTGCTATTATTGTGTGCAAGGAAGGCATCCAAATTATTAGATGAGAATCCGAATCAATTTTGCACAAGACAAGGTCTTTTTTTTAATTAAAGCTGCAAGCTCGCAAGGTCAAGTGGTTAGTTCATTGACCTTGCAGAAAAACTGAGTTTTAAGCTGAGCCAGTTTTAATTGTAAGACAGCATAGAGTCACGTTTCAGTGCCTATATTTTGGAAACTCTTTGGTTACTTGGCTTCAGATAAAAGTTAAGTTTTTGCATTACGTTGAGAAATTATTTGTTAGAAGCCTCAATGTACAGCTCGAAGTAGCCTAAAGCTTGCTATCCAAGTTTTTGTAAGAGCAAATCAACAGCGATTTTGTTGATTCGCAACACAATACAAGAACCATTTCTAGGAGATGGTATGGATGCGTGTATTTCGAAACTCTTCTTGAATTTGTGTGTTTCACCAGTTGGGCAATCTTCCCGGGGATGGATTGCTACATTTCTAAGGCCAACCAAATTTTGGTGTTATTTATTTATAGACGCAGTACCTATTTTGACTGCCTCGTGTGGAAACGTTGTATGATGTTTCTTTTTTGGAGTATGTCTCTTGTCAGCTGCTTCAACTGCGCGAATCGTCAAGTTAGTCAATCACTTTACAAAGTGATAAATTGAAGCGTTTGCATTTGTTTGCCAATTATTTTTATAACTGTGTTAAAGGAAAATCAATCAAATTAGCATCAAACGACTTTTCAAAATTCTTAATTTGTGTCCAAAGATCTTCAGTAATGTCGATAATTATATGTCGTGGCTTCAAGTTCAAACTATCGATGTAATTCCCGCGAAAGTATGTGCTTGAGACACTGACCTTCCCGGAGGTTTTGGTTGGATGACGAACATGTTTTCTTCATATACAATTTGTAGCTAGTGATGCTTTGACATGAGTGGACATGGAAAATATTTACTGGAGGTATGCAATACAGTTTGTCTTTTTCTTATTCATCCTATCCCCGTATTTGCTGCACAATTGTGATCATCCTGTGGGTGCAAAGTACAGCTTGTATTGTAAACAAAGGTGCATTTCAAATGAGAAAAAAAAAATTAAATTTAAAAAAGGTGAGATAGATATTCGCTACAACTTAGTTTTTCTATCAAACAAAGTGCACTCATCTCCGCATTTTCATATTTCTGTTAAATTGACTCCACGTGTAAGCATTTCATTACAATCGACTACCTACGGAGAAACCCACTTCACACAATTGTGTCATACCGTTAGCTTACATAGACATCCATGTACTTGGCGATCGATTTTAATTGAATGCAGCCAGATAATCAAATTTTACATCCGAGGTTTGATAAATCAATCAAAGTTGTGTCTGTCTTTGACCCATCAGGGCAAATCAATTCAGATAGTCCGTGGCGAAAATTCAAATTCGTCTCTAATTAAAAACTAAAGTCTCAATCTTGAATCATTATTCCAAAGGAGCAAAATGCATCAACAATTGCACATATACTTATAGTTGCGCCAAGATAAAATTTCAATAAAATCACAGACTAGAAAAAAGCTATGTATGCATTCTTCAAATAACAATGTCGTCGGCATTGGCAGGTTCTTAATTTGTCAACAGATTATATAACAAATAGGAAATAATTCCTGCTGTTGTTGTTTGAAGCGCGGGGGTGGTTTCGGAAGCCACTACGCACTAGCAGAACACTCATCACAAAAATAGTTTTCGAAAAACAAAGTAATAAACAAAGTCGAAAACAAAACGCACTCACCGTTGTTCGGATTTCTTCCAGCGATATGTAATGTATCCATGTATCGGAAAATAGCGTTCCGTAGTCCCTGTATGACGATCTTATCAAACCAACAATATCCATTGTGAAAACTTTTTGATTTAAGGTGGAATGTGTGCAGATAAGACTACAAAATGTTTTGCTACAACAAAAAAAGCGACAACTAAGCTAACTTTTAACTTTTTCACATTTTATTTCCGATTCATGAAGCTAGTTTTAGCGAAGAGCAACTAGCTTCGTTTTTATTATTTATAATGTAATGTTTATGAACTTGACTTTGAGCGACTGCTTCTTGGGTTGGTGTGCAAAATACGCAGAATAAAAATAACAATTGAAAAATTCACGTAAAAAATCAAAACCCAACCTTTTCAAATTCTGAATGCAATTGCACTGAAGCAGCTGACAGTTGATATGACAGAAGCTGGGGAAAATGAAAAGTGGAACATCCCTGTAATTCGATACTCGAACTAAAAATGTTTTAGAATTCCAAGGCCGTAGCTACATTGGCATTTGGCAATTGAGTAAAAAAGTAAATGTGATTCTAGTTTTTTTCAAAAGCTAATGGGCATTTTATTCCAGCTTTCTGCTATGAATTTAAAGCAAGTGGACATACAGCGTAACACATCGTTGGCAGAATTCTATCTTGTTCAATGTCCATTTTTCAAAATGTTGGGAAATTGGATTTTTAAAATTCAGATCGAAGTTTTTTTTTTATTATTTTAAGATTATTGTTTCGAAATTAATTTTTTCTGCAAGCGTAGACAATTTTAGTTTTAAAACAAGTCACACTAATTGTTTTTCTTTTCTTCTAAATTAGCTATAAATTCAAACCAATAAGGAAGCAACTTTGGATGTTGGGTTTACCAAGTTGGAAAAATTTTTGGATATTGAACAAAAAATATGGAATAACATAGAAAGAAATTGGAATAACATAGAAAGAAATTGTTCAACATATACAAGCCGTGTTTCAGTGAGAATTTATATTCACTTCAGCAAAACATCGCAAAACATCGCTCATGGAAAAACAACAGCCGTGTTTTATTGGGAATTTATATTCACTTCAGCAAAACATCGTAAAATATCACTCATGGAAAACAACAACTCTTAAGTGAATAGCGTAAGTGGACAAAAATACCTCACTTGCAGAAGTGAACAACAGGGATGGCTGGTAAATAGAGTTTATGGAATAAAGCTGTATTTAAGAGAGTACAGCGTTTCATTGGGCGCCTAAGTGAATTGAATATAAAAATTTCCAATAAAACTCGGCTACAGAATCAAAAGTAGATTATTGAACAAAAATGACACCCAAAACAGTAAGCATAACTAGCTTAATTTCGTGAAAAAATACCTGTTGAACAGGACAGAACCCAGTCGACGATGTGTTACGCTGTATGTCCACTTGCTTTAAATTAATAGCAGAAAGCAGGAATATATGACAGACACAATAAAGCAGAGCAACTGCCAAATCTTGTGTTGCAGGCCTTTTGTAGCATACTTTTTAATGCCAAACACAACAACGAAGTTGGAAAAACATATGCAGATGAAAATTCCCTTTGCTTTAATGGCTACGATAGATACCCCGCGATAAAAGTATATGCTATCTATCACAGGCTACGAAGATGAAGCTGCTATACTGGTCTCCACTTGCGATATTCAAAGGCTGCTGTAATAGCTGCGATAGATTTAAAGCATGTGGGGACCAGGGGTTAGTAAAAGGGAAGTCTTATACCCAAAACAGCGTCTTGAAGCTAATTTCAGAAATGCGGATTTATTTTCAAATTTGAAACATGTGTTCAGTGTTTGTAATTTTCACATCGCTCCAGGTGCGTGCTTGTCACGGCTTAATAATCCTATAATCAGTGCAGCTGAGCACTTTACCACTTAACACAAAAGGTAATCAACACTGAGTATTTCAAATTTCGCAACTGGTCTGAGCAAGCTGCTGATCACATAATAGATAGTAGGTTTGTTCGTTGAAGCCTTAGGTTCGCCCTGAGGTCGCCACAAAACGTTTTTTGAAAAAATTCAAGTCGCCCTGAACGTCAAATTAGGAGTTTTTTGAGCCCTAGGATTGACCTGGGTTTGCCCTCAACTCGCCCTAGGTTTTTGCTATGGTTGTCAAGAAAAATGGGGTCAACCCTAGGTAAAGGAAAGAACAGAGAGTCGGTTTCCTAGCCCGAGTCAACTCGGTTTCCTAACCCGAGTTGACTCGGTTTCCTAACCAGAGTTAACTCGGTTTCCTAACCCGAGTCAGTTCGGTTTCCTAACCCGAGTCAACTCGGTTTCCTAACCCGAGTCAACTCGGTTTCCTAACCCGAGTCAACTCGGTTGGTTTCCTAACCCGAGTCAACTCGGTTTCCTAACCCGAGTCAACTCGGTTTAATAAACCGAGTCAACTCGGTTTCCTAAACCGAGTCAACTCGGTTTCCTAGCCCGAGTCAACTCGGTTTCCTAACCCGAGTCAACTCGGTTTCCTAAACCGAGTCAACTCGGTTTCCTAAACCGAGTCAACTCGGTTTCCTAAACCAAGTCAACTCGGTTTCCTAACCCGAGTCAACTCGGTTTCCTTACCCGAGTAAACTCAGTTTCCTTACCCGAGTAAACTCGGTTTCCTAACCCGAGTCAACTCGGCTTCCTAACCCGAGTCAACTCGGTTTCCTGACCCGAGTGAACTCGGTTTCCTAACCCGAGTCAACTCGGTTTCCTAACCCGAGTCAACTCGGTTTCCTAACCCGAGTCAACTCGGTTTCCTAGCCCGAGTCAACTCGGTTTCCTAACCCGAGTCAACTCGGTTTCCTAACCCGAGTCAACTCGGTTTGCTAACCCGAGTCAACTCGGTTTGCTAACCCGAGTCAACTCGGTTTGCTAACCCGAGTCAACTCGGTCTGCTAACCCGAGTCAACTCGGTTTGCTAACCCGAGTCAACTCGGTTTGCTAACCCGAGTCAACTCGGTTTCCTAACCCGAGTCAACTCGGTTTCCTAACCCGAGTCAACTCGGTTTCCTAACCCGAGTCAACTCGGTTTCCTAACCCGAGTCAACTCGGTTTCCTAACCCGAGTCAACTCGGTTTCTTAACCCGAGTCAACTCGGTTTCTTAACCCGAGTCAACTCGGTTTGCTAACCCGAGTCAACTCGGTCTGCTAACCCGAGTCAACTCGGTTTCCTAACCCGAGTCAACTCGGTTTCCTAACCCGAGTCAACTCGGTTTGCTAACCCGAGTCAACTCGGTTTGCTAACCCGAGTCAACTCGGTCTGCTAACCCGAGTCAACTCGGTTTCCTAACCCGAGTCAACTCGGTTTCCTAACCCGAGTCAACTCGGTTTCCTTAGCCGAGTCAACTCGGTTTCTTAACCCGAGTCAACTCGGTTTGCTAACCCGAGTCAACTCGGTTTGCTAACCCGAGTCAACTCGGTTTCCTAACCCGAGTCAACTCGGTTTCCTAACCCGAGTCAACTCGGTTTCCTAACCCGAGTCAACTCGGTTTTCTAACCCGAGTCAACTCGGTTTCCTTACCCGAGTCAACTCGGTTTCCTAACCCGAGTCAACTCGGTTTCCTAACCCGAGTCAACTCGGTTTCCTAACCCGATTCAGCTCGGTTTCGTAACCCGAGTCAACTCGGTTTTTTTTAACCCGAGTCAACTCGGTCTGCTAACCCGAGTCAACTCGGTTTCCTAACCCGAGTCAACTCGGTTTCCTAACCCGAGTCAACTCGGTTTCCTAACCCGAGTCAACTCGGTTTCCTAACCCGAGTCAACTCGGTTTCCTAACCCGAGTCAACTCGGTTTCTTAACCCGAGTCAACTCGGTTTCTTAACCCGAGTCAACTCGGTTTGCTAACCCGAGTCAACTCGGTTTCCTAACCCGAGTCAACTCGGTTTCCTAACCCGAGTCAACTCGGTTTCCTAACCCGAGTCAACTCGGTTTCCTAACCCGAGTCAACTCGGTTTGCTAACCCGAGTCAACTCGGTTTCCTAACCCGAGTCAACTCGGTCTGCTTACCCGAGTCAACTCGGTCTGCTAACCCGAGTCAACTCGGTTTCCTAACCCGATTCAGTTCGGTTTCCTAACCCGAGTCAAATCGGTTTTTTTAACCCGAGTCAACTCGGTCTGCTAACCCGAGTCAACTCGGTTTCCTAACCCGAGTCAACTCGGTTTCCTAACCCGAGTCAACTCGGTTTCCTAACCCAAGTCAACTCGGTTTCCTAACCCGAGTCAACTCGGTTTGCTAACCCGAGTCAACTCGGTCTGCTAACCCGAGTCAACTCGGTTTCCTAACCCGATTCAGCTCGGTTTCCTAACCCGAGTCAACTCGGTTTTTTTTAACCCGAGTCAACTCGGTTTCCTAACCCGAGTCAACTCGGTTTCCTAACCCGAGTCAACTCGGTATCCTAACCCGAGTCAACTCGGTTTCCTTACCCGAGTCAACTCGGTTTCCTAACCCGATTCAGCTCGGTTTCCTAACCCGAGTCAACTCGGTTTTCTAACCCGAGTCAACTCGGTTTCCTAACCCGAGTCAACTCGGTTTCCTATCCCGAGCCAACTCGGTTTCCTAACCCGAGTCAACTCGGCTTGCTAACCCGAGTCAACTCGGTCTGCTAACCCGAGTCAACTAGGTCTGCTAACCCGAGTCAACTCGGTTTCCTAACCCGAGTCAACTCGGTTTCCTAACGCGAGTCAACTCGGTTTCTTAACCCGAGTCAGCTCGGTTTCCTAACCCGAGTCAACTCGTTTTGCTGGCCCGAGTCAACTCGGTTTGCTAACCCGTGTCAACTCGGTTTCCTAACCCGAGTCAACTCGGTTTCCTAACCCGAGTCAACTCGGTCTGCTAACCCGAGTCAACTCGGTCTGCTATCCCGAGTCAACTCGATTTCCTAACCCGAGTCAACTCAGTTTCTTAACCCGAGTCAACTCGGTTTCCTAACCCGAGTCAACTCGGTTTCCTAACCCGAGTCAACTCGGTTTCCTAATCCGAGTCAACTCGGTTTCCTAACCCGAGTCAACTCGGTTTCCTAACCCGAGTCAACTCGGTTTCCTAGCCCGAGTCAACTCGGTTTTCTAACCCGAGTCAACTCGGTTTCCTAGCCCGAGTCAACTCGGTTTTCTAACCCGAGTCAACTCGGTTTCCTAACCCGAGTCAACTCGGTTTCCTAACCCGAGTCAACTCGGTTTCCTAACCCGAGCCAACTCGGTTTCCTAATCCGAGTCAACTCGGTTTCCTAACCCGAGTCAACTCGGTTTCCTAGCCCGAGTCAACTCAGTTTCCTAGCCCGAGTCAACTCGGTTTCCTTAGCCGAGTCAACTCGGTTTCCTAACCCGAGTCAACTCGGTTTCCTAACCCGAGTCAACTCGGTTTCCTAACCCGAGTCAACTCGGTTTCCTAACCCGAGTCAACTCGGTTTCTTAACCCGAGTCAACTCGGTTTGCTTACCCGAGTCAACTCGGTTTGCTAACCCGAGTCAACTCGGTTTGCTAACCCGAGTCAACTCGGTCTGCTAACCCGAGTCAACTCGGTTTCCTAACACGAGTCAACTCGGTTTCCTAACCCGAGTCAACTCGGTTTCCTTAGCCGAGTCAACTCGGTTTCTTAACCCGAGTCAACTCGGTTTGCTAACCCGAGTCAACTCGGTTTGCTAACCCGAGTCAACTCGGTTTGCTAATCCGAGTCAACTCGTTTTCCTAACCCGAGTCAACTCGGTTTGCTAACCCGAGTCAACTCGGTTTCCTAACCCGAGTCAACTCGGTTTGCTAACCCGAGTCAACTCGGTCTGCTAACCCGAGTCAACTCGGTCTGCTAACCCGAGTCAACTCGGTCTGCTAACCCGAGTCAACTCGGTTTCCTAACCCGAGTCAACTCGGTTTCTTAACCCGAGTCAACTCGGTTTCCTAACCCGAGTCAACTCGGTTTCCTAACCCGAGTCAGCTCGGTTTCCTAACCCGAGTCAACTCGGTTTCTTAACCCGAGTCAACTCGGTTTCCTAACCCGAGTCAACTCGGTTTGCTAACCCGAGTCAACTCGGTCTGCTAACCCGAGTCAACTCGGTTTCCTAACCCGAGTCAACTCGGTTTCCTAACCCGAGTCAACTCGGTTTCCTTAGCCGAGTCAACTCGGTTTCTTAACCCGAGTCAACTCGGTTTGCTAACCCGAGTCAACTCGGTTTGCTAACCCGAGTCAACTCGGTTTGCTAACCCGAGTCAACTCGGTTTGCTAATCCGAGTCAACTCGGTTTCCTAACCCGAGTCAACTCGGATTCCTAACCCGAGTCAACTCGGTTTGCTAACCCGAGTCAACTCGGTTTCTAACCCGAGTCAACTCGGTCTGCTAACCCGAGTCAACTCGGTCTGCTAACCCGAGTCAACTCGGTTTCCTAACCCGAGTCAACTCGGTATCCTAACCCGAGTCAACTCGGTTTCCTAACCCGAGTCAACTCGGTTTCCTAACCCGAGTCAACTCGGTTTCTTAACCCGAGTCAACTCGGTTTCCTTATCCGAGTCAACTCGGCTTCTTAACCCGAGTCAACTCGGTTTGCTAACCCGAGTCAACTCGGTCTGCTAACCCGAGTCAACTCGGTTTCCTAACCCGAGTCAACTCGGTTCCCTAACCCGAGTCAACTCGGTTTCCTAACTCGAGTCAACTCTGTTTGCTAACCCGAGTCAACTCGGTTTCCTAACCCGAGTCAACTCGGTTTCCTAACCCGAGTCAACTCGGTTTGCTAACCCGAGTCAACTCGGTTTGCTAACCCGAGTCAACTCGGTTTGCTAACCCGAGTCAACTCGGTTTGCTAACCCGAGTCAACTCGGTTTGCTAACCCGAGTCAACTCGGTTTGCTAACCCGAGTCAACTCGGTTTCCTAACCCGAGTCAACTCGGTTTCCTAACCCGAGTCAACTCGGTTTCCTAACCCGAGTCAACTCGGTTTCCTAGCCCGAGTCAACTCGGTTTTCTAACCCGAGTCAACTCGGTTTCCTAACCCGACTCAACTCGGTTTCCTAACCCGAGCCAACTCGGTTTCCTAACCCGAGTCAACTCGGTTTCCTAACCCGAGTCAACTCGGTTTCCTAACCCAAGTCAACTCGGTTTCCTAACCCGATTCAGCTCGGTTTCCTAACACGAGTCAACTCGGTTTTTTTTAACATGAGTCAACTCGGTCTGCTAACCCGAGTCAACTCGGTTTGCTAACCCGAGTCAACTCGGATTCCTAACCCGAGTCAACTCGGTTTCCTAACCCGAGTCAACTCGGTTTCCACACCCGAGTCAACTCGGTTTCCTAACCCGAGTCAATTCGGTTTCCTAACCCGAGTCAACTCGGTTTCCTAACCCGAGTCAACTCGGTTTCCTAACCCGATTCAGCTCGGTTTCCTAACCGGAGTCAACTCGGTTTTTTTTAACCCGAGTCAACTTGGTTTCCTAACCCGAGTCAACTCGGTCTGCTAACCCGAGTCAACTCGGTCTGCTAACCCGAGTCAACTCGGTCTGCTAACCCGAGTCAACTCGGTTTCCTAACCCGAGTCAACTCGGTTTCCTAACCCGAGTCAACTCGGTTTCGTAACCCGAGTCAACTCGGTTTCTTAACCCGAGTCAGCTCGATTTGCTAACCCGACTCAACTCGGTTTGCTAACCCGAGTCAACTCGGTTTGCTAACCCGAGTCAACTCGGTCTGCTAACCCGAGTCAACTCGGTTTCCTAACCCGAGTCAACTCGGTTTCCTAACCCGAGTCAACTCGGTTTCCTAACCCGAGTCAACTCGGTTTCCTAACCCAAGTCAACTCGGTTTCCTAGCCCGAGTCAACTCGGTTTCCTAGCCCGAGTCAACTCGGTCTGCTAACCCGAGTCAACTCGGTTTCCTAACCCGAGTCAACTCGGTTTCCTAACCCGAGTCAACTCGGTTTCCTAACCCGAGTCAACTCGGTTTCCTAACCCGAGTCAACTCGGTTTCCTAGCCCGAGTCAACTCGGTTTCCTAGCCCGAGTCAACTTGGTTTTCTAACCCGAGTCAACTCGGTTTCCTAACCCGAGTCAACTCGGTTTCCTAACCCGAATCAACTCGGTTTCCTAACCCGAGTCAACTCGGTCTGCTAACCCGAGTCAACTCGGTCTGCTAACCCGAGTCAACTCGGTCTGCTAACCCGAGTCAACTCGGTTTCCTAGCCCGAGTCAACTCGGTTTGCTAACCCGACTCAACTCGGTTTCCTAGCCCGAGTCAACTCGGTTTCCTAGCCCGAGTCAACTCGGTTTTCTAACCCGAGTCAACTCGGTTTCCTAACCCGAGTCAACTCGGTTTCCTAACCCGAGTCAACTCGGTTTCTTAACCCGAGTCAACTCTGTTTCCTAACCCGAGTCAACACGGTTCGCTGACCCGAGTCAACTCGGTTTCTTAACCCGAGTCAACTCGGTTTGCTAACCCGAGTCAGCTCGGTTTGCTAACCCGAGTCAACTCGGTTTTCTAACCCGAGTCAACTCGGTTTCCTAACCCGAGTCAACTCGGTTTCTTAACCCGAGTCAACTCGGTCTACTAACCCGAGTCAACTCGGTCTGCTAACCCGAGTCAACTCGGTTTCCTATCCCGAGTCAACTCGGTTTCCTAACCCAAGTCAACTCGGTTTCCTAACCCGAGTCAACTCGGTTTGCTAACCCGAGTCAACTCGGTTTGCTAACCCGAGTCAACTCGGTCTGCTAACCCGAGTCAACTCGGTTTCCTAACCCGAGTCAACTCGGTTTCCTAACCCGAGTCAACTCGGTTTCCTAACCCGAGTCAACTCGGTTTCCTAACCCGAGTCAACTCGGTTTCCTAACCCAAGTCAACTCGGTTTCCTAGCCCGAGTCAACTCGGTTTCCTAGCCCGAGTCAACTCGGTTTCCTAGCCCGAGTCAACTCGGTTTCCTAGCCCGAGTCAACTCGGTTTTCTAACCCGAGTCAACTCGGTTTCCTAACCCGAGTCAACCGGTTTCTTAACCCGAGTCAACTCGGTCTGCTAACCCGAGTCAACTCGGTTTCCTAACCCGATTCAGCTCGGTTTCCTAACCCGAGTCAACTCGGTTTTTTTTAACCCGAGTCAACTCGGTTTCCTAACCCGAGTCAACTCGGTATCCTAACCCGAGTCAACTCGGTTTCCTAACCCGAGTCAACTCGGTTTCTTAACCCGAGTCAACTTGGTTTCCTAACCCGAGTCAACTCGGTTTGCTAACCCGAGTCAACTCGGTCTGCTAACCCGAGTCAACTCGGTCTGCTAACCCGAGTCAACTCGGTTTCCTAACCCGAGTCAACTCGGTTTGCTAACCCGACTCAACTCGGTTTCCTAGCCCGAGTCAACTCGGTTTCCTAGCCCGAGTCAACTCGGTTTCCTAGCCCGAGTCAACTCGGTTTTCTTACCCGAGTCAACTCGGTTTCTTAACCCGAGTCAACTCGGTTTCCTAACCCGAGTCAACTCGGTTTCTTAACCCGAGTCAACTCGGTCTCCTAACCCGAGTCAACTCGGTTCGCTGACCCGAGTCAACTCGGTTTCTTAACCCGAGTCAACTCGGTTTGCTAACCCGAGTCAACTCGGTTTGCTAACCCGAGTCAACTCGGTTTTCTAACCCGAGTCAACTCGGTTTCCTAACCCGAGTCAACTCGGTTTCTTAACCCGAGTCAACTCGGTCTACTAACCCGAGTCAACTCGGTTTCCTAACCCGAGTCAACTCGGCTTCCTATCCCGAGTCAACTCGGTTTCCTAACCCGAGCCAACTCGGTTTCCTAACCCGAGTCAACTCGGTTTGCTAACCCGAGTCAACTCGGTTTGCTAACCCGAGTCAACTCGGTTTGCTAACCCGAGTCAACTCGGTTTGCTAACTCGAGTCAACTCGGTCTGCTAACCCGAGTCAACTCGGTTTCCTAACCCGAGTCAACTCGGTTTCCTAACCCGAGTCAACTCGGTTTCCTAACCCGAGTCAACTCGGTTTCCTAGCCCGAGTCAACTCGGTTTCCTAGCCCGAGTCAACTCGGTTTCCTAGCCCGAGTCAACTCGGTTTTCTAACCCGAGTCAACTCGGTTTCCTAACCCGTGTCAACCAGTTTCTTAACCCGAGTCAACTCGGTCTGCTAACCCGAGTCAACTAGGTCTGCTAACCCGAGTCAACTCGGTTTCCTAACCCGAGTCAACTCGGTTTCCTAACCCGAGTCAACTCGGTTTCCTAACCCGAGTCAACTCGGTTTCCTAACCCGAGTCAACTCGGTTTCCTAACCCGAGTCAACTCGGTTTCCTAGCCCGAGTCAACTCGGTTTCCTAGCCCGAGTCAACTCGGTTTCCTAGCCCGAGTCAACTCGGTTTTCTAACCCAAGTCAACTCGGTTTCCTAACCCGAGTCAACTCGGTTTCCTAGCCCGAGTCAACTCGGTTTCCTAACCCGAGTCAACTCGGTTTCTTAACCCGAGTCAACTCGGTTTGCTAACCCGATTCAACTCGGTCTGCTAACCCGAGTCAACTCGGTCTGCTAACCCGAGTCAACTCGGTCTGCTAACCCGAGTCAACTCGGTTTCCTAACCCGAGTCAACTCGGTTTCCTAGCCCGAGTCAACTCGGTTTGCTAACCCGACTCAACTCGGTTTCCTAGCCCGAGTCAACTCGGTTTCCTAGCCCGAGTCAACTCGGTTTTCTAACCCGAGTCAACTCGGTTTCCTAACCCGAGTCAACTCGGTTTCCTAACCCGAGTCAACTCGGTTTCTTAACCCGAGTCAACTCGGTTTCCTAACCCGAGTCAACTCGGTTTCCTAACCCGAGTCAACTCGGTTTCCTAACCCGAGTCAACTCGGTTTCCTAACCCGAGTCAACTCGGTTTCTTAACCCGAGTCAACTCGGTTTTCAACTCGGTTCGCTGACCCGAGTCAACTCGGTTTCTTAACCCGAGTCAACTCGGTTTCCTAACCCGAGTCAACTCGGTTTCCTAACCCGAGTCAACTCGGTTTCTTAACCCGAGTCAACTCGGTTTTCAACTCGGTTCGCTGACCCGAGTCAACTCGGTTTCTTAACCCGAGTCAACTCGGTTTGCTAACCCGAGTCAGCTCGGTTTGCTAACCCGAGTCAACTCGGTTTTCTAACCCGAGTCAACTCGGTTTCCTAACCCGAGTCAACTCGGTTTCCTAACCCGAGTCAACTCGGTTTCCTAACCCGAGTCAACTCGGTTTCCTAACCCGAGTCAACTCGGTTTCCTTACCCGAGTCAACTCGGTTTCCTAACCCGAGTCAACTCGGTTTCCTAGCCCGAGTCAACTCGGTTTCCTAGCCCGAGTCAACTCGGTTTTCTAACCCGAGTCAACTCGGTTTCCTAACCCGAGTCAACTCGGTTTCCTAACCCGAGTCAACTCGGTTTCCTAACCCGAGTCAACTCGGTTTCTTAACCCGAGTCAACTCGGTTTGCTAACCCGAGTCAACTCGGTCTGCTAACCCGAGTCAACTCGGTCTGCTAACCCGAGTCAACTCGGTCTGCTAACCCGAGTCAACTCGGTTTCCTAACCCGAGTCAACTCGGTTTCCTAACCCGAGTCAACTCGGTTTCCTAACCCGAGTCAACTCGGTTTGCTAACCCGAGTCAACTCGGTTTGCTAACCCGAGTCAACTTGGTTACCTAACCCGAGTCAACTCGGTTTCCTTACCCGAGTAAACTCGGTTTCCTAACCCGAGTCAACTCGGTTTCCTAGCCCGAGTCAACTCGGTTTGCTAACCCGAGTAAACTCGGTTTCCTAGCCCGAGTCAACTCGGTTTTCTAACCCGAGTCAACTCGGTTTCCTAACCCGAGTCAACTCGGTTTCCTAACCCGAGTCAACTCGGTTTCCTAACCCGAGTCAACTCGGTTCGCTGACCCGAGTCAACTCGGTTTCCTAACCCGAGTCAACTCGGTTTGCTAACCCGAGTCAGCTCGGTTTGCTAGCCCGAGTCAACTCGGTTTGCTAACCCGAGTCAACTCGGTTTGCTAACCCGAGTCAACTCGGTCTGCTAACCCGAGTCAACTCGGTTTCCTAACCCGAGTCAGCTCGGTTTCTTAACCCGAGTCAGCTCGGTTTCCTAACCCGAGTCAACTCGGTTTGCTTTCCCGAGTCAACTCGGTTTGCTAACCCGAGTCAACTCGGTTTGCTTACCCGAGTCAACTCGGTTTGCTTACCCGAGTCAACTCGGTTTGCTAACCCGAGTCAACTCGGTTTGCTAACCCGAGTCAACTCGGTTTGCTAACCCGAGTCAACTCGGTTTCCTAACCCGAGTCAACTCGGTCTGCTAACCCGAGTCAACTCGGTCTGCTAACCCGAGTCAACTCGGTTTCATAACCCGAGTCAACTCGGTTTCATAACCCGAGTCAACTCGGTTTCATAACCCGATTCAGCTCGGTTTCCTAATCCGAGTCAACTCGGTTTCCTAACCCGAGTCAACTCGGTTTCCTAACCCGAGCCAACTCGGTTTCCTAACCCGAGCCAACTCGGTTTCCTAATCCGAGTCAACTCGGTTTCCTAAACCCGAGTCAACTCGGTTTCTTAACCCGAGTCAACTCGGTTTCCTAGCCCGAGTCAACTCGGTTTTCTAGCCCGAGTCAACTCGGTTTCCTAGCCCGAGTCAACTCGGTTTTCTAACCCGAGTCAACTCGGTTTGCTTACCCGAGTCAACTCGGTTTCCTAACCCGAGTCAACTCGGTTTCCTAACCCGAGTCAACTCGGTTTCATAACCCGAGTCAACTCGGTTTCATAACCCGAGTCAACTCGGTTTCATAACCCGAGTCAACTCGCTTTGCTAACCCGAGTCAACTCGGTTTCCTAACCCGAGTCAACTCAATTTCCTAACCCGAGTCAACTCGGTTTCCTTACCCGAGTAAGCTCGGTTTCCTAACCCGAGTCAACTCGGCTTCCTAACCCGAGTCAACTCGGTTTGCTGACCCCAGTCAACTCGGTCTGCTAACCCGAGTCAACTCGGTTTGTTAACCCGAGTCAACTCGGTTTGCTAACCCGAGTCAACTCGGTTTGCTAACCCGAGTCAACTCGGTTTGCTAACCCGAGTCAACTTGGTTTGCTAACCCGAGTCAACTCGGTCTGCTAACCCGAGTCAACTCGGTCTGCTAACCCGAGTCAACTCAGTTTCCTAACCCGAGTCATCTCGGTTTAATAACCCGATTCAGCTCGGTTTCCTAATCCGAGTCAACTCGGTGTCCTAACCCGAGTCAACTCGGTTTCATAACCCGAGTCAACTCGGTTTCATAACCCGATTCAGCTCGGTTTCCTAATCCGAGTCAACTCGGTTTCCTAACCCGAGTCAACTCGGTTTGCTAACCCGAGTCAACTCGGTTTTCTAACCCGAGTCAACTCGGTATTCTAACCCGAGTCAACTCGGTTTGCTAACCCGAGTCAACTCGGTTTCCTAACCCGAGTCAACTCGGTTTCCTAACCCGAGTCAACTCGGTTTCCACACCCGAGTCAACTCGGTTTCCTAACCCGAGTCAACTCGGTTTCCTAACCCGAGTCAATTCGGTTTCCTAACCCGAGTCAACTCGGTTTCCTAACCCGAGTCAACTCGGTTTCCTAACCCGAGTCAACTCGGTTTCCTAACCCGATTCAGCTCGGTTTCCTAACCGGAGTCAACTCGGTTTCCTAACCCGAGTCATCTCGGTTTCCTAACCCGAGTCAACTCGGTTTGCTAACCCGAGTCAACTCGGTTTGCTAACCCGAGTCAACTCGGTTTGCTAACCCGAGTCAACTCGGTTTCCTAACCCGAGCCAACTCGGTTTCCTAACCCGAGTCAACTCGGTTTCCTAACCCGAGTCAACTCGGTTTCCTAACCCGAGTCAACTCGGTTTCCTAACCCGAGTCAACTCGGTTTCCACACCCGAGTCAACTCGGTTTGCTAACCCGAGTCAACTCGGTTTGCTAACCCGAGTCAACTCGGTTTGCTAACCCGAGTCAACTCGGTCTGCTAACCCGAGTCAACTCGGTCTGCTAACCCGAGTCAACTCGGTCTGCTAACCCGAGTCAACTCGGTTTCTTAACCCTAGTCAACTCGGTTTGCTAACCCGAGTCAACTCGGTTTGCTAACCCGAGTCAACTCGGTTTGCTAACCCGAGTCAACTCGGTTTGCTAACCCGAGTCGACTCGGATTGCTAACCCGAGTCAACTCGGTCTGCTAACCCGAGTCAACTCGGTCTGCTAACCCGAGTCAACTCGATTTCCGAACCCGAGTCAACTCGGTTTCCTAACCCGAGTTAACTCGGTTTCCTAACCCGAGTCAACTCGGTTTCTTAACCCGAGTCAACTCGGTTTGCTAACCCGAGTCAACTCGGTCTGCTAACCCGAGTCAACTCGGTCTTCTAACCCGAGTCAACTCGGTTTCCTTACCCGAGTCAACTCGGTTTCCTAACCCGAGTCAACTCGGTTTCCTAACCCGAGTCAACTCGGTTTCCTAACCCGAGTCAACTCGGTTTGCTAACCCGAGTCAACTCGGTTTTCTAACCCGAGTCAACTCGGTATTCTAACCCGAGTCAACTCGGTTTGCTAACCCGAGTCAACTCGGTTTCCTAACCCGAGTCAACTCGGTTTCCTAACCCGAGTCAACTCGGTTTCCACACCCGAGTCAACTCGGTTTCCTAACCCGAGTCAACTCGGTTTCCTAACCCGAGTCAATTCGGTTTCCTAACCCGAGTCAACTCGGTTTCCTAACCCGAGTCAACTCGGTTTCCTAACCCGAGTCAACTCGGTTTCCTAACCCGATTCAGCTCGGTTTCCTAACCGGAGTCAACTCGGTTTCCTAACCCGAGTCATCTCGGTTTCCTAACCCGAGTCAACTCGGTTTGCTAACCCGAGTCAACTCGGTTTGCTAACCCGAGTCAACTCGGTTTGCTAACCCGAGTCAACTCGGTTTGCTAACCCGAGTCAACTCGGTTTCCTAACCCGAGTCAACTCGGTTTCCTAACCCGAGTCAACTCGGTTTCGTAACCCGAGTCAACTCGGTTTCTTAACCCGAGTCAGCTCGGTTTGCTAACCCGAGTCAACTCGGTTTGCTAACCCGAGTCAACTCGGTCTGCTAACCCGAGTCAACTCGGTTTCCTAACCCGAGTCAACTCGGTTTCCTAACCCGAGTCAACTCGGTTTCCTAACCCGAGTCAACTCGGTTTCCTAACCCGAGTCAACTCGGTTTCCTAACCCAAGTCAACTCGGTTTCCTAGCCCGAGTCAACTCGGTTTCCTAGCCCGAGTCAACTCGGTTTCCTAGCCCGAGTCAACTCGGTTTTCTAACCCGAGTCAACTCGGTTTCCTAACCCGAGTCAACCGGTTTCTTAACCCGAGTCAACTCGGTCTGCTAACCCGAGTCAACTCGGTTTCCTAACCCGAGTCAACTCGGTTTCCTAACCCGAGTCAACTCGGTTTCCTAACCCGAGTCAACTCGGTTTCCTAACCCGAGTCAACTCGGTTTCCTAACCCGAGTCAACTCGGTTTCCTAGCCCGAGTCAACTTGGTTTTCTAACCCGAGTCAACTCGGTTTCCTAACCCGAGTCAACTCGGTTTCCTAACCCGAGTCAACTCGGTTTGCTAACCCGAGTCAACTCGGTCTGCTAACCCGAGTCAACTCGGTCTGCTAACCCGAGTCAACTCGGTCTGCTAACTCGAGTCAACTCGGTCTGCTAACCCGAGTCAACTCGGTTTCCTAGCCCGAGTCAACTCGGTTTGCTAACCCGACTCAACTCGGTTTCCTAGCCCGAGTCAACTCGGTTTCCTAGCCCGAGTCAACTCGGTTTTCTAACCCGAGTCAACTCGGTTTCCTAACCCGAGTCAACTCGGTTTCCTAACCCGAGTCAACTCGGTTTCCTAACCCGAGTCAACTCGGTTTCCTAACCCGAGTCAACTCGGTTTCTTAACCCGAGTCAACTCGGTTTCCTTACCCGAGTCAACTCGGTTCGCTGACCCGAGTCAACTCGGTTTCTTAACCCGAGTCAACTCGGTTTGCTAACCCGAGTCAGCTCGGTTTGCTAACCCGAGTCAACTCGGTTTTCTAACCCGAGTCAACTCGGTTTCCTAACCCGAGTCAACTCGGTTTCTTAACCCGAGTCAACTCGGTCTACTAACCCGAGTCAACTCGGTCTGCTAACCCGAGTCAACTCGGTTTCCTATCCCGAGTCAACTCGGTTTCCTAACCCGAGTCAACTCGGTTTCCTAACCCGAGTCAACTCGGTTTGCTAACCCGAGTCAACTCGGTTTTGCTAACCCGAGTCAACTCGGTCTGCTAACAAGAGTCAACTCGGTCTGCTAACCCGAGTCAACTCGGTTTCCTAACCCGAGTCAACTCGGTTTCCTAACCCGAGTCAACTCGGTTTCCTAACCCGAGTCAACTCGGTTTCCTAACCCGAGTCAACTCGGTTTCCTAACCCGAGTCAACTCGGTTTCCTAACCCAAGTCAACTCGGTTTCCTAGCCCCAGTCAACTCGGTTTCCTAGCCCGAG
Organism: Melanostoma mellinum; assembly: GCA_914767635.1. Lineage (NCBI taxonomy): Eukaryota > Metazoa > Arthropoda > Insecta > Diptera > Syrphidae > Melanostoma > Melanostoma mellinum. The sequence goes on along the minus strand of OU612059.1, from coordinate 2,369,305 downwards.
TCAACTCGGTTTCCTAGCCCGAGTCAACTCGGTTTTCTAACCCGAATCAACTCGGTTTCCTAACCCGAGTCAACCGGTTTCTTAACCCGAGTCAACTCGGTCTGCTAACCCGAGTCAACTCGGTTTCCTAACCCGAGTCAACTCGGTTTCCTAACCCGAGTCAACTCGGTTTCCTAACCCGAGTCAACGCGGTTTCCTAACCCGAGTCAACTCGGTTTCCTAGCCCGAGTCAACTCGGTTTCCTAGCCCGAGTCAACTCGGTTTTCTAACCCGAGTCAACTCGGTTTTCTAACCCGAGTCAACTCGGTTTCCTAACCCGAGTCAACTCGGTTTCCTATCCCGAGTCAACTCGGTTTCCTAACCCGAGTCAACTCGGTTTGCTAACCCGAGTCAACTCGGTCTGCTAACCCGAGTCAACTCGGTCTGCTAACCCGAGTCAACTCGGTCTGCTAACCCGAGTCAACTCGGTCTGCTAACCCGAGTCAACTCGGTTTCCTAACCCGAGTCAACTCGGTTTCCTAGCCCGAGTCAACTCGGTTTGCTAACCCGACTCAACTCGGTTTCCTAGCCCGAGTCAACTCGGTTTCCTAGCCCGAGTCAACTCGGTTTCCTAGCCCGAGTCAACTCGGTTTTCTAACCCGAGTCAACTCGGTTTCTTAACCCGAGTCAACTCGGTTTCCTAACCCGAGTCAACTCGGTTTCTTAACCCGAGTCAACTCGGTTTCCTAACCCGAGTCAACTCGGTTCGCTGACCCGAGTCAACTCGGTTTCTTAACCCGAGTCAACTCGGTTTCTTAACCCGAGTCAACTCGGTTTGCTAACCCGAGTCAGCTCGGTTTGCTAACCCGAGTCAACTCGGTTTTCTAACCCGAGTCAACTCGGTTTCCTAACCCGAGTCAACTCGGTTTCTTAACCCGAGTCAACTCGGTCTACTAACCCGAGTCAACTCGGTCTGCTAACCCGAGTCAACTCGGTTTCCTATCCCGAGTCAACTCGGTTTCCTAACCCGAGTCAACTCGGTTTCCTAACCCGAGTCAACTCGGTTTGCTAACCCGAGTCAACTCGGTTTGCTAACCCGAGTCAACTCGGTTTGCTAACCCGAGTCAACTCGGTTTGCTAACCCGAGTCAACTCAGTCTGCTAACCCGAGTCAACTCGGTTTCCTAACCCGAGTCAACTCGGTTTCCTAACCCGAGTCAACTCGGTTTCCTAACCCGAGTCAACTCGGTTTCCTAGCCCGAGTCAACTCGGTTTCCTAGCCCGAGTCAACTCTTTTTTCTAACCCGAGTCAACTCGGTTTCCTAACCCGAGTCAACCAGTTTCTTAACCCGATCCAACTCGGTCTGCTAACCCGAGTCAACTCGGTCTGCTAACCCGAGTCAACTCGGTTTCCTAACCCGAGTCAACTCGGTTTCCTAACCCGAGTCAACTCGGTTTCCTAACCCGAGTCAACTCGGTTTCCTAACCCGAGTCAACTCGGTTTCCTAACCCGAGTCAACTCGGTTTCCTAACCCGAGTCAACTCGGTTTCCTAACCCGAGTCAACCCGGTTTCCTAGCCCGAGTCAACTCGGTTTCCTAGCCCGAGTCAACTCGGTTTCCTAGCCCGAGTCAACTCGGTTTCCTAACCCGAGTCAACTCGGTTTCCTAACCCGAGTCAACTCGGTTTCCTAACCCGAGTCAACTCGGTTTCCTAACCCGAGTCAACTCGGTTTCTTAACCCGAGTCAACTCGGTTTCTTAACCCGAGTCAACTCGGTTTGCTAACCCGAGTCAACTCGGTCTGCTAACCCGAGTCAACTCGGTCTGCTAACCCGAGTCAACTCGGTTTCCTAACCCGAGTCAACTCGGTTTCCTAGCCCGAGTCAACTCGGTTTGCTAACCCGACTCAACTCGGCTTCCTAGCCCGAGTCAACTCGGTTTCCTAGCCCGAGTCAACTCGGTTTTCTAACCCGAGTCAACTCGGTTTCCTAACCCGAGTCAACTCGGTTTCCTAACCCGAGTCAACTCGGTTTCCTAACCCGAGTCAACTCGCGTTCCTAACCCGAGTCAACTCGGTTTCTTAACCCGAGTCAACTCGGTTTCCTAACCCGAGTCAACTCGGTTCGCTGACCCGAGTCAACTCGGTTTCTTAACCCGAGTCAACTCGGTTTGCTAACCCGAGTCAGCTCGGTTTGCTAACCCGAGTCAACTCGGTTTTCTAACCCGAGTCAACTCGGTTTCCTAACCCGAGTCAACTCGGTTTCCTAACCCGAGTCAACTCGGTTTCCTAACCCGAGTCAAGTCGGTTTCCTTACCCGAGTCAACTCGGTTTCCTAACCCGAGTCAACTCGGTTTCCTAACCCGAGTCAACTCGGTTTCCTAACCCGAGTCAACTCGGTTTCCTAGCCCGAGTCAACTCAGTTTCCTAGCCCGAGTCAACTCGGTTTCCTAGCCCGAGTCAACTCGGTTTCCTAGCCCGAGTCAACTCTTTTTTCTAACCCGAGTCAACTCGGTTTCCTAACCCGAGTCAACCAGTTTCTTAACCCGAGTCAACTCGGTCTGCTAACCCGAGTCAACTCGGTCTGCTAACCCGAGTCAACTCGGTTTCCTAACCCGAGTCAACTCGGTTTCCTAACCCGAGTCAACTCGGTTTCCTAACCCGAGTCAACTCGGTTTCCTAACCCGAGTCAACTCGGTTTCCTAACCCGAGTCAACTCGGTTTCCTAACCCGAGTCAACTCGGTTTCCTAGCCCGAGTCAACTCGGTTTCCTAGCCCGAGTCAACTCGGTTTCCTAGCCCGAGTCAACTCGGTTTCCTAGCCCGAGTCAACTCGGTTTTCTAACCCGAGTCAACTCGGTTTCCTATCCCGAGTCAACTCGGTTTCCTAACCCGAGTCAACTCGGTTTCCTAACCCGAGTCAACTCGGTTTCCTAACCCGAGTCAACTCGGTTTCTTAACCCGAGTCAACTCGGTTTGCTAACCCGAGTCAACTCGGTCTGCTAACCCGAGTCAACTCGGTCTGCTAACCCGAGTCAACTCGGTTTCCTAACCCGAGTCAACTCGGTTTCCTAGCCCGAGTCAACTCGGTTTGCTAACCCGACTCAACTCGGTTTCCTAGCCCGAGTCAACTCGGTTTCCTAGCCCGAGTCAACTCGGTTTTCTAACCCGAGTCAACTCGGTTTCCTAACCCGAGTCAACTCGGTTTCCTAACCCGAGTCAACTCGGTTTCCTAACCCGAGTCAACTCGGTTTCCTAACCCGAGTCAACTCGGTTTCTTAACCCGAGTCAACTCGGTTTCCTAACCCGAGTCAACTCGGTTCGCTGACCCGAGTCAACTCGGTTTCTTAACCCGAGTCAACTCGGTTTGCTAACCCGAGTCAGCTCGGTTTGCTAACCCGAGTCAACTCGGTTTTCTAACCCGAGTCAACTCGGTTTCCTAACCCGAGTCAACTCGGTTTCCTAACCCGAGTCAACTCGGTTTCCTAACCCGAGTCAACTCGGTTTCCTAACCCGAGTCAACTCGGTTTCCTAACCCGAGTCAACTCGGTTTCCTTACCCGAGTCAACTCGGTTTCCTAACCCGAGTCAACTCGGTTTCCTAGCCCGAGTCAACTCGGTTTCCTAGCCCGAGTCAACTCGGTTTTCTAACCCGAGTCAACTCGGTTTCTTAACCCGAGTCAACTCGGTTTGCTAACCCGAGTCAACTCGGTCTGCTAACCCGAGTCAACTCGGTCTGCTAACCCGAGTCAACTCGGTCTGCTAACCCGAGTCAACTCGGTTTCCTAACCCGAGTCAACTCGGTTTCCTAACCCGAGTCAACTCGGTTTCCTAACCCGAGTCAACTCGGTTTGCTAACCCGAGTCAACTCGATTTGCTAACCCGAGTCAACTCGGTTTGCTAACCCGAGTCAACTCGGTTTGCTAACCCGAGTCAACTCGGTTTGCTAACCCGAGTCAACTCGGTTTGCTAACCCGAGTCAACTCGGTTTGCTAACCCGAGTCAACTCGGTTTGCTAACCCGAGTCAACTCGGTTTGCTAACCCGAGTCAACTCGGTTTGCTAACCCGAGTCAACTTGGTTACCTAACCCGAGTCAACTCGGTTTCCTTACCCGAGTTAACTCGGTTTCCTAACCCGAGTCAACTCGGTTTCCTAGCCCGAGTCAACTCGGTTTGCTAACCCGAGTCAACTCGGTTTCCTAGCCCGAGTCAACTCGGTTTTCTAACCCGAGTCAACTCGGTTTCCTAACCCGAGTCAACTCGGTTTCCTAACCCGAGTCAACTCGGTTTCTTAACCCGAGTCAACTCGGTTTGCTAACCCGAGTCAACTCGGTTCGCTGACCCGAGTCAACTCGGTTTCTTAACCCGAGTCAACTCGGTTTGCTAACCCGAGTCAGCTCGGTTTGCTAGCCCGAGTCAACTCGGTTTGCTAACCCGAGTCAACTCGGTCTGCTAACCCGAGTCAACTCGGTTTCCTAACCCGAGTCAGCTCGGTTTCTTAACCTGAGTCAGCTCGGTTTCCTAACCCGAGTCAACTCGGTTTGCTGACCCGAGTCAACTCGGTCTGCTAACCCGAGTCAACTCGGTCTGCTAACCCGAGTCAACTCGGTTTCATAACCCGAGTCAACTCGGTTTCATAACCCGATTCAGCTCGGTTTCCTAATCCGAGTCAACTCGGTTTCCTAACCCGAGTCAACTCGGTTTCCTAACCCGAGTCAACTCGGTTTCCTAACCCGAGTCAACTCGGTTTCCTAACCGGAGCCAACTCGGTTTCCTAATCCGAGTCAACTCGGTTTCCTAAACCCGAGTCAACTCGGTTTCCTAACCCGAGTCAACTCGGTTTCCTAGCCCGAGTCAACTCGGTTTCCTAGCCCGAGTCAACTCGGTCTGCTAACCCGAGTCAACTCGGTCTGCTAACCCGAGTCAACTCGGTCTGCTAACCCGAGTCAACTCGGTCTGCTAACCCGAGTCAACTCGGTCTGCTAACCCGAGTCAACTCGGTTTCCTAAACCCGAGTCAACTCGGTTTCCTAACCCGAGTCAACTCGCATTGCTAACCCGAGTCAACTCGGTTTGCTAACCCGAGTCAACTCGGTCTGCTAACCCGAGTCAACTCGGTCTGCTAACCCGAGTCAACTCGGTCTGCTAACCCGAGTCAACTCGGTCTGCTAACCCGAGTCAACTCGGTTTCATAACCCGAGTCAACTCGGTTTCATAACCCGATTCAGCTCGGTTTCCTAATCCGAGTCAACTCGGTTTCCTAACCCGAGTCAACTCGGTTTCCTAACCCGAGTCAACTCGGTTTCCTAACCCGAGTCAACTCGGTTTCCTAACCGGAGCCAACTCGGTTTCCTAATCCGAGTCAACTCGGTTTCCTAAACCCGAGTCAACTCGGTTTCCTAACCCGAGTCAACTCGGTTTCCTAGCCCGAGTCAACTCGGTTTCCTAGCCCGAGTCAACTCGGTTTCCTAGCCCGAGTCAACTCGGTTTTCTAACCCGAGTCAACTCGGTTTCCTAACCCGAGTCAACTCGGTTTGCTAACCCGAGTCAACTTAGTTTCCTAACCCGAGTCAACTCGGTTTCCTAACCCGAGTCAACTCGGTTTCATAACCCGAGTCAACTCGGTTTCATAACCCGAGTCAACTCGCTTTGCTAACCCGAGTCAACTCGGTTTCCTAACCCGAGTCAACTCGGTTTCCTAACCCGAGTCAACTCAATTTCCTAACCCGAGTCAACTCGGTTTCCTTACCCGAGTAAACTCGGTTTCCTAACCCGAGTCAACTCGGCTTCCTAACCCGAGTCAACTCGGTTTGCTGACCCGAGTCAACTCGGTTTGCTAACCCGAGTCAACTCGGTTTGCTAACCCGAGTCAACTCGGTTTGCTAACCCGAGTCAACTCGGTTTGCTAACCCGAGTCAACTCGGTTTGCTAACCCGAGTCAACTCGGTTTGCTAACCCTAGTCAACTCGGTTTGCTAACCCGAGTCAACTCGGTTTGCTAACCCGAGTCAACTCGGTTTGCTAACCCGAGTCAACTCGGTTTCATAACCCGAGTCAACTCGGTTTCATAACCCGAGTCAACTCGCTTTGCTAACCCGAGTCAACTCGGTTTCCTAACCCGAGTCAACTCGGTTTCCTAACCCGAGTCAACTCAATTTCCTAACCCGAGTCAACTCGGTTTCCTTACCCGAGTAAACTCGGTTTCCTAACCCGAGTCAACTCGGCTTCCTAACCCGAGTCAACTCGGTTTGCTGACCCGAGTCAACTCGGTTTGCTAACCCGAGTCAACTCGGTTTGCTAACCCGAGTCAACTTGGTTTGCTAACCCGAGTCAACTCGGTCTGCTAACCCGAGTCAACTCGGTTTCCTAACCCGAGTCAACTCAGTTTCCTAACCCGAGTCATCTCGGTTTAATAACCCGATACAGCTCGGTTTCCTAATCCGAGTCAACTCGGTGTCCTAACCCGAGTCAACTCGGTTTCATAACCCGAGTCAACTCGGTTTCATAACCCGATTCAGCTCGGTTTCCTAATCCGAGTCAACTCGGTTTCCTAACCCGAGTCAACTCGGTTTCCTAACCCGAGCCAACTCGGTTTCCTAATCCGAGTCAACTCGGTTTCCTAACCCGAGTCAACTCGGTTTCTTAACCCGAGTCAACTCGGTTTCCTTACCCGAGTCAACTCGGTTTGCTGACCCGAGTCAACTCGGTTTGCTAACCCGAGTCAACTCGGTTTGCTAACCCGAGTCAACTCGGTTTCCTAACCCGAGCCAACTCGGTTTCCTAACCCGAGTCATCTCGGTTTCCTAACCCGAGTCAACTCGGTTTCCTAACCCGAGTCAACTCGGTCTGCTAACCCGAGTCAACTCGGTCTGCTAACCCGAGTCAACTCGGTTTCCTAACCCGAGTCAACTCGGTTTCCTAACCCGAGACAACTCGGTTTCCTAACCCGAGTCAACTCGGTTTCCTAACCCGAGTCAACTCGGTTTCCTAACCCGAGTCAACTCGGTTTCCTAACCCGAGTCAACTCGGTTTCCTAACCCGAGTCAACTCGGTTTCCTAACCCGAGTCAACTCGGTTTCCTAACCCGAGTCAACTCGGTTTCATAACCCGAGTCAACTCGGTTTCCTAACCCGAGTCAACTCGGTTTCCTAACCCGAGTCAACTCGGTTTCCTAACCCGAGTCAACTCGGTTTCCTAACCCGAGTCAACTCGGTTTCCTAACCCGAGTCAACTCGGTCTGCTAACCCGAGTCAACTCGGTCTGCTAACCCGAGTCAACTCGGTTTCCTAACCCGAGTCAACTCGGTTTCCTAACCCGAGTCAACTCGGTTTCCTAACCCAAGTCAACTCGGTTTCCTAACCCGAGTCAACTCGGTTTCCTAACCCGAGTCAACTCGGTTTCCTAACCCGAGTCAACTCGGTTTCCTAACCCGAGTCAACTTGGTTTCCTAACCCGAGTCAACTCGGTTTCCTAACCCGAGTCAACTCGGTTTCCTAACCCGAGTCAACTCGGTTTCCTAACCCGAGTCAACTCGGTTTCCTAACCCGAGTCAACTCGGTTTCCTAACCCGAGTCAACTCGGTTTCCTAACCCGAGCCAACTCGGTTTCCTAACCCGAGTCAACTCGGTTTCCTAACCCGAGTCAACTCGGTTTCCTAACCCGAGTCAACTCGGTCTGCTAACCCGAGTCAACTCGGTCTGCTAACCCGAGTCAACTCGGTTTCCTAACCCGAGTCAACTCGGTTTCCTAACCCGAGTCAACTCGGTTTCCTAACCCGAGTCAACTCGGTTTCCTAACCCGAGTCAACTCGGTTTCCTAGCCCGAGTCAACTCGGTTTCCTATCCCGAGTCAACTCGGTTTCATAACCCGAGTCAACTCGGTTTCCTAACCCGAGTCAACTCGGTTTCCTAACCCGAGCCAACTCGGTTTCCTAACCCGAGTCAACTCGGTTTCCTAACCCGAGTCAACTCGGTTTCCTAACCCAAGAATTTGGGTCAAAAACCTGGTCAAAAATATTTTACATCACCATATATTAAATTTTGCTTATAGTTTCAGCCTAAATAAAAAACAACAAAAAGAAATAACTTTCATAAAGCAAAAGCAACACATCTGTTTACGATGTTTTTTTTTTGTTTGCAAGATCTCATACTTGTAATCAATCGATCTGATGTTAAAAAAAGCCTGTTTAAGACATCTGTGTTACAAGATAACAGCTTACAAAAATTATATGTACCAACACAGAAAACACAAAATATTTTACGAGGGGAGGGGGGGGGCATAGCGGCGGCTAAATTTGTTAGAAAATATTTCAATAAATATAACAGCACATAATAACAAAACTTTGACTGCTGTAGAAATACCTACATTAAAATCTTTTATAAACAAAAGAATATTTTTATACATTTCACTTTAGGGTAAGTTACAGCCTCTGGAGACAAAAAACAAAAATTAAACATGGAGAACATATACAGGGTGTTCCGAAGTTCGTCGTGTTTTATAATAAGTTTGATTTCTCTGCTAATACTGATGGTAGAGACCTAATTTAAGACTTAAAACTGTATTTAAGTTTGGCTGCTATAGGCTTAAGGTTGCCAGACTTTAAATTTTAAATGGTGTTCAAAATTTCTTCCCCAAGCAAAGTTTTGACTTTAATGTAATTTTTTTTTCAGAAAATGCCTGGTAAACATAGAGTTTCTTTATTTTTAACAGATGAACAAAATAATAATAAAAAAAACTCATTAGTGAGTGCATTAGAAAACCCATACATTTTATGTTACTTGTAAAAATACAAAATGGGCAAAATTAAAAAAAAAGAATGAGTTTTTATTTTGTTATTGTTTTTTTCATCTGCAAAAAATAAAGAAATTCTATGTTTTTTGAAAAAAATGATCACAAAGTCAAAATTTTGCTTGCGGAAGAAATTTTGAACACCATTTAAAATCTGGCCACCCTAAGCTTATAGGAGCCCGACTTGAATACAGTTTTAAAGATTTATTACTTCTACAAAAAATTAAGTCTAAAATTAGGTCTCTACCATCAGTATTGACAGAAAAATCGAATTTAACACAGGTCAGGGTACACTAAAGTTACTCTAAGTCGGTTGAGGTCTTCATCCACTTGATTGCGCCGAGGTCTTCCCCTTCCGCGATTTCCCTGCAATGTGCTTTCGAAAACCCGACGGAGGCGTTTTGGTCTATCCGCTCTACATGGCCCAACCATCGTAGCCTCGCAATGCGCACTCTTCTTACTATTCATTCGGAGAATTTTTCTTTTGAAACGACCAAGAGTTTCCTCATCCGCTTTCGATAAGGTCCATGCCTCCAACAGTAAACAGGACTGGGATGATCAAGGTCTTATACAAGGTTATACCTTCGTTTTTCTGGAGAGGGTTTTGTTTCTCAATTGCCTTCTTAACCTAATGAAGCAACGGATGGCAAGAGTTATTCTCCGTTTGATCTCCGCACTGATGTTGTTGTCCGTGTCTACAGTGGATCCTAGGAAGATAAAGTCCTGTACTACATCGAAGTTATGTCTGTCTATTGTGACATTGTCCAATTCAGTGTCCTTGTTTGATGACAACATATACTTCGTTTTGCCCTCATAAACCATCAAACCCATTTTTGCCGCTTCTGTTTCAATACTCGCAAAAGCACCTATCACATCACGTAGCCACATTTAGGAACATCGAAAAAAAATCGTGAAATCGTGTGAAATCGTAATAAGGCACCATAGGATTAATAAAAACGATCGTTAGCCCATTGCGTGCTCATTCAAACTTTTTGGGATTCATTATATTCAAATGCACTGGAGTAGGCGTTTAACGAGTTTTTTTAAACTTTGTTTTAAGTTGATGAAGAGTATTTTATTAAGGATTCAAAACACAACATTCTAGGACCGACTAACAAAGATGAACATATATATTATGTATGCTAACTTTGGTAGGGCTTATGTCTTCTTACGAAGAAACATCTCGACATCTTCTTTGTCACGTGGGAGTGAAACGAAACAAAAGCAACATGCTATATGAAGATAGAACGCTGATGTTATCTGTGCCTTCTCAGGCACATCCAGACACCCTTGTTAAGGCTTTGGTTGAAATGAATACATGTTGATGTTCTGAAGATAGACAATGTTTGCTTATTTAAACAATAATCAGAAGTAACTGCAAATCGTTTAACGCATAGCATAGCAACAGGCAATTTTAGAGTTTTATTCATAGAAAACAAAATCCCCCAGCAAAATATAAAAGTAATTTTCCCATTCAATCACGCTTTACTTTAATTCTTCTACACACCAAAACACAAAACAACACGAGTATTCTTTAACACCTCAAGTTAAGAATACGACTCGCTTACATAAATTTTGACATCCGGTCGCGGCATATCTGGGTCTGTACTTTTTAATTGCAAATGCATTGTATTCGTTTCACACTCTCATTCCCTGAATAGCCGATTAGTGTAAATCGTGTAGAATGCATTTAGCACCGCTGGATATCAGCCCCTCTGGTCACGATGAGCTCAATGCGCAGGTGCGCGGTCAGATGAACATCTTCGAAATTTATTAGACCGTAGATTTGAGTTTTTGGTGTCTACAAATCTTCAATTATAAGTATATTTGGCTTTAATTTTCAAGATGCAGTTCAAGAAATATACCAATGTATTCTGTATATAACTGTATAAGAAAGTTTCATGAGAATTTAATTGCTATTGCATTTTTTGAAAGGAATGCAACTTTCATGGTCATGATTACAAACTGTACTGATTGTATACTGTAAGTTATAGTAGGAAGTGAAGGTTGGAGTGAACAGGCTCAAGTCTAATCAGTTTTCTATTTGGTTTATTGAGAGCGGTTCATAAGAATATTTTTGTAAACTCTTTTCGACAAATTTCTTGATATACAAATTTAAAGCTTATCGACAGGAAAATGTGTTGTGCCCGTTGTGTAATGGTTAGAATATGTACCTATTACGCGGGATGTTTGTGGTGCGAATACCAACCGAAACCGAAAATGTTTTCGTACGGCTATCACCTATCGCGAGGAAAGTACAAGTCCTCCAAAAGTAAATTCGTTGCTATGAAAAGTTATTTCTCAATTAGCTATTCGGAGCCGTAGTATTGTAGGTCCCCTCCATCAACTCACCTCACAAGGCATAGTTGTGAGAAATACACAAGGCCCTCGAGGCCTAGAGAGACCTATACAAGTGGTATTTTCATTTTTTTTTTTTGCAATTCACGGCCTGGAGTAGCTCTTTAAACGACTATCGTGTAAATTCTAGGTACTAAAAAAACTTGTATACTAAGGTAGCTATCCTTCAATCGCTGAAAGAGAATTTACATAAAACATAGATTTCATCGAACGCTTCTTCCTTTTTATAGTCAGTTCTCAATTGAATCGACCCACTAAGTCGGCTATTCAGGCTATTGCGACAAAATCTCGCCACATGTGGTTTTAAGAACACTGCACGCTGTTTGAGGGGGGGGGGGGGGGGGGAGGTAAAGTTAACTCGGCTGAAAAAGTCATATTTTCAAAATTATTTTTCGGCGTAACGGGTAGTGTTCGTTTGTTTACTGAAAAATTTACATATAATAAAGTAACGTTTGAACAACATTCTCCTAAATTTGCATTGCAAAATATTCAAAATTGAGCGAGTGAAAATTAAACTACGGAGGTATACCTCGAAAAAAAGTTGGTTTGCGGTGTGCACCATAACTCGCAACAGAATCATCTGAAACGAAAATTCAAAATGCATTTGTTAAAGTTGATGTTTCTCGACGTCATGACGACTGTTTGATTTTTCGTAGCTCTTGGGAGCCAAAAACCCGATTTTTGCTAAAACAAAAGCGACTAATTCGTTGTTAAAAAATTAGTAATTATTAAAAAACGCAGAAGCTCTCGACGACAATACTGTGCAAAATTTTAAAGTGGTTGGTCCAGTAAATTTTGAGTTATCGAGCACACGGAGTTTTGAGTTGAGGTACTAGAAGCCAACATTGTGACTTTATTTATGAGATAGAATTTGTTGGAAAGAATATGTCAAAAGTGGATGGTGCACAGCCGTTTCTAACCTTTGCATGAAATATTCTTCAAACTTCAAATATCGACCGTAGCTATCAAATAAAGGTTTGATGCATTGTTCTGAATTTTATGTGATTTACTTGTTATTATATTTTAAGCTTCTGAAATGAATCTGGGTTCAGACTTAATACCCTTAAAAATTTAACTTTCAAAGTCTTTTCCATGAGCTACAGTTTTAGTTACATTAATCTACTAATATAAAAAATAATGTTCCTTTCTGATATATATCTATATCAGAAAGGAACATTATTCAGCTAAATTTCAATTCTTAAGAGAATAGTATCACCTTGAATCATTTTTGACTTCAGTGAACAAGCTTATTCCTTGAGACCAGAGTAAAAAACCCGGTTTGTTATAAAATATGCAATATTTGGTCGCAATTTTATTCGCGAGGAATTGGCACGTCCTCCGTTAGTAAATTATTTGCCATGAAAAGCGCTTTCTTCATTAGACGATCCATTCACTCACAAGGCTAGATGCTATGATTATATTTTTATTCCGTTTTTTCCACTGAAAATCTTTTAATAAAAATTTCATTAAATTCACAAATTCGACCGAAAAATTACTTATCAAACTCAATTACCCTTAGGTACTACACGCACCGAAACACTGTGTCGATGCGTGGTGTCGGTAAGGTTTTCTGGTCGTGTATAAAGGAGATATGTCGACACAGCATTTCGCGGTGTGTTGCACCGGTAAAGTATGTCGACGTGATGTGTAAAAGCGATCGGAATGCTTTACCGATGCGGTTTCATGTTTTTGTTGTTGGTTTGTCTTGTGCTGTATTTATTTTACAGGATTTTTTGTAGTTTGCTTGACGCTTGGTCGATTTTGTTTGTTTTTTTTTTTTTTTATTATTGTATTAAAAGAAATAAAGAACGAGGCTGATAAGTTCTTCCAATAAATTTATTTTTCAAATTTTTGGCAATTGACTTTTGACAGCCCCTCACCGGCATAAGGGTGTGTAAATGCCCATACAGAATCGGAATGGCTTGCCGGTAAGGTGCATCGACACTGCTGTGTAGTTTAGGTAAATGAAGTTGAATCTGCATTTATAAACTAGAGCTGTGTCAATCGCGATTGATTCGGTCTTTTTGACCCGTTCACTGGAAATGATTGATGATTGCAATCATACAAAACTAAAACAATCAATCACCATTTCAATCATTTCCAACGCCATTGAAAGAAGTCAGTACTCAGTATTTTACTATTATATGCTGTATTTGTATGAGATGGGTGAAGACGTTATAAACTTTGAAAATACAAAGTTAAGCTACGTTCAAATATTCATTAACAATCAATAATACCTTACGCCAATGTGGCCAAATGCCTTCGAATGCAAAGCTAAAATGGAAAGAGCACATCAAAAAGAAATGAGAAGAACTAAGCTTGAAACATAGAAAAGTGTACTGGCTACTCGGTAGAAATTCTAATATTTCTACCGAAAATAAAATAAAGCTTTATAAACAAGTACTTACAGCTAGGTTCCAGAAATCGAGTGAAATGAAATCGAAACCAAAAATGCAAATCGAGTGAATTTATTTTCAGTGTTCTGCATTTCGATCGATTTCATCAGTTCGAAAACTTTTCGAAATCACTTCAAGTGAAATTGAAAACAGCTGATACCTGTCATCTAATCTGAAATTCAATTTATGTATTTGATTTAAAGAGTTCCTTGAGTTTCCTGATCAGAAAATTAAATATGAGTGCTGTTCTTATTGCTTCGATTTTGGAAATCAAAAAGAAAAGATATGCGACAGAGAAAATAAAAAGACGTAGGCCCTTATTGCGAGTGTCGTCTAACATTCGATGCGACAAGGGTCGAAAGCTTCGATAATTTTTCCTTTTGGTATTGCGTATCTCTATCGACAAGGATTTCTGTTACTGTGAATAATGAAAGTAGTCATTGTGTTTAAATCATATAATTTGACTTTTGAGTTAGTTCCAGTGATAGTCGAACGCAAAAATACAGACGACAACGACCGAATTCAAAATTGAAAGTATCGAACAATAAGAATACGCAATACCAAATTTCATTTTCGACGTTCGACTATCGACAAGCGTCGTTTACCGACAGCCAAACGACACTCGCAATAAGGGCCGTAGATTGAGAGCCATTTCTAATCCATTAGAAATTACAGATGCAACGTGTGTATATTGATATGAGGCAAGTGAAATTGAAACATTTTCATGTTTTTATTGACAAATTTGTTTCAAATGATTCTTTTTATTGTTACTGACTTTTTTCATCCAGTTGTATCTTTCTGTCCTTCCCACAAAGAATCTACGACGACACGATCTCCTTTCATGAATACTTGGGCAAGTTCTTTATGTTGGCTCATAAAGTTTAAGAATATTTCCTCCTGTGCATTATTTTTATTCTTTCCTTTGTTTAAAACAAATTTCTAGTAAAATAAACAAATTTTGTTTCTTCTACCATTCTCCATTCCACACAAATAAAAATAGGGTGATTTCAAATCACTTGGAAACCGATGAAATCGAATTGTGGAACACAACGATTTCGTTTCACTTCGATTTCGAAAAATATGAAATCGATATCGATAAAAGTGAAATGCAGAACACCCAATCTTAATTTCGATCGATTTCGATTCCATTTCACGTGAAAGTGAAATGTGGAACCCAACTGTTAGACCTGTTTGGACCAATGGAATCCAATCATAGGGCTGTACACAGATAACAACTACCGAAATTATCCAAAAGTTCCATTACAATAATTAATTCACCATGGTGAACTTACATCTTGACCAACAAATAGAAATGGCTACGGAAAATCTGTTGTGGATCGCTTATAGATTGGTTCTAATGACGAGGAGTTTTTAGCGAGGTAAGAAGCATACACTTCTTGGTGTCGAATAGAAATACTGCCAAGTTTCTTTCGAAGAAGTATTCCTAAAAAAAAGAAATTATTGTAAAAGTTTAACTTCAGTTTGTTTAAAAAATTTTATTGTTCAGCATTTCACGGTTCTGATTAAATTTGCGTTGATTAAAAAACATAAAAAAAACTTTTGAAATCCAAAAGTTATTCTTTATTCTTCTTAACTCAAATGTTTTTTACAAACGCAAAGTTTTTTTTTCTAAAAATTCAAAAAATCGTAGAACTTTGAAGAAAACTGTGTTTAGTTCAGCTCCTGTATAGATTTTCTATAATGCTTTCGCTTTTATTCCACCAACTTACTGAAATCAATTGCGAACTTAAAATGTTCAATAGGTGATTTAATTTTTTTTTTTGCTTCTCAGCAAACATTTATGTACATACATAGATAAATCAGGACAATTGAAAAAAACCCTATGCTCCTTTTTGTTCTCAACAAACAATTATGTTTACATCTCTGCTAAAGTATTTATAGTCGATATCCTTACCCATTGGTCATACAAGAATGAAGAATGAAGAATTCCTTTCTTGCAACAATAATGTTGTCGTAAAACGTATTTTGCGACGAGCTACAACCTACGACTGCCACAGTAGTATGGTAACACTATGCAGGCGAAAGTTGTGTCGAACTCGCTGCTATGCATGCAACCAGCTGTCACTGAACGGCAACCCCACACCCCACAGCCGACAGCCACCAGAGACCAGACGAGAGACGACCAGAACCAGAGAACCAGACCACAAAGAACAGCAAAAACAAGAAACAAAATTATTGAATACAGTGCTTGTCAATACTTATTCAGATATTCAGTGATGTCGACGTGGAGTAGAAGTGAATTTCAGCTCTAGTACTAAATTTAATAACCTCTACATATAAAATGTTAGAATTGTATCACAGGTTTCAGCAGAAATAAAGTTAAAGAGAAGAACAAATTTGATTTTAAACCATTTAATTTTTATTTTTGAGCTCTTTTGCCATTTTCTATTATCTGTTTTAAGACTAAAAGTACTTTTTGTTCAATAAACTAGCAACTCTGGTCTAATCTTTGTTTGTACTTGACAAGTGGCTACTTGGCGCTTGGCGTTGGCGAAACTGTGGATGGTCTCTGCTCGAACAAGAACCGTGCAGTGCATTCAATCTCATTCGTGTTTGAGACGGAGTCGTGTTCAGTTTGTTAACGCGGGTGTTCATTTCTCTCAACTTAAGTTTTGTTATTTTTTCTCATCAGAAAAGGGTGTAACACAAAAGAAAAAAAAAAGCTAATAGTGCACACTTCCATTGCTGATTTTCCATTTTCAAGATCAAGTTCACGATTATTATAAATGAAAATTGGATTTACCAGTGCGTCGGCCATACAACCAAAAGCAATCTTCGAGATATGTAAGTGAAGACTTTGATTTCCCATCCAAACAGAGAATTTCCGCAGTGCAAATTGGAAAAAAAGAAATAGTTCAGATTGGTTTAACCGGCTTTCATGTTTCCTTGTAATCTTTGTTAGCAATTTAACTGTGCGTGCCGGTAAGAGAAAAAAAACTTTGTGGAGTCAGTGCCAAAGTAATTAAAAATGTTATCTCTAGAACTTGTTCACATTAACAGAAAATAGTTTTATATTCCTCCTTCTCATATTTCGCTAAAGGAGAACCAGACCAAGGCGCAGCAAATGAAAGAAAAATGGAAAAGAAGGAAAAGCATGGGGCATGGACCCTTCCCTGGTTGTTAAGTAAAGACTAAAGAGGCTCTATTGAGTTTATTATAACTTGTCTGTCTGCTTTACAAGAAATGGTGTACATTTGGAGCTCCTTTCACAGGAGTGATTATTTTCTAAATTTAATTTGAAGGGGCGCCTATCAAGATAAGCTGAGACCAAACCCATCCCTAAAATATCCTGGATTTCACTTTCCCCTTTTATGTATACTTTTGTCTGTATGGGGTATGTATTTATTTTCAACACGTTGCGCACATATGTGCTGAAGAGGAGGCACAGGCACAGGGCACAGCACAAACACCGGCAGTCTGCATAGAATAAAAGAGGGTTGATGTGATGGTGATGGCAATGGCAACAACGACGATTGCCTGCACCCCCGCTGCCCGAAACAAAGCAAAGTATTCGCGTCGTGGAATCCTGGCTGCCTGGTTGTATGAGCGGAGATCCACCCAATTCCGCAGTTGCCCGTGTGCTGATGCTGAATGTAGTTAGTTGGCATTTCCAGTTGGGTTTTGTTGTGAGTGAGGAATGGAAAACGATGGTGCATTAGCCTCTAGCATTAATACAACAGAAAAGGACGAAGGTACTAATTATAAATCGATATGCGTTTGATGTTGTGTTCTGTGTTGCGTCTTGGGTGTAGTTTACCTAGCTGGGCAGGTTTGTGTAGGAAATTGAGTGACTTTTGTGGGCGGAAATGGGCAATGGTTGATTTGATACCGTGTTGGGCGGAAGTCTGTAAAAGTTAATAAATTATAAAGGTCATAGCTAGTAAATTATCTACTTTAAAAAAGGCAGATAAATTATATCACTGTGAAAAAGCTGAAAGCTATATTTTAAAAAATCATTACCGTTATCGCTTTTTTCAAAAATATGTCACTTGACTGGGTAGTGGTTATTTGACATTTATTTCAAGTCACCCCTAATAGGCTTGTCATTTTTTTTTTGACATTTGCTAAAATTGTTCCCCGGGCACAGAATGATGAATTCAAAGAGGCCGAGTAAAAAGGTTTTTTTTTCAGACTAATTTGTTTCAGTTAGTAAATAGGTAGGTATGTACATAATATGTACAATAAAAAAAAACATTGAATTTCATTATTCACAGTCCCAAATATTCAGAAAAGTAAACCATTAGATATACAATACATAGGTAGGTACTTTATTCATTGTATAGTACAATTGTAAAATCAAATCAAAGGAAAAAAGTTTAGAGACCGACTATTGTCTTTATTCATCACCCTCTGAGGTATCGTATGATAATTTTACCAAGAAAAAAAGCTATCATTTGCAATAAAACTGATATTTTCTTTAAGAATTCGTGAGTTAATATAAATAAGAGATAATATAAATCAATCTGAAAAGTTTTACCGCCACACAAAAAAATACATGATATTTGAGACATTTTTCTAACTGTGCTTTGTACACCTATTTTATACTCGCCTTAAATGTTGAAAGTAAATTCAAGTCTTAAATTTTCGGAGATTAAACTTAACAAATTCGGTTAGAGTACTGAAACGCCGGATATGAACATCAGTTTCGCCTTGAGTGCAACTTCGGACGCGCTGTATATAAATCCTTGTTTTTTAACCGCACGACGCGAATGCGGAATGCTCTACCCATATCAACTTTTCATTACCATTGCACTAGGGTGATGATATTTGAGGCTTGTATCTGCCAGTAGAATTGACTAGTCCTTTCATAATTCTTGTTGGGTTGAACTAAATTTCAATTGAATTTTCTATGGAAAATTATGAAAGCTTATTATCAAATCAAATGGTAATTTGGTTGAAACTAAAGCCCTCTTTATTGATCCATTTTAGTTAACTTGAGTTTAAAAATATGTAGCTACAAGGAATCAAAAAGTGAAAAAAGAGGAATAAGAAGTAGCTTTGATAAAAATTCGCGAAAAAAATAAGAGATATTAGCCGCGGTCTTGGTATTTTGTCGGGAGCGTTACAAGACCAAATTCTTCGGAGAGTCACCGAAAAGTCAAGAAAAATGAAATCACAAATTGTTTTCAGTGCGATAAAGGAGGCAACTCTTGATCATAAATCTGGCAAAGTTTAGTTTTCTACAGAATTAATTAATTCGTGGCAACAAACCACCTATGAAGATGACTATCCTTACCTTTTTTAAATCTTAACATTTATCAAAGCCATATAGTTTCTTGTTGATATGATACTATTTTCCCTTGTTGCTCAATTTTTGATTTTTATACGCATTTATTTTTTTGTTCTGCTCAACTCTCGTTGGCCCGGCTATTTTTTTTTTAACTCAGTGTTCGCCTTTTCAGCGCAATTTTCGCTTGTTCAGTCCAATATTGGTTGGCTCAGCTTAACTTTCTGTTCGTATTTCGCTAACTCAGTTCTTCTTTAAAAATATTGCGTATCGTTAAATTATTAATAATTTTTGACTGATATCTGTCACATACTTTCCACAGTGACTAATTATGTAGTTGCAAAATGTATATTTACTAATTGAGGCTCACTATCAAATACTCTTAGGGCTGACTATTGGAATTTAATGCGCTGACCGTTCGAAGTCCACACTTTCGTCTGGGTAGGGTTTGAATAAATTTTCTAATCTAAACATTCCAACTAACTGAACTTGGTCTGAGCCCTACACTTCGTAATATAATATTTGATTGTTTTTTAAGGAGTAACAAATAAAATAGTCTGAACTCTAAACACTACACTCGGCAGTATAATTTTGGATTTTTAAGGACCAGGGGGTCGATTCTGTAACTGTGAAGCTGTGAAGTGATAAAAATTATTTCATTTCAGTCTTCACAGAGCTTTTTCATTTTATCACTTCACAAAAAAATCTGATGCGATTCCCGAACTCATAATGATAAATCACTCTGACAGTATGTACTAAAAAGTACTAAATGATAAATGTTTGTCATTTTTGCGTCAATTTTTAATTTTTATTTGTAAAAAAATATTTCAAAACATGTCTGGCATAATTGTTCAGTTGGTATTTAACAGTAGAGGCCGTAGTGAACAAAGGCTATTTCATTACGAAAATGTCTTTTCTTATGAAGAAGCTATTTTTTATATACATATGTTATTATTTGCCCAGCAAGAAACTGAAGATATTGCGGCGGTCACTCCGAAATGGACACAGTCCATTTGAAAATACAATAGAGGAGCACTTCATTCAACTCTATCGTTTCTGTTCTCGCCCGTCTGTTTCTGTGAGGTCTTTGATTTTTTCCTTCGCGGTGGTGTCGCGACTTCGACAACTTATTCTTAGTGATTTCATGTCTACCACAATGTTTTTACTTATAAAACTTACAAAAGATCTTTCCTATACTTTCTCCATTTCGGTCCTTCTTTTAACGTTCCTCCTAAGCTGTTCAACTGAACACTTAGTTCCGTCCACTCGTTTGAACGAAAATGTTAACCGTCAACAGTCTGCAAATGGAATTGTTTTGCATTATGTACTTACTTGTTATTGCCAATTCTTGCCTTTGCTCCAAAAAATCAATTAAAAACTGTTTTTGAGCTCTTTGCCCTCTTTTTTTTTGGATTTCTATTTTCAAATTTAAACTTCACTGACAAATTCTTTTGTGATAAATAATTTATAATGTGAAAAAATTTTGACGTTCGTTTTCATTTTTTCACAGAACGAGAATCGGATTTGCTGTGAAGCTGTGATATTTTTTTATCACTTCACAGCTTCACAGTTACAGAATCGACCCCCAGTTGAATACAAAAATAAAGAGACGAAATCTTACACATATACAGCTGCGGTCAGAATAATAGTAGTATAGAGCTTAAGAAACAACAAAATTGAAAAAAACTTATTCGCCAATTCTAATTTAAAAAACCAATAACGTGGTTTTCAAAGTGTTGTTTTAAGCTTTTATTTACAAAAGAAAAAAATACCAGTTTCATATTATTATCCGATAGTTGAAAGTTTATTGAACAGATGTTGAAATTCAGCGGTCAAAAAAAATAGTAGTGAAAGGAAAATCTACCTTGAAATGTTACGAAATCGAAAAATAAGGTCAACATTTTTATTACAATATGTGGCTGAGTGTTCGTACCTTTAATTAGTATTTAGTTGCATGTCCCTTGTTAGCTATAACAGCAGTACAAAGACGTTAAATAGAGTTTATCAGGTTTCCACACCTTCTTGTGCTTATCGAACTCATTGATTGCTGTAACGCTTCCCAAAGGACTGTGTATATTTTTTTACTGAAGCATATTTTTTTACAGCGCTCCATAGGTTTTTGATGGGATTAAGGTCCGAAGACTGTGCGGACCACTCCATCACATCTACTTTACTTTCCTGGAACCATTGCTTC
The DNA here is from genome assembly GCA_914767635.1 of Melanostoma mellinum. Lineage (NCBI taxonomy): Eukaryota > Metazoa > Arthropoda > Insecta > Diptera > Syrphidae > Melanostoma > Melanostoma mellinum. The sequence continues at coordinate 2,348,350 of OU612059.1, read as the reverse complement.
TTACTGAACGACAATTTCAGTGGCATTCCATCTTCAGTATAGTAGCATTACTTCCTGAATTATCCTAACATAGAGATGCTAATCAATCTGCTTCAATCCGCATTATGGATCCAACTCCGTAGAAGAAAAAAAAACATCACCGTTATGATTGTAAAGTGTCGATTATATTCGGTGTCTGGAGGTCTTCTGACGAGATCCTTTTCCACCATTTAAAACAATTAAAGTGTAACGGGTTTTCACTATCAACGCAATACAAAGTGGAAAAATACCAATCTGTACAATGCTTTTACTCACACTACTATTATTTTGATCGCAACTGTATGTGTAGAAACACAAGACAATGTACAACTTTCCTAATGTTCCAATATTATTTTAAAGCATGTTTGTTAGTCCTAAACTTAGATTGTTATACAGGGTGATTTGCATAAGGCGTGAAAAAAAAGAAAAAAAGATAGATAATCAAATAATTGTATGGGAGGGGGGTCCATTTTCAAGAAAATTTAAAGAAAAATTTAAGAAAAAAATCATCTAAAACGGAAAAAAAAATTTATAAATAACGGTAATACCTACAGATTCGTGCTATAGCATTTTGAAAAGCTAAATTAATTTAAATTTTAAAATAAGTTGTTCAAATGAATACTTTTTGAAATATTAATTTTCAAAGTCAAAATTTTGAATAAAAAAAACATAATTTTTTTTTTTTCAAACCATTGATTGAGATAGATTGAGCTAGCTCTGAGGTAACTCCACAGTGAAGCAAAAAACTTTGCCTGAATGCCAAAACACACTCTTACTCTTTGTTTTACGGTGAGATTTTAAACCAAAACCAAATTGTATGTGTTTGAAGAATCTGATACTTCTTCGGCTTTTTTTGGTCACTGGTTTGGTGTATTCTTCAGGGGATCTTTATTGAGAACATAAAATAAATGAACCAAATTGGCCATTTACAAGTTGATAAGAACTTTTGTCATATTTTTAATTATCGGTTGTTCTGTTCTCATATAGTAGATAAAAATCTTGCGAATTCATCAGACTTTTAGGAAAAACCAATTATGTATTTGATATTTTGAATTATAACTTTGGCGTTGTGGTCGCTAATGTGATTCATATATTTTTTCAAAGAAACCAGCAACTTTTCTCTGATGGTTGACTATTTCCTTTTTCGTGAAAATTCAACTAAGAATTGAGTTGCAAAAATGCAGCATTGCAATGGAATACATGTATGATGTATCTTTGTCTTGTACATTCCAAGAAACCAATGCAGATTCTTTAGAAAGCAACATAAAAAAACAACTTTTGAATCCCAAAAACTCACTTGTTGGCCTTGTCATGACGATCCAAAAACATTATCGCTAAAAACTTTTTACACTTTATTGTTTTTTTGTTTCCTTTCAACCCAGAGCTATTGCTAATTGCAATGAATTTTGTGTTCGGCTGTGATAAGCAAATTTGGTCTTCCTAAGAAGCATCGTTTTGGGCGCAATCAACAAAAATTCAAAAAAATTAGAAACGATACCCATGTCAGACCGAAAACATAACTGATAAGATAAAACAAAAAAGAGAAGTTGCATACGTATATAGGAACCTCGACTAATTAGCTAATTTCCTCTTTTTGAACCTGAACCTTGTATTGGTAATTTCATTTGCCCATTTTCTTTTTTTTTCAATCATTTCATTTTTTCAAGGAATCACATCCCAGCAAAAAGTAGCAAGAAGAAGAACAATGTAAAGTCAACGTTTTATCGCCAAAGGCAGAAACATGTTTTGCCCTCTAGTTTGTAACCTTCCACCACCCGCCGTTGTTTTCAGTGTTCAACTACATAAGGAGAAGCACCCATTACTTCATTTCTTTGACTGCTTGTGCTTCAGCAATCGCAGCTCGCAAGTATAAATTATTTTGTTCCCTTTTGGTTGTTTTCTGTGCACAAGTCTGCTTTTCGAATTCCCAGCGCATATTCCTGGCTTCAGGGAAAAATAAAAGAGTGGATAGATACCTACTCAGCAGCATGACTTGAATGATTCATGTTTTGCCTTTAGTTTATTTTTATTTATTTTTTTTTTGGTTTGTTTTCGGTATTGCGATGTAAAACGACGTTTTCGGGGGTTGTGCCCGTATGGAGGTAACGAAAACGAAATTAAAAACAAAAAAAAAAATCTTTTTAAATGCAATGACCCTTCAATCGAAATGTAGGCTTTCCTTGAGTCTGAATGACTCACTCTTTCACACCAAGTTCAGACATAAGTTATTGTCATCGGATGTGTGTAGAAATTTACACTGGATTATGCGTCAAAGCATGACTGGCCATGCTCGAAACTCGAATATGTGAATTTGCATCGTTGTCAGTGTTTCCACTGCCAATAAAAACACCAAACATATTTTTGAAAAATATTAGCGCAAATTTATCGCCTTATAGGAGAGCCTTTGTGCCAGATTAGCTTAAAATGTCACTTGAATCAGTTTATAACTTTTTGAGAGTCACTCTAAATTTTAAACCTTGCTCTAAATTATCTGACGTTTCTCATTTGCTTGACATTTTGTGTGATTTATTTCCGAACCAATATTTGAATCAAGAGGTTTGTTTTTTTACTTTCTGGGTAAAGTTTAAGAAAAGGCCCGGGAAAAACTTTAAGCTTTTTAATGTTGTTTTTGTAATTTCAAACGTCAAAAAAAAGTAAAATACACGTTTTGAATTTATCCCGCGGGGGAGTAAAGATACAGACCTAAAGTATTTCTAAACGATAACAAAACTTTCATTCCAAATTTTCGTTTGCAATCAAAATTTATGCTATTTCTAACTTGAGTTTATTTTATTTTTTTGCTTTACTTCACTTCATTTGCCTGAACTATCAAAATTTTGGTACTGTTCACATTCATTTTAACCAGGTCCATTTTAAAGATGTCACTAGTTAGTGTGGTGTTTATAAATCGTTTGTATTTAATGACATCATTTTAAAGTTAAAGTGATGATAACAAAATCCGTCACTTTCTCTTAAAATTTGCGATATTTAGCCGACTACACCATCCCCCAATTGGTTTTTGATAACAAATTCAATAAAGTCTCAATCCCACCAAGAACGGCTGGGAAGACGAAGAATTTTTGAGAGATGATAGAAGGGGTCGGCTATGGGGTGTACTCAAACCGACTTAACGTAAGCCTCTCATTCCGCCTCCCTAACCATTGTAGCGTTTTCCAAGCGGAAATTCTAGCGATCAAAGAGGTCCTATCATGACTAAAAGAAAACGTGATATCCTCAACGAATATCCGGATTTTCTCAGACAGTCACGCAGCCCTCAAATCACTCGGTGCCGTTTCCACGAACTCAGTAACCGCGCTTAACTGTCGCCTATCTCTTAAGGAGATGGCTGAACAGTTCAATGTTCACCTTCTTTGGGTGCCGGGGCACAGAGATATCATGGGAAACTGCAAAGCCGATGAACTCGCCAGAAAAGGAACCTTTCTACCGCTCTCAACCAGCAGGTTGAATATTGGTATACCAATTGCTACATGTAAACTTATGCTAAAGCAAGAGGCAATGGATAGAACAAACCATTGGTGGAACAGTATCACCACGTGTGTGGCAGCAAAACAGTTATGGCTAGGACTTGATCCAAAACGCACAAGACAAAAGACATTTGCTATCCATAACCAGATTGCACTTTAGCTCTGTAATCAATGTCATCACCGGACATTGTCTGATAGGAAGACACGCCATAAGACTCGGCGTTCCCTCTAATGACACACCTCCTCTGCTAATGTTCTGCACTCTCTTTTAAAAGAAAACGACATCTAGGAAAATGTTTCCTCGATGATCTAAACGATCTGGCAACCACAGATATCCTGCATCTTTTTCGCTTTATCAAAAGCTCCAAATGGTTTTGTTAAGTGTGGTTCTTCCTCGCTTAATTTCTTATGGTATCACAATGGACCTAATACTGGTCTTAGTGTGTCAGTTGTTGTCATGACAGCCATTTTTAACCTTACCTAACCTAACAGAGCGAAGAGCCCCTGTGAGGGAATGGAGGGGACCTACAATTTTCTGCCGGTTTCGAAAGGCTAAGTGAGAAAGCGCTTTTCAAGGTAATGAATTTTCGATCGGAGGACTTGCCAATTCCTCGCGAAGTCTAGAAAAATACTGTAGTAAGATTTTTTGATGAACGGTGAACGTTACGTTGCCGAAACCATCCCTCCCCCGGCATGCGAACGTATTTTATGGACTGCCCCTATTGACAATTTTGGAGCTTAGATTTATTTCCTACGCAGAGAAATATCGGGTTTAGATTTCACGTCGAGCACCTAATAGCTAAGAAAAATGCCCCAAGTGATTGTGATATATAAATTTTTCCAATAAATATGGGGAAATTTCTAATACAAACGCTACAAAATAATTAAATAAATTTCTTTGGAACCATCGATTAATTCAAAATTTTAAAAACCAATGTTAGGAAACGATAAAGCACAAAAACGCGAATACATAAGGTCTGTTTCTTTACTTTTCGTGTAAAGTTTGGGAAAAAGCCCGGGGAAAAGTTTGGGCATGAGCTTTTTAATGTTGTTTTTGTAATCTCCATCCGAAAATGAAAAGTAAAGATACACTTTTTAGGATGTTTCTTGCTGAATGACATTCATAGTTGAGATAGCAAACAAACATACAAACAATTTTGTTTGAAAAACGTGTTAAAATGAACTCAAAGCAATATTGGATTACATATTTAACATTATTTTGAATTTTCAAACAAATAAAGAGAGATTATGCTTTTCATTTATCATTTAATTTCCAAAATAATTTTGAATTCAATCGAAATGTTTCGATCAGCTGATTTCACAAACAGCCGATTTGACAAGCAAGAAAGGGCACGAGCAAATTGTTCGGGTAAATTCTTGCTGGAGGGGAAGTGACAAAAAAGCAAAACAGCTCTGCCACTTTTACGTCAAATAAAAGTAAAGATACACGTTTCGGGATCCCGCGGGATCCCGCGTGTGAGTAAAGATACAGACCTATAATGTTCATGAGCAAAAGTCCCGTTTTAATTTGAATATTTTTAATAATTTTTTTTTTGCTGTTCTAGGGCGATTCATACTGTTCAATTCTAAAATTAGTTGAATTTTGGATGGTTTGATGTAATTTGTGTTCGGACTTATCAGACTTATTGTCAAACGGCGTACTTAAACTAAACTATCAAAACATTTTGAAAGCGATTCAAAAGTCGTGCAAACGGTCGTTTGTGGGTTAAGACCAAAGTGTGTCTGCCCTTATGTGTGAACTGCCCTTATGTGGTTATCCGATTCCTTATAAGCAGTGTAGGACAAATTTCAATTGCAATTACAAAACACTTAACTGTTTAAATATAATGTTAGCAATATATAAGGAACCGATGCTTGTATTAATTAATAAATATTATAATCTTTTAAGACTACTTTTTTTTCAATCGTGGTGTCGTTCAATTTGTAACTGTCGCAAAAGTAAAAAAGCGTTCAACTACAGCTGATGATAATAAAGGAGGATTATATTTTATGAAAGCACATAATTTTCTTACGGTTTTTTTTTCAATTTACTCGAAAACTAAGGCTGAACGGCCAAAACTGACTTAATTCGGATTCAGCGGGTCAAAAAATGCCAGTAGATATGATGTGTCACCCGATGTACAGCCAACCTTTTTGTGAGCCGGTGCAATTTTTTGTTATCTTTGAGTTGATTCTGTTCGTACTAAGAGTGCGATGTGAGTGACGCCAGATTTGTACGAGTATATGCCATTTTTGAAATCGATCCAAAAAAAAGTCGAAAATGAATTTTTCAATTTTTCTCGAACCGAGATATAGAAAAACTTTATTTTACATTTTCGTCCAATTTCGGCGTTATTCTAATTTCATTGTCAGATTGCGGTGCCACGTATATTGTTCTATCCTTCAAAAAGTATGTTGTTAGTTTTAATTGCTTCATGAAAAAAATAAAAAAATTGCGAGTAACAATAAACTATGTACTAACATTTACTCAAATAATTTAATTGCAAAGTGCAAATATAAATTAAATTGTGAATAATTCAATGGCAATTAATTTTTTAATTGATTCATTAGTTGATTGAAAAATTAATTGATTCTTGCCCAACACTGCTTATGAGTCCAATAATTTCGTCGGGAATTAAACTTTCTGTTTAACACACGATTAAAAAATCGCCACTAGTAATATTCAAAATATTTAAGTGGGAGCTCTGATCAAGATCATTACACATAATCGTGTGTCTTTTCTCTTCTTAGTGGTCCAGACGCCAGAGTCCGGTCATTTGATTTCATTCTTCAATTCTTTATTCTGATGGATTTGAAGAATCATTTTGCATAAAACAATAGTATATGTAATATCTTTTCTCATCTCAGGCAGATAGGCAGTAGGTATGCAAATAAGAAAGTCGTTTACAACGGTTTCCCGAAATATATGCAATTTCATATCTAGCTCAGCAACCAACCATCCCATTTAAGTTATCATCATGTGCGCTGTGTGCCGTGCGCTCGTGTTTTTCATTACACATTTTACGGCATAAAATGCATCTTAATGCTGTCGGCGATGACAGAGTATCAATTTGCCCAATTATACGAAAGGCGAATGAAATCTCCGCCTTCATTGAAATAATTATGAATTTTAGTTACAGTTGCGTTTAGAGAAAAAGAAGAAAAGAAAATATTATTAAAAAAAAAAAAAAAACACGAAGACATAAGTATCAACAAATCAAACAAGAAACGGATAATCTTTTCATTCTGCAGCGGCAACAAAAAGCGCGGAGAATGGCACCACTGCACAAATGTAAAAAAGTCATAGTGGTTTGGTGCACTTTATATTTCCAATTCATCTAGTTATTCAACTTTCAACGGCACATCTTGATCTTGACTTGGAAGATTGGTCTCAAGACAACATAGACCAACGCTAAACGCTGGTAAATATTTCTAAAGTTGTGTGCGCATTAGGTGGTGGTTTTTATCTCGGCTGCATTTGAATATCACAAAATTTGGTATAGAGATGGTTAGATAGAAGATTGCAAAAAGATTTAGACTTCCAGTGCCAGTGAAATTTCTATTCACCGAACAAGCACGAAAGAATCCGTTTTATATAACTGGTTGGTTTCTTTTTTTTGTGCTGAGTAGGTACATAGTTTAAGCCAGGAATTGTGGCCGGTCACTGCTATCATCATTAGCCATGGCAACACCAAGAGCTATTACCTACCTTCTCCAGAGCATTCATCGGTACAAAAGCAAAAGGAGACCAGAAGATGATGAAGTATTGCTGTGCATCGACGATGACGACGACGGGAACGGGGGATAAAGAAGAAAGAAGGCCGCAATTTAGTCGCATGTTAAGCTCAAGTGTCTGATGGGGAACTTCTTTTGTGGTGTTCCGTTGGTTTGCTGCCGTTGCTCTTGAAGCCGGTTCAATCTATGAAGAAACATTCAGAGCAGTAAGAATGCGCCGCTTTACTGTCTATCTAACAGACTTTCTAGCTGTTTAACTTATTCCACACAATAGACAAAAACTACATACATATTTCTTTTTTCTCTTACTCTCTGCACGTACGCATAACCAACCACTCGTTTAATTGTGTTAATTAGTTTTGATTTAAATGCGATTTCGGTAATTGCATGAAGAACTGTACCAGTGTACCTACTTGTTAATAATAATACCATCCAGACATGCGATTCAATTAAACGAATAAGTTCGAAATCATCGACTTTAAGTGCTGGCGGGCACTTGGTTCTCTCTCAATCGTATTCCATTGACACATCCTTCTCCAATCACCCGATGTGAGGTTTCTGGGCGCAGATACAGTGGAGGAAACAAAAATTGTCTCATGAACCATTACTCAAAAAATAAAACGTAGAGCTTATTTGGTTTTGTTTTTTTTAGTCCTTGGTTCAAATTTTCATTGGTCGTCTGAAGTATCAAACAAAGCAATCTGTAGAATACAAGTTGTTCTTAGCTTTGAAGTAGCCGAAGAAACTTCTTAAATTATTTTACTTTTCGATGAATGGTTAGTTTGGATATCTAGGAGTCGATTGTGGAATGCGAAGAGAATCGTTTCGAAGTCGATATCTTCTTCTCGACTATAGCCTCTTTTTGCCCGATTGACAAAATTCAAGGTGAGTCAAAAATCATTCTTCCCATATTTCCAGTCATTTGACAGCCAAAAAAACCTGTTGAATGATGAATCCACATTTCACTTTCACTTGAAATGAAATCGAAATCGATCGAAATTAAGATTGGGTGTTCTCCATTTCACTTTTATCGATTTCGATTTCACATTTTTCGAAATCGAAGTGAAACGAAATCGTTGTGTTCCACAATTCGATTTCGTCGGTTTCCAAGTGATTTGAAATCACCTTAATTTATTTGAGTGGAATGGTAGAAGAAAACAGACGCGTTTAAAAATGTAAGTAAAAAAACTCCGTTGCAACCAAACAAAAGATCTTGCCCAGGGATAGGGATTCATGAAAGGAGATCGTGTCTTCGCCGATTCTTTTTGGGAAAGACAGAAAGATAAAACTGGATAAAAAAGTCAGTGATAATAAAAAGAATCATTTGAAACAAATTTATCAATAAAAACATGAAAATACTTCAATTTAACTTGCCATATATCATTACACACGTTGCATCTGCAATTTCTAATGGATTAGACATGTCTTTTAATCTCAATCAATTTATTTTCTCTGTGGCATATCTTTCCTTTTGATTTCCAAAACCGAAGCAATAAGAACAGCACTCATATTTGATTTTCTGATCAGGAAACTCAAGAAACTATTGAAATCAAATAAGTTGAGTTTCAGTTTAGATGACAGGTATCAGCTGTTTTCAATTTCACTTGGAAGTGATTTCGAAAAGTTTTCGAACTGATGAAATCGATCGAAATGCAGAACACTGAAAATAAACTCACTCGATTTGCAATTTCGGTTTCGGTTTCACTTCCCTCGATTTCTGGAACCTAGCTGATAGAAATTTTGAATTCGCCATAGAATTCGATAAATAGGCGAACATAGACGCAAAAGCGAAAACAATAATTAAAATCTGCACAGAAACTCACAATCTGTCTTATTTATTCCATTAAGAGCCGAAGGTCTTCAAAACCAAAAATATCGAGGTTATTGTATTTTATTTTATTGAAAAACACATAATGTACCTGAAAACTACAGAAAATTGGAAAAAAAATATTTGAAAAAGGTTTTTGGAGCCTGTACCCAGACGGGTACAATGGCACAATACATGTGCTCATTTCGTAGGAAACACTTGACATAGTCGGTAATGAAATGGCGGATAAGCTGGCTAAAATCGGGTCAGCACTCGAATCCACCGAAACGAATACCTCAGTTCTGGCTGTGGCGGCCACTAGAGCAAGAAAAAAAAAACAGAATCAAACACAATTTTCTAAAAACCGCCAATGACAGGTGGTTATCTTTAGAAACATGCCGAGTCTCCAGAAACCTTTGGCCAGATATTTCCAAGAAAAAAACAGAATTTCTACTCCAGCTAAGCAGACCTCGGCTCTCTCTGTTGATTGGCAACTCGTTGGGTACCCATATGATGATAATGGGCATTAGCACATCCGACTTATGTAGAGGATGCCAATATGAGGAGGTAGAGGAAGGATCATTCCACTTCCTCTGTGAGTGTCCTAGCTTGGCCCACACTCGGAAAAAAACCCTCGGAGAATACTTCTTCGACGAACTGGGCGACATCTCTAATCTCCAATTGAGCAACGTCCTGAAATTTACTTAGGTGTCCAAATGGTTCAGTGGGGGTTCCCTACCCCAATAAACCAATTACCAATCCAACCCTCTACCTCTCCAATCCTCCCACCTCCTCATCCTCTGATTTTCCCGGGGAGCACAATGGATCCTTGAGATCCGAGTGCAACCCCATGCAACATACATGTAAAAAGATGATGGTATGATGCCTTGAAATGCCATATCGATGTAAACATTTGTATATAAAAAATGCACACCTTATTAGCCATTGTACCCATGCGAGTACAGTACTTTTGTTGCTCATCAAATGTTATCAAAAGTATTTTTTTTTCCTAAAATGATGACTAGCCTACTGAAAACTTGCAAAACTGACAAATACGAAGCAAAATAATGTCAACTAATATCAACCGTTCTTCGTTGCAGCCACTTGGTGTACGCAAAGTTGTAAAGCATAAATTGCGTGGGCGAAACAAAAAAAAAAAAAAATCTGAAAAAACTTTTATTTATTCGGATTAACGGCTATTTGAAAATCCCTATTTTTCTGTACCCGCTTGTACAATGGCTATTAATGGGTTGAAGTGGGGGTAAAATTGTCTCAGAAATTCTCTGAAAAGTAAAGGCTTGTTTTAACAAACTATTTGCAGCAACGCTTGGAAAACGTCTCTTTGACAGTTGTTGTATTTGTTTTGGCTGTGCACGATTTCTGTCCACAGAAATTTTGTTGCCAAAATATGCATGGTGGGCACTCTCTTTTATGCACAGCTACGAAAAATCGCTTAGCTGGATGGATGGAATAGACTGACTTTCGCCGAATTTCTTTATACTTTCAGTAAAGAAACCCACCTAATATCAAATCCCAACTCGAAATGCATAATCGGGCCCCGGTACAAAACTAATGTCGTTATCGTTTGAGCGTCCGGACACCGGAAGCCATTCCATAAGGGCTTAGAACATAATGAGTTTCTCATTTTCCTAGCACAATGCATCAACGCTGCTTACACAGGCAAAAACCAACTCAAAGAATCCATTTCAAATACGGAAAGGAATATTTTTATAGTTTTAGGGATCTTTACAACTTTTAATTAGATTTTGTCTCTAATTTTGGTTTGATAATGAAACAATAGTATCACACTATCATACGAACCAAAGTTGAAATCGTAATGAACAGAGGGAACAATTTTTATTTTAAACTTCTTTTGTGGTTAGATAAAATAGCAACCATCCAGCATTTTTAGACTTAGTTCTGAATTCATTTTATGTGGTATTTTATCACCGACTGTAGCTTTTCTCATCTTATTTTTTGTTTATGCCGAGTTGTTTCCCTCAAATCCATCTTTATATGCGCGCAATGACACGCACTTTGGTTTTCTTGATTTTTTTTTGTTTTTGTTTTGTTGTTAAACAAAAAGACAGAAAAACAAATCAACTTCCTCTCAGTAGCTTGTTGAATGAAATGATGAAGAAAAAAAGGCGTGTTGCTGCGATGCTCAGTGAATACTAAAGAAAGAACATTTAACAAAACGCTTCTAAATTTAGACAGAAAAATATGTATTATCTTGCGATCCATACGAGACGCTTGTCAACGGCGACAATGCACAATGACTTGGGATTACTTGAAATATAAAAGGCTGTCTAAATGATAAAAAATACAGTGAGCCTATGAGTTTTAGCGACTTTTTAAGAAGGAGAGGTAGTATACCAATCCTTTTCTTTGTTACGATAAAATGAGAAATTATGTTAATGAGTGCAACTGGTTTCATGATCATGCCAGATTGCTCATGGCGGTATTATACATGTTTTATTCGCTTGTCTTATCTCGGATTGAGCTAAGCTGCAAATTGCTCAATTTTGAATGTTTACTAAAAAAAAACCACACGGTTCAAGAGAAACGTAGTCAGAAGATTTAATGTTCCTAAATTGAAGAAATGAATAGCTCTCTCGTTAAATAAAGATGTTATGTCCAATAAATTTGTCATAGATGGCATTGAGTTTCCAAAGGAAGTAACAAAAGAATAAACCAATAAAGTGTGACAATCAGACGCGGATAGTCTTAACAAAATATTTGCTAGACTCGTAACAAAAGATAGAAAATGTTTGCGGCTTTCGAAGTTCTATGAAGAATGAAGATTGTGATTATATTGTTCTTTTATTATAATTTGTTTTCAATTTTGGGATTCCCTCTTTGTAGAGGTGTTTTCAAATAATTACTTTACTGTTATGACTATCAATTGTGATGGACAAACCAAAAGCTGTATAAAAATATGCTTACTTACTTACTTAGGTGGGCATTACAGTTCGTTGTGAACCTGGGCCTCAACCAACATCCTTCTGTAACGACTTCGATTTCGGGCGAGCTCTCTTCAGTACTCTAAGTCGGTTGAGTTCTTCATCCACTCGATTGCGACACCTAAGAAGCGGTCTTCCCCTTCCGCGACTTCCCTGCAATGCAATGTGCTTTGGAAAACCCGACGAGCCGGAGCGTTTGGGTAGATCCGTTCTACATGGCCCAACCATCGTAGCTTCGCGATGCGTACTCTTCTGGCTATGCCCATGTCGCGGTACAGCTCGTTTTTGTATCTTCTTCTCCACAAATTGTCTTCGCATACGGGACCAAAGATCATTCGGAGAATTTTTCTTTCGAAACGACCATAAAAGTATACTTGGCTCTTTTATAAATTGTGCTCTTTTTTTATCAATTTAAATAGGAATCCGAACTTCAGAATTACAATTTTCATGCCATTCTGATGCAAGTAACCAAACATCAAATGTTTAGTTGAGATACGAGACGATTTTATTCGAAATGCTATAGAGCAGTTAGAGGTTACTTCTTTAAATATAGCAAACTTTATTTAGCTAACCATTGCCATCTTATATGCTCCAGCTCTAGCGTGACTTCTTCATGCCATGAAGAGTGTGCTTCTTCTGCATAAACAGAGAAAATACGACGAGAGAACTACAAAATATTACTATACTACATATGGGCGGGCCTTCGACATACAAAATTAGATCCTAAGATCATAAATTTATAAAATATTTAATAAGAAAAAACCTAACTTAGCCAAAAATGTTTTTTTTCTTTTTTCTCAAATCGATTGTCCGTTTAAGCTCGGGAGTTGAATTTAGCCAGAGCAAACCTTGGGCCGAATTATCGCACCCGTGATCGAGTAATACGTGACTGAATTATGTGTTTTTTTCATTCGGCCCTATCTAGGTAACCGTCGGAGCGGAGTTTTCTCCGCAACGCATCCTTTTTCGGTGGTACCCGTGGTGTGATGGATAGCATCTCCGCCTGTTAATCCAGAGGTTCGAGGTTCGAATCCCAACAGAGGCAAAATTGTTTTTTTCCACGGGTATCGCCTTTCACGAGGAATTGGCAAGTCCTTCGTTAGTATTCATTGCCGTGAAAAGCGCTTTTTCGATTAGCCGTTCGGAGCCGGCAGAAAATTGTAGGTCCCCTCCTTTCCCTCACAAAGCATGGTTGTGAGAAATGCGCTAGGCCCTGGTACTTCTCGCTCTGTTGCGCTATCTATTTATTTATTTTATTTTGCATCCTTTTTCGCAGATTCAATTTTGCTTGTAGTTGTCATCGTAAGAATTTTTTTTACAAATGCGACAACGCATTGCCTTCCCAAAACTAAAATTTTCCGCAGCGAAAACTTATTGGAGGAGGTCGGATCGGCCGATCGGATAACTACCCCGAAGCAAAATGTCTTCGAATCGTAGCAAATCGGAAAGAATTCCGTTCCGACGGTTACCTCGATAGCGCCGATTACTTCGCAAGTTATCGAGCACTTTTGTACTACATTTTGACATTTTGACAAAGAATAATGTTAAAAATTATAGAGGAATCTGCAAATTATCTTCGATTCCAAAAGTTTTCGAATGTATAGTTAAACCGTTCAACATCTTCTTTGCTCATGCCCTGCACTACTTCATAGGAGGAAAACTCATCTCGGTGAATTCTTCTTCGATGATACTAGCGACTTAGCTTACATATACTCTAAAAGTCTTTCGAAATACATTAAAAGTTCCGCGTGCTTCGACTAGCAGGTGATTAACCGGCTAGTCCCGTAATGGAAGTTTAATAAGTTAATCGTTAATCTTACATCGGGTTTCTGAGAGCAGTAGGTGAATAACTTGCTGATCTCTGTGGTATCACAATGGGCCCTTGCGGCCTAAGTGTGTCAGGCAATGCATAGGTGGAAGTGGCTGACAGCCACTTCCACCTAGCCTAACCTGTAGTTAAATCCAAGCTACACTTTCACATAAAAGAACACATATCAGAGTATCAGCATGGTTTTGTTTCTGCTAGATCAACTGTCACCAATCTTGCATATTTTACCTCTTATGTGTCAAATGCTATTGAAAGTGGATATCAAGTTGATAGTTTTTACAGTGATTTTACTAAGGCATTCGATTCTGTTGTTCATGAAATTCTCCTTAGGAAACTGAAGAAATTTGGTTTTCATTCATCAATATGGTGAAAGATCTATTCATTGTACATCGGCTGTTCCTCAGGTTAGCCATCTGGGCTCGCTCGTATTTATAATTTTTATTGATGACATTTTGTCAACTGTTTCTGCAAATAAAACAACCTAGTGATTGTCTTAATGTACAACATGACCTAAACAAACTCTCTAGTTGTTGATTTGAAAATAACCTTAGCTTAAACATTAAAAAATGCAGTGTCATCACTTTTCACAGATGTTATTCGATATAAAAGATGATTTTTGTCTTGGTCAAAATAACTTCAGTAGAGTTGATCAAATAAAAGACCATAGAGTCATTATTGATGTTAAGTTAACTTTCAGCTTTCCTTCTTTTTCTTTCAACTTTCAGATTATATAATAGCTAAGGCCAATGCAGTTGTTGGTTTCATTAAAAGAAATCGTAAAGAATTTACTGATCCTCACACTTTCCTAACTCTTTTTATATCTCTGGTAAGGTCTATTTTGGAGTATGCTTATATAATCTGGAATCCGGTCTATAAAGTTCAATCAGATCGCCTAGAAAATGTGCAGAGCCGTTTTACAAAATACATATTCTGCAAATTAAGATGGGACTTTTCTCCTTCTTATGCAGCTGGATGTCAGGTACTACGAATATTGCTTCTTGCCACCAGACGGAGCTCGCATGACATTATGTTTGTAACAGATTTGTTGTGTAGTCATATTAACAGCCCCACCCTTTTGTCGCTTATAACGGGTAATTTTTTAAGAGGTTTAGAACTTTTTTTAAAAAAAAAACACAAACAATTCGAAAAAATGAACGAAATATTTATTTGAATCGATAGTTTGAACCTTGCAATTTAATGTTTAAAGATAATTTCATGCAAATGTTGACCGCGGCTGTGTCTCAGGTAGCCCATCCGCTGAGTCCAATTTTGGCATACTCTTTCACACATATCGGCCGGTATCTCACGAATGAATGCATGGATGTTGGCTTCCAGTGCGTCAATCGAAGCGGGCTTGTCCCTATAGACATTAGCCTTGACATACCCCCACAAAAAATAGTCTAATGGTGTCAAATCGCACGATCTAGGGTCTAGGCGACCAATTGACCGGCGATTTAATGTTTAAAGATAATTTCATGCAAATGTTGACCGCGGCTGTGTCTCAGGTAGCCCATCCGCTGAGTCCAATTTTGGCATACTCTTTCACACATATCGGCCGGTATCTCACGAATGAATGCATGGATGTTGGCTTCCAGTGCGTCAATCGAAGCGGGCTTGTCCCTATAGACATTAGCCTTGACATACCCCCACAAAAAATAGTCTAATGGTGTCAAATCGCACGATCTAGGGTCTAGGCGAACAATTGACCGGCCCGAAACGTGAAATTAACTGTTCACCAAACTCGCCTCGCAATTGTGCCATTGTTTCGCGTGCTGTGTGGCATGTGGCACCGTCTTGTTGAAACCACATATCATGCAAGTCAACAACTTCCATTTCGGGCAAAAAAAAGTTTGTTATCATCGCTCGGTAGCGTTCACCATTGACAGTAACGCTGCGATTCGCCGACCATAAAATGGAAGCAGCGCACGATGAACATTTCGAACCGAGCACGAATTTTGATAGTAAAATTCAATAATTTGCCAACGTTGTTCATTTGTAAGACGATCCATGGTTAAATTGCAAACCAAACTGAAGCTGTTTGACAGTGACACAAGGTACTAAACACACGTCAGCTGTCAAAACCAGCGTTGCCAAAACCAAACCAGCTAAAAAATCACCCTATACCTATCTATACTCCAGCTAGATCACTGAGGGAAAGACAATTTATTTTTCAGCAATGGCATAGAACAAATTACGGATCTAATGAGCCAGAGCAGTTAAATACTTTAATATAAATTGTATTTGTTTGGACCTACATTTATCAAGGGAACATAATATTAAAAAAAAAAAATTTTATTATAATATTTTTATAATTTCAAATTTGTAATTAGTCTGTTAAGCAAAAGCTTGTAGATGAAAAATAAACAAATAAATAAATAAATAAATATTACCATCAAAGTCTATTCTTTGGGCAAGAATAATAAATAAGACTGGCGTGTCCGATGCAAGTCAGCGAACTAAGAAAATGTAAGCATTTTATAGACCTTCGTTTTTAGTTTTTGCATCGAGAAGACCGAATTTCCTTTAAGTTCGTATATACCTTTTCAAAGAGTGAACCTAAGTTCAAATGTAAAATGTAAACGGAAACTATTGTTTAGTTTGACAACTGACATCGGAAGTTCCCTCACTGTTAAAACAAAAGTTATTTGCTTTGAAAAATCTTTCAAGGTTTATTTAAGCGATATATAAACAGGGCTTTCAAATTATAACAAGAAATCGCTATTCCAATGGTGTTTTGCAATGACAACAAACAAACCCAACACTAATTAACGATATCTACTTTCCCTATTTATTCATCTAAACATTAACTTGTTCTAGTATACGTATCTTTACTTGAAAAGATGAGTCTTACCAAGTCTGCCAGCTGCCAGTAAGACATTGATTTGTTAACACTGTTGCAGACTATGCGAAATGGAAATACCATACCAAAAGTGGATGGAAACGTACAATACGCCATCAACATCTTTTTATAAACTGTCCACAAGTAAGATATTCATTCAGATTTGCCCCTTAGTCCGTAGTGACAAGAAGAAGCCGATGAACGATGAGTGTACCAAACAACGATAGCCTCTTGCAACTTGCAAAAGATAAACACCAACCAACCAATCATTTCCAAGTGACTAAAGATACACTTAAGACTTTTAGAAGTCAGTCGCATTTTGTTTATTCAGGAACTTATAAAGCATAACCAGCATACGATCTTGCCGTGATCAATGTTTTTTTTTGTGGATGAATTAGCTGCTTGGATAATGATTAATCTGTGAATACTGGTATTCGGAGAACCGTTTTGTTTAGCCTATTGAATTTTTGAAGCGTGCTATAGCTATTACCGTTAGACGCGGTTAAACATTGCCCCATTAAATTCAGCCATGCAATCGGTGCTATAAAGTGGATCGACACTGTTCTCTCCGAAGACATCGTCCAATTCAATGGCGCAAAGTTGCAAACTTGAAGTTAACAGTGAAGAAGAAAGTTGAACGGCGCGCGGCGGCAAATGTTTTTATTTTTATTTAAAGCACTTTCTAACTAAGTAACTGTGTGCTGATACAAAAATATTATTAATTCGAAATTAGCAGTTTTTTTTTTGTTTATTTCAAATTTCAATTGTATACATTTGTGATCTGATAAGAGTCAAACTGAAAACAAAGAATTAAATATACAAGAAGAGGTATAAAGTTAGAAAAGAGTGTAAAGAACATTTTTATGAATTCTTCTGTACTCCCAATCACTGATGTTGTTTTTTTTTTCTTTTTTTCTTACAGAGTGTGACTGGTTATCGTGAGTTAGCCAACAAAGAATTGGAAACATATATTTTTAGATTGAGAAGTAATTAATCAAGAGGAGCGAGTGACATACACTGAACAAAACGACAATGAACGGTCAGGGATATGAACTGAATGGATCGAATGGCGATATCATTGCACAGAACCAACAGAAGGGTTGGTGGACTATTGGTCTGATTAATGGCCAGCACAAGTACATGACGGCTGAGACGTTTGGTTTTAAATTAAATGCAAATGGTGCCAGTTTAAAAAAGAAGCAACTGTGGACATTGGAACCCTCCAATACCGGAGAAAGTGAGTGTAATACTTTTGTAACTGTACCATCTTCTATGATTATTGAAAGTTTGAGCAACCATTAAGATTCTATTGAAATTGCAGCTCTTGAATTCTGTATGCCTCATTTTCTCTGTTTCTTTGTATAATGCATCATCTCTGCATTGTGATGAAAGTAAATTGCCCAATTTGTAGATGATTGCTCTTGCTGCGGGTGATGAACCGTTCTAAGATGTATAAAAATATAGTAAAACAAAGGCTAGTGATGCCTGGATCAGCAAAATCGTAATCGATTCTATGAAGAAACTTTGTATTTTAAAGTTTGACTTCAACTTCAAATGGGTGGCTTAATGGACGGTTTTAAAGGCAAATGACCCTTGGTTTTAACCGTTCGTTGTGATTGTACTGATTGGCTAATCAAATTCATCTCTGTCTAGCTCAAATGATTTATTTGAAATTTATTCTTTGACCTTTTTTTTCGTTTTTCCGTTCAATTAGAGAGGAAGAGTCTTTTTTCCCAGTAGGTATCCAAGTTGAAATTTTATTTTGGAAAGTAATGCAAAGATGATTGTTACGAACGTTTTTGGTAATAAATGATTTATGAGTCCACGATGCAATGTGTGACAATAGGAAATTGAAGACAAGTATATCTTGCGCCTATTTGAATATACGATTAAAAGAGAATGCGAGTATGTATACTCGTACACATATAAACAGAACAAAATCTTGAAGTAGACAAGGGTATGGAAGAACAAAGAACCTACAACTTCCTGCTGAACTTCTTGGCACTGTTAGAACTGCCAATTTTTTGCGGCGGGAAGCGTGATTCTTCCAGTAAGATGTTCGTTTGATTTTGTAGGTACTTATGACCGCACATTTTACAAGTCAGAGATTTGATGTACAGGGTGGGCCAAGAGGTTATTCACAACTTCAAACGTTTCGGTGAGACCTAAAATTATGAACCGAAAATGAAAACAAAGCTAAAAGTATGCCATTTAACAAAAAAAATTATTTTTTATATAAAACATTCAGTAAATAGTCGCCATAGCTGCAATTTCAGTTCGGATATAGCTAATTTTATAATACTTCGGTGTCTGGCTTGCCTTCATACACTCTGCTCTTCAAGAAACCCTACAGGAAAAATCCGGCGGCGTCAGACCCGGGCTACGAGCCGGCCAAACGAAGTCACGATTGCGCGAAATCAAGGGGTTGCCGAATTTTTTTTCTCAACAAGGTCAAAACATCTGTAGTGATATAGGAAGTCGCTGCGTCTTGTTAAACAAAGTATCACGAAGACGAATATGTCTCAAGCGGAGAGCAGGAAAAAACTCGTTCAATATCGTTGCTGAAGGCGTTGATGACAGTTTTTATTGTTTGCGGCTTCCATGGTGTACGGCCAATTCGGGAACGGTTAATGGCAATACCCAATTCACGTAAGTTTTTCACCGATCTATAGATGCAATGACTACTCGATGGTTTTCGTGACGTTTTCACGGTGCCATAGTATTTAACCGAGTATTTTTTGGTCGATTCGTACAAAGCGTTTGAAGTTGTGAATAACCTTTTGGCCCACCCTGTATTTACGTAACAACTGAAACATAGTCTTTTTAACAAACACAAATATTTACTTAGTAAGTAATGCTCTTTAGTATAGACTAAATTACATTGTATGGTTGGTTGAGCTTCCAGAAGTGCAGGACACTGCGGTGTCAAGTTAGAACCAATAACCCCAACCCCATGGGATTGTGGGAAGTTTCAGAGCAGTTCTTTTGCTCCTAAATTGGAATAGAAGTTATTGATCCGCTGTGAATAGATGAATTTGAGTTTACTTAAGAAGATCTCATAAACTAATTATTCGCTTTTTAAGGCGGAAAAGGGCTGAATATTCTGTTATGACGTGTAGAGATGTTTCTTCACTTTTGGGGTATAGTCTGCAGATAAGCCCTGTGACTTTTTAATGAACAGTGGCCCAGTTGAAATTTGAAGAGGTTTTAATATTGATGTGTTAAAGTTTGTTGTTTTTTGAGAGCATTCTGTCTTGCAAAATCTTGAGTTGTTGACTCCAAGCTTTGTTGGATTCTTGTTGTGTTCTTGGCTGAGTATTCGAAGTGATTTTTGTTTACACCACATAATGGTTCAGAGGTACCGTCTCTTGCAAGGGTTTCTGCAATCTCGTTGCCATCATAGCCCTTGGAAGCTCGAATCTAATGGAGGATAACCAAGTTTTTCCTTACCAGTTCACAGAGTAACATGATTGCCTCCTCTGCTTGTTTTGATTTTATGACAAGGGAAAATAAGTGGGGTGGCGCAACAGAGCGAGGAGCCCCAGGGTCTAGCGCATTTCTCACAACCATGCCTTGTTAGGGAATGGAGGCGACTTAAAATTTTCTGCCGTTTCCGAACGGCTAAATCGAGAAAGTGCTTTTCATGGTTTTGAATTTACTAACAAAGGACTTGCCAATTCCTCGCGAAAGGCGATGCCCGTGGAAAAATGGTTTTGCCTTTATTGGGATGACAAGGGAGCTCAGTGCCTTTAGGGCAGCTTGGCTGCCTAAGGATTGATTGATGACAGAGACTTTGGCCTGAAATATGGAAAAATGACTGCCAAGACTTACTGAAAAGTTTCTAGAAGAGTCGCTGAGAGTGTCGAACCATGTGCCAGTTCCCATTGTTGAGCAGTCAGTATACTACCAGACCATATGTTGCCTTCGAGGATTGAGAGGAGAAGTGAGTTTAATATATGTAATAGTAGAGAAAAATAATATTCAAGCACATTTTAAAGGTTTGAACTTTGTCTAAGCTACCCAAACTACAAAAGATTTGTATTCGAGATAAAATGCTCTTGATCGAAAAGACGATGCTTTGGAATGGAATTTTTATAAAAAGGTGGATTGGTGATAGTCCTCGAATGATGTTTAGAGCAAATGTATTGAGTGGTGTGCTCATATAGCCAGTGATGGATGTTGTTGGTAGTACTTGTAGTACAGCTCTTTGTTGGTCTGACTACCAGCGTTTAAAAGCCGTACCTTTCAGTCATTCCAGGGTTCAGTCCCCAGTGTTTCCCTTATATTTTGCAAAAGGTCTATAGATGCCAAAGGTCTTGGTCGTTATAAATTGAAGTGCGTTCTAGTTGTTCTATTTAGATTCTTTTGAGAATGATACCATTCCACCATAGAGAGAAGGGGATAGTACACGATCTAATTTTCTACTTTTTATGAATGGGGCAGTAACCGTCTTATGACGGTTATCGGAGAGGCCAGTTTTGTACTGTATCCAGAGCTAACTGGAGCCTTTGTGACATTGAATTTTCTGATCAGCATTGTATGACCATCTGAGAGGCCCACTGCATGGATGTCTTAGGTTGCAAGTACAAGTTACAACAATCAACCAGATAAATGGAGAGAAGACTCTACGTTGTAGACACACTATTGTCGCTTTCCATTGGTTTCACTCGGGGAAGCACTCATTTTAAAAACCAATGGAACACCCAAAATTGTTTCTATTCAGTTTAACAATTTCCTTTGTGTGAGTGAAACACCTATGGCTCTTAAAAAATATTCCTTGAAGAAAATTTTTTTATGAATTTTGAGTACCATGTGTTGGTGCTTCTTGAGTCGATTCTCACTTCAAATCGAGAAGCGGCTGTCACTCCTCAGAATCATGAGAAGCGATTTTTTCGCAGCAATGGAATGGTTTGAGAATACTCCTGGACGCTCATGGACGGTTCTTTTCGTTCAATGGAAAGTGACATATGTTTGTTATTGCTGAAATTTCCACTGCGCCACAAGAAACGAAAACATGGCCAAGATAGAGTGAAACGATTTGTTCATTTTAGGGACAATTCATGTTTTCCTACCAAAAACTAATCTTTGGCTTAAGAGACAAGGTTCATTTATTACGATTAAAAACCATTTTTCATTTACAGTATATTAATTATATTTAAAAAAAAAATCTCGTGACAAAGCTTAGCAATCTTAATACATCTTCACAAAAAAAAAAACAATTTTTCATGACATTCCAAATCATTAACCATTTCCCTGTCTAAACTCTAAACCATCACAAACTGTCGCAAACCGTTCCTCATTAATTTAATACCAACATGCTCCAAGTGTTCATGTTGTTGCCCGCAAAAAGACCATAAATTTACCAGAACTAGTAAATGATCCTTTTTCTATCTAAGATGCTTGTTTAAATTGAACGCATCCTATAAAATGAAAGAGATTTGATCTTCTCGAGAGTATTTTCAATTAAACAACAAATCAAACAGGAAGTATATTGATACGCTGATTTAGCATGAAAAGAGTCTGTAACACTGGAAACCAATCTTTATAAGAATCGACATTTCTTACTTATGGAGTGCCAATTACAGTGCATTTGTTTTCAACCGAGAACAATTGTCGTTTTTTTTTTGATCATGCAACCGCTGCTCTACATGTGTTATTTCTTTCTATTCATAGGTGTTATCTACCTTCGATCTCATCTCAATAAATATCTTTCGGTGGACTCATTCGGTAACGTACTATGCGAGACTGACGAACGCGATGCTGGAAGCCGATTTCAAATTAGTATAAGCGAGGATAATACCGGCCGATGGGCGCTGAAAAATGAGTCGCGCGGCTACTTCTTAGGTGGTACCCCAGACAAGCTTGTGTGTACAGCAAAGACTCCGTCGAACGGCGAATTCTGGACAGTACATTTGGCGGCAAGACCACAGGTGAATCTGCGTTCAATTGGAAGGAAACGGTTTGCACACTTGTCTGAGACTCAAGATGAGATTCATGTGGATGCAAACATTCCATGGGGTGAGGACACTCTGTTCACCTTGGAGTTCCGTGCCGACGAGGGGGGTCGTTATGCGCTGCACACATGCAACAATAAGTGCGTTTACGTTAAATCTGCGTTTCAGAGATGAATTATAATTTTTTTTTTATTCTTTAGATATTTGAATGCCAATGGAAAGCTTCAGGTGCAGTGCAATGAAGATTGTTTATTTAGCGCTGAGTATCATGGAGGACACTTAGCTCTTCGAGATAGGTAAACTCAGATCGAAATATTGCATTGTAAGACTGATTCACTATGTTGTATTATTTTTTCTAGGCAAAGTCAATATTTGTCGCCAATTGGTTCTAAGGCTGTACTTAAGTCTCGCTCGTCGACTGTTACCCGCGATGAACTGTTCTCTTTGGAGGACTCGTTGCCACAGGCTTCCTTCATTGCTGGTTTAAATACACGTTATGTTTCTGTGAAACAAGGTGTTGATGTAACTGCTAATCAGGATGAAGTTGGTGAAAATGAGACATTCCAATTAGAGTTTGACTGGTCAGCACATCGCTGGGCACTGCGCACTACACAAGATCGATATTGGTGTTTGTCCACCGGAGGTGGAATACAAGCGACCGGAAACAGACGCTGTGCTGATGCACTATTCGAACTTATTTGGCATGGTGATGGATCTCTTTCATTTAGGGCAAATAATGGAAAGTTCTTGGCAACGAAACGTTCCGGTCATTTATTTGCAACATCAGAAGTCATTGAAGAAATTACAAAGTTCTACTTTTATCTTATCAACAGGTAAGCCGCAAGCTTATAAAGCATACATGGTACACATTTAGACACATACTTCCGTATTCAAAAAGTCAATGGATAGAATAAATAGTGTAAAATTGCCACCCTAAGTGGCAATTTTATCTGACTTTTTTGTCATTTGAAGGTGTTTTAAGCTGTTCATCCTCCTAATTTTGTATATTAATACGGCTATTAGTTCACCATTTTGTTTATTTTGTTCATGGTATTGCCAACCTCTTTTGATTTTAAAATCAGCCAAAGAAGATCACAGTTTTCTTGGATAAATCAGGGGGAAGTTTCATTGATAACCAATTGAGTAATCAAAGGTGCTTATCACAATTTTCATTTATAAAGAAAATCCAGCACTTTGCTAACTTGTTCAATGCATGAACGTTAAATTATCAGTCTTCTCTGGCTGTTTCGTCAAAATAAAAAGGGTTGATACAATTAACGATGACAATCTCTCTCCGGTGAAGATCAACAAACGAAGCTAATATGCCCGATTCATCTGTGAGGTTATCAGATACGAAGCTTTTGTTAGGATTCACCTTTTGTTCACATCCTGGGATGTTGTTTTAATTTTAAAAATTATTTCTTAGCAGATATATTCACACACACTAAAATTTGTTTCTTTTTATTTTTAAATTTATTCACACATTGCTAATTTTCACTCATTTGTGACTCATTTTTTAGGCCAATTCTAGTACTTAAATGTGAACAGGGCTTTGTCGGGTATAGAACACCTGGAAATCTGAAACTCGAATGTAACAAAGCAACCTATGAGACAATTCTGGTCGAACGCGCCCAAAAAGGACTCGTCCATCTCAAGGCACACAGCGGTAAATACTGGAGAATTGATGGCGATGGTATTTCTGTCGACTCTGATATTCCTGTAGATGGTTTTTACCTGGAACTCAGAGAACCAACACGAATTTGTATTCGGTAAGTTAAGCTTTCTGTTCAACATTCCTTTTCTATAATTTTTTCTTTGTTAATTAGAACCCTGGATGGAAAGTATTTAGGTGCTACGAAAAATGGTGCATTTAAATTAGTTGAAGACGGCACCGACTCAGCCACTCAATGGGAATTCTAAGCCCCAAAAAATCAGCCAATGTCCTTGTTCAGAAGTCATGATTCAAAAAAAAGATAGAGTTCGTGTTCGATTGAAAATTTATTTAAAATATTTTTAAAACTAAATAATTATTATAATCATAAATATCATAAAAATTTATCATTTCATGAGCATTAAGAGATACCCTTGCAATAATTAGAAGAAAGAATAATTTTAATAAAACAAAAAAATAATAATGATTTTATCTCTATTTTATATATTTTTATACAAAACGAAATGAAAAATAAATCCGCACAACAGATAAACTAAGAGATTAAAAAATGGTATTTTATACATTTATACAAGATTATATAAAGCACTAGGACACTCAAAAACTACTACTCCATTGCCAAATACTGAGAGTAGACCAAAAGAAACTTATAAATGTTTAGATTTTCTATTACCCTTTGTCGTTTATTGATAAAACAAATTAAAATTAATGCATGAAAAATTATAAAAATCTCATATTGTGTTTAATATCTTTAATTCAAAGGAAAATCAACTTTTCAAACTAAAATCTAAGAGAGATTATTTGTGTGTAAAGCGGGTTGATTGTTTTTTATTTTGTTTATGTGTTCGATCAGGCGTCTGTCTCTGCTTCTATTTAATAAAAATGCGTCTAAATATTTTTTAATCTACTCACACACACATACACATTATATTCCTATAAATTTAGAAATGCAAAAAATAAAAATAAATACATTTTAAGATAGATCAAAACTTTAAATCGCTTTTATTATTATTTTTTCTTTGTATAATTTGTAAGTTCTAATAAATAATTTTTTTTTTCAATGTTATTTACCTATACATATTTAACGCGCAAAACCGTTTTTCTATTTCGAAATTTATATATATTATTATATACATACATCTTATGATTATGATAAAAATAAAACTCATTAGAATTTTATTTTTTTGTGCATTTTTTCGCCAACAGAATAATGAAATTAATTTATGTAAACGTAAAAATAGTTGATATTGATAAAATAAAAAATACTTAATGTATAATTATCCACAACACAAAAATGTTTGATTTACTTGTTTCGTTTGTCTTCATCTGTGCTTTCAAAATGCATAACTCAGATTAATGCTAATAATAATTTTATATTCATGCTTGCAAATGGTAAATGTCATAGTTTCATAAATGGAAAACAAGAAACAAGCGTTTTGTTTAGAAAACATACTTTTAAGGGATATTACTGATTACGATAAGATTAAGAGGCATTTTAGTCAGCTCTATCGCAAGGCCTGTCGTAGCAATTTCGGTATACGAATATAAATGACTAAAAACATCTTAGTAATTAACCCTTGGCAACAGATATTTGTAACTTGTTAATAACTTTATTAATAGTAACAAATTTTGTGGCAAAACGTTCACTACAAGGGCGTCTGTGATGCTTCCATTTTGGTATTCGTAGTCCGAAATCGCTACGGCGGGCGGGCATTGTGTAGAGGCCAGTGGCTCTACACAAAAAAAACCAAAACATTTGCTAGACAATGAAAAAAGAATTGCGGACACCATAAAGAAAGTAAATGTTATCATTAGGGTCCCTACTCTGTAATTCTAAAGCAAACATTTCCGAAAAGAATATTTTGTATTCTTCTTTATTTCTAAAGTGGATTCGAATGTATTACTTTCGGAAAGGCAAGTCCGAAAACCAATTTTTTTATTTCGTCTGTTTGTTTCTTTACTTGTTTGCAATTTGCCATGCTATTGGCCAGGTTCAAGACAAATTTCGAAAGTTCGAAGAGATCTGTCAGTCCATGAACGACTATCTGAACTTTTTTTTGTCTTAAAGTAGTACTGTGATTCACCTCTCGATTCTACATAGTTAGAAGTAAAATTAATTGTAAAACACAGATTTTTTCAGTTTGAAAATCAACAATTTGACTTCCAAGTATTTCCAAGTTGAGCAGTTTTAAAATTACATTCATTTTACTTAATTTTGATAAAAAAATGAAAATCGTGTGCCTTCAAATATGTATTTTCTTTGTTACCCACTTTTAATATTAATTTACAAAATAGAATATCCAAACACCAATAATTATCAATTTCAAATCAACAAATAAGCGAAAATTTGTAGAACAAAAAAATAACCCAAGAATACCGAGTAAAGTTCGATTGTCATATATGTTGTTTTCCTTGTTTTGACAAGTAAAATCTGAAGTTCAGATTTTCAGCCAAGATTTTCCATCTGAAAATCTATGTTCGAAAATCTGAAAATCTAAATGTCATTTGAATTGTCATCTGAAACTTTTTACAAGGGAAAAGTGACAGAATCTTAAGTCAAGATGTTCGCACATAGGTCCCAGGAACGCGGCCATTATTATTTTTTGCTTGATTTGAAAGATCTATTGAGAAATATTTCTATACTCAACAAATCTATTTCGTAAATGAAAATAGAAACAAGTATTTTTTTCCTATTCGAAAGCTTTACAGAGTACGAATACATAAACGCGTCGAAAATCATTTTCGAATAGACTTGCCTTTCGAAACGAAATACAGAGTAGGGCACCAGAATTCTCTTTTCTCTCCGATCGAAGGTTTATTCTATTGGTTATGATGATAAGCAGAATTCATTTTGAAATCAAAAGAAAAACTTAAACATTTTATGAGATGCGTCCATCAATAAGTAATTAATTTTTTTCGCATGTAGCCTTAATTAATTTTTGTCTGCTCTGACTAATTTACACGTCGTCTACGCAACTTAACGGGTTGCTCTTGAAACCGATTTAACTTGCCTGAACACATCCTTACATATATTGACATTTTTCCAAAATTTGAATCACTAATACTAATTCATTTTCAAAAACTACACAGAATTCGGTCCCAGCGAAGCATCCATTCGGAGAGAAAATTTCTCCGATTTTGTACCATTCGGATGTTTTTGCTCCGAGGTATTTTTACATTTGACATTATTTTAACACACCCTGCTAACTGCGATAAATCACGACCAATTGCTTTTATATCAGATCAGCTCAGAGCAGAACAAGGATCATTTCTCACAACCATGCCTTGTGAGTGAGGGAATGGGGGAAAGCTTCAATTTTTCGCCGATTGCTCGCGAAAGGCGGTATCATCCCGATATTTGGTTCTGTTGTTATAAGTAATCCTGAACGTATGCTAACATATGAACTAAAGAGGGCACCTAAAATTATGCTATATAATACTAGCACAGATTATATTTCATTCTAGCATTGCTTTGGGAACGAGATCTCAAAAACCTCTGAACTGATTTTATGAACTCCTTCGTCTTTCACCATTAGAATGCTACATTTTTTTGAGTAGGATAAGTTGTATTTTATTACGGGATCGCAGTGAAAAGAAGCACATGTGCGGAATAATGTATCGAAGGACTTAATCCTTAAAAGAACATCACAATTCACAATGCTATGTTGTTAATGGATGGAAACAGGTAAACGAATAACGAAGTTGTATTTTGTGTTATTTATTGTGCCAATTAATCACTATTGAATAAAGGCAGTACTTCTACACAAAACTGAAATGAAAATGTTTCGATATTGCTATTAACTCTTTTCAATGCATTTTAACAAATTTTAAAACTGCTTAGTTGGGCCCCTGGAACTGAGGAGCTACTGGGCCAAACTCAGAAGTTCTTTCACCAGTTCTTTCAGTGCTAAATTATCCCCGGGTAACATAGGTCAACGTATTAAAAGAAGCGTTCAATAAATTTTTCGTTGGACCTCAGTCCTTAACAAATTTTTAATTGTGATTGCCGGTGATGATAAATAAAATAAATAGGAAGGCACAACA
Organism: Melanostoma mellinum; assembly: GCA_914767635.1. NCBI lineage: Eukaryota > Metazoa > Arthropoda > Insecta > Diptera > Syrphidae > Melanostoma > Melanostoma mellinum. The sequence continues at coordinate 2,320,008 of OU612059.1, read as the reverse complement.
GAGTGCGGCAACAAGCGAAGTTTATGTCAATCATACCTTGTGAGGATTGGGAGGAACCTTCAAATTTGTCCACTTGGAACGTCTGGGAGGGAAAACACTTTCCTTGGCTGTGCAAAAGCTGTCTTAATAAACAAGTTCTCATCAACAAAACAGACAATAAACCAACAGTATTAAGTTTTGTTTCGCATTTGTAAAAAAAATTTCTAGAAGTTAATATTTTAGAATGATTTTCATAGCTTAACAGAAGGCAAAAGATCTTTTTGGAACTAAAATTTTCTACGCGAATCAACACGATTTGCTGAAAGTGGCTCACCCTAATGGACAACTAACCGATCGAGAGTGTTGTGTTTTCAAAAGATGCAGATTTTGATAGCAGATGGAAATAACATGTAAAATACAATTTATTTGTTCGCATTTATTTAGCATTCAACAATTTTTTTTTAAATAAAAATTCGGGAGCCTTTAACTCAATTATTGCACAGGACTTAATGCGTGAGCATAAAAACTCTTTTCTTCTCCAAGACCTCGTTTCACGACGTGTGGAATCTTTTTAGGAACCATGCTGTAAAAAAAAAACAATTGTTTGTCATTTATATGTTTTTGTAAACTTACAATAGACTTAACCTTATGCAATCAATGATGGGACAAACTGATACACAAAGTGTACAACCAGTACAATCATCGGTAACGTGAGGAATGTGAGTTTCCGGATCAAAATGAATAGCTTGGTAGCCAGAGTCAGCGCAAGTCATGTAACATTTGCCACAATTTATGCACAGATCCTGAAAAGAAAAATATTTTTGATCCTCTTGCTCACTCCAAACAAAAAGCGTATCAAACAAAAAACGGTTAGATTTTTAGTTGATACGATTTGATGATCTATTTTTTTTTTTTTAAATAAATCTCACGTTTAAAGTTTGTTATAAAAAGGACAATATGGTAAAAATTTAAAACTTATGCTTACATCATCGATTAAAGCGACGGCTTGTTTTTTGTTATCCAAACTTTTGTACGATCCGATGTGTGGCAAGGAAAGTCCTATTATGTCCTTCACGGAAGGTGCAGGATGAGTTGGTTTATTTTGATCGAAAATGGAGTCTTCGTTACTTATTTTCCACATTGGACCTTTCTCTTCACGAAGTTTTTGCATTATTTTCTTACGTTCTTCCTTAGCGGGCCCTAAGAATCCTAATGTCTGTAAAGTGACAACAAAAGTGAATTTCAAAAATACCCTCACAAGGTTTATCGTTTATTGTATATGAAATTGAAAACCAGACTACATGAATACAAAGGGTGCATTTCTTACCTTGTTTCCTTCCCCTGTCAAATGAAGGACCGGCTTTCCTTTTTGATGCTTGGACACTGGAGGTGACTGGCCATCCCAGAACTGCGAATTTTTCGGAGGAGGATTTGACTTAAGGTAAAGAAAAGCTTTCAAACCAGTACAATAGTCATCAATTAAAGTAAAGTCTTGGTTTTGAACAGATGAACAAACTTGTAGAACACTTGCACCACAGTGAAGAAACTGCAGTGCAACTTCAGCTGAATCGATACCCCCTATTCCTAGAATGGCTAATCCAGGAACTTTGCTGGCTATTGACGAAATAGCTCTAAGAGCCATTGGACGAGTAGCATTTCCGGACACTCCACCATAAGTTGTTTTTTTATCAGCACCAACTGCAGGCCATGGAGTAGCATCAGCTTTTAGACTCATAAGACCCTGAACAGTATTAATGGCAGAGACACCATCGGCATTACCTCGCTTAGCTGCCATCGCAATAGACACAATATCCGTGATGTTTGGAGTTAGTTTTACAAAGAACGGAATTTTTACAGCTTTCCTAACCCACTTAGATATATTTTCAACCAGAACTGGATCTTGCCCACAGGCCAAACCCATTCCAGACTCTCCCATACCATGGGGACATGAAAGATTTAACTCAAGTGCGTCGGATCCGCAAGCCTCTGCATTCGTTGCTAGTTCAATCCAATCAGCTTCATTGTATGAACACATAATGCTGGCTATCACAATTTTTTCTGGAAAATCCTTCTTTAGCTCAGCAATTGATTTGAACCAGTACTCGGCACGTTTTTCCGAAATCAACTCAATGTTAAGGAAAGAACCTTGTTGTGGCCCATAATTATAGCCTGAAGTTGTGCCTCGCACAATTCTTGGAGAAACGTTAGTTACCAGATCCTTATCCAGACCGAATGTTTTTGTAACAACAAAGCCCCAACCTTGTTCAAAAGCACGACGAATCATGGCGGCACTAGTAGTTGGTGGGGCTGAAGCTAAACCGAATGGATTTTCAAACTTAAGACCACACATCTCTACAGAAATGTCCACTCTATCAATATCTGTATAGAAAAGTGGCAACTCTGGGGGTGTTGTCAATGGAAGTCCCTACAAAAGTTCTTTAACAGATTGTCCATGAAATTGCAAAGAATATATAAATTGTTACCTGTAAGTAGCAGTGAATATGCCAAGCGGCAGTTTTTCCATCATTCACAGATTCAACGGTTGTGTTGGCTACACCAGCCAAATCTCCTCCACAGAAAACGTTTTTGAGAGAACTTTGCATGGTGGTATAGTTAATTTTTGGCAAGTTCCATTTGTCAAGTTCAATTGGACTCAGTGCTTCGATAACTAATTAAATTGTTTTGTATAAAATATTGATTTGTAACAAAGTCAAAACCAATTTCTTACCATCAGTCTCATAGAGGCCTGATCCAAAGGCTGAAATTACAAAATTAGCCTTTAATCTTGTGGTTTGCTCTGGGTCTTCAATCCATTTGTCATTTTCATCTTGTTCAGTGCGGCAGAACTCCATACCAGTAATCTTATGGAAAGAACAAAAAATTTAAAATGCAAACTTATTGCAATTATCGTTCGTATAAAGTTACTTGTATAATCTTTTCTTAAGAACAACAATTTTGGACTTTTTCAATTTCAGGAAGGACATTTAAGTCCTTATCTTCTACGGCTATTTACATACACATATTTAAGAACTGTATTTATGAAATTAAAAAATCTGCTCATATTTCAATGTAGAGAATCAAATAACTTTAGTAATTGCTAGAAGCAAAATTTACAACATACATTAATACAAACAAGCAACATCCACACAAAATAGAAATATTGAACTACATGAAGTAGAAAAAATTTTTCCAAACCGAGTATTTATTTTCATATTTCGTAATAAGTGCGGCGTGTGACATTGCCTTTCCTTTCAGAATCACTAAACAATTCAAAATGTACTTCAATAAAAAAAGAAATAAATAAAATTAAATAAGGTGATGCAACAAGCTCTAGGAACGCATTTTAAGGACCTACAATTTTTTGCCGATTCTGGACGGCTAAGTTAGAAACAGCTTTTCATGGCAGTGTATTTACTTTCGACTTGCTAATTTCTCGCAAAAGGCGTGGAAAACCAGTTTTTATGTTTCTGGGATTCCGACATCAAGCTCTAACCATTACAACATGGGCATGTGTTGAATAGTAATAACCTCAGGGTTGAATAGTAATGTGTTCAAGGCTAATGTGCTTTGCTTGAGCAGACAAAAGAACAACTAAGCTGAGAAGAAATCATACCAATCCTATTGTAATAATTTCAGTTACAAGAACTTTTAATTAAATCTTTTACAATCATTTTTTCAAACTAACTTTTTTCTCAACTAAACGCTGTAATCTTAACGGTCAGACCACAATCAAGCAAGTAACACTGATATCAACACAAAAATTTGTCACAGACTTAGAGTTAAGTAAAGAGATTCGTATTTTAATAGCACTACTCAAATGTGGAATGCTTTGCCCGACTCTGTTTTTCTCCCGCATTATGATTTACAAAAATTCATAAACAGTGTGCATTGCATCTCGAAATAAGATTCTCTCCTGTTTTTCAAAATGCTTGCACTATGTTTTATAACATTATAAGGGCATTAATAACCCCTTGATGTCCTGTCCTGTTCATTGCCAAAAAAACGCACCCAGTGCATGAAATTAGGTTTGCTCTGAAAAATATTGAAGCCACAGAGTAGGTTCTACACAGAGCAGGCTCATACACCCTCAAAGCAAAGATTGTATTTTGTGAGTTGTTTTAATAATTCTTTTAATTCTAGAGATTTTTTCACTCATAACTTAAATTACGAAGGCAGTCCGATAAGTACTTAGCCTCTCCGCCCAATAGCGCCAATATCGCAAGAGAAACTTACTGTAGTACATTTTTGTAGAAGGCTACTGTCAAAATTTCAGCCAAATCAGACTCGTACTTTTGTTTTAACCGCGTGTGGAAGCAAAAGTGTCAGCGGATTTTAGAAAAATGGAAAAAGAGCAACATCGGTCAGTGATTCGATTCTTGTTTTTGGAAGAGAAATCAAGCAGCAAAATCAAAGATTGGTTGGATGCTGTATAGGGTGACTCTTCTCCTTCGATAGCGCACGTCAGTTTTTGGTGAGCAACGCCAAGGTGCCTCGAAAACGGCTACAACGGAGGACAATGTGACAAAAATCCACGATCTGGTATTGGCAGATCGCCGATTGAAGGTGCGCGAGATAGCTGAGATAGTAGCCATCTCGAAAGACTGCGTGGGTCATATCCTGCGCGATGGGTGCCGCATTTTCTCACTCCGGACTACAAACGCAACCGTGTGACAAGTTCAGAGCTTGACGCTGTTTAAGCGCAATCCGAATAAGTTTCTACGTCGTTTCGTGGACCGTCGACGAAACATGGATCCACTGGTATACACCAGAGACCAAGGAACAGTCGAAACAGTGGACTTTATCCGGTGAAAGTGCTCCGAATAAGGCGAAAACTGCCGGAAAGGTGATGGCTACCGTTTCCTGGGATTCACAAGGTGTGATGTACATCGACTACCTGGGAGAAGGGTAAAACGATCACAGGACAGTACTATGCCGAATTATTGGGTCGATTGGACGCCGAATTGCAGAAAAAACGGCTCCATTCAGCGAAGAAAAAAGTGATCTTCCACCACGACAACTCACCGGTTCAAACCTCCGCCATCACCGCGGCTAAATTGGTCGAGTTGGGCTATGAACTATTGCCCCATCCACAGTAATCTTGTATATATTGTATAACTTGAAAAAATCACTTGAAGGGCAGAAATTTGTGTCGAATAAAGAGGTCATCACCGCCACCGAGGCCTACTTTGCGGAACTCGAGAAAACGTATTTTTCAGATGGGTTAAAGAAGTTGGAGCATCGCTATGTCAAGTGTATCGAACTAAAAAGAGATTATGTTGAAAAATAAATCAAAACTTTTCCAAAATTTTCTAAAAATTTTCTAAGTACTTATCGGACTGCCCCCGTATTTATTGCTGCAGCTAAAATGAATTTTTCTACATTTCTATATTTTCTACATTCTCCATTCCAAAAACATCGAATTTATTTCAACAAAAAAGAAATAATGCTTCAACTAATTTTAAGTCATCTGAAAATAATATGGCGGTGAGGGCTTCCGGTTGAGTGTTTCCACTCGTCATATTAAGCTTATAATAAGGTAACGTAATTTAATAATGTAAAGAACGATTAACTTAACTTTTACTAATTTAAAGGCTTTGAAGCCCAATGTAAAAGATTCCTGTAATTAATAAATGAAAAAAAAAAAAAAATTAATTAATTTGTTGCCGAAGTGGCACTACCTTGTCGCAGTTTATTCTATGCATTATCTATTCTGTAGCTCAAACTATCAGCAAACTAGCAGGAGCAGACGCACGTTTTTTTTTGGACAGCTACATAGTTTTACTATACTACTCATCTTCTTTCAAGTTTGATGATGATTTGGGCTTTCTTTGTACCAAACCTATTGCAAGCTTTATAATAACTTGTATTTAAATTTTCATAAAATAAAACGGTAAAAGCCTTAGTATATATGAAAACTCAATTCTTATACCATGATAAACAACAATAGTTAATTTTGCATCTGTTCGGAGATTAGAACACCCTTCTTTAATTCGTGCGAATTGAATTAGGGTTTCTGTCGCAAACCCAGAACTACCATATTTGTATCTATATGTTCGTTATTACTAGATCTTTGAAAAAATGTCTTACCTTATTGTCTTTCACAATGACCTTCGTCGGTGATAGGTATGGCATAAACTCGCATTTTTCTTCTCGTGCCAGTTCTACTTCTTCCGGTACTGCTCTAATACCCGACGTTCCTTTTCGAAAGACCACGAAAACTCGCTTAGCCCCACATCGTAAGGCAGATGTTGCACAATCAAAGGCAGTGTCTCCTGCACCCAAAACAATTACATTCCCATATAAATCAGGCAAAGCTTGACTTGCTTTGCATGCACATAATCCAGGCTTGCTACCACCAGCTACAAGTGGAAGAAAGCTCTTTGAAGTGTAAAAACCTTTGCATTCGTCAAGTCCAGCAAAAATGGGATCAATTTTTGGTTCAGGAAGTCCGATGCCCAAAAACACTGCATCAACTCCAGCCGACAAAAGACCCTGGAAAATAAAGACACAATCAAACATTCAAATTGGTTTTAAATGTTATTTTATACTTACGGAAACGGTGATATCTTTGGTAGACAGAGAACGACCGGTCTCAATTTTAACTCCTAAGTCTTTGACAAGTTGAATTTCAAAATCAACCACTTCAATTGGAAGACGGTACTGAGGTATTTCTGCTGAGCTGAAAAAAACGATCCCAAATGGTTATTTTCGCTCTTTTTCTTTCTAGCAATACTCTCAAGGATGAAGAAACCCACCTTAAACCTCCTAAGTATGACCTCTTTTCATAGATGGTAATGTCCTTGTATCCTAATCGTCCTAAAAATGTTGCACATGACAGCGATGCTGGGCCTCCTCCAAGTAAGGCAATTTTTTTATTTGGTTGCGCTAATGGTTTCTGTCCTGGGGGAACGATTTGTTTGACACCCATTTGCTTGAAGACATCAGTAGCATAATGCTGCAAGCCACCGATATTGATTGGTCCTTCTTCGGATGCTTGTAAGTTGCAACCACCGACGCACAAGTCACTTGTAGGGCAGACCATTCCGCATGTCAAGCCGAGTGGATTATCCGAAAATATTGCTTTGGCTGCTCCATAATAGTTCTACAGAATGTATAATGTTGGTCAACAACGACGTTTATGATGTTTTACTAAACGTGTTCCTACCTTATTTGCAATGCTTGTGATGAAGCTTTTGATGTCCAATTGTGTAGGACAGGACTTCTGACAAGGAGCATCTGCACATTTTAAACATCTCGCAGCTTCTTTTAGCGCACCACGCTCTGATAATGTGGTATGCTTGATGTCTTCGAAATCATTTTTCAATTTTGTAGGGGCCTACAATTTGAGCAAATAAGAAAAAAAAAAAAAAAATGAATGTCACATTGCATTCCTGCAGGAACGGAAGGTCATCATAATCAATTTAGACTTACCGTACATGAGTGATCTGAGTTTCTTTTCCACTGCTTTTTGATGACTTTGGTATTGGAAGTTGGAACGAGGGAGCATTTGCTTTTGACCCGCGGATTCAAACTCAGTAAATTCTGAAAATGAAGATGATTTGAATAATGTGCAGAGTGGTTTCATTCAAAAATAACAAACTACCTCAATGTCAGGGACATCTTTACTTAGCAGTACTGGAGGACTCATAATGACACACTTTGAAATATTTCTGCAATGAAATAAAATTTATTAGGAAGGACAGAACATTTGTGCATCAAAATGGTGAAATGATCATTTTCACGCAGGTAAACTTTTTTCTCTTGGCAAATAAAAACCTGCTTCAAATCACTTCTCAAATTTTAATTTACATGATTGTCGTTGGTTGATTACAGAAGAAACCTCTTAGCAACTATTTTCTTTTCTCGTCTTAAAGAAGTAAGAAGCGTTATAGCATAAGCCAATATTTTAAACTTAAGATTACAAATACACAAAATGAATAGTTGCAGGAGAACTGAGAGATTCGGAGTTAAAAAGAAAGCATAGACAAATCGATTCGTTTTCGGAATCGTGAAAAACATCGGTCAAAATGGTTCCGAGGCCAATTGACAACTCAATTTGGGAATTTGGTGGGCAAAATATCGATTGTGACATGGACTTTTGGCATGACGCTTCATCCTGCATGAACCATCAGAGGTTGTAAAAGTAATTGTCATGAGTTTGAATTAAAAAAAAGGTTGGTTGAAATCGGTCTGTTACGTTTACTGTTCACAAAGAAACGTTGTTCACAGCCTCAGTCCAAAATCAGCACAAAAAAGTCACACTCTGTGGATGAATTATCTTCTCGACAATATCGTGTGGGTTTACCTAGTCCCAGATGTTTATTGATTTGCTTTATATTGAGCTGCAACTTGAACAACAAAAAAGCACCTGATGTTTAGCTCAAGTTTTCGTTTTTTGTCTTAGAATTCACTTGCATAGCATTAAGCACAATTATTTGGAAAAAGGAAGTTGGTCCAAAGACCAACCTCTGGTTCTTTTATTGTCTTTCAATCCCTTCTATTCAAATATTGATTCCCCAAATAATTACATAGAATAAAGCAAAGTCGCTTTCCGTTGTCTGTCTCTATGCTTAAATCTTTAAAACTACTCAACTTGTACCTGTTTATGCTGTTACCTCTTAACCCAGAGGATCGTGGTTGAATCTCCACAAAGGCAAAATGTTTTCCACGGGTATCATCTTTCGGGAGGAATTGGCAAGTCCTCCGTTAGTAATATTCATTGACATGAAAAGCCCTTTCTCGATTAACCGGTCGGAACCGGCAGAAAATTGTAGGTCCCCTCCATTCCCTCATTAAGGCACGGTTGTGAGAAATACTCTAGGCCCTGAACCACCTCGCTCTGTTGCACCACCCTGTTTATTTATTTATTTAGAGAAAGGCTTAAGTGTTTATTTCATCTCCATATTCCCATGGGAACGGGAACGAGCATGAACGCAGGAACAAACATGGGAACTAAGAAACTGTTTGACCGATTTCAAGAGCCGATTTGAATAAAATTTCAAATAAAAATGGTCTAGAACCTGAGAAATGACATATGTAGGCTATTTTTCCTTTGCACATTCTCCCGGCAATTGGAACTTAACTGAGATCCTGGAAAATACTGGAACGCTTGCAACTTTGCCATTGCACAACAAAGAGACTTACATCAGAACAAAGCTTATTAAGTGTAACTGCCAATATACATACGATCACCGTTGCTCGAAAAATTGGTCAAAAATTGGACTTCCCAATTTCCCTTCACTCGAGCCAGCCGTGGTGCTCATGTGCCCGAAATGTTGCACAGAAATATCTTTCATTTAAAACCAATATCATGGAAGAACGACATCCTTACTAATATTACAAATCTAAAATTAACTCTGTCTGTTCGTGTTTCTTTGTTACCATCTCCCGCCCAGACCACTGATCCGATTTAAATGGAATTTTGTTCAGAGATAGCCTAGAGCCTGAGGAAGGACATGGGCTTAGTTAGTAATCCCTATATTTCTACGGGATCGACACCGTAAACGGGAACCTTAAAACTGCTGGTTCCATAAAAGTTCTTTCAATGCGGGGTGATTTCTATCAAACTGTCGATATATATTATATTAGATTATATTAGATTATTAGATATTAGATATTAGATATATTAGACCTGAGAAGAAATGTCTATCTTGATCTTCAAATAAAAATTGGCAATCGGGAATGGCTTTGTGAAAAGTCAATTTCGGCGCCGACAAATGAGATAGTTAACCATATAAACTAATAAATTATGTTTGACGTATTAGGGGATGTTAGCGAATGTCTATCAAGAGACAATATTATGGACACTGAGGACTGAGTTAAGTCACTTCATACCCTATATAGAGTTTCTCAATTTCTTAGGATTATTAGGAGTGGCAGCAAGTTGGTGTTTTAGTAATCCAATAATGAATAATCCAGAATTATACCTACACAGCTACAAATTACACATCTGGGATGCGGCACTATAAAAATTTTAATAATGACTGGAACGACAAAAGGAGAAAACGTTTTGATTTCCCGTTTTCCTTTAATTCCCTCTGATTTGTCATTATAAATAAGGCTAGACGCTTTAAGTTGAAGGTGCTCGTTTAGAAAAAATTCCCATGGCAACTTTATGTGTGCAAACATATACTCAAATAAAATAATATAACAATAGTTTACTAAAACGCATGAATGTGTCTTATTTGCAAAATAAGTAGTCTAAAAAATTAAGAATGCTGCCGAAAGTCACTATTCCACGCGGACGAAGTCGCAGGCACAGCTAGTAATATAATAAAGCCTTACATCTGTCCAATTTATTGAATAAAAATCAATTGAAGCATCAAATTGAATAATAAAAATAAAACATGAACAAATCTGCACCGCAAAATCAAAATCATTGTTTGTATTTATAACGAGCGTTAGAAGTTCTATAGACAATTGAGTAGAGACATTGCATGTGCCTGCGATATGAGCTGGTCAGTTATGGCAAATTTAATTTATTCTAAATTCCTTATCTTCAAAATTAAGTTGTGAATTAAAACTTCATTATATAATTCCATTGTCAGGAAATGTTTAGTACTTTCATTACTTTCACATTGCGCACAATGTTTATAAAATTCGATGATAAGAACTGCGTAACATGTTTTGTAATAGACGTGTTAATGAAAAATACTTGATTTCCTTATCAATCAAGTGACGTCCATTGACTTAAACGACTGACACTGATGCTCCCACTCCCTTTTTAGAAATACTTATAGTTGTTGTATTGCCATGCCATGTGTAGTATTTCTAGACAAATATGCAAATTGAACTAAACATGTTGTCACATAGAAATGAGATAAGAAAACTAGTTTATTAAAATGAATCCCAATAAAGATTATTCATTAGAAACTCATCTGGACCTACCAGTCTGTGACTATGAATTGTTTGCAAAGTGTCAAGAAAATGGATTAAAAATATTTATGCAAATTTTGTGCCAAGTAGGTTCGAAAATTGAGTTCGGGCATTAATAAAAGTGCCACTTTATCAGTCAAGGCTAAATATTTTGTATGCCTTGGTGTTTGAGAAGAAGTGTCTATCAATTTAATGAAACAAGTTCATCAACTTGTTTTACAATTTTATCTGCTTCTATGGGCAGTGTATCAGATTAAGTGGGTCACTAAAATTTCAATTATAATCGAAGCTAACAAGTTGATAACTTGTGAATTATATTATTGTACACATTGCACTTTGCTGTAGTTTGGCAATAAAAAGCTCCTACGACAATTGAGCTTTATCATTGAGATACTATTAACGGTATATTGAAAACTTTTTTTTGCAATGAAATATGAAAGCACAGTTAATTATTCTAACCTTATTGATGTGTTGGTATTAACAGTTGATTGAGTTAGAAACACTTTACAACTCTAGAATTCACTGTATAGAATAGAAACTTAAAAAGATTGGTCTTCGCACTGGAAGAGCCAAACTGAAACTGAAGTATTCGCTTCACAGAACATCGCTGAGAAAATTAGAAACAATAACTCGATTCTGTTTTGTATAAAGTATTTGAGTCGAAACTTATCTTCAAGCTCTATTAGAGGCTAGAGGCATTTGTCTGTTTCTAGATCTAGGGTAGGAGAAAGAAAGAGATAACAATGCACTATTTGCTTAGATTTAATTTTTGTGTTTCGGAAGAAAAATCAAATGAAAGTATATATTTAGTTTTCCGCTATTTGTTTTTGTTTTTCTAATTTATTTGTTTCTACAATTTATCTATTGTTTACGACTGGGGTGGGGTGGCGGTCTGGGCGGTACTTTAGTGGAAAGCTATAAATAGTTAAGTTTATGACACCTGTTTTGAAAAACTATACAAATGAGAGTGTTTTGGGAGCAGAAGAGTATCTAATTGTTTTTGTTTAATTTTGTTTTCCTAAAAGTGAATTTCTATAGAAAGTTTCATAAATGTTATGCACTTGTTCATACACAGGGTAAAAGTACTTACAACTGTGACTTGATTTCAGAAGCTAGATAAAGGTGTTTCCAAGTTGCAGGAAATACAGTATTTTACGGATATAAGAAAGTCTCATATAAGAAAAACTCGCTTATAAGATAGGCAATCGAAAGCACCGTGTCTTTTCCTTTAGTATCTCTTCAAATTCAAACGTATAAAAGAAACTCGTATATAAGAAAAACTCGGTTAAAAGAAACTCATTTTAATGCACTCCTTTAAAATTTTAGAATAAAAGAGCACGCATATATGAAACTTCATGAAATTTTTTCCTTCCGCAACAGTGTCTGTCAGTACAAAAAGGATGAAAATCGACGATAAATGTCTATGTTCAAGTGACAATATTTCGGTGAAATTCATACATAGAAAGTTCTCTGTTAAAGCATTTCTAAGAAAATTTTATTTACATACTTTTTTATGGAGCATTGCCTATATTTACCTATATGCAACCAGAAAGAAATGCCATTAAAAAAACTGACAAAACTCAAGAAGTGGCAAAAATTTACTTTTTTTCTGTCGGGAATTTTATTATTTTAGATAAAAAGTTGTTCTTTATAATTTTGAAAAATATGCATTTCGATGGGAAAATCTGCTCTCTAAAAAAAGATCATTGGAATTGCATCAAAATTTTGCTTCGTTCTCGAGATATATTGAAAAAACGAATGAAGATGGTTTAGAACCCATGTCTCCGAATCGCACCATCTAATTTAATAGCACTTTCGGTTTTTTCTCTAAAATTAACCCATTAATCGATTCAAGCAATAACTGTCCATTCAATGTCGTGATCCGAAAGACATAATCAAGGCTGGCTTAATAGATGGAAAAAAGCCAGAATATTCGTTTCAAAAAACTACACGAAGAATCCCTTTCTTCAGATGAGAATGCAGCTCAAAATTTCAAGGATGTTGTCATACCCAATTTACTAGAAAAATATTCACTTGAAGACACTCATATATGAAAAAAATGTCTGTGTAGGGACTTTGAGCACTTGTTATAATTGTGTTTGTATGAAATACATAAAAAAAACTACTAAAAGCGCCCATATTATTATTTTATTCAAACAAACCTCAAATTGAAGAAACCTTTTTTTTTAATTTTACCCATTTTGAATTTTTTTTAATATCATAAAATGTAAGGGTTTTTGAGTGCACTTATAACTGAGTTTTTTTTTTTATTCTTTTATTCATCTGTAAAAAATTAAGAAACTCTATGTTTATTAGGCATTTTCTGCAGAAAAGTGACCTCAAAGTCAAAACTTTGTTTCGGGAAGAAAATTTGAACACCACTTAAAATTGAAAACCTTGCAGCCCTAAAAATATGAAAGTTAAACTTAAATACAATCTTAAAAGTTGTTATTTCTACAAAAAATTAAGTCTAAGATTAAGTCTCTATCATCAGTATTGACAGAGATATCGAATTTTACATAGGTTAGGGTACACCAAACCTAGCCTTTTTTTAAATTGTCAAAAAGTGGTGTCAAAGTTGAGAAACGAGCCTTACTGTAAAACAATTTTTTTCTTAGAATATGACCAAGAATCACACCCCAAATGCGTGCTCTTTTATACACGAAGTACGGGACACCCTTTATAAGAAAGTTTTTTTCTTATATCCGAGGTTTTCGTATAAGAAAAACTCGGATATAAGCAAAAAAAATTTGGCATTCTCGGAGTTTCTTATATCCGTGTTACACTGTATGTGACTTCGAGGCATTACATGTTCGTCGCAAAATACGTTGTGGAACTCGAAAGTTTTAATTTTGAAATTTATTAAAAGGAAAATCATCGATTTGCATTAAAAAATTTGAATAAAAAATACTCAAGCTCTTGAGTTTAACAAAAAAACACGCTATATAAAAAATATTGTAGATGTGAGTAGCAACTTTTCGCGAAAGTAAGAAATTGTACTATATGAGATTGTAGAACAAAAAAAGATCGTATGTCTGCTAATCAAGGATAATGAAGTATTAGGTTCGTTCGTTGAACTTTCCCTAGGGTTAACCCAGGTTTTCTTGACCACCCTATGAGTTGTCAAAAAACCTGGTGTTTGGAGTTCTCAAAAAACGCTTAACCACAAATCAACACACATCTTATCTTATCAAATCAATCACATCACCTCTCCTTAAAAAAATACATGCCATTTGACAGCCCTAAACTAGCCACAGCTAAATCCTAGGTCGAGTTAGGGGAAAACGTATGGCAAACCTAGGGCTCAAAAAACACTCAATTTGACATTCAGTGCGACTTTGGGTTTCTCAAAAACCATAACAACGCAACCCTAGGGCTTCAACGAACAAACCTATTCTAGTGTTTTAGAAATATTGAAATCGGTCCGGTTGCTTTTGAGTTCCGGTTTCGGTGGAAGTATGGGGATGAATCAAATATAGTCTATGTTGCTGAGGGTTATTGTAGTTTTCTAATGTTAAACGAATTTTTTTAATCGGTCTAGTATTTTTTAACTCCATTTCACCTTCCTATGGGGGTACAGGGATGACCTAAAGTCTGTGTTACTCATAGATAATTTAGCATTCTAACGTTGAAAACTTTTTTGAAGTCGGCTTTTTGGGTAAATCTAGAGATCCACGATGACATTCGAAGGTTCGAACGACATTCAAAGTTATTCAAATTCATTAACTTGTGTGTGCGCAATCTAACAATACGTCCAAGCCATGAGTGTCGTTCATGGGTGATTCTGGACACCCAACTCCACGCTACTCCACATCGATATCCAATATCCATTTAAGGCAATTAAACCGCTTACCCAAGAAGAATGCGAGAAGACGAGAAAGAATGCTTCTGGCTGTGAAAAATAATATTCAAACAAACCAAAAATTGTTTTGGTAAAAAGCACAAGTTTATCATACAGGTACAGCTATTATCAAAAACATGATTAGATTAAAGGTGCAATAAATGTTAAATTTTATTGAGGTGTAATAAAAACATTGTTTCATGTTTTTTTATTAGCACAAATCAACTTGGTTCTTGTTATAAATTCTTATTATAAATTCATGAACTATCGACAACGTGTGTAATCGACTAATATCGTGATCTATGAATTGTGAAATGAAAACAACAATGGTAAGCAGTATGTAATAAGTTGGAAATAAGAAACTATTTTAAGCTGTTGTCGATTGGGGCTGATCATTGCGAACTTTGTGAGGTAGAAAATGCTGGCGACTTCTATGCGGTGAACAAAAAGAACACCGGCAATGCCATTAATACCCTTGACACTCATTTATTAGAATCAACACGCCATGGATCTAAACAGCTCAACATTTGAAGCACAAGTCAGGATAATTCTGCACAAACATTCGCTTACAAGGTCCAATTGACTTGGCAATTGGAGGTGCAGCGCACCATTTTCCATTTCGGAAGAAGATACTCTGAGTTATCTTAGGTCCCGTTTGTGAAGTCGAATAGTGGAGAAGAAGATTGTTAGATTGGATTGGGTACGAAAAGTTAGAAACTACTTGACCAATTTCAACTTCAATTATTTCAGCTCTAGGTTGTTACATTATCCCTTATGGAATATGGGCCAATAGCATTTGACACAGCATTGGGAGAAAAATTTAAAGCAAAAAATCGAAGCCAATTTAATGTTTCAAGCTTTATCGTGTCGTTGGAATTGATGTTGGATGGATTTTCGAAAATGACTCTAATATCGAGGAAAGAAGAAAAAGTAAAAATAAACTTTAAAGAAACGAAAGAAAACTTTGAGTGTGAGTAGTAAGTAAGAAATTAATTTATTATTTCTTAAAATTCAATACAAAAAATTTTTGTCCATGAAAATGGTATGAAAAAGAAATATTTAAGAAACAAAATTATTTTGTAAAATAAAAATAGAGTTATTGTCACTATTAGGCAGAAAAGTTTGAAACATAATTAAAAATGGGTGGGGTGACCCAAGAAAAATCTAAGATGTTTGTACTCAAAAATATACATAATTTCATAAAGAGTAAGATTTAAAAAGAAAAATTTAATTAAAACCTACTATTTCATCAGAACATCAATGGTTACTATAATTATTCAGCAAATATTCGATATTTTAAAAAGTTATAAAGACATGGAGGATATAGAGATCCATTGATCCACTCCAAAAATTTGCGTTTCGCCCAGGTACGACAGTGGACTCATCAGTTAGATGCTGTCGTAGCCTTCTAAGACGCAAATTTTTGGTCGGTTTTTTACATTTATTTAAGTATTCGATACTCTGCACATCAAGGGAAATAAGCCATTGTTTTACATGTTTCAAAAATAACAAATGTGAAGTAAGCACTCTGGTAAGATGTGGAAGCTTGTTGAACAGGTGACAAGACACGACATGGAAAGATCAACGAAATGCAGTTGTACGAGGAGCTGGTAATGAAACTTGGTTTAACAAATTCCTTCGAATATTATAATTCGAGTCAATTCTTACATTACGGTTACCTGATCTTATAAAAAAATCATTTAGAACCTTAAAACAGAACAAACGGCGAACTGGAAGAATTTTCAAATCCTTAAAAGGTGAAAACTTGGATACAAACGCGGCTTACGGCAAATTGTTTTCTGAGCAGACTTTTGCAATACCAACAGGGGTTGAGTTTTGTTAAAATAAGTTCCTCCCCAACATGAAATTCCGTATTGTAGTTTCGAGTGAAAGATGCCGTAATAAATTTTCAAAAGGAGCTGGAACGAACAAACATTTCTAAGATAGTAAAAATATCTTAAAGTTTCACGAAAATACTTTCTCAGACTTTCACTGTGGTTATAAAAGGTCATATTCGAATCAATTATCAAACCATAGTATTTGAATTCACTGACATTCTCATCCACCATGACTAAAGAAAGTGCTAGGAGTGAAATTTGAGCCACAACAACAATTCAAAAGCTTGAACTTTTGGCAATCTGTAGCATGAAAATAGATATCAGTATCATTTTTTCTGACTGCGTGATAGATTAAAAAACATAAACTTAGTTTTTGAACTGATAACTAATCTATGCATAGCAAACCAAATCCTTAGTAAATTAAGATTCCAATTCAAATCAGCTGTGAGATTGAGTGAACTGTTTGCACCATAACTAAAACCCACATCGTCTGCAAAAGCCGTCAAAGTGCCTTAAAAAGAAAAAGCACTGGTCCTAAAACAGATCCCTGTGGGACTCTCAAATTAATTGACTTTACATCACTCTCAATGCCTCCTAATTTCACTCTTTGCTTTCTGTTTTCCAAATATGATCTGAACCATTGACAAGTGAAGCCTCTGAACCCTACATTTTCAAAACTATTTAGCAGTATATTGTGATCTACCGTGTCAAATGCCTTTGAAATATCCACTAATAAAGCAGCTGTACTCTTTTTCAATTCAATTTTACAAATATTTGAAAGCAAAACGTAGCAAGGCATCTTCGGTAGATTTGTGACTTTGGAAGCCAAACTGAACGTCGCTCAAAAACTTTGTTTTATCTAAAAACAACTTTTATTCAGTTGATACTTGCATAGAAAGATTACTTGCCAAAGTTTCGTGGATACATTTAGATAGATTTTTCTTAGAAATAGGTTTGTGTTCCTGCTAGTTTTTTTTTTTGACACGTAAACACAACAAACAGCTGTCCGGATATCTACGTTTATTGAACGTCCTCATAGTCTTGATTTGGCATAACATTTTTGTAATAATCAGGGTTTCAAAAACTCCTTTCAAGTGTATACTGCACTCATACCCACTATATAAAGCGCCCTACAGACGATAAATTAATGTTTCTTGACAAGTGTATTATTGACGTTTTCTCTTGTCAAGTAAAATGTATGACCAATCACCCCCACACACGTTCGATGAACATTGACAATTATTTTCTTCTGTAGTTTCCTAATCGGACTACACAATGACACCAGTGACAATAAAAGTTGATGAAAACCAAATCAGATTTGATCTTCGTCAATGCTTCAATTACACTTGACAGTAACATTGAGGAGCCTACAAACGATCAATTTTATCTGAACAGAAGATCCTTGAAGTAATATTGTCATAATAAATGAAAAAATTTGTAAAAATTTTAACAGTCAGCCTTTCGACCCAACTGAAAAGCTTGAAAAAATTAAATTGGCAGTACTTTTTTCGGACTTTTCTCATTTAAAAACCTTTATTTGTGCGTGAAGGGATGTTTCGATCTATTTAGTTGATTAGTTGCTTTACGAGGGTAGACAGACTTCCAATTGATCGTTAAGATAAATTGACACTTTTGAAATTGTTCCATACCTAGCTATAGGCGTTTTTCTTTAACACTTAAAACTGAAAAACCAGTGCTTCACGCATTTGAATAGCGGTCAGCGTTCACTCCAAATAATAGTTCATTTTTAAGTTTTCGGTGGTCGCCAGAGTACACTGCGAGTAACCAAATGCAAAATGAAATATGTAAGTGGAACTCCCAATCGATACACACAAGTCTAGAGTAGTCAACTAATTGAAAGCGTAAGTATCCCACTAGCTTCCCACAAATCACTTCCCCTTGTTGCCACGAAAGGGCATTAGAAAAATGTCAAACCAAACAGAGTATTTTTCTTACTTTGAAAAGGATTCCAACCTAAAAAATTTTAAATAAAAAAAGATTTAATTAATAGTTTTCAAATTTTCTTTATGTACATAAAAATATATTATTAACAAAAGAAATAGAAATTTTTAAGTCTTAAATTTTAAATACAAATTAGTTTCGTGGCTTCAAACCTAAACGTCCTGGACGTCTACCAACTGGAGAAGGTGCTGGTGCCGTTTCTTCGGCTTGGGCAGTATCTTCTTCACCGGCTGCTGATGGCTCTGGTTTGGTTGGCTTTAATGGCCTCTTCCGGCTAACTGTTAAAATGAAAAACAAAATGTCGAAACATGTTAAAATATATTTTTCGACCGAATAAAAATATCAAACTCACGGGCTGAGTTGCTCTTGAATTTTGACTGTGAAACTGGAGCTGCTGCTGCTCCTTCTGCTGGTGTTTCACTTTCCCCTTCGCCTTCACTGTGGGACTCATGACTATGAGCTTTTGCAGTTGGCTTTTCTGAAGATATGTAAAACAACATAGGAGTAGGAAAATTTTACTTTCACGCTTTGCTTTATATTTACTCACCTTTCAAAGCTTTCTTAGCGTTTTGTTGACGACGCTTGAGAGAGGTGAGAAAATCGTCATTTGTGCGGAAGGGTCGGATCATTGGCCCAATCTTTTTAGGTGCCTCTGTTGTTGTGGTTGTTGTGCTTGATGTGGCATCCGCTGATTCATTTTCACCCTCATTGCCATATTCTTGGTTATCATACTCCTCATCACCAGCTTCTCCGCCTTCAGCCTCACTAGGCGCCGCCGTGGTTGTTGTAGTCTTTGGGGTAGCACGTGCTGCTGGTCTTCTCATAAGGATGGCATTTCTCTTAGCCTCCTCCTCCGCGAACACTGATGAACAAGCAATAACAAGAACAACCAAAAAGAAGAAGAAGACTCTGCAAATAGTAAAAAAAAACATCGAAATATCATTAAATAAATGAAGTGCTATTAAAGATCCTCTTATGAAATAATCCAACAACCGGTCTTAAGCCCAAAGCGGGTTTAATTTTTTTCTATATGAACCTATTTTTTGTGTTAATGTTTTTGGGTGGGTTGGGCCCAATTAGCTATTCACAAGTTGATTGATAGGCAAGTCGTTGTGTCAGATGAAACAAGTAAAAATAAATCCATGTTTTGTTGTTGAAGAAAGAAAAGAAAAAGTGCCAATTTTCAAAACACCGATCACGTTTGTGTCCAAAATTACCATACTACCTATAACAAACAGAAACGTCCATTGGCGTTGCCAATCTGGGCCTGAAGCAATTACATAAAGAAGCTTGCTTTATGGTATTTTCGCCTGACAATCATTTCAAGTGTTATAACAAAGAGACGTGTGATTGCGAAGATGAAATGCCAAACGGGGGATCCACAAAAGATTGGTTTTAAAAGGTCGCTTGCATTGAGAGATACACCCATTAGTCCGGGATTGAAAAATAAAAGAAAAGAAAAACTTGTTGTGTGCCTTGGCTGATTTATAAGTCAAAATGCATGTGCCAACCGAAAAAAGACCTTTAGCACAATGAGTGCTTTTATCCACAAATATTATTTGTCGTCTCCACATAAATTGTTCATTTAAACTCGTAAACAGGTTTTTCTCACCTATAAGATCGGCGGATTAGTGGCGTACCTATACAATTTGCGTTTGTTTTTTTTTATATATTTATTCTGCGGTCGCCCTCTTTAGTTTTTGTTTCTGCTGAATAACAAGTAGTCTGAGGTTGTTAAGACGTCCTTCAAGAAGAACTTTCACTTTGAATCAATACATTAAATAAAACTCAAAGCCGGTAGTAAGGCTTTGAGAGTATTAGATGCAGATTGATCGAGTCTTTAATGATCCTGCCATAAAACGGCTATGGCACACAAAGAAAAAAACCAATATTTTATAGTACATATACAAAAAATGCAAGAAAAAAGTATTTGTGGGTATCTCATAAGAAGAAGAAATACAAATGTCAAAGAGATAAATTACCCCAACAATTCCGATTAAACTGATTACCGGCTAAGGAAGTCTCAAATGCACCTATGACATTAGTTGTCACGATTTTACTACGTGACTGGTTGGTGAATCGGTTAGTTTTGCTTGCAGCCATACCATGGCATACCAATGTGTGTGTGCTATTTTCTAATAACGGTAAGTTAATGGTCACTTTATTGTACGTTTGAATGCGGTTGGCATAGAAGAAAAATTCAAGTTGCATCCACTTCTGTGCACACAGGTGGCAAAAAGGTCATCGTAACTGCCACAAGCCATCGAGTTCGAGAGTCACTGATATTTTAATGCCCATGTAGCGTCGCCACCGCACTACCGCTCGCCTTTAATTGTAATTAATAACGATTTTTCTTTTGCTCTGCCACAGATAAAACATTAATCGAATATCTCAGTGGAAACAAGTATTTCTGCGTGATTATTTCACAAAAAAAAAACTTTTAATGAATATGTACGATCGGCTGACCGGTTTTTTCGAATTGAGTGTTGCATAATATTGATTTTGAATAAAATTTGTGTCATTTGGACCATCTACCATGGCGTTTCCATGCAGAATTAATTTGCATATCTAGTATCAGTTTCAATAGAGAATGCTGCAAAAGTTTGATTGACCTTGATATGTAGTTCGTTCCCCAAATTGCTTTGACCCTATTGTACCTATTATGTCACACGCAGAGATCCAGGACCCCATTTTGAGGAGTTATTGGGAGTGCAGTGTTTACAATTCCAGTGATTGAAGAAACAATAAGCTAGGTACACACTTTTTCAGGATCACCATGAAGGAATAAAATAATAATTGTTTATTACTCACTTGCTGTGAAGTTTCATATTTTTTTTTTTTTTTTTTAAATTTAATTTAACTACTTTTAGTAAGAAATAAATAGGAAAAAAAACGAAAACAAAGGTTTTGGCTCGTCTCTTCGCGGATGGATTTAATTTGGTAGTGTCAGACCACGTTCACTACTTATTATCGACTGCTGATAGAGAGACTAACGAAACAATTTTACATTCGTCAAACTTGTATAGTTGGTTCCAAGAAAATTAACATATTGGTTGGTTGGTTGGCAGACTGGTGCTGGCTGCTGCTGGTTTACTTGGGATTGGGAAGCAAGAAATAAAACCTCTTTTGGAGGGGTGGGGGTGGCAATGGTAGTCTTTAAAGTCGTCGTCGTCGACGTCGTAGTAGTTGCCGATTGCCGTTGCCTGTGGGTAATTCCTCAAGAGTTGTAATTGTAACCCCGGTTGCACTACCTATAGCAATGTGAACTTCTTTAACTCAGTGTTTCTGTGTGAAGCGAACAAGAAGTACAGATGAATGGAAAACGACTTTTTTTTTCTTTTAATAGATGGTAATCCTCCAAATGGATGTAACAATAGAAATGTCAGATACTCGAACGCGAAGCACCCACACCACGTATCGCTTTGTTATGAAATTAAATAAAGCATCTTAGCGATTTAATTGGCATTTTATAACTCTGTTCATCGGTTAAATTATTATGTGGGATAAAAATTTTTATTGAACTCGATGCAAAACCAGCATAGAGGATTGCTATATATGTATGTATGTGTTCCTTTTGTAAACTCGTTAAAAGGTGAGTAAGGCAAAGCTTGATGGTGTTGTATTGTATACTTGCAATCAATTGAAACTACGATGCAAAGGCTGATCTTGTTTCTTTTTTGTGGAAAAAATTGACCTTGCAATGGGAATTCCCATAAAAGGGAGAATCTTGATTGCCTTTCTCCTTGTTTTTTATTTTGATGATTCGCAGACGAGTTGCTAGCATCAAGTTGAAAAAGCACTTTACCTTGAAAATTTTTTAATCCAAACAGTTAATGGGCTAAGCATGATGAGCCAGATTTTTTGGATTTTTTTTCTCTTCCTCTTTCTTTACTATTGATGAATTGATCAGGATTCAGGAATTACCGAAGAAGATGGTACCTTCAAAATCTTGAAGGTTTGGCAATTTCCATCTCGGAAAATATTGCAAAAGCGTCCCGCAAAGTTTCAGAGATTCCATTGTCTATCCCATATTCAAAAAAGGTGATGCAAATCTGCCAGATAATTACAGGGGTATATCTTTTATGAATTCAATAGTTAAAATTTTCACATCTATTTTGTTAGAACGTTTCAATATATGGTTAGATCTGAATGAGATACTTAGCGAATACCAATCTGGTTTTCGAAAAGGATACTCGACCATAGACAATACTTTTGTATTAACGTCTATTTCACAATACTTTTTGAGACAAAAAAGAAAACTGTACATATTTTTTGTGGATTTCAAGGCGGCTTTCGACTCGATCGATCGAAACGCATTATATTTTACAAACTATCTCAAAAAGGATTGTCAACTAAACTCATTCGAGTTCAAAGAAATATGTACAAAAATACGCGTCAAACTGTTTGGAACGGCAAGAATACATCAGAATGGTTTGAGACAAAATCTGGAGTTAAACAGGGATGTCTCTTAAGCGCAGTACTGTTCGCGATTTTCATAGATGATATCACGTTGCAACTCCCAGCTGGTGTTCGAATTGATGACCTTGTCATAAAAATTTTACTCTATGCTGACGACATACTTCTGTTATCAGAATCCCCTCAAAGCGTGCAACTTATGATTAACAGACTCTCGGAATTCTGTAAGACATGGAACCTAACCGTTAACCTTGAAAAATCAAAAATCATGATAGTCAAAAACAGGCAAACAAAGCTTCAAAACAATGAAAAATGGTACCTTGATAATAAACTTATTGAAACAGTTACCGAGTACAAATATCTTGGAATTACTTTCCACTCAAACTTGAGTATGTCTGCCCACCTACAGAAAAAATTGTTATCAGCTAAGACAATGATCAATGTTTCTTGGAGAAGTGTTATATCCCGTGCTGAAATTCCAACATCTGCCAAGTACAAAGTATTCGAAGCTATTATGCGTTCGGTCATGTGCTACAGTTGTCAAACATGGGGGAATGAGGGTATACTTCATACGAAGAAGTTGAAAAACTGCAACGGTTTTTCCTGAAGAAGCTTTTTAATCTGCCTTCAAATACACCAAACTAGTCCTTATTCTCGAAACTGGTCTTCCCACTCTTTTTATGCACACACTCAAACTGCACTTTGATTATATTTTAAAAGTTCTTAGTTACACACCAAAGAGAATCCCAAATAGACTTGTCAAATACACCTTTCAAAACCAAGTGGAATGGATAAAGGAATGGAAAACCTGGGCGCAAGTATGTGGTGTAGAGCTTACAATTCAGTGTGACAACCCCATTTTATTAAAGAGCCAACTTTATAAATTATTAGAAGAAGTAGATATTTTCCAGCGAAACGATTATATAAGAAAATCAATTTCCTCAACCGATAGAATACTATACCCAGAGCTGAATAATGACTTTGTAGAAAACTATTTCAACGACAAATATAGTGTGCGTGCGATATCTCTTATTTGCAAAGCAAGAAGCGAAACATTAAATCTGAATGGATCACCTTACAGAAAATCTCTAGATACGCGTTGCTCCTTGTGTAACTTAAATTCGAAAGAAGACTGTTTTCACTTCTTATCAATATGCCCTGTCTACAAAGAAATAAGAATACTCTATTTTGGAAAAACTTCTTTGTCTATGGAACAAACAAAAAACATATTGAACGGTGAAAATTGGTTAAACCTTTACCATTACCTTGAAGCAGCAACAGAATATAGAAAATTAATAGTATCGGAATATATATAAATTCCAAAAAACTTCAATTATTACCATTGCTTTAATATGTCATGTTTCACACTCTGCTCTTCATAGCTTTATGTATATAACACAATAAAAAAAAGCTAAGCTAAAAACCAGCTAACTTTTTTGTACATTCAAGAATCAAGTTTTAAATTATGAAAATGTTAAAAAAAAAAAAAAATACTAACGTATCCTATTTTCGTTTTGACTAAACTAAAAGTCCCTATTATTTTCGTTTTAGCTAAACTCAAAGTCCAAAACATTTTTTAATCAAAATATTAGATCTTTCATAAATCAAATTTTGAATAACTGAAATGTCTATAAAAAATACCAATGTATACTTTTTCCGTTTTGACTAAACTAAAAGTCCTACCCCTTAATATATTTTATTTTCGTTTTAGCTAAACTCAAAGTCAATCACAAAAAAAAAAGTTAAAATATTAAAATTTAATATATGTATATTTACGATAAATATTTTGTTATTTTTAATTTAGGAAAAATTTCCATTTAAAAATGTCTTAATTTATTGAATTTAAGAAAAAGAAAAATTAATTATGATTATTTATCACTTTTTATTATATCAAAAATACAGTTTCAAAAGTCAATCAGGCAGACGGTAACACCACAGCCTATTATTTTACTTTTATCTTTTATTATTATTTATCTATTATTATAAAACAAAACAAAATTGTAATTTGTAATGATTTTAAGAGAAAAAATAAAATCTAATCTATTGCAAAAGCCATTGCATTAGTCGTTTCACATATCTCTGGTATCTCTGGTCAATACGAGAAGGGTTTATTTGTACAATTTATTGTCAATTTCATAAAAAACTTACTTATTTTTAAAAAACAAATATTAAAAATCAACTAAGCCATCTTCTCCTACATACTATAGTGTTTTCAAGAACCAATTTTTTGATCTCTAATAAACAATTCAGTTCCAATTGACTTAGGAAATGATTTTTGAGTAATGAAGCCCACAAAGTCTTTTTTTTCTTCTTTAAATAAAATGTTTTGCCTTATTAAGGACCACTTTTTTTTTTTTTTTTTTTCTTTGTTATTGAAACACAGGCTTGTAAAATAAGGCTCATAATTTCCTCTCTGGAATTTGATAGCTGAGATTCTAGGGTATTTTGGTGAGCTGGACTACGAATGTATACATAAAAAAATAAATATTTAAAGGAGTTCATTAACTTAAAAAACTACTAAAATAAAATAACAACTTATAACTTGCCTAAATTACATGTAAATTTTATTTGTGGAACCTGTGCCCCTGTTCTGTAACTATCGCCTCGATAAAAGCGGGTGATTAATGGTGGAAAATGGAACGAAATCCTACTAAATTCATAGAATTTCGTTCTATTCTCCACCGTTATATGACAGGGGCACTGGTTTTTTTTCCTGGAAGCTTCGGTTGTCGTGCTTCAATTACCAACAATAGTTCCCCATCATGCTATTATTCCATCTTCCTTGATACCGGACTTCAAGCTCTTTCAAATCTTGGTGAAATCTTTCGCCTTTTTCTTCGCCTACGTCTCCTAGATTTTCTGAGAAGTAATCAATGTGCGAATTAAGGAAATGAGGTTTAATGTTCATATTACAACCTATTACACCAAATTTTGTAATCGTCGGTGCTTTTATTGCTCCCCAAAAAATTTTTCATTACTTCTTTAAATGACTGCCATACTTGCAAATCGATATCATTAAGTTTTTCATCAAACTTTCCCACCGACATTATTTTTTTTATATCAGGGTCGACGAAAATGCTTTCTTTTAACTTAGATTCTGATAAAGATGGAAAAACTGAATGCAGATATTTAAAGCCTTCCCCATCTTTATTTAAAGCCATCAAAAAATGCTTTATTATACCCAATTTTATTTATAATGGTGGCAGTAAAACTTTTTCTCTGGGAACCAAACTCTGTTTAAGCACGTTTTTGAGTCATGGACTTAGTTCAGATCTTGAAGGCCGTTTCTTTTTGGTTCAATGATGTTGTTTATCCTGGCTATCCCACTCGCAAAGAAAGCACGGGTATTTTGTATAACCATACATTGTTGTCCTATGATTTTCTTATGCTTATGATTTTCAAATCTCCACACACCATCCAACCGTCTTGTTCATAGGCTATATTAGCCAAAAACTTTTGAAAATTTTCATAACATTCCTTTAAATGGACAGAATTTGCAGCAGGTAGTAAGGCATATGTATTCCCATTATGTGGAAGTACTGCTTTTAAACCTCTTTTTTAAGGAGTCAATAAACAATCTCCACTCGTTAGAATCGTATTCTATGTCGTACATTTTCGTCAAGCCTGGAATATCTTCATAGTACACTAAATGTTGATGTATTATAGAAAAAAATTTAAAAAATATCATTAATGTTTTAGTGAATTTGAAACGAAAATTCTTCTAGTTATTAATGCTTCGGCTTCGTCTTCGATTTCGGCCGCCGAAGGTTGATGTTAAGGCGAGTATTTGGCTTAGGCTGGAAATCAACCTTCGGTCGGACACTAATTAGGTAATATTACCTGATCATTATGTATAAATGAGCTCATTACTAGATTAAGCAAAAACACCCCTTTTTCAACATGTTTAATGAGAATTACTTATACTTATTATGTAGTAATTAACAAACTACTGATTTGCATTAATTTCTATGTACCCTTACACTAATTGAATGCAATAAAAGTTAAGCTGAAGAAATTTAATGACGCTTCGTAAATTTTGAAATGTAGGGGCTCAGACATTTTTGAGCAAAATCTGAAATATTCAACATCAAAAAATCCTGACGTAATGGATTTTTTTAATTATATTTCTCGTAATCAGCACTTCAGAAACTATAGAAAACGTTACTCAGATTTCAAAGAGGAAAACCATTGCAGACCTGTGTAATTAATGTTCTTATTAATTTTAATCAAACACAGAAAACAGAACGCGACAATCTTTCTTAGTTTTTGAGAAATTGAAAGGAAACGAAAGGACGAGAACTTTGTCCCCCAAAAAAGGGAAAATATGTAACTAATTAGTTTAGTTACCAGTGGACTCTCTTGACTTTAAAAATGTCAATCAAAGTATTCCTTTAAGGTCAGTAAACTTGTTCCCTTAGCTAGTTTAGATTGCTTGTGTCCCCGCAATATTTTACAAATTTTTAATATTTAACTGTGTATCTTTAGTTATAGAAAAAGGTTGTTCTGAAACCCAAGATAATTTGTTGTTGTATGTCCTTAGCAACTTTTGGCTGCTTCAGGTTTCAACATTTTGTATACTTTGAGAAATGATAGAACTTGAAAAATGTATGAAAACAGAACAATAACAAAATTAACTTAAATGTGAAGTCATGTACAGTGGAGTGTGTCAGTCTCGATATTCAACTTCAATAATTGTCTTTTAATGACAAATACCTTCTACTTTTTGTTTTAAATTAATATTCTGTAAGGAATTACTCCCGCAAGGTAGTTTAGATTTATTTTACTGATTAGTACACGCATATATACAAAATGATGTAAATGGAATTCATTTGTATCTATGTGGATTTTTTTTTAACAATATTGAAGCAAAGATATAAATCAAACTAGAAAGACTTGCACAGAATATAATGTTGAGATTGAACCGGCTTTTTTGCGTGAACAGTTATATTTTTGTTGAATATTTCTAGCAATAGGAATGTTGTGTACTGAGCATTCCTACTGCGTAGAGCGTATAGCAACGGTTTTAGTTTGAAGTATCTAGACAATGTTTATGTAATTATTGTATTGTTTAATAAATGCAATATAGTCAAGATGCAAAGTAATAAAATAAGCATCTGGTTTGGAAAGTTGTCGCGAAAAGCAAAAGGTTCTAGGAATTTAGTAGGTATTATATCAAACTCTGGTATGTTAGTCCTGAACGCAGGTTACACCTCTGTAATCAAGAAAGCGGATGAACTTTAGCTACACAGACCTCGACTCTAAAAAAAAATACTTAGGTAATAAATACGAGCGACAAAATAATCTTAAGGTTATTACAATAGACTTTGGTTCGATATTCCGTTTTCCACGCGGCAATGAGAAAAAAAACAAT
Organism: Melanostoma mellinum; assembly: GCA_914767635.1. NCBI lineage: Eukaryota > Metazoa > Arthropoda > Insecta > Diptera > Syrphidae > Melanostoma > Melanostoma mellinum. The sequence continues at coordinate 2,291,726 of OU612059.1, read as the reverse complement.
CAGTTACAACAAATGTATCTATTGTTACTGTCGATTATGATGATGACTTAACTGTTGACCGTTCTTCATTTGCTACTACATATCTATTTTTTGGGGTCTTATGGGTAAAATATACTTTTTTTAATTATTATTTTTATTTAGCACGGTTTTTGATATGGAAGGGTTACCACGTCCGCCACAATTTCAGTTCTTCATTGCTGAGACGACAGCGAGCAGGTTAGTGGAGATGGTGAAGGGTTCCTTCGGTTCAGTTCGAAGGTTTCAGGTAACGATGAAATTTCAAATTGTGAAAACGAACTCTGGTGGTTGTCGCATCGTTCTTTCAAGGAGAAAGAGCGGTTGAAGTTGAACCAAAGACGCAGTGATAACGAGTAATTAGGCAGGGTATGGGGGATGAGTAATAAACGAAAATAAAATCATAAACAAATACAAAAGAATACAAAAAACGGAAATTAAAAATGCAAAGCTAAAAAACAAAGTAGTTCTCAGAAAGGAAAGAAAGATGTACTCTAAAGTGAAAAATATATCTAATGTTCTTAATTTCCATATCACTAATTAATTCATAAGTAATCTTTAGACCGGAAATCATAAGTATTGAGGTCTTTCCAAGCCAGTTGCAGTTGAGGCAGCGGCAATTAAAAAAATAATAATAAATAGGGTGGCGCAACAGTGCGAGGAGACCCTGGGCCTAGCGCATTTCTCACAACCATGCCTTGTGAGGGAATGGATGGGACCTACAATTTTTCGCCGGTTCCGAACGGCTAATTGAGAATGTGCTTTTCATGGCAATGAATTTACTAACGGAGGACTTGCCAATTCCTCGCAAAAGGCGATACCCGTGGAAAAACATTTTTGCATTTTGCATCTGCTGGGATTCGAACCTCGAACCTCTGGGTTAGCAGGTGGATATGCTAACCATTACGCCACGGGTACGGGTGCAGCGGCAATTAAAGTTGTCAAAATTGAGTTATAGTGGCATAGAGAATACCCTTACCGACGCGACTCACAGTGGAACGAATGTATGGGAAAAACGCAAAATCAAAATCTCGTGAATAAAATAAGGAATTCAACTTAATATGCTTGAAATATCATTTTAGTACTTATATCTATGATTGTAATCTAAAAACATTTATACACTGAAACTTATAAATCCAGATAATTTGATTAAAATAGTTGAGCAGCGAACTTCATTAAGCTCTTCCAATCCAAGTAACTGCTTAATTTTGTTGAAAACATTTGAAACTTCCTAGGATGTATAGTGCACATCGCAGATGCCATACCGTTAATATGTCACCATGTTTGATGAACGGAGTTGAACCTAAAAATTGCAATTTTCTCAAAAAAACGCAAGCTTGACCACTTTTAGAAAACTCCACTTTAAATTTGAAAATATTTTTTTTCTTATATTGCATCAGCACATTTAAAATCGCCAATGAAAAAAATCCATTAAAAAAAACTTCTTTAAATACCTTGATTATTGATATTCTCCACTGTTAATTTAATTTTCACACGCGAAATATATTTGCACAACAATAATATGATACTTAAGAAAGTCACCTTATAACTCTTTATAGAAAGAAATCTAAGAGAAGCTATGTTCACATGTCTATAACTTAAGGACCGACCAATAAATAAATTCAAACAATTTTATTGTATTTTGAACTTTCATATATTTTGGAATTAATTTTATTAAAATGAATTTTTTAATTTTTGCCATGTGTTGTCCCACTGGGCGCGACACGAAAGGAAGCGTGTTCATGCATTTCTATTGTCGCGACGGCAACAATCATGTCAGCACCAGCATCGTTTCTACCGCTGACGCAACTGCAAAATCGCTCTGGTTTTGGAGAACATTTTAATTAATTAATTAATTTAATTAAACCCAGACTAAAACACACTTCCTCAAAAAAAAAAAAAAAATTCTTAATCATACGTTTATATTCGGCAGAAAATTGTAGGTCCTTGAAATGCGTTATGTATTACTTATTTATTTGGAGAACATATACATAAATATTTTTTTAAAAGTAATTTCAAGTACCGACTAATTACCATTTTTAAAGGGAGTTTGTGGCTTAGAATTTTGGAAAAATCGAACTTGTTTTTTGAAAGTTTAATACAATCAAAATAAACTGTTAAAATTTGATGATAAAATTGTATGAATTGCAGGATCTACAGCGAATGAGGTTGTTAAATTATTGTATCTGTATATCTTTTTATTCACCCCTATTATGAAAGGCGTTACACTTGAGTGACAATAGTCACTTTATTTGTCGAGTCACTTTTTAGGCGTTTAAGTATCGGTATTACGTTCCTTTAACGCCACTTAATTACAATCCAAACGCCTTCCACATGATCAGCTGATCATGACAGATTGGGATTTGAATAGAAATTCTGGTTTTGTCTTGAAATTTAAATTGTTTTTGAATAAATAATGCAAATGAATAGTTTTCTTCTGTTAATTGCAGTGAGATATAGTGGTATAGCGATGACAACGAAGGGCGCAGGATATTGGAAAAAAAAAATAACCTGATAAGAGAAAGAAGAATCCTTTACAACTACAACTACAGTGAATTCCATTTGCTTTTTTACTGAACAGAATCTGTTTAATTCTGTTAAACTTAAAATTTTGCATCGAGCCAAACCTTTAAAATATACACACATGAAAAATACGTCATGAAATGATTTCGTTTCTCAATTATTTTAACTTCTGGCATCCTTTTTCAATTCTAACCGCTAACTGCTATTCATTCTTTTTTTGTCCTCCGTTTGGGAAACACCCCGTCGAAAATTTGTTGCAAGTTGAGGATTTTGCTCCATCGATATGCTCCTGATTTGCTTTTTTTCACCCTAAATTCAGTCAAATAAAAGTTATTTAAGAAAAAAGAAGAAACCAGCTACAACTTACATTTTTATTCAAGTAAAACAGTCTAGGCGTTTGCAAATTTAAAGTCGCCAAAAAGTAGCGTTTTACTAGTCGTTGAACTGAACTAAAACGACAGCTGCAATACCGAAGAATGACAGGGTGTCGTTCAAAAAAATTACATTCCACTGAACGCTAAATGTCACATGGCGTTACGCAAGGCGTTAAACTACGTTAACGACTCTCGCAATACCGATTTTCTGGTACGACATTTGTCGTTCAAGTGAAACGCCTATCATAATAGGGGTGATTGTTGTTTAGGTTCTAAGCATTTAGCAGAGGCACACACCCAAGACTATCTAGGTATCCGAGAACTTTCGGTATATCTTTCTATTCAAGTAATCAGCTGATAGAAAATTTATTTTTATTTATTTTCATGTTGGTTTTCTTCTTTTGGTGTGCGTCCATTTCAGAATTAAAATCCGTTAAGTTGAATGGGAATAAAAAACCTATTTCAATCGTTTAGTAACGATATACATATGTAGGTATTGAGTGCTTTTCCGTTTTTCAAAAGTTGAGTCTTTTTATTTTACAGCTGTTGTGGGCATCAATATGGACAAAGATATTTCAATCGTTCAGGAAGGTATCTAAGGTAAGGGTATCCGGAATAGCATATACAATAGGTTCTTGAACGTACCCAATCAGAAGGTGAGGTAAGTAGAAGAATCGGTAAGCAGTGCTCTATTGTTCGCTAGTTGCAGTTGCTCGGGTTCGTATCTTCGTATACCTGACTAACATTAATGTGTAAATTAGACGGAAATATTTAATGCCGTTTTCGTTTGGTAAAACTAGAGTACACTTTTTTTTTTTAGAGTAGGTACTCTGATTTTTACTCTGAAAAAATGTCTAGAGTAGCAAAATTTGCTCTGAGGGTAATTTTTAACAGCAAAAAGATTACCCTTAGAGTACTCTTTTTCCCAAACGAAAACGGCATAAGTTTCAAGAGTTATATTGGTTATTTGAACGTGGTCCTCAGAGATAGTAACACCGAGTGTCAAATTTTATTGAAAAATATAGGAATGTTCTTGAAACTTTGAATGCGTTTTTTCGAAAGCACTTTTTTAGTCTTGCGGGGGCCAATACAAAAGACTTCTTAACCAATTCTACTGAAATTTCAATATGTTATTCTGGGGACGGATTCTGTAGTGTTTAAGACGACTATCGTTTGAATTTTAAGCAGTAAAAAACGCGTTTAAGACCCTGAAAAGTTGCCACAATTTGTAAGACGATAAGATTATATGAAACAATATTTGACGACGCAATCTACGATAGTGGTACCCGTGGCGTAATGGTTAGCATGTCCACCTGCTAACCCATAGGTTCGAGGTTCGAATCCCAGCAGAGGCAAAAATGCAAAAATGTTTTTCCACGGGTATCGCCTTTCGCGAGGAATTGGCAAAGTCCTCCGTTAGTAAATTCATTGCCATGAAAAGCGCATTCTCAATTAGCCGTTCGGAATCGGCGAAAAATTGTAGGTCCCCTCCATTCCCTCACAAGGCATGGTTGTGAGAAATGCGCTAGGCCCAAGGGCTCCTTGTTCTGTTGCGCCACCCTATTTATTTTATTTTTATAATCTACAATAGACAATTGAACGATAACCGTCTGAAAAGTTGCGAAATCTGGGCCCTGTTCAGTTTAACTATCTCAGGAATTGAAACAAATAGTATTCGTTAAGTATTTACACTCTTTTTATTTACAAAACCTTTAAAAGAAGAAAGTCCTTTTCGAATTTGCCCGCCATTTTGTCTTAAAATTCTTTAAAAAAATTTCTTTTCCTGCGATGGATATACCTACATTAATCAAAAATTTGTCTGCTTCTTTTAATTCAGATCTGAGGGAGAGATTAATAAGCTGATACCAGTATATTGAATTTTTTTTTAGAAAGGAAGGTCCATTGTTAATTTTGAAAAAAAAAAAATTATCATAAGTTTTATTAGCTGCGTTCCTTTGGGAACATTTATCTACTGCTAAGTACTTCTGGCTGCTTTGAACTACTTTTCCCTTGTGGTCAAAGTAGTTCTTCGAAGTAGTTACGATACTAGTCTACGCCAGATGGCGTCAGTAAAAAGAAATAGAAATTTTTGTTGTTTGATTTGACGTTTCTCAAAAACAATAATTTTGCGAATGTTTTCGGGTGTGAAATTTCTTTCTTTTCAAAGTTTTAAGATTTCTTGCAATGGATTTATTCAATGTGAGTTGTAAAAAAAACCAACAACCGCAATGACATATAATTTTGGAGGTTAGATTTTACTTTTTGAAAAATTAACGCGTTCCATTCAACGTCTACTGCGAAGTACTAAAAAGTAGTTTAAAAGTCCCAAAGGAACGCGCCTATTAACATTACTCATTACCTTCATACACAAATGTCTTTTTAATAATTCTTTAAATCTTGGGTCGCTAGACCATCAGCAACCCTTACAAAAATCAATTAAATATTTATTGGTAGAATTTGCTCATGTAACTCTCGGATAAACTTTTAATAGCATTACATCAATCACTGAACGCATTCGAAAATGTTCAAAACTATCACCTGATACTACAAACGTCATCTCTGACATATAAAAAATCTAATTTCTTTTTCTTATCAAATGGCTCTTTCACGAGATAATAAAGATTTGCCCGACGATGCAGTTCAATTGTCGGAAGAGGAAGCCGTTATTTATCAATGGAAAATAATAAACACCTGGGAGAAAACCTCAGAAGTGTATGCCATTTTGGTTGAATAATCTTTCCATTTAATATTAACCTTCTTCTTTGCCCTAACCTTTAAGATGGGCGCTGAAATTCGCACCAGAGACGTTAGGAGTTTGCGGTGCCATCACAGGATTTTATATGAATAACCATTACAGAAACAAACTAAAGCTAGGAACTTATGGCCAGTTATCTACGTACCTTCCGATCGTCGTATTGCCAGCTATTACCACAGTAGTGTACCACAAATTCTTCATTCAAAAAGACATCGTTTTGGAACCATTCCAATGCCCGACATGCATTCAAGTTAAAGCAGCGGCTTTTCAAACCACTCTAGGTGTCATTTATCCGACAATTCTTGCCCCAATCGCAAGTTTTATGTTCGCTACACGACATTTCACTTTCCGCCTGCCATCCATTACCGAAAAGCCCTTGGAGGTTCTATCACTTCTTCAGAAGATGACAAAACCCATCGTTCCAGTGATTGGAGTAGCAATATCCCTCCACGCAATACTTGCCATGTACATTACATTCAAGGAAACCCAGCAATACTTGAAGGTGCAGCTTAAATTGCAGCAAATAGAAGAGGAAGTGTTAGCCAGCAACGAAAACGCATTGTAATAAGTTTCCTACTCTAGCTTGATAACTTCTTTTGTATTTTTTAATTAAAATGAGTTTCCAGTATAGTTTCGTGTGTACATATACATAAATACGATCAATGGCACACCACAAAGTAAATTTTTTTTCAATATTTTACGGATTAGTTGATTAATTCAGATTTTTATTGATTTGCAAACGCAGACTGAGATTGCGTATCTAACTATTTTAGATAACTTGTTTGAAAATAAAAAAAATATATATTAGTCAAAAGATTTGGCAACGATTTAGAAGCTGTTTCGGGCCAAAAAATTGTTATATAATATTTAAAAAAGAAAAAGTGTGAATAGAGAATCCGAGCTGCCACTCGCCAACATAAACAATATTTAGTTTGTTTTTAATTGAGTTAAATCGATAAATATTGCATTAGAAGTTCAGTATTTTTTGTTTTTGCACATAGATGTTTCGTCTTCTTATGAAACTAATGCCGGAGAAGGAGGTTTTATGGAAAACTAAATTGGTTGTTAGCATTGCACTTTTCCATATTGCGCCTTTCGTTCCAATACATCGCGATACTCCTTGTAGTTCATTTGGATCTCTTGTGATCGATAGCGTGTAAGTTTAATTGATTTACGAGTGTCTGGGGTAATGGCTGCACGATAGCCACCCTTCCTGAGTAATGAGTCTATAGTCTGGGTTTGATCCCAACCTAAATAAATAATATTTAAGTAAGTTTGCAGGTTTTGGAGGCGGTAAAGCGGTTTACGTACCTTGTTCAGTCGCCACTTGTGGCAAGTAAGTAGCAGTCCTTTTGCACCCTCTTTCATTGAGAAACTCAATTCTTATGCCATGTATGCCAAGTGTCCAGTCTAAGTACCCACGTGCCTCTTCAAAGTTCTATTAATAAAAAATATAAATAAAAATTAAATCGATTGATAAGGTCGAATGTCGAATATAAATTGTCTTCTTAACGTTTGGCTAGGTATGCAAAGACATTGACATACAAAAGCACGAATTTATGTGCTGATGGAAGAATAGGTTTCAGGGTTAGTCAGTACTTGGCTTGTTAGGGCGGTTCATTCTGAACAATTTCAAAGTTTGACAGTGCTGATGTTTGTGTACAGACATGTTCGACTTTTTGCCAGGCTTTATTTCTAATAGGAAAATTATCTTTAATGATCAGCATTGGTACAGGCGACCGGCATGATACCCAATAAGGGCTGCTTAGAGAGCTAAGGTCCCTATTATGATAAGCGAATCGAACGTTCGACTGGAAGCGAATGTTTTAGAGAAACTCATTTATTGGATTATTATCATTAAACTTCGTCCATTCTCTTATCTAACATACTTTAAACGTCAAAAAAAAAACATTTTTTTACAAAGTTTTTGTTTCAAAATGACCTATAATGCCGCTATAAAAGAAGCTCGCAAAAATATAAGCTTCCAATCGAACGTTCGATTAGCTACTCATAATAGGGACCTTAGTCACTTGATTACGACAACGGCAAATTGACAATCACATCAAGTAAAAAGTAATACGATTGCTCCAAGAACAAACGTCAGAAACACGTTATTGTCTATAAGACCACACACCAACGTATTGCACTGCATGAGACGCCAATTGATGAGGTTGACAGTTCAATTACCTCAGAAGTACTGTTTTGATTAAATAAAGACGTAACGAGATGGCGAACAATATCATGAAAATCAACTAAGCAGAAACAGCAACGCAGGGCAAAAATTTTAAGGATTAAATGAGACGGGTTGTAGAAATCGCTCTCTAACTAAGAAGTTAGTTACAAAGGTATCCTGGTATTTCAAAAGAATTGACTCCATCACAAAAAAACACGAAAGAAACATTGACACGTTTTTTCGCTGTGAGTTGCAGATTCAAATGTTCTTTGTCAAAAAAAAAAAAAAATACTGAAAGAAACTAATCATAGCATTAGACTTATGTCCATGAAAGTGTAACCCAAAAGCCAGAAGTTCTATCAAAAGGTTAGGTTAGGTTAGGGTGAATGAGCTGGTCGATTTTTTTCCGCCACATTTAGATCAATGTAGATCCACTGTTATACCTTGGACCCTTGGAGTATTGTAACGTCCTAGAAAACCTACGAGTTTATGGTTGGTCGATTTTTAACCACTTTGTGGCCTTAATGAAGTTCAACAGGCTGTTTCTTGGATTGTCTGATAATAGAATAAAAAAAATAAATAGGGTGGCGCAACAGAGCGAGGAGCCCCTGGGCCTAGCGCATTTCTCACAATCATGCCATGTGGGTGAATGGAAGGGACCTACAATTTTCTGCCGGTTCCGAACGGCTAATCGAGAAAGCGCTTTTCAAGGCAATGAATACTAACGGAGGACTTGCCAATTCCTCACGAAAGGCGATACCCGTGGAAAAAACATTTTTGCCTTTGTTGGGATTCGAACTTGAATCTCTTGTCTGATAATTCTTCTAGTTTTTTGAAGGAGTAATTGCCTAGAAATTTTTTTCTGGTGTGGCAGATTGGTCATCATTATTCATCTTCGTCATTGCATCCTCTGCACAAGTCATCGGTGCAAAGACTTTTTTCTTTTTGTGGTAGTTTAGTAGGTTGTCATGTTATAATACTGACAAGCGATCGTAATGAAAGCCTATTCAAGGATAGTAGCCCTTCAGATCCGTTCTTATCGTATTTTGGCCATGGTTTCCGGGAAGTTGCACAGGAATCTAGGCATTCCCATCTTTCATTGGATTTGCGTATTATTTTGTTACCAATGATCTCTTCAAATCAACAGGGTGGCCCCCTGGTTGATTGGTCAATGAGAGGAGGGTCAAGTGGTGAACCTTTTATCGCGAATTTGTCCGCTTTTTCCTTTCCCGGTATGCTACTGGCACCGGGAACCCAGCAGAGTCTAACGCTGTGCTGTGTGCCAAGAACACTTAGCTCTGCGCGACAGAAACAAGCTTGATTTGACAAGAGTGGCAAAAATCGCTCTTATTGCTGCTTGGCTATCAATGAAAAACGTGATATCAGCATGGGAACCTGCTTTCCAGCGTTTGTAACTGCCAACTGATCTGATTTGGAAGTTTGAAGAAACTGGCTAGATTTAGGCGTTCTAAAAAGAAACCTGCACCTGTTCCAACTTCCATTTTCAAGCCGTCGGTATAAATTGATATAAACGTTTCGTTCATTTATGAGGTGTTTCATTCTCCCATTCCTGTCTATTGGGGAAGCTGGTTGAGAAGGATTTTTAAAGTCCTAGTGTGGAGTTATGTAATCTGTGCAGATATTGTTGTCTGCGTATCTTGATAAAATCTGTGCATGTCCTGTTTGACTAGTTTTCCAGACATTACACTGATTTAGCCTAAGTGCGCTGTTTGCTGCCGATTCTTGAACATAGGGATCAAGGGGTGTGCGATTGAGGATTACTTCAAGGCTCGCGGTTGTGGTAGTTCTGATTGTACCAGTTACGCAACTACAGGCTGTTCTTTGGTTAGGGTTTTTAAATGCGTGGATTTTTCCAGCTCCTTCCACAAGACCGAACTGCCATATGATAGAATGGGTCTAACAATGGCCCACATGATGATTTTAGGGTTTGGACCACAGTTTTTGTCAAAAATCCTGTTACACGAATACAGTGCTGTCATGGCTTTTTTGTATCTTTCTCGTATGTTGAGGTTCCAGTTCAGTTTTTTGTCTAAGATCACTCCCAAGTATTTTATTGATCAGAGATCTTAAGTGGGGTTCTATTTAGTCTTAACGTCTCAAAGGTAGGTAGTTTTCTTCTATTTTTGAACAGTACTAAATCTGTTTTGAGGGTCTTAACTGCAAGGCCGATGTTAACTTCGATGCTTCTATATCAAAAGAAGCATCGACCTATTTATTTATTTATTATTTTTTTTTTTAAGAATAACGCCTTTTGTGGGGAGTTTCCAAAAATTGTATGAAATGCGGAAGGTCTCGAAAGTGCCGAGCTTGTTGTGTAAAAAACAAATCTAACTATTTTAACATTTCAATGATTCCGAAGAGTGGAAGCTTTGTTTTTGCAGACCAGTTATTTTCATATTGAATTTTTTAAAGAATCCATTTGAGAAATTTTCAATATTTAGATTCAGAAACTAGTATTTATCCTAGCTCGGATTCGGTTAAAGGAAAGGGAAAGAAAAGGGGTGTCCAAAACTTAAGGAGTCCTAAAGATTGAATAAGATGGCTCACGTACATTAAAACCCAGTCTTTCAAATACACACAACTCTCATAGAAAAAAAAAAACAATCTCACCTGCAAAATGGACACTGACACAGTCAGTCTTGGAAACTCATCTCTTGTAATTGGTGAAAATCGTGAATCCTTCAAAGCACTTGTAAGTGCATATTCACGCAATCCAGAATGCAAGTGCATTGCACTGAAAGTTCCTATACATCCACGAAGGCGTTTGTCTCTGCCAATCTTCCATGTAACGAACAACGGGCTGAAACCAAACCAATACGAAAGCTAACGTTGAAATTAAAAATCAAATATCAAAGATATCTTACAAAGGCTCATTTGTGAATTGGGGCTGTCCAGGTCCCTCGATGTTATTCAACTCACAGTAAAGCACTTCAAAACAAAAGAAGCACATGTCAGGCAATGCAACTTGGTCCATAGGCTTAATTCCGTTTGTAAGGTGACCATTATGGTGACCATTGGTCAGGCCACCTGCATGTCCGTTCATATGGCTATGCGTTACGCCATTCAAGTGTGCATGGGAGCTCGAGGTTCCACCTTGCCCGAATGAGTCTTCGACATCTTGGGCATTCTTATGGTGATGATTGTTAGACATTCGATAGTTGTAATGATTTTGATAGCCCGAATTGTTGGACATCCTGCTGTGTGAACGATCGGAGGACTTTGATGAATCAGAAGATGGCGGTGTTGATAGCTTACGGAGTTTACTATTGCTTTGACTTTTCAGACCGGGGAACCTTGCTGCCATCCAATACCTACTTTACACGTGCGAACAGTATTTCTTTTTTTACCAAAAACTGCTGTAGCAACGCCAAGCCAAGTTTTTTTATAGATTTTTTTATGGCCTTGGCTTAAGTTTTTGTACAAGCCCAACACGAACTTGTTTTTTTTATATAGAAAATTTATTTTTCTTTTCCTACAGCGCTGTGTTTGAAGAAGATATGATCGTTTCTTCTTCTTTGTCTTTCTACAGCTCAAATTTGTATTGGCAGATAAGCAGCAGCAGCAACAGCAACAGCGGGGGCGGTGTTCCCTCCACGGCCTTCGACTCAACTCAAACAAAAAAATTTAATTCAACTAAATATTCCTAATCATTAGGAATTGACTTTTGTTTGTTTGATACTTGAACTAGCTAACATATTTTTGTTTTTATTCATTGGATTTTTATTAATTTGCGTTTAGTTGCTGCAGAAGGAAAAAAAAAGAAAAGAAAATATAAAAACAAATCACTTGGAACACTCAATAAAAGGACAAATAATAATAATAATAAGGAAAATATTAATAAAGGCTCTTGTCAAAAATATTATAGATCTATGCTATGTACTTGTATATTTATAGAAACTTATATGTACATTATGTACGTATGTGGATTAGTATTCGATGTTCACTTGCATTGTTCACTATAAACTGGATTTGCTTTTCTTTTTTTGGTGTACAGCGGTAGCAATCGAAAGGTAAATTAATTTGCACATTATCTACTTGAAAAACACTGCTATGAGAAATTAAATTGAGTTTTCTGCATTAAAGATTTATTGGTTTTCTTTGGAAAAAAAGAAAACAAGAACACTTCAATTCGACTGTAGGCTGTGTACACACGATGTACAGAACAGTGCAATTCAATAACCAATCTTGTAGATGGGCTCTGATTTATCAATTTGAGCATTGGGAATTCCATATGATTTGGTATGGAATGCATTCAGTACTTCGACAAATAAAATGAACGAATTCAAAACCAACAACTTACAAGTTAAGGTATGACCACAGAGTACAAGCAGAGATTCAACTGCGGCAAGGTAGTGTCTTTTTGTCCACCAGCTGATGGGGTTATTCATTGGTAAACTCTTTGATGAAATAAAGAATATATCTATCTATCTATCTATCATTGGTAAAAAGAAACGATCTTTTTTTGATTCAAATTTGTCAAATTGGAAGTTTTGACACGATTTCCAATCCAAAATTGATTTTTTTTTATCAACTGTCAGAACCCGATCTTGAGAAAGTCTCTGTCCATACGTGTTATTCCAATAACGTTATATTGGTCGTTTCTGGGCAAAAGGGGTGGGGAAGAAAGGGACTCGATGCGCAAAATGAAATCTGAATTATCTACCTAAACAGTACACTTTGCTTGTCCAGACTGGTTATGCTCATAACGTTATGCTTTTTTCAATACAATTTCCAACACAAAATGGAGAACTTGTGCGAAGAATCATAACAACGTCTGGACACTTGCCACCGTATGGATTAAGTGGAAAATGCTATGGCAAAAGATAATACAGTTTATGGAATAAGACTAAGCCCAACTATTCCGCGTTCATTAATACGGCGGTAGGTGTTAACAGCATAAGGTTAACTGCATAATTCGTCTGGACAGGTCCAAAGATTTATCTCTTAATGCACCAAAACCAACACAACCATTTGTCAGTGTACACTACTTTTACCGAAACAGGAAACACTTACACATTAACAAAAGGAAATTTTGCTCGATATTGTGTTCCGTTGCCAAAGAAAAAAATTATTTTTTGTACAGTAGTCCTGATTTGCCAATGGAAAGCCCCATAAATTGGATCGACAACCTCGTCGCTGTTTGATGTCAGTTAGTTTGAAATCAATTTAAAAAAGTGACCGTGTTTTTGATATTTTTAGGTTGCAGAGGATAATGATGGAAGCTTTAATGAAAAATGCTACAATAATAATTATTATTTGCCATCTAAGTGAAAATCACATTAAGAAAAGAAATAATGGCACTCAATAGCAGGCGGACATAGTTGTTAAGTATTATTCACATGAGAACGACCAAGGATCGACGAATGAACGAATATTTGTTAATTTTGGCTCCATTCACATTTGTTGTTTGCATTCGTCACGAAAAACGAATACAATTTACATCCAAAAAACAAAAATGGAGAATGATTTTGAGGCTAAACACGCGCGAAAAGTAAAGAATTAAGACTCTTTCATTATAGAAAAACTCGAGGGTGTTTCATGCAAAGGTAGTACATGTTACTCTGTACAACCTACTCCCTCGGTAGAAGGCTGGTGTTATTCACATCGTCTTAAAAACGTGATTGTTTAAATAAACTTTCAATCGTTCAGATCAAATAAAATCTAATAATAAGAGAGCTGGAAAGCGCCAGTGCCCAGCACTTTTCTCACAACCATGCTTTGAGGAGGACTACATTTTTTTTGGACTATTTTGAACGGCACAACGAGAAAACGCAATGAACCTACTACGATATTGTAGGAGTTGCAAATTCCTCGCGAAATGCCATCTTCTTCTTTTTCATTTCCGGCGTTACGAGTAGTGATTTTAAAGCGGTCACAACTCTCCCACATTTCCGCTTCACACTCGTGATCCGCCTCGCCTGTGGGGTACGCTGTGTTGACCTCAGAAAGCGTTGGCAAGCCTCTCGGTTTTGGATTGTTCCATGTCTGAGGCCAACCAAATGCTGCTCTTTTTGCATTTGCTTGTACCAGGAGTGTTTTGGGCTGCCTTTTCTTTTTCGTCGCGAATTTGTTGAAACGTTGTACGATATTGCCTTTTGGACGGGGTTCTGCGGATCTCTCCTTTGAACATGACAATACCAACTGCTGAATTTTGTCTAAGATGGTACTTTTGACATGAAGGCTTCCACGGATCTTAGTACTTCTAATTCGATCTAGCTTTGTTACTCCTGCTGTCATCCGAAGCATCTTCATTTCGGCTGCCGTCAATTTGTTCTCATACTTTTTGTACATTGTCCAAAATTGTGAACCGTATGTCAGAGCTGGACGGACAACTGCTGTGTAGAGTCTTCCCTTCAACTTAGGGGGCATTTTTCGATCACAGAAGATAGCGGAGTTTTCTCGCCACTTCATCCACCCTACGCTTACTCGATGATTGATGTCATCATCACAAGTTGCTTCATTATTGATCATAGACCCCAGATATTTAAACTTTTCACACTTGGGAAGCACATTTCCATTCAAATAAATGTCTGGAATAGGCTTGTCTGGATCAGAAAAAGGGCAGCACAGGTATTCAGTCTTTTTAGCGCTAATACGGTACCCATTTCCTTCCAGAACATCAATCCAAACGTCAAGTGCTCGTTGCAGGGATGTAGGATCCTCACTTATGATGGCTCCATCGTCAGCAAAGAATAATTGTTGTACTTTATTGTCCGTTACTTTTCCGTCGAGCAAATAATCTAGAACAGCAATAAAGAGCAGTGGACTCAAGACACTTCCCTGACGTACACCTACTGTTATTTGGAATTCTTCGGTGACTCCAGCTGGGCATCTCACTTTTGTAACTGCTCCTTCGTACATGTCCATAATTATTCGCACATAGGCTTCAGGAACTCCTCGGTGTCTGAGGGCCACCTATATCAGATCTCGTGGTTGTCGATCGAATGCCTTTTCGAAGTCAACCAACACAATATGCAAATCCTCTAAGGCATCTCGGTGTTTTTCCATAATGATCCTTATGCTTTGGATTGCGTCTGTAGTTGACTTACCCGCGACAAACCCGCATTGGTCATCAGACAGCCTTATTATTTTCCGCAGTCGGCTATCTAAAACCCGCTCAACGATCTTCATAGTGTGGGACATCAACTTGATCGAACGATAGTTGTCACAGCTTCTGGTATCTCCCTTTCCCTTGTACATTGGAAGAAGAAAACTTTCCCTCCATTGATTAGGCAAACTGTCACCTCTTATAAGTTTGGAGATGAGAATCGTGAGCCATCTTAAACCGATGTCTCCCATATTTTTCCAAAACTCATATGGTACCTCGTCTGGCCCAATCGCTTTGCCTTTTTTGGAGTTCTTAACTGCCTCCCTAACTTCTTCGACTGTGACGTCGGATACTTCCGTAAAGTTAGGTGCAGCTGTTGGAAAGTGGCGCCGAGGAAACTGTTCATTCAAAAGATCATCACAACACTGTCGCCACCTGTGAAGAATTTTGTCGTCATCCACAAGTAGCACTCCTTGAGCATCATTGATGAACTTCGGCGAACGAATCTCCTGCGCATTTCTCCTTCTCTGAGCGGCTATTTTGAAAATAGTTGCTCCCTTATTCAAGTTGCTTTGTCTTAGCTCTTGGATTGCCTGATTTGCTTCAGCAGCTGGGGCAGAAATCTCTTCCAGCTCTCGATACAGGCCCTCCGTGCTTTTTGCTTGAAGTTGGGCGCACTTTTTCTTCGCTTCTTTTCTGCAGCTCTTGTATTCCATTTTGAAACGCGGTTTTTCATTTGTATTTCTTGAGGGGCACTTCGACCAAGCTTGGAAAGCTGCTTTCTTCTTTCTAATCATTGCTTTAGCTTCATCATCCCACCACCAGGTTTCTTTAGCTTGTTGGTGGTGTCCTTTTGAGACTCCTAAAAGTGATTTGGCTCTCTCTAAGCAGGTTCGGTGTAGGCGATCCCACATATTTTGTGCCGTGATTGCATTTGAAACTGCGTCGATGGTATTACACAGCTGACTTTGTATATACGAAATGAATTGCTGTCCTTGCAAAATGCCATACTCAGGGAAAATCATTTTTGTTGTCTGTAGGGATTGTAACCACGAACCTTCCGCGTAACAGGCAGATATAAAGAATAACAGACCAAATGCTTACAGGGTTTTGTTTGGCATCCTGGACACTACTGTTCTTTTTTCTGAAAAAATCAATTTCATTATTAAACTCATTTATTGTAAGCTTAAGAGTAAATTTTTTTAAAAACAGCAAAGTAAAGGTAAAAGGATCTCTCTCAAACCAAAGCCATTCTGTTGACCATTCATCAGTTAGCAAATTCAGTTTTTCAATGAAAAAAACGCGGCTTAAAATCTAGACTAGTTTATAGAGCTGCCATATCGGGGAAAGTAGCATAGGTTAAACCTGATATTTTAATACCTAAAATTTAGAAAACATTCGTCTTCCTACGGAATTCAGGGCCCCGGATTCCGTAACTTCAATCGGTTTTCGTCGATAAAAGCTTGCAAATTTTGGTTAATTTTTAAAATAGTGTAACGTGCGCTTAGTTCGAAAAAAATTAAAACTTCACTTTTTAATTTAATTTTATCACTTTTATTCAGTATATATGCTTAATTCGATCTCAACTCGACTTTGGGACTATCACTTGTATTTACTCTTAACTTTATCACTCTATAAACCAAAACTGACTTCTGGTTGCCTCGGGCGGGCTATTTATATCGAATGACACGCCATCTAGAACTCTCCAGTAACTTCTACATTGTCGCCACATTTGCTGTCTACTCTCTGTCTGTCTGTCTCTCTACACTCACACACACTGGGTTACAAGCAACGCCTGTCATTTATACCATTCCATTAAAGTGTTGCCAGTTGTGTTTTCGGTTGAACGTTTTTCGATTAGGAAATTGGTATAAAATGTTGGGTTCACGTTACACTGCCCCCTCCTTAGGATTGTTCGTCCCGAATAATTCCATCTGCAGCCTCGCCACTATATCGATGCAGCCTGTCACAATGAACTACTTTTAACTTGCCTCTTAGTCCTCTTTGGATGCGGTAAACCACGTCGTTAATCCTCGTGACTACAGTATAAGGGCCTTCCCAGTTTTGCTGAAGTTTCGGTGACAATCCCTTTTGACGATGAGGATTATAAAGCCACACACGATCTCCTGCTTGGAATCCTGACGTTGTCGCTTTTGTGTCGTACCGTGTCTTCATCCGGTCGCTGTAGGCTTTCATCCGTTCCCTTGTTCTTTTATGGATGTCAGCGAGTCTCTCCTTGAGGTCGTCCACATACTCGTTTGTGTCCTGTGGCTCCTCTGTGGGGCATCCAAATTTAAGTTCGCTGGGCAGCCGCATGGTTTTCCCGAACAGGATGTCAGATGGTGTTTGTCCTGTCGAGCTATGTACTGCACTTCTATAGGCCATCAGGAATAGCGGTACGTGCCTATCCCAGTCTCTTTGGTAGTCGCCTACGACCTTGGTGAGGTGTTCTTTCAAGGTCCGGTTGAATCTTTCAACCATCCCATCAGATTGTGGATGAAGTGGTGTGGTTCTCGTCTTCTTAATGCCAAGTAGTCCGCACACTCCTTGGAAGATGTTTGACTCAAAGTTCCTTCCTTGGTCGGAATGGAGTTCCATAGGCACGCCAAACCTACTAACCCAGTTAAACACAATCTGGTCGACCACCGTTTTGGCTTCTTGATTTGGGATGGCATACGCCTCAGGCCACTTGCTAAAATAGTCCATTACAACCAGAATGTATTTGTTTCCAGCGTTGGTCTCTGGAAAAGGCCCAGCCACATCTACTGCAATCCTCTCAAAAGGCGATCCAACGTTGTACTGATGCATCTTACCTTGAATCTTCCTACCAGGTCCTTTGGTTGCAGCACACTTGTCACATGTTCGGCACCACTTCTCCACGTCATCTCTAGCATGTAACCAGTAGAACCGATGTCGCACCTTCTCCAGTGTTTTGTTTACCCCCAGGTGGCCTCCAGAAGGTCCGTCGTGCATCTCCTGAAGAACTTCACTGACTTTCGATTGCGGTACGATCAGCTGCATCACATATGACTTACCGTCAGCGGATTCCCATCTTCGCCTGAGGACACCTTCTTGCACATATAGTGAGTCCCACTGTGCCCAATAGGCTTTGAGAACTGGACTCCTGTCAGAAATGTCTCCCCATTCCGGTTTCTCTTCATTTTCTTTCCATGCGAGAATGGGTTCGATATCTGGATCTTCCTGTTGAGCAGTCCTCACTTCCTCATTGCTCCATCCGCTTATGGGGTCAGCTCTTAGTCGCTGAGCGGTAATGATTTCTTTGTCTTCTTGCCGCTTGCAATGCTTGCAATCCATTTTGCAAGGTCTTCGTGATAATGCATCGGCGTTTGAGTGCAGCTTTCCTCTGCGGTGTTGGATCTGGTAGTCATAGGTCTGCAATCTTTCTATCCACCTTGCGACTTGACCTTCTGGATTTTTGAAGTTCAACAGCCAGCTCAGAGCACCGTGGTCTGTCCGCAGAAGGAATTTCTGTCCATAGATGTACTTATGGAAGTGCTTTGTTGCCAAGATAAGAGCTAGCAGCTCCCTTCTGGTCACGCAGTAGTTCCTTTCGGGTTTCGATAGGACCTTGCTGTAGTATGCCACCACTTTCTCTTCGCCATCATGCACTTGGGATAGTACCGCCCCGATTCCAACGTTGCTTGCATCTGCGTCGACGATGAATGTTTTGCCAGGTGTTGGATGTGCCAGCACTGGAGCGTTACAGAGGCGGTATTTGAGTTCCTGGAAAGATTTCTCACACTCACCTGACCATTTAAACTGCTTCCCCTTTTCGGTGAGCTGATGCAAACTCTTTGCAACTCCAGCGAAGTTCTTAACGAAACGTCGGTAATATGTGGCAAGTCCCAGAAAGCTTCGGAGTTGATGTTTGTCCTGTGGTGTTGGCCAATTTTTGACGGAGTCAACTTTTTCAGGATCAGTCTTTACTCCTTGGGATGAGATGATGTGTCCCAAATACTTGACTTCGGTTTTGAAAAGTGCACATTTTTCTGGATTCAGTTTAAGGTTAGCCTCTCGAAGTCTCTGAAACACGGCTTTAAGGTTCTTACAATGTTGGTCAAATGTTTTCCCGTAAACAATGACATCGTCCAAGTAGACTAGGCAAGCTTTCCACGTCAGTCCTTGAAGAACGCACTCCATCAAACGCTCGAATGTTGCCGGAGCGTTACATAACCCAAACGGCATAACTTTAAACTGCCAGAGCCCATTACCTGTAGAAAACGCCGTCTTTTCCCGATCATCAGGGTGGATGTCAACTTGCCAATATCCGCTCTTCAAGTCCAGCGTCGAGAACCACTGCGCTCCCTCCATGGCATCCAGGGTATCACTGATTCTGGGCAGGGGATAGCTGTCCTTCTTAGTTACATCATTCAGCCTTCGGTAGTCCACACAAAAACGAGTGCTGCCGTCTTTCTTTTTCACTAGAACCACTGGTGACGCCCAAGGACTTTTGGAATTTTCGATAAGACCTTCCTTTTTCATTGCTGTTATCATTTCCTCAACCTCACCTTGTTTGGCCAGTGGAAGACGTCTTGCAGGTTGACGAATCGGTCTTGCATCTCCTGTGTTGATGCGATGCTGCACCAACTGTGTCCTACCATATTGCCCCTTTTGCGATGCGAAGATATCAGTGTACTCTTGTAGGAGACTTTCAGCCATCCTTGTTTGTTGGTGATCAAGGTTGGATGAATTCAGTATTTTTGCTCTGATGGTTTCGAGCTCCTCCGGAGTTATAGGTTTTCTCGGAGCTTCGTCTGTGATCTTCGTAATTGCTGCAACCGATTCGCAACGTCCAACGACTTCTCCTTTCTTCAACCTTACATCGTACGGTCTGGTGTTTAGTAATCGTACGGGGACCATTTTGTTCTTCGGTGCTACCAGTGTTTTCCCAATGATGACGCTTTGGGAGGAACACTCTGGGTCTGGTTCCACCATGAGGTATCGAAGGCTTCCAAGCTCACCTTCCAGTTTTGTCCAAACGAACACTTCAGAAGAAGGAGGCAGAATAAGATCTTCCCTGATGACAGTTCTCAGTGTCGACGTACTTTCGTTCGAATAAGTCATTGGAAGTTCCTTATTTTGGTACTTCAAAACCTGATTACCGATGTCCAAAATAACTCCGTGCTGTTTCATAAAGTCGATTCCAATGATGCACTCGTCACATATATCTGCCACCAGGAATTGATGAGTAAACACTAGGTCGGCCAGTCGGATCTTAAGACACACTTCTCCATATACTCTTGCTGCTTCTCCCGTTGCGGTTCTTAGACGGTAGCTATTGGTGTTATGAAGCCACGTCGTCTTTACCAGGTCTCGACGTACTATGGAGGCTGTGGCACCGGTGTCGATGGTAGCCACATGTTTGTTGCCGTTAATAGTAGTCTCCACAGTCAGACTTTTGTTGTCTCGTTTGGTCTGAGAGACCTGGATGGTGGTTCTGGGGCCATCGATACAAGAAACCAGCCTCTGCCCCTCGAAGTTGGTTCTTACTCGTTTCCCTGATGGGAAACGGGCTGATAGGCAACGCTGGTGTTGTTGTTACCTTGCTCTGGGTTGGATCTCTTGCTTCCACAATGTTGACAACCTGCTTTGTTTGGTGGTAGTCGGCATTGACGCTGTAAGTGCCCGGTCTTGTTGCAGTTCCAACATCTTGCTAGTCCGCTCCGGTTCTTTTGTATTTCAGCTCTTTGGCACGAGCATTCTTCGACTATGGCCTCTCTAAGTCGATGTACTCCCTGAGAAGCCTGTTCTGCTGCTTCAATTGTCAATGCGAATGCTAAAGTTTCAGAAAGAGTGCGTGTTCTAGCAGTTCGCACAGACCTCTGAAGATGTATATCGGAAATGGCACGAACGAAGGACTCAACAGCGAGCTGGTTGATGATTTCTTCTCCAGCATCCGGGTATGCCAGGTGAACCAGTCTTTCGACGTCTGCTTGGAGCTGCTGTAGACTTTCACCCCTTTTCTGGACTCTGTTATTGAGTTGGACTCGGAAGACTTCTTTCAAGTGGCTATCTCCAAAGCGTTTATCTATAGCTGCCACGAGAGAACTGAAATCACCGCTCTTACCAGCTGGAACTGTTTGAAGTAATTCAGCTGCTGGTCCTCTAAGAGCAAGAGTCAGTGCAATGTACTTGTCTTCGTCATCCCAGCCATTTGTTGTCGCGGCTGCCTCAAATTGTCTCTTGTAGACTGGCCAAGAAGACTGTCCATCAAATGTTGGGGGTTTCATCTCCTTTTTCCTTGCAAACTCTCCAGCAGATTCTCGAATTTTTATTTTCCGGATCTGGTCTAATTCCTTGGACAGAAGAGAGAACTGGTTATCGCATCGGCTTTCCAAACGATTCTCTACAACAGAAAGCTGTTTTTCCACACCTTCAACTCGTTCGTCAAGGGCACATACATTTTTCTCAATATTACCCAATTTTCCTTCTAGAATGTTTTTCTGACCTTCCAAAACATTCTGTTGCGCCTCAAGTCTTTCGAGAATATTCTGTTGTTCTTTCTTTTGTTCGTTTCGTTGCTCTTCCAGATTCTTTTGTTGTACTTCGAGTCTTTCGAGAACATTCTGCTGTTCCTTCTTTTGTTCGTTTCGTTGTTCTTCAATCAGCTTCTTTTGCTCGTTTCGTTGTGCTTCAAGTTGTTCAAGAACATTCTGTTGTTCCTTCTTTTGATCGTTTCGTTGTTCTTCCAGACGTCCGAGAACCTTCTGCTGTTCTGTCTTTTGTTCTAATAAAAGCTTCATTATACTAGAAAAATCTACACTTCCACTTGCTTCCTCTTCCTCCACTTCTGTTTCAAAAACAAAAGTGTTTACGTCTTCCCCTTGCTGTTCCAAGTGGTTGCGCAAGCGCAGGACGAGCTCATTTTTCGATCCCGCTCTAGAAAGATTTCGCTTACCTAACTCACTTTTAAGCTCAATGCAGTTGAGCTCTTCTAACAACTTACCCATTTTCACTGTATATAATTATTATTTTTCTTTTTACTTTTTTTTTTTTTTTTTTTTTTACACTTTACTAGTCAAATAAGTTTTATTTACACTTCTGACACCAATGTAACGTGCGCTTAGTTCGAAAAAAATTAAAACTTCACTTTTTAATTTAATTTTATCACTTTTATTCAGTATATATGCTTAATTCGATCTCAACTCGACTTTGGGACTATCACTTGTATTTACTCTTAACTTTATCACTCTATAAACCAAAACTGACTTCTGGTTGCCTCGGGCGGGCTATTTATATCGAATGACACGCCATCTAGAACTCTCCAGTAACTTCTACATTGTCGCCACATTTGCTGTCTACTCTCTGTCTGTCTGTCTCTCTACACTCACACACACTGGGTTACAAGCAACGCCTGTCATTTATACCATTCCATTAAAGTGTTGCCAGTTGTGTTTTCGGTTGAACGTTTTTCGATTAGGAAATTGGTATAAAATGTTGGGTTCACGTTACAATAGGTTTTTTAGTACGTAGATAGTAGGTAGTCTAAAACGTTACGGAATCTGGACCTAGATCCTTCAATTCAATTTTAATCTTAGAAATTTCTTCTTCGATCTATTTTTTGGTAACTTTTCGCAGGTTATCTTTGAAAAACGTGATAAAACTCAATTTTTGTTTAAAAAGTAGGCTGTTAACAGCTCTTTGAATAAAAAATGCTGATTCCACTCTTTAAGTTTTGAGCTTAGCCTTTCAAAAATCATCCACGCTTTCTGAAATATTCTTGCAGAAGAGACACTTGGCAGCTTAAGTATAGTCTCCAGGGAACTCAGTAAAAACAAATCAAAAAAGCCAACCAAGAAATTTTAAATTCATTTTTTTAATTTATTTTTTTACCATCTAATATAAAACATATCTCTCATTTAATTAATAATATTAATTACAGTTAAAAATTTAAAAATAAGATTAAAAACAAAATCACCAGAAAGGAAGATCTAAGGTTACAAGTGCATGCATGTAGTGTGTAATTACAATTTTTCATTTTCACTTTTAAATTCACAATTTATTCTTAAGCGTAGGCCACCATGTGTTGCACAAACGGTTTCAGTTATTTAAAAATTTCCGAATTATATATAATACTCATTATTTCATCACAATTTTCCGTTAACATGTTTTATTTTGTTTGTTTAAATAAATTTACAATTTCTTGCACAACAATGAAGCGAGCTACAAACTCAAAATGGTAACAAGTTTAAAAAAAATGTTTTCTTTTTAATAAATGCGATCGGGAAATTTTTTGAAAAATAAAAGAACTTTTTCTTTAAAAAATACAATTTTGGTTTTTTTTGTTGAGAAAATGATTAAAAGCAGACTAAATTAAGAAAATATATTTATAGGTATCTTTATATTTATTTATTATACTTATAAGGCGAGACTTGAGATAGTTCGCAGATAAAGCCTAAAGATTCCTGATTTCGGTTTTGTCTTTCATTTCTAGAAATCCAAAGATATGACTCTTTCCTATTATGTATAATGTATGTACTCGTTTAGTTTATGTACAGTGAACTTAGTTGCGTTTCAGGGAAGTAACACTATTTATAAAATCCTTATACTAATTAACAACGTTATGGTACTTAGAGTTTATGGCTACATGCTCCACATGGCATAAGAGACCTTGTCCTTGCTTTTTTGTTTTGTTTTTTTTTTTTTACTTAAAAGTAACTATTTATCAGTTGAAAGTTTTTCAAACTCTTCCAGTTTTGTAATTCGGCCTTTCTAGGAATTGTAAGCGTTATTGTTTGAAAGTCTTTGAGCCATTGTTGGTTGGCTTTCATTTTCGTCATCGTCGCAAATACTCTCTGGTGCTGACCACCGCCGTTTGCGGGACAAGGAAGCATCGACCGGCTGTTGTTGCGTTTCGTTACTGCAGCTGTTTTGTGCAGCAGCAGAGCTGGGCGAAAGATGAGGTTCCATATAATAGGAAGACTGGTTGGATGGTGGGCGGGATTTTTGCACTGGGGCGGAATGGGATTGTGGTGGCGGTGGTTGAAGAGGCAATCTTGGCGCAACCTCAGTATGACCCAAAAGCCGGTGGTAGGGATGATGCAGGAGAAGTTGGGGCTGATAAAATTCATGGTGCCTGGAGATCTGGTTTTCGTAAGCAGCTGTATCCTCGTAAGAATGATGATGAAGAGAGTTAGGTATATAAGTTGGAGCACCCATGCTCGCGAGGCGGTTGCTGGCATTTGCTAAAGGAATCGAATTTTCATTCGGTGGGGTTGGGGGAGGAGGCAGTTTCCTGGACAGATTCTGAGGAAGCGATATGGTTTCACTTTTGTCAAAATTCTGGGACGGAGCTGTTTGACTACAGGCCAAAGAAACTTGGTTTTGATTTTTTTCCTTGCTTTGCGGAGGAGGCTGCTGCTCTCGGGATGTCAACGAAATGCATATGTCACCCACTTGCAGCCGTTGGCATTTTAGTCCGAATGATTTTAGAGTAAGCTCCGGATTGCAGGATGCCCATCCCTGACCATAAACAAAAAAGGGATGCTCCTGAGAGACTTCCACGTCAGCCTGCAAATAAACAACGATAAACATTTGATTTATAGTTTATAGCAAATTCGATCAATAATTATTTTAAGCATTAAAGTGTAGAATTAGATTTGGATTAAGATTATAAGAAAAATGCAGTTTGATGGATTTATTTGTTACCCGACCTCACCCCAGCATACGTAAGAGTGAGTTCAACGTTAACCTAGAGATAATAGTTTTTCTTTTTCGACTCTAAGAAATATATGTACACAACTATTCAGCAGCAAATCAACGATCTAGAATGGACTATGCACAGAGCTCGAAATAAAAAGCATGCAAGAGACAACGCAGTAAACTCCATGGTTAACATAAAAAGTATGTTTCAAAAAGACAACAGAAGGCTTTAGCCGTGTTTTATTGGGAATCTAGACTCATTTTGAAAAACATCGCAAAACATCGCAATTGGGAAAACAGCAACGATTAGTGAACAAAAAATGTCAGTGTTCAGAAGTGAGAAACATAGATGGCTGGTAAATGGAGTTTATGGAATAAAGTTGCATTAAAGAGTGCAGCGGCAGCGTTTTATTGAGACTCATTAGTGAAGATGACTTTAAAATTCCAAATAAAACACGACGTTTGTTGAATTTTCATTTGATTGATGCCAAAAAGGATGCGTCTTGAATCTTTTACAGCTACCGAGCAACATTTTCAAAGAAAACATTTTATTAGAGGAGATAAATCCGCACGACTGTGACACGTGTTTAGATACTATGGTATATGGAAAAGCCACTTATACTTTAGGCGGCTTTCTAAGGTAACCAGCACAGCTTAGTATATACACCAGGGTTTTGCATAAATCTTTAAAACTGGTAAGCATTGGATGCCAGAGTATTCGTACCGTGGTATCAATAGCCGTGTTTTATTGGGAATTTATTTTCACTTCAGCGAAACATCGCAAAACATCGCTCATGGAAAAACAACAACTCTAAAGTGAACAACGTAAGTGGACAAAAATTACTCACTTGCAGAAGTGAACAACAGGGATGGCTGGTAAATGGCCTTTATGGGAAAGTGAACTTGGTAAGTGAATATTTTGTTAGCTGTCTTAAAGTGAACCTCATTAAAAAAAAAAACTAAGTACTGATCTCTCGCTGTGTTCGGTTTTAGTTTAGTGCTCTGTTAGGAACGAAGTAAAGATCAATTTCTGTATCCGAAGCTACCGCAAGCGAAGCCACTAGTTAATAGGACTGTTCGTTGAACTTTCCCCAGGGTTGACCCAGGTTTTCTTGACAACCCTATGAGTTGACAAAAAAACCTGGGTTTTCCAGTCCTCAAAAAACGTTAAACCACAAATCACCGCACATCCCTGTCATTAAAAAAAATACATGTCATTTGACAGCCCTCAACTCGCCACAGCAAAAAGCTAGGGCGAGTTGATGGAAAACCTATGTCAACCCTAGGGCTCAAAAAGCACTCAATTTGACATTCAGGGCGACTTTAGGTTTCTCAAAAAACGCTTTGTGGCGACCCCAGGGCAACCCTAGGGCTTCAACGAACAAACCTAATAAATCAACTGACAAACGTCATTTAAAATTTTAAAAGACCTTTGGAGTCTAGAGAACTTCCAGACATAATTACATTTATATTTACATTTAATGTCTATTTAAATAACTATGCAAATATAAAAATCTTTTATTTTTGATACTTCTTATCAAATCGACTTACCTTTGAGCGGTTCTTGTCATAGCTAAAAGTGATTATCACACTGCTTTGTGCTGTTGAGATCTTTACCACTGTAGACTCAGCTAGTTGATGAACCGGGCTTTTATCTGCCGACTGTATGAAATCCTCAGTTCTCATATCCTCGACTCTTCGCAAAACACCATTCGCCAGCTCAATGTATGCCCCTTTTGTAAAGTTACTAGTCGCACTGTTGCTGTTTGATCTGAAATTAGTAAAAATTTTGAATCCTCTTCACACAAATGCAAATAAAAGTGTGCCTTACCTAACAACAGCAGCTGTAATTGGTGATTTTCGCTTTGATGCATCTCTATCGAGTGGTGTTGGTCGCGTCAGAATTCGGTGCTTCAGCGAGCCTTCTTTCCCACTCGGTACTTTAAAACCGCTAACAGATTCCGGCGCAGCTGGTGAGGTATTAATTTTTCCATTCAGATAGGTGCCATTCATGTTGCTGATGTCTTTTGGACTGCTCTGAGTATACGAAGAATTGTGTCCAGGAGGACTGGGTGGCTTGGTAGCAACAACTCCTAAGCTATTGTTGTTATTTATAAGCACTTGAGGAGTTGTTCTTAGAAGCCCAATGTTTGATTGGGGTGTAACATTAGTTGGTACTCCGGGCTGATAGGCCCCAGCCGCTTGAAGGTAGGGTGAAAAGGGTTCGTGCTGGCCGGCCAAATATGTTGGACACGGTCTTAAGGTGTTGTGGTGAACGAGTGCGTGATGGCCGGGGAAGAGAGCTGATGTCCTAAGGAATAAAAATTTGTATTGATAATTATTAGGAAGAAGATAAATGAAATAAAAGATTGTGATCAACAGAAATGAAATGTGGTTATTAGTAAAAAAATTCAAAACTTACCCATAGAGGGCTCTACTGGCATACATATGAGGAAAGTTATACTGATAGGCAGCAGCAGCAGCGGCAGCCGCAACTGCCGCGTTATTAGAGCTTGCCAGCGAATGTGCTGTGAACGGCATCTTTTGTGCGTACATCTCCGACGCTAAAACCTGTTTCCGGCTACATTCGCTTCCATCAGAACTTGAAGGGGAACCGGAGACTTCCGAAGAAACAGATAATGGCGGTGTTATACAATTAGTGTTACTGTTCTGGTTCATCTGATTAACGTTATTGTTTGTGACTAAATTTACAGGCCCAGATTGTTCATTTGAGTATTTCGCACGATTCAGCACAACTGACGATTTCTTATTCACTATGTTGTTGTTGTTGGACTTGTTGCTTGCATTGTTGCTATTTTTATCACTCATCGAAATGTTGTTATTGTTCGAACAATTGTTATTGTAACCTTTGCTGAGGTTGGTTGCAACTTTAGTTGAACGCAAGTGTAATGGAATGGCATTGCTCGTGTAGCTATTGTTGTTACTATGATGGCTGTTGTTATTGTTGTTGTTTGTGGGATTATTACTATTGTTGCTATAACGCGGTTGTTTGGGATGTGGTCGTGCAAATTCTGCCGATGACATGTTGCCGTCTTGACTTTGAAAATTTGTAGCTTTCGAGCGCGGATTTGACTGCTCCTGTGGTGAACACCTGGTTGTGAGAACTAGAGGAGTAGGCAGTATATTAGCGGTAGATGACGATGTGGTCATTGATAATATTGGAGGACGTGGTGGTAGGAAGAGATCACCTCCGCCGCCTATATGGGAGCTTGTTATGTGACTATTTGCAGCAGATAGGCTGGAATTGTTATAGATTGAGCAGTGATTCAACCCAAATTGATGTTCTAGAGACGATTCTGTTTTCATTTGCTGGTGATGGTTGTGATGATGGTGATGGTGGGATGGAATCACGGCTGCAGCAGCTGCTGCAGCTGAACCAGCGGCTGCGGCGGCTGCAGCAATTGCAAAAGGATTGTGATGAGCATATGGATGTGCGGCCGCAGCAGATGCAGGTCCAAAACTTTCAACAGCTGATAACATGGAAGTGCAGGAAGATTCCTGATTGATTTTTCCTCGCTCGTTTTCCGTTGAGCTCGACTTTTGCAGTTTGAGAAGACGTATTTCTTTTTAAGTCATTTAATTTTGAGGTCAGTTGAAAAATTCTGAAACAGAAAAGAATTTATATTTAGTCGAAACGTCTTGATAAATTTTAATTAAGTTTTATGAAAATGTATTGAAACAGATAGAAGCACAGAAGAATGACAGAAGTACTCATTGGATTCGTTTATTCAACTTTATCAGGATTTAATAGAAGGAAACAAAAAAAAAAAAAAAACATGAGCTTCCAGAAGAAGAATGTTTCGATGACCCTTTGAACTAACAGTTTTCCCGAAAGCTCTATTCAAAAGTTAAACCTAACCTTACAAATATACCCGATGGTATAATCAAAGAGGCTAATGAGACAGCCACGAACTTCAAAAAAGGATCCGGGGCTAGGGCAGATAAATCATGTACCATATATGAGTTTTGGAAAAAGGCGGGACACTTAAATTTAAATGGCTCAGCATATGATCAACAAGTTTCTAGGAGTTTATCGTCTGCCTAAGCAATACCAAAGAAATAAAAGAAAGAGGGAAGACGCTGCTGTGAGAATTGCCGTTCTACTAAGCCCACATACATTTTGAAGAACGTTGTGAAAAGTTTTTTTTTTTAGTTTTAAAGGGTGAAGCTCATTTAAATCTAAGAAAAGGAGTGGGCCTACAAATTTGTCTTTTGCTATATTCAAACAGTTATCACTCTCAAAGAACTGAACGGTTCGGAAGAGGCGAGGCTTTCAAATAACAATACAGGGTGTCACCTACAGTGGCAAATTCAGCGTATAAAAGTGCTGTAAAAAATGCCGACTCAGCAAATAAGTGCATATAACCGACTCTAAACTTATTTCAGCCTGATAAGCATGATAATCGAAATATTGTTGAATCGCTGTTAGATGATCTCGGCAAAATGCGGGCTTGGCAACTCCACAAGGATTCAAGTAGCCCTAACAAATAAACTCTTGTTTATTTTATTCATCATGACAGTAGCGAAAGTGATTTCGTTATAATGAAATAAATCGAAAGATACTTCTCAAAAGCCCGCACCAGATAACTAAACCAATAGGAATCCAATTAAAGGATGGACTTTTTATTTTAAATCACAATTTTCTCGTCAGAAAAAAAACAGGGAGATCAGAAAGTTTATTTGAACACTCGTTCTCGGATGACAGTAGATCTTTTTACTAGTTGGCTTTTAAAGCTCCATGCAAAGTATGGACGATCAAAGCGCAAAGTATTATTCTTCATCGATAACTGTCCTGCCCATCCTGTCAACTTGCGTATTTCCCCCCCCCCCCCCCCCCCCCAACATGACCTCAATAGTTCAAACGTTGGACATGGGCATAATACAGAATTCAAAAGTTCATTATAAACGCCATATACTAACCAAGGTTTTAAGCGTTTGAGAAACAAAAAAGAGTACAATAAGGTAACACTACTAAACTGTGTATATCAGGTTTCAAAGGCATGGTTACAGGACGAATTCCTTTGACAATTGAAAATTGTTTTAAAAAGGCCGGCTTCAAGAACGGGACTTGAGACGATGAAGCTGATATTCCGCTAGTCAACAGATATGTGAAACCGACGCCGGTGCCGACGATTCCAATGAAATCGAGAAGATCTGGAACCGGCTAGCTGAAGCTGAAACTGATAATAATATTGCGGGTGTTAATTGGATTGATTATGTTGAAGTCGATGACGGTATTGCAGCTACAGAAATAATGGAAGAAATAGTTCAAGTCGATAATGCTTACGATGACTACAGTGAAGCTGATGAAGAAGGCGAAATAATAAACGTCGAAATGCCGAAAAAGAATGAATTCGTAAATGCACCAAATGTACCAGTTGAGGTTCAAAATAGTCTTTTTAAAATAGTGTCTTTTTTTAATCGAATGAATTCTCCAGCCATTCTTTTTTTAAAATTTTCTTGAGACAGTAATGAATTCCAGTAATGAATTAACGAATAATCTCTCTAACTCAACATTTTCAAAAACTCCCTCTAACTCGAACTTATTATGACATCCCGTGAAAGTTCGACTTAGATGGAGTCGACTGTAATTTGATTTTAAATCAATGAACATTCAAAAACACTCACTCACACTTATCAATACGATCTTTGTCACAATCAAATCAGTTGGTCAACGCTATCCAATAATTGCAAATAGATAAAACGATTTTACTTTACTAGCAAGACATGTTATCTCCAATTAGTTTTTGACACAAGATACAAGATATCATTGACTAGCTATTCCTTGAGTTTCAAAATTAGTTTTGTTTTTATTAAGTCACCTTTTTTCACTACAGCTGCGTTATCTCTTTTTTTTTTAACAAATTCCAATTCACTTTTCAATCACAAGTCACAAGAGCACTTAATTCATTTATGGTTTCGCTGTTTTGGGGTTTGTACTTCTATTTATCAACGAATACGCTCAAGAAACATGTTACAACGAAAACAAATCATATCTCTCCTTTGATCACCGATCAGTTCAAAAATCTAAATCATACTAAACTAAGCAATGCCCACAAATTTTGGTCGGCCTAACATAGTGCTGCAATAAAATATCAAACAAACGATGGAAAAAAAAACATCATCGTAAGGTAATCCATTCATTTTGAGTGCCGCTCTAGGTTTTTCCAGGACTTCTTCAATAAAATCTCATCCATTTGTACCTGAATGCGTACAAACGGTTGAAACTGAAGTTGAGTTGGTATATTTGGTCATATGATAGCACACCCACCCATGGCACCTCGATTTCGTTTGAAACAACCACCAGGCATACAAATATAGGCAAATATGTATATCTCCAACGACAACAACAAATGTGAAATTGAATATGTTTTTGATTTTTTGTTCTTTTTGAATTTTGCTGAAGAGGAAAAGGGACAACGCAACAGCTGAACAGGTAGAACCGAACAATGATAAAGGACACATTTCGTCTTGGTTCATTGAATTTCCCACTATCCATCTATCTATCTTTTTGTGTTTTATGATATTCCTTTTATATTCGCTATTATGAATAGAGGGTACCTGATGCACACACTTGAGTTCGGACAAAGGCACCTATTGTCCTGAGGCACCGTGCGCTCTACTCTCTATATGAGAACACGACAACCCGCACTTTCAAAATTTACTTATATTTTGATGTCTTCAAATCGTTTGGTTCTTGTTTTCTTTTAATACCATTTGCTTTGTTTTTTTTTCTACAACTGAGCTATAATATTGGTGTAACGACGATGATTAGTGAGAAATATGTTACGAGTCGGTGTCGAAGAGAGTTGAAGCTGGCAGAAATTACTCAGAAGTCAGGCAAGGGATTCTTAGTAAACATTTCTGCTGAATTTCATAATGAGTTGAACTTGCTGTTACGTTATTTATCATATCGCGATAATTACTGTTATCGTTATTGATATTTTTCATAAGTATGACACTTTGGTATCAATTAATAGAAACACGTGTA
This sequence comes from Melanostoma mellinum, assembly GCA_914767635.1. Classification (NCBI taxonomy): domain Eukaryota; kingdom Metazoa; phylum Arthropoda; class Insecta; order Diptera; family Syrphidae; genus Melanostoma; species Melanostoma mellinum. The sequence goes on along the minus strand of OU612059.1, from coordinate 2,260,142 downwards.
GAAGGGGCTGACACAATTTTTCATTAGCAGACATTTTAACGAATTCCTCGAAATCTTAACAGCACAGCTAATTATGATTTATTTCTTCAGAAAGCACAATCAATTCACAAAATCAGGATCAGCGTGTCTAAGATTAGATGTCCTTCAAAACCTGTATTGAATGCCTGATAAAATACAGAATATAGATTCATTGAACTATAACTTGGGGCTCTTTTGCACACTGGCCGCGTACTTCATACATTATGTCAGTCAGTTCGCAGTTCAGTTATCAGGACGGTTTTCAGTTCAGTTTTCAGTTCAATATGTGTAAATAAACATCAGTTCGATATTTAGTTGATGTTCAAAATCAGAAAGAAAGCTGAGAACAGAACAGAGAACTGATGGGAAATTTATCAGTTGTAGGTTCAGTTATCAGTTAATTTTTAGGCGTTTAAACATAAGTTTAACTGAAAGCTTAGCTGGTACCTAAGAATTAATTGAATTTGTCTGAAACTGAAATTTTTCGTAAAATGCTGTTGTGATAATTCATGCTAAAGTCGAGATTCGAGAACGTCGAGCATTTGTTGAAATGGAAACTTTGAGACATAATTTCATTTTAAATTCAATTAAATTTAACAATTAGTCTACCAATTTAGTTTATTTTTAGACGTAGTGAGATTTTATGGCAAGAAACAAACTGTGATCATATAAGTAGCACTACAAAAAAAAAAACGAATTATAGAATAACTAGTGGCCAGACAGACTAGCGATTAGGATACTAAACGAAGTATGAAATGAAAAATAAACAGTATATTATTATTTTACCATCATTTTTTCTAAGATCAATTCGTTATAATCAACACTCTTTGGTTAATTTTATCTTAATGCGAGTTGATGAACAACATTTTTATAGTCATATATATATATATTTTGATCAAGAGATCACAATATTCTCAATAATAAGTTAAAACCCAAATACGATTTTTCTTCGTCTTACATCGGTTTGATAAAAAGTTTTTTAAGCAATCGTTTACAAACAGTCGTCATAGGTGCTACAGTATCTCAACCTGCTCAAGTTCTTTGTGGAATCCCGCAAGGATCCTTGTTAGGCCCCATTCTTTTCAGCATGTTCATTAATGATATTGTCGATGTAATAAAATTTAGTTCCTGCCACCTATATGCAGATGATCTTCAAATTTACTTACACTTTCATTCAGGGCTGCTGGAAGATGGGGTACATAATCTGAATGAAGATATGATTAGCTTATATCAGTGGTCCGTTGAAAATAACCTAATTATCAACCCGAGTAAATCTCAATCAATTATTATTTACAAAAAGAGTTTAGATGAGTCTTATTTTCCCAAAGTCTTTTTAAACAATCATGTTATTCCTTACAAGCCAACTGTGAGGAACTTGGGAATTATTTTCAATAAAACTCTGACTTGGAATAATCATGTCAATAAAATTATCGGTTCAATTTATCTTTGCCTAAGGCGCTTGTGGAGGATTTCTAACTTTGTACCTCAACAAACTAAGCTAATGCTAGTAAATCCATAATAGCTCCACTTATAACCTATGGTTTACCTCTTTTTGCTGGGATGGACTCAATAAGTAAACAAAAATTGAATGTTGCTTTCAATTCTTGTGTCCGTTTTATATACGCTCTTAGAAAATTTGACCATATATCCCACCTGTCTAACTGTATCTTTAATATGCCACTCATGTTAGAAATTTGCAAATATGTTTTTAGTTTAATTCGTTTAAAGATGCCAATCTATTTATTTGATAAGCTGAAGTTTTCACTATCGCGTCGTACTCTAAACTTAAATATTATTAAAACTTTTACACTGCACTTTTTTTGTTTTAGCTGCTAAAATCTGGAATGCCTTGCCCGTCGAAATCAAAAATTTATGGAATTTTAACCAATTTATAGCCTCTACGACCTCCCATTTACGAAACCCAGGCATTGCCTTACGTTTTCACGTTTTTGTTGATTAGTTTAACTTACTTTTATTAGTTTTATTAGCTGTAATTTAACTCTAATGTTGCTCTCTCTTGATGTAAATTTTTCCTACCATATATTAATTTATATATATATATTAGGGTGGTCCTTAAGAAAAAAAAAAATTGGGGACGCCCCCCAGATTGGTTCTAAATCAGGAAAAAAAATCCATAATTTTTTCAAATTTTTATTCCTATCCCTTCCTGACCCTATTTCATTAAGAAGTTTTAGCTTTAAAAAGAAAAAAATAACAGTTTATAGCCTCTAAAAAAACAGTGGCGCCCTCTTTGCTTTTATACTTTCATACGGTATCATACTCATAATACTATCGTACCAATTATACGTATGAATGATCTAATATCCGCCATTCACCCAACACTGGACACAGAATATGGCCCCTGCTCTAGTAACAACCAGTATCAAAATAGGGCCCGGAAGGGTTAGAAATAAAATTATGAAAAAACTAGGGAATTTAAAAAAAAAAATTTAGAATCGATTTAGGGGGCGTCGCACTAAATTTTCGCAAAAATGTAAAATAAGGACCACTCTAATATATATATGAATTGAACAGTTCATTATAATTATATATTGTTAATTTTAAGCCAATCTTAAGGCTAATTGAAATGAATAAATAAAATGAAAATAAATTCCTGAGTATTAATGAATAAACTTGACAGGCTTCCAATGCAAGAGCATTCCACATGTGATTGACCATGTGAAATCGACATTGTTTGTCCTTGTCATTTATTCATTAATCGTGCAAAAAAGCGAATTTTCCAGACCCCCACACCTATGAAAACACTCGATTCAGCCGTTTAGTTCCAGTGCCCATGTTCTGTAACCGTGCGATAAACGGTTTTTTCGAGGCGATAGTTACAGAACAGGGGCACAGTATAGATAAATAACCTTGATACCGACTGCAGCGCCATCTGTCGGGCTGATGAATCTTAACCATCCAGGGTGTCACAGCTCACAATCCACATACAGGCACCCTGGATAGGTCTAGAAGACGTTTAGGAGGAGTAGATTACATATGTTGCTTAGCTTAGACAAACGAAAATGAGGCGAGTATACATCTGGTGTATCGACGACGCGAAATATGGCAATTCAGAAAACAGGGACACATTTTTGGAATGTAAGACAAAAGCCTACAAGGTGTTGTACTATAGATAGTCCTTCAAACAACAGAAATAGGAAACGCTCGAAACGAAAACGAACTGCCCAACTCCAAACAAAGAGTACGGAGACCATGTGTTTGAATCTGTCTGCAGATACAAACCAAGCTATTCAAGAAATACGACGAAACACCTTGAATAAGGGGCAATATCCTTCAAAATAGCCGCTCAAAGAAGGAGTAATGCCCTTAAGATTCGTTCCCCGAAGCTCATTAACGATGCTCAAGGACAGCTTCTTGTTGATAGCAGAAAAATTCCATACAGTTGGCGACAGTATTGTGAAATGTGATGTCCATTTGAACAATCAGTTTCATCAAAGACACTATCAAAAAATTAAACCTGCGGAAATACCTGACATCATAGTTGATGAAGTTAGTGAAGCAGATAAACATTAAAAAATAAACGGCAAAGGTGCTGGGCCAGGTGAGGTATGTATTTTTTCAAAATTTTGGAAACTTCTATACATTATTTTTTCTAATGATCTTTGAAAAAAAAAGTAAGTGGCGGCACTTGCAGTACGTAGTTTTCCCTGTTCTTCTTTTCTATTTGTTTCTATCTATACGAATTTTGAATGTTCACCTATGGAGTGAATTTTGGGGGTGGGTGGTAAAGTATTCAATTTTTTTTTTTAATTTTTTTTTAATTTTTTTTATGAATGCATAATATTTCAAGAATATTGTGTTACAATTTAAAGTCGATCAGAGTAAAATTGACAAAGTTATGAGTATTTGAATGTCTATTGCTGCATGCCGGGTTTTATACCGCGGCCGGCAGCTGCGCGGCGCACATTGTATTTTTCAACCCCAAATAAATTCCTTCATAAACGGGCCTGTTCCGGTCTTGTTATTTATATTTGAGGCGTGGTGTATATTAGTCTGTACTTCAGTTGACCTCTGTATGCCGCTAAACGACGAAACTCTTCTTCGATTTCCAAACCGTTTTACTGAAACTTGTCATATTTATAATAATAAATAACTCCAAATCTACTGAACCAATCACTTGAATATTTTGCACAGTACTTCTTCACATTACTCAACAGGTATTGTCGAGAGCTTTTCCGATTGTTTTAAGAATTACCAATTTTTTGGACAGCAAATTAGCCATTTTTTTGTTTAAAAAAATCGGGTTTTCGAAAAATCAAAACATCGAAGAATAAAAATATCCTCCCATCATTACCTTAGGAAACATCTCCTTTAACGAATGCATTAAATTTACAAAAAAAAGCGATACAAATTTTGAAATAAACGCAAGCAATGTGTTTCTTGTCCTAAAAGTAGAAAATTAAATTTGTTTAAGAGATATTGCTCTATCCACGCATACAAAGTTGGAACTATTGTCTTCTAAATTATATTCAGTGAAAATAAAAAAAATAAAAACAAAAGCAATTACTATTCTTATGGTGGTACTTCAATGCCAAACATTGACTCACTAAATTTTTTCAAGAATCGAATCCCAATTGTAAGTAGAGATTTTATTTTCTATTTTTAATTGATCCATTCAAAATAAAGTACAATCGTTCTGAGGAGTTAATTTGAATTTTATATTTTTTTCGCAAGTATAGGTACATATACCTACCTATCTCATTTTCATACACATTCAAAGTATACCTATCTTATTTTCATAACAAATAAAGTAAATAGACAAAAAAAACATCACAATCTCCTTCCACATGGAATAATAAACAATTTGTATTTAAGTCATATTGTGTCGACGAACACACCTTTGTAATAGATACGAAACGAATACGAATATAAAGATATGAAGATAAACACAAACGCATGCGATACATAATAATCTTATATGCAAAATGATTGCTTAATAAAACACAACTCTTTTTTTCAACAATATAACACCATACACGTTTTGTATTTTTTTTTTTTACTTTTTACTAAGCGCATTACATACAAAAGTTGTGTTTTTTTTTTTTTTCAAAGAACATTTCTTTGAACAAAATTCTGTTGAAAAAAAGGCTTGAAACATACAAACAACAACTGCTGAATTGAGTGAATTCTGTGGGTATTGAAACTGAGTCACGTATAGATACTTTTACGTTGCCGGGGTCGCTGATTGTAATAAATGTATTCACACTTGTACTACATATCTGTTCGCTCTCTTCAGGAAAATTGCGTGTGTAGGACGACTGGCTGGGTGACATGATACTTTGTGAATAGAGTTGTTATTGTTTTACCCACCGAGCCACCGCCGATTGTACTAGCGTAGTGACGTGATGAACAATTCTTTTGACGCCACACGCCACAGCCAAAGCCTCAGAAGCAGCAACCATCAACCAGCAAGCCGCTACTGAACGCTACTCTGCAGATAGGTAAAGGTATACCAATACACACTTTTTTGCCCAACTGAGTTCTGTCTAAATATAGCCATTATACCGGCTAGAAAAAAAATAAAATTTTATCATTGTTATCAATGTAGTATTCGAGATAAAGTCAAAGAAAACGTAAAACAAAATCACAAACAACTTCGTCCCTCCCCTCCGTTCATCCCCTCAAAAAAGAAAAATAACAATGGTTTCAGAATCTCTAGCCAAATAATGTCCAATGATTTAAATTGTAAAGCGCACTCTGTCTCGCCGCCTTTCGTCCCCGAAAAAAAGCTTGTTGGCCTTGGCAATGACACCTCTCGTTGGTGAAAGCTGTTGTCGGGTTGTCGCTTTTCGATTATGTGCACACACTCGCTATTTAAAATAGCAATAACAATAATAATCTCTCCTTTACTTATTCCATATTCTGTGTGTCTAATACATTGTTCTTCACCACGCGATTCTAGAGGTTTCTTATTCAAATGAGTTGATTCGAGGCAGAAGACAGTCGTCGCGTCGGCTATCATGATTTTAAAGGAGTTCCTATACACATTCGAGAAACAATAGAAACATGTTGTTTGACCTCCAGGTATAGAACCACCCTATTATGTAACAATAGATAGGTTGATAGCTAGAGCTAGGTAGGTGCCTTGCCTAGTCATGATTTTGGGTATCTATGTACATACTTCCAAAAAGTGTGTGGAAGATTAAAATATTTTGTTCCATTGTGATTGGTGTTGAAAAAAATTTTTTGTTATAGAATCAAAAATAATGTCGTTTAGGATCCACACTTAATTATTAAGCGCAAGGCTGTTACAATTTAGCATGGATTGCAACTTGCAACAAGTTGAAAAACTTGCAATCTGTAGCGTTGAAATTTAAAAATATCTGAATCTCTGACACGTACGTATTAGAGTAATTGGATGATAAGACGTATGAAATCCACAAAAAATTACATGAATTTTACAAGCAACACATTTAAACTATGAGTTTAATGACTTGGTAGCTTTTCAAAAAGTTACTGCCTAGAGAATAAGATTCTAAGAAAAAGTAGGAAGAATTTTTAACAGGTCTACCCCCTTTAGACACGATTTTTTTTCCACCAGTATAATTCCAAAGTATAATTCAGAAATATGAATATAAAAAGTTTTAAACCTGAAAAATACACAAAAAAATTGTTCACATTTGTTTTATTCAGTTTTTGTATAAAAAAAAGAGAAGATAGAAGACTGATCAAAAAAGATGTGTGTTGATGAAATATCTCAAATGATAAAATTTTGGTAAGTTTCCGTTAAATAGTTTCGGAAATTTCATCAACAAGCCGCCGAGAAACGTCATCCCGAGAAAAACGCTTCAAAAATGTTTTTTTAACGAAAAATCGTCATATTAGAGGGCTGAGGTAGCTATGTATGTAAACGTCATCCAAAAGTGCAGTCGGACTGTTCGGATCTTTGTAGAATTTTAGTACAACACTTTTAAGAAAGTAGGTATAAGGAAAATGCAAAAAATAGATTTTTTGAATATTCTTAAGATCTTTAATAGTTGTAAAACTAGATTCCCAAACGTAAAAATTCAGCCCACCCACAATTAGTTCAGGATTAATTTCCTTTCAAAGCCGTCTTAATACCAAGCTAATGAGTAAGTGAATAGCAAATATTTTCAAAAGTAGATTACCAACAAATTGTAAAGTCAAAATTGTATAAGGCCTTGGTTTCATACCTTAAAATGAAACATTGAATAAAACGAATCAACAGTTCCTGAGGGTTTTAAAGAGTAGGACTACTGTTCCATCTAAAGCAGTGGATTCTTCAGAGCTAAATTTAATGAACTTCTTCTTAATAATTTTTAGAGAAATGTATCAATAACAATAATATGTATTAAATATTTTAGTAACCAATTGTCACCTTACACAACTTCGGTGTAAATTTGTTGAGCAACATAGCTCGGATATTCTCAAGGCCTAACGTATTTCAGAGTAATACAATTTTATGACTACTGCAAACTGCTAAGTTCAAAAGCTTTTTTCTTTACAGAGTAAGTCATTAACTCTTGCGGGACTTGCTAATTCCTCGCGATTGTAGATACCCGTATAAATATTTTTTTAATGATTCTGGGATTCGAACTCCGAGCTCCAACGTAACAGGCAGACATGCTTACCATTGCAAAGAGTGACTAGTTCATATAGATTAACGCACAAACAAAAAATAAATAACTTCTAAAACCAAACTTTTTTTTTATTTAAGTTTTCAATATAATAAAGGAATTATATTAGATTTCCGCTGACGGCTTAACATATCACAGTAGCGTCTCCAAACTTGTCAAAAGATCATAGCACAACTTCTCGGGTCAGAGCTACACTGATTCCGGAGTCTATCAAAGTAATGCGAAATATTTAGCGAGTTGGAATGTTAGAAGTATGGCTGGTCGAAGTTTCAAACTGAAAGAGATGATGGGAAGGTTTGGAGTAAATATCTTGTCCTTGTGTGCCCAAGCAACGAAATGATTAAGTATAGGAACTCAAGGCCTGTTTTTTGGATGTAAAGACAAAAGCTTACGCAATGTTTTACTATCAAACTGATCACGGATCTGTTTAAAAATGGAATCGATATCATTCTTCCAGGAAGAGCTACTTTGCAGAATGTTGACCATATCGAAGATAGACCGGCTGCAGATACAAACCAAACTATTAAAAAATACAACAAAAAAATTTGAATAAAAGCAAACCATCTTAAAAATAACCTGCTGAAGTCCATAAACTGTATGCTCAAAGCAGCTTCTTGTAGACAGCGACAAAATTCTGCAGATAGGGGGACAGTAATGTGATGGCCCACTTTCCAGAAGCTGATAAAGTTAACGAATATACCTTACATTACAATCGAATATATTATATAAGTTTTGGAAAAAAAATGGGAGGCATCAATCTTAGATAGCTCTTGGTTCTCATCTTCAAGCATATAGGAGGTAATAGTCTGTCTAAGTGATAGAGAGAGAGTTATCATCATAAAATTTACAAAAATTGGGAAGATACAGGAAGTTGCAATAACTACCATTCGATCAAGTTGATGTTCCATTCTTTGAATATTATTGAGCAGATATTTGGTAGCCCACTGCAAGTTTGTTGCGGGCAAGTTACAACATATGCTTTAGGTTACATTTCTAAAGCATAAGGATGCTAATAGTAATAAATAAATTCCCTTCCCTTAATCTTCTTACACAAACTGTATCATAGAAGCTTAGTAATGTATCATGGGTAGGATTGAAAAATATACATATATTTTTGGTCCCTCATAAAAATGTTTCATCTAAATAGCTACACCTTACGTACATTAACGTAAATATTGAGAGAACTAGCATGTTCGCCGCAGTTTCAATTGCCTTCTAGTTCTAGTTCCGATAAAAATACGGGAACAAAATATATACTTGTTGGTCCCTGATAATGTAGCTTCAATTGGTGAAAGAGTTTTTATAATCAGTTCAGTAGATTTTAAATTTATTCTTGTTAGTTAAAATAGTATGCTGTACTTATTTATACCAATCAAGAGCTTAAAAACTAAGTTCCAAGCTTCTTTATTTAGACATATAATCTCCACACAATCTTTCATCCCCTATTTAAATACGTTACAGACCTTTTTACACATTAAAATTAGTCTATGGTATCTCTGAAACAAATTGCATTTAAATCGGTTCAGCTGTTAAGGCGTACGCGTGATTGCGTAACACACAGAGAGACAGAGTAAGGTACTTCCCCAATCATAATAATAGTAAGGATTCAAGCAAAATATATTTTCCAACTATTTCGAACCGTCACAATATAAATTTGCCAAAAAAACACGATGTTGTTTTCAACCTGAGACAAGAGCTTCCATCAACCCCAATCGGGCTTCACTGTTGTTCACATTGCACAGTACATACACCAAACAAAACTTTAAGTTTCAACCCATTTCAATAAACATGTCCAAATGTCAAAATCAGCAGTACGTAATACACGCCAATGGTGGCATTAGCTTAGCTCTTCCTTGCCTTGTTCCTTTGCCTTAAACCAACCAACCAATATTGTTTACAATCGATACAAAAATATATCTGAGTCAACACATATCTACACTATACCTTTACTATGTACATACTTACCCAAACCGTGTACGAGTAGTGCTTCAGTTTTCTTCCCAGCATTGGTATAGTTAAGTACCAATTTGCCAATTATACATAATCTACCCACAGCAAGACTATAGTATATATACATATGTATGTATTTGCGTCACTGCAAATTGATATCTATATATAGAAATTTAAATTAGATTCGTTTGCAATATTTTTTTTTTTTCTTATTCCTCTCTTTCAACATGCACACTCGTGTTCTGTTTAATAAGCATAGTAACTGAGAATATTTTGCAACAAATTATAGCATACATCCATTAATTCTTTTGAATTGATGAGTTATTGTAAAACGATATCAATTAAAAGTGAACAAGAAAATAACATAAGAAACAGAAAAAAAAAACCCATCGACAGTTTGACCCCTGGGTATATTGCCGTATTGGCACACTCTTATGAGGTAATCTAAGTCTTTGTCAGAAAGAACAATCTTTCAAACGTAGGTATTCTCGGTATATTGTCATTCATAGTAACAACTACAGCAATAGCAACAGCAGTGCCTCCCTTGCATGGAATGGCAATCAAACAACATGTCGTCTAACTTCAAATTCATTCAGCTTTTCACCCCATAAAAGCTAATTGCTCAAATAAACTTTTTTTATTTTGCTTTTCCCTTTTATTTTAAATTCATATTTTTGATAGTATGGTGTAAAAGTAAACACAAACTCTAACAAAAAAAAATGTAGGTAGGTGTACATAAGAGAGACGGGGTGGAGAGAGAGAGTCACACAGAGAGAGGGTGAAAAAACAACTGAGAGAAATTGAAATACCTACCTTAAAGGAATATTTTAATAAATTCGACAATTGACAATTGACGAGTGACAGTTGAAGCGATAATATCCATTCATTCGCGAGATATAGTTTTGTTTATTTGTGCGTTTGAGTTTGTATGTATGAGTGAGCGTACATTTGTCTTAAACTTGATTTGGCAAACTTTGTGTTGTTTTTGCCTAGTTTGCTAGAGTGTGCTCATGTTGGCCCACCCTCATACTATGTCGGTGAAATGGCCTTGAACGAAAGTTTTCCGTTTTCCTTTGTCAGATTTGTGTGTAATCCTGACTATTCGTGTTTATTCGTGTTGGCTACACACATGCACGCACACACACTCACTCACTCGTTCTCGCATTCTGTACCGATTAGGTTTTTTTTTTTGTTATTAGATTTTGATAATTTTGAACATTTTTGTTTTCTGATATATACCGATCGAAACACTGTTCTTAATTACATAATGGAATTTTCCAAAATGAGTACACACAACACTACACCCACAACTGTTACAATTTATTGAGTAAAGTTGTCAGAACGTCGCTGTATCACTGTGGCTGACATGACGAACAGAAGGAACACATTTTTTCACACGAAAATAATTCCAGAACTGCACCGATATGTATCGAGATCGGGCGGTGCGGTTGGCGTAAAGTACTGTAGCCGAATGAGATTTGTATTTTGTACACGAGGAGCTTTTTTATTGAATTGAAAAGCAAAAGGCAAACGAGTAAAGAAAAACAAAACACACAGAATCAACCAAACCAACAACAAGAAGCACTCTGTTCGAGAGTACGGACTGGATGGTGTGTAGTATTTACCTCTATCTGTTCGGTTTGGTTCGGTTCGGTTCGGGGTTGGTGTATAGAGTATAGTAGTAGTACACGTGATTACACTACGACGAGGAAGAGTCGATTCAGTGGTTTGGGTGGTTTGGGTTGGGAAGGTTGAGAGGTGAAGTCATAGCCGTCTCTTCATGCCTCTATTCATAACACCCATAGTCATCTCACTCACCCACAACATGACGAAGTCTCGGCAATGGCAATCTCCCGCAACCAACGTCGACGACGTAAAAAATAAAAGTTCTCTTGTGTTTCTACACAAAGTTAACACATTGCTGTGGACCCTGACGGCGGCACCTCACTCCCCCTCTGTCGATAGACGAGACTGTTGGGAGAGGCCGAAACAGCGCTTTTGCGAGATTGTGGAATCAGTAAAGCTGCCACTGTCGGGTGCTACATTGAATGGATTTGTAAATAATATTTGGTCTTATGGTATCTGTCTGTATGTGCATGCATAGCATAGTACTTTATTTCATTATTTGGAGTAAAGATAGTGTGTACAGAATAAGTAATGCTTTTGTTGTTACTAGTTCTTGTTTACTCGTTTTATCTATTAAATTGTAAGTATGTATGCGGCACCTAGAGTAGTGTTGTGAAATGCCAATCATAACATTTTCACTGTCGATTTAAGGGAAGTAACGTACACGGTTCGAAAAAGTATGATTTTTCACCATAAAAAATTTGTCTTAATTTCATTTTATTTAATTAAAAAAAAACCTTGCGAAAGAAACTCTTTTATGTTTTTCAATTTTACAATTCAAAATTACATTTATCATTCATATATTTATGTTTGTACTCAAAATTAAAATTATGGCGAAAAAGGCAAAGGAAAGGAAAGTTTCCAAAGGACGTTCCTATGGCAATGGTTGAGCCAATGACGCCTTCTCTATTGAATGTCAACACGTCAAACGGATGTTTTTTTTATAATAAACGCGCACATCAAGGGGTTATGGCTACCCTTATAATGTTATAAAAACACAGTGCGAGCATTTAGGAAAATAGGAGTGGATTTGAAAGGAAACACCGATGCACGTTGCTTTTGAACCTTTGTGAATCGTAATGCAGGGGGAATACAGAGCCAGGCAAAGCATTTCACATTCGGGTGGTGCGACTAAAATACGAATCTCTATACTTGACTGTACGTCCAAAGTTGGGCTCAAGGTAAAACTAATGAGCATTCCTAGCGAGGCGGGTGTTGCGGTTAAATTGTTTCAGGGGAGGAATGCAACTGGCTATTTCACTAGAGCACTGTTTGTGGAAAAAGCGATAATGTGACGTGATGTTCACATCCAGTGAAGTGTTTTGTTAACAGGTCCCTATGTTTTCCCATACATTTTACTGCAAATGTAAATAGTTTGTGCTTCTCTTTCTCTTTCCTTTGATTTTTCTTTCCAGTTAAGTTTCTGATCAAGAACAAATCGGACATATTTTGCCGTACGCTTTAAGTGAATTGGTATACCATTCAAGGTAGGTGGAAGTACATCAGAAATGTTGTGCTTTCTCGTAAACGAAGTTCTTTCTGTGTTTGTAGGGTTGATGTTTAGTACACAGTTTATGGAGTACATATCTGGCTAGAGGAGCTCACAAGGAGTGTTTTCCGCGAAGCCATGATGACAGTCTTATAAACATAGGCTACGACTTATAGTCTGCACCAGGTCTAATTTAGTCACTATCTGGCTAATGACCATGAGTCATTGCAGTGTGAAAACATAGACTCCTTAACGAATAGGTAGAATATTTATAGGTCTACGTTCAGACAGATCATTTCATCCTGTTTTCTTCTGAAGAGTAATCACTTTGAGGAATCACTTTTGCTACTTTCCAAAAGGTAATATTGCTCAAGTCAATGTCTAAATGATCTAACTGCCTTTTTAGTATGTTCTGAAATCTTTCTCTGGTTAAAAAACTCAAACTGCTCTTTTTAAGGTATCAACCTAACTTTTTGGCTTGAATGAGATAATTAGTTAAATAAACTAGTGTAGGTACTGCTGCTTGGGCTTTGATTTGAAGTAAATTAAATCACAAATTACTGAAGAACTATGCAGTCAAAATTGAGCTTTTTATGGTCAAAGTTGGAGAAGTGGTCAAAAATTAGACTTCCCGATTACGCTTCAATGCAGTCAGCCGTGGCATCATTAGCCCAAAATAAATTTTTGTATTGTAATGTTGATGCAATATACACGGGAACTTAGAAACTCCATCACCGATTTCAAAATTCTTTTACTGTTAGAATGGCAAGAGCTAAGAAACTTTAAAATGCTAAAATGCTAACTTTTCAATAGTATGGGCTATATCAAATTTTGTTCGAATGTCTCAGAACTACGTACTTTGTCTTTGAATCTATTATATTCATTTCATCCCCATATTCTCAAGGTAATTGGAGCCGAAAATCTTTAGATTAGCTCAGCAGGGGTAACTAATAATTTTGGGCTTTTTAACAACGCAACATCCGCGAACCAATTAGTCTATAAAGTACAAGTATTCTTACAAAAGCAATTACTGGTACGACTCCACTTTACCCCAATGAATTTATTTGCTCGCTATATCAGGGTTATTTCAAACTCCAATGAGTTTCAATGAAATACGGCATCAAATATAGCGCTTTTATAGTGTGTATTTTGAAACACTGATTTGATAAAAATGTTCATTCCCTCACAAAGCACGGTGGTGAGAAATGCGCTAGGCGCTATTGCTCCTCGCTCTTTTGGGCCACCCTTTTTATTTATTTATATGTTTATTTATTTATTTGGTAAATGTCAATGTTCTTAGAAGTCTGGTCTTTCTTGATCTGGATTTTTAACAAATTAGATTTTACGAGGTAAATCCGAAAAGTTTATCTTATTCTTCTAATACATTATTTTTATTTACAACCGCGGAAGTAGTTTAAGGTGAAAAATTCATATTTTTTTTTGCAAACCATTACCTATACATCTGCAAATATTGTCTTATAACAACGCACATACGCACACAGAACGACGAAAAATATTCTGGGACACCACGGCGTATGTGGAACATTTTTTTTTCTTGTTCAGTGTTTAGTGATATTTCAAGGGTAGAAGTCCAGCAAATTACTGGCTTTTTAATTAAATTAACTTAATCATTAATTTTTTCAATCGACTAAAAAATATTTTCCAGTGCGCTAACATACGGACAGACAAAGAATATAAAATAATCCGAACATTTTGAAGTGCTTGTGTTGAGTTGGTTGAGTGTGTGAGTGTGTATGCGGTAGGTAATTATCTAAAGCACACCAGCCTTAGCAATCGCTTTGCTAAAAGACTTGCTATATAAATAAACCGTACATGTGTATCCCCATCAGCGCACACCATCGCCCCTGGAAAAAAGATTCTGAATGAAAAAGCGTTGACAACGACGTCGCTATCGCCATTTTTATATACATTCATATCGACTCTTCATTGTCCAGGAATTTTTGTGTGAGCTTGTATGCCGAGAGGGTTGTTTTTTCAAAAAGCTATCAAGCATTGCACAATTCAACAGTCATGGGTAGAATGAAGGTCGTTCGGCGGAGCGTGGTAAGCAACATTACTACAGAGCCACTCTTTTCTGCGTTGGCGTATACGAGCTTAAGTGTTAGTCATTAGCCGGCTATAAAGGGCAGTGGTGGGTACACATGAAAGCAAACCTCCTCACAAACTCCCCATCTCGTGTGTGCTCGCTCAAGGACGATTACATTTAAAAATAAATCAAAAGGCTTTGCCTTTACTGATGTGTGCAATATGGATCTTTTTTAGGAAGCAATTTGCTTGAACCCTAATTAACAAGCAGTGACTCCCTTTGATGAGCTCTAAATGCATCAAACAACGTAAGCTCAGCCGAGATATAGCTCCAAATAGAGACTCTTTTGTCAGACACGGTGCCGTTAGAAGTTGCCACCAATTGGATGAATAATTACGTGGGGTATCAGCTTTCCAGTTTACTTTTCTTATTCGTGCAACAATGGCCTAGCGAAAAACAAAAGCCGCATAACATGGTTCAAAACACAATGTGAATGAGAAAGGAAAACCATTCCACCTCCGGTCTATTGTACGCATCCCACCGTTGCTTTAAACAAGAACCTGAAGTTGGATCTAGTGAGCAACCAGCTTATAGTTCGACTCAGATGACAGAGCAAGTCACACTAGACATCCATTTATAAAACAAAGGTAAGTGGTTGTAATTCATTCCTACAAACAACATAAGAAACAACGACATCTGCATTGGTATGTGCGGAGCGGAGGTGGTATAGTGGTGGTGGTTTTTGGTTTGTGTCAACACTGGAGGAAGGGAGTAACGCGTGTTTCAGCTGAAATATTATATTCAGTTGAGGTTGACCTACACCAGAAGTATTTAAATTGTTGTTGCATTGAACAGAGTACACGTTACGACAGTCGGTTCCGTACTACATCGTTGGCATCATAGTGCGCATGCAAGAGCTTTTCCATGGCTTTTTTGCCTTAGTCTGTGAAAAATAAAATAACAAAAAAAAAATTTCACCAGTGCTCGCAGCAATCGTAAAGCTAAACATCCCTGGACTGGATGGATGGATGAATGGGCAGAAGAGCGCTATTGACAACACACAACATAGTCATAGCTATACCTACATACCTACTTACGTACGCCATTCGAGGGTTTTGTGTGTAAATCATTTATTTCTGAATGAAATTATAGTATGGGGCAAGTTGCCTCGAAACTTGCAGCTATTGTTGTTATTGTAGTAGTATATTTCCTCCTTGCTTATCCTTGAGGTTAAGGTCTTCCAGGATACACTCTTGCGCACTTTTGTCACGTGCAAATCTGTATATTATATGAATTTGGAGAATGAGCAAGTTATGAAGAAAGTACAAAGTAAATATTTTTAAATTCGGAGCGCAATAAGAAAAGTGTTTTTTAATAAATATGTCTGAGTCTATGGAACATCATAGGAAAAGCTTATTACAAACGCAAAATTGTACGTGTCAAACATATTGGATATCTGGTTTTCTGTTTTCTTAAGGAGAGACTTGACAATTTCAATGTAAAATTTATTTTTGTAAAAAACAAATTTCTCAGGAAAAACAGCATCTTGTAAGCTACATATTTTGGTAGAATAACCAAGACTTCTAATTTCTTGCAAGAAGGTTGTAAATCACAATTTTTTTTTTTTGAAGCTAACGAATCAACCCGCTCGGTTTGATTTATTCAAAGTTTTTTCAGTTTTAAGCAGAAACTACATATCGCACCTCCGGTGCAATAACGACGTAATTGCAATTTTCTTAAATGTTGAGGAATCACGTTTAAAGTTTGCTTGCTTATTCAAAATTCAGTAACGCCCTTAAATAGACCTTTCTTTGCTCGACTTCAAGCTTCAAGAGCTAAAATACAATCACGTCGGTTTGACCACGTATAAAACTTTTCATTTGGGACATTATGTCGTTTTAATCTCAATTTCAGAAAAAATTGCAATTGCGTCGATATTGCACCGGAGGTGCGATATATTTCCTGCAATGCAACAAATTGTTTGATATCAACATGTTGTTCATAATAAAATATGTAATTTTGCGATCTTGTATTGTGATTTGTTAAATAAGAAATAAATTGACATGCTGCAGCCACTCTTAATGAGAGAGAGTTATTATATTTTCAATTCTGTCGACACTTACTATCACAGGGACAGTCTCCAGTCTATGCACTTTATATGGGTGTACAAAAGGAAACTGCATGAATGCATCATTTTCATTAGTGAACCATTCCTTAAAAAAAGCAGCACATATTCTTAAACTCAAAGAAAAAAAATGTTTGTGATTCGTGAGGCAGGACAAGAAAGTAACACTGAATTCACTGCTTGTCTACATGAATTGTTAATAAGATGGAGGATAACGCTCGAAAGCCATACAGTTAACCTTTGATAGTAGCTACTACCTTACGTGTAAATGTAGTCAAATAAATCTTAAAGATATAAAGTTTGAAAATTTGTGGAATAGAATCGATTAACTCGTAGTCGTACCCTATAAACGAAACATTTAGATGAATGGAAATCCTCTTTCTTGATTCCAATTTTTAAATCGTGTTCCAAAAACAATGTAGAAGACTACAGAGGAGTTTATAAACTATCTGCAATTCCTAAGTTTTTTGAAAACCTTGTCAAAAAAAACTTGATTTCCTAGTGAAAGAACATATAAGTGATGCCCAACATGGGTTCATCTCGGGGAGATCAACAATCACCAATTTAACATATTTCTCTTCTTTCGTTGTTGAAGCTATTGAAAGTAAAGATCAAGTGAATGTTATTTATACCGATTTTAGCAAAGCGTTTGATTCAGTTTGTCACAAAATACTGCTTCAAAAATTGGAATCATTTGGTTTCCACTCAAGCCTCCTTAAATGAATCTGTTCCTTCCTCATAAAAAGGGTTCAAAAAGTCAAAATTGACGAATCCACCTCAAGGCATATAAAGTGTACCTCTGGTGTTCCACAGGGTAGTCATCTAGGTCCTCTACTTTTTATCATATTTATTAATGATGTTGTTAACTGTGTCAACTTCAACAAATGCTTCATATACGTAGACGATCTGAAACTTTTTCTGAAAGTAGCCTCTATTAGTGATTGCCAAAAACTCCAACAATCTTACGTAAGAGTTTTCATATTATCTTGATTGCAACCCTCTTCAGAGAACTGAAAAATTTAAGGATTTAGGCGTACTTTTTGACTCCCAATTCTCTTTTAAACCACATATAGAAGCTATGGTATCAAAAGCTAACTTAATGTGAGGATTTATCAAAAGAAACTCAACAGACTTTACTAACCCCTACACCCTTGTGTCTCTTTATTCCTCACTAGTAAGACCCAACCTAGAGTATGCAAACATCATCTGGAACCCTCACCAATAATGTTTTTCCGATCGAATTCAGAAAGTTCAGAATAGGTTTGCGAAGTATGCATTTTACAAAATGCGATGGTGCTTTCATCCAAATTCCTCAGCTAGGCAGAGTCTTCTAGGTTTGCAGTTCGAAATCACGTAGAACTAGTCATGACATTTTTCAATCAAGGCACAGAACTAATTTTGGCATGAGTGAACCAATTTAAGACTATCCAAATTAAGATTAGTCTTATAAATTCAATATACACGTAAGTGAATTTAGCCGTTAATAAAAGGGAAAAGATTTTTGGCTTAAGTTCTCCGCTAAGCAGGGAGACTTGGTCACACTTAAATTCTTAAAGTAAAACAATGATAAGAAATATTTTACTAGTTCATTTTCAATTAAAACTCATTTTAATTCATTCGTGTGGCTATGAATGAACAAAAAAATCAGTACCGTTTTTAACTTGCTCAGCAGAGGTTGTCTGGCCGATTTATTTCGACTGTTAGAACCTTATGCCATTTTTTAAGTTAAGTGCATCCAGTTAGGTCGGAGTTTCAAATGTTATGTGACTCTAAACCTAATTTTACACACATTTTTTTATGATTTGTGATAAAGTCCGTTGTTATAAAGCAAAGCTTGTTGCTTTCGTCCTTCGATAGTTATATGTTCGATTGCTTTATAAAAATCTTTAAAATCAATTCAAATCAGCTGTTTCCTTAGCTGGCTACTTAGACAGTTATTTACTTTTTTCTTCAATTTTAAATATTTTGGAAAGTTTATTGGCTTGGAAATTTTTGGAATTTGTTCACATTAGATTTACCGTATAAAGTACTGGCTCAGAGTCGTTCGATCATTAATTCCTTTATTGCCGTTTCAATAACATCTTCGGGAACTATATTCCTTTTTAATCTTGTTCTTTGTACGCAAATGGCATTTCAATAGTAAAATTTGCAACACAGATCTAAAAATGAAACTGGCTTAAATCTTCCACGATCCTTTTCTCACAACTGAATTTTCTTTATTTTTGCAAGCTTAGTTTACTACATAAGAAAACTTAGTTTTCTTATTAAATTAGCATAGTCTTAGATAATTTAGACAGTTTTCCGCTACCACGATAAAAAAGTTGTTATCATGAAAAAAAAACAAAAAAAACTTAACATTTCGTGCTTAAAAACACTTTTTCTCATTCACCAGTTTTAGTTCGTTGTCGATCTAGAATTATTTTTATGAGCACGCAGAAGCTCGTGGAGTGCAACGTTTAGGTCTATACTCATAAAGTAATTGAGTGGAATTTGAGTGCATTATTGAGGATGGTTCAAGTTTCCCGCTTTCCCCCTAATTCGAAGTGGGTACATAACGATTAGTATGCTTTTACATATACTTTCGTATAATTGCATGCTGCTGAATATGTTAAAACAACACCAAGCTTCTAAGAACATAATCGTCAATATATTATTATATTTTCTACTACGTCCTACGTGCTTATGCTATGAAATTTGTATTAATTTTTTTTTTTATTATTATTTTATCGACACATATTGATAAAGCATTGAAAGCATGATTGATCATGAATGGATGTATCATTGGAAGAAGCTCAAAACTTCAATGCAGGTAAGCTCAGACTCGAATCATTTGATTCAAAAGCATTCACTGCTTGCATTGATTAATAGCAGAATTGGGAAATAATGATTACTTTGTGTAATGAATTACAGGTTCAATAACAATTACATGTAATGGGTAATTGAAATTTTTCAATTACTGTAATTGTTGATTGAAATTTTTCAAAAAAAAAAAAGTAATCATTACAGCATTTTTCCAATTACTTGGATTTTCAATTACATATAAGTAATTGAATTTCAAGTAACTGAAAATTTTTAATTAAAAGGTAATTGAATTTTTCAATTACTTTTGGGTGTAATGGAAGATTTAAATTACAAGTAATTGTAATTGAAATTTTTTGTAATCATTATTTCCCAACTCTGATTAATAGCGAATGTGTTTGAATACCGTATAATATTCAACATGGTTTAAGTGACTCTAAAAACAAGCAGTTCTCTGGTTCATAAAAATTTATATTTGTACAAAAGCAATCAATGGGATAAATTAGTCTAATAATTCGAAACAATTACTTCTGGACTACATATATTATTTTTATTATTTTTCTGTTACCGTTAATATTAATCATCTCTGTCTTGATAAATGCCTACAAGAACTTCTTGACAAGGAAAGTAAAAAACAATCGAGTTCTAATTTGAGAATCTTACGTGGAACAAAGTATCTTTGATGAATTCACATCGTACGTTGTTAAGAGACCTACCTCATATTTTCTAGACTTTTCACCTTCCATTTTTTCTTTTTATTTAAATCTTTTTAATTTTAAATTTGGTATCAGTCATAAACCAAAACGAAACGACACTGGAATGGAATTCTGTTTTGTTCATTTGCTTTAATTATATTTGTCATCGCCTTTTTTCATTCAAATTCTGATTCTGTTGATTGAAATGTGTTGATTTGATTTTTTTTTTTTTTTTCTTATACTACCGGCTGAGAATCAACAAAACAAAAAAAAAAAGGAGAAGAAATCATTCTGAATTCAAAAATCGAGGAAATTGGGTAATTGTTATTTTCGAAACAAAATGTATACATGCGCGTTGGACGTAGAGTATATTATTCTATAAAAGCTATCTGCAATTTAAATATAAATAGAATTTTATTTTAGTCAGATAATGATCAAAATAAGTTAAGCTACAGACGAGCTCTTTATCTAAACAAACAATAGTTAATTCCAAAAATATACTATCAATTTGCTTCTTATTTGCTGTATAAATTTGAATTTGAATTGGGAATAAGTAATCTACACATTCACCAAAAAACAATTGTGCTAAAAACTAAGCGAAAGAATTTTATTGTGTAGTATTTGAATGAGAATAAAGTCAGACACAGTTTCGACTTGTCTAAGAATGGAGAAGTTGTTGAAACTAGAGCCTCTTAATGCACGTATTTATTTACACGAGTTACGCATGTAGGGGCTTAGTACCTACTTATTACAATACAATTCATAATTATAACTCACTCAAACAATTTTCATTATGGTTATTGTTATGTCAAAATTTAAAGAAAAAAATATTATTTATGTCCTCCAAAGCTTATTAAAGGAAACAATTTATTTTAATTTATTTTTTTATTATCAGAAAAAAATTTATTTTTAACTAACTGAAAAAACAACGATTTCAAATACTCCATAGTTATAACCCAGCGTGTAAGAAACTGGTTAAAATTAATTTAAAAAATTAATAAACAAAATTTTTGGCATGGACCTTACAGTTCTCTACGATCGATGCATCAATTTAAGCCATTCTCTTAGCGGAGCTTGTTTAAGCTCTCATTGAGACTAGTAGGCCCCTCTGTTGGCATCAATTCTCCTTACTGGTATTCCCCAAAGATTCTCTATGCGATTAACATCGGAAGAACATGCGGACCATTGGAAAAAATTGAGCCCCAACCAATAGATTGTTTTTCGACTAGTGTGAATTCATTCATTATCATCATCATCATCTGCTTGAAAGTGAATTAAACTGCTTCGAAGCACTTGAACATAGTCCCTGCTTTTCATTTTCGATGAAGTAAACTGTTTTTCGGGACATCCCGCTGAAGAAAAAGCTTCCCATATCTTCACTGAGCCGGCATCAAAATTTCGACGTTCAAAAAATTGCGCTAAATTCCGTAAACCAAGGCATTACCTGTGTGACCAAGTGACCATCTTTTTTTAAACGATAAATAACAAGGAACCATGATAACTGTGCATTTTCCCTTTCTTCTTTGAAACTCCGTTCAAATTTTATTGAAAGTCAAAGTTAAAATTGAAAAGTGGGTTATAATTATGAATTGCACTGTATTACCCGTATGTTTAGTATTAAACGTTATTGTTTTGGAATTTTAAGCATTTAAAAACGAATGCATTTTGACATCGAAAAATTCTATTATCAGCCAATGTACTATTACTCATCACTGACATTCGATATTGTTATTTAAAGAACACATAGTTATACAGCGGTTGCAGTGTTGAAGGCTCTAGGTTTCAATGTTTGGTCCCTTACGTTGTTTGATATATTCAACCGCCCAAAAGGCAAAAGTCAAACTTTAAGAACTAATCTTACCGTTGTACTGTGGAAATAAGTAAAGACGCCTAAAAAACCCCCACAGTCGATAAAGGGAATGCATTTGTCGCTTGAAAAGCCTGGGTTTAGAAGATGGCAAACATGAATGTTTTTAATTTTTTTTTAATTTGGAACGTTAGATTAGATCAGATTAGATTAAGGACGAGTTGAGCCTTCGCAGCTCTAGGCACTGCGGTGTCTGAATGAAATCTATTGTGCCAACCCATGTGAGGTTTCAAGGCAGTTATCTCACTCCTGAGTTGAACTAGAAGTTAGCAATCTTTTGTGGGTGAATGAGTTTGTGTTTATTAAGGGAGATGATCTCATAGTAAAGTATTTGCTTTCTAAGGCGGAAAAGTGCTGGATATTCCGTTATAGTGTGCAATGTGCATAGAGGCATAACCTAACTGTCCACTATCGACAAATGTCCTTTCTGGTTTGGGTATGGTTCGATGTTTCCTTGAGAGGGTGTGTCGCCAGTGGCTTCCATTTTTATGAATACGTGAATTGGAGGTAGTCCTACAATGACGTTTAGAGCGTATGTTGGAGTTGCACGCATGCATCCACAATTGCATGTTGTTGCCAATCTTGGAGACTTCTCTAGTTTTTAGATTACAGTTTTTTTTTTTTTTTTCCACTGTTAGTCTGACTACCAACGTATATAGGTCGTACATCATTTTAGGTTTTAAGCCCCAGTTTTTCCTCCATATGCTTCGACAAGTCCATAGAGACATTTTGCTGCCTAGGATGATCCCAAGGTAATTTGATTCTTTTGAGAATGGTATTGTATATAGAAAGAGGAGGGTAGTAGAAGATTTATGTTTTTTCTTTTTGTAAATGCGACACTAACTGTCTTATGGGGGTTGACGGGGAGACCTTCATCTGGACACCAGCTTTATACTGTGTTCAGAGCTGACCGACGTATTATTCATATAAGTGTTTCTGATGAGCCTTGTATGACAATTGCTAGATCGTCTGCAAAGCGCACTGCATTAATGCATTGAGTTGCAAGTAATCCTAGTAGGCTATCTACGACTGACTATTGACCATATGCGTCGTGAGAGGACCCCAACCTCTGGGCAGCTTCTTGTTGTTGTTGCTCAGATTTCCACTTCTTCGATTTTGCTGTGGATAGTTCTGCTGTTTAGCATGAACATAATCCATTTGTGAACTGCTTTGGAACGTTATGGTGCCTTAGAGCACGGTCTGTAGATACAAAGGAAGTGTTGTTGAAGGCTTCTTCTATGTCGAAAAGTGCCACTACGCAAATTTTCTTTTTGTCGCTAACGCGTTCAATCATCGTAACCAGATCATTGAACATTTTTCTGTTAAATTCCCTGGTTGATATGTGTATTGTGATGTGGATAGAGGATGGGTAGCTAATGCCGGATGTGTCTATCAACAACCTCTCCATACGTAGGATAAATGACACTAGATTGATTGGCTGAAAGGATTTAGGATTTGGAACATTACAGTCTCCACAAAAAAGCATACAAATGCGAGACGGAAAAAACTGTAATCGATTAGAAAAATCAAATTGTGCATAGCAAATTTGTATCACGTTACTTTCCTTAAATACTGTTGCCATGGCTGGCTGTAACATTTTCTTTTCTAGACGCCTATGTACTGTACATATGATTGAAGATATACATATATGAAGGAGCAATGACGAAGGTAAGATGTCCAGCTGGAGTCTCTGAAGCTTTCTAAGTCACAGTAAGTTAGCCCCCCTCAAACGTCTTGAATCCTCAATGGTTCAATACAGTTTATCATAAAGCTAAAGATATGTTTGGAGAATGTGAGAAAAGTATGGGAGTAAGTTGACGGTAGCAGATTGAGATGCTCCGTATGACAACATAGACAAATGGGGTAGTTGCCTTTTCTAAGATCAACACGGGGCGCGCGTACTCCACGTGCGGTTATCTAGTGTGAAGCAGATAAGTTGGAGAACTGTGATACCTTTGAGATCACGATGTTTGTAGTTTGCTTTTTGAAAACATCGTTTAAGCTGTTGATTGTTGACCCAATTATGTGCTTTCCCAACAACAAGAGAAGTTACTCAAAAACTATCCGAACTGTTTAAAATCGAGACCTAAAAAAAAAAACAATGTTATGTGCCTATGTAGCAGATATGAATAAGTTTTATGAACCAAGAGCATATCGATAGAGCCATGATACACCTAGAGTTTTTAACACCCGCCTGGCACCAAACTTCTTTACCAGAGAGAATATAAAGTTCTATTGAACAGCTTTAAATATCTAATACACTGCAACTTGAAAACTTGAAATACTTATAAATACTTTTCGTGTGTGTCAAAAGCGTTCATTTTTCATTCCCCAAAGTCCAGAAGAAGAACATGTTCATGTGTTTATGTTTTCATTTGAGTAATATTTCTGGCAGAGTATTTTGTTTAGATTTCTAATGTTTACACTTGGAACCTCTTCCATCAGTTGATTCATAAAAAATTCTTATTCCTAAGAAAAAATTAAAAACAATGATTAATGACTGTTTCATAATTTGGTTTTTTCGTACATTCTTTCTTTCAGATAAATCATCGCAAAGTTAATTTATTGTATGATATACACTTATAAATAGAAACCACTAAGTACACTAATGGAATTTATTAGCGCGTAAACACAGAGGCATTGCCGCCGCCGCCGCCGCCATCGGCGTCGCTTGCTAGCCAGTCAAAAGTATTTCTTAGGAGCTGACAAATTAATAAAACACAGAAGAAAGAGAATTAAAATAATAAAAGAAAAATAAATGAGGGAAACAAAAAAAAGAACAAGAAGCAATAACAAAGCGTAAAAAATAAAATTAAATCGAGGCATCTACGCAAGAATGTGTAGTAAATTTCTGCGCAGTGTGTGAAATAATTGATGAAGCACGGCATGGTAAAATGGAAGCACAATAAAGATAAAAAAGTAACCAAGAAATTTCGTATAAAGCATTTATTTTTATCTTTTACACTTTTATCTTCACATTTACTACACGTATACTATATTGTGTGGTGTGGTTGCCGTTGCAGTCTCTGTTCTATACAATTTCACAGGGCTGTTCGTCATCTATACCGATTTGGCACTTGGATGCAAATTGTATTTTTTTTTTAAATAATATTTTTTTGTTTATAGAACGTTGCGATTGCAATAAATGAGTGAGAATTTTTATGTGTTATGAAATGTCGTCAGTGACGGAGAATGTGGCAGAAATACTCTCAGAAACAAAAGTCATCAGCATCAGCGTCAGCGATGTCGCGACGATAGTTGTTTCTGTTTTCCGCTGAATTCTAGCCAATTCTAGACATGCACATTTTGTTCTTAGTAAAAGAACACAAAACAAATTATCATTTGAAATAAAACTATAAGCACGTCTATTTGGCAGTAGTTTTGTTTCTTTCTTTTTTCTGTCTGATCTGATGATCCCCTAATTGGATGGTAGTGCATATTGCAATGGAGTTCAATCTGCAGTGTTTGAGGAATTGTTGCTAATACATTGTATGTATAGTCTCTTTCACATTTGCTCATTTTAGACAACATCGCAAAGTTGATAGTAAAGCTCGTTTTCGGAATGGTAGGTAGATTAGAATGATATAAAAAAAAAGTATTGTTACTACAATCATTCAACTTAATTCTTCAAAAATTAGAGAAAAAATGTGTAGTCTATGAGATGAGTTTATAGTGATGAATTCTAATGTAATAAGCCTTGGGTCTATGAAATAACTCCCACGAAATAAGTCCCACTTTTAAAAACGAAATAAGTCCCACCAAAAATTGCTATTTTGAAAGTGGGAGTTATTTCGTTTTTAAAAGTGGGACTTATTTCGTCAATTGGTGGGACTTATTTCGTTACGCGTTTTTATTTTAAGTGGGACTTATTTCGTTTTGAGTGGGAATAAATTCGTTTTGTAAAGTGGGAGTTATTTCATACCCCTAAATTTATATTTTTTCTTATGCAAAAAGTTATGGTTGTCCCTTTTACGAAATGTCCAATATTTCGTAAAAGGGACAACCATAATTTTTTGTCCTTATCTCTCATGGCTCTTCTTGCTTGTATGTATATGATTTTTCTTTATTATTCCTCTGCTTTGATTATTCATATTATTCGACGTGTGTTTTTTTCGAAGAGCCAAATACTTCTTCTTTGAAATCGCATTAAACAATGAAAAAGTGGGACTTATTTCGTTTATGGAATTGGGACTTAATTCATTTAAGAAATATATTATTCAAGGGGGAGTTATTTCATTTTGAGTGGGAGTTATTTCATTTCAAGTAAATTTTTAAATCATTTCATTTTGGTGGGACTTATTTCGTTTTCAAAAGTGGGACTTATTTCGTGGGAGTTATTTCATAGACCCATAAGCCTTAGGTCATTGACTCACTATGCCATTTCTTACAGAAGGATGAATTTTTAAAATGAAAAAAAAAAAATGAATGAATGATGAATTTTTATTGTAGGAAAGGGGTAAGGGGGTAGCTTCGTGTGACCTGTTCGAAAACTTTTTTCGTAAACTATCGAAAAAATGCAGTGAAAAATTCAGACCGAAATTCTTAGTATTGAAAACAAGTTAAGTCTTTAACATCATTTTCTTAGACTGGCAGTCCCAAAAAAAAATATTTAGCCAATTGTTTTAAAGTTTATATACTTATATCTTATATGTTTTACTCAGTATAATGGCTCGCAATAATTTTTTTTTTTTTTTTGTTCAATGAGTTTGATTAATTTTGGTAAAAAAGATAACGACAAACCTACTGAGCAATAATCCCTGTGATTTTATTTATATTTCTGAAGACAAGCCGCTATCACCACGACCATTAACCTGTCTTTTCTTTTTGGTGTCTAATTTATTTTAAAACAAATTATGTATATAAAAAATGTAAGAAATAAATTATACAGCTTAAGACACAAATAAAACATGTAAAAAATTTAAAATGATTGAAAAAAAAATCCTAAGAGGATTAGGGGTGAAACCCCACTCTTGTCAGTATTCTCAATATATCTCGCAAGCGAAGCGAAATTTCAATAAACTTTTATGTACAACTTAATTCTTCATGGAAATGGTGAACCAAAAAGTGAAGCAGTTTTGTATAGCACCTCATTTTGCTCACAGGAGGGCAAAGAAAATGTTTCATAAGAAATAAAGTTAATAAAATTTTCTTTAAAATGCTGTTCAAATAGCTTTCTTAGTTCAAAATTGGCCGACCATTTTATCATAACAATTTATGGTCAGTTTCCCACTTTTAACGATTGTGCTTTGTTCTCATTTTATTGGAACAGTTATTATTTTTCTTAATACAGAAAATTATTTCAAGTTGACTGGTTGATTTTTTTACAAATATATTTAATCATGATTTTTTTGAAGCAAAGTTGAAATTAAACCATAGGTTTACCTTTTTGTGTTTTTACAAAATATGGATACGTTTTCTATGATTATCTGTAGCCAGATAGAATTATTGACAAAAATTGGGCACGACTGGGTCGTATGAATTTGTGATAGTATGCTAATTACAATATCAAAATCTTAAGGCTGAGTACAAGGTTTTAGTATTCACTCTTCATAATAGATTTGGTGGTACAGGGTTGCCAACTACACATTGATTATAAAAGTTGATAGAATCACATAAAAAATAGAAAGAAACTAAATTAAATGTTCCAAAAATTTAACCGAAAATCTAATAAATCTAATTTTTTGCTTATACATACCTATATACATATAGAAGCCGAAATTTTAATGAAAATCGTTTAAGCAGTTTTCTTAGAAATAGGTTTTTTATGTTTCACTTTTTTTAAAAACTAGTTTCTTAAAACCCAAATATGAATGTCTTATGTCAGGAGATTTTTTGACAGAAAAGATTAAAATAATCAAGGATATTGTGTTGAAAAAATTAAAAAAAAAAAAAAATCAAAATGTTCTTTAAATATTCACAAAAACTTCAAAAATTTAAATTTTCCTAAAATTTAATCAAAATCGTTGGAGCTGTTTTCGAGAAAAATAAGCTTTCATATAAGTTGATTGGCAAGTACTTTTATTTCGAGACCTAGAGACCTTATTCCAAAAACCCCTCTTTAAGATGCTCTACAGAACCTAACTGCAAAATTTGAAGAAAATCGGAAAAGCGTTCAGACTGTGCATAAACTGACGGACAGACACACAGACAGACAGAGTTGCAGGACCCATTTTTTCGTATTCTCTATCATTAATGTCATATCCATTTGTTGCCTCAAAATTTTATCTCTGCACGATTGCAAAACTTGCCTAGTAGTTCCTATGAGAAAAAATAAAAAATAAAAAAACAGAAAAACTATGGTTATTACTTACAATTATGAATGGAATTTTATTGCTTTTGAATGAAATCTTACAATAAAAATGTTTTTTGAAAATTGTCGAAATTTGATTTATAAATTGATGATTTTTCATCCTGATCATCGCTTTGAACGATGTAATTTAATAGCATTACACAGAGAATAACGAGTAACACTTTTAGGATACAAGCAATATACTCACAGCTAGAAAGCACCATAATAAAGCTACCAGGAATTTCAAAAATTACTGAACCGATTTAAAACATCCCTTTACCATTAGAGTAATAAATCATTCCTCAATAACGTAGCTGTAGGCTAAATTTCATCCCTGTATTTCTACGAAAAAAGTCTTTCATTATTAGAATACTACGTTATACCTTAATAACACAGACTACATATTTTGTTAACGCATCCCTTCCTTTACAAACAAGTAACTGTGGCAAATGGTATGATGTCTTCAGCTATTTTCGTTCTGTTACACCCTAAAAATATTTTTTTTTGCACATTCGGGACTTGAAATATGTACATTTTTTAGCAATATTGTAATCTGGGTGAAGTAGTATAAGCATTGACTTTATTAAATTGTTGATTGCTATCAACATGCTCAGGCTGCAAGATCAAGAAGTTAACAAAAGCAGTAAAATTTCGAAAACAATGAGTATTTAAATTATTTCATCTTTTTGGAAAAATATTCATTTGATATTTCTATAATATAAAATACATTTATTATATTATATATATCATATAATAGATATAATATTATAACCTAACTACAGAAGCTGTTTTGACCTTGAAAATTTTTGTTTTGAATTTTAAAAATTTCATAGCATAGAGATAATTTTGCTAGTTTGAAAAAAACTTATTATTTATGAACAGTTTGTGCTAAGAAATCTATGTTGAAAGTAGTAGATACCTTCCAAACTCACATTTAAATGCCGTTTTTACGTTTTTACAAATTCGGTGTTATGGTTTTTCCACCAATATATAGTCTTTCGCAAGGAACTGTCAAGAGTGTCAAGTATTTCAATAGTAAATTCATTGCGATGAAAAGCGCTTTCTCGCTTAGCTGTTCGAAACAGGCAAAAACTAGGAGTTTTCTTCATTCCATCACAAGGAATATTTGTGAGAAATGTACTGGGCCCTGGGGCTCCCCCCTCTGTTACGCCACCCTGTTTATTTATTTATTTTGAAAAAAGCTTTACTATTTAAGTTCTTTTTTTGTCGTTTTCTAATGCAAAACAAAAGTAGAAGAAGTAAGTAAAAAAAAAATAAAGCATGATATTTTCACATTTTGGGTCATTTATAATAAATTAATACATACCTACCTAACCTACCCGTAAAGGTTTCTTTCATAAGAGAATTATAAAAGAAAAAACATTGCAAAAGTCATATGGCAGCAAAGTAATGAATTTATAGGTATTTATGTACATCTTCGAATGATAAAACTCCTCTCATTAAAGGACATTATAAACAATACGAAAATCATACGACAAGAATAACTACTGAAAAAATTACGAAGCCAACAACAAACAACTCAAAGTCATTATAAACATCAAAATTGAGGTGTATTAACATAAACAAACACAATGTCACTCGCCAATTAATCATAATGAGTCCATAACTCTCGTTTAATTCTAGTTTTGTACCAATTAGTGCACGCTATTGCGATGGATATCATTTCAATTGGGAACAACTTATCGTCTAAGATATTAATTTAACTATCACACATATGGGTCGTGAACATACTTGTATGTAACACCACACATGTGAGAGTTTTCTGCCCTTTGTCCAGCTAGCTTATGATTGCTCTTCTTATAAACAAGCTACCTAAACAATAATTCTAATTAATTCTCCAACCATGGGATGAACAATAATTGAATAACAGCCATAGTGCTGAGTAATGAGATACAATAGAATATGTAAGACACAATCAATAGGCAATGAAAAGTACGCTACCCTATTGAAATGCAAACAAAGATCCAAAGAATTATGAAATAAGGTTAGCCCATTGGTAAATTCGAACTAGCAATCTTCAACGAAATGGAAACGTTTGGAAATATATGCAAAATCAAGCTGGCTTTCTTTTCACTTTATAAATACCTATAGGCGCAAAAGCTCAACAAATTGTCCTTTATAGCTTGTCTATTTGACTTTTCTTTGCTTCAAACATCAAAACAAACTAACTACACCCTTTTGAATGAAGAGAATAGACAGTAACAAACAAACATCAACAAAGAGATTAAAAAAAGTGTCTGTCTGAACTTTAATAAGCATTGATAAGATATTTCGTCTTTTTTTTAAACAGTTTTAAACTGTTTCTATCCTTTTTTGTGGAGCAGATGTTAATTAAGATCTATAACAACATAGACGAGTCATGTTACGAGTTCAATTGAACCCTGTTGCATTTGTATGGCAGCGTAGCTATCATTTATTCTAATTGTAAGTCGAAAGCGTTGGAGGAATTTTACCTGCATCGCTGCAGAACTGACAATAGGTCAGAGCATTCTTTGACGAAATCAGAAGTCTAGTAAGAATCGGCCTCTGATTGGTCGCCGAAAGAGCGGGTTTTCAAATTGTTGGGGAAAATCTGATTCCTTTCACCAATTAAGGGTCTGAATCTTGTAAGTCTTTAAGTTATTGGGTGCAATGTTAAGAAGCTAAGAAGGCTCAGGACAGGTTCTTTAAAGTTGAAACATATTAAAGTCCTAAATTCACTAAAATTGAATTCTTTTGCTGACCCTCGTTCTTTTTTGCTCAATACACTGAAATGACTATCGACTCTAGAGTGTGGACTGCTTTAATGAATGGTTAAATAAACATCTAACAAGGAAGCCGTGAAGCAGTTCCTTTTGAAATAACTCTAGTGGGCTTACCAATTTTGGTGCTAAAGCTAATGGCCGCAGTTCCAATACTCATCTTTACAAAAAACAACCTTAAAAACGAATAGATAAAAAAGTTCTTCTTCAGCTTTGTTATTCTTTGTAAACATGAAGCAAAACACTAAACAAAGCTTAAATTTGTTCCTTTTCAAATAAGTATCTATCAGTCAAGTAAGTCTTAAGGTTTTATTTTTGAATAGTCATTGTCATAGTACTACTACGTACCTATAGCCATCAACCGCTTTGTGACTCTCTGATTTAGTAAAAAAAAAAGCTGAATCCACTTCTCCTTTTGTGGAGTCGTTTTCTTCTCTTCGTTCAACCCAAAAGCCGGTTTTCTGTAAGCAATTCTTGGTTTTTTCTTTTGGACTTTTTGTTGGGCTCTCAATTGACCAAGACCAAGAGCAGCTCAGCACAACCTATATAGCACCACGACAGCGTAAAGCAGTGGATTGACGGATATTTTACGTTCGCTGCGTCATATCTACCCTAACCGGTCTCCTACTTCATCAAAGGAATTTTCGTCATATATACGCATAGTATCTGTTTATGTACATATAGAGTCAAGCATGGATTGGGGAATAGTTTTCGATTTTTTATGAGTCTACTTGTTGCGTTGGACAAAATGAAAAAAAAGAACATTTTTCTACCTGCAGATGGTGTACGTTGACTTCTGGATGAAGAGATGGCGAAGGTGATAAGTGCCAGCAACAACAATACGAGTAAAAGGCGCGTTACGAGTTACGACTGATACCATACTGTTGGACCAAAAACTGGAACTTCAACTATAGTGATTAGGTTCGAGACTGGTTACCTGTCTGGTTATCTACATATCTCATCTACCCACCTCAATGCCCGTATTTGTAGTTATCTCACTGGCATACACCTTCCTTGGGCCATTACTCATGTTGTAGGCCTAGTAGTAAACAACACACAAGTGTCTTCGCATCGTAGTATTATGATAGTAATACTATGCTCGTGCTTTAAACTACATATCAAATGGAACAAGCCAATCAAGAAGATAAACTCCATAAAAGTAGAAAAAAAAAATAATAACAACAATGATTGCCAACGAGGGCAATTTTATTTGAAATGGATTATTTTGTTCATGTTTGCGAACAAGTTGTTGTAAGCTTCGAACAAAATACAATTAATCAATAGAAATTTAGTGCAATGTATGTATGTACAGCTTTTACCTTGCCTTTCTTGACCAGATGATACTTACTTACTTGACGTTAAAACTGTTTGCCTTTCAGAAAAAGCGCTTTCTGAAAAAGTCTTTCGGAATTGGCATAAAAAATACGAATTAGGGTTACCACTCGTCCCCCTTTTAGGGGGACAGTCCTTCATTTTCATCTCAACAAGAGACTAGTCCCCCAAAACAGGAAATGATTAAGGGGGACGCAAATGTCCCCCTTTTTTACACATCCTTAATTTTTCACCATTTTATTAAAAAACTGCGTTCTTAAATATGGAATTTTCTGTTCTAATTGATTTCTTAAGTAATTCTGTGGATACTTCCATCATAACTTTGAATTTCCCTATACAACTGGATACATTCATTTTATACTATTCAACGAACCGTATCTAACTTCAACTGCAAAAGTTGTTTTCTTTCTGTCACTCTACCCGCTTTATTCAAAATTTTATTTAGAAAGATATGTTTTTGTTATATTTTAATGTTTTTGGTCACATATACTATAACTACAAATTGAGTTGCAATGACTTTTACAAATTTATATATGGAAATGACAGTTTTTTACAAAAAATAAAATCTGGAGATAAATATAATTTGTAAAGGATTTATTCTTACCTTTATTTCACTGAATGTGTATAGGAAAACATGAATACCTGAGCCTATGTTCCTTTTTTAAATCTTTTTTTTTCTATTTATTTTTTAATAAAATCCAAAGGTATAATAAAAATTAAGTTGTTTTTTATTTATTTCTAAAACTAAAAAAGTGGATTTTTTTAAATTTTGTCCCCCTAAAACCCAACTGTCCCGCTTAGCAAAACTCAAAGTCCCCATTTTGTCTTTTTCTGAAATGGTAACCCTGAATACGATAAGCCTCTAATAAGTTTACATGGCGCCACCTTATTTATTTGTTTTATATATACTTGCTTTGATTTAATCTATTTATGCTGTTGTTATGTTTGTTAGTTTTGTTAGTTTCTGTAACTTCGTTGATCATAAAGTCTCCTGGTATTGATTGAACATGCTACATCATTGATTCATTTGTGTTGGAATTATTGTTAGAGTTGATTTCGTCCAGTTACTGGGCTAGTTTTCTTCCCTTTTTTTTTTTGTTATTTGGATTGGATTGTTTGGCTTGGATTGTCCTATTTAAGTACTTGCCGTCGTATACAAATGGCAACTATCCCTTCCTATGACGTCTCTTTTTTTATTTATGTTGCCAATTCCAACAAGATAGGTCTAACTCTCCAAAAGTGACAACATAGAATCGTTCAACGTGTGTCGTAAGGACACTGGACTGCACCTATCGAATACTCGGGGTTTCACAAAATAGACAACGACAGAAATCAGAAGATCAATTATTGGAAGACTTAAAAACTTGTGTAAACATAAACAGCTTAAACAAAAAAGTCACGAAAGAAAGAGCGTGGCGATAGAGGCTTATGCCAGATCATAGTTCTCATCCGAATTCATATTGAACTAGATTCTGTTACTTATAAAATAACAGAAAATATGATAATCTTTAAGTTCATACTACGAAAACGACTATGAAAAATGGGATTGACTGTGTCATGAACACGGCTGTGTGTTGCACGTGGCTATACGTCTCGTAATGTGTAGTATTTTTATATTAAATGATTTCAATTTCCCCAGTCTCAGACGTACTAGCACCGGCTGGTTTTGATCCTCACGACCGCATTTCTTTTATTTTTCCCGCTCTGTTTGACTCGGTTATGTGGTGCTTCATAGCTCTTGAGAAGTGCGCATATCGTAACAAATTTATTGATTTTTTCTATGCTATCTAGTTGCGTAATAATTTTGGATACCAATGATAGATATGCAGCTGCGACACCAAACTTTAAGGACGTATTCACGTTCAAAAACAAGTGCATCATAATACGAATGTAAAGATACGTGACATACATAGGTATAGACTCTAAATTTGTAGATTTATGATGCTTTTTTTTGAGTGATTACTGGAGCAATAATATAGCTAGCTTTTGTTGGAACATTGGGAGTAGAAGAAAAAGCTTAAATGGCGAAAGTCTACATAACGCGACGTTATGCTCATGACGTTCGAGAGTCCGCTGCTAGGCAAAATTGTTGCTAACAGTATTCCCTAATAAATGAACGATATCACCTCAATTGTGTGCAAAGGTGGTTTTTGTTTTGATAGAAACCCAATTGGCTGTAAGTTTATAATTTCCCATAACAGTAACTAAAATGGTGCTTTCTTTTACAAAGACTAATGTTTGCCTTCAGTTTTGAATAGAAAAGTTCATATGGCAACCTCGAACTATACAAGCATAGAATAATAAGTTCACGGTATTTGTTGTTTATTTATTTACTTCTTTTTTCATTTTTCTTGTTGGCATGGCACTGCATTGAAAGAGCAGAGAGTAGAAAGATGATAAAAGAAAAAAAAAACAACTACAAAGAGGAAAGAAATACCAAAACCATTTATAGATTTATTCTCGTTTATACGCCGAAGTTGCTACGCGCTTTAATATGCATCCATCCCATGTTTGTTGGATCTTGATGTTGCTTGGCCAGGCCAGGCCGCCGCGCCGCGTCGTCGAACGTATGCTTTTGTGCCGCGCGAGTCGGCTTTGTCGTTACAGTTGTATTCACATTTGGGGTTATAATTTAAAGCAACTTGAAGTTGTTCACATGGCCAAAAACCTGAGTTTCTTCTTTCTTCTTATTAGTCTTGTACGCTCTCACTATAATCACTGTCAAGGTCATTTTGAAGTGTAGCCTGTTGTGTACAGTGAAACCCGCTTAAGAGAAAAAGCAAACTGTCACAGTTTTTCTTTCACTTAAGCGGGTTTTTCACTTAACCGAACCCCGGTTAAGTGAAAAAAATTTCATTTAAGCGGAGTCCTGATAAGTGAAAAAAAAAATTGCACTTAAGCGGATTTAAAAGTTCCATTAAGCGGAGGTTTAATGCTTCATATACACAATAAATAATTTGATGTATTTATCTTTGGAGTTGCCTGGAAATAATTTAAATAAAAGTGTTTGAATAACTAACCACGATTAAACATCAAAAAAGTAATTTATTGAATAACAAAAATAACATATGTTTGTACATTGGAATTCATAGGTAGTACATAAATATATTACATAAATTACAATAAATCACATTTGAGTTTTTGTAGGTTAATTCGTAGGCACATTGGGCATATCAAAAAGAGGCCACTCCCAAGTTTGGTTTCAGGTTTCAAATATGTAGGTACATTAAGGTGTGTCATTTTTGTGCAACTTTTTTTTTCAACGATAAAACAGGCTAATTACTTTCAAGAAGGTATAAAACGAAGCCGCTTAAAATTTGAGCTCTTAAATTAAAATTTAGAAGTGGCTCAATTTTCCATACAAATAACAGAAAAATAATGTAATTTTTTTCTTATTTTTATAGCTTGACATTTGAGCATTTTAAAAATACACTGACAAATTATTTAAGTAGGAAATTGAATGCTCTACAAAAAAGCTCAATTTAATTTTTTCATAGAGTGCGCCGTTCTGAAGATATTTAAACTAAAAGTTGGAAATGTATGAAATTAAGATTTTTATTTTATTAAACACTGATGACTTTTTAATGACTTTAAGAGTTAGGTACTCAAAAAATGACACACCCTAATGTACATACATATTCATATTTTTGAATACAATTAGGAACGTTTTATGAAGACAAAAATAATCTCACTTTTTTTTAAAAAGTCATCAATTTTCGTTTCCGACAAAGCTGGAAATGGCAATTCATCATTTTATATTCAATTTCATCTAAGATTAGATCCCCATCAGAAAACTGCTTAAGAACATTGAGAGATTTAAAAGCTTCTGTAGTTGTTGCTTTCTGGACTCCCAAAATTTCCACATCTAAATCATTGTCAGATACAGATCTGCTAGCATCAAACTTTTCGAATTGTAGTGCTGCTTCAATAATTATAACAGGAATTGTGCTTTTTTAAAGCATCTGGGATTATGAGATCTACTTTATACATATTAAGAAGAAAAATTATAAACAAAAGAAAAACAAAATATGTTTAATCTTAGACTACACACCAAAACAAAAAATAATTTTGTCTGTTCCAGTCGAATAAGAAATGAAAAGGACTGTGATACGGCCATTTGGTAGCTTCAATCCTGAAGGTTTTCACATCTATTTACCAATGAAGCCGTCGGCGTCGGTAGAGCCTTAAACATTACCCGACCCTGAATTTATCAGCATTATGCACGTCATCAGGTTTGTAGCTTTGACAAATGTTTGGCCAAAAAATTTCCAGCCAATGGTTAGCAGCAACTGTGTCAGCAGAATTATTTTCACCATAAATCTTCTTAAAATGAATATTTTCACGTTTTTTCCACTGATCTAACCATCCATTTTTTGGCTCAAATTGTTCTGTTCGATAAAATTTTTAAGAGATTTTTTTTCAATAAGAAATATGAAATTTAACTGAAAATATGTTTCAGGTATCCGGGTTTTTCACTTAAGCGAGTTTCACTTAAGCGGAGTGTTTAATAGGTAATTGGTCTACAAATACTCGGGGACGAAAAAATTCTTTCAGATAAGCGGGTTTTTCTCTTAAGCGGGTTTCTCTTAAGCGGGTTTTACTGTATTAGATTTCCAAATATTTTATTTTGTGAGCATTCGAGAATTCGAATAATAATCTTTTAATAATTTTGGAATGAAAAATTGCTTCTTTTCAGAAAACTTTTTAAGTTTAAAAAATGTTGTTTCGAGGAATTCTCAATTTTGGGAGAAGGTAGCTGTGCATATGTATTATGTTCTTGAAAATCTGCTGTCCTTGGAAATGAATAGTAACAAAATGTATGATAGCAATCAGTTGGTATCAGAACGCTTTTATCTCTCCAACGACTAATCGTAAGTGGAGGGCTGAAAAAAGCTATCGTTTACAAGTTTTGAAAGTCACTTTTAGAAATCAACGTAGAAATTTATTAGTTGTCAGAACACAAACTATATTGTTAGTACCTGCCAAACTTTTTCCACTCAATCTTGGATGGACCAGGATCTACTGTATTTCTCTCAGCCATTCCACAAACAAATAAAGAAAACGTCAAATTTCAGTTCTGCGTTGGGAGACTTGACTATTCCTCTTGAGAGCCAACTATAGCGAAACTGCATTATTGGATCATACTTGGACGTGAGCTCCGATCTCCAAAGAAATATTCCGACGCTTTAGCCACTAGGTATTTGAAAAGTATCGACTTTGCGGAACACAATGACAACGGCACACGATCTAAAAAGTGCTCCAAACCAAAAATATATTTTTTTTTTGTATTTTGTGACTGTTTAATTGTATGTAATAAAATAGTTCAACTTTTTAAAAAAAAAGTTTATATGTGAATGGAAAAGCTAAAAAGCATCCCTACATAAAAGCCAAATTTATCTGACAAATTATATTGGAATTGGATTTTTCAGAGAATAACTTCTTAAGGGACACGATAAAATACAGGAGCATTTCAAACTGGAATTAAATTTTCTACTTCTATGTTCGTTGTTAAGAAAGACACCCTGTTGTTTTTTTGACATAACGATAGAATGAAGTTATTTTTTCATTTTTTTAAATTAATAACTAACCCAAAATCACATAACTCAGCCTCTATTAAATATCTCAAGATCGAAGATCGTGGTGGAGGAATAAGCTTAATTAAAAAGCAAATATCAAAGTGATCAAGTGCTCTTATCAAGTAGATAAATCGAAATTGCATTACAATATTACCTAATTTTGTCTTACTATTGGTGTGTAACTCAAAGGGAGGTATAAACTTGGTCTGTAATGAGATAAGGCATCACAAAAATCTCAACCTTGAACATTCGATTTTAATAAATATACCTACATACCCAAATCCAATAATTTGATAACAATTATCATCCACAACAATTTGTTCCTAGCTTAAAATGTCTGATTAATTTTTTTGATAGGTATAGGTATATACATATATGTTTGTATATACATGCACGTAAAATAATAAAAACATGTATGATTCCAACAAAAGCCAAAAAGAACTCGTCTTGCTCTCTTTAGAGATCACAGACTCTTATGTAATTGCTCATCATCGCAACGCAAATAAAGATTTAATTTGCTTTTTAGTACAAAACTGATCAGAATTAAAATTCTAGTTATTAATACATTTTTTATTTTAACCTATACAACTCACTCACAGTGCTTTTCTGGAACTTGTGATCACTTGAATTTGTTGTTTCTCAAGATTCCTTTACGATAATTATGCCGGTCGATCGTCGTTTATATTTTTGTTTCTTTTTTTTTCCTCCGCTATAAGTATCGTTATCGTGAATCGAGTAATTTATTTATTTCACAAAAAAACAAGAGAGAGCACATGATTGTTTTGTTTTTTTTTTCAAGATTTTTTTTCGAGGCTTATCAACAGATGCCTGTGGTAACCAATGCCACTGTGACACTTTGAGAAACTTAATTTGTTTCCCTCTTTTAGGCACACTTTAGCACTATCTGGCCACACCACATTTTTATCTCAAGCGAAACACGAAAACAACGAATTCATATTGAATTTTTTATTTTTTTACAAAATTTTATTTGAGATCACTATTTAAACAAATTAAAAAAAAAAATTTGTATAAAAAAATACTTCAAATGAACATTCCGCAGCACTTTACTGTCGAACGATCGTGATATCTTTTCAGAACTATGGAGCATACTGAACGCAAACAATCGGTCAGAGAACTAGTCCTAAAAACGAACGCAATACAACTTAGAGGCATCAAGGCACAGAGTACCACCAAACCAAAGCACCACCACACATTGGAAGCGAGCCCCAAAACTACGAGTCCCGAAGTACCACACACAACAAAATACGAAACATAAATCGACAGCGACGGCGGCGGTGGCGGTGGCGGTGACCCAGCGCAACAAGCACACAGTAACAAGAACAAGACGGCCGAGAGATTCTCTGTAGACCAGTCTGTGTGTGATTTGTATGAGCCAGGCTGTTAAGGGGAGGCAAACGCGGCAACAGCAACACCAACTAACCCGATCACATATGAGTAAAAAAAATAAAAAAATTCTATTCAATCCAATCGGTTTCAGTCTTTCAGTTCCTCTTAATTCTACTTCTGCTTCTTCGTCTTCTTCAACCTTTCGCTCTTGCTATTTTACAACTCTACTACGGCCCATACTACAGTCAACAACCGATCTGATCTTATGGCGATATGATCATGACGGAACAAAAAAAAGCATACTACATATAACGACACTTGAACAAAATACATGTATTTATATTGCCATACGAGACATAGGGGGGCATACATACATACTCAAAAGCCCAGAGTTCTTCACTGCATAGTTGAACTTCCCGTTGGGTTGTCGTAGCTAATGCCGATTTTCATTGAAATTTTCCTTGATCGATGGGTCGTACAGAACAAAATGGATTTTTTACCATTTTATTTGTGCAATTTAACAGCTTATTTTCAGCTATTATTTTACAGAAGAAAAGTTTTTCCATTAAACTCAAAAATTATTTGCGTTGCAGTAACTTAATATACAATCCGCCATGCTTAAAATTTCAATTAACCGTTAAGTTATATAATTCATTTTTCACATTTCAAACTTCGCCATGTAAATCTTGCCTGTGCATCGAAATTCACAATGCTTTCTTGAGCAGAAAATATCGATCTTATATCTCAGAGGATTCGTTTTAAAAATAGTTTGCTTAAGAAACTGTCATTTTCCGCCAAAAATTCCGCCATTTGTTGACAGCTCTTTTATTGAGTCTTTTCGCTCCTGTGACAAGGTGTTACAAAATTTGTTTTCTTAGCTGAGAAACATTTCGTTGCTGACCAAGAATTAGAATTAGTTAAGGCGCATACTCACTTACTTACTTACTTAGATGGGCATTATAGTTCACGGTGAACCTGGACCTCAACCAACATATTTCGATAAGTAATTCGATTTCCGTTGAGCTCTCTCCAGTTTTGCACTCTAAGTCCGTTGAGGAGTTGAGGTTGTCGGCAAAGCTTTAGTTACATTAAACTAGTCTTTTTCTACAATTCCTAACTTGATAAACTTAAATAAAATAACATTAAATCATTCCTAATATTTATTTTCAATACAACAAAACTATTGCTTAACGCCTTAGTTTAACAACTTTCGGTTGAGCTGTGACGATTTTAATTAAACAAAAGAAAATCGATTGATGATTGAACAACTTAAAGTGATTATTAGAGGAAAGCAAGCCCTCAGTTAATCAACTGATCAGTACCATAAACTTAAACAGTACACGCCCGTATTATTAAAAAATAGTATCAACAACATACGAAACGTTTTTAAATTTATTCCTTTTTAATGAACAGTAAGCAATTCTGATGATAAAAAATTATTAAGCTTTTGGTAGTAAAAAGATAACAATTAGTAGTTCCAGCAGTAGTAGTTTTTAAATGAATTATTGGTAGTAGTTGAAATCAACTATTGAGCTCTTCTTACTATTGCTCGACTTTTAGATTCTAAAAAAGTATAAATAGCTTTTTAAAGAAAGTCTTAGAGTTGAACTTAGGAGATAATGGATAGACTTCCTTTAAGATTTTTGTGTGATTAAAGTTGCAATTAAAATTAAAAAGTGTATTTCAACCTTACCAACTTATGAACTTGTATATGCAAACACATCATTCTTCATAGTGAAAACCACAAGTGAAAACACTACCGCCTATGAATCTTTTGTTATTGCTTTGCTCTCTTGCCTGCAAAGTATTTGATTATCGTTTGCGTCTGTTTAATGCCGTAACCAAATTAAACATCTCGAGAACAAATAATAAAAATAAAAAAAAAATAGCCGGCTTCCGAATGGAGATTTTCAGGTTTATTCTCCTGATTTTCTTTTATTTATTTATTTATTTATTTATTTTTAATGTTTGCAAACGCACCAGTAAAGTATGCGGGTGAGCACAGACCTGGACGGATACAAACATACAGAGAGAGTTTTAAGTTCTTAAGAATATGGACAATGATTGTGGATAGCTTACTCCATAAAGTTGTTTCTAAGAGTTGATCCAACGACCAACGAAAGACTCGATCATCAGATTTGTGTTGGAGAAAGAATCTGAAAGAAGAAGACCACTGAGACCAGGCATTGAAAGTAAGAAACCCGCTTTTGGGTTACCGACTTACAACCGCCAGGCACAGATTTGTCTACGCTTGTGTCAAAAAAAAAAAATTACGAATTAGAACTTAAAGTGAGCTAAAGCGCTAAAGGCAATGTAAAAGAAAACAAACTGAATTATTTTTTTTTTGAGGACGTGTAGTAAGGAATTATTATTATCGCTTCTTGTTTTCTTTATTAACAATAACGCATTCTTTACAAGTCATCAAATTGCACACAATGTTCTTTTCTTGTTCATTCTTCGTCATATTAGGATGATTTGGTTTTGTTTTATTTTGCTGCAAAACGTTTGTGTAAATCAATTGATAGGGTTTGTTGTGTCAAGTTTGGTAATTAGAAAAAAAATATTTCCAGAGACATTTTAACTATACGGCTTACCTATATGATTTGCTTTTTACTTTTTTACAAAGGACTTCAGATATTTTCGTTGCTTCTAGATCTGTTCGTTAGCATCACTGTTTTAGTTCATATTTTTAAAATTTAAACTCCTTTTCAAGAAATCAATGATTGATTTTAACAATTTCTACCATTATTGTCTATCTTGTATCTCAGACAAAACACTCAGACAAACATAAAATTGTGTAGGTACACACGTTATACACGCATGTAAACGTCAAGAGTCAAAAACTATCACCCAAACTCTCATCAAACACGGCACCAAATGAAAAATCGTATTGATATTTGCTATTTATTTAAATAGTCTTCTTTCGAGCCATTGAGTCCTTCAGTTTCCTCACACAGAGTTCAAACACTTCCAATAGTTGTAAAGGGTGTTTCTTTAGACATCTCGGAATTAGTCTTTTTTGACAAAACTGCCTTTTAATTTGTTCTCAAATCTGTTTGCCATTTCATTTAGGAAGAATTAAAGCTGCACGACACCACTCCACACTACGTATTCGTTCGGTAAATTATATCGAAGCGAAATAGCTGTTGACGCCGATTTTCATACAACTTCGAGTTTTAAACTTGTAAGTTGCCTCAAAGGTCACTCGACCCAGTGGTACTAGCTGTACTTTATTTAAAGGTTTACGTAAGGTTGTTTGTCTTCGGAATAAGTCCGCTTATTGCAGGGATCCGGCCCCAAATGCTGAAAAAGTGGTCGCAAATCAAAATAAAAGGAATAATATGAAGAGATGAAGAGATAACGACAATTGATATAAGACTTTAAAAAATTTATAGAAAAGGGAGCATTGAGTTTATCTGAATTCTTTAAAGCATTTTTAATTTAAAATTAATCGTCAAAACTAAAAACACAATTTTTCTGGTTCAGAAGCCTTATACATGATGTTTACTAATTCTTTATTGAATCGGGCATTTCAGTTTTTTATCTTTTCGAGTGATGGTTACGCCAAACGAGTGCACAACCACAAAATCAGCTTCTTTCAAAAAACTACAACAAAAATGTAAGCATAGCTACTAATAAATTGTTTTTAATAATAACTTAATCACATAACGGATAGTCTTAGAACTGTAGATATAAAATAAAGCGAACTTTGTATTTAAGAAACTAGATTGTCATTAACATTACAAAGAAGATTTCATCAAAATTACACCATAGTTACTTCTTTGGGTAACATGGAAAACTCAGTTTCTTAAAAATTATTGTTATCTCAATTTGTGTTTTGACTGCAAACCAACAATATTTCAGGACTTATTTAAATTTTTCTTACAATTTTCTTAGTTAATTACATTTACTGACTACATTACTTGTTATTTGGTTTTCGATACTCAACTGGGGTGTATCAGCTAAAATATATAACTGCAAAGCTCTTTCACAATGAAATTCGAAATATAGGGTACGTCATATTATTTAAACCAAAGACTTAAGCTATATGTTGTCGTTAAAAAAAATGCAAATGTAATATATCCACTTAAGTTTTATTTCTTTCCA
The DNA here is from genome assembly GCA_914767635.1 of Melanostoma mellinum. NCBI lineage: Eukaryota > Metazoa > Arthropoda > Insecta > Diptera > Syrphidae > Melanostoma > Melanostoma mellinum. The sequence goes on along the minus strand of OU612059.1, from coordinate 2,216,494 downwards.
CATGTATGTATTTGCAATTCTCATGAATAGTTAGATGCCAGTGGTGTCTGGTGTGTAGTTACTGATGGACAAATTAATTCTGACAATTAAAATTGCATAACTCTGTTTTTAAATTTGAATTCATGTGATCGTACCTATGTATGTATTTGTATATATTGCTTGAAGCTTGTGGTTACAAAACTTGTTGTGGAAGTGTGGGATGTAAGGTTTGTAAGTTGTAAGGTTTTTTGGCAACTTGTTTATGTTGACAAAAGCAACTCATGGCTCAAAAGAATATTTAATACAGCTGAAAATTTCAATGTGAATTAAAATGAGCTTTGTTACTTTTCAGGCATTAGGCAGAAAGGCATTTGTAGAATTTGATAATTTGGATGTAGCTTGTACCTATGCCTATTGGCTAAATTGACTATTACCATATTAACATATGACACCTGGAGCAAATCGAGTTCTTGGCAGTTCTTGAAGAACCCTTTTTTATCGTTATATTATAGAGAACTTCGACCTCATCACATCCAATTTTGGGAGCATATAGACTGACAATGTTCTACACCATTTCCTGCATCACGAATTTGAAAGAAATCAAACGGTCATTTGACTTTGAAATGATCAACAAGCTGTCGAGTTTCTGTTTCACAGGGATGATACCGATTCCGTGTTAATCGTGATACGTTCTATAGAAGAACATTTTGTTTGCATCCAAAAAACGAGTCCTTTTTTCTGAACTCCGCCATCTTATTTCTTGGACACACAACACACAGTACAAAAGATATCTACTCGCCTCCTTCTCACTATCTCTTCCAGTACGAAACTTTAACCAGTCGTACCTCTAACGTTCCAGCTCGCGACTCTTACACATCCAATATGTAGTAATATGTTGTCCTCTTAACCCGTGTAGTTCCACAAGTGATTCGCAATTGGATAATGTCCATGCTAAACAGCAGAATTATCCACAGCAATATCGAAGAAGTAGAAATTTTAGCACTAACAACAAGAGGCTGCCCACAATGTGGAGTCCTCTCACCACTCATCTGGTCAATAGTTGTAGACAGCCTACTAAGATTACTTGCAATCCAAGGCATCTATGCAATGCAGTGGGCTTTGCAGATGATCTAGCAACTGTCATACAAGGCTCATCAGAAACACTAATATCAAGAAGACTTCATACAGCTCTGAACGTCTGAACACAGTGCAAAGCTGGTGCTCAGATGAAGGTCTCTCTGTCAATCCCCGTAAGACAGTTATTGTCCCATTTACAAAGAGAAGAAAACTAAATCTTCTAATACCTCCCAATCTCTATGGGGAAACAATACCATTTTCCAAGGAATCAAAATTCAAAATACCTTGGGATCATCCTAGGCAGCAAAATGTCATGGAACCCTCAACTAGAACGCATTTCCAGCAGAGCAACCAAGTCCCTATGGACTTGTCGAAGCGTATGCGGGAAAAACTGGGGTCTAAAACATAAAATGATTTACGACCTATAGACGCTGCTAGTAAGACCAACATACGCAGCCGTTGTATGGTGGACAAAAAAAAAAGAAATAACGGCAATCCAAAAACTTGAAAAAGATTCAAAGATTGGCAACAACATGCATTACTGGATGCATGCGTACAACACCAACATACGCTCTAAACGTCATTGTTGGACTACCTCCAATTCACCTCTTCATAAAAATGGAAGCAAGACTGGCGACAAACCGTCTTTTTCCATCAAGGACAAATAAAATCACATCCATACCCGAAAGGACATCTGTCGATAATGGAAAGTCTAGAAAACTTAACCTTTAGTATGTGCTTGGATGCTATTATTCCCATGTACAACTTCAAACTCAACTTCTCCATTGTCATCCCCCCTAGGGAAGACTGGGAGAACACAAAACCTCATCCTTCAAGGCAAGATATGGTCTGGTATACGGACGGCACAAAAATGGAAACTGGTACAGGTTCCGGCATTTTCAGCGACTGTCCCAGAACGAACTTCTCAGTAAGTATGGGCAGTCACTCGTCCATTTTCGAAGCAGAAATTTTTGTCATTAACGAATGTTCGAGAATAATATGTTCATCGAACACGAAAAAGAAAACAATATTCATTTTTTCAGACAGTCAAGCTGCACTAAAGGCGTTAAGCTCACCTGTCATAAGATCCAAACTAGTTCAAGTGACAGTCATGTCACTCTCTGAACTAGCAAGGAAAAACACTGTAATCCTCCACTGGATCCCAGCACACAAAGGCTACGAACCCTTCTGCGGTGTAAATAAAAGCACCTTCAAACATACTGCCAGGAACATCCTACTGGAGGAATCGAATAAAGCTTGGAGTAACTTATCTGGCCAAATCTGTTCAAAACTCTTTTTGCCAGAATATACTGAAAAAACATCAAAATGCCTACTGAACCTCAGTAGGAAAACCCTAAAAATTTGCACAGGACTACTAACCGGTCACTGTTCTTTAAAGAAACATTTTCACCAACAATGGGTAGCGGACCCCATCTGTAGACTATGCCTCGAAAATGAAGAAACATCTCTGCAAATCATTAAAGAATTTCCAGCACTTTTCCGCCTCAGAAAACAAATACTTGACTATGAGATCATCCCCTTAAATAAACTCAAACTCATTCACCCACAGAAGATTGCTAACTTTTGGTTCAATTCAGGAGCAGGAGAACTGCCCTGAAACCTCACATGGGCCCAGAGCTGAGCAAGCTCTACCCGTCCCTAAATCTAATCTAATCTATCTAATCTAACCCGTGTAGCTCTGACCTGAGCATTAGGATCAGTAACATTCGGAACAGCACTAGTGAGTGGCGGGGTATAGTGCCATTACTACCGAAGTAATTCCGCATAATGTTTAAAATTGACGAAACTTCGCTGTGATCTCTAGTCAATTGTGGGAGAGTTTTAAGGTGTCCGGGTGTCGTCGTCTAGACTGACTTTGATGGTAATTGTCTGTTACGACAAGCGAGGGCCAGGAGGAGCTACGATACATTCCAAAATATTCTAAGTCGTCACTGCACACGAATAAAGGTTGCTGAAGTTAAAAGAAGTAATAACTTTTGTTCGGCACCGCTTCGAGTGGTATCTTTACCAACCCAACCTGATAGGTTATTATGACAATAAACTGAATAACACACCGATCACAAAAAACTTTACTATTCCTTATTCCCATATTACTTCAAGTAATGATACAATCTTTAAAAGAATTCATCAAACTCGGCTCTAAATTCACTATTGCTTCTATCAGATTCAAGAAATGTCCAATGCAATAACGGCCTTAACATAGTTCCTATCGACTATGCCTACGTCATATTTCTTATTACCACGATCCAAGGCTGGTCGAAGTAAAATTTTGTTTTCGATGGTTTTTGTTATGGCCGAATTTGTAGTATACCTTGATTAACTAGACAGCCCATTATACTTGGCAGTAAAATCTAAATTGTAAAATTAACTCATAGGAAAAATAAATGTTTGTAGATATATTTAATGATTAAGAAAAAGAACTTTTCAAGACAAAGATACTTTAACAGAACCTAAAACCTACTTGATTTGCATTCATAACAACTAACTTGCCTTACAGCGAGTGCTGTGCTAGGTTATGAATTATGGATTCGCTTTCGAGTTCATTCGAGTAGGTAGCTCCGGCTACCTTAGAGCGCGTTTGATATTTTATTTTTATCTTTTGCCCCTATTTGTCAAAACTTTTCGTATTGGACGCTGAACGACAGTTATTTTATAATTTATATGCCTTTTCAGTGGTATCGTTAGATAAGTGCGCACACTTCTCATTCGCATTCCCGTTGGTTGTCACTTTTGTTTATGTAATTCTAAAGTCTAAAAAAAAGATATTGATACATATATGCATAAATGTATGAAACTTTTTTTAAAGTCACTTTGCAGTAGACGAAAGGTGCACATGAGTATGATCGTGATCCTTTTGTATTGCCGGTTGCCGGCTTTTGGCACAGGTATATACGTGTATTGTAGCCATAAATTACTATTTGCGAAATACCTAATTGAAAAGAATTGTTTTCCGATTTTACACCCTCTTGAAGTGTCTTTGTACCTATGGCACCTAGCGGTCTTTTCAGGAGGTAAATTACATTTTAGACATATACTCTGTGACATTCAAACTAGTGGTCCTTTCTTTGGGATCGTCCTTTTATGTGAGCTATTTCTTATTGACGATCCCTTATGGCGCTTCTCAGTCTGGTAAATAGAATAAAACTCGCATTTCAGACATGAGTTTGACATTAGGCGACCTTAGGGGATTCCTTTGTTGCCTTTTCCATAGCCACTCGAGATGAGACAAATGCCCGCGATTTCTGGTCGACTTTTGTATTTCATAGCACCGCTTTACATGGGTCAGGTACATTATCCTATTTCACTATAGTTTCCTAGAAACTATGTTTCAACTTGCACCTTGTGAATAGGCAAGATTTTATGGTTAGAAGAATAATTACAACTGGTATCCTGCTGATTTTTCGAGTGTTGTTTATTGTTCATTGTTCTTGGGATTAAATTTTTACGCCTTCGCTGAATGTATTCGCTGGAGTACTCATTCTCAAGTGGTTATTAAGCAGATTGCATTGTTAGGTTTGAAGTGTTTTCTTTTATGGATGAGCATTGTTACCTGAACGCAGATTCCTTTGTTGGAGTTGTAAAAGTTACAAAAATCCTGAGAGCCATGTATAGCGAAGAATGGTCATTTGTTTCTTAGACAAGGTGCCGGGTATTAAAAGGTGTGAGCTCTTTTAAATGTGTGTCCCTTCACTTCTGTTCTGTGACAGCTGAGTTTCAAAGATTGACCTTAAGTAAATATAAGTATGCAAGAGCGTTATCCGTTATCCATTGAAAGACAAGATGTCTGTCACAGTAAAAGGGTTACTTTTGTGACTCTATATATGACTTTATCAATACAAAAAGTTGGGTAATTTATTTATTTATTTGTTCTTCAGGCAGAATATATACCACAAAGTATATATTATCTACTCTGTGATATATATAAGGTTACTAATATATATTCTTATAGACTAATTGAAAAGATAGTAGCTGCATGCTTTGCTTTTTAATTAGATAAATGCTTACACACTAACCACCAGGATAAAAAATAATTAAATGATACATCACTTTTTTTTTTTAAATAAGTCACGACAAATATTATTTAGAAAGGCAATATGACTGCTTACTAGATTTTTTTGTTTCAAGCACCGTGTTATCGGTTCATTGAGTCCATAGTTTACTCTATAAAAAAGGTTCAAAAAATAATCTATGTACTCGCAGCACTCTTAGAGGAACATTTATTTTTACCAACGAAAGTATAAAGGAGCAATCAATTCGATAAGCAAGAATATCGCGAATAAAAACTATCTCAAAGTATCGTCTTCGAGTCTTAAGTTTTTAAGGTCAAGAAGGTTACATCTTGTACCATAAGAAGGCATTTAAATATTCCAATTAAGTCTATATATTGCTGTTCTAGTAAAACGTTTTTGGATGCTTTCAACTTGATTAGAATGTACAGCAGAGTATGGGTTCCATACCACACAGCCATATTCAAGTACGGGTCTAACATAGCAGTATAATATAACGCCTCGAGAGCGAAAAGATCCGAGAATTCTTTCGAATTTCGGGATATAAAACCAAGTAAAGAGTTAGCTTTAGCTACAGTAAAGTCGATTTGGAATCAAAGATGACTCCTAAATCCTTTTTTTGGAAACAATTTGGAGATTGATTCCGTTTATTGAAAAGGTAAAATCTGACAATTCAAAGCCACGACGAAAGGTTATATAATCACATTTAGACACGTTAATTGGTGTGCAGAACACCAGCAAAGTAACCTATCTAAATCGTTTTGAAGTAGAACTCGATCAGATGCCATTCTAATACATTTAAGTAATTTGATAGCGTCTGCAAACATAAGTCAGAGAGACGATTCAATGATATGAGGGATATCATTAACAAAAAGAAGAAAGAGCAAATGTTCTAGGTGGCTTCCTTGAGGAACACCAGAGGTGACAGATATTGGAAGAGATAAAACTGAATTTAAGTTGACGTATTGAGCTCGACGCTCGACCAACCAGATATGATTCTAACCATAGCAGAAAGCTCGAATGAAAGCCTAATTTATTTAAGTATAGCAGACTGGCCGATTGCAATATCTACCACTTAAACTCTTCCATTACTGGCAACCGGAGAGTAGACGAAGAAGGTTCCGGAATGGTTATGCCCCTTGCATTTACTTCGTATTCGTTTAACAAATCGGCATCCTTAGAGAATGCTTTACTGCGGCGTATTCTAGTATCCCAACGTCTGTGCCTTTGCATACTCTTGTATAAAAAAAGTTGATTTTCATAAAAATCTCGTCTGAGAATTATCACCTCTCAAACAACTGGAACTGTGATTTTCCGAGAGTTTTTCTATATCGTGTTTTTAAAATTAAATTATTTGCTTTCGTTCGCCTTAACTATAGCTAAAATTAACCATCAATTGACAACTCACACGCAAGACCCAAGAAAAATTAAATTTAAGTATAACATGTGAAATAATCGACAAATTTTAAGCTTTTTGCTGTGACAGAAACTAACTATATTTTTCTATGGGCTTTGCTCAACTAAATTTCAAATCTGCCATCGGAAATACTTTGTTACATTACGTTTTTTTATATACAACTTTTAGAATCGAAAAAACTAGTTCTTTGCATGGAAAAAATCTTAAACTGGAAATAATCTTAAGCTTCAGAAGCTCCAGACGACACTTAAATCAGATCACACATTCCTGAATAACCCAGTCACAGAAATACTCTATATTGTCAGTTTCGATGTCGTGACCTCTAATTGTTATAATCTCAATAGCATGACGTAGAGTGATTCTGTGACTGGGTCTTAGCACCGCAAATCCAAATTTCTTTTCGATACTTTCTTGTATTCACCACTAAAATCATTTACTAGTATAGTTTGCTTTCAAGCTGCCCTGCATAACGTATTATGATTGATTTTATGAGACTCATGTTTCACTTTTATCTTTACTATCTATTCACTTATGCAGTTAAATTGCAAATAATTGGCATTGAATATTGTGAAATCGAAAAAATTATAGTAAAGTCAAAAATAAAGCGATTGGTGTAATTTTTGACCAAAAACTTAACTTTTTAAGACATTTTGATTTTCTAGTTGCTAAAAGCAGCTCAATGCTGGGCTTTGCTTTACGAAATTCAAAGGATTTTAAAGATCCGCATACTCTAAAAAGTCTTTATTTTGCATTTGTTAGGTCAACATTGGAATATTGCAATACCATATGGAATCCTTCATTCTCAATTCATTCTTTACGAATAGAAAAAATCCAAAGACGTTTCACTAGAGTCATTGTGAAAAGACTTGGATGGAATATTGACATGCCTTCTTATGACACAAGATGTAAGTTACTTGGAATTTTGCCTCTTTATACGCGAAGGAAATACTTCGCAGTTATGTTTGTTCGCGACGTAATGGCTGATCATATTGATTGTCCTCCTATTCTATCGTTAATCGGTATCAATGGGCCTGCTAGATTGCTTAGAAATAATATATTTTTTAATATCCCACATCACAAAACTGTTTATGCAGCCAATGAACCATTGTGCAGGTGTTTAAGAGAAACAAATACAATATTCGATGTGATAGATTTTAGTATGAGTAGACATGTATTTAAGTCAAATCTTTTATTGATGCTAAGCAACCCCAATGGTGCCATTGTTTAAAAAAAAAAAAAACATTTATTTATTTATTTTATTATTTATAATCTAGTAATCACTGAAGTTTTGTAATAGTTTGTTAGATGAAATAAACTAAACTAAACTAAACTAAACTAAACTAAACTAGAAAAAGTTTTGGCGAAAACAAATATGTTTGTCTTCGGTAAAGTTTCTAGAATACCCAAAAGTAGACTTATATCACGAAAAAATTCATTTAATGGCAAAAAAACCAACTTTTATGTAAACATATAAACTTGGTGCACAAAAAATCAAAAACCTAATTTAAATACCTTCGTTTTTTTTTTAAACCGAATTCATATCGCATATATCCCAGAGTAGGAGGAAGTAAAGGACCTTTTCTATACTGTCCACAGTGAAAAGTTTTGAAAATAGCAACTTACATTGCAAAGGAAGTATATTTTACTTTTTTGAATTAATTTCAAATTGACTGACAGTTGAACGGCGATTGAGGCTTTCCGGTCGAGATAATTTTGTGAACAGAAATACTCTACCTTACCGCTGCTGGCTTTCTGTAGCATAGTTTATTTATATATTTTTAGCAGATTAAACTAATACACGTTCAAATGATAAATGGTGTTTTTTAGTGGTATGGAACAATAGAGTAAAATAAAACGCAGATAACTTGTAATAACTCTCATAAAAATTACAATAATACACCCTGTATTACCTACTCTTATTTCAACCACTTCTTTCCTGAACTATGACAACACAAAAAAAACATCACCTAGCATGTTGTGTCTCCACCCTAATGACAAATATGACGAAATGTCAAAATTTAGATGCTTGGCTTGTCACTTTTAAGAACTGTCAAGCAGCAGAAAGCAAGTGCAAAATTATCTATCTACCGCGAATTTCTTTTAACAGTAATTTATATTATACCCAATTTATTTTCATAAAATCATATAAAAATCACATTATTTCCACAAAAGCAACCTTTATGATTGTTGGATGTAATCAAGTTGATTTGTAATGCAAAAGGATTCAGATGAAAATGTGCCACAAAAGCGAATTATTTCCAAGGACCAATCAAACAACAATGCAGATTATGCTCTACAAAGCATATTCAATTTTAAATCTACAAAAGGCATGGCCCCCATAGTAGAAATAGCCAAGAAATCAATTCCGGAAAATGCAACAAAATCGGAAGTAGTTGCAAATGGCCAATATAGCTGGAATATAACCGATATATCTAAGCGATTACAGACGAATCAGCTCCCTAACGCAAAAGGTCTAGTTGCAACTCCGTCCGAAGTAGACGTAGTCGACGGACAAAAGACGTTTCAATCTCGAACTTTCGAACGATATGCTAACGATGAAGCCTATCGGGGAGCAGCAGCGAGCAGCAGTAATGGTTTGTTAAACAATTATTTCAATACCTTTAAATGTTTTGGGTTTTAATTTGTGTTTTATAACAGCCAGTCGGAACAAGAAAATAACTCCGTTTATGATGCTTCTGAGCGAAGATATGCGCATATCGAAAATTCTACGTCGTCTTCTTGATGAAAACACCAGTACTAGTGCTCTGGAGCTATGTACAAAATTGGAGACTGCAGTTAGAAATCAAGCAAACATGCAATACATCTGTCGAACTTTTGATACCCTTGCAGAGCAAATTATGATTATACTCAAGCAAGCACCTGTGCCATGTCTGCGTCATATGGCCACAATATTTGGTCTAATGGGCTATGTAAACCGAGCTGACTTTCCAGTATACAAGAGTTATATTGTAAAAAACTATGCGTCTAGCAGGAGTATTCAGAAGTACTTGATGATATCGCTGAAAACTACATTTAGGTAAGAAGCTTACTAAACTCTATCAACATTATACAACTTTATTCGCCAAAATAAACTTTGAGCATGTATTCTCTACTACAGAGACAAAGCCTTAAAGTTTCTAATTTATCAAAAGATGTTATACTATGTAATTTGCTGATTTGAATTCTTCACTCATTACATTTAGAATAATAACCCTTCCTGAACACCTATAGCCTTATTTGCGTCAAAATTGGAAAGTTTCCAATTAAATTCCAGATGCCTTCTCGTTTTCTCAAGTACGACATTTGTTTTTCTGTCGGATTTTTTCAAAACACTAACTGCAGCATTCAGACCCAAATTAATACCGGTCCATTGTACTACCGGATAGCAACCTCCTTTTGTTATAGCTTGCCATGTCTAAGCCGAGTATCTGTAACCTGCTACGAGAAAATGCAGTACATTCAAAGAGGAAGTGCACCGCGGTGTCATCATCTTCTCCACAGGACTCACAGATGTGGTATCACTTAAGTCTAAGTACCGAGTTAGCTAACTAGTGTTACACACGTTTGAACGCTTGGCAAAAAAGAGGTGCCTATTGGCAGCGCCAATAATCTTTCCTGATACGGGATTGCAAAAATATTGCAGTTTCCTTATTAACGTAGGGGAGCATACGTTTAGTCTGTCTGCATCTAATGGGCGCATACTATCAACGGTTGTGCTCTTGACAGATCCAATCTTTGATTCAAGCCCTTAGCTAATCTTAATTAATAGATCTGTACACATATGATTCTGCTTCCTCTCAGTACTTCAACGCCAGACATTTAAATATGTTCTCAATCACCTGATATAAAATTGAGTGTTGGTAAGATACCTTTCCAATATCAAGATTTATACTCATCTTGCATTAAAGCATTAAAGCGCCATATCCCGCGATTTTGAATGTCAGCTTGTCTTTTTATCCGTTGTTATGAAAGCTGCTATTTCCTAGGCCTGTATCCTCCAACTTCACGGTGAAAGGACTTTTTCTATTGTGAGTTATAGTTTCTTTAACATTTATTCAACAGTCTAACAAACACGTAATTAAACATCAAAAGTTAGGTAATAAAATTAATGTACAAAAAAAAAAACACCAAATTCAATACAAATAGTCAAAATATAAATTATAAAAATACAAAGTTATTGATGGATGGAATTTTACAATTTCCGGCAACGATATTCGTTTGACTTGGTCAAATGTCAACATTTTTTCACAAAGTCCTGACCACATTTTGCCATAATTCATTGCTAGCTTCCTGCAGTTGTAGAAAGAAGAGGAGATGTGCAAAACCATTGCTCTCAGCTCACTCATTGTCTCAGCAAACCTAAATGGACTCAAGCCAGTGCTCATTTGGTAATGTAAACAACCCAATGACCAGATGTCTGCTTTGAAATCACAGTGAATACCCCTCAAGATTTCTGGTGCCTAATAGTATGGAGTTCCCAGGGCGTCCATTTTTGTAGCATGCGCCGAGTGAATCAAGGCAATTCCAAAATCAGCTATTTTGATGCGGTTTTTTTTGTCCAGCAAAATGTTCTCGGGTTTCAGATCACGGTGTATGACATGGCGAATGTGTAGATACTCCAAACCACTAAGCATATCACAAAGATACGCCAAAACCTGTTGCTCAGTAAGTGGTTTTTCTAGCTAATTATTGATGATAGTCCGGATAGTTTCCCCTGGTGCGTATTCTATGATAATGTTTACAATATCGCCTTTAACAAACGATTGCAGGAACTTAATGATTCTTGGGTGTTTCATTTGGGAGATGATGTAGACTTCCTCCTCGCGAATCATTTTTAACTCATTTGTGGGGTCGTTCATTACGATTTGTTTCACACAAACTGGGTGCCGGTAGTGAGGCGTCTCAGCTAGAAACACTTTGCCAAAGGTTCCCTCACCAAGTAGTTTAATGGAATGTAGTCCTGCTTCGTTGAGGTTCATCTTATTTTTATTTTTTTTTTTACAGAAAAGTGATTTGTTTTAAACAAATAACATTAAACGTACAAAAGAACTAAAGAAAAAAAAACAGATACCTATTTTGCAAAACGTCAAAGAGTTTACTGCTGATAGTTCGGAGCATTAGAAGGTAGTCTGAGTACAATCTCGTTGCTGCTATGACCATTGCAGGTTTGGAGTAATGTTCTTTCCAAGTTTAGTTCATTGCGACTTTGCCAATTTCTCCAAAAAGTAGTTAGTCATAATTTAGGTTAGGTTAAAATGGCTGTCAGGAATACAACTGACACACTTAGACCAATATTAGGTCCATTGTGATACCATAAAAATTGTGCGAGGGAGTACCTCACTTAACAAAACCATTTGGAGCTTTTAATAAAGCGAAGGAGATGCAGGGGATCTGTGTTCCACCAGATCGCTTGGATCATTAAGAAAATATTTTCCTAGATGCCGTTTTCTTTTAAAGGAGAGTGCAGGCATGAGCAGAGGAGGTGTGGGATTGTTTCCTCCTCATCTAAGCAACTTCTGCAGAAGTTATTAGAGGAAACGCCGAGTCTTATGGCGTGTCTTCCTATCATCAATGTCCAGTGATGACATTGATTGCGGATCTAACGTGCAATCTGGTTATGGATAACAAATGTTGTGCGTTTTGGATCTAGTTCTGGCCATATCCGTTTTGTTGCCACACACGTGGTGATATTGGTCCACCTATAATTTGTTTTATCCATTACCTCTTGCTTTAGCATAAGTTTACATGTAGCGATTGGTATACCAATATTCAACCTACTGGTTGGAATCGGTAGAACGGTTCCTTTTCTGGCGAGTTCATCGGCTTTGCCCCGTCACCCAAATAAGGTGAATATTGAACTGTTCAGCCATCTCCCTAAGAGATAGGCGCCACTTAAGGGCGGTTACTGAGTTCGTAGAAAAAGCGCCGAGTGATTTGAGGGCTTCTTGAATGTCTGAGAAAATCCGGATATTCGCTGAGTATATCACGTTTTCATAATTTAGACTTGATGTAAAATGCATACCAATGAACTTGAGTACGTACATTAAATCTGTTTCTTTACAATGGATATACCTTCTTTCTAGGAATTCGTCTTCCACCTACTTTTATAAAAACTTAGGTTTTAGATTTTTCAGTACTGAGCGCTTAATTCCACCGCATTTATTTAGTTTTATACACATCACCGCGCGGAAATGGTTCTCATACACCTAACTCTTTATATCTCAAGCTATATGTTCTTATTTGTTTTATTTTTCCTCGTTTCACCAGCGCCTATATAAATTTTTCACATCATCGTAACAATGCTTAAAAAATTTGACTCCTCACCAGTGGTTGAGATGAGCCGTTTATTTGTTATGGGCCTTTGATCTATTCCGTTGGTAAAGTGAATGTTACGATCAACTTTTTACCCTTCCTGTTTGTTGTAATTTGAACTGAAAAGACATCATATACTTTTTGTTTAATCTTTAAACGTAAACATTTGCGTTGTCAATGGCACCAACTACTGCCCGATATTGAAGTCGATGTTTCTTGTTTTATGAAATCAATGCAATCGTATTCTCCAAAAAATTTATCAATAGTTTGAAGCTTACCTGTAACCATAACATGGATTAAATAATTTCTTTCACTAACAATTCTTCAATACAAATTTCTTTGCTTTTATTCCACACAGTTGCGATGCCGTTAATAAAGATCTGGCAGTCTACAGCGAACGTATGCTAATAATACTGAAAGAATACTTAGAAAACGCTGATTTAGTGGACAATTTCATGGCAGTTAGTGAAACTATTGTTGAGTTCTCGAAACACTACAAAAGAGCATTTGAAAAGCACTTTACCGACATCGTAGACATTATTGTTGGCTGGCATCTAGAAACCGAACAATCACAATCGTTGAAACATTTTTGCTCTACCGTCTTACAAAACTTATCAGAATATTTTGTTAAGAAACTTGATTTCACTTTCGGTTTATTGGGACAATTTCTCGAAGATATCCAATCAGCGTGCGAGGATATTAGTTCACCTAACAAATCTCCATTGCCGAGCCCTGAATTGAGTGTGGGAGCTTTTGTTGGAGCATTTAATTCCATAATGAAGTCGTTGGCTAACCAAAAGGAATTTATTGCTTTTACAGTTGGCAAGAACCTATTGAAAACTGATGTAATCGTTATTACAAAGGCGGCTAAGCAAAGTCTTAAAAACACTTCATGTGGGGAGACTGTATATTCTGTGAATGAGTTTTTTACACTTGTATTCAGTAACTACAGTAAAATGGAAGGTTCTGTAAACATCGAGGATATCGAAGATATTCTTCAAATAGAAATCAACAACATGGACAGATTTGATGTCAACTTGGTGGGTAGTTTACTGTTTCTTGTGTTGACAATAGTTAACCAACTCAAAGCAAATACACCAATGCAACTCGTAACAACACTGCTGAAATTAGACGGGAAGTTTTTAACTCGGACCAAGTTAACTCAGAATGATCGCAACTTCAAACTTCTTGTTAAAATTTACCATGAGATTTTGATGATTAAGAATGTGCCATTGCTGCTGGAAGCCTATCGACATATATTGTTGGATATTGAATTGTCTATCGATTCGATTGATAGTGAAATTTTATCGCCACCTGTGTATACAACAGCACAGGCGGAGTCTGTATTGACGTTTTACTTTGCAGCACTAGCCAATCTCGCCACGCAGACGTCCTCTATCATTGGAATGTACGCTTTGAATCCTTCAATCTTGGAGCTCCTTATTACAAACTGCCAATCGACTAATATGAAAATTTGGTCTACAAATCCAGCCCTTCATTCAGGGTTACTAAGCCTCCTCTCTGTGCATTGTCAGAAGAATCACAACTATCGAATGTCCAGTAGTTTGCTGTCCGACAATGTTTTTGCAAAGTTGTCTTTGGACGAATCTAGTCCAACGTCTGAGAATTTCAATCGCATTTTGCAATTCTTAGCAGATGCCTTAGCCCAAGCTGGCCGATTGTCTCAGGCAAATCTTAAAATTATTCTCAAATGGGTGAACAACTTGCTCGGTGAGTGCAAAGAAAACGCAGAAATCCTAGTGAAACACAAATCGTTTATTGAAATTTGTGACTCCTTGTGTACGACTTCAATTTTGCAGCCGATGGAATGTGCAGAATGCATCAAAACATTGCAGAGCTATGAACGGCTTGGTATGGACACTCTGATGCTGATAAGGGGTGCCGCCATAAGTCACATGCAGTCTGGAGATGAGCGTGTAAGAGAAGTCTTTAGCGAGGTCTTTGGTCGCTTACCTTTGAATATATCTTTACTGAACCCAAGCGATGACTTAAGGATCTTTAAACTAAAGCACACTAAAGCCAAAGAACTCCAACAATGGTATATTTCAACTCCATTAACAGCCAACTTGAGAGAAAAGTATTTCCCTGAATTTATAGACAGGGTGTCACTAAACAGTGATTGCAAATCAATTGATGGATTTTTGAAGGACATCTTTCCAAAGTGCTGGATTGCAGAGCTTCGAGAGAAATCATCTGACTACTTTAGGACGACATTAGGCAACCTTAACATGCTGATATCATGGATTCAATGGGAAGCCGCTCGGTATTGCGTAAAAAATAAGCTGAGAACAAAGCTAGGAAAACCTCAAGATACTTTTTTAAAGATTGAGTCGATCATAATGAAGAACGCGCGTGTCTTAGCTCTTAAAGATACCGAACGAGTTCAGAATGATGAGGAGTTGATAGCAAATAAGAAAAATGCTAGAATTCTCCTCGGGTTTCTTGAGTGCTTGGAAAAATGCATATATAATGCAGCTGAGGGGACAGCATTCGCATTGCAAGCTCCCGAAAAGCCAGCTAAAACATTTTTCCGTGTAAACACCCCTACATGCAAGGAGTGGTTCAATCGAATACGAACTGCAGTCAACCTTATTGCCATTCACTGTATGGAACCTCAAATGGTAGTGAGATATTCAGAGACAATGTTGCGTAGTTTGGTTACTTCCGGCAAAACAAATGACTCAATTTTCGATCACACAGTTATGTCATTGGTGTGGGCACTTCTTAAATGCAAGGAACCTGATTCCCTGCAAGGTCTCTACGTGTGGATCAAACTTAAAACAGGCAAACGTTATCTATGGATCAAATTTGCTTCAGAACACGCGTCAGGTCATCGAGAAACAGCAGCTGAAGGATATGCAAATGTTATTGGAGGTGACGAGAAAATTGACAGCCACGTTCGAGAGTTCTTGAGCGACCAAATTTTTGACTGTTTGTATTTTACTAACCAATGGACTAAGTTGAAGAGTCATTTAGTTGATCTTCAGCCAGACAAGCGTGATACGTTACCAATGTTTGGCATGAGTTCTAGTCAGTTGGATGTCATGGAAAATTTGTATCATGATTACAATGCGGACATCTCTGTGTTGGAATTGTCTAAATGGGAAAACGTAGAAACAAAACGAAACGAGCTCCCTGCAAACTTTTCTTGCTATAAAACCCTGAGTTCGTTGCGTAGCACTCTGACGGCTTCGACTCTAAGTGGTGACGGAAACAATTTGTCTGTGTGTTGCAAGCTCATCAACGCTGGATTACAAGAAAGCATCCGAAAGCAATACAGTGAACACTTGCATGATTACACAATTCTAAATCATGTTGCGTGCAAGTTGCTTGATAAAAACGACTCATGCGACACATTTGACGCATATTTAGCCACTGAAGACTCAGCAACGCTCACCAAATGTGTAAATTGGGCACAATTCTTTGCCAGAAGGCAAGGAACCGACATAAAACACAGCATGTATTTAAATGTAGCCTCTGTAGCACGGAAAGATGGAAACTACAGACTGTGTCGTTCCGAATTAGAACGGTTCTTCCAGGTCAAAGGTGTAGGAAGGAATATCGATGAGTTGTTTGCAAGTGTGCTGAATAATCAAACTAAAATGGACATCGGCGATACAGAGATTCTGCAGGGATTTAGCGAAATGTCCAAATGTATGTATACCAACGTAGAAAGACAGAGTGATGCTGTGGCCTTAGCTTCGGCGTGCTGTCTGCAGGTGATTGAGCAGGTTTCTACACAGAAAGCAACACAATATCCGGAAACAGTTTCTCGAATGCTGTTAACACTAAGCGAATGGCTGCCGCAGCAATTTTCCGATGAGTTATTGTTGGACGACAAAAACGAGGGCAAGAATCAGCAGCATTTACGAAGCCTTCTTATAAGCATTCCGGACATATCAGGTTAGTGCGATTCATGAAATAAAAAACTTATTTACATATCTATTTTGCAGGTCATCCTGACGAGGACTTCAACGAAATGATTCCACCAATAGACATGGCCGTAGGAAAACTGATACAAGCGAGTGTATTGCAGTGCGATCATTCAGGAAGATCATGGTCGGCCTTTGGAAACTGGTGCTATAGATGGGGCAAAAAACTGGTTGAAGCTAAGACTGAAGACAATTGTGATAAAGCTGGACTCTCACAGCGTGACATCGAGCTCATCAAAGAATTCATAGCCAATATTACTGATGATGATGTAGCAGCCATTGTTCAGGTGCTAGATAAGCATCAAGTAACCGCCACAGAAGATGAAGATATTGAAACAAATGAGATCAGTTCCACAGAGTTGATAGAGAACCAGTTGCGGAATATAACAATACTTAAAGACAAACCTGTAAATGTTATCATGTCTATAATCCAAATCTGGAGACAAGCACACAAAAGTGTTTACGTTTATTATGAAATGGCAGCTGAAGCTTATTTCAAATACCTAAGTCTGTCTTCTAATGTTGATGCAAAATCTGGGGACTGCTCGTTGGTGACTGCAACGTTGCGACTTCTACGCCTAGTGGTCAAACATGCATTTGGATTGCAAGAAGTTCTTGAAGAGGGTTTAAGTTTTACCCCTACACGTCCATGGAAAGTAATTGTTCCCCAGCTTTTTAGTCGATTAAACCATCATGAGCCGTATGTGAGGAAACGTGTTTCGGAGCTACTTTGTCGTGTGGCAGAAGACACACCCCATTTGATCATATTTCCTGCGGTTGTCGGGGCGTTTCAAGAACACAAAAAGGATGAAAACACAGCTGCGGATGAGTTAAATCCTCTCACATACTGCTTTAACTCATTACTGGCAACTCTTTCCAATCAAGCTCCGGAGACTGTTCAGCAAGTTCAACTACTCGTTCGTGAATTGAAGCGAGTAACTCTGCTGTGGGATGAGTTCTGGATACACTCCCTCACTCAACTGTATAACGAGTATTCTCACTTATTCAATGCCCTGGAGTTGGAAGCCAAGAAAAGCTCAGCTTTACAAAACTACTCTAGTCTCAATGCAAAGCACACAATCCTAATGACACATATTGCTGAAGACATCAAAAAGCTATATGCCGTGACTTCGAAGCCTGCAGAAACAAACTATGAAAGAAATTTCCAAGAAAAATATTCGAATATCATCGAAAACACAATTGAAGAACTAAATAAACCTCTTAATTTAACAAAAGTAAACGAGTCGTGGCAAAAACTTAAACAATTGTATACCGTTTTTCAACAACGTTTGCAAAAGAACTCACAATCGTCACTTAAAATGGTTGACATCAGCCCTGTGCTGGCAAATATGCGAAACACTGCGATTTCAATGCCGGGTGTCGAGACTACAGAGAACGAACCGATTTTCATAAAGGCTGTAGATAACACGGTCTACATTCTTCCTACAAAAACCAAGCCAAAGAAATTGGCATTCTTTGGAAGCAATGGTAAGCGTTATACCTACCTGTTTAAGGGTCTAGAAGATCTCCATTTAGACGAAAGGATCATGCAGTTCTTATCGATATCAAACTCAATGATGGCTCGTACCAATACCAATGTGTATCGAGCACATCACTATTCAGTGATTCCTTTGGGGCCCCAATCTGGTCTTATCAGTTGGGTAGATGGCGTGACGCCGCTGTTTGGAATATATAAAAAATGGCAGCAGCGTGAAGCAGCTAACAAAGATCGTCAGGTTACAGCTGTAACGAGGCCATCGGAAATGTTTTATAGCAAACTTAGTCCTCTGTTGGCGGAGAAGAATATAAAAGTGACAGACAGTCGCAAAACGTGGCCTTTGGCTACTTTAAGGCAAGTACTGGATGAACTCTCTAAAGAAACCCCACGAGACTTGCTTGCAAAAGAGTTGTGGTGTCACAGTGACAGCTGCGCTACATGGCGAGCTTCTATTCGGAAGTATTCTCTCTCCGTTGCCGTAATGTCGGTGATTGGATATGTCATTGGTCTGGGTGATCGTCATTTGGATAATGTTCTCGTTAAACTAGCTTCAGGGGAAATTGTGCACATAGATTATAACGTTTGCTTTGAAAAGGGAAAAACTTTGCGTGTACCTGAGAAGGTTCCATTCCGAATGACTCCGAATTTGGAAGAAGCCCTTGGAGTTACTGGAATTGAGGTGAGTTGTTGTTTAGTTTCCTATTTATTTATATTTAAATGACTAAATCATACAAATTGAACTGGTTCGATCTTTATATTTCACCATCTACATTTATCATCGTTTATTTCATTACATTGCCATGGCACAATGATTCCATTCAAGGCATTTGCTTTATCAGACTTCTTTGCAACTTCTTTGCATGTTTTACACATTTTGCAAGGTGTACAAATGATTTTTGCTGGAACACATAGCTCGTTCGTCATCATTCCAAATTGATTTCTGTTTGCTTGTAAAAACAGTTGGTCAACATTAAGATTAACCCAAACATGGTGTGCAGCTTCTAAGCTTGGATTAGGAGAACAACTTACTACATTAGTATTTGGTGATTTGCTGTTGAATTTAGAGTTGAGCTTCTTATTCTTTGAGATCCATTTTGCGGGCAGTTGTCCCATATACTGTAGTCACTGTTGTTTACACAATTAGGACTCTGACATTGCAACAAAAGGCAGAATGACTTTCGAAAGTTTGAATTTTTCCAAGCATAAATTAAAGGATTGAACCCTGAGTTGGACATGGCCAATGCAAGGGCGGCTTTGTACATGATAGGACATCCATCAAACGTTAGATAAATCTGTGCGCAGGCTACCAAGAAGTAAGGCAGCCAACATATTGTAAAACCACCCATTATTAGAAGAACAACCTGAAATTAAAAAAGTTTTTTTTCGATTTTTAGAATTAGTATTTTACTATTACTCATAGGATGAAGCAAAAATAACTATCTAAATAACATCATGTATGTACAATTGTACATAAAAAAATGCTATAATTTTTCGATAAATCAACGGTCGTATGCATTTGCATTTAATACTTAAACAACTTTTATGAAATTTGATCCCAAATTGAATAAAAAGGGGAGTTTTGGAAATAATAACTTAGTTGGTACCTATAAATAATTGCCGTAACGTTTTCTAAGCTAGAAACCATTTTTTATTTCTAATGACTTAAATACTAATTAAAGAATTGAAAACCCACCATTTTTGGGAGGTCATACATGTACAACGATTGGGAATAAGCTAAAAGTACAATGAGTTAAGTTCATATGACTCGAAATGTAAACAAAAAATGAGACACTTTCTTTGTGCGGTGAAATTTCCAGCATAATTGAAAAACAAACACAGTCATTATTATTAAATTTGCTTAAAACAATCTTAGACAGTTGAATAGGGTTTAACGTAAGTATTTATAATTGCATTCCAACATTTGTCGTAAATAGCCATTTCTTAAGAAGAAATCAGTGTTGGGAAATTATTATTATCAGTACGTTTTGAGTTATTCTTTCTGATCTGTGGCCTGTAGTCTCAACCTTATAACCAAAAAATCAAGCGATGCATTAAGAGCCCGCCCACTCACTGGGCGACAAAGTTAAAACAAAATTGAAAGCTGAGCGCTATCGTTCTTTCGTTCAGCTTTCAATTTTATTCTAATTTTGACGCTCTGCCGCTTTGCAGCTAACTGCGCGACCGTGCCCTAATGCACAAGGTTTGAAAAAAAAATATACAAGAAACTATCTTCTACTCAATTTTCGAAAGCTGTTAAGTATACATAAATGGACATACATCCAATATGCTTATGGAGTCAAAGAAGTTATAAACAATTCCAAACCAAACAAAGCACCCGGTATTGATCGCATCCCGTTTGAATTTTATAAAAATTGCAGAAACGATTTTATACTCGCTCTCACAGCAGAATAAAATGGAATATTAAGTTCCACAAATGACTCTGATGCATTCAAGAAAGCAATCATTTTCCCAATACACAAGAAAGGCGATTTCACAGATTCGAATAACTACAGAAGAATCACATTTTTAAACACGTCAACCAAACTCTTTGCCACAATTATATACAATACGTTGTATAAATAGATCGAAGAAAAAAACATTCTTAAGGAATTTCAAGCCGGATTTCGAAAAGGATATTCTACAACTGAGCAGGTATTCTGACTTACTTATATTGCTGAATCATGCATGAGAAGATTTACGTGCAGCTTTTGATATACGTGAGACGTGAAACACTCTTTTACAAGCGCTTCAAAATTGGTGTATGAAAACAATGTTGCGTATGGATGGGATGGAGATTTAATCTCTGAAGAATTCAAATCATCAATGGGTGTTAAACAAGGCTGTATTCTAAGTGCACTGCTTTTCATAATCTTCATTAATGACATAACCGAGGATGTTAAAGGTGGAATAACGTTATATGATGCAACAATTGGCAACGTTGTTGAAAAACATCGAGTGCAAAATAAACTCTGTTCCACTCGACTGCAGCTTCAATAATGTTCTACGGAGCCCAGATATGGGGCTACAAATGCTACGATGAGGTGGAAAAATGTCTGCGCAACTTCTTGAAGAGAACATTTCGGCTGCCAAAAAATACCCCTAACTACAATATGCTATATATTGAAACTGGAACTCCTCCCATGCACTTATACACTCTTAAAATGCACTTTAATTATGTCTTAAAAGTAATAAAGATGAATGAATCCAGAATACCAAAAGTGGTATTAAAGAAAACAAGTAAAAGTATTTGCAGAAAGTAGTATTCGAATGTTGCATGAACCTGACAGTGAATGTAAACGAACAACCTCATCTTTTAAAAGAAAAATTCAACACAATCTTGGAGAATCTTAGCAATCATATGTATGACCAATATATTAAAGAAGCCAAATCATCACTATTTAGGAACTATTATTGCAAACTAAATTAAATTCTCAAAATATAATTTCAAATTTCCTCGATAATTACTCAGCTGAAAAAATAAGTAATATCTTTAGAATGAGGGGCGAATTTATCCATTTAAACAATATACCACACCTACCTGATTTACCAACAGTTTTTGACCTTTGCAACATGAAACAGAGAGCAGAAGTCTTTCATTTTCTTGGTATTTGTCCAATTCGAAAAAAATTTCGATTATTTATCAATGTTTGGAAAATGTTTCTTAGAGGAGAATGAATTAGTACGTATGTATATTAAATGTATGGGTTATCTTATATAACTACTCAGTGACAGCACTTCGTTACACAAAGCGAATAGTGGAAGGAGATTTTCAATCCAAATTTAACTTCATACTTTGTCTACCAGTTCAAACCCAATATAAATTTATATTAAGCTTTAATTGTAAAAATTGTATATTGAAATAAAAGTCAAACTAACTAACTATACAAGAAACCTCAGAAAGTTTTTGTGCTTACTCAGTTGAAACGAAAAGTAAATATTTCGTTTGAAAGCTCATGATCTGTATATAACAAATATAGTGCCAATGAATGGCGTAATGATTAGCATGTCTACTTTAAAGGTCGGGGTTTAAGGTTCGGTTTCAGAAAGCTTTAAATTTTTTTTTTCGCAGGCTTCGCCTTTCACGAGAAACTGGCAGGTCCTCTGATAGTAACTTCTTTTCAATGAAAAACGCTTTCTCATGTAGCCAATCAGAATTGACAAACAATTGTAGGCGCTTCCATTTTTCACAAGTTATGGTTAACAGAATTGAGCTAAGGGCAGCCTTCTCCAAGCTTACTTTGCACGCCTATTTATTTTAAACACGAATATACTTTTAAAAATGTCCCGGAACTGTCACTGCACAATAAATGCATTGAAATGTATGCGTTAAATAAATATGTGTGTTTAAAAAGAAACATACATATATGCTTCTAAAAGACTCAAATTATGGAAGCGAGGTATGAAACTACAATTTTTGGTAGTAAGTTGACAAAATTAAAGGATCTATAAAATATTCTCCCATATTTTTATAATTTCTATGGCTGCACCTTACTCAAAATGAAATTCATATTCAAAAAGATTCCATAAAAGAATAACAGAAGCGAGTTTATGAATAATTTTTACCTGAACAGATTTTGAATCAGGCGGAGAATCCTTACAACATCTGGCAGTCTGTAATTGTTTAGCTTGTTTTGCTGCTTCGTGCCATATTCTCAAATAAACCAACAGCATACACATCCACACTAGGCTAAATACAGGTGTCAAAACTCCAGCTATATACCATGCAGGAATAACTTCAATCAAATCGCACTCAGTGGCCGTATTCCAATTATTCCATATTACTGGAATAGCTGCTACTACCGATCCAACGAGCCAGCCTAGTACAATTATAAAAACTGCCATTCGCCTGGTGATTAATCTATTTACAAAATATATAAGTAGGTACAAACTTCGTTATCCCAAAGCAAACACTCCAGTCCTCCTTACCCACCTGGTGTAGTGAAGAGGATACATAATCGCAATATATCGATCGACAGCAATTGAAATCAAATTCCACATTGAAATACAACACGCGAAGATGATTATATAAAATCTTAGTAAACATAACAATTTGGATTTGCCAAGACCCAGACCAAGAAGAAATGACAAATGATATGGCAACGTTAATCCGACAATGAGGTCTGACACAGCAAGGGATAAAATAAAGAGATTTGAAACAACCGCTCGCAACCGACGGCATATTCGAACCGCAATAATGGTTAACAAATTTCCGCCAACTATGAACACTAATAGAATGGCATGCACTACTATCCAAACAGTCATTTCTGTATCGAATTTTATGACTGTTGTAAATACTCCCAAAGTTAGTTCATCTTCTGTTTCGATTTCTTCACAAATTTCATACGGGCAATCAGTTTCCATTTTAAAAATTCACAAACCGACAATTTAGGGAGAAATATTATAAAAACGAAACACCGCTACCGTTCCAATCTAGCACGACTGCAAACTTCAAATGAATTTCTACAATCCATATTCATATGATAATGCTAAAGGGAATCATTTGGCTTCACTTGAATGTAGTGTCAGGTTTCTAGGGCGAGGGAATAAGGAGAAGTGCACTAGTACGAGGACATGATAAGATTGTTATTTATTTTCTTTCCACTTCCAGACTGGGGGGTGACTGATTACAACATTATGACTACAAATTTGGTATTGCTATTATGTATTGATTTACCCGATGAAAACAAATATACACTTGTGTTTTTTTATTATTCATGTTTCTGGAGTATTAACATTACTGCGTGGGAGTAATATTGACCGAAGATAGATAAAATTGATAACTGTATTTTCGAGGAAAGCACGAAAAGCCTAGAACACATGTGATTTAAACTGGTATTTATGAGTGCGTCGGATTGGCAGCTATCTTTTGCGGTATTTTTTTTGTATTTATTAATAGTGGTGGGTATATCTTTTTATCTTTTTGTGTTGAACGCATTGATTTTTGGTGTTTTACTTTGATTAGCAAATTAATCGGAGCGGGATTTTCTATCTATAAAATTGTTTGCAAGCAAGTAAATCCTTTATTTGTGATGCAAAGTAAAAAATTTGCCAAGGACTTTGAACATCGATAAAGTTGCTCACTTGCACTTTTGCTTTCTCTAGAGTCCAAAGTTTATTAACAAATCCCGATGACTAATAAAAGTAGATAATGACCTGGTTGGAAAGTTCATTGCTGCAAATTGCGTGAACTGAATCACCCCCCAGTTAAATGATAGTGCAGGTTTTAAAGAAGGTGCTGTTAGGAGCATTATTCTATATACAATATAAGTAAATGTTTGGGCGCAATATGAACATTTTTATCAACCATTTCAGTGAAGAATAAACCAGGTTTGAAACATCTCTCGGAAGACTTGCCAACTACCTGAGATAAACGACA
This sequence comes from Melanostoma mellinum, assembly GCA_914767635.1. Classification (NCBI taxonomy): domain Eukaryota; kingdom Metazoa; phylum Arthropoda; class Insecta; order Diptera; family Syrphidae; genus Melanostoma; species Melanostoma mellinum. The sequence goes on along the minus strand of OU612059.1, from coordinate 2,191,854 downwards.
CCATTGAAAACGACACCTCTCACTGGATGCCGAAATTCGGCCCTCTACGTAATAATTCGTCGTGATCACCACTACCCATGGTAACCGTGGTGTGATGGATAGCATGTCCGCCTGTTAATCCAGAAGTTCGTGGTTCGAATCCCAACAGAGGCAAAAATGTTTTTTCACGGGTATCGCCTTTCGCGAGGAAGGTCCTCCGTTTGTACTCATTGCCATGAAAAGTGCTTTCTTGATTAGCCGTTCGGAACCGGCCAAAAATTGTAGATCCCCTCCAATCCCTCACAAGGCATGTGAGAAACGCGCTAGGCCCTGGTTGCGCCACCCTATTTATTTATTTATTTAACCACTACCCATTGTGACTACCCATTGATCTACCATGTAGCAAAACGCAAAGAAACAAATCTGGCCCAAGCTAGATCCTAAGCGGTCGAAAAGCATGATCTCTCTCATTAGAAAACCAATTAGCGCAACGATAGGTGTCATTACTGTCTTATTGAAAGACTTGCTGCAAGGCTAGGATTCGTCTCAAATGTCTTTTGCAGAAGCTGTATGGATGAGGAAGAGGAGGAGACTATTCCCCACCTTCTCTGTTCATGCCCCGCTGTAGCTCACAACCGTAGGATACACCCAGGTTCGTGTTTCTTTAATGCCCCTAGTAATCTTACTCACATCGACGCCCTTCGTGCCTCCCGCTTCATTTTAAGCTCCTAATAGTTCCATTAGGATGGGGATATATTAAATCGATTGTGGTATCACAGTGGGCCCAACGGGCCTAAGTGTGTTAGCCAATCTGACAGCCACTTTAACTTACCCAAACTTACAACGTAACAACCTAAATTTTGTATACATAGCTTTCCAGGTCTTCGTGATATGCTGCCATGAGCTAAGTTACCAGTTCTCATTATTTCCCAGTACATACTAAAAATTTGGTTAGGGAAAAAATAAAGAAACCAGGGTTTACAATGGAATAAATTTTTCAGGAACCTTCATGTGAAAAATGCCTTCTTTCAAAAAATTGAGAAATTCAGAAAACCTCATTAAAAAGGCAATATCATAAAACGTCATGGGATGTTTTGGTGTCGTCGAACCTTCAAAAGAATTTACACTCAAAGAATTACTTCTTATTTACTACATATATCCTGTATATTCTTACTTAAAAAGATTTCAAGATTTTAATTTTATGTTTTATATATATATTTAATATTTAATTTTATTTAGGGAGCATTCCGTCTAGGGTGCGAACATGTCCTTAAAACTCTGCGTAAGGAGAGAGAGACATTACTGACGTTATTAGAAGCTTTTGTCTACGACCCTCTTGTCGATTGGGCAGTCGGAGATGATGGCACAACAACAAGCACGCGATCAACAACAGCACTGGCTGCAGCTGCTAAAATTGCAGCCCTCAAAGCGACATCAGCCGCTAGCAATGCTGATGACAGCAAGAAAAAGAAAAAAACAGATGAAAATAAGAAAAATGAAACAGAAGTTACAAGAAATACGATTCTAGCACGTTTCAAAGAAATCAAACCTTATTGGAAACAATACAGGTAATCAAATTGTATACATTTCAATCAAATTTGGTCTTTTATCTTTGATGGTTCTTTTTTTATTTCTAGGGACGAAGTGATATCTAAACTCCAGCAGGTTCTGAACTCTCTCAAAGACTTAGAAACCAATCGCCAAAGTATGCACCAAGCTGAAATTGAACGTGATGCTTTGACAAAACAATTGGCAATGATCCGTGAGTTAGAAACTTTGGGAAGTGCAATGGGAAGCCACGCACTTAACACTATATCACAACGATATAACGCATACAAGAAGGCTGCAGATGACTTTGCTTCCGTAAAGGCCACCATAACAGCATATCAAAAGGATCTCGATGAAAGCATAAGTTTGTATTTCAATGCATTGCTTTGCTCGAATAATCTTGGAGCACTTAACTCGCTGCGAAGAGTAATCCAGTGTGCAAAGCCAACTAATGAGTTCGATATTGTAAAAGATCTCCTAGAAAATAGTGCTCAGAATATTCTATATGGAAAGTCGGACTTTGCTCGCAAAGAAATGGAAAACACTCTGCAGCAACAAGAAAAAGCAGCAGTTTTATGTTTAGATGCTATTAATCAGTATGTGCAGATTATGCGTTACTGCAATGCACATTCAAAACTTAAAAATTCTCGATTGGTCAAATATAAAGCTTGGTATAGAGATTTGCTGGAAGGAAACAAAGAGCCGGGACATATTAAAGATGAACTTCACGCTCTTTCAAACGAAGGGACGGATGCGAGAAGCTCTCCGGTGTTTGTAGACTTGGTTGTGGCGTATACTACGAAACTGGATGATATGTGTTATAAGGCTAAAATTGCATTAGGGAATTTTAACATTGCAAGTGAACAAAAACTTGTTGCGGTGAGTAGTATTGTTATTCATATTGTAATACCCAAATAAGCCGAACAATTGCTGATCTACTTACGAAATGCATGTGGTCATTTTCATTTAATTGTTAAAATTGAGTACATACATACAAATAATTTAATTAATTAAAGAAGGTTTAATAGTAGCTTTAGGTCTGAGGCATGATTTTAAGTTTATTATAAGTTATACATTTTTTCCGTCGCTTTGTTAGGTTTTTTTTTACTTATCTTTATCTTTTTTTTACACATAGTGTTTTGTTTATGGGTAATTGTTTATGCAAACAATGTTGGCAATAATAGCAGTCATGAAAGCATCTTAATAAGTTCAAATTTCCTTAATCATACACTAAAAAACCTTAAAAAGTAAGTGTCAGTCAATGTGGTTTTGGTGTGAACCCTCAAAAAATAAAATACAATACAAAATTCCGCACATAGACCCTCCATCAATTGACGGCAAACAACTCTTAGGCTCCAATCCCCATTAAACATTTGCTTGACGCCTTGTTAGAGTATGGCAGACTGCTATAGACAAATCAATAAACCGCGATATTCTAAGCAAAGTCCAACACTCTAATTAAGTTCGTTGGGAGGAGAATGAACTTTGTGATACCACAATGGGCCCAACGAACCAAGTGTGTCCGCCGATCTGACCGTCACATTAACATTATCTAATCTATGTCGTTTAGAAGATATTATTTTTGGTTTACAACATAACAGATTTCTAATGGGCCAAAAAACTTTTAATTAAAAACTTAATAAATAAAAAATACAATTTATAAACTAGTTACAAGCTATGTATGAATATCACGCCCTCATAAGTTGTTTTACTTTTTTTTTTCTAATCATTTTAGGATCTTCTCGAAAAAGTTAATAACAATCGGAAACAATTTTTAAGTACAGGGATTGATGCTGTGAAAGCTTTACGCTTCTCAACACTTAAATACATAGTCGAGTGTAATGAAGAAGTGTTTAAATTTGAAACAACAACTGTTGATTCACTCGACTGTCAGCTTAATTACGTTCAATACTTGCTGTATTCCCAATACATCTTCGAATTTTCTCCAAAAGTGATTGAAGCTCTTGCATCTCTGGAAAAAGCGTTGTTGGCAATTCGAGACCTACGGATTGCATCAACCTGTAAAATACCATCATCGATTGTTGAGCTTTTCATGATTAACGACGATGACGATCTGCTGACGATGCTTGAAAAACGCCTAAGTTTAAGGTCGAAAGGAGAGGATTGCTTCAAAAACGACCCAAATGATTTAAGAAAAAATCTTTTCAACAATGTGATGGAGGAGATTGAGCTCTGCTTTGCCAACAGCCAAAATGCTGTGAACGATGCCATTAAGTGTATTAAATCACTTACAAATTGGGAACAGTTTTTATTAAAGTCGACAAAAATAAACTTCGAAGAAATCATAACAGAACGACTTAATCCAGATGAAGATTTTCTTGAGCAACAAAAACTGATTGCACTGTCTGATCTTTTCAAAACAGCAAAAATGCACACAGAGTGGCTTTGCAATAGCCATCCGGATAATCTTTATGATATCAGACAGATAGGTAACTCATTAAGGTCTTTCTATTTGGTATTGCAGAAGAAAATCACAAACGGTCTAGCCTCATTGGTTGGAGCGGTTGTAATTGAAGATCTTAACTCAAGATACTCGTCAGATTTTTCAGATGCCTACAGTTTTGAAAATCTAATTGAAAGTGCTAATGAACTAAGACATAGCACGTTTCTCTACCACAAAGAGAAATGTGGGCTGGTTTTCCTGCAGACTCAGTTTGATCAACAACTGCAATTTGCGGAGCATTTGTCTTTGATAACTTCGGCGCACTTTTGGGCAAACGATGTGCACTTGCCAGCCCGCGCATCCCAATTTGGTCAGGTTATTTCTAGAGAAAAGCTATTGGCAACTATGCAAAACAGTAGTCAGAGTCTGTCTGTATGGAAGATTACCATGGAGAAAATTCAAGCAGAAATTGATGAAAATACAAATGCCATAGTGCCGCGCCTAAAATGGGCCGCTGGTGCCAATCCGAACATGGTTAGCGTAAAGGACCAATTTGAGGAAATGTCCAATATTCAGATAGAAAAGTACAGAGCACACACAAGCTTATCCAGCATGTTGATGAAGCTGTCATCGGTTATTGTCCAATTTGAACTTCTTCAAGGCAACGCCCAAAATCAGACTAAAATGGATGGTATATTCTTATCGGCTGTTTCCCAATGGGAAGATACATTTGCTGCAGAACGAAGACTCGCTTCGATCATAACGCCTACTGAGCAATCAATTGTCCAGCTTCTTGACCCAGAAGGAACTGTCGACCAGTGTTGGATTGACAACATATCCGGTCTCTTAGACGAGATGACCTATGCCGTGCACAGGCAAATTGCTGACGTTGAGAAGGCTGCTCAAAACATTCAAGAGCAAGTGTTTTGTTGCTCTAGTGATTTGCAATCTTTGATGGATACCCAACTGAGGGTTGATATTCGGCACCTTCTCAAATTGTTCTCAAAGGTAGAAAACGAAAACCAAAGTACAGCTCGTGTGCGCGAATTCCAAAATATCTACAGGCAGTTCTTCGCACAGTTGAATGATTTAAATATGAAAATTCTATGCAGAGACTTTGCAGAGGCCAATGTTCGACAGATGTTCGAACAGGCGAATGATTTAATACGAGACGTGGAGCAAAATCACACTGATTTGATAGACCTTGTAGAGGATTGCCATGCTGACTCTGTAGATCGACGAAATGTAGGAGGTTCGTCGGTGAATGATCCAAAAAAGAGTGGTAATTTTTTTTTTCCTTTAGCCTAATCGGTTTTCAATAATTTCTTTTATTCTATTCTTAATTATTTCAGGTAATCAACGTGAACAGAAGCGTAATGCATACGCCGTATCAGTTTGGAAAAGAATTCGCATGAAGCTAGAGGGTAGAGATCCCGATCCTAATCGTCGCTGTACGGTTTCTGAACAAGTAGACTACATGATACGAGAGGCGACGAATCCCGATAACTTGGCCGTCTTATACGAAGGCTGGACACCTTGGGTCTGAAAAAAGTCTTCAACATGTAGGACCGATAGTTGTCCTGGGAATCATCTTCAATGCAATCATATAAACAACCAGAAGAAAAGAAAAAGAAAACAAACAAAGAAACAATTAGCCGAGCATTTAAAAAATAAGATTGTTTGGAAACTGCAAAAACAACTATCCAAACATAAACCAAATAAATTCATGATTCAAACTTATTTCCACATATGAGGAAAACCACCGAGCCTCCGACTTTCGATTAGACTCTCGTCCATTAATGCAAGCCAACCGCCACTCAATTATACCGTAGCGAAGGATGGGTATTGCATATTAAAATTGTTAATTGTGTATGGCCTATACAGTGCTTGAAATTTGGATGTTATCAAATGGAATTTCGTGCCTGCAGATGACAAAGGTAAAACATCTGCATCTGGGCTTGAATTCTAATCTAACCGGAATTTTCTGAGGCACCACTGCAGCCGGTGTTTCTTTGGGTGCAAAGGTGGGCGGAACATTTTTGAAAAAAAAAAATTCTTTTTTTTCTCTTATTTATAATATTATTAGCTCTGTATTATGATTTGTTTCTTTATTTGAACATTTAAAAATAAAAATTAAATGAAAAGTTTTTTCCTGCTGGTAGATTTGGTTTTTCTTTCTAGTTAATCGTAAATCGCACGTTGTTCATCAGAGTATATTAAACTAAGTTTGAAAGGTTTGAAAACTTCAGATTCCAAATATTATTTCAGATTACGACGTGTGGCAAACAAACGAGAAACAGATAAAAATAATCTCATTGAAAGCCAAATTGTGTACTTTATCGCTATTACTTAGCAGAGCATATTTTCAGTAATTCCATTTTCGCACCTACTCGTACTGTCTTCATGTTCGGTGGTATCACGACTTCATAGAAATATGAAACCATCGAATCAAAACCAACCCTCAATGGTTCGGTTTGAAAAAAAAAAAAAATTGCTGCTCCAGGTGAGGCTCGAACTCACAACCCCGGCATTGCTCATCTAATACTGTCTATAAGTACCGTGCGCTAACCAATTGCGCCACTGGAGCTATGATTAGATGGTGGTTAATGTAACACATGAACTAAAGTACCAACGAATTTCATTGTCATTTAATTGGTCGCATTTCTGTATCAGTCGGTTATAGATAAAAAAAAGGGAATTCAAAATTTTTAAGACAATTGTAATTTTTTTTTACTTTTGTAACTTTTTGGCTTTGGTTTTAGGTAGTAATAGGCTTTGTTAGTATTGTAATAGTTTTGATGGTTAGAGGATGTCTATAAACGGAAGTGGCAACCACTTTTTAGCAACAATTGACAGTTTTTCTTTTTTTTTATTCATTTCTGAAGATAGAATGCCACTAAGGTGCCTTGTTTAACATTTGTTATAATATGATTACATTGTTCTCTTAACATGTACATATGATGATGTGTGGTAGTAACTGGTAATGGTGAGTAGTTGAATTTTTCTTTTCTTTTGGAAAGTATTTATTGAACTGGATTTGTCATTCTTGAAATAATAGACCGTTATTTTTCTTTGAAAAAAGAAAACAGGACCTTTATTATTTCAGTCTTTTTCGGTCCCCACGTGGTTTTGATTTTTTTTAAATATAAAATAATTAAAAGAAAAATTTAAAAAAATTAGTTTTTATTTTATATTTTTATTCATAAAAATATCTTTTATGTTAAAATGTATTGTAAAACGCGGATCGAAACATCACGTTAAGACGAGCATGTTCACCTTGACTCTTTTTCCTCGGTTGACTCTTTTTCCTCTTTTGTTCTTTATGACTTATTTCTGTCCGCTGCTTTTCTACTTTGCATCTTGATTTGCAGATGGTTTTATTTTATACAAGCGCTGCCCAAGAACTAAAGGAACTGATATTCAAAAATACAGGTATTTATAATTTTTGTTGACAGTTCAATTCTTTTTTCATTGAACTGAACTCATTAAAATAATCATGAGAATGGAAGCGAAAAGTGGGTACTCTTGCTGGCTAATAAAACTGCATATACCTTTTGGAGGATTGCCGTGAGTGTTGTTAAGATTATTATTATTAATTAACCGGTAATTTCAATCTCATGGAAGATAGATATTAGGTGTGTTTTTTTGCACGCGATTATAAGCTTCGCCCAAAAAAACGACTGCCCTAAGTTATTCAAATGTTTGGCAGCACTGCAATTTGACATATAAATGAAAATTTTTTATTTAACAGCTGTTTGTACTAGCCTGTAGACGATGGTCTTTTATTTAGGGAAACTAAATTTCTTCAAATTTCACATATATTAACTTCCCCAGACTTATCGGGTAATGTGGAGGCAAAAAATTCCACTTTATTCATCCATCGCCACATTTGGACACAGTTGTATCGTCTACGATACGATCAGCGTTTGAATTTTGTGTAAGAATGTATATCCCAGAGTCACTATGGCCTAAGGTAAGTGATTTCGTACGCTTTGGAAAAGGCAATCGTTTTAACTACTAGACATTCATTTCGTTTAAAGGAGTGACCTCTTGGAAAAGACCGGCCAACTGAAAATTGGAGACACTTCGGTTCAGCAGCTATTGACAAAAATGCATTTAAACGGATTACTTCCTATGTACATAAATAGACTGGTAATAAGAACTGGGACCTGGAAATTCTGGTCGGAGGCACATAAAAGGATATTTTGTTAAGCCAACAATTGTACAAACCCAAGATCCTCACTCGAAACTCATGACAGAAGAGATCTTTGGGCCAATTTTAACAGTTTATGTGTATAAGGACAGCGAGTTGGAAGACACTATGAAGTTGGTGACTACTCCAACGCCATTTGCACTAACTGGAGCTGCTTTTGCCACAGATCAGTAAGTTTGTAGTACAACCTAGAACGCAAAAAAATTCAACAACTTTCGTATCACCGAAAAAGGAGCTTCCTGGTGCATGCTCTAGACAAGTTCAAGATGGCTGCTGGATTTCTATATCAATGAAAAATCGACAGGCGCAATCGTAGGCCAACAGCCATTTGGAGGTGGTCGGATGTCTGGTAAATTAATTTATTTCAAAAATCATGGATGTGATTCCTCAAACTCAATTTATTTTAAGGAACAAACGACAAAGCTGGTGCCCCGCATTATTTGCTCCGATGGACAACACCCCAATCGACCAAAAAGACGCGTCCCACTCAAAGACATTGAATATCCATACATGAGAGAATAAATACAAATCATGAAACTAAAAGACACATACATAGATTTAAATAATTATCCATAACTAGAGACAAAAACTTTATTGATGTAAGTTCATTCAATCAAAAAAAAAAAAAAATTAAATCACAAAATTTGCAAAATTGCCAGAAAATGTAATTTTGCCAGCTTTTAAATTTGCTTACTAAGCACATTCCTTCACGTGGTACTGATTTTCGAGGAAGAGAACTGCAAATTTGTCCAACTGGGTTTGCAGCAGATATTTTTGTAGATTACACATAAATTGGAACAGTGCCGAACAATCAAATTTGTTGGATTTGTAAGTAAAGAATGACCGATACACTTTGTTCGTCGCTTTGTCTATAAGCAGGTAATTTAAGTCTGCAATAAAGGCTAGAAGACTGCATAGAAAGCTACAGCTGAACATCTTACTCTCTATCACCGCTTCCTTGGACATTGGGTTGATGGGCCCTATTGAGGTGGCATTCTCTCCGATTTCTTACGATTCGGAAACATTGTGCTTCGTGGTAGTTCTCCGATCGGCCGATCCAACGTCCTCCGATAAGTTTTTGTTGTGGAAATTTTAGTTTTGGGAATGCAATGCGTTGCAAGTTGGTGGTACTTAGAAGAGATCAAATATTTTGCCAAGAACTGGCATTGAAAAATTTAAAAGAAAAAAAAAAAAACATCGGAATTTGTTTTTATTTGCTTTGTCAAACGGATGAATTGTGAATGAATATTTTGACATTTCCAAAAATTCATCTACACCATTTTGGTAGCACTTACATTTTATATTCGCTTCAGAAATAAACGTAAGGTACGTTTTTTTTCTCAAGCCTATACAGTCTTGAGCAAATAGAGAAAAAAAACACGATTTAGCAGTTTGGTAGTACTACGTATTTGGCATATTATGACGTTTGAGTGTCAGCTTCAAAAAAAAAATAAAAAAATTTTAAACTCAAAAGTAATTTATCAACGTTCAACATAATATTTATCTTATCATGGATTCAGGGGTGGAATCGCGTAAGGTGATAGTTGACTGTCATTTTTTCTTGCTATCAAATTGATAGTTACAGCTTTTCCGTCTGTGTAAGATGATCAATTTGAAATCAAAATTTTTTTCTACTAATTTGGTATCACTTAAAGAGAAAATGTTTGAATTCTGTCATCTATAATCTATAATCTAATTTATAGCATTGAGCGGTAATACACAGGTGCACTTCACTATCGAAAACAAACCATTCTCTGAAAGCCATCTATGTATCCGCCGGCGTACTAACATTTCCTTGTCATTTCACAATAGCAATGACATAAACCTATCCAGTACCCACCACCTCCAAGAAAATTTAACGTTACTGCTAGCTGAAGGACTGGGTGAAGACGTGTTGAACGAATTCCAACTGGCAAATCCAAAAGTTGTAGCATTGTATACAGAAACTATAGTATTATTATGTAGACTTTTTGGCTGGTGGTCTCCGTGCCAACTTAGCAGTCTCCGTTCCAAGCAATTTGTTTTACCATTGTGTGTAGAGAAACGAATGCTGCGCCACCATGCTCGTCCGGTCCAAAGCACTGTTAAATCGATTCATGAACTTACTATAGTTTCTCTATACAATGGTTGTAGTAAACTTTTAAAAGTATCTTTTGATACTCGAAAATTTTGAATGAATCTATTGAAAACAGAGATTGAAGGCAACATATTGTTAATAATTTTCAATAAGCTATAGGTCTGAACTTACTTAACTGTAGGGAGATCAAATATATTTAATTTTCTCCTCAAATTAATACGAGTGAACCTGACCATCCTATTTTCTCTTTCGTTTCGATTTTCATTATTTTGTGGGATTGAAAACTGTACAGGCACAAAAATATTCATATTTTATAAAAAAAACGGAAGGAATATTAAAATTTCATCTATCAAATTTAATCAAATTGACACCTAAATAGGTGTCACTTCAATTAGTCACAAAAATATGACTGTCAAATTTGATTATCAGCTTACGCAGACCGATTTTCCTGGTTTTGACTGTCAACTATCAAATATCACCTTACGCGATTCCACCCCAGATGCAGAGAGAGAGCAAGTTGAGTATAAATTATTCAAATTAAAACTTAGCTAAATGTGTTTATTGTTCCAGATGCTGTTGTCATTGGTAGACAAGTGCTTGATGCCAAACCTTGGGAGAAAGATCCCACTACTTCAAGGATATAAAAATATCTGCGCTATCCTTGTTGAAAATGGTCCATCATGCACGATCTGAAGGTACTTTCGAAGCCATGGGATTGCTTTTCTGAAAAGTTGAGGATAATATCTACCATGGTTTTTTTTTTTTTGTCTTTGGTGTCTGTCTTCTTTGTGGTAAATCAAACTGTTCTAGATCGTCATGGATGCATTTGCATTACCCGTTGAAGGAACTGAGACACGCGTCAATGCTCAATCCCAAGCATACGAGTACATTTCTGCCTACATTGACTCGGCTAAAGATGTCGGTCGACCTGGTTACTGGTTTTCTGGCATTGATGTGTCTACTCAAATGCTTAATAGAATTTCCAGGAACCCTTTGTTGCTATAGTAGTTGATCCAGTTAGAACAGTCTCAGCTGGAAAGGTGTGTTTGGGTGCATTCCGCACGTATCCCAAGGGATATAAGTCTCCAAATGAGGAACCATCACAGTACCAAACGATCCCGTTGAATAAAATCGAAGATTTCGGGGTCCACTGCAAGCAGTACTATCCACTGGAAGTTAGCTACATCAAGTCGGCCCTCGATAAAAAGCTTCTCGACTCTTTCTCGACAAATATTGGGTCAACATTTTAGGTAGCTCTGGACTGCTTACAAACACAGAGTACACTACAGGGCAAATATTCGATTTGTCAGAAAAACTAGAACAGAGCGAGTCTAGCCTGGGTCGTGGACCTTTTGTTGTGTCTGGTAAGGTCCATTGTATATAAAACCTATAGTAACACCATGACCACTAACGATGCTATAACCACCTACTTGCTCGATTAACGAACTTTGCGGTTCTCTCTAAATTTATTTTGGTGGTACACTTGGGTATTATAAATACAACGTAGGGTTCTACACTTAACTTTCCTTCCGATTCAAAAGAGAAGTCCTTTAATCGAGCAGGTAGGTGGCGAAAGCATCGGGAGCGTTCATGGTGTTACTATACGTTTTATATACAATGGTAAGGTCTTTGTATATTTTTTGTAACATCCTTTCTTGACTCATTATCTACATAGAAGTCGATATCAACGAAAAGCGAACTGAAGACATACTGACTAAAGCCACCAGAGACTGCAGTCGCGGTTCGATCGAACTTTTCCAGGGCTTGATGGAACAGATAGCCAAAGACAAACATCAACAAAATAGGCATAAATTAATAAACACATTCAACTTTTGGGCACTTTAAGTATAATAAATTACGATATTTTAAAAAATTTAACAAAAGGCTTTTCTATTCTGTATGCAACAGAGCCACGAACCCGTTTGCCACATAATGCGTCACCATAAGGTACTAGCGGCGGGTTTCTGATGACAATCCTTGTCGTTCTGGTGTCCATACTCTGAACGTACCATATTGATCTAAAGGAACCCTTATACCAAGCCATCCAGGTGAAGAAAGCAGTAGGTATATCTGGAAATGGAAAAGGTACTCCCTGAACGAATTTGAAACTTTTGATTTCGTTTACCACAAATGTTTTGGCGTCTTCAGACTCTCCGTAGATGGTTATGTCGTCGGAAGGTTGTAAACCAGGCCATTTGTTTAACCGTTCTTCGTCTCCAGTCGGCAAACCGAACAGATTACTACCCAAATAGTTTTCAGACACTTGACGCGTCTTCTGCCGGTCTTCTCACAATAGTGCTCATGTCCAAGGAAGACAATTTATTTATGCTCTAGACTCTAGAGATTTTACACGAATCTCGAATTGAATGCAATGATTCACGGAAAAAAATTTAATTGCAAAACGAAAAAAGCACACAAATGACTAAAATTGCACGGGATGTCATTGAATTGAGAAATAAGAAATGTCATTTTGCACAGTGGGTGCGTTCGTTGAGTTTACAAATTGTACATTTTTGTTAACTAAAATTCATAAAATTGTTCACAATTGTTAGCAAGCATATGAGTTTGTAGCTACACCAAACGCACCCAATGACAGCCCTCGCCATTTTCGATAACATTTCCAAAAAATAGTTTGGTAGCACATTTTTGTTATCGGGCTAAGGAAATAAGACTGAATAAATTATGAGGCTAAGGGAAGCCCAGATAGCTAAATTTTTGTTGTATTTAGCACGTGAATTTTTCTAAGCCGTATAGGCTTGAGAAAAAAAACACACCTGTAGATGTTTATCCTCGCTATTCGCTTATTTTGTTGTTGTTTTTAACATGCAAAAATTTGAACAAGCGTATATCCGCGTGCAAAAAAACGCACCTATTATATATTAGAGAATATTTGTTAGAATTGAATTTTGGATTACTTCATGTATTGATTAGTGTTCAGAGTTTGTATTCAATAGGCCCCAACTACTGAGCCGTATTGAATAGTACTTAGATCAAAGAGGGTCTCGAGTCTGAGAAATGATCCAGGATATTTTTCATTCCCATATTCCAATATGGAAAAGGTATGGGAACCGGGAATAATCGGGACAACAGAAAATACTAGAGTGCTTCATTATCTGCGAATGATATAAGCTTTATTTTATTCTCATACTCCCACGGGAACGGGAGGATTACAGGGAATTAAGAAAATACTGGACCGATTTGAAATATTCTTTCACTGTTTCCCTGTTTTAAAAGGTTTGTTCGTTGAAGCCCTGGGGTTGCCCTAGGGTCGCCACAAAGAGTTTTTTGAGAAACCTAAATTCGCCCTGAACGTCAAATTGAGTGTTTTTTTTTGCCATAGGTTTTCTCCTAACTCGCCCTAGCTTTTTGCTGTGGCGATTTGAGGGCTGTCAAATGGCATGTATTTTTTTTTAATTACAGAGATGTGTGGTGATTTGTGGTTTAGCGTTTTTTGAGGAGCGGAAAACCCCAGGTTTTTTTGACAACTCATAGGGTTGTCATGAAAAACTGGGTCAACCCTGGGGAAAGTTCAACGAACAGCCCCAATGACAGGGATGTGTGGTTATTTGTGGTTAAGCGTTTTTTGAGGACTGGAGAACTCAGTTTTTTTGACAACTGATAAGGGTTGTCAAGATAACCCGGGTCAACCCTCGGGAAAGTTCAACGAACAAAATTAATAAAACAACTTGGATGAGAAAAAAAGTTTTGCTTTTAAACGTCAGTTGAACTGATCAAAAGCTTGACAGGTAGACATATAAAAGAAATACTTATCAAATTAATTTCTCTGTTAATCCCATTTGCAGATATACGGCATTGGTGGTCTGTTATGTCGTTTTCCAAAGTTAAACTCCGGGGTGAAAAAAAGCCCGCTATAGTTAATAAATTTTTTTAAAAGGCCATTACATAATTTTTAAAATTCAAGTGAACGATTTTTAATCTTGTTTTTAGCTTTAACATGAAAGAAGAAGTGGGTTATTACACTCAGACGTTTTTAGGAAGATGGAAATAAGTGCGAAAGAGAAAGAGAAAAGAAATAAATAGGTATGTGGAAAATATACGAAACACGCAGCAACAGAAAGTTTGAATGTAATAACTAATAACCCACAAATCTAGAAAGTTTAGCACTACCAATGCAATCGCTCCAAATCTGTCACTTCGCTTAAAACGAATTCCAAAATAAACGAAAATGAAGGAGTGAAAATGATTCTGGAAAACGACATAAATGTTACACCTGAACAAAGTCATTATGGGCGATTTGATGCTTCAAAAAATCTACCAATGTGAACTTCTTTATTGAAGTCATATGCTGCCACGTGAAAATGAGGACTTCATGTGAAATTTTTTTTCAAAATAGTGAACGCATTTCATCAAATGTCAATTGTCAGATTGTTTTGACGTGTATAAAAAGTATTGCGATTTTTCACTTTTGCAGTTCATTACAGCCTTGTAAACTTTTAATTTTAAATTACACGAAATTCTCTTCTAAAAGTTCTTCTTAGAACTTGATTCTTTAAAATGACAAACATAGAATGATAAAAAGCGAACCACTACGATAAAAAATTAAAAACATCGAGTTTTTTGTTTTCTCTGGTTTTGTTGTTAACTCCTGTTTTGGAACATCTCCATATCTACAAATTATTCCTTTTTGCAACGTTATGCTTTTCCCTGGAAATGAGTTGGTTTGACACAACAGGACTGGCGAGTTTAGCCAAAACCGCACTCAAAGAAGCACAAAAACAAATAGACAAAGCCCTAGACATTCAAGACGAGCTCGATGAGGACGTAGCAAAAATGGGAAAAAAGAAGCAGGATGTTATTGTTGTAACCGAGAAAAGTAAAACCGCCCCTACTACACCTGTACAGTCTGTGCATACCACTGGTCTTACAAAGTCTGAGAATTCACAGGCTGCATGGGGTTCATTTACCGGATCATTTTTTGAAAATCCTAATGCCAAGGAAATGATAACAACACCTCCCAAAAGTGGTGGTCAACGACATTCTATTACAATAACTGAATCCGTGCTTTCAAAACGCGAGTCAGTGACGTCCAATTCAGATTCTATAGATGTGCTGTCATCACCGACTTCTCCAAGTACTGTTCCAACGTCGCCATCGGAAAATATCAACAACTCTGAATCAGTAGAGCTGATAACCACACCAACATGCAGCGAAAAGATGAGTACAGATTCGATTTTATCTCTTCCTGAAAGCATAGTTATTATCGGGAACGATGAAGAGCACGAGGAAGATGATGACTCTATTTCGTATAGCACAGTGATGGGCGAAAGTGCCTCAAAGGCAACTGATATGGTTGTTGTTCCTCTAGGTAAATTTCTTAATCGCTTTTTTGCTCAATAAATATATTTTATTTTTGTTTTCGTCACAATAGCTGACCCTAAACCTGTGTACGATTCCAAAATCCTCCCATCAAAGCCACAAAACATAGCAACAGAAGATGCACTGTTTGAATCACAGACAGTTAATTCGGACTCTACTCAAAGCTTTGAAGATGTTCAAATGGTGGAGGCTGCTTCCGTCGCTTCCGATGACAAAGACCTCGTTAAGATCAACTCTGGTCCATCATCTTCAGGCCACAACTCAAACGATGAAATTGAAACCACAACTTCATCCGATATCGAGATCATATCCAATCCGAATGGGGATTCAAGTAGTGTCAATAGTGCCAGTCGAGCCAGCCCTCTGAAGCAGGCCAAAGTTGTTTTCCCCCCAACAAAGAAGGGTCACTTTCGAGAACCTTCTGAAGTCTCGACCATATCTGAAGACTCGCAGTCCGATACTGAAAAGCTTATGCACCGAATCAGTGAGTTAAGTGAAATCCTTGAAACCAGAGAATTGCGTCTTCTAGAGTTAGCCAGACAAAATGCAGCTCTTTCTGATAAAAACAACGAATATCAATCTCAACTCGAAACCATCAAAAGAAAAACAGAGCACTTAGAGAGTGAGGAACACACTCAAAGATTGTCAGCTCTAGAAAAGAAGTTTCAAATGAGTATTCGTGAGAGAGACGCATTACGCTTGCAACTCAAAACAACAAATGAAGAACTCCAATCGAAGATTCCTAAAAATGATTTTACCCAAGTAGTAGCCGAGAAGGATGAAATGATTGCCGAGCTTCGCATTGAAGGGGAGAAACTTTCAAAAGAAGTTCTTCAGCACTCCAATATCATTAAAAAACTGCGTGCAAAGGAAAAAACTAGTGAAGCTGTATTAAAACGAAATAAGGAACAAATCGTCGATCTTACCGAAGAGGTTGAACGGTTAAAAAAAACACTGAATGCCAAAGAAGAGGTGGAAAGAGCTCAAATCGAGGCAGTTCACAAGATCTCATCAGAAAAGCGAAAACTCGAAGACGAAAATAATGTCTCCCGTAGCCTGATTGAAGATCTTAATTCAAAGCTAAGCACTCTTCAAGCAAGCTTTGATGCTGCCAAAATAGAACTTCAAAATCGGAAACAAGCTCATTCTGATTTAACGAAAAACGCACAGGATCTGCTGACTCTTCAGAAGGAGAAAGAAAAGGCTTGTCTAGAGACCCAAGAGTTATCTGCACAGTTAAATGAAATGCGCGAAAAACTTCGCATATCGGAAGCTGGTATGACCTTGAGAGAGCAGAAACTTAGGGAAGAGAATTTGGCGCTAATGCGACGATTGGAGGACTCAGACAGTCGAGCGGAAAGTCTCACTCAAGAAGTCAGTCTAACAACCATACCGCTCATGCGACAGTTGGAATCTCTTCAAACTACACTAACGACGCGAACAAATAATTGGAATAAACAAGAAAAGGAGCTCTTATCAAAACTAGGTAAACTGTTTTTTTTTTTTTTTTTTTTTTGTTTGTTAGACTTTTGCAAGTATAAACCATCCTTTGTATTTTCATTACTAGAGCTTTCTAAAACGCGTCTACAAAGCTTGGAGAATATTGAGAGTTCTTTTAAAGAAAAGGTAGATCTGTTGCAGTCAAGAATCACAGCCCTCGAGGAAAAGCTTTCAGCATCATTGATGCAAGAGGAGCAAACCAAAATTTCTCTTCACCAAGCTGGTCTTGATAGCAAACTAATCGAAACAAATTTAAAAAGGTTGGTTTGGTTTATTTTTGTTTGCAGACATAAATAAGTTTATTTTTGAAGACAAATAACAACACTTACTGAGTCTATGGAAGACTTGAAGAAAACCCATGAAGAATTAAAACTGAAGTATTCACTCCTCGAGGAGAAGTATGAAGCAGCAAAGGCATACAAAAAAGAGGAGCGTTCTGTTGAAATGCACGATAATCCAGTAAACTATCGTAACAGAGAAATGTCTGTGAGTGAAACGAGCAACGCCGACGAGGGACATCACACATTACGTCCAGTGGATTCTTCACCAACAATGAGCCTGGTAGATGACGCGTTAGGATCATTGGACTGGCAAGTGGTCGGTATCTTGATGTATTTTAAATATTATACAGGCTTCTATCACAAGGTCCGTCGTAACAATTTCGGACTATGAATGCCAAAAAGGAAGCATCTTAGATGCTCTCATAGTGAAAATAAAAATCCTTTTTTGCATTCGTAGTCCGAATTTGCTACAAGGGACCCTTCGGTAAGAGTGATAATTTTTTACTTTCATTTGACAGTAAGAGTTTCAGGGGAATTAACCAACCGCCCATTCAACTTCGCAACTGTGACTAAACTTAAGTTTCAGATTGCTTTTGTAGGATTGTTTCACTCCGTTTTTATGTAATGGGTCTTTTCGTTTCCTTTGTTGGAATTCCGCATCTTTTTGTATTCCGTAGATTTTTATTTCGGAGTTAATGCGTATTTACCAGTTGCTGACTGTGTGCGAACAGCCCTATTTTGCAGAAGATTTATGTTCATGACCGTTTGTATAGTGCTATCTTATCGATTGTTTAAATGCCTTATAAAAAATACATAAAAAGCGATCGACACAAAGTTTTTAAAGCTATGCTTCTCTGAGAATTTTAAAAATAAATAAAGTGACACTTTTAAACGTTCACGAGAATCATAATACAAATCAGGTCGAGTCGAATAGTAGAATTGGGCCGACTGCATTTCTGTTTGTAGGTTACGATAAAGGACTTTCTTAAGTCCCTATTAGACTATTTTTTCAAATTCACTTTCAAAGCGACAAGCCTATTCTTTATTTTTGCTGAAGACTAGATTGACTTATAGAAACTCACATCGAAACGTAACTAAAAGGAAATGAGTTGAGACTGCACTTCATAAAGTAGTCGGAACCATTGAACAAGCAAACCAGAGCACTAGTTAACAGCTTTTCTCAACAAAGAAAGGGCTTTTTATAAAATTTTCTAAGGCTTAATCTAAAAACATTAAACTTGAAACATAGATTAATTTCAAAATATATGATCCATTGTTTTATTTCAAAGAAAAAGCTTCAAGAACAAATTCAAGATATTCAACACTTTCAACAATGCTGAAAACAGTGTTATTCGCCATGACACTTAGCTCCATCAATATCAAGCAAACTCTGTCAAACTGGATCGACTTTCCAAACGGAATAGTAAAAGCATTGATGGGGCAAGGTGATACCCGTTGCGTGATGGTTAGAATGTCTGCTGTTAACCAAGACGTTCGATGTTCGAATCCCAACAGAAGCAAAAATGTTTTTCCATGGGTATCGCCATCAGCGAGGAATTGGCAAGTCCTTCGATAGTAAAGTCATTGCCATAAAAAAGCGCTTTTCGATTAGCCGTTAGGAACCGGCAGAAAATTTTAGTTCCCTTCCATTCCCTCACAAGGCATGGTAGTGAGAAATGGGTTAGGCCCTGGGCTCCTCACTCTGTTGCGCCACCCTATTTTTTTATTTAATTATTTTTTTTTATTTATTGATGGTGGAAGTTAAAGTCAAACCTTGTAGAGGTACTAAACAAGGTGGAATTTTATTTAGATCTAGATCCTGGTTGTTGGTCAGATCCAGGTTAAAATATACATGTGCGGGCTCAAAGTCGTGGCCTATGCTGATGACATATTCATCATGACTTCGGGGAGATTCACAACAAATCCTTGTGAGCTTCCCCAGTCAGTTCTTAAGATAAACAGGATCGTAAGTTGCGAATTAAACAGAATTCTTCGATCTATACGGCTTCACGGAATGGTGCTTTAGCAATACTCACGTGTGAATGCTAATCAACTGAGCTCCAAGTTGATTATGTAACTCACCTAACACTCTGACGATTAGTCTCGAAGGACTGGTTCATTATGTGTGTTTGATGCCTCCACCTAGCGCCATTTTCGTTGCCTGATAACAAGATCCAATTTTCGCTGATGAGTTCCATTCCGCTGCCCAACATTTGATATAATTTTTTTTTTACGAATATTAAGAGTTTATGGATTAATTAAAGCCTGTAGTATGCTCGAGATGTTGGTGAAGCATTTCCAGCATTTACTAACACGCAGCAGCATAGATTTTACTTTGTGGTCGAAGAGTTCCAGCTTGGGGCGTTGCGTTATTAAGCAGAAGTTTCACACAAAAGAATTTGGGCTCCACAATCAGTTGATACAATACTACCTAGTTAGTTGAACTTTTAACTTTCTCAAAAGTTTCCCGCCTCAGAATAAAATGCTGTTGTTTGTTGGGACAGGCCCTAATTTGCATTTTTTGATTTTAGTAAGCTAGCTCCCCGTGCACTTGTACCAATTGGCACATTTGTTTGAAGGCACACACTGTTTGACATAGACCATATCTTCGTCGTAATCCAAACGACTAGATTTTCAAATAATTCGGATTTTTTTACTTCTTTTGGATGAAGAAATGTCAAGTTAAAAAATTTAAGAGTGTTCCTCTGTGTGGTCTTTTTTCTACTTCCATTCAAAAGGTGCAGGGTCGTAAACCAAGCTCTGTGAAAGAAACAAAGAAATGAATTGACGGCACATCGTGTAGTTGAGCCTATTATGCTAACGCAATTAGGTACGAACCACTTGAATTTGTTCACTTGTCTTAGCATTTGACTTCTAAACAACGCCTCAACGTACATAAAAAATGGTCAGCGACAACTGGTTAAATTAGGCAAATACATGCTTTTAAGGCATCTCAATACTTTCTATAAAACAGCAGCTGTAATTTGAATTTTTGATTTGTATTGAAATATTAATTTACTTTTGATAGGACGACCTAGACTGCATTTCCAGTTCTGGGCGGCAAGCTACATCTGTGTACGGGATGCACATAAATCTTCCACCCATGAGTCATAACGCAAGTACTATTGAACACTTGCAATCACTGGTCAAACAGCGCGATGGTGAAGTCAATCAACTGCAATGGGAACTATCCCGACTGCAGGTTGAACGAGATGTTTTGAATTCGGAAATAACTAATCTTTCTTTGGAGTTAGAAAATGTAAGTTATTGTTGTAGCTTTTTGTAGACTTCTTTAGGCTAAATTACTTTTCTTTTTCTCAGATCAAAGAAAAAGTCCAAGTTCTTGATAATGTAGAAAAGAACTTTAACGATTTGCAGCAGCAGTATGACGCCTTGTTGCAGATGTATGGTGAGAAGGTTGAACAGGCGCAAGAGCTTGAATTAGATCTACAAGATGTCAAAGACATGTACAAGGGACAGATTGATGAGCTCTTGCGGCAACGGAATAAAGGATTATCTTCATAAACTTTTTTTTTCAATCAGAAGACACTGAACCGTGAAGTTAGCAATTTTTTTTTGTTTCGTTTTCAGCGCAGGTTTTTATGTTTGATCGTAGCAGGTATTTGTGTGCATAATACACTCGATTTTGTTTTTAATTGTTATTTAAACACGTAACAATTTTTATTTGTATTCACAATTCGTATGTTATCAATCGTATTTGTCCAGCAATGTTACTCAGTTAAGCAAAAAAAAAAGTCCAGATCATGAGCCCGTGTTTATCCAAGTGGTGATATTATTTTTTATAAATTTTACTTGTTAGTACATTTTTTCGGAGCCAAATTGGTTGTGGATGACCTTCTTCTACCTAAACCTTTATATTCATTATTTTGCATCGTTGTTTCAATAATGTTATGTAATTTGTATGCAAATGTCTGTATATGTATGATAAAAAAGATAAACATATTTTGTAAAATAAGAAAATAGAAAAATACAATTAATATTAGATATTACTATATACGTTTTATTTTATGTCACTTATTAGAACGGAATGAATTACACAATACCCGTGGGTTGCGCGGTGGGTGGCTGACTAGCTGGTTTTGTCATAATATCGACAGCGTTCTTGAAGAGCTGTGTTTTCACAAAATCGGTTGCAGCTGTGTTGAGGTCCTTGCCCGCACCATAGTTACATTTGACGTAACCGTACAAATTTGCTCCGTTTAGCACTAAAGCAATCATCACAAGCAAGAGCCATTTGAACTTTAAACCAAAAAATGCGAAAATAAAAAACAGCGCCCAAAACCCTGGGCATAATATCAGGCCTAACCAAAAGACTCTGGCTTCGTTGGAATTCACTTTGCTCTGAAACGAGAATTTATTTTGTTTTGTGTTTACTAAACAATTCTAGTTATGATTGAAGATTTTGTTTAGAAGATTCTTTTGGTCTTAATGATTTTAAATTTGAATAAAACAAGTTTAGTCTAGTCTTGAAACAACATTTTGTGAATTCACAATCAGATATATCTGATAAAGTGAGCTGCAAATCCGTCCGACTTACACTGCAGTGGTTATTTGGCACTTTAAGGTCCCTATTATGAGTAGCGAATCGAACGTTCGACTGGAAGCGAATGTTTTAGAGAAACTCATTTATTGGATTATTATCAATAAACTTCGTCCATTCTCTTATCTGACTTACCTTAAACGGCGAAAAAAGTTTTCTACAAAATTTTCGTTTCTAAAACCTAAAATACCACTATAAAAGAAGCTCGCAAAAACATTCGCTTGC
Source organism: Melanostoma mellinum (assembly GCA_914767635.1). Taxonomy (NCBI): domain Eukaryota; kingdom Metazoa; phylum Arthropoda; class Insecta; order Diptera; family Syrphidae; genus Melanostoma; species Melanostoma mellinum. The sequence continues at coordinate 2,169,729 of OU612059.1, read as the reverse complement.
AATCGAACGTTCGATTCGATACTCATAATAGGGATCTAAATCCAAGAAGAATCTAAAAGGACCTTGATTACACGTTTTGTGTGGAGTAAACTATATAAATTGATCCTGCGTAGCTCTGGGCATGGGGGACTATGTAAAAAACATCTGGTTCCGAAACAACCCACAACAATAACGATTTGGCCGTTACCGATCCTAGCAAATGAAAATAGGATAACCACCACGACCACAGAAGTGCGATAAAATATTGCAGGCATACAAAGGATGAAAAACTGCGACATCTACTATGGCGACTGCTACAGAAACAGAAAAAAGGCTTATATTAGTGTGGGTTTGTCGTTGTAGGTATCTAGACACAGTGATAAAGTTATCAGACAAAATTCGGTTAGAGATAAATTCGTCAACATTGGCCTATTATGTGCTCAAGCCCTAGCAGAAGAGAAAGATCTTCTCGAAGGAACATAATATGCTCAATGTCCTAGATACGACATGAAAATCATCCTTGGCGATTATAACGCAAAATTATTGAAGAAGGACATCTTTGTTGAGCATAGCCTGAATGACAAAACCGATTCAGGCTAAATCCTATTGTTGCTCTTCTCAAAATTCATAAATGTACATGGCGATCAGGGAGCTGCAGTGAATATATTGTTTTTTGAATGCAATCACTTGTTCATTGCCTTACACACTATTCAGGCACCAACATCTCAATCCAAGGCAATACACACACTGCACTCTCTTTTATTCAACAAGACAGGTTCTCACCTCAGGCAATGACAATATCTGTATGTAACGAATACTCCAACGTGCAATACTGTGATGAAGAACACATCTGTTTTGTTATAACAATAAAAAAAAAAAAAAAAAAAAAAATATAAATAACGCCCAAGTCAAGGTCACAAAATGTGTATTCAAACTTTTCTGTGCGATCTCGCCGAACATGAAAAAATATTCGTTGTCATACCTCTTCATTCGTGAACATTCGCTTTTTTTTTTAATGTAAGCGATTGGTGTACCTGTGAGTTTGAATGGTCCATTCATTTATAATTCATGGGTACATGCAATGCAAAGGCTCGTATTCACGAGTGTTGTGTACTTTTTCTACAAGTATCACACTTTTTTCATCATTGTGAGTGCGAGACTGTGTACGGCTTGTTTTGGATGATTCGAAAGCACAAGTGATTGCACTCATGCAGCTCTCTGATGGCGATCTTCAGATTAATCAATTGACCATGTTGCGATCGACGCTCTTCCAGTGTGATAGATGTCCGAACTTCCCGAAGGGTCAATTTTGACTTGAACCACTACCTTGTTGTTGCTAAGGTAAGAATGAGGATATCTGTGAAACGATATGACGTCGGAAAGCTATAATCGCAAGAGAATACTAGTGTCTTCTCCAATCGAGTATCCCTCCAACTATCCTTCAATCCTATGCCGTCAGCATTAAGAATTGGAGACCAGCGGCAGTGGTAACAAGCCATCAGAAGTTCTGTGTTTCACTCGGCGTCCAAAACGAAATCCATGGCTCAATGAAGAATGCAGGCGGGCAGATGATGCAAAAGAGAACAAGGGCTGCTTTCGACCAGTAAAACGAGATTTATAAGCAGAAAAGAAGTTCAGAACACTGAAATCTCAAAAAGAAGATTGAAAAAAGCAAGTTTGAGGAAATTGAGAGATGCCATCATTTTTTTATATGTGTATATAAAAAGAGGAGGCTTATGCTAATCTGGAGCACTCAGACCTAATTCGATAATGCCATCATACGAATGAGCGGAAGATTTACTAAAAGGAAAAAGATCTTGACAGGGTGGCAAAGGCCAAACTCAAGTCTGTAAAGACCATCAGGGAAACAGTATGAGAATTGCAGTCTTTACTAAGGATCTGGAAAGACCACTTCTGCAGACAGACACTTATTTCGCTGTCAGAGAGAATCCCCCATTCAACTTAGACGATGATCGAGAATGCCGTCCTTCCGACCTAGAAGAAGAATAGCTTACCATATGCAAACTTAGATCAAATAAGACTGCAGATGGAGATGGTCTTGATGTCGAACTTTTCAAGGCAGCAGGAGATAAGTTCGAAAGGAGCATGCACCAGCTGATCTGCAAAATTCGGTTAGAAGAAAGTATGCCCGATGAATGGAACCTCAGTATCGATGCCCGATTCTAAAAAAGAGAGACCCTCACAATTGAACGAATAATAGAGGAATAAGCTTCCTTAACGTCGTGTATAAGAGCTTGTTTGCTGTAATATGTGAATGTTTGAAACTCCACGTCACCAACTTCATAGGTCCTTATCAATGTGGTTTTAGACTAGAAAAGTTCACAATAGTCCAGATTTTCACATTATGGCAGATCTTGGAAAGATTCCGAGAATATAATATCGATATTCACCATCTTTTTATCGATTTCCGACACATACAGCAGTATTTACAGAAATGAGCTGTAGAGAGCCATGTCTAGTTTCGGCATCCTTGGAAAACTCATACGACTAAGCAGGATAACTTGGGAAAGATTCAGCTTAGCAAATTCACTTTACCATTGAATACAAAAACAAATCAATACCGCGCTAAATTTTCTCAGAGTTGATTTGTTTTTGTGCTCAGTTGTAAACTATGATTTGCCGCATAAACGCACCTAATGTCATAACTATAGCTGATGAAATCGTTGAAGTTGACGCAATTTTCGAGAATTTTTTGGCTCAACTGGACGAAAGGACTTTTTTTATCTACAAATTTTAAGAGTATGAATATCAAAAGTTTTCACTATGCTTGATTCATTCCTTTACTTCATTTACTTAATAGGTACCGCACAAGGTTATCCTGATTGGTACAAAAAACTGATTAGATTTCTACACTTTGTAAGACAAAGCACTCAAGATTGCGATGATGCACTTTAGCAAATCAGTGTGCACCGATTCGAATCAAATTGCATTGAATTCAACGCACAGCGACTTCCTCAGATGGCATCGATTGCCAATGGATAGACAAAATTATTGCCTTTTAGATACGCAATGTTATGATAAATAGCCCGAAAGCTAATTGCAAATTCATTCAACGTCCGCTACTTGATGGACTGATTTTATCAACTCGAATTGTATGGAATATACCTATCACAAAATTTGGGTTTTATTTTTCTTACTTATGTGAATCATGAATTCAAATAAAATACATACGTTCATTGAACCCACCTTCCTGGATTCGAAGACCCAATGTGATTTTCCATCATCGTCAACATAGTTCCACCAACGAAGTCCCACTAGCAATCGTCCAGTTATATTCTTAACAGTCCAGAAATCAGCTGATAGTAAAAGTGTAACACATACGAAACTGGTGATAAATGATTCGCTGAACCAATTGCAAAATATATAAGCCAGAATTGCTACTCCGCGGAAGAACAAGTGGAAAAACGCAACATACGGGTGGCTAAAAAGAAAGAAGTTTTTCAAACTAAAATCAAAAATCTCAAACAGGGAACTTACTTGTACTTTTTCGGCGCACCGTTTTGAAGTTCTTCTTCCTCTCCAAATGGTATGGTGTCATCATCATCAAGAAGAGGAACCTGCGTATAAGGTTTTTAATAACTTTTTGGTTGTTGTTAGCTTGCATTGAGAACATATTTTAAATTATTACTCAGTTACTTAAGTGCATGGATCTAAGGATTCTAGAAAACAATGAAAACTACTTTTGTAAGCGTGCAAGGATTGATAGCAAATCTTGGACTCCAGGGTTAGTGTTTTACGGTTATTAAAAGCTATTTATTGGGAACTTTAAAGCATGCAAAACTAACATTTCTTACCGTAGCTGATGCCATTGTTACCTCTATTTAAATTGGGTTTAATTTAAAAAAGTATAGTGCTGATTAAAGTGTTTGTTTTATCTTTAATTTGATTTCGCGATTTGCTTGAAAAGTATCTGACGTTTGCCACCTCTTAACTTAGGTCTGTTTGATTTCCAAACTTGGCTATTGTTATATTTTAGCTTGGTGCCGACTGCCGACTGAATTAGAGTGGTTCACATCATTTAAAAAAGAATCAAATGTAGATTATCAGCCCGATTCTGTCCAAAGTCACTAATAAATCACAAACACAATTTCTCAGAAGAGTCACAATTTTCCACTCAACACAGGTCACAAAATCGGGTTGTATATCGCCTAAAGATTGGCTATGTGACCTCGATTTCAGCGATTGAATTAGCTGTTTTACTGACGTCTTATAAATTTAAATCGTTTTCGCTATTTAAAACACAACTTTTTAGTGCCTGAAATTTAGACGATGGTCGTGTTAAAAATTATGGAATCTAATGGTGGATTTACATGCATCTGCAAATGCAGACGAAAAAAGGAAAAAGACACAAGATGTAAAATTCATACTTGTCTGATAGAGAGGGAAGGCACCATCTGGAAATAAAGAGACGTAAAGGCAGTTTCGGAAAATGTTACCGGTGGTTTCACGGATCGGTATTTTACAGTTCATACGCTTCATTCAAAAATCAATTTTAAGGTGAATGCAGATGTTTTGCGCAACGGATAAAACTCACGGGAATTGTCTATTGCGGATTGAATAATCCAGTGTTTTTATTTTTTCTTTCCTATGGACATCCATTCAGTTTTAGTCCAGTTTAAAGTTCTTTTCTCTCCAACGATTTTCTTTTTCTTGTTTAAATGATTTTATTGGTCGATTTCTATGCAAAGTATTTTCGTATAGGAAGCAAATCTATTTTATTTAAATAATTAATCATGAAAAGGGGAAAGGGTATTTTTTAATACATATTTTATCAAGTGAAAAGCTTGATAGTGAATGTTTCTTGTATGCGGTATTGAAATTTTATTATTTTAATTTTTTTTTAAAGAAAACAAAAGCAAATCTATATCGAAAAACTGATGCTCTGACCTTTAAAATTATCAAATAGAACAGTTCAAAACGTCAAGCCAAAAGCTTACGTCAAAAAACTCAAAACACAGCTGTCTGAAAATTTTGCAGATCTGAATTTTATTTCGTCATGTTGGCGACAGAATAAAAAAATATTTCAAAAAGTTCCAAGTGTTTTAAAGAAATATACCACAGGGGAGGTAATTTGGGTTTTCTCGTGTTTTTCTGCTGTTATTGTTGTCTACTCCATCAGCAGAACAATAAATTAGTTAATTGGCCAGCGATGAATACAGATTAAGCACCCCTACACATTTCGCGAGATAAATGTGAGAAGGAAAAAACAGAAAAAAATGAACAAGAATCCATAACAAAAAAACCTTTCCGTTTCTACATGACTTGGTCATCAACATTTTGCTTTTATTGCTGAAAAAATATTCCAAAAACAATAGTTTCTTCGGTGTGTAGTCGAGTGAGTAATAAGTTAGTTTAATATACACAAATAAAAACCCAACAATCAAAAGGAAGAAAAATAATAAATACGTAGAAAAAAAAGCACTAAGCATTCATCGATATACGGTCGAGGAGGGTGGCCTGCCTGCCTGTGAAAAAAAGAATTGTGAGTTTTCAGCAGCAGTTCCTGTTCGTCCTCTTTCTGATTAGAACAAGATGAAGTGATAAAGATTAATTGAGTGCACATGCCAATGGACTGAAGCTTTGCAAATTTACTTTTTAATAATAAATTCTACCCCGCGGACTGTGAACTAATTGGTGCGGCATAGTTGTGGAACAAAGGCTTCACCCAATCACCCACCTAGAAACGCAAGTTCCTTTGTTTTGGTGTGATCAGTCTGTTTTTTCTCACCAGACAAGGGCTCTCAAGAAAAATATACATACAAACTTTTTATTAGTCCCCCATAATCGCATTTCGATTTGCTAACGATTTAATATTAGAGTCAAGTTTTAATCGATTTTTACCCCATTCACTCTATTTAAAAAAGTTGATTGTTTTGAGGCTTATCAAGAAAAGACAAACACAACAAAAGATTACGTAGATTTATGTCGCGGGAGTTATAAAGCAAAGACATTGTCGAGTGTGTAGTCGAATAGAGAAAATCTACTGCTTCTGTAACGTAGAATAATTGCGAGCTAGATGGGGGCAAAGGCCAGTACCCCCGCAAACAGTGGTCACCAAAGTCCACGAACGCGAACTTTCTCGAGCAGTTCCAGTACCGAAGTGACCTCGCCCCCTGGGAGTGGTCCCGGTTTCAACTTGTTGCGAGCTCTTCCTGGGATACAAGTTCCGCAGAATGATCGACAACGTGCACGCAGTTTATCGTCTGTTCCAGATTTGCATCAATCTGGCAACAACAATAACAACAGCAGCAATCATAATCACCATCATCATCACTTAGGACATAACGATCGCGGTATACCGGTAATAAATCGAGGCAGCGCGGGATCTAGCTCGACAGCAGTAGTTGTTTCGACTTCAAATGCTCCCGGGCCTGGTGATCGCATAATTTATGGTGGAACTTCGATTCTATTGAATGGCGGAACAACTGGCGGTGCTATAAGTTTAGAGCAAGTGGAAGAAGCTGGAATAGTGGATGGGATAGCTGCGTCTGTTTCGGCATCAAGCAGTGCTATGGGTCGTGTGTACACAGCGACATCATTGCCATCGCATATATGGTCGTTAAACGGTGAGTAAATGAAATAAATGTTTGTGATAGGAACTATCAATTTGCTTAAGTGAACGCTAACCACAACATGTGTACGAGTAGTTAGTTGCGTGGAAGGTCATATTCGTGGCGAACCGCATAAAGCATTTTGTTTGCTGTTTTTTTAAGCGCCAAGAAGAAAGTCAATTACCCAATGGATACGAGGGTTTGTTTGTTACGCAATAAAGGTCAAATAACAGAGTCGATTTTGTCGTATAGGAAGTTAAGAATTTTTATTTTGATAGTTATTGTTATTACATAATTATTTGTTAGTTTTAAATTTTTTGAAAGTAGGTAACCATATTGAATTTTTGAACACTATACCGGCGAGTTTGGTCTTTTCGGGGGCACTGTATTTAGTGTGTGTGCTAAAACCTGATTAATTTTTTGAATTTAACCTTTTGCATATTATGCTAGTCGACTAGCAAATATGATTTCTAAAAAAAGAATATCTGAATATTTGTCTGATTAATGACAGCAAAAACATATAAAGTGCGAGCACATTAGGATGTTCCTTATTTTAAAGGTTTTTCTGAGATGCTTTGATTCTTTTTCATTTGAAAACAGTAGTTATTACTAAAAAACTGAATCTGAGATTATTTAAAAAAATTATTAAACTGTCAGAAACCACTATGGTTTCCGTTTGTACAAAGACAAAATTGAGTTTTCAAAGCATTGAATTCTACTCGGTTTTTATGACCCCATTGCCCCTGTTCTATAACTGTCGCCTTGGTGATAAACGGTGGAATGTGGAACGAAATTCAATGAATTTAGTAGCATTTTGTTCCATTCTCCACAGTTTATTGCCTGCTTTCATCGAGGCGATAGTTACAGAACAGGGGCAGATGTAACAGTGCTGTCAATGTCAGAATTGAATGAAATTAACATAAGCAGCCGTTCCATTTCCATATTCGAAGAGCATGGACGTCAATTTAGTTAGTTAAGTCGTCAGCGAAACAGTTGAAAAGAAGTTTCAAACAAGAGATCGTTTATGAAAATCAGGAAGGTAATCGGAGATAAAACCGAGTCCTGGGGTACATCACCATTCACCATTTATGAAGTGGGTATCAGACTTGAAACCATTCTATTCAACTTGTATTGAACGGTCGGAGAGGTAGTTTCTAATCCAAGAGGCTCATCGATATCACAAGCACGCATTTTCGATAAGAGAACTAAATGCCAAACTCTATTAAATGCCTTAGAAATGTCAAGCGCAATAATCTTATTTTCTCCAAAACAATGTAAAGGTTGGTCCCAGTGAGATATGCCATCAAATCACCAGTGGATCTTTTGTTGCGAAAGCGGCACTGTCGGTCATTAAGAAGCTTTCGTACGATTTATTAACGTTTCCATGACCTTGCAAAGAAGGGACGTTAGTGCAATTGGACTTGGAAGATAATTGAAAGGGGAGGAAGATTGAACAGAATATTTGAGGAAAGAATAACCTTTTTGTTCACTATGAACACTGCAGACTGCAATATTTTAAACAAAATCTCCCGAGGGAAGTAAAGGTTTCACTCTGAAAAACGAATATATTACTTGCACTGAATTCTTGCACTGCTACATCCCATTGTCCAGCTAAAGATACTCTCGGATCAGGAAAAATTGAAAGCCTTAAATGTCGTTTTCCAAAATTATTTTCACTACTTCACTTTTTTTTCGTAGACTTTTTTTTGCAAATCATTTAATCATTCCTAAATGCTCGCACTGTGTTCTATAACATTATAAGGGTAGTCATAACCCCTTGATGTGCGCAATAATTATAAAAAAAAAGCGAAAATGACAGATTTGGAGTGATTGCATTGCGTTTGTAGTGGTAAAATTGCAAGATTTAGAAAAAACAAAAGAAAAAAGAAAATCAAAAACTTCTCACACAAAACAACTTTTGGACCATTTTAATGGACTTTAAGAAACTTTAACAAATTTCCAAAAAGATTTCGGATTCAAGATCTTCAAATGATAGTGTAGAAATCTGTCATATGTTTGCAGAAATGTTTAAAAGCATGGTTTGACTGCGCATAATGGTATTACTTCTGGCATCAGCATCACAAACGATTCATCACGTATTCTGGAAAGTGGTGTGATAAGGGCGGTTGGGGGTTGGAAGTTCGCTAGCTCATTTTTATCTGGACTCTGTAATGACCCGTCCTGCATATTAATAACCTGCTGTCAGTCCTTGGCTCATGCGTTATGTTATTTGTTTAACTGGTTCATATCCTCTTTTGTTTTCCAACAAGAGTGGAAACCTTTACTTATTACCCCAAAAAAACAGCATCATTCCTAAGATGATGTGATTCACAATAATCGAAGAGTTGATTCATGGAACAAAATCGCATCTATTGGACCAACAACATGGATTCGCTAAGGGCAAGTCAAGTCTTTTGGAATTTTCATCTTGCATCACAAAATGATTTATAAATGGTCTTCAAACGGATATGGTATACACTGATTCTTCCAAAGCTTTTGACCAATTTAATCATTAGTTCAGAATCTTTCGAGTTTCGAGTGGTCTCCAAATTTTGTTCAATGGATTGAAAGTGCCTTATCATCTCGCACTCAGTACGTTAAGTTCAAGTCTCAAGTTTCCTGTGCATGAGAACTTAAATCCGGGGTACCTCAAGGAAGCCATCTAGGGTCACTATTAGGTTCGTTCGTTGAACTTTCCCCAGGGTTGACCCAGGTTTTCTTAACTTAAATAAATAAAAAAATAAATAAAGTGGCGCAACAGAGCGAGGAGCCCCTGGGCCTAGCGCATTTCTCACAACCATGCCTTGTGAGGGAATGGATCCTATGAGTTGTCAAAAACCTGGGGTTTTCAGCCCTCAAAAAACGCTAAAACACAAATCACCAAACATCCCTGTCATTAAAAAAAAAAATACATGCCATTTGACAGCCCTCAACTCGCCACAGCAAAAACCTAGGGCGAGTTGAGGGAAAACCTAGGTCAACCCGGGCGACTTTAGGTTTCTTAATAAATACTTTATGGCAAACGCAAGGTCACCCTAGGGCTTCAACGAACAAACCTATTATTTGCGATATTTATAAATGATCTACCCTCTGTAATAGAAGACTATGATATACATCTACATATATCCTGACGATGCGAAAATTTCGTTTTGATACAAAAGTAATGCTGATCATATTCAACTGTAATCTGATATATCATTTAGTGCAATAGTGCAATGCTACCTGAACTCTAAGAGATGCAAAGTGACCTTCCCTAGAACTGAGAATGCTTTTAAAAATTATTATTTATAAGTAACTCAAAATTTGAATGATTTGTTTTGTGGACTTGAGAGTTGTATCTGTCCGAAATTAGACTTCCGAACGCATATCGATTCCATAACTGAAAAGCTTCTATGGGTCTGGGAATGATTAAAACTTGGTCCAAATCAAAAGAGTTCAGTGACCCACATTTCACAAAAAACTTATTCATTGACCATGTTCGTTCTTTGTGATGTCCATATTACGCTTGTCACACTGCCCGAATTGAACCCGTTTAAAAACAATTTCTTATGTTTACTCTGCGTCATATGAACTGGGATAATTATATTCATCTTCCTTCTTACCGCTCGCTACTTATTGGTCTTAATGCTATCGACTCTCGAGGACAGGAGATCATCACTTAATTTTACCTTTAAAAGGCTGATTTAAGTTCTCCTCTTTTATTTTTGTAACTAAAAACAAATGTGTGCAACTCGTAATTATAAAATTTTGTGAACTTATGAAAAAACCTTAAATTATTTGTCTCTCTCCTATGTAAACAATTTAATATTTTTAATTCTTTTTTAAACTTCAATCTTAGTTCTTAAAAATTAAAAGCAAAAAAAAAGTTATTGCTGTGTACACATTAATTATTATAATCTTTAAAGTATATCAAAATAACTGTAAACTGTTGTTAAAAAAAAGAGAAGAGATTTTGAGATAAATAAAAATATCTGCAATTATTAGAATCAAATCTAATGTAACATCAGATGTTAGTTCAACTGATTAAATGTTTAATTCGATTTCAGATTAAACACAAAATATACACAAAACAATTTGAAGGAAATGTTTACATTTGATTTTGTCACTTTTCGCTAATCTGCTCTTACTCAAAAACAAGTACAAAAAGGTTGTTCTAAACTAATCCAGGTATGGTGAATAAACAACAAACATTCTTTTTCGGAGCAAACACCAAAAAGTTGTCATAGGATTTACGGTTGTGTTGCAATTTTAATTAGCTTAGTCAGGGGAATATCAGTGCATTAAAATTACCTGTCAATACACTGACTACCTGTTCTGAATTTGACTTCACATCGAAAACTTAAGAGCTAAAATTAACGTAGCACTTGACTTTCATAAATTAGTTTTATCGAGTTGAAATACCAAAATTAAAGGCAAATATAAAATTTTTAACCCAATTGCAAAAAAATTTACTTTGCTCTACAAACAATCTTTTTGCTGCAAACAGCTGGTTTCCTTATGACAGCTCTGAAAGCCTTAACCTTGTGCTTGCACCAGACAAACGTCGAACACAGCAAATGCGCTGGGCCAAAAATATTGTAGCATTGAACACCTTATTGCGATTTTAGTGAGTACAAAGTCGCCCCAGTGCGCACTTTAGCAAACCTTATGTCCACCACTATTTGAAGCTACCTCCTCATAAGCGCCTACCAATTTTCTGTCTAAATGACTTCAGAAACAAGTGGTCGAAGTTTCATTTAATGGAAACGGGATCAAATCAAATGTATAGTCAAACTTCAATTCAGGCATTTATCATAGAAATTTTATGTACATTAAAACTGTTGAGCAAATAAAAACGTGGCTGAATTCTCACGAACATATTTGATCAACAATGTTCATATTTTACCAACAATTCAGAATTGTTGACGAAACACAAACGTTGTTAAAGTATCATGGACATGTTTGTTTCTAGTATCACAAACGTTGTTGGTTAACAATGAAATTGAAAATGACGTTGTTGATTTGAGCAATGAAAATTGTAGCATTTAAATAAACAAAATGAAAATGCCAGCTTGTTCAATTTAAGTATGTTCGTGCTTGACGCAAAAACAAACAAGCTTCTTGTTTGATTTTACCAAGGTTTTTCTTTCGGTGTAGAGTTATCTCTCGATCTCAACGCTCTCGACAGATTTCTTTTGGAAGGCGGAACAACACTGTTCAAACCTTTCAGAAGGCACTACAAAAACGTGTTTTAACCTAGCGTAAGGGGCCGATTATAGCTATCATTGAATCGTATCATGGGAAATGTTTGAATAGATTTTTTGGACGTTATCTTTTGGCCAGGAACGTAAATTATGTACCAATCGATCCGAAATCACTCAAAGAATTTTTTTTGACAAAAAAAAGTTCAAACGCACATTAATTTTTTTCTAAAAATGTAAATTTCTATTTCCATGATGAAAATCAATTTTTCGAAACAGCTGACTCGTAGTGTCAAAAAGTGAAACAAATCGTTCCAGTTTAGAGAGTTTCGATTTCTCTCGTTTCACATGATGGAATTCTGTCATGTTTTTTTTTTCGTCATGAAATCAATCAAATGAAATAAATTTCTGTTGGTTGGTGGCAATCTTCAATGATGGAATTAAAATGATAGCTATAACCGACTTGCCAGAAAATTCCAATGATTTGGTAAAATGATGGACATTCAATAGGTCTGTTTCTTTACTTTTCGTGTAAAGTTTGGGAAAAAGCCCGGGAAAAAGTTTGGGCTCGAGCTTTTAAATGTTGTTTTTGTAATCTCCATCCGAAAATGAAAAGTAAAGATACACCTTTTGGGATGTTTCTTGCTGAATGACATTTATCATGTACTCTCCGTAGAGATGTAAAAAACATACAAACAATTTTGTTTCAGAAACCTGTTAAAATGAGCTCAAAGCAATATTGCATTGCATATTTAACATTATTTTGAATTTTCAAACCAACAAAGAGAGATTATGCTTTCCATTTTTTCATTTAATTTGAAATATAAATTTGAATTCAATCGAAATGTTTCGATCAGCTGATTTCACAAACAGCCAATTTGACAAGCAAGAAAGTGCACGAGCAAATTGTTCGGGTGATTTCTTACTGGAGGGGAAGTGACAAAAAAGCAAAAGCTCTGCCACTTTTACGTCAAAAAAAAGTAAAGATACACGTTTCGGGATCCCGCGGGATCCCACGGGATCCCGCGTGTGAGTAAAGATACAGACCTAATGATAGCTATAATTGGCCCCTAAGAGTCCTTTGGAAAATACTCTTCCAGTTTCATAGTGATAACTGCAGTACTCAAACATGGGATTGACTTTTTACTCGACAAAGTAAAACTGCCGCCAATTGAAAACTGAGTCCCACTGAATATTTATTTCCTCAATCTGTCAAAGCTGTTTGTCATGCCCGGCACAACCATGTCTTGTCAGGGAATGGAGGAGACCTACAATTTTCTTCCGGTTCCGAACGGCTAATCGAGAAAGCCCTTTTCATGGCAATGAATTTACTAACAGAGAACTTGCCAATTCCTCGCAAAAGATTATACCCGTGGATAAACATTTTTTTTCTCTTTTGGGACTCGAACCAAGAACCTCTGGGTTCCACGGTACCACAAGCTAAATGCCATCTCTTTTATAATAGGTGGCACTTAACAACCATTGTGGACAAGAACCTAAACCATGACACCTTACCAGATTTCTAGCCAATTCGGTGCCTGGTCTGCTTCCAGTTAGGCATTCCAACTACGTTGAGGACGGTCATTTCTTGTAGGCGCTATTTAAAGTGTCTTTTTCTGCTGCGTCGCCTCTGCCACCGCCTCACTTCACGCCTACCGCAAATCACATACAAATGAAAAATTATTCAAAATGCTTAAATATTTTGTAATTGTTCTGAAATGAGGATTTAATTTTTTTTATTAGTTGTTTTTGCGATCCCGTCGTAATAAAATTTACTCCGCTAAGGTTATGATTCAAGTAGACAATAAAAAAAATTCATGTGTATGTCAACGACAGATAGGCTCTTTTTACTTTGCGGAGGTATACAAACGAATTTCCTAAAATAAAGGTTTTTTGCGATGCAACTAACTGAAAGTTATACCCCTTATCTTTGACTTAAAATAAACAAGAACTTTTTGCAAAGGGAAAATGCTGAATGCTTACAAAACAAAGTAAAAATGATTGGCATCATAAAGTGAAATAAGAACACATACAACCATATTATTCACTGCACAAAGAAGTGTAAACATTCCTATCGCAAAGGCAATACCTGATATGAAGAATGTTGATAAGACCTAATCACTAATCAAATGGGACTCCTTTACTTTATTACTTCGTCTTGTGCACAAAGGCAAATGTCTGTATTTTGAGCAGCCAAAGAACCCATCACAATGGCCTCAAAATTATTTTTTCGATAAGCCTGTGTGATAAGTCATAAACGTCTCTTTTCCAGGTTCAATGACAGTGTGTGACAAATCAGTTTGATTTTGTCAGTCGGCCAGATTTATCGTCTATTTTTTTATCATTGTTCTATCTACTGAACACCCCACTGGTTCTTTTTTTCATGTTGAAAAGCTTTCGTTCTAAAAAGTTTAACCGAGTGACTTAAAGGGAAACTCACTCAAGAGAGCTATCTAATAGATGTCTGGCCAGAGTCAGAGCCAGAGCCAGAGGCCCAGAGCCATAACCAGCACCACCTCCACCAGCCAGACATAACCAGAGAGCGAGATATAGACAAGAAAATCGAAATCAACTCCCAGTCAGTGTCATTTCTAGCAGCCATATTGCAGACGAAAATATTGAATTAGTGAAGATGGTCGAAAAAATAAAAAAACCAAGTTGGTTTTGAAAAAGATACATAGGCAAGCAAAAATCAAGTTACACAACAAATCCAGAGCAAGATTGCTTCATGTCAGCCTCTGCACTCATCGACGTCGCTGTTGCGGTCGGCCGTCATCAATATTCATCATTCAGACTTCTCAAGCATAAACTCTGAAAGCTCTCACCAGCTACCAACCACAGGCCGTAGTCGCTGTCGTTGTCGTCGCAGTAGTCGTAGTCGTCGAAGTCTATGGTCTTTGTGAATTTTAAATAAATGAGTTACTTTATTTAGCAGTTTAATTTACGTGCTGTTCGGTGAAACTTCTTGCTTCTGGGAGACCTCGCGAGTCTTGGGTTCCTATTAATTATTTTGTTCGCAATCAGTAAACGCAACTTGCGAAAGAAAATTAAACACAAAATTCTGAAAATTCGTGTTGAACTATGAAGGGATTTTAGAAGAAAAGGGAAAAAAAAACTCTCTCACTCAAGCTATAATTAATTTGATTTAAAAATATCCTCTTTGAGGAGGAACATGTGAATAATCAGTGATCACTTGTGAGTTCTCGTTTTTGTTTTCGGTTTTTTTTTGTAAATACAAAGAAAGCATTTTAGCGATTTTTATCCAAAAATAGAAAAATACTCTGCAAATTATAATTGAACTGCAAAACAGAGACGACGAAGATACTGTTGTTGGACTTCCTGTTCGTACGTACACTGCAGCTTTACGTCTTTGTGCTGTGTTCCTCCTCTTCTGGCTGTGTACTTGTGTAGTCATTTTCCGGTTCCATTCCTCAGAAAAAAGGGCACTTCTGTTGCGCTTCTTTTGTTCAATTCATGGTTCATATTTGTTAATTAAAAAAAAAAAAAAAAACAAGAAAGAGTTACTATTTGCTCGTTGATGGTGTTGGCAGTGAACGTGAACGATAACACAGAGCGAGAATATTTCAATTTTGTTATTCGAAACGCAGTTGTATGCTATATTAACAATCCTACTTTTTTTTTAAATTTATTTGTATAAACGTGAAACGAATTTATTAATATCGTTGTGATTAAAATTTGCCATTAAGCTTTGATTGTCTCTTCGTGACTGTGTACCTAGTTCGGTATCAATTCGTAGATAAGAAGAGAACACACAGCTTAAACTTTTCGTTTTTATTGATACCTACTCTGTCCTCCTACCGCATCGCTAAGGCCAAAGTGTCGTCGTGTTGTTGAAGAAGAAGTGCAGCACATATTTTTGGGATTAACATTCTGTTTTGTTTGTTCGAGTTTTGATTTTGCGTCAGAAGCAGCAAAATGGGGCAAGCTTTTAGCAGTCAAAATGCAAATAATGGCCAACAACAACACACAAGCAAATATATCGGTAAGCATGTTTTTTTGTTCTTTTTCTTATAATTGATTTGGGGCTAGTATGGTTTCAAAGAAGTCAACTTTTGTAGGGCTTCAAATTTATTCTAGTCTCACTACAGTGTGTCACTTTTTTTGGTGCAGCAACTTTTTTGCTCTTGTGATTGGATTTGTCAAAACTAGTTTACCCCGAACAAGAAATCTTGTTGGATTATTATTTTTTATTGCCAAGTTATGGTAAAGGCTTGAATGTTCCTGCCTCTCTTGGTTAATTAAGTTTGACTTTATTAATAAAAGATGAGAAGTTATGTCTTTGGATGCCAAGACAACCACACACGTTTCTTTTGCAGCTTATTATCAGTGCAACTAAAAGTTTTTTTTAGCCTATTATCACGACTGAAGGTTTTTATCACAATTCTCTTTGCCAAAGATCAGAGTTCAAATCACTCAAATCTTATCTAAATTGCTTCAAATTCAAAATTTTTCATCGCCTTGTCTCTATGTTGTTCTAAAAATCAATGATTCATTTTAGTGGTGCTTAATGATTGTGTAGGTATTTTGATCTTTGTTGTTAGACTCGAATATAAAACAAACATAGGAGTTAGAGGTTATCTAAAAGAAGTCTTTAAGATTAAGTTTGGCTTTGAAGAAAGAAAAACATAACAAAATGGAAAGTTTTGTATTGATTGTTTGTCTATCTTCATACGCATTCAAATACGAACTGTTTTGAAAAAGAATTAACTTGTTATCATTATTTATTTATTAAACCAATTTTATTTTGCCGTAATTGAAATCAGAAGGGTTTTAATTTAAAATCTATTTACAATTTAACTTTTTGCTATAATCACTACTACTACTACTTGTAGACTGCTTCAGGCATGCAATACTTATGTGACACTATACATTCAATAAATAGACCTCGGAAAAAGGCTTTGCCAAACCTATCTCACCATCAGCTTGGTTGTAAAGGGTCACTCATTTTTTCATGCACACATGGGGGGGGGGGGGGGGGGAAGAGTCTTAAACATTTTATTTTATATCTCTATGTGTGTGTGCATCTTAAGATTGCTGAGTCAAAATTTGAAACAATTAAAAGAAAGATTAACAAGATAAAGAACTTTAAGCAGTCGTTAAGGCTCCGGCCCATAGAATCTGTTGCGTCCGTTCGATGCCGGATTCAATTGACAGCTGTGAGTTTTGCCGGGCCTAAGGTATAGGGGTTACCCATAGAATCCATTGCGGTTTTTTGACAGATATAAATTAGTCAAAATTAATAAGAGATTGGAGATTGGAGATTGGAGATGAGTCGATGAGTCGATGAGTCAACTGCTACTAGAGATGAGTGAGCTCTTCTTAAAATGTTTCACAGGCAGAGTTTTTTTTGGGGTGGTGTATGTAGAACTCTGTAAGGTTTTTATAAAAGTAACTCTGGACAGCCTTCATTCATCTCAGTATCACAATTACTAACAAATTGCCAACAGATTCAGTTTTCACTTTTTTTTATTAAGAATCCTTTGACAATTTGTTAATAATTGTGATACTGAGATGAATGAAGGCTGTCCAAAAGAATGTTGCATTTTAATTGAGAAAAGTTTTTCAAAAATTGTCTACATGATTTGATGGTCACTTTCAATTAGTTCACCTTTTTTGAAAAAAAAAAAAAAAAAAAATAGTTAATTGCTTAAATTTTCAACACAGCTTCCAGAAGAGGAACGAAAACTAAAGTTGGAATATTTTTCATCAAACAAATGCAAAACGTCAGCCCCGTATCGCTGTTGATGAGTTCCAATAGGAAAGTATCGATGAATTGGTCGATTCATTGAAATTTCGTGCGAATTAAGCGATTGTTTTTTTTGTTCTCTGCCTTCTTTGTTAAACCAATTTGTAATTATTGATTTGCGGTCGATGGGTTGAACAATGTAATCATTTTGGTCGTTTTCTTGCTTCAAAAAATCAAGCAAAGTGAACTTTGTCATTAGTGGGGAATATATTACCCAAATCTCGAATCGAAAAATAAAAATGGATATTAAATGTATTTTTCGGCTATTTAAACTATTTTTATACTAAAATCTACCTGGCCCTATTTTTCCCCTTCATTACGATTCACAAAAGTTCAAAAGCAACGTGCACCGATGTCTCTTTTCAAATCCTCTCCTTTTTTCCTAAATACTCGCACTGTGTTCTACAACATTATAAGGGTAGTCATAACCCCTTGATGTGCGCGTTAATTATAAAAATTCAGCTCAATTGAACTTCAATAAAAACTAAAATTAAGTCACTTCTCTGAGGTATCGGTTTTACTCATACCATCACTACATGAAAAGAAAACTTCAAATGGATTTCGACAGCTAATGTCATCGGTTTTGTCGGACGCAAAAAGTTAAAAGTTGGTCTACTTTATCCGTTGCGTCCGTTGCATCCGATGCTAATGGGTCACCTCTCATAAGAACGTGTGTTTAACCGAGCTGTCAGTTGAATCCGGCAGCGAACGGACGCAATGGATTCTATGGGTCGGGGCTCTAACACTGTTCCTTTTCAGACCGATTTTCTGACAAATGTACTTTTTCAAGATGGCGAATATTTTAGTCTTGAACTTTGACATGCTACTTTTTTTTTGAATTCACCAGGGGGTCGATTCTGTAACTGTGAAGCTGTGAAGTGATAAAAATTATTTCATTTCAGTCTTCACAGAGCTTTTTCATTTTATCACTTCACAAAAAAATCTGATGCGATTCCCGAACTCATAATGATAAATCACTCTGACAGCATGTACTAAAAAGTACTAAATGATAAATGTTGTCATTTTTGCGTCAATTTTAATTTTAATTTGTAAAAAATATTTCAAAACTTGTCAGGCATAATTATTCGTTGGTATATAACAATAGAGGCCTTAGTGAACAAAGGTTATTTCAATACGAAAATGTCTTTTCTTATGAAGAAGCTGTTTTTTATATATGTATATAATTATTTGCCCAGGAAGAAAATGAGGATTTTGCGGCGGTCACTCCGAAATGGACAAAATCCATTTGAAAATACAACAGAGGAGCTCTTCATTCAACTCTATCGTTTCTATTGTAGTAATATTTATTATTCGCCAGCCTGTTTCAGTGATGTCTTTGATTTTTTCCTTCGCTGTGGTGTCGCGGCTTCGAACACTTAATTTTGTGCGTAAAAGAAAACATTTAGTGATTTCATGTCTGCAATAATGTTTTTACTTATCAAACTTACACAAGGTCTTTCCAATACTTCCTCCAATTCGGTCCCTCTTTTAAGGTTCTCCCTAAGCTGTTCAACTGAACACTTATTTCCGTCCACTCGTTTGAACGAATATGTTAACAGTCAACAGTTATAGGTCTGCAAATGGAATTGTTTTGCATCGCAGATAAGTATAGTTTTAAATTATCTTAAATTATGTGCTTACTTGTTATTTTCCAATTCTTGTGTTTGCTTCAAGAAATCCATTAAAAACTGTTTTTGGGCTATTGAAGCCCTTTGCCCCCTTTTTTTGAATTTTCATTTTCAAATTTAAACTTCACTGACAAATTCTTTTGTGATAAATAATTTATCATGTGAAGAAATTTTGACGTTTGTTTTCATTTTTTCACAGAACGAGAATCGGATTCGCTGTGAAGCTGTGATATTTTTTATCACTTCACAGCTTCACAGTTACAGAATCGACCCCCTAACGAGAGCTTTTTCGTTATACATAATTATTAATTTTACAATGACAAATATGTAGACTCATTTTTAAGTTGAAAATCAATGTTTTCATTTAAAAATAGGAATCTTAAAACAAATAATGAAGATCACCACAACCACAACTCCCAATATTGCGTTTCGCCAAGGTACGGCAATTGGGCTCATCAGTTAGATGATTGCCGTACCCTTCTAAGACGCAAATTTTGTTCTCATTATACCGACACTAATAACTCATCACTTGTGGTGATCTTCACGATCTTAAACACGTCTTTTAAGAAATTTATTTCTTTTAAGATACTATTTTAAAATAAAGTTCCAACTCCAGGACAAAAACAAAAACAATAAAAAATATTTTTTTGTTATTGATCAATTAACAATGTTTTCACTTCTAAAAGTTACAAAGATTCAAATCTAAAAAAGCTCTTGACGTTATCTTTGAATAATCATCATAATTATAGCATTTACATTTTTTTTTTATCTCGGATGATCAAGTTACGAGTTATACTGTTCACCTGCGGACAATTTTTGTGAGGCGACTCTGGAAATTGGAAATTCAACTGCAAAATGAGACATTGTGAGGTGTACTGCACTTTCAATTGCTGCGAACGCCGGAAAATCTATGGATTCGAATTATCAGCAAGACTTGCACTTGCAACAGCAATATTGTCAACTGAGCGTGCTTCTACTACTAAATTTTTTTCATAATGTTTCTGATTGCTTGCGTAGTCGGTTAATTATGACGTCCATATGATGATAGCGAAGTGCTAAGTGTGACAGGTTCCAATTGCCAGCGCTAGCAACTTGATATCATTAAAAATGAATGGCCCTGCAATTGGGTATACTGTCTTAGCTTTAAAATGCAGTGTATTCTATCGATCAATATTTATATTTATTTATGTTTATGATGTGTCCACTCGCTTTTGGCATGATATAGAAAAAGAGCACAAAAGTAGACAATGTTCGAATAATTGTCCTCAATGCAGGTTCCTTAACCATTTGGTACCAAACGGAATTAAAAGGTCTAAGTAAAATGCCCAATAAGCTTACCCGATGTTACGTGAATGAGTAATTTGTTCCCTTATAAGTCATGCAAACGGTTGATAGTGTTTTTAGGAACACGATGTTTTTTTGTTTTGCTTGAGCAAAATTGGGGAACTCTAATGGTTTTTAATTTGGATTTGGTTGGAAATAAAAATTTCATATTTTTAGCTGCATTCACTCAATTATTTATTCAACCAATTCTACAAAACAATTTTAGAGAACATAGAAAAAACAATTTAAAACCAATTCCATTAGCTGATTGAAACAGAGCAGACAAGAAGGGGTTAAAAAACGAATAATTATTCAGAATGTGATTCATCAGGTATATTTGGACGGCTACAATAAGCCTTGAAGGAAAATAATAATAACAAATGTGGAACACTGTTTGGTGTTTGTATTTTCCACTAGCACCTGCTCTTGTATACCGGCAAAGTGTTAAAAAAAGACTAATCAACATTAACCAAGACAATAAAAACTCACGTATAAAAGGTTGAAAAACGTATGAACGTATCAACTAATTACAATGAAAGTTGGCACACTTATGTATGTATAACAAGTTGTGACTGTTTATATTGTCAACTTTGCTGTAAAGAGTAGGTATCTCGAGGCTACTATGGCTGATGGGACACGTGGATCGGATGGACTTTAAACGCTCCAGGTTGGCTTAGAGTGCAAAACTAGAGAGAGTTCGCCCGAAATCGAAATGGTTGGCGAAAGATGTTTGTTGAGGGCCAAATTCACCGCGAACTGTAATGTCAAACCAAGTAAGTAATGTGTAAAACTAGAACCAATCGGCAAAAAACTATTCTGAGATGGTCAAGCAGTTTAACGTGTAAAGGGCCAACTATAATACACTTAGCCGAGCTTAGGCTAGTGTCAAAAACCAGACGAAAAGTTTCCGAAAGTGTTCGTTAAACAACTATAATGAATTCTGGCTACTTAACATGTAAACATGCGTTGAGCTAAGTTGAGATGATTCGATACCACCAGAAGAGATACACAAGAGCGCAAACCACACCACACAATGGAAAAATGGAAGTTGCGGGGCAAGAGAAGCGTTGGTTGTCTCTCTTCTTTTCTTCCTCTATGGTTGATACGCTTTAAATTTGACATTTACGTTAGTTCGAGCCAATATAATGGCTCTTGCTTAATTGCGCGAAAGTTAGCGAAATTTAACAAAACTGAGTAGAACGTCTATTATAGTAAGTGTCATATAAAATAGTGTATAAGCTCCTTAGCGTAAGTAGGCGTAAGCTCGGCATAGTGCATTATAGTTGGCCCTTAACGCAACGGAAGAAATCTGGCCCAAGCTAGATCTTAAGCTGTCGAATGGCTTGATCTCTCAACACAAAACACATTATAGTGGGACGATAGGTGTCATTACAGGACTCTGTATTGTTGAAGACATGCCGCAAGGCTAAGAGTCGCCTCTAACGATTTTTGGAGAAGCCATATGGAAGAGGAAGAGGAGGAGACTAGCGTAGGATACACCCAGGTTCGTGTTTCTTCAGTGACCCTGGTGACGTTACCCACATCGACGGCCTGCGTCTCTCCCGCTTCATTTTAAGCTCAAAATGGTTCCATTAGGATGAGGATGCTTTAGATCCAACGGGTCGAAGTGTCAACCACTTTGACCTAACCTAACCAAAAACCAAATGGCCCATCACATTTCAAAGTCTTCCTGTAAAGGAATTGGTTCTAAGTTGCCCACAATCACAAATGCTAAAAACATTTGAAAAATTTGGTCACAAGCATAACCGGACATGTTACATATATGCAAAACTGCTGAGCCTACAACCTGCACTTGATGGGGTTTTAGTGTCAGTCATACAAAGGATAAAATTCTCAAGTTCCATGCCGGTCTACACGTTGACTCTCCAACCATCTGAGCATAACACGTTGTTATTAAAACAATATTTTTTTTGGGCTTTTTAATAAATAATTAAACAAACATATTTACCTATAAATAGAAGACATTTTGGTTTGTTAAAATTTTAATAAAATCTTAAATTCTAAATTCATTTCATTATAATGGGAATATTTTACCGATCCTTAAGTAAAACTACGACCATTGGTCGATGTTAGACGGAATCATTTGATACATGCATAAGTATAATCCTTTCTTTTGGCGCTCTCTATCTATTAAAAACAAAACCTCATCAAAATCCGTTGCGTAGGTTTTGAGCTCTTAGCATAAATCGAACAGACAGTGTTAACATTTTCAATAGTTTTTGTTAAACTAAAGAGCAGCAAAAATGAAAAAAAAATTATATAAAAAATAATGGTGTGACCAGGACTTTCAAATCCAGCAGCGTTCAGTTGAATTTTCACACACAAATTTGTGTTCTCATTAGCTAATTGTTGAATTGAAAAAAGTTCATGATTTGGTTTACTGCTAAAGCTCATGTTTGTATTTCAAACATGAATTGAATGACAAGTAAACACTATCAGAGTTAAATCATAGCTAGATGTCATATTTTTGTTCCAAAAAAGGTGTGTTTAACTTACCCTTTCGACAATAGAGTAAGAAACATTGTTCGGAGCACAAAACAAAGTAGAAACACCGTTCAGTAAAGAAATCACGATTGCAGAGTGTCTCCGTCAATAGAGTCTTGGCTGTCACTGTCAGTCACTTTGTTTATGTAAAATAAAAAAGTCTAGTGCCACATTTAATTATACCTTGTATACTTGTATTTCCTTAAATGGATTCATAAAACAAGCTTGAACACCTTGAGCGAGACTTAATCTTTCTTCCTCTACCTTTTTACTATTCCAATCTTTGTTTTTCTCATTTGCTTTTGCAGTTATAAAGGAAAGTTTGATTATGTGTACTAAGAACTTTCATTTTTACTACGCTGTTTCAATGTTTGACTGAAAAATACAATATTAACACATCTATACTAATTTAAATGTAATTTTGTTTTGCTTTTAAAATGAACGTTTGAGTAACCTGATTTGCTAATTAAATTTTCGTCATGAGACCAAGTTAGTCACTCAATTTCTCGGAGTTCAACTAGACATACACACAAACCACACAAGTTCCTCAATAATTTATTCTGACAAAAGATT
The DNA here is from genome assembly GCA_914767635.1 of Melanostoma mellinum. Lineage (NCBI taxonomy): Eukaryota > Metazoa > Arthropoda > Insecta > Diptera > Syrphidae > Melanostoma > Melanostoma mellinum. Next base: position 2,146,202 of record OU612059.1, on the reverse strand, counting down.
TTTATTTTGGTTATTCAAATAAACAAACAGTCACTGTTTTTTTGAACTGAGAACGTCGCCATCAAGAAAAATTATTTTTAATAACACTCCGCGTGCGATTAGATTTTATTTGATTGAGTTCTGAGATACAGAAACGGCTACAGCTACTCATAGAATGATAGTGGCGGTTTGAGATGAAAAATGCAATTCAATTAAGGCGGCGCTTGTGACCCTGTTGCTATGTATCATGGGAAATCCTCTGATTCACGGAGTTTATTTCGACGAAACCTTAGATAATACATTGTACACATAAAGGCTCTTTAAAAAGTGATAACAGAACATCTAATTATAAAAAAGTCCCGTCAAATGCGTCATACATTTCACCTGTCCACAAAAACCATATACTCTTTCTAACGGATACCATCAGAGACAAATTTATTAAACAAATGATTCATGGAAGTCGAACACACACAATCCTGATGAATACATTCTTGTACAATACGGTTACGGTTATTTGCCTGTTAATGGACTGTTATTATTTTAATTTCTACTTTAAGTGAATGTAGATAAAAGCGACTCAAAGGGTATGCAAGGGTATTAAGTGTGGTAGGCAGGCAGGATACACTCTCCATAATGGATTGCCCATAGCTGAAGCCTGTAGGTCGTATAGCCAATGAATGGATTGTGAGTGGTCAGTTGAAAAGGAGCGTTGTGTCGGGCTCGTTCGGTGTTTTTCTTGTCCGTATTTTTCGTTTTCAATACTTACATGCAAAGTTCACTTATCATGAATTTCCTTAATGCTTATTCGTTTTAAATTATTTTTAAACTACATAATTTTGTTTCCATATTCCATGCGAGGAAATTTCGTCGTGATTAATTGGCTTGAAAGAAAAGATCATGACTTTATTGAATATGTCCAAACATAAGGGCCAAGTTCAAAAAATATTAACCCTCTTTGCTGACAAGTGAATATGTGTTGACTTGAAGTTCAAAGTGTCGGATATCGGTCGATTTTAGCTGTCGTCCCTTATTCAGTTTTGTGTTTGATAATAATCAATCCAATCTTGGTCGTTAAGGGTATTAGCAGCAGTTACATGCACAGTTTTCACATACGAGTATTAAGAATTTCCATTGTACCTACTTACTCCTACATATTTACTTTCTGACCTATTTTTTTGTGTTTGCTGTGGTGCGCTAACTGGTGTGGTTTTTTTATTTTTATTTAGTTCAATTGTTTGTTGAAGTCTTTAAGAATTAGAACCTAAATGGGTGGGTTGTATGTGCTTCCTGAAAAATACGAGATATTCATAATTTTATTTAAGCAGTTGTTGAGAGTTTTTTATGACGTTCAAGTGTGTTATTGCTGACACAGCTGTCCTTCCAAAGTTTTTTTTTTTAAAACATTTTTCAATGCAAACTTAGTAAGGGGCTAACACTGGGGGGCTGGATTTTACATTTTGCTTGCATTGAAAAAGTTTAAAAAAAATAAAAAGAAAAATGGTGTGATACTTGGAACCTTGGTAAGAATTAAAAAATTAAGTTCCAGTCAGAATATCAGTCACTCTAGGAAAAATAATGTGTGAAATTCCAGTATCTCGGCCAATAGTAATAAAATAACCTAAGTGCGGTTGTATTTTGAACGAGAATATCAGCAGGCACCCTAGAAGAGTTAGCATTCTCGATTTTTCTTCTTTTTCTTTTACTGCGTTCTCGAAGAGTAACAACTCCCCTACCCATCCTCTTCACACTTCTAGTGATTCCCCTGTCAGGCAGGGATAGAATATTACATATTATAATATTAGCCCCGAGTAATAAAAAAGTCAAGGGTCAAATCGCAGCTCTGAGGCGCCGAATTGACGTACAAAAGATGAGTAATAACACGGTTTGAGAAACTTGTGAGCGAAAAATCGATAGTGGCATGGGCTGTGAGACGGATTGAGTCTCACATTCTCGCCTTCAGCCACTATATTCTCATCTGTAAACACGGAAAGAAGATTGAAACCATGAGAGTTACGTATATCTAACATATGGACATTCCGTCAAGAGCTCGAGCGGGAGCCAAATGTCAGTACGTTTTAGATTAGTCAATGGCTTAAAAAGAAACTTTAAACGAAGGGTTAATGCCCTTACAGCTCTAATGAAAAGATCAATCAGTTAAGTTTCCGTTCATTTCGTCATGAAATATATGAAAGACGGAGATAAGTAAATTGTACTGAATTCTGTCGAATTGTACTTTTCTACTTGTAAAAACTCAATTGTGTTGAATTCGGTACACTTGTACTAAATTTTCCATCCCTGCTGTGAGGTACGCTGCGTTTACCTCAGAAAGCGTCAACAAGGCTCCCGATTTTGAATTGGTTTATTCACAATCATGAGTGCTAGGAGTGTTTTAGTCTGCTTTTCTTCTTTTTCTTCACGATCGAGTCGGAACGTTGTATGATATTGCCTTATGAACGAGTGTCTTCGGATCTCTCCTTTGACCTTGACAATACTAGCTGAGCCTTTATAAACTCTATTTCAAAAAAGCAAAGTTAAAATAGGGTATAAATAAATAGTTAGTTAGTTAGTTAGTTTGTTGTAATGACTCCTTTATTTCATTGCATTTTAACATTTTTGAAAAAAAATAATTCTTAAGCCTAATTAGTATGGCCTCTGTGGCCGTCTACCAGATTGACATTTTGAATTATGTTTACGTTAACAGAAATAATAATAAGTAGTGTTAAAAAATATAAAAGCAGGATAGTTTGGACGAAGTAGGAATTACTAGAAATCTTCTTCAAGAATAGCTTTCCTATATCTTAATGCTGTTATAATGTAGTTGTAAAGTCTGTCCCATCCTTGGTCACCGTTGAGTATGCTGAGCATTTCTTCTTCCGTCATCTTGTCTTTGCTGAAATATCTATACCGGAACTCCGCCAGGATTGGGCATATCGCAATAAAATGAAATGTATCTTCACGCGCTCTTAAATTGCAAAGACTACATAGTAAGGGCAGATCTGGTCGATGAGGTACGAAGTTAAGATTAAGCAGTTCTCCTCTCGCTTTGAAGATAATGCTTATTTTATTCAATTGGTTCTTATTTAAAAGGTACGAGTTCTGCTGCAGGTTGAAACTTAGACGACTGTAGTATCCTCTAAACATATCTTTGAAACAGGGTTTTTCCAAACTTTTCCAGGATTTCCTTAAACTTTCTTCTTAATATGTACGGTTGCTCGTTAGCACATATATTTATGGTGATGCAACTCGTTGCAGCAAGGTTAGTCCATTCTTCGAACATTGTTCCTTTCCTTTTGATAGCAGCTGTTAAAACTTTTCTTGGTAACCTGTTATCCTCCATTTCCGTTACCTTTACAATATAGTTAAAGTGCATGGCAAGGGTGTCCATAATTAAAGGTGGTGTTCCCGGTTCAAGATAAATCATGTAATTTGGAGTGTTAATTGGTAATCGGAATATCCTTTTAACGAAATATCTTAAAAATTTTTCCACAGGTTCCATGGAGCAATGTCCCCACACTTGCGCCCCGTAGAACAGGATTGACAATGCCGTAGCTCGGAACAATTTTTGTTTTGCGCTGTGTTCAATGTATTTGTTCTTGATGCATTTTTCCCATAACGACGAAATGGCTCGTTTAGCGTCAGTCAATTTTCCCTCCAGGTGCTTCTTCATGTTCAGATTTGAGGTTATCAGAACTCCCAAATATTTATATTCGCGGACAACTTCGACTGCTTGGCCACTATACTCCCATTTTTCATTTCGTGAATGCCTGCCACCTCCGCCTCTAAAAATCATCATTTTCGATTTCTGCAGGTTGATTTCAAGATTCCATCGGTTGCAATAAACCTTAAGCCTGTTTATCATGAGCTGCATTCCATCTACCGTTTCAGAGAAGATCACTATGTCATCTGCATACATAAGTGCTGGAACAGTCATTCCTTCCACCTCTTACTTCATCAGTAATATCATTTATGAAAATTATAAAAAGCAGGGCACTCAGAATGCAGCCTTGCTTGAGACCAGTGGTTGTTGTAAACTCCTCTGATTTAGTCTCGCCATCCCATACGTAAGCTACGTTGTTGTCATACATCGCTCTTAGCACTCTTATAATTTTGGTCGACACTCCAATCACACAAAGCTTGTAGAAGAAAGCTTTACGATCAACAGAGTCAAAAGCTGCACGGAAGTCTATAAGAACGCGTATAGTTTCTTTTGTTTCCTTTTATAGATATCAGCAATGTTCCATAGCGAAAAGAAATGGTCTATCGTCGAGCAACCTTTCCTGAAACCAGCTTGAAATTCCGATAAAATTTGTCTGTCCTCAACCCATTTTGACAGTCTGTTGTGAATGAGTCCCGCAAAAAGCTTAGCGCAAGTTTTAAGGAAAGAGATCCCTCTGTAGTTTGCTGGGTCCTCGTAGTTACCCTTTTTGTGTATCGGGAAGATAATTGATTTTTGAAATGCTTCCGGGACTGACGCGTTTTCGAAAATTCGGTTAAATTCAGATGTAAGTAGGTGGATGAATTTTTCCGTTGCGTGCTTGAAGAAGTCGAAGGGGATACGATCATCCCCTGGGGCTTTGTTTAATTTTGAATTATCGACAACTTTTTCCACTTCTTGGAAAGGTGCATCTAAATGAGAAAGGTGCATCTAAATAATCATCTTTAATTGAGGGGGCTGCATATTGTACCACAGGTCCACTTGATGAGATATTGAGAAGGCTGGTGAAATGGTCTCTAAGACTAGATGCATGTAACCCTTGTGCTATGACATTTGTTCTTCCATTAAAATGCTTAACAGCTTTCCAGAACTCTGAAGATGAGTGTGCTTTATTTATAATTTCTATATTTAAGTTCTCAAAGGACACCTTTTTGGAATAGCATAGTCGTTTGAAATTTCTATTCGCATCTGCATATAATTTTTTAAAAACTTGTTGGTTACAGGACCTTAGAAGGTTAAGGTATTTAAACGATAAATTTCTTGCTTTTATGCATTCTAAATCAAACCACTTTTGTTTGAATAGCTCTTTATTGCTTCGAGGGCTGCTTTGCGAATATGCTTTTTTAATAACTCCTGAGAGGGTGCTTATAAATAAATAAATATTTTGAGTTTCTCCATTTAAGTCATTGAATAGAAAAAATTTAGAAGTTTTTTCTTAAAATATACTCCACTCGTCATTCCAATTTTCCAAAACCTCGTTGATGGTTTCGGGCTGTAGCTCACGGATTGTTTGTATCGGGGTTTTTTTAGAGGTGGGTTTTTCGAATAGGGATAAAACTGACAAATCAAATCAAATCAAAGTGGTCAAATCGGCCAACTCTAATGTCATTTATATTCAGTTTGGTTTGTCATTTCAAATCGTTTGCAAATCGTGCAAATTTATTTCAGAAATAATGGTTCAGTTCGCAAACCGCGAGCTCCGTCCATTTTATGGTCGACATGGTCGTTCATCAGAGCATTTAATTCGGTTAACAATGCAGCGTTTTCGCATTACGCTTACTTTATGTGGTAATACGCATCCGCAGAGTCGTCGAACAATGCGCACCGAAGAAACAATTGTCGCTGTAGAGCAAAGTGTTGAGGAGGACCCGAATGAATCGATTCATCACGGTGTACAGCAAATTGGAGTTTTGTCCATCAATTTTATGGAAGATTTTACGCAAAGACCTTGGCTTACGACCTTACAAGGTCCAGCTTGTGCAAGAATTAAAACCGCAAAACCATGCAATGCGTCGTGGTTTTGGTGCATGGACTGAAAATGAGATTGATCACGATACTGATTTTCATCGCAAAATTTTGTTCAGTGATGAGGCTCATTTTTGATTGAATGGTTACGTCAACAAGTAAAATTGCCGCGTTTGAATACCTTTAGACTCCATTGCATCCACAAAAACTGACTGTTTGGTGTACTCTATGGGCTGGTGGAGTCATTGGGCCATACTTCTTCTGAAATTATGCTGGCGAGCCAGTTACCGTTAAGTGAGACCGGTATAGAGCCATGATAGCCAACTATTTTGTTCCCGAATCGGATGGCATGAATGTGTATGAGATGTGGTTCCAATATGACGGCGCTACATGCGCCACACAGCGCACGTCACAATCGATTTATAGAAGGAAACATTCTATGAGCGCATAATTTTGCGGAATGGACATATCAATTGGCCACCAAGATCGTGTGATTTCACACCATTAAATTATTTTCTTTGGAGATATGTGAATAGGTCTATCGTCTACGTCAGCTAACCAGAAACGTTAGGGGGCTTGGAAGCTAACATTCGTGGCGTTATTGCCGACATACGGGCTCAAATGCTCGAAAAAGTGGTTGAAAATTGGACCTCTAAATTTGGCTTTATTAGAGCCAGGCGTGGCGGCAACATGCTCAAAATCATATTTAAACATTAATGACATAAAATTATCCTTTCAATTAGCCAAATTGATGGACATTTAACGATTTTCTTGTGTTTTATTTCATTTCGTTCCACGGAGGTAGAATACTTCGAGCGGGTAAACATCTATCAATTTCAAAATAAACTACGATACCTAAAAAACCACTAGATGACCGACCCTGTATACTCAAACTAATTAACGTTACAACACTAGAAGGAAGTTTTTTATGTTTTGTCCCTTTTTTCTGTTGAACTTCTACGGGATAGCATGTCTCTTAAAAAGCGTTAAATAAATAATTGTTAGAGTCAAGTAATTACTAATTAGGCATATGAACCTGGTGTTACTTTGCAAACAGTTTGGGGACGGTGTTTTAAAGCCTAAAATATTGATTTTTTTAAATTCAGTTTTTCTACTGTTGTCCACTCGGAAATTGGTATCCATGAAAAATTATTATTTGGTGTAGGTATAGTTCTTTTTTACTTTTACAGATACCCAGAAAATTACTTGCCCTATACAAAAATATAAAGAAAATTCTTTTCAAAACGTGTAGTAATTTCAATTTCGACTATCTACCTACGAAAAGTTGATAATTTTGCATTTATTTTTTGTTTATTTTGTGATGTTGAGAACTTGACCTGTGTTAATTCTTACGACGCATAACGTATTCGGTTCCCACTTATCTGTTTTCCTTTGTTTAGAGCAGTCTTTTTATAAAATTTTACAATCACAATGAACTAAATGTACAACGGAAATTGTTATCAGGTATCATTATCAGAACAATAAAATAAGGTAACCTTTCTGTTAGAACACGATAAGATTTGCCAATAAAGAATATTTGACACTTACGGTACCTTCTTTTCTTTCATATCTTTTCAAATATACTTACACAACTAACAACGAAGTCGTTTTCAAGGCTGCAAGCCCTTAATACGAACATTGTTGAACCCTTTAAAGTTTTCAAGGGGTTTTTGAATTAAAACTTTTTATCTCTAAATCAATTTATTGTTTCTTCTAGTAACGAATTGAGAGGTCAATACTAAACACAAACAGTTGTGTTTTACTGCAACTGCTCTGACCATTGTTTTTATGGGTGAACAAGGATCGAACTCTTGAAAACTCAATGCAGATAGATGTCAATAACATCCACAGCGATATGCATGATATGCCACTCGTATTTTTACTCTTCTAATTCCTTCCATGACAACTGACAGCTTTATAATAACTTCTACTGAAACTTGAGCACCACTTGTCATAGGAACTAATACAAAGCTGTTTGCCTGACTCACTTAACCCGTCAGAAAAAGCTTATCTACATATGTTTTGTGTTTATTGTTTTTTTTCTTTTTGGGAATGTTATCATTTATCAATGTTATTATAAAGCTAAATTTGCAAATTGAATTTAATCAATTTAAAATCGAACTAATACAAAACAACATATCCTACGTCAGAAGAGATCAAAATAAAGACCTTCACAACATGATTTTTGAGTTCGACATCATTTATGTAGGTAGTGAGGCAAACAAAAGACACCACAAAATACATCTATCCTAAAATCTAAAAACACGAAAGACGAAACACCAAACACGACGGTCGATGGTTGAGGTTGAGTCGAGAGAGTCGATTTCAAGTATAAATTGTATAGACTCACTTGTGTTCCTTAGAGTTCACATTAACTTTCTGTAGCCAAGGCTATTGGTAAGAGTGAAATTGAGTGAGATATTAAAAAGGGTGCTCGCTGCTCAGTGAAAGCTGAAACAGATGAGGGCGCATTGCAGCGGTTCTGCTACTTTCGCAGCATACTGCTCCAGTGGGGTATGGCTTTACATATCCAGCACATAATTTTTTTCTACGAAGGGGACTGTAGGCTGCGAGAAAATTGCGCCATGCGTCCCCTCATCTAATATTCATGAGTTTATCTTTTGTATTCTGTTCTCTGTGTTGTTATTATACCAAGCAAAGGTGGAGTAGTTCCGTATCTCCGCAATGTTTGAGACTTGAGATATTTTTGAGAATGTCATTTCTTGGGGCTTTGTTGGTTTTATTTTGTGGTAGTATCCGTAAATCTAATAAATGTGTGAACGGGCGGGAAACAAGAGGAAGTGTTCCTCTGAGGTCTGAGTATGTAAATGGTTGCCAAGCCATTCACTTAATTTTTTTTAAGTCAATTAAAGATGAGTGAAAGTTAATATTTTTTTTATTCTTTTTTTCAATTTAAGTAGTAGCACAGGGTGTCTCGAAAGAAAGTTTTTATTGTGTGAGTCGGTTAATAAAAGTATAGTACGTTACCTAAAAAATATGTTTATTATTAATTACTAAAGTAGGTACACTCTCCGGGAATTTATTTCTTAAAAATATCATCCAGATGAAAACCTTAGCGTTTGCGGTACCCATTTACCAGGACCATCAAATTGCCACTGACGACTCGACATATCAAATCTAGGAAGTTTGCGATTTAGTTGGGATTGATTGCGCCGAAAGAGTTGGCTTATTTTTTTTTTTTATCCTTAGACATACCCGATAGAAAAAAGTCTGTTGCGGCCTTAGACAACCGAACTACCTGGCTGTTATATATGTATTTGAATATTGCCGCTAACAAAACTACATATAATAAATATTGATATGATAGTATATCAATATTTATTACATGTAGTATAAAATGGTACGAGCCCGTAAAGTTCAGTCTTTTGTCGAGATCAACCTGCTGAATAAGAAGGTCTTTATTTTATACCGTTGAAGTTTTACAAATTTATCCGGTGCAGTGATAAATCATCACACATTTTAAGCACAAGCATGCTTCAAAAAGACTGACATTCTTGGTGATTATGGCTACCCAGTTTTTAATTATTCTAGAGTTGAACGGATCTCTTCAAATTTCTCGTTCATTTTCGAAAGTTAGGAATGTTTGGTGCAACGACACGCCTTGACGATAGATTCGACTAATCAAAAATATTCTACGCGCTACAGTCGCTGCATTCCCTATTTTGTGAAATTCTGGCGCGCCCAGCCTCTGATCTCGCTCCATAGCAAACCACGCCACCGGGTGTTTTGCCACCCCGCGTTCACGCAGTGGCTAATAGAATGGCCCCTAAAACAACGCCTGTCGTAATGATTTCGGACTACGAAAGCCAAAATGGAAGAATTATCGACGAGCTCGTAGTTTTGTTCTGAATTTGTTACTATTGATAGAGTAACTTACATATAAGTACTTAAGGGGTTATACTACATATATATGAAGGCTTAAAAGCAAGGTTTTTTCAGGATTTTTTTTAAATTGATTCTGTGGAAAACGTTTTACAGACAAAATACTACTCGATAGGGCAACTCTTCAAAGCAAAATGGACATGAAACGTTAACTAATATTTTAGAAAGATGTTCCGCGGCCGTACACATTACGAAGCCCTATCAGCATCTGGCATAATTTTCGTAATCTAAATCCGTTTTGCTAGTAAAGTACTAAAGATAATAGTTAAATATAAATTTTTATATGGCAATCATTTCAACAAAAGGTTTCATTTTTTGATCAAAAAATGACTTTAATTGCTTACCACTTAAAAAATAAACCAATCGCTTGAATCGTGTGTACTTCACCAGATAATCATCACAAAAAGCTATACGATGGAAATTTCAAGTCAATTGGATAAAATCTGAGAAAGTTTCGTGTCCGGGCAATTTTAAAAACGCAGTTTTGAAATAAGCGCGTTTTAATTTTCAAAAAACTAATTGCATTGAAGTTGCTTCCGAAAATTTATTCTCAAAAACTTTCTGAAGCTCATTTAGTATTTGGTCCTTTCTGATTTCCGTTCTAGGGATGTGTTAGAATACTTTAAGCCAAAAAAAAAAAAAAAAAAAATAGACATAACAATAGACATAACTCCTTAATATTTATTAAAAAACAGTCATTACGGAGATGTTTTAACATTTCTTTTGGCATTTGTAGTCCGAATTGTTATATGACGAGACTTATGAAACGAGCGAATTAAGGTTACCTTTTTTGTAGTTTTTAAATAAATAACAATTCATAAACTGTAGTTAAATTTTGTGAAACCAAAAGAGCTAAACACCACAAATGTAAACTGAAGTTATAGTTCAGTAGAAATTAAGTTCATCGAAAAATAACAATAAGTCTTAAAGGGAATCAAAATTCGGGACTTTCTAGATATTTTTTGAGTTGGAGTGCTTATGTTAGCCGAGCGATTGCATTAGCGGTGTTCAGTAGGACTTCTCTCACGTTTCATGAGTAAAAGCTTATTTTTCAGCTGTTGCATTGTATACTCTACACTTTGATTGAAGAACTTTTTTTTTATTCTGATTTTTGCACATTTTTACTCGTTTGTGACCGGAGTGGCAACCATGGTTGGGTTTTTGATTTGTTTGTTTGTTTGTTTGCTTGCCTGTTTGCTTTTCTCAAAAAGCAAAGCGGTTATGGGCATTATAATCTGATCAGGTATATCTTTCAGCTTTTCGCAATAAATTAAGACTTTAAATGCCAGTAAACAATCGAAAGCAAAGCACCACCCCACACAGAAATTAGGTAAACACTTTGGGAAATGTTGTTTCGTTGAAATAATTGTTCTGTTGCTCCCATAAAGCACCCTCGCCCTATGCATAATACACACAATGAATACGTTGTTCGTACCTTTTTTATAGCATCTTGGGATTTCCTAAGTTCTGAATAAATAAACGAATCGCAACAAGTTAAACAATCAATATTACCATCATTAGGCCCTAGGCCCCAGCCCCCAGTGTATGTATCTTGTGTGTGTGTTGTGAACTCATTACTTTTAAACAAGTGCATGTCATAAACTACATGACTTCAATCAGGGGTCACATATAAATGTCACAATCGATAAATCCGAAAAGGCATTTTATGGGTATGGCATGGGAGTAAGGTGTGCACAATCGATATTTGATGTAATGGACATTATTCAAATACAAAGACAGACACAAGTGGATTTATAGTGAACCGACACCAAAGAAGGTACCAGAACTAGTCCAACGTTCAGAATGGGGTACGTTGTGAGTACATGTATGCCGGATGTTGAGACAGAATTTCGTCATTTAAATGCTCCATCGCACCGCAGCACAAGAATTTATGGTGAGTTATTATTGACTATAGAAACAGACAGTCAGTCACCTGCAGAAAGGTCCAAAAAGTAACTTCTACTTGGTCTATTTTTGTAAATGTCGATATATATGTACGGTGGGTAAGTATATTGACTTGGTCAAGTTGCCCCTGGTCACTGGTGGGAGCTGTTTACAATTCCTGTCCATAATTTATTCCAAATGTACATTGTACGAGTGTATACGAGCACCAATATTTATGTGCACATAGGTATATAGTTGTGGCACAAAATGAACGTACGAACAATATATAACTTTATGCCGACTGGTTACATGGTAGAGCGAGCTTGATCGTTCTGGTGTAAATAGCATGTTGTTGACGTTTAGTTCTTTATTTTTTTAAACTTAATAAGTGCTGTAGGTACTACGTGACTTAGAAACAAGTTTGTCTCGAATGCTTTATGAGTAGGATTTAGATTTAGGAAACAGCGCAGCGCCAACGTCAAAAACTGGATTGTAGTTCGAAAAAGAAAGTAGGTAATAACTAATTATTCATTTGCGTTGGTGTTGTTTATGATGCTAATGGGGGTTATACTTACACTACCCGTTTTTTGTCATAAACCATTTTTGGATTTGTATTTTGCAATTAAAATTTCATGATCTGATGGTGAGTCTTTTGCGCGTCTTTTGTTGCCATGAAAAGGATATATGTATGCAAAAAGGAAATTTCGTGGTTCAACACTACCTTTGTTTAGTTGGTAGGAGCAAAAGTGGCGTTTTATAGACTCATTTTGTAATAAAAGAGATACACTGAATGAGCACAACGACCGGTTTGAGTTGAAGATGGGGAGACCACAAATTTAATGGATTGTATCGCGCGTCGTGCAAGCGAAGAAAGTACCTTGTTATGTATGTACCATACCAACCTACATATTTCATACTTCAAATGTTCACGAAACAACAAGAATTGCTCTACGTACCTATATATTGCCACGGAGTGTTGGTTTGGAAAAGAGTTGTGGTTACTAAATCCTCTCTAAGAGGTGAGAAATCGATTTTATGAAACAAAAGAACACCTGGAGAATAATTTTGAAATTAGAAATGCTTCACGGAATTCCGGTAAAGAGTTTGAGTGTCTATTAGAGTTTTTGTTCTACTCGATTAATAAGACAGCCAAGAGATCAACAAAGACAAACGATAGTGTTGGGCTTATCAAAAAATCATGTTTGTAAAAGTGGGTAGGTATATGTATCTTCTTCCACATGAAAAAGCGTTTGAACTCTATTTCCTTATCTGCAATTACGTAAAATATTCTTCTTCTTCTTCTTTTCATTTTCGGCGTTACGAGTAGTGATCTTGAAGCGATCACAACTCTCCCACTTTTCTGCTTCACACTAGTGATCCGCCTGTGGGGTACGCCGCGTTGACCTCAGAAATCGTCGGCAAGCCTCCCGGTTTTGGATTGTTCTAGTCTGAGGCCAACCAAATGCTGCTGTTTTTGCATTTGCTTGCACCAGGAGTGTTTTGGCCTGCCTTTTCTTTTTCGTCGCGAATTTGTTGAAACGTTGTACGATATTGCCTTTTTGACGGGGTTCTGCGGATCTCTCCTTTGAACATGACAATACCAACTGAGCCGGTCGTGCTGAATTTTGTCCAAGATGGTACTTTTGACATGAAGGCTTCCACGGATCTTAATACTTCTAATTCGATCAAGCTTTGTTACTCCTGCTGTCATCCGAAGCATCTTCATTTCGGCTGCCGTCAATTTGCTCTCATACTTTTTGTACATTGTCCAACATTGTGAACCGTATGTCAGAGCTGGACGGACAACTGCTGTGTAGAGTCTTCCCTTCAGCTTAGGGGGCATTTTTCGATCACAGAAGATAGCGGAGTTTTCTCGCCACTTCATCCACCCTACGCTTACTCGATGATTGATGTCGTCATCACAAGATGCTTCACTATTGATCATAGATCCCAGATATTTAAACTTTTCACACTTGGGAAGCACATTTCCATTCAAATAAATGTCTGGAATAGGCTTGTCTGGATCAGAAAAAGGGCAGCACAGGTATTCAGTCTTTTTAGCGCTAATACGGTACCCATTTCCTTCCAGAACATCAATCCAAACGTCAAGTGCTCGTTGCAGGGATGTAGGATCCTCGCTTATGATGGCTCCATCGTCAGCAAAGAATAATTGTTGTACTTTATTGTCCGTTACTTTTCCTTCGAGCAAATAATCCAGAACAGCAATAAAGAGCAGTGGACTCAAGACACTTCCCTGATGTACACCTACTGTTATTTGGAATTCTTCGGTGACTCCAGCTGGGCATCTCACTTTTGTAACTGCTCCCTCGTACATGTCCATAATTATTCGCACATAGGCTTCAGGAACTCCTCGGTGTCTGAGGGCCACCCATATCAGATCTCGTGGTTGTCGATCGAATGCTTTTTCGAAGTCAACCAACACAATATGCAAATCCTCTAAGGCATCTCGGTGTTTTTCCATAATGATCCTTATGCTTTGGATTGCGTCTGTAGTTGACTTACCCGCGACAAACCCGCATTGGTCATCAGACAGCCTTATTATTTTCTGCAGTCGGCTATCCAAAACCCGCTCAATGATCTTCATAGTGTGGGACATCAACTTGATCGAACGATAGTTGTCACAGCTTCTGGTATCTCCCTTTCCCTTATACATTGGAAGAAGAAAACTTTCCCTCCATTGATTAGGCAAACTGTCACCTCTTACAAGTTTGGAGATGAGAATCGTAAACCATCTTAACCCGATGTCTCCCATATTTTTCCAAAACTCATATGGTACCTCGTCTGTCCCAATCGCTTTGCCTTTTTTGGAGTTCTTAACTGCCTCCCTAACTTCTTCGACTGTGACGTCGGATACTTCCGTAAAGTTAGGTGCAGCTGTTGGAAAGTGGCGCCGAGGAAACTGTTCATTCAAAAGATCATCACAACACTGTCGCCACCTGTGAAGAATTTTGTCGTCATCCACAAGTAGCACTCCTTGAGCATCATTGATGAACTTCGGCGAACGAATCTCCTGCGCATTTCTCCTCCTCTGAGCGGCTATTTTGAAAATGGTTGCTCCCTTATTCAAGTTGCTTTGTCTTAGCTCTTGGATTGCCTGATTTGCTTCAGCAGCTGGGGCAGAAATCTCTTCCAGCTCTCGATACAGGCCCTCCGTGCTTTTTGCTTGAAGTTGGGCGCACTTTTTCTTCGCTTCTTTTCTGCAGCTCTTGTATTCCATTTTGAAACGCGCTTTTTCATTTATATTTCTTGAGGGGCACTTCGACCAAGCTTGGAAAGCTGCTTTCTTCTTTCTAATCACTGCTTTAGCTTCATCATCCCACCACCAGGTTTCTTTAGCTTGTTGGTGGTGTCCTTTTGAGACTCCTAACAGTGATTTGGCTCTCTCTAAGCAGGTTCGTTGTAGGCGATCCCACATATTTTGTGCCGTGATTGCATTTGAAACTGCGTCGATGGTATTACACAGCTGACTTTGCATATACGAAATGAATTGCTGTCCTTTGGTTTTCTCCAGATTGTACCACTTGATTCTCCTAGGAGCCTTTGTTTGTTTGACTTCCTTCACCGCATCCGTAAAAAATTCTGTTAAAAGAAGACGGTGTTGTTGAGCGGCAGCTTCTCCTAGTATCACTTTGCAGTCTTTCACCCGAGATTTCATGTAATTGGTTACCAAATGGTAATCAATCTGGGTTTCATTTCCTCCACTGCTGTAAGTGATAAGGTGTCGGTCTTGTTTGATGAACATGGTATTTAGTACGATTAGACCGTATGACTTGCACATACTTAGAATATCTTCACCAGGAGTGTTCCTGGTGCCGAATCCCAAACCTCCATGGCAGTCTTCATAATCCTCGTTTGTCTTCCCGACATGTCCATTCAAATCTCCTCCAACAAACAAATACTCTTCTTTTGGGATGTTCTTAAGTAGGTTATGAAAATCAAGCCAAAATGCATCTTTTTCCTCCTGCTCACACCCTATTTGGGGAGCATATGCACTGATTATATTCCAGACCTTTCCTTCCATCACCATTTTAAGAGACATCAAACGGTCACTGGACTTCAAAATGGTCAACACGCTGTTACATAAACTTTGGTCAAGGATGATACCGACTCCGTTCCTACCTTGTTCCGTTCCATAGTAGAACATCTTGTAAGCCTTGGTCTTTGCATCTAAGAAACGGGCTTTGTTTGCTGTGTTTCGCCATTTCGTTTCCTGAACACACAAGATGTCCACTCGCCTCCTTCTCATCATCTCTTCGAGTTCAAGACTTCTACCAGTCATACTTCCAACGTTCCAACTCGCGACTCTAAATTTTCGTCCAACTCGTCGCATTACTTTGCTAGCCCCCGGAATCCGTATAGCTCTGACCCGAACATTGCTGCTCGGTCCAGGATCAGCTCCATGCATAGCAATGGAACTGCCTGGCGGGGTAGTGCTTCTTATGTTCGCAAGTACTTCCATAATGCTCAAAATTTTTCAAAAATTTTCTTTCATCCTTTTCGACACATGCATGCTCCATTTAATGAGTTTGATTTCCCTTTTACTACACCGGTGATCTCCAGTCGTGTAAACCCCGGGATCTGCATGCATACTTGGGGAGAGTTTTTAGGTGGTATGTGTGTCGCTAGACTCACTTTGATGTTAGTCGTCTAGATATGATTGTTCCTTTAGTCGCCTTTTACGACAAGCGGGGAGGCGCTGCAGTGCTATTCTAACCCGACACTGCACGGGGCGCAATTACGTAAAATATTGATAAGTGATAAGTAATGTAAATACACAAATAGGGTGGCGAAGTAAATGTTAGGGAGTCTAGAGGGCTAACGCATTTCTAAGAGCTTTACATGTCATTGAAATTGCTATCGGAAGATTACATGAATGGTTGCGCAACAGAGTGGAGAGCCTCGGCGGGGCCTAGCGCAGTTCTTACAACCATGTGTTGTGAAGTGCCCGTAGCGTGATGGTTAGCTTGTCGCCTGTTAACCGGGAGGTTCGTGGTTCGAGCGCTTTCTAGATTAGCCGTTTGGGACCAGCAGGAAATTGTAGGTCCCTGAGGCTCCTCACTCAGTTGCGTCACGCTATTTATTTATTTATTCATTTATGTCTTGTGAAGGATTAGAGTAGGCCTACAATTTTCTGCTGATTTCTATCGGCTAATCGACAAAGTGCTTTCAAGGCAACGGAGTAACCATCGGAGGACTTAATTTCCCCGTCACAGACAGGCTATTTACCATTACGCCACGGGCACCACATCCTCCTGTGGGAAAATGCTGTAATGGTTCTGGGATTCTAATATCGAACTCCTACGTTGATATGATAACCTTAGGCTGCATGCACCACAGTAAAAAAAATGGGCACGACTGGGTCGCACGAACTTGCGATTGTATTCTAAATACGATATCAAAATCTAAAGGCTGAGTTAAAGGTTTTGGTATAAGCTCTTTATAATATATTTTGTGGTACAGGGTTGCCAACTACACATTAATTATGAAAATTGAATTAAATCACGTAAAATAATGAAAAAATTAAATTAAATATTCCAAAGGTTTCAAGCAAAAATCTAAAGACACCATTCTTTTGCAATCGCTAATACATATAAATGATGAAAATTTAATCAAAATCGTTGGAGCAGTTTTTCCAAAAAACGGTTTTTTATTTTTCACTTTTTTTTTAAAACTATTTTTTAAAAGTCGAGTATGCAAAGTCTTAGATCTTAATAATAGTTGTTTTGAAAAAAAATTTGAAAAAAATCAAAGTTGTAGTTTTGAAGTTATTTCAAAATATCAAAATTTTTTAAAAATATTTTTAAAAATTTCCACAAATAAATTTTTTTTAATATTGATATGCAGTCTTTTTGTTACAGTTTACGACTTTTCAAATCCAAAGTTTCGTCAAGATCGTGTAAGCCTTTACCGAGAAAGTCGGTTTTGAAAAAAACGGTACTATGGGAGGTACCGTTTTTAGGCTTTTTCCAATTTTTTTTTTTACATCATAAGAAAGAAAATCTAAAATTAATCCCTCACACAAAATTTTATCGAAATCGTTGGAGCCGTTTTCGAGAAAAATAAGTATTATCATATCGGTTGTATGGCAGGTACCGTTATTTCAAGACCTAGAGACTCAATTCCAAAAACCCCTCTGTAGACTGCTCCACAGACCCTAACTGCAAATTTTGAAGAAAATCGGTCTATTAGTTCAGGCTGTAGATCCATATACAGACAGACATACAGACATACAGACATACAGACAGACAGACAGAATTGCAGGACCCACTTTTTTCGTATTCTCTATCGTCGTAATGTCGTTTTTAATTGTTATCTCAAAATTTTTTTTCTGCACGATTGCAAGACTTGCCTTATAGTACCTATAATCGCAAGTAAAAATGTTTCTTGGATTGCATTAGCGTGCATGACACGCTTATTGTTATTTAATGTTGGCTTTTTTCAAACAAAAAACTTTGAGCTCTAATAACTAATTTGCTTACTTTTTTTCCTGTCGAAGGTTTTTTTTTTAAATACTAACTCAGAACTGAATACCCGTACCAGATATGAACATTCTTTTATTATTGGGTTCGAAATTTTCGTTAACAAGCCATGAGACTCTGCCATGATAAGGATCTTAGATTATTAGCTCTCACGTCTGTCTCTGATCTGCGCCAAATAAATCAGTAACTTCATTTGAGGAAATGTAGAACATTCTCAGAGAAAGTGCTCTGCCGGATTCACAGATTTGGTATCCTTTTTTTTCATGTTTAAATGATTGGCGAAAGAGAAGTCCTCCATGGAAACAAGTATTCTACAGTCTTTTTATATCAAATTGAGGCTTGTTATCTACGGTTATGCTATTGACCGATCCAATCATTGATGGATTTCCCTCACAGCGGCAAATCTAGCGCTGTTTCCGATTCTAAGATAGCTGGTTCATCGACGATCTCGATTCCAGTTCTTTTTTGCCTGAAACCCAAACGATACTCAAAGAATTTAGTCTTCCAACCGCAATCAGAGAGATCTTGCATTCCTGGATCACTCGATCGCAACCCCGCGTATACTCTTCCATTCATACTCAGTTCGTCGTTAAATCGTCTTCTCCACAAAATGTTTTCTGAACGGGAGAAAATATCACTCGCTAAATTTTTCTTTGATCGTTTGGTCGACTTCTTCAAAAAATAGTTTCGTCATCCTTCGTATAGCAGCAGAACTAAATTGACCAGCGGCTTGTTTTCTCAATTACCTTCTTAGGTAGGTAGACAAAGGCCTGTACTAATTCGAAGTTTCTTACTTACTTAGGTGGGCATTACAGTTCGGGTTGAACCTGAGCCTCAATCAACATCTTACGCCAAATATCTCGATTTCGTGCGAGCTCTCTCCAGTTTTGCACTCTAAGTCGGTTGAGGTCTTTTTCCACTTGATTACGCCACCTGAGGTCTTCCCTTCCACGATTTCCCTACAATGTGCTTTGGAAAACCCGTCGAGTCGAGGTGTTCTTCTTTCAAAACGACCAAGGGCTTCCTCATACGCTTTCGATAAAGTCCAGGCCTCCGCACCGTTAAACAGGACTGGCATGACTAAGACCTTATAAAGGGTTACCTCCGTTTGATCAGTGCGGTACTGATGTTGTTTTCCGATTCTGTAGCGGATCCTAGGTAGATGAAGTCCTGTCCTAACTCCGAAGTTATGTCTGTGTATTGTGACGTTCTCTCCATGTTCTCTGTCCCTTTGTGATGACAGCATATACTTCATTTTGCTCTCACTTTTTGTCATTCTGTTTCTATGTTCGCTAAAGCTTATGAGATCACTCTCATTTCTTTCCATTACGTCAATATCGTCTGTACTACAGACTTTTGATAGATTAGGCCGCTGGTGTTGACGTTTGAGTTTTTTACAATCTTCATGATGTTGAAAAAGTATCATGATAGATTATCGCCTTGTTGAAAACCTTTTTCGACATCAAAGGTCAACCTTTCAGAGAGTCCGAAAACCAATAATGAGGAATTTTGTGATTCTATCAGCGTCAGCGTCATCAAATTGAAAAATCAATACAAAGAATAATTTGTAAATCAGGGTAACCTGCGTATGAGTATCCACTCAAAGGAAAAACAACGAAGCAATGATTATTTTTGTTGATAAATTTTAACTTTTTTTTAAATCAGCGGAACAAAAATACAGATTGCATCGGTAATCCTAAACTTTCCATGCCTTACCAACAAAAAGTGCTTCTTTTTATTTATTAAAAAAAAGAAAAGAAGAGGTAATGTCTCGGATATTCTCTTGAATAACTAATAAATAAATATCTGGGCACAACTTAAGCTTAATATTCACCAGAATTTAGTGCATTTCTCTCAATCATTACTTTGATAAGAAGAGTGGACCTATAATTGTCTGCCGGTTTGCAAATGCTGTCTTAAAAAGCTTTCAGCTTAACCTTCTCTCGACTTCTAAACTTCCTGCCAGGTTTAACTATAGTGAAACTGCATTGGAGATCTTACTGGCCTTCAAAGCCCGATCTCCCGAGTAATAATTTGAAGCTTCAACCACTAAATCACAATCTTTGCACACCTACTAAATTTTAATTTCTTGTTTTAAGAATTCAAGCATTTGAAAAGTGTTGATTTCTAACCGACTTTTATATAGGTAGTCAGTTCGCTGAAGACCACCATCTTTTTATTTACAAAAAAAGTTTAAGAAACGCGAAGTTACAAACGTTTAACTTTTTGCGGATTTCGATTCAAAAAGCAAAAAAATAGTTAGCCAAAAATGACCAAATTTTGACTTTGACAGATTCAAATTACATTAATTTTAGATTACATTGTATAGTATTATAAGTGGGTTGAGCTTATGCAGCTCTGTGTCATGGGCTAGTGTGCCAAATATCGGCTCTACCAAGGGCTATCGCAGGCACAAGAAGTGTCCCAAAAATATATTTTCTTTGTGTTTCCTGACTTTTTGTGATAAACTGAATTAGAATTTAAAAAAAAAGTGTGACCAATTGTTATTTAAATTAAAATTGAAAACCAAATTTAAATATAAATTTTAAATTTATAATTTTTTTCTTCATTCTAGGTATCAAATGCCCGGTTTGTAGTAAATTCGTTCTGCCCGATGATATTGAATGTCATTTAGTTATGTGCCTAACAAAACCACGTCTCTCATATAATGGTAAGTTTAAAGGATATATTGAACAAGATGAATTTTTACGAAAACTTTTAACAGGATAATTAATTCCATCGTAATCGAAAAAAGTCGTAAGTTTCTCGATGTAACTATCACATAATTCATTCGGATTGGAACGAATTTCGAAGTTCGTAGATTTGATATCACCACATCCGAGTGGAATGTAAATTTGTCGTCTAAATATACGAAAGAAGTTCTGTTTGAAAAAAAAAATCTGAATGATTTTGCATATTTGGCGTAAAACAGCTGATTTTGAAAACCAGCATGGCGGTATTTAGTGTGGCAACTAGCAATGCTTTCTTCGATTCCATTCGGATTTTGTGAACACAAAATTTCATAGTTCGTAACTTAGCTTACCGTGTGGAAGTTTTCTACGATAGAATCTGCGATAGGACTGAATAGTACAACCGTTAAGCCTCGTCCCATAGCCTAAACATGGTCCTAGTTAATTTGGTTCCAATACCGTGTTCGAATTGAATTTCAATTGTTTGCTAACTGATTCGAGTATACCAACTTGATAACGCAGGCCTGAAATTGTTTTTATTGAATTTGTAAATTTTTTAAGCTGTGAATCAATTTTTCTAAACCTTTCAAATCGAAAAACAGTAAAATTCCTGTACTGCCGTCCTGAGTAAAAAAGGCGTAAGCACCAAAAAGTGAAAATTGAGTTTGAGGTATATTTGAAATCGTTGAACAGCGTCCAATATTTGTGTACAAACATATTTCCACATTTCCGAGCCTAGGTGCCTTAAAACCACGAATAAAAACGGGAAATGCCCATTTGCAGGTGGGAAAACCAAAAACAGTAAAATGCATTTAACTCGAAACTACAAAAATGGAGATACTCCTGTTTTCTTAGATACGCAGTGTAGCTCTTGTTTAAGAAATACTTTTGGTTGTATATATTTTTTAAATTTTGGTCCAAATTCGCCGCAAAGTAAAGGCATTGAACTGATGTTTGAAGGGCTGAAGGTAGTCATTCGATTAGTTTGGGCAAGGCTTAAAGCTGAATATTTCAACCAGTACTGTGAAACCAAATTGATTCTAGAACTGCGAAATTAATTCCAAGAGTAAAAAAAACGCAAACGGGCTTAAGGGAGCTTTCAGATGCCACGAAAAGTTAATAAAAATAGAATGCGATTAAGTTTAGAAAAGAATTTATTTTTTATGAATTTATATGTTTTCATTTATAATTCTGAAATTAAATATTTAAAATATTTAATGTTTTAAAAACTACACTCTTCCTCAAACAACACTGTTTTTGTTCATGAAAATCCGATCGTGATTCCCCATCCAGTGCAAATTAGCCTCTCGGCGACTGATTCTTTTGTTCCTACAATTAATGGCGAAGAATAAGTTGATGGAGGTGAATGCGATACTTTGGATCCATTATCATAAACAAGCTGTTTTGCGTAGTATTCCTGATTAGAGTTTGATTGTTGATTGTATAGTCCAGCCGGTGCGAGTTGCATGTGGTGGGTTTGTTGATAATTTCTTGAGCCATAATTCTCTGTGATTACTTGCGGTTGCATCTGATAAGTCGTATCTATCTGTTGAAAATCCAATGGCGTATTAAAACTCTGGACTGGTTGGGAATAAGCTTGTCCCAAATAAGGAGTGTTGACGGTTTCCGCCCAGGTTGTAACGCACCTCTCGTTTTGATAGTTTATTTCAGCCGCAGGAGGTAGTGCTGGACACCAGTTTTTAAACTCAAACATGTTTCTGTGGTTTGAAGGATAAACAGAATTAGAATATGTGTTGTAGTTCGAGAACATGTTCTGATGAAGATTCAAGTTTCCTCCATTTTGATGTTGTATGCCGGTTTGATTGTTGAAAACAGACCAATTGGTATTGGATTGATAACCTTGCAAAAAAGGAAATTCACTGGTCACATCTGAGTCTGTTAAACTTAAGCTTTGAGAATTTTGATTGGAGTATACTTCTGGGGTTGAAAAGTCACTTTGCTCCGAAGAATGTTCCTCAAATGTGTCAACATTCTGCCAATCAGTGGATAAGTGCGCCACATGCTCAATGATTTTGTGATGGACTTCATAGAGGTTTTCAATAAATTTTTCGGATCCTTTAATGGTGACTGACATACCACTTCCACGTTCGTTTAGAGAGATTGTCAGACAAACGCCATATCGCTTTCCCAGACTGATTATTTGAGCTGCACTTTCGTTGTCGTCTGGAATGCCAAAAACTAACTCAACTGGGAAGAGATCAATGAGCTTGCGCCTTGCATCACAAACTTCATCAATAGTTCCAGTTATAGTCACCTGTGATCGTATGCTTCCTCTGATATTAAGTTCTGGAAAAAGTATTTTTGTGTTCGTTTGTTCCATAATTTCTATGAGGTGTGAACAGTCTTCTCCTTTTACGTACTCATGATATTGCGGAGGAACTTCCAATTGTAGACTGATTAGTGTATTGTTTGCACATTTTCCAAAAGCAGACTTGAGCAGAGCACGTGTTGCTTCTTTTAAATATCTGGAAATTTTTTCAGATCCCCTTATGGACACTATGGTTGTGTTGGGTCTTGAGCTCTTTGAAAGCATTACACTTACCTTGAAACATTCGCTGATTTCTTCCACGGACGGAATTTGATGATACATTGGCAACTCAAAAGACATCAGTATTGGTGATGATAAACGTAATAAAGTTCTAGCTCTTTCTATGCCCTCAATAGATCCTTGTATCGTGACTTGGCTCTCTTGTTGTGTTTCTTGGTAAAATTCTGGGAAGCGAATGCGAGTTCTGGTTTGCTCCATGATGTGATTCAATCTTTTTTCATGCTTTCCCATTATGAAACCATGATCGACATTTGATATAACCATTTGCAAAGTAAGAAAAGAGATATTAGGGTCCAGGCTAGCCAAGATCGTTCGTTTGGCCAAGATTACATCTTCTTGCCGTCTTCCATAGACTTGAACGTATGGATTTTTTTTTTGAGTGCGGGGCCAGTCAATGTAGGTTTCGGTTGATTCCATAATACTTTCAAAATAAAATTCGGCACTTAATTCGTCGCTCATCATGCTTGCCAACGTTGTACTGTTTACTTTGAAACTATCGAAATGTAGGTAATCCGTATCGGCGACCACTTTAAGTTCAGTCGCGATGTTTTTTTCATTCGGGTGTTCAGGAACTTCTACCGCTGCTATGCCTTTTGAATCGATGCTGAATAGCTGCAAAGATTGAGCTAGGGTTTCCATTTGTAATAATTCCTTTTTCAACTGTACACTAAACTTTTTTAATATTTTTATATATAAAACTGAATAGTTGATGTTGCTTGTAAGTCGCGTTCAGTTCTTGAATGCCGATTGAGAGGCTATAGATACTGAGCTTGCTTTTATCCTTTTTTGAGTCGTCATTTTACCTACCTGTATCCTGTAATCAGGATCGCAGGTATAAAATGACACTTATTGGGTTGCTAATTAACTGTCGTTGTTTTGAGGTAAATTGGTTCAAGATTTGTCTTAAGGGCGTTACAGGTATAATATATCTGTCTCATGTGACTGGGATTTTCTTCATGACCTAATTATCCCTTTATTACGATTACAGGTAAACGGTCAAATGCTTTCCGTGTGAAAACATCTCACACTTAATGTTTCGTAATTTAAAGTCATAAATAAAACGTAATTAGGTATCGTTTACTTCTTAGTATTGAAAGGTGCCATTTGGCCGTTGATTGTTAGTTTAATCCCCTCCCAAATATTGGAAAAATTTTTTTTTTATCTCGTATTTCGTATCTCGTCTTTCCCCTTTGCACCTTTGCCTTTTTTGGAGCTTTTAACAGCTTCACTAACTTATCTTACTGCATGTAATGTCAAATAATTCCGCCAAGTCCAGCGACTGGAAAATGCTCTCGAAGAAACTGTTCGCTGTCAAGGACATCGTTTAAGAACTTTCATGAGCAGTTCTCCTTCCTTGGCTGGCTATTTTGAAGATGTTTGCCCCCTCATTCTAGTTTTTTGTAGTATTTCTTGAATAGCTTCATTTGAATAAGCAGGCGGGTCAAGCTCTTTGCTGGGAGTTGATCAAACTTTTGCTTCGATTTTTTCTTTCAGCCTTTTGTTTTGGCCTTCGAGACGAGCTCTTTCATCTCTATTATAAGCGGGCATTTCGAGCATGCTTTGAAGGCAGCTCTCTTCTTACTTATGACAGCTTAAGCTTCATCATTCCACTACAATGTTTCTTGGGCTTGTTGTTATTTTCCTTTTAAAATCTCTAGCAATGACTTGCTTATCCTCCATCAAGTTTTTTGCAGACAATCCCAAAATTATGCTGACCTGCCGGTATTTTGGACTTTGTTGATGTGTCACACATATACATCTGCAAATTTAAATGAATTGCTTTCCCTTTTACTTATCCAAGTTATACCGCTTGATTCTTCTAAAGCCCTTGTTTGTTTGATTTCCTTCACCGCCTTCATAAAAAAATCTGTCAGCGGAAGACGGTGTTACTGGCCGACAATTTCAGCCAGTACCACTTTGCAGCCTTCACCAGAGACTTCATAAATTCAGCTAGAAAATGATAATGAATTTGGGTTTCATTTCTACCTCTGTTGTAATTGACAGGGTCTTGGTTTTTGCTTGGTAAACTTAGTGTTTAATACAATAAGCCCATAGTTTCCCATACCTCCATCACAGCCCTTGTTTGTCTTTCCAACTTGTCCGTTCAAATATCAGCCATCTAACAAAAAACTCCTCTTTTGGGACACCCTTAACTTGATTGTTGAGTTCAATGTTAGCCTATCCATTGACAATATTCCATACCTTTCTTTACCTCACCAATTTAAGAGACATCAAACGGACTTCTAATTGAACAACAAGCCGCCAAGTAGCTCTTCCCAAGAGATGATACTGATTCCATAGAAAGAACATATTAAAGGCTTATATCCAACAAACAGGCTCTATTTCCTGCATTCCACCATTTAATTCCTTGGCCACATAAGATGCCTTCTCGCCTCTTTCACATTATCTCTTCCAGTTCGAAACTTCGACCAGTCATACTCCTAACGTACCAACTCGCGACTCTTAAACCTCCTTCAATCCGTCGCATTATTTTGAAAGCTCCCGGAATAATTGCAAGCTCTGACCTGAGTATTTCTGCTCAGTTCAGCTCAGTTCAGGATCGTACCCATCACCTTTCTATTTCCGATAATTTGCATAGTCCTCGAAATTTTACGAACACTTGTATACTTACTTACTAAGGTGGGCATTACAGTTTGGGCTTTGGGGTGAACCTGGGCCTCAACCATCATCCTTTGATAACGACTTCCATTTCGTGCGAGCTCTCTCCAGTTTTGCACTCTAAGTCGGTTGATGTCTTCTTCCACTTGATTTCGCCATTTAAAACGAGGTTTTCCCTTCCGCGATTACCCTACAATGTGCTTTCGAAAACCCGTCAAGTCGGAGCGTTGATATCCATCCGCTTCACAAGTCCTTTGCCATCGTAGTCACGCGATGCGTACTCTTCTAGGTATGCCCATGTCGCGGTACAACTCATACAGCTCGTTATTCTTTCTGTCTTCTTCTCAACACATTGCCTTCGAATACGGGACCAAAGATCATACGAATAATTTTTCTTTCGAAACGTCCAAGGGTGACGAAGGCGAAGGCGGATGCCTTCGATAAGGTCCATGCTTCTGCGTCTTAAAGGTTATTTTGGATTTTCTAGAGAGGGGTTTGTTTCTCAATTGCTTTCTTAAGCAAGGGTTGGCAACATTAATTTATTCTCCGTTTGATCTCCGCACTGATGTTATTTTTCGTGTCTATAATGGATCCTTGATAGATGAAGTCCTGTACTACCTCGAAGTAATGTCTGTCTATTGTGACTTTTTGGCCAATTCGTCGATATATGCTCCATTCTTTTTTAGTTTGATCTCTCTTGTCTACACACGTAATTTCCAGTCAAGCAAATCCTGGCATCTGTACTACTTTTGGGAAAGTCTTAATGTGTTACGGGTGCCGCTAGGCTCACTTTACTGTTAAATGAGAAGATGTGATCACTCCTTTAATCGCCTCTTACGACACGAGGGGAATCGCTGCGGTGATATTCTAAGCCGTCTTAAAATACTCATATACACAATACACAAAAAAGTGCACTAAAATATTTGTTTTATTTTCAACTTTTCTTTAAGCACTTGTTTAGATGGACTGAGTAAATATCAATTTTTTTTTGCAGAGGACGTTTTAACAGATGCAAAAGGTGAATGTGTGATCTGCCTGGAGGATTTGAATCCCGGCGATGTAATTGCAAGGCTGCCATGTCTTTGTGTGTATCACAAAGGGTAAGTAATGAATTGAATATTGAACTTCTACCCTCAAACAAACTAATAAACTAATGTTTTTCTTCCCATAGATGTATAGATAGATGGTTTGAAGTAAATCGCTCTTGTCCCGAACACCCTGGTGATTAGTAGCCTAGTATAAGCTAATTAGATAATATTTTTCGAAATTATATATAAAAAAAGAGAACATTTAAACAACAAACAAAAAAAAAGGAAAAGATAGAAAACTGATTAAAAAAGAAATCATATACGAAGCGAGGTGTAAACTTCTACCAAATTATTATTCTTGTCATAAAACCAAAATACAATATTTTTCTATATATATATATGTGTACATAAAATTATGATTATTATTATTTGAATTCTTTCATATCCCATGTTTTTGTTGTTCTTTTAACTGAATTTTTATTTTTATTTTGTTATTTTATTTTTGAAAACTTTTTTTTCTGTTTTGTGTTAACGTATATTGTCTGTTCTGTAACTCAAAATCTGTGTAATGGTATGCTTCTTTCTATTTTATATTAAACTCGCTTTGATTTATTTTCAACTTCAATTATTATTTAAAATTGTTCCATGGTAAAAAAACATAACTTTCTCAGAATGCATAAAACGATTGTATGTATGTATAAAGAAAAATATCTTAAGTCGAAGTTAATGTTTCAAAAACTTTCAAATTTGTGAAAAAGAAATTGTAAACTACTCCTATAGATAAGTGAGAGTTAAAAAATTTTACAGAGAAACTAACTTCCACTCATTTGTAACAGAATCCTCGACAAGATCATCAAAACTATTTCATATGATCTGCATTCACAAGGAAGCCATCGCAAAAACAACCAAAACTCATTTAAACTAGCCAGTGCAAGGCCTTTGTTCTTCATTTTTTTTAAGTTTTGAGTCTAATGAGGAAAAATTCATTTGCTATGTCATTTCAAAACGTTTCGCGGAAGTTTATTTGCTAATATGTTTTTCATACTGTCAGCTTTGAATGGCTACGCATACAACTTATACATTTGTTAAATTGCTTACATTGAATGAAATTTGTAATTCTGAGGCTCCATGAAAGGAACTAATAACTTGTATCCCAAACAATAACATTTCTTGGGACAGCTCAAGAGATTTCTAATATGAGTTCGGGAATAAATAATACCGAGGCTCCGTTTTCTATTATTAATGCATATCTACTTATAATAATTGAATTTCGTTCAGTTTCAACACAAGGCCGCGGTCTGCCAGAAGATTGGGCGACTTCCGTCCCTTATAAAGGGTGTTATAAACTAGAACAGAGAGGAAATATTACGTAGCTCTATTGCCGTCTGAAGTAAACATTGACTTTTAAACTCTTTGCCATGTAGCCGCCGTAGCTCAAAGTAAACGGTTTTCTTTTCTAAATACTCACTGAAATATTTGGCCCTATCGAGGTAACCGTCGGAGCGGGGTTTTCTCTGCAACTCATCCTTTTTCAGAGATTCAATTTTGCTATGAAGTAGTTGTCATCGTAAGAAATTTTTCACAAATGGGGCAACGCATTGCATTCCCAAAACTAAAAGTTTCCGCAGCAAAAACTTATCGGAGGACGTCGGATTGGCCGATAGGAGAACTCTCTCGATACGGCTTGTTTTTTCTTCAATCATTAGAAGGCAGGTATTCTGGGGTTTAAAGTCAATAAGCTTTTTTGGCATTATTTTGTCGTTGATCCACTTTTTGTTTTAGTTTTTCTTTTTTTCTTAAATAGTTGACAAACTTGTGTTGTCTGCACACATTAATTGTAGATTCGTTCGTTGAAGCCTTGGAAAAACCTAAACTTGCCCTGAATGTCAAACTGAGTGTTTTTTGAGCACTGGGGTTGACCTGGGTTTGCACTCAACTCGCCCTAGGTTTTTGTTGGCGTGAGGTGAGAGCTGTCAAATGGCATGCATTTTTTTAATGACAGGGATGTGCGGTGATTTGTAGTTTATCGTTTTTTGAGTTGTCGGGAAACGTGGGTCAACCCTGGGTAAAGTTCAACGAACGAACCTAATGTATGCCTCATTAAAATCATACTTTGGCAGGTTCTATTTTTAGGAAGTCCGGACATAGCGGAAAACTGCGTACCACTCTGACTCTCATGAAAGGGATCAAGACACAATAAACAAGCTTAATTCAGACTAGAAATGTCCTTTTTTTTGATGAAATGTTACTTCGTAGTGCGACTTGAAAAAGTTCTTTTGTGCAGAGTTTTTATGTGGAGATTTGAAAAGATCTATAAAGCTTACAATTTTCAAAGTGGGAAGGGTTAACTGAGGCAAGCAGCTGGGAGATATTTTGCCATAACTGTTTCATGGGTCCTTTAGTGCCATTTCTTAAATGCGTGTACAACATCCAGAGCCAATGTTTACTCATAAAAACCTATCTTCATTTTGGTAAAAATTCTAAACTGGACCACAAGTTGCATTCAATGCTTACCGATTTTCATTTTGTTTCACCTCGTCAATTTTTGGAACCTTTTACAGATGATCAATAATTTGATGAACCTTGACTTAATCACAAACATATAACTGCTTTTCTCTTAAAATGTGTCTTATTTTTTTCTGCTCAAAAATATGTTTATCAAACAATGCCCCATCGACAAAAGATAAAAATTTAAACCGAAAAATGTATAAAAAGAAAACTTAGGCCAGCGATTTAAATGAAAATTCAAATATTTGAATATATATACATATATATTGATAAATATTAAATAATTAAAAAGAGAAATGCGAAGAGATAACTCTAATACTATAATAATATAAGTTTTGTAAATGAATTTTTGATAAAAATAAAAAAAAAATTAATTAAAGTGTAAGTGGGATAAGAATTTTTGGTGATAAAACGAAAACTATGAAAGCATATAAAATAAAACAAAAAAAAAAAAAGAAAATATTCTCGTATAGTGCATAAAAAAGTATAAAAATATAAGAAAACGTAAAAACCCATTTTTGTACAAATTAATAGACTTCTCTTGGAACTAAGCAAAAGGCTTTTTCATTAAAGTTTAAGGTGTAGCAAACAAGCAAACAAACACATTTTTAGTGTCTGTGAATTCTGACACTTAAATGTATCTCGTGTTTTTATCTACTTGATGTGAATTTAAATATTTTATTCGATTAATCAGCATAGAAATAAGTCTTGTGCTGTATTTTTTTTTTGTTTTGTGTAAAAGCAAAGTCACAATTGACACGTTAGTGACGTCATAGTATATATATACATAAAAAGAATCCCATTCGAATGGTATCATTCCTTCTTCTAAACCAACAGCAACAAAACAAAATACACACATGGTTATGATGTTCTACTATGCTTAGTTAGTTGTTTAAGATTTTTCTTATGTTTTAGTGGCAAGACTAGAGAAAAAGTTAAACGCAATAGGCAAGTAGTATTCCACCTCTGGCCAGCAAAAACAAGAACAAGAACAAACAAAAAAAAAAATGTTTCATGCGAAAGTTTCTTATAAAACAAAAAAAGTATATTTTAAGTATTGTAAATATTTCATATTCTATAGTGATATTATGATTAAAATTATGTTCAAGAAACAAAATAAAATATTGAATATAAAACTAAACTAAAACTATAATATAAAATACAATTATTATTAATGAAATGTTTTTTGTAAGGATATCATTTAGTTTGTACAACAAATAAAAAGCGAAATGTAAAAGTTTAAAAGAACTCATTTGTGTTTTCTTTTTTTATTTTGAATTTTGTTGTCACTTTTATTTACAATTTTTACAATTTAAAAAATGTTTACTTATTTGTTACTTCGTTGTATACTATCCCAGTTAGGTGTTACATTGCCACAGAACCAGCTCTCATCTCGGGGTCTCATCCAACTAGGTTCTATGGCATTTTCCTTTGAGAAAAAAGAAAAGTTAATTGATTTGTATTGAGTGAATGGGAATGGCTTTTGTTCTTACAGATGGTCCTGCATATTCGGCGCCTGAATAATATGCCGAATAGTTTTGATATGAATTGGTAGGTGAAGAAACGGCCGCAACTACTGAAGCTGGACTCCATGCGGAAGCCCTTGAGTCTATAGAAGGGGACGACAGGTTGGTTTCTATTGCTGCCGGGGACCAAATTGAGTTGTTACAATATGGCGCTGTTACCTGAGAAACAATATAGAAATTTATATAGGACAAGGATTATGCTGATGGTTGTTTTTGAGATAAAATATTAAAGTAATTTCCCCGAAAATCTATTTTGCAAAGAAAAACCATTTGTAGGCAATCACCCATATCACAAGACCCGTCCTAATAGTTTGGGATTACCAATGGCAAATAGAAAGGACTAGAAACATGTTCGTTATGAATGTTTTGGAGTAGATATTTAAAACTTGTTAATAATTCTGTCAACAGTGGCAGATTTCGTTGCAAATCATTCGATACGTGGGTGTCTATGATGCTTCCTTTTTGGCATTCGAATTTCGAAGTCCGATCACAAAGAGCCTTATGATAGGGCACTCGCGCTTTGGTATCGTAGTTGTTTTACTACAACTACAGTGAAACAAAAAATCTGATCTGACATCTGACAGTAAATTTAAATAAATATAGAAATTCGGTATTCACTTTATCAAATAATAGCCGTGTTTAATGAAAAAAAGAGTAGAGCAGCGTAGCTCAGAGCAGAGCAAGAAAGTGTGGAAATGTAAGGCAATTTAGAGCAGAACAGCTGGTGTCAAAAGTCAGCTGACAAGAAAGCAACAAACATTTTGCTAGTTTGCAAAATTGTGTTTGGTATGCTATTATAATAAAAATCTATATGCGGAAACATTGGAATCAAAACTAAACTAACATGCGATGTTAATTCAATTGATTTTAAGTTAAATTCGATTTCAAATAGATTGCAAAACGCAAAATATAAACAAAAATATTTGAATCAAATGTCAACAGCTGATTTTGACACTTCCACTCCCATCTGCTCTTACTCAAAAGCAAGTGCAGAAAATGCTGCTCTAAAAGCTCTAAGAGCTGCTCTAAAAGCTCTAGAGCAGGTCAAAACACAAAAAGTTCTTGCTCGGAGTAGAAAAATTTGTCATTAAACACCAAAAAGCTGCTTTTTTCTGCTCTAGATCGATCTAGAGCAGGTCATTAAACACACTTAATGTTTTCACAGAGGTAACCAAACTTTCTTCGATAGGTAAGAATTGTAAGATATACAGATACACTGCCAATCATTAGGTTAGAACATCCCACTATTGGCGCGGTTTCTGCAGAACGAAGTAGCATACCATCATATTAGTAAATGTTTTTAGTAGCTGATGACATTCTTTGTTAAATAAACTAAACAAAAAAAAAATATGTTTTTTTTTTAAATATTTTTTCATTAATTTAGTGAAAGAGCAAGAAAAAAGAACTGTCATCAGGTTTGAACACCTAATTTTTTCAAAGTTATTTTAAGCTATATCAAACGAATTTGATCAGGATAAATTAAAATTAAACAAGTTAATGGATTAAAAAGGTTGAATAATGTGTCGGTCCACCCTTTTTGAGAATGAACTCGATAATGCGATTTCAAAGCGACTCATACAACTCATCAACATAGTCCAAGGAAATGTTAGACCAAGCGCTTTCGATGTCTTCAATAAGTTCTGGTTTGGTTGAATACTGTTTAATAGACTCGTAAGCTTTGCGACCCAGCCAAACCCACACGTTTCCTATAATATTGAGGTCAGGTGAGTAGGGTTTCCACCGCACTAAGTTTACATTTTGCCCTTTAATCCACGATTTTACTATCCCAGCAGTGTGATTTGGAGCATTGTCGTTTTGAAAATGCAGTGGCAAGTTTCCAAACAAATTTTGAAAATGGGGAAACGCGGTTTCGAGTACATTTCTGTAAGCTTTTGCGTTCATAGTTATTGATACAAATTTACTAAAAGGTTCCATATTAAGATATGGCTCCCACACTATGACACCTCCGACACGACAATGAAGCCGATCCAAATGGTGTTCCTCTTTGCGCAGATCATGGAAGTAATATTTAAATTCAACCGGCTTTTCCAAATTAAACCTCTTTTCATCCAAAAAGGCTACGTATCGCCATTGATTATTACATGTCATGTGGGTTCGACATTTAGGAGCGATTTTTTCTCTAATTTTTGTCTTCTCAAATGTTGGGTATTTCTTAAGACCCTTCTTAAAGTGGACAAACTTACCGCAACACCAACATTATGTCTAAATTTTGCAGCGGATTGATGAGATTTAGATACTTCTCTTGAAATTGCTGTTCTACCAGCATTCGAAATTTCTTTATTAGGTTTTTTCGTTGAAGCCTTGGGGTCGCCCTGGGGTTGACACAAAGCGTTTTTTGAAAGACCTAGAGTCGCTCTAAATGTCAAACTAAGTGTTTTTTGAGCCCTAGGGTTGACCTGGGGTTTCCCCGGTTTCCCTCAACTCGACCTAAGAGTTTTTGCTATGGCAATTTGAGAGCTGTCGAATGGCATGTGGTGTTATTCAAATGACAGGGATGCGTGTGATTTTGTGGTTTAGCGTTTTTTGAGGA
This sequence comes from Melanostoma mellinum, assembly GCA_914767635.1. Classification (NCBI taxonomy): domain Eukaryota; kingdom Metazoa; phylum Arthropoda; class Insecta; order Diptera; family Syrphidae; genus Melanostoma; species Melanostoma mellinum. The sequence goes on along the minus strand of OU612059.1, from coordinate 2,112,765 downwards.
CTGGAAAACCCAGGTTTTTTGACAACTCATAAGGTTGTCAAGAAAACCTGGGTCAACCCTAGGAAAATTTAACGAAGGAGCGTATTTTTTCCTTCTTTGTTATTCTATATTGAGACATATTGGACAAAAAAGCGGATATCCTTTTTGAAATGGACATGTTTGAAAGACGCAGCTCCTCAAATGCTTAAATTTTTGATTTTAAAAAACAAAATAGAAAATAAGTAAATAAAATGTTTTGTTATCCGAATGTCTCTGAGAGCAAAAGTTTTGCGGACTCCACGAAGAAAATATATCTCATTATTGGAATTGTCTCAGTTCGTACATAAGCTTTTTCTGGTCGGTTTATATTTCGAAATAAAACGGGCAGGTGAAAAATGAGTAAACTAAATTTGAAGCGAAGAAGGCCCGATTATGGAATTCGAGGCGAGTCGTTTTGATTTTGATGTTTTCTTCTAGACTCGCTTCGTTTTGTCCAGTTATCAAATTCAAGGCGAACCGAAAATGATTCTGCATCTCATATTTCCAGTCATTTGGCAGCTAATTTTCAGGAACTATTTCTTTACGAGAATATTTTCTTTTTTCATTTGATCAAGTTTTATGCTTACCCACAGCATTTATGCACAAAGAAAGAAGTACAAGGACACTCACAATTGCAGGAATGAAGAAAACTAGTAGAATATCTTCTAGACTTCTCCAGCCCTGTGATTCTGCTGTGTAACTATCGCCTAGATTCAGTATCGTTTTAGACGAATATCGTCCAAGCTTTATGTGCTAGAAAACGTGTTTCGAAACTTAAAAAAGCTTAGCTTAGTTTGTGAAACGATGGTCAAAGTGATTTTAATTTCCAATCGAATTCGACAACTATGCGAATATAGACAACAGAGATCGAATTGTAGATAAAAATACCAAACCTTAATTTCGCCAACAAAAATGCCTCGTTCAAGGCAAGCTAGTTCACTACAGTTAGAGTTGTGAAAACGCCCTTACCCAGCATCTTCATTTTAATACTGTAACGTGCGCTTAGTTCGAAAAATAAAACTTCACTTTTCAATTTAATTCTACCACTTTATTCAGTATCTACTTTCGATATACACTTTATTTGAACTCAACTCGACTTTTGGACTATCACTTGTATTTACTCTTAACTTTATCACTCTATAAACAAGACTGCCCCCTGGTTGCCTCGGGCGGGCTATTTATATCGAATGACATGCCATCTAGAACTCTCCAGTAGCTTCTACATTGTCTCCACATTTGCTGTCTACTTTCTGTCTGTCTGTCTCTCTATACACTCACACACACTGGCTTACAAGCAACGCCTGTCATTTATACCATTCCATTAAAGTGTTGCCAGTTGTGTTTTCGGTTGAACGTTTTTCGATTAGGAAATTGGTATAAAATGTTGGGTTCACGTTACACTGCCCCCTCCTTAGGATTGTTCGTCCCGAATAATTCCATCTGCAGCCTCGCCACTATATCGATGCAGCCTGTCACAATGAACTACTTTTAACTTGCCTCTTAGTCCTCTTTGGATGCGGTAAACCACGTCGTTAATCCTCGTGACTACAGTATAAGGACCTTCCCAGTTTTGCTGAAGTTTCGGTGACAATCCCTTTTGACGATGAGGATTATAAAGCCACACACGATCTCCTGCTTGGAATCCTGACGTTGTCGCTTTTGTGTCGTACCGTGTCTTCATCCGGTCGCTGTAGGCTTTCATCCGTTCCCTTGTTCTTTTATGGATGTCAGCGAGTCTCTCCTTGAGGTCGTCCACATACTCGTTTGTGTCCTGTGGCTCCTCTGTGGGGCATCCAAATTTAAGTTCGCTGGGCAGCCGCATGGTTTTCCCGAACAGGATGTCAGATGGTGTTTGTCCTGTCGAGCTATGTACTGCACTTCTATAGGCCATCAGGAATAGCGGTACGTGCCTATCCCAGTCTCTTTGGTAGTCGCCTACGACCTTGGTGAGGTGTTCTTTCAAGGTCCGGTTGAATCTTTCAACCATCCCATCAGATTGTGGATGAAGTGGTGTTGTTCTCGTCTTCTTAATGCCAAGTAGTCCGCACACTCCTTGGAAGATGTTTGACTCAAAGTTCCTCCCTTGGTCGGAATGGAGTTCCATAGGCACGCCAAACCTACTAACCCAGTTAAACACAATCTGGTCGACCACCGTTTTGGCTTCTTGATTTGGGATGGCATACGCCTCAGGCCACTTGCTAAAATAGTCCATTACAACCAGAATGTATTTGTTTCCAGCGTTGGTCTCTGGAAAAGGCCCAGCCACATCTACTGCAATCCTCTCAAAAGGCGATCCAACGTTGTACTGATGCATCTTACCTTGAATCTTCCTACCAGGTCCTTTGGTTGCAGCACACTTGTCACATGTTCGGCACCACTTCTCCACGTCATCTCTAGCATGTAACCAGTAGAATCGATGTCGCACCTTCTCCAGTGTTTTGTTTACCCCCAGGTGGCCTCCAGAAGGTCCGTCGTGCATCTCCTGAAGAACTTCACTGACTTTCGATTGCGGTACGATCAGCTGCATCACATATGACTTACCGTCAGCGGATTCCCATCTTCGCCTGAGGACACCTTCTTGCACATATAGTGAGTCCCACTGTGCCCAATAGGCTTTGAGAACTGGACTCCTGTCAGAAATGTCTCCCCATTCCGGTTTCTCTTCATTTTCTTTCCATGCGAGAATGGGTTCGATATCTGGATCTTCCTGTTGAGCAGTCCTCACTTCCTCATTGCTCCATCCGCTTATGGGGTCAGCTCTTAGTCGCTGAGCGGTAATGATTTCTTTGTCTTCTTGCCGCTTGCAATGCTTGCAATCCACTTTGCAAGGTCTTCGTGATAATGCATCGGCGTTTGAGTGCAGCTTTCCTCTGCGGTGTTGGATCTGGTAGTCATAGGTCTGCAATCTTTCTATCCACCTTGCGACTTGACCTTCTGGATTTTTGAAGTTCAACAGCCAGCTCAGAGCACCGTGGTCTGTCCGCAGAAGGAATTTCTGTCCATAGATGTACTTATGGAAGTGCTTTGTTGCCAAGATAAGAGCTAGCAGTTCCCTTCTGGTCACGCAGTAGTTCCTTTCGGGTTTCGATAGGACCTTGCTGTAGTATGCCACCACTTTCTCTTCGCCATCATGCACTTGGGATAGTACCGCCCCGATTCCAACGTTGCTTGCATCTGCGTCGACGATGAATGTTTTGCCAGGTGTTGGATGTGCCAGCACTGGAGCGTTACAGAGGCGGTATTTGAGTTCCTGGAAAGATTTCTCACACTCACCTGACCATTTAAACTGCTTCCCCTTTTCGGTGAGCTGATGCAAACTCTTTGCAACTCCAGCGAAGTTCTTAACGAAACGTCGGTAATATGTGGCAAGTCCCAGAAAGCTTCGGAGTTGATGTTTGTCCTGTGGTGTTGGCCAATTTTTGACGGAGTCAACTTTTCCAGGATCAGTCTTTACTCCTTGGGATGAGATGATGTGTCCCAAATACTTGACTTCGGTTTTGAAAAGTGCACATTTTTCTGGATTCAGTTTAAGGTTAGCCTCTCGAAGTCTCTGAAACACGACTTTAAGGTTCTTACAATGTTGGTCAAATGTTTTCCCGTAAACAATGACATCGTCCAAGTAGACTAGGCAAGCTTTCCACGTCAGTCCTTGAAGAACGCACTCCATCAAACGCTCGAATGTTGCCGGAGCGTTACATAACCCAAACGGCATAACTTTAAACTGCCAGAGCCCATTACCTGTAGAAAACGCCGTCTTTTCCCGATCATCAGGGTGGATGTCAACTTGCCAATATCCGCTCTTCAAGTCCAGCGTCGAGAACCACTGCGCTCCCTCCATGGCATCCAGGGTATCACTGATTCTCGGCAGGGGATAGCTGTCCTTCTTAGTTACATCATTCAGCCTTCGGTAGTCCACACAAAAACGAGTGCTTCCGTCTTTCTTTTTCACTAGCACCACTGGTGACGCCCAAGGACTTTTGGAATTTTCGATAAGACCGTCCTTTTTCATTGCTGTTATCATTTCCTCAACCTCACCTTGTTTGGCCAGTGGAAGACGTCTTGCAGGTTGACGAATCGGTCTTGCATCTCCTGTGTTGATGCGATGCTGCACCAACTGTGTCCTACCATATTGCCCCTTTTGCGATGCGAAGATATCAGTGTACTCTTGTAGGAGACTTTCAGCCATCCTTGTTTGTTGGTGATCAAGGTTGGATGAATTCAGTATTTTAGCTCTGATGGTTTCGAGCTCCTCCGGAGTTATAGGTTTTCTCGGAGCTTCGTCTGCGATCTTCGTAATTGCTGCAACCGATTCGCAACGTCCAACGACTTCTCCTTTCTTCAACCTTACATCGTACGGTCTGGTGTTTAGTAATCGTACGGGGACCATTTTGTTCTTCGGTGCTACCAGTGTTTTCCCAATGATGACGCTTTGGGAGGAACACTCTGGGTCTGGTTCCACCATGAGGTATCGAAGGCTTCCAAACTCACCTTCCAGTTTTGTCCAAACGAACACTTCAGAAGAAGGAGGCAGAATAAGATCTTCCCTGATGACAGTTCTCAGTGTCGACGTACTTTCGTTCGAATAAGTCATTGGAAGTTCCTTATTTTGGTACTTCAAAACCTGATTACCGATGTCCAAAATAACTCCGTGCTGTTTCATAAAGTCGATTCCAATGATGCACTCGTCACATATATCTGCCACCAGGAATTGATGAGTAAACACTAGGTCGGCCAGTCGGATCTTAAGACACACTTCTCCATATACTCTTGCTGCTTCTCCCGTTGCGGTTCTTAGACGGTAGCTATTGGTGTTATGAAGCCACGTCGTCTTTACCAGGTCTCGACGTACTATGGAGGCTGTGGCACCGGTGTCGATGGTAGCCACATGTTTGTTCCCGTTAATAGTAGTCTCCACAGTCAGACTTTTGTTGTCTCGTTTGGTCTGAGAGACCTGGATGGTGGTTCTGGGGCCATCGATACAAGAAACCAGCCTCTGCCCCTCGAAGTTGGTTCTTACTCGTTTCCCTGATGGGAAACGGGCTGATAGGCAACGCTGGTGTTGTTATTACCTTGCTCTGGGTTGGATCTCTTGCTTCCACAATGTTGACAACTGGCTTTGTTTGGTGGTAGTCGGCATTGACGCTGTAAGTGCCCGGTCTTGTTGCAGTTCCAACATCTTGCTAGTCCGCTCCGGTTCTTTTGTATTTCAGCTCTTTGGCACGAGCATTCTTCGAGTATGGCCTCTCTAAGTCGATGTACTCCCTGAGAAGCCTGTTCTGCTGCTTCAATTGTCAATGCGAATGCTAAAGTTTCGGAAAGAGTACGTGTTCTAGCAGTTCGCACAGACCTCTGAAGATGTATATCAGCAATGGCACGAACGAAGGACTCAACAGCGAGCTGGTTAATGATTTCTTCTCCAGCATCCGGGTATGCCAGGTGAACCAGTCTTTCGACGTCTGCTTGGAGCTGCTGTAGACTTTCACCCCTTTTCTGGACTCTGTTATTGAGTTGGACTCGGAAGACTTCTTTCAAGTGGCTATCTCCAAAGCGTTTATCTATAGCTGCCACGAGAGAACTGAAATCGCCGCTCTTACCAGCTGGAACTGTTTGAAGTAGTTCAGCTGCTGGTCCTCTTAGAGCAAGAGTCAGTGCAATGTACTTGTCTTCGTCATCCCAGCCATTTGTTGTCGCGGCTGCCTCAAATTGTCTCTTGTAGACTGGCCAAGAAGACTGTCCATCAAATGTTGGGGGTTTCATCTCCTTTTTCCTTGCAAACTCTCCAGCAGATTCTCGAATTTTTATTTTCCGGATCTGGTCTAATTCCTTGGACAGAAGAGAGAACTGGTTATCGCATCGGCTTTCCAAACGATTCTCTACAACAGAAAGCTGTTTTTCCACACCTTCAACTCGTTCGTCAAGGGCACATACATTTTTCTCAATGTTGCCCAATTTGCCTTCTAGAATGTTTTTCTGGCCTTCCAAAACATTCTGTTGCGCCTCGAGTCTTTCGAGAATGTTCTGTTGTTCTTTCTTTTGTTCGTTTCGTTGTTCTTCAATCAGCTTCTTTTGCTCGTTTCGTTGCTCTTCCAGATTCTTTTGTTGTACTTCGAGTCGTTCGAGAACATTCTGTTGTTCCTTCTTTTGCTCGTTTCGTTGTGCTTCAAGTTGTTCGAGAACATTCTGCTGTTCCTTCTTTTGCTCGTTTCGTTGTTCTAACAAAAGTTTCATCATACTAGAAAAATCTACATTTTCACTTACTTCCTCTTCTTCCACTTCTGTTTCAAAAACAAAAGTGTTCACGTCTTCCCCTTGCTGTTCCAAATAGTTACGCAAGCGCAGGACGAGCTCATTTTTCGATCCCGCTCTAGAAAGATTTCGCTGACCTAACTCACTTTTAAGCTCAATGCAAGTGAGCTCTTCTAACAACTTACCCATTTTCACTGTATATAATTATTATTTTCTTTTTACTTTTTTTTTTTTTTTTTACACTTTACTAGTCAAATAAGTTTTATCCCACTTCTGACACCAATGTAACGTGCGCTTAGTTCGAAAAATAAAACTTCACTTTTCAATTTAATTCTACCACTTTATTCAGTATCTACTTTCGATATACACTTTATTTGAACTCAACTCGACTTTTGGACTATCACTTGTATTTACTCTTAACTTTATCACTCTATAAACAAGACTGCCCCCTGGTTGCCTCGGGCGGGCTATTTATATCGAATGACATGCCATCTAGAACTCTCCAGTAGCTTCTACATTGTCTCCACATTTGCTGTCTACTTTCTGTCTGTCTGTCTCTCTATACACTCACACACACTGGCTTACAAGCAACGCCTGTCATTTATACCATTCCATTAAAGTGTTGCCAGTTGTGTTTTCGGTTGAACGTTTTTCGATTAGGAAATTGGTATAAAATGTTGGGTTCACGTTACAATACCATTAACTTTTTATCATTGTATATAAAAACTATAGTAGAACCATATTGCGATTTAAGAATGTTTTCGTTTTAGGGCACGGAGCGCTGCAGTCGCCTGTAAAAAACGTAAAAAAAATGCGAGTAGTTTTGTGGAATGTATTTAAAAGAGAGCCAGATAAATGTTTTAAGAGACTGATCATATGGCAAAAATATTTAAGCGGGATACGTGATGTTGTGATTTTGTTTTGGTTCTCATTTGTGGGTATGTGTAAAGTTCCTTGGAAAATTACATTTGCTTTGAAGAAAGTGGTGTGAGACATAAATATAAGTATATTTTTACGTTTCTTCATTTCTTTCGATTGAAATTACTTGCATAAGGAGCAAATAGCAACGTTGCATTATTTCACTTTGGAAATTATTCCAATTGCTTTGAATACCTGTGTACCTTACTGAAATGAATGGAAGATATTTTTGCAGTGGGAATGCAAATTAATGGAATTATTGAATAATTTCAAACACAATGTAGTAAATACAAAGACCATTTATTTAACACAACCTGTTACAAATTCTAACAGAATTCAATGACAGGTGCGTAAAATATTTTAGTGGAGACATTTAACAGCAAGGTAAGGAAATAGCTTTGTATATAGAAAATTTATAATCATCGCGTTTTTAAGAGAAAGTGCCGGCTCTTGTTAACATCACCCTAATTTTAAATTGGGGTAACTAACAAAGGATTTATAAACATCAGACTAGCTTTATTATTTTGATTTAACTGTGAGATATTTGGTAATATGAAAATATGATACATATTCCCTTAATTCAAAAGGAAAAAAAATTTAATTTAAACAAAAACCTGTATCCTTTTTTGAAAAGAATTCTTTTGAGCAGTTTCCACGTTAGAAATATAGAAAGAGAAACGCTTTTGTCTTAAAATATTAAGATTGAGGAAATGGGCACGACTGGGTCGCGATTGAGTGCTTAGTATAATATCAAAATCCTAAGGCTGAGCAAAAAGTTTCAGTATTAGCTCTTCATATATTTGGTGGTACAGTGTTCCCAAACTACACATTAATTATGAAAAATTTAAATTAACGGGCTCGACTTGTTTCTCGAGCTCAAATCCTCAAATGTAGGTGGATTTTTGAATATCCTGTAATCTTAGGAGCTTATTATACATATATTCATGTAAATTATCAGGAAATTCCGGGTCAAAATATTGAACTCCTTGAAATTAGAAGACCTCAATTTACGGCATTTTTTTAACTTTTCTAGTACCTGTAAGCTGTAACAAGAAAATAAAAAAATGGCGTTAAAGCAGACCCTTTTTCCAATACAGCCATCTATAATTGGAGTGAAAAATTGGAAATCGATAAAACTGCCAAATTTATAATTTTCATCCGATCGTAAAAGTTGTAGATGGCTATATGTAAAAACATATGGAGATTGGAGAGTATGCAGTAAAAATTTCAAGACGATTCGTTAATTTTTGCGTGAGTTACAGCGGCTGCAAATTTGAAATATGCAGTTTTGAGAAAAACGCGTTTAAAATTTTCATAGCAGGAGTTCGAGCACTCGAGATGCTTCTCTTCTATACTCTGCCATTTCAAAAGTATCCACGATATCATTCTAATATTTTAGGACATCATTTTTGAGATGTTTACCTATCGATAAATTTAAAAAAATATTGATTTTTTGAAAATGATAAACTAGCCGAACCCCTCACGCAAATATTTGAAAAAGTGAAATTGAATATTCCAAAGACAAACGCCATTTTTTGCAGTTGCAAATTCATATAAGCCCCGAAAATTTTAATCGTCAGAGCCGTTTTTTTTTTTTTAAATAAGGTTTCAAAAATTCAAGTACACAATTTTAAAGATCTTACTAAAAGCTAAATTGACAAAAGAAAAATGAAATAAATCTAACATACCGTTTTGAAAAATTTAGAAAAAACTGATTGTTTTAAAATATATTATTGAAAATTCAAAATAAACAAATTTTTCAAATTATGACATGCAATCTCTTTTAAACAAGTTTGCACTTTTAAAATATGAAATTTTGTCAAAATCGCATCAGCCATTAGCGAGAAAGTCGGCTTTGAAAAAACGGACTATGGGTGGTACCGTTTTTAGACTTCAACCGAAAAAATATTCACATCATAAGAATAACTATTCAGAAATGAAAACTCACGTAAAATTTTATCAAAATCGTTAGAGCCGTTTTCGAGAAAAACAGATATTTTCACATGGGTTGTATGGCAGGTACCGTTATTTCAAGACCTAGAAACCCAATTCCAAAAGCTTCTCTGTTAGGTACCACATAAATCATAACTGCTAATTTTTAAGAAAAACGGTCCATCGCTTTAGGCTGTAAATGATTATATATCAACATTTGAAAAATTCCAGCTTTTGATTTTTTTTAAATTTTGATTTCTTAAAATAATTTCAAAACAATATTTTTGGTTTTTTTCTTAAATTTTTGTCAAAACAACTTCTACAAAGATCTTTAGGTTTTGGATTTCTAAAAACCTCGCTACCTCTGTAAGCCTCCCCACAGACCATAACTGCAAACTTTGAAGAAAATCGGTCAAGAGTTTAAGGCTGTCTATTCATATGCGGACAGACAGAAACACAGAAACACAGGCAAACAAAGTTATTTTCTTGAATTTCGAAGCACGAGCCTCCCGGGTAACAAGCAGACATGGTAACCATTACGCTACCATATGATGTATCTATACTATATGGTATTACAAATAAGTTTTTTCTTCCCATATATTTAGCTTCGAACAATCAAAACGAGGAAAAGTAGGGTTAAACAAATTTCTTTTCTCTCCTTTATACGTATTTCAAAAATATTTTGTCAAAGTTTCTAGTCGATCGGAGACAAATTGAAGGCGATATAAATATTCTTATACCTGCTTGATCTGAGGACACATTTGTTACCTGGCAGCTTTAAAGCGTTTTTCTTACAACTCACGTTTTTAAAGTTGGTGCCTATAGAAGGGTTTTTGGAATTGAGTATCTAGGTCTTCAAATGGTACCTGCCATACAACTGATATGATAATACTTATTATTCTCAAAAACAGCTTCCAGCACTTCGATAAAATTTTATGTGAAGGATTAATTTTAAATTGTCTTAATAATGTAAAAAAAAATTTGAAAAAGTCTAAAAATGGTACCTCCCATAGTACCTACGGCTCTTTTCAAAAACGACTTTCTTGTTAAAGGCTTAACATGTTGACGAAATGTAGTTTAGAAGTTCTTAGATTTTTTTAAGAAAGACTACATATCAACATTTAAAAAAAATTTAATTTTTGAAGCCTATACATTTAAAAAAAATTTTGATTCTTAAAAATAACTTCAAAACGATATTTTTGTTTTTTTTTTTTCAAAACAGCTGAAATTTTGTAATACTTTTTACAAACTAGCTCTTATTTCGAGCTGAAATTAAGAGAATTATAAGTTTAAAAACTTCGAAAAAGAAAACGAAAAGGGGGCGAAAAATAAAAGTCCGTACGGTTTCAAATATCAAAACGAAGTGTATATTTCATTGTTATTGTTCTTTTTTTTTTTTTTTATTTTACTTGAACAAAGTAACGAGTTATTAAAATATGGCCGGGAGGGCGCGAATTTTGAATATTCGACCAATTAATGTGGCTCGTCAAAACATTTTGAATATTCGACCAATTAATGTGGCTCGTCAAAACAACAGCTTCTATCAAGTTCTTAAGCTTTGCATACTGGATTTCTAAAAACATCTTTTTTAAAAAAAAGTAAAAAATAAAAAAGGTTTTTTTAGACGGCTCCAATAGTTTTGATTAAATTTTCACCGTTGATATGTATTAGCAACTGCAAAAATGGGTTTTTTAGATTTTTACTTGAAACCTTTGAAATATTTCATTTCATTTTTTTCAATATTTTGCGTGACTTAATTCATTTTTCGTAATTAATGCGTAGTTGGCAGCTCTGAATCACCAAATATATTACGCAAGTTTGTGCTACCCAGCCATGCTCAATTTTTTAAGTGAATTAACCCTATCCGCCTTTTAAACTGCTATAATGAATATCAAAAAAAGAATAATAGGTAGGTACAACAAAAAAATATGTACATAATATTAAATGAACTAGAATTTTGCTTTCAAAATTTATTTTTAACAATAATCAATCAAAGTTTCACATGCAAAATTTATTATCTACTAGGCCCTTTTAAGATTTCAACGAAAATGTAGAAATCAAAAATACCTACACACAATGACTTTGCCAAAATTTAATTTTCATGTGCCTGCCACAAATAAAATTTCTGACCTACCTCACTAACGCACAAACGAAAAGGTCTCAAACATGAATTTCCTTGAAATGATTATTTTTTGTCCTTACGAGCATTGTCTTGCATAATCTTCTTTGTCGTCCCTTATACTATACCAATGCCATACATTATACTTATACATACACCCGATCTACATGTTCCTCTTTGAATTGTGCACAGCAGTTCAAAAAGAGAACTCAATGTTTATAAATTGAATTTCAAAGAGCAAAAATCTTAACATCCACAAATGTTTTTTTTCTCTCTGTAAAAATTTCATGTGGAACTTGTTAGTACGGACCGCAGGCTGGTGGTGCGCCACCAGTCAAAAAATCAACATAATTCTACTATAGTTTTTATATACAATGTTTTTATTTACACTATTTTTCACTGTCATGTTTTCCTACATTTAAAAAAATTTGTCTTCTGCAAAGAAATTTTTGAAAACACCCAGTGTAGCATGGACTAGATCCAATGCGTTAAATAAATTATACCAATTTTTTGACACCAAAACCTAATACCAGAACCTTTAATTAAATTCCCATTATAACTGCAGTTTGTTTTTCTTTTTAGCAAATGCACTCACCCCTGGTTGAAAATTTCCCGCAGAAGCGAAATTATTGTTTTGTGACGATTTGGTATAAGCCGGAGAAGTGTGTGGCAGGGGTAACGCTTCTCCTCCAGTGGATGGTGATGTGGCCTCTGTTAAGGAACTGTTACAAAAATCATTGTTTTGACTTGGGCTGTTAAAAAAATAAAATAAATATAAAAAGTCACCTGATATGTGGTGATGTGGACATTGCCGCCAATTTATCGCCGTAGTTTACATTTGAGTCTATGTCCTTCAATTTGTTTGTGGCAACAGCGCGAACTTTTCCAATGTTGTCTTCTGCCGCTTTAACAAATGATGAAAGCAATCCCGACCTTGTTAGACTCTCTAAAATATTTCCATTGCCACTGGTTACCGCCGCGGATGACGATGATGATGATGATGATGATGTCAAGCGATTGCTATCTTTTGGGATGGGCTTGCTGCCACTGCCTCCGTTTCTTGTCGACGATGTTGACAGATTGGCCACTGATGGTTGCTGTTTCTGCAGTTGCCGACATTTCGCTCGCCGATTTTTAAACCAAACCTGTTTGGATCCCGATGAAAGTGGCATAAGTTTCTGTTAGTGTGACTAATGGGGAATAGTGGTAGACATCATAAATAAATTAAGAGAGAAAAAAATTCATAAACTAATTTGTATCCTTCCCAAATCGCATTTAGGGTACAACATTAATGATGCCTAACAATAGAGTCACCAGCGGGAAGAGGGTTATTGTGGGATGATATTGTTTGTGTGACTGCATTTTTTACGGTCACACATAAATTCAGCTCACGTACAGGAAACGTGACTTCTCTCGTTTTTCCTATTCCAATTGTGCACAGGAACCGTACAACACATGCGTGATCCAATACAATGGAAAATGTCCACGGTTTTTCATAACACAAAGTATGCGCAGCTATACACTTCCTTTCTTTTTATTTGATTTTTCGGGGTGAAATGGAAAGTGACTTTATGTTTAACGGGCGGGCACCAGGTACCACATCCCACCCTTGATGAGGGAAATCATGATTTGATGGGTGTTTAGGGCGTGGACTATTATGGTGTCTGTGCGAGTCGCTCCTGTGTGTTCATTTAGATATACTATCGAAACGATCGGTGTACGGATTTGGTTTTAATGGATGCTAGAAACGGATTATGCGGATTATCAAAGTAAGAGCAAACAATCCAGTTAATTTTTTTTCTCAATAATTTCCAGCATTGTCCAAATGGTCAAGATTTCGAGTCAAAATAGCATGTGATTTAGAAAGAAACCACTAAATGCCCTAACCCTTTTTTTGAACTTAAATAAATGTGGGTAGGTATTTTGTCATTTGATTTTTGAAGCAAGTTTATAATTTCTGAGTTTTTAGCCTGTTCCCTCATAATTTATTGCAGTTTCCTTTACTTAACGCTGACTCAGGAAATTCAAAACAAACAAAACGCAACGTTTAAAAGAACAAACTTGTTTTGCAATTGCGAGTAAGTAAATTCAGAGTCGATCTCCCGGCTATCACAGATACCTAGCTGATATTTTAAATGGAGAAGCTCTCGAATAGGAAAAGATTCGTGGTTTTTCACAAAAAGAGTAATTTTTTAGTCAGAATATAACTTTGAACTTCTCCCTTTTAATGCAATCAGGCTAAAACGAGCTGTCTAGTGTCGCCAATGTAAAAGCAAATAGGCAGTGCCGGAGTTTCAAATCATCGTCCAATGACTTCCCACCACTTCCGATCGAACTTCCTTGGATTTCTCGTTCGAATGTCTACAATCTCAATATCAACATCGTCCGAGAACGGAGCAGCAGTGTAAGTAAATGACGAGCTAGGCAATTTTTCAGATCAGAACAGCACAGCACAGCACAGGAGGTGCAGAAAACGCTGTGCTAAACTGTTCTAGAACAGCTCATTGAACACAAAAAAGTTCAGAAAGGAACATAAAATTTCTCATTAAACTCCAAAAGCTGACCTTTTCTGTTTAAAACTGTTCTAGAATAGTCCATTGCGTTAAAAACACACTTAATATCTCCGACCCGAAATCGAATACATACCTATTACGGGTCATGTGAAACTGAATCATCGCTCGATCTCGATTCGGAGCTATTCGGATGACCGACTACTACAAAAAAAAAGCTTTTCTAGCATAGGCTTGGATCGAAGACGCACGAGCAATATTTGGTTGATTACTGATTAGGTGTAGATGAGTATTTAGGATTTCAAATATACACGTGTCAGATATTTTCGTATTAAGCATCTTTCAAAGTTTATTGGTACTCATTTGAATTATATTAGTTTAAAGAAAAGCAACTCAAAGGTTTAAAGGTATTTGAAATTCTCGCGAAAGATGAAATTTATTTTTCCTTAGCCCGATGCCTAATTTGTAATGCGCCCCAATTCGGCGTTCTATATACTTTTGCACAATTTGCCCATCTTGAGCTTATGGTTAGTCCGGCCTAGTACAGAAATCAAAATCGATACCTAGTGTCGATTTCTAAATTCGATTCTTTTTTGATTGGATTTTAGAGAACTAAAAAAGTAGCAAGATTTTTTAAATGAATGTTCGTTCACAGACGAAAGAAAAAACCAAGCACCAACATAACAAATAAATTTAGGCACACAAACTTCATCTCAATGTTTTCTAAATTATTATCATGGAATGATATTTTGGTTTGACGTTTTTATTTTTTGAATATTGTTATGTGTGTGAAAATCTGTGTAAATCTCTGATCTTGAATGAATTTCAATAAAAAAAAGTTAACTGCCATTTTTTGGCTGTTTGGTACGCGGTTACAGATATAGTTAAGATTACTTTTACTAGGAATAAAGAAGAATCGATCCCGATGACTTCAACTCAACAATAGTAGCTTGATATTAAGCCCAGACATTTCAGTTCGTTCGACTTTCATTCAGGATATATATATATAAGTACGTTAAAGAGTGATTACTGTACACGACAGGTTACTCTCGAAGCTTTAGTTTCAGTTGGACGTAAATGCAGACAGTGCTGCAACTTCATCAGAATTTAGAAAATTTGCCAAAATTTTGAATACACCCATATTCAAAATTTCGAACACAATGGTAAACAGAAAACGAGGGCTTAGATTGCTGCTAATGAATTAGGCCTGCTGGAGTAGGCCAACTTCTAATTCGTCTGTTTTTCATTTGCAATACGTTCAGTGAAATGTGGGTAACTTAAATCTGTTTGACGTGTTGGAATCCAACTGCTGAAAAATGACACAAGCCTTAGTTTGCTTTTAACTATAGTTGAGTTTTTTAAGACCCACGGGGTATCTCAATTATTTTGCTTCTTTTTGGTTTTTTCTTAATTCCGACGGCTAAATCAATCTCTTCGATGTAAATATAAGCCGTGTTTTATTGGGAATCTATACTCAAGTTTGCAAAACATCGCACATGGGAAAACAACAACAGCCGTGTTTTATTGGGAACTTATTCACTTCAGCAAAACATCGCTCATGGAAAAACAACAACTCTAAAGTGAATAGCGTTAGTGGAAAAAAAAATAACTCACTTGCCGAAGTGAACAACAGGACTGGTTGGAAAATTGAGTTTATGTTAAAAGTGAATTTGGTAAGTGAATATAGCCAAAAAAAGCTTTTATTAAGACGCGTAAGTGAAGTGAATATAGAAATTCCCAATAAAACACGGCTGATGTAAACAGATTTACGTTGTAAAAATGGGTTTTAACAAATCTTAGTTATTTGAAGCGTGCGGACTTGAAATAGTTGATTTCAACATCGTTTTGTGAGTTTGAGCGGTTCTGATAACTACAACATAATTTCACTGATGACTTGATATTCATTAAATACTCGTACGTTATCAATTAAAAATTATAGCATCCTTGACTTCCAGCGTAAAATTCTTGATCCGTCTTTATTCGATTTGGAACGCAGTCATGCATTAATTAAAACAAATTGGACAAAGACAAACAAATTGGTTAAAGACATAATGAAAATAAAGCACTAAAGCTGAAGGATTTAGGGCCGGTTTGTTTAAGCTTGATTATTTCTAATCAATGATTATTCCAGATGATAATCATGGATTCGGTTGGTTCACAAAATATTAAATCAAGGAATCTCTGATCAGAGCTCTTAATCAAAGATTTTGCTAACCAGTCAATTTTTCTGGGTTAGCTCCATTTAAACAACGATTAACTGATATTCAGTTTGTTCAGGCTTGATTTTTGTTCAAAATATAAAATTGTCAGGCTGACATATCACCTTAAATGAGGCATATGGGCACTGTAATTTTTTTTTTTAAATAGTCAAAGCATTTGATGTTGGTTTTGCCTCTTTTGCAGCTTTGAGAGCTATGCTAGATGCTTTTAGCTTTGATGACCCACTCATAGCTCTGTTAGATTGGCAATTAGTTTGGGGCTCTTTATATAGGTCTTCCAAGTCGGCATACCTACATTACATATGTTTGAAACTAAAATTAAATTCAATTCAAATCTCAATAGTTTTGACAACCGAAAAAAAACTGACTCTATCAAAAAAAAAAATTCAATAATTTCCTTGACTAATGTCGATTTCCTTTCACCAATTTGCAGTCGACTGCAGTCGCTACTAAATTCGAATCTTTTTTGGGTATTTAGGAAATTAAAAAAGTAGCGATTTTCTTTTTTATGAATGTATGTGTGTCCATGTGACATGTGCAGTCGACTGCAGTCGATTTTTTTGTTGAAAGGAATTCGACATAAGTTTTGACATATAGACTGGCAAATGGAACGATTTTTGAATAACCCATTATTTGCTAACCAAGCTTTGAAAAAGGTGAACAAACACTTTTTGGTGATCACAGATTCTTAATCATGAATTAAGAAGAATCCTTGATAACCAAATTGCTTATTTACCCCGCTCTGAACAAACCGGCCCTTAGACTAACAATAGTCTACAGCCGGCTAATGTTCGTTCAAAAGGAGTTTTTAAAGCATGTATTTAGTATTTACACATGTTAATGTAATAAAAAAAAGTAAAGTTATGTAGTTTATGAGTTTATTAAATGAATAAATTGTTTATGAATGTGACTAGCACCCACTTAGAAACATTTTAATAGTAGTAACCCCAAAATCTGCGTAATTCACATGGATAACCGCTATGATTTTTGATTTTCATTCGAAGGGAAGTTTATAAATATGCGGTGTCGGTGGAGTAATGGCGTGAATGTCTGCATAGTTACGAGGAAATCTGAGGTTCGAGTCCCAGAAATATTTAAGTTTTTTCGCTGGTATCGCCTTTCGCGAGGAATTGGCAAGCCCATTGATAATAAAACTCATTGCGATGAAAAGCACTTTCCCGATTAGCCATTCGAAATAAGCAGGAAATTGTAAGCCCCCCAAATTCTTTCACAAGACACGGTTGTGAGAAATGTGCTAGGCCCAAGCGCTCCCCACTTTCCACTTTGTTGCGCCACCCTGTTAATTTTTTTTATTTTAAAGCTTAAAAATTAAAATGTATTAAATTTAGAAGCGAAAAATATTGAAATAAGAGAGAAAACAAAACGTAACGATTTATAAACCTCAAAAGAGTTGCAAGTGATCACTGATCATTTGGTGACTGTGAGTTTAAAGATGTTTTCCCCATCAGCATTGTCTTGTGGCTGCGCGTTGAAAGACTTGAGTGCAATAGGTAAAAAGCAATCGCGTACGTGAGATAGGGGGCTTAATGATCGTGTAATACGTGATTGAATTATGTGCTTTTGGCATTACTTTTCGAGTTATCGAGCACTTTAGTACAATAATTTGACATTCTTTCATCAGTATTTGAACGAATTGAAGTCGATAAATGATCAGCAGACCGATGTTGTGTAATATAGAGCAAATTTTAATAGAAAAATAGTACTCACTCACTCGATCACTGATCACTGATGCGGTAATTCGACCCCTGATTTTTCAAATGAGTATAGAGGCTCCTTATCATTCAGAACATTAAGTAAAAGAATTGCAATAAAATGTTGTGACTGGACGAGCTAAAGGGTGATTCAGTTGTAACTTTCGAATAATAAAACAAGGAACCTGAATAATTTATCAATCCCACTATTAGATAATTACTGAAGATGGCCTCCAGTATAAGTTTTACTCATACTTTTGCTGGATGAATTTCATGAAAGCTACACGCTTCCCAGATACCTAAAACAATCTTCGAATAACATTTCACACAAGCCATTACAATTCACTAGGACACACCTAATCAAAGTTTTCTTAAAAACATTGAAACGAAATTAAATTTTCTTCTAACTCACCTGTACTCTTGATTCAGGGAGAGCTATCTTCAGCGCCATCTCTTCTCGCATGAATATATCCGGATATCTGGTCTTATTAAACAACATCTCCAACAAGTCTAGTTGCGGTCTGGTGAAGGTGGTTCTTTCCCGCCTTGGCTTCCGTGGATTATCTGCGAACCCCCACCCATCAAAACATATATTTTTAATCTCGCACAGGTTAACAACAACAACAAAAAAAAAAAACTTCAAATCGAATCATCAATAAAAACCATTTAAAACCTATATGTAACCTTCTGACTCCGGACAAACGCTTAAGCAAAACACCGGCACGAGCACCAAGGGTCATTGCCTTAAGGACGCAAAGGAATTTTTCAAGTAGCCGTGACTAAATACATTCCACTTCGCGTCAGGTTGATCGTTGATGCCTAATAAAAACGACACGTGCAGCAAGGGTGGCTGGCCCAGTCGTCATTCTCGTTACCATGAGAGTCCATCCAGTGCGTTGGTTGTTAACGTCTTTATATGGTGTTAACAGGAATCCATTTCAATTCTAAACAACAATAATAATTATCATTGTTATTTCTTCTCTTATTTGCGATGTGCAGGCGTGTGCAGGCGTCAGTGCGGCTCTTACCGGCTGACAAGTGAACAAGGCAACAGGGAGCAAAGACACATTATCTGTACTTCCACGTACCTGCATATTACTTGGAGCGAATAATGCGTAGGCAAATAAGGAAGCACAATTGCGTAAAGCCACTACAAACAGCGACCGAGAGTCAAACTCTTAAAGGCTAATCGTAGGCAAATATCCTGGAGGCTTCTAAAGCCGCCGCTCCTGACGTCTTTGGTGCAGAATGTTAGTGTTTGCACTTTGCGTGCGTAAGTTTGGGGTGGTCTGGTTTGTTGGTTTTTCAATTAAGCAATTTATATGTTCTCAGTATTCACCCTTAGATTGACAGAGCAGGGTTTTCTTCTCACATGTAGGAATATAGAAGCGTTCCATGACAAAGTAAAAATGATGTGTTGAAATGCAAACAGTGACGTTGTACACGATGTATGAAGTTTTAAGCACACCCTTGTGCGAATTAATTTGTGTCATTCTTTCCACACTAGGTAAACTAGGTAGGTATGTACGTTGTACGGTCTTATATATATGTGAAAGGAAAAAAAAAGAAGAGAAACAGGGATGAAAGGGGTGCGTACTTACTGCACATACTTGTTGTGGGATAACCCATGCTGTGAAATGAATCCACTGCCATGAGATAGGGTGCTGGTTTGAGATA
Organism: Melanostoma mellinum; assembly: GCA_914767635.1. Taxonomy (NCBI): domain Eukaryota; kingdom Metazoa; phylum Arthropoda; class Insecta; order Diptera; family Syrphidae; genus Melanostoma; species Melanostoma mellinum. Next base: position 2,093,414 of record OU612059.1, on the reverse strand, counting down.
TGGCATTCCCGTGAGTCCACCAACACCTGGTCCTGGTCCAAGGCCAGATCCACCGCACGGGTTTGGATTTATTCCTGTGGATGGGTTCGTTCCGTTTGTCGCTGCGAATGGTGAAAATCTCAAATCTGCATCAGGGTGACATCTGCTGAAAATTCAACAAATAACATGCATATTGAAAACCAATTTGTGTTCTGCGTACGTTGTAGCAATAAAAGAAAAAAATGAAAGATGAATTAAGTAGGTTCTCGTCGCCATGTAAATAAATATTTACTTTGCAGTTCAAAACGGAAATGTTCTTTCCTATGTAGACTGCGTGATTAGTTTTGATTTTGTAATTTACTTAGGAAGCTTATGACTCGAAAGTGATACCCACTTACTTCATTTAATCCAATTTTGACTGCGTGTGATAGTTCAAGAGTTTTACCATGGCAAACTTTTTTTTAAAAACTAAATGATCTTAACAGACAAATTTTCTTTTTCTTTTTTTGTCTTGTTAACTAATAAATACTTCTGATTAAGTCTGATTCTTCACAACAGAGGACATCAGGATTGGTTTTGAGAGTGAGAGAGAATGGGGCCTTAGGTAGAGTTGATTTTAAGGTAGGTCATCAGTAATAACAGGTAGGGTGAATGTAAAATTTTTATTTGATATAAAATTTGGTCTGTTTTTATTATTTTTCCTAACATATTATATTTAGTATACCTTCATAAATAACAATACAAAGTTAGTCAAAATAACTGAATTCTTCTATTCGCCGTATTATTAAAAATACAAAGGACTTCATGCCAGAATACCATGCCAGCGATTCTTTCATGACTCCTTGATAGCCTAGAGGCATATTGATTGCAGTCAAAGTTGAAAATGTTGATTCGCACTCAGCAGTGCTCCATCCTATGATCGCCACAGATTGCAAAAAGTTTAAAGCTATTAATGAACTCCTCTATCGCTGCTTGTGAAAAACACCATTTGTGTTTTCCTTTTTATCTTTGATTCGACTGAAAAAAGCTTTTGCCAAAGCAGACGCTTCCCTTAATGGATCTGTAAGACCTAAAAATCAGTTTTAACGCTTTACGTTTTTTCAAGAGAAATGACAAATAGAACTTACCTAAGTTCTTTAACTGTACCATTTTGTCTACATCTAACTCATCTCTACTCGCTACTGAATTTAGTAGTTCGGAGTTGTCCTTTGCAATTCAGTATTAAGTATGTCCAACTTTTCGAAATACTCAGACTTAATGGCTGAGCGTTTTGAATTACTATATTCTGTCTTAAATAAATAAATAAATAAATAAATAAATAGGGTGGCGCAACAGAGCGAGGAGTCCTAGGGCCTAGCGCGTTTCTCACAACCATGCCTTTGCCTTGTGAGGAATGGAAGGGACCTACAATTTTTTGCCGGTTCCGAACGGCTAATCGAGAAAGCTTGTCATATCGAGGAGGACTTGCCATTTCTATCTATATTCTGTCTTACATTCTGTCTTACAGAGGAATAAAGAGGGCCATACACCAAGTAGTAATCCATCTGACTTGAATTCTTGGTTTGCTTTTGGGTACCAGTCGTATTTTTGGAATCGTCCCTTTTACTAGACTTTGCTTCGTTTGATGATACATTTCATCTGATCTAAGTTTCTTTATTTTTAATTTTTTTAATTTCATTTTCGATGAATTAAATGATTGTTATGGCGCTTTTTAAATCCAGCGTTTCGGGATTATAAAGCTGCGTCTGGAGGCTTGAGCATGAATAGTATTTTGGCCACAGTCAAGGACATTCGGAATTTCATTTCGATTATCACTTTTCTTTGATGCCCACACCCTAAGCAACGTCATCACCGTTAAATTTGTCATTTCTTACTTCATCCTAAGTCGTCAAAATCAATGAATAACTATCGCTAACATCTTTTGTTACGGCCAAGTGTCCTAACAAACGCTATTCTAGGAGCTGGAGAATCTCCATACAGGGCAGCTATTTTTCTAAGCTGAAAAAATTGATGTAACATGATGCTTTGACTAAAAAATAATCGAATGAAAGTCATTTCCGAGATAACTTTAATGACTACCAAATGTGAGCGATGGTTAAAGCTGTGGAGGTAATTGATTTTTCGGCCCAATTTATTTTCTATTCTGGTCGCAACTCCCGAAACTTTCCCACTCATTAGACTTCATAGCATTGGCTTAGCATCCAAGAGGGGTCAATATTATTTTCAGCAGGGGTATTTAACGTTAAAGGTTTTCAGTTGCAGTAACTGTCAGCAACGACTCATTGACAATTCCATCTTTGACGTAGCGTATTGCTATTGCAATATTTTCGCGGTTATTTTAATTTCTCGTACCATCTTCCATTATAGTTTACGTCCGGTTCATTAATATCGTTAACAATGGAACTTCGTAATGCTCAAATCATTGCTTGAATCATTTGATTTTGAACTTTAGGTGAACGGTATGTTGCATTTTGTGGTATATGAGTGAATAAGAGACTTTCAAATTTGGATCTTTAATGCAGGTTTATTCAAATAAGATTTGAAATAATCCTTGCTCTTTTTCTTCCTTTTCAATAAAATATCCAAACAAAGTTCGTTTACTAATAGAAATTGTCAATATAGAAAACTTCAAAAATTGACCTAGGGTCGGTTTGGTACTACCTAAATGTTTGTCTAAGACTTTTTGATTTATCAACGTTTAGACACTGCAACCTGTAGAGACTCTCTTTAATTTATCATGGCCAAAGCTTGGATATGGAAAATGGTTTTTTTTATGCTTTGGAAAACCTGTTTCTTAATCAGTGGCGTTTTCCATTTTCCGAATCCTGTAGTACTGTACAAAGTCTGGTTACTTCTATGAAGCAAAAATTGTTTACAAAAGGATAGAAAAAATCAGTATCGTTCTCGACAGAATGCTGCAGCCATCTAAATCATTTGAACCAGGCCACCAAAAAAGACCTGTTGGGATTGTTGAATCTTTAAGGTAAGGACATTTTCCTCCTCCCCCTCCTAACTACAGCCATGAACGAAACTGCAATTTTCGCAAGATAACCCAATGATATGTACTTTTACCTTCGTATATATACTTGGTTTCTGATTGAAATCATAAAGGTATAAGATCCAAGTTTATACCGGCGGCGGCGTTCCTATAAAGATTCAGTGACTTGTTCGCTATTAATTTGATAATTTTTTACTATCAAACTTTAAAACGATGCTTATAACTTATAATTTTCATTGATATTGCTATTAGTTTTTATTTCTCGTGCTCCTTGACGTTTTTATTATGGAACCATCGATGCAAAACTTAAGGTTCACGTCATAATGTCGGTGATGATTACCTTCGATCGAACCCAATACATAATTCAAAAACCGGTTGGTGATCAGTTGTTGATTTCAAAAAAATAATATTACTTTAAAAGTTCAAACATTTTTTTTTCTCTCAGAATTTTCGCTTAGGACTATAGTTTTGTGTCCCACAAATTGCACGATTTCAATAGCCCAAAACCACTCCAAACACAACGATTGATTCAATTCAACTTCTCAAATGATTCAATCAAAAGATATTGCACTTGTTTTTTTTTTTAACCGTCTAGTTGGAAAACAAAACAATTATATCCCCCTTACAACAAAGACTAATCAAAACAGTTCTAAAAATTTCGTGCATTTACATGAACGTAAGGCAACAAATAGTCGCGTTTCCGATAAGGACTTGAATCTTTCGTTAGATCACTTTGATCAGCAAATGAACTTCTGACAATAAATTGTTAATATCAATACAAAGTTTGTACGCCAACTCTTTTGTTTCAATTTTTTTATGATTATTACTGACGATGAACTGAAGTGAAATTCACTTCATTTAAGAAACAATCCAAGAATGTTTTTTGTAACCAAAAAAACATACACGACTATACTATCTGCTGCTAACACGATTTCGATATGTGTTTTCAATGATGCACAAAGCACATCGCACCCATTCAAACTAGAACCGAATCGAACGAACCCAAAGCCAGATTAATTTGCTAGTTCTATTCAGCTCTTAGAAATATGTATTTCAAAAAATAGAGGTAACTCTCGCAAACACAATAGATCTCTGTTCAGTGTTCTCAATGCCGATGCCGATACCGACGAAACGTGCGTGTTCGAAATAGTAGAATGTTTTACACATTCGTGCACAACTGGGCAATGTTCTTCCCTTTGAAAAACATACTGCTGCTGCACTACGGCATTTCAACTATCAACAATGAAGGATCTCGAAAGTGGCCAGATATCCTACATTTGTTGAAGACATGCACACACCATTCGCATTGATTTTCATCTGATATAGAGGGAACACCATCGACGCCGACGTTGATGACTGACACGCCGAAAGACGAACCCATCCCGATGGCAGGAGATATCTTTTGTGCTTCGAAATCTGGTGAGATATACGAATGTGGATTCAATTGGCAAATTGCCATTGTTTCCGGATTTAGAAATCTCATTTTTCTTTCACTTTATGAAAATGTACGTTGGTTTGGGTGTACAAGAATAGAAAGGTATAAATCCAAGTATAGAGAGTACCTATACACATCTATATAGGTGCGGGTTTCAATATAGCAAATATGTTCGCTTGATTTGAGACAAATTCTGTGATTTGAGGCTGTCAAACACTCACTGAGGCAATAAACACTTATTGTTCGGGGTTTTGGGATTGCAATTTGAAAAGTGTTTTCACAACATTGTACTTCGCAAATTGATAATTGAGAATTTTGTTTTGTGGAGAATAGGTGATGATGGGTATATTTACCGTGATGTAGAAGGCAATTGAGCGATGACGATGATGGTTATTGAATACCTATTTGAATTATTGTTCATGTGCCTTATGGTGAATGTCAAATTCAAATTGACACTCAGTAATAACAAGGCCAAGCAGGTTTTCTCACCATGAGAGTATAAAAGTTCAAAGGTTTCATTTATTTTAACAGATACAGAACAGAATGGGTTCAAAACAGAATACGTTTATTCTGATTAGGCTTCCTATAGTCAATCAACTTTAACAGTGGGTGTCTTCTTGCTATAAAAGTTTCATTTATTCACTACGCGACAATGGCTTTCTCACAGAGAGCAAACTATATTTTTCTGAATTTTTTTTTTTTGTCCAAAATTCAAATCTGACATCACGTTTTCGAAATATAAAGCCCTCAATGTCGAAAACCAATTAAAAAATTTTGACCTAAAAATAAAACATTGCCTTTCCAATAATTTGCTATGCGCTGAATCTAAATCTGACCTCAAAATGTCTTTATTACATCCAATTACTGAGATATTTAGCTTCAAAAGTTGTAATACACAGCCACATGCATTATTTTGAAGCCTAGGTAGTCTCGAAAAGAAATTTGAGTCCGATTATTTCTTTTCGCGACTTCATATGCAAAACAAAGCATGTCCGCGCTTCGCAACTTTTGAGGTTAAATATTTCATTAATTTGATACAATAAAGGGTGGCTTAATTTTAATGTGAGCCACACCTGAACATCAAGTTTTTTTCTGTAATAGATTTGACATTTCTCAATTTCAGACATACTCAATGCAAAGATACACAATCGAGCATAGCGTTAATGTTGATTAACATTATGTATAAAGACTTTTGGTTTAAGAAATGACAACAGTGGATGATCAATTTTCGAAGAAAATCATACACATTTTCACTACCGTGGATTCGTCAATAAGCAGAATTGCCTCATTTGGCGAATGAAAAACCAATGCACCTACAAGAGTGGCCGTTTAGTGCGGTTTGTGGGCTGGTGGCATCATCATTTTTTCCAAAATGAGGCCTGTCAGGCAGTTACTGTGAATGGTGTTCTCTATCGTGAGATTTTAACAAACTTTATATGGCTCGAATATGTGGTTTTAAAAGGACGGTGCCACTTGCCACAAAGCTAACAAAACAATGGCTTTTCTGCGAGACAAATTGAATGGCCGTATTGTCAATTGGCCACCAAGATCATGTGTCTTGACACCTTTGGACTCATTTCATTGGGGTTATTCGCGACGGCCATTTGGCTGATATTTTGTTCCATACATAACTGAACCATACCAATATTATTAAAATAAAAAGAAATGCAATGATAAGGCATTTTGACAAATGTTTTTTTCATGAAGAGAGAGAGAAGGGAGATATTTTTATGATCTTTCATATGATACCTAAATCATCATGCTACGTACAATCCTTTTTAGATATACGTAATTATCTGCAAAAATGTCGGTTTTTTTCCATTTCCGGCGCTCAATCTCAAGACCAATTATCGCAAAATCGCCAAGGCTAAATTCAAAAATATTTAGCAGAAAGATTGAGCTGTACGTAAGCTTTCATATATTAGACTATAGTCTCATAGGTGTATGCTCTGGTCCCAAAAATGTACCACCTCCTTTAGGATGACGCTGTTAACATTGATGGTTTGGGCCTAGTCTCCATTTGAAATAAATCGCTTCTAAAATAGCGGCAGTAGCTGCTACTTGCTCAATCTGCTTCGCGTATAGTTTAAATTTTCAAACTTGTAAGTGATATATTTAGATAGCAATATAAACATCAATTAAAGAAAGGGAAGAAGTCTCAAAATCTGTAATTTTTCAAACATATTTTTCAAGGTAATGAAATAATGTTGTTGGTTTTAAACCTCAACACGGTTTTTTTTTAATTAACCAAGAGTACAAAAATCTTTGTTTTCCCTTCAAAGTGGCAGCTCAGTATTAAGTAGTAGTATTTTTATTAATTACACAAATAATCATAATACAAAATGTAGCATGGCATTTGCCGTCTGCCAGATTGATAATTATAACTTTTAATTATATACTTAAAAATTCAGCTCAGTACATTGTTTAAGAAAAGTCAGAATTTAAAGCTACATATTTCTGAACATTTTCGACCCCCAAAAGTATTTTATCAACATGAAATATCAGAAGTTTTGAGTTTATCCTTCCTGTAGTAATGAAGACAGTAATTTGAGTTACAACACGAGTAGTTTTTGAAAATACTTTTTCGAGAAAGCTGCGTTTAAAGTTTAAGTACAAAAAAACTATTAACTTTTGTAAATTAACGATCAAACTGCAATCCCATACAATATGTACATTAGGTTCAAAAACAGTGACTATTTTTTTTCTCGAAACAATTCCATTTATAACTTCGAGGAGGTGTAAAAAGATGCCTGTTAAAAGGAGAGGAGCTCTCAATACTAATATTTAGAGGTCGCTCATCGAAGATTTCTACTTCCCATTGAATTAACATTGGAAAAAAAATTTTTTTTAATTTTGGAAGCCTAATTTAGAGTAAATTTAAGGTTTTTTTTCTTGATTTCTGACAAAGGCACCCTGCTTCCTGCACCGTTCCGATTTCCTGTCTCGGTACTTTACAATATGCGCTCCGGCTAGCTCTATTATAAATATTAGAAATCATATTTTAGAGTATTCAAAACTCAAAGCTCAATGTAGTACCCGTGGCGTGATGGTTATAATGTCTGCTACTAACCCAAAAGTTCGTGGTTTGAATTCCAACAGAGGCAAAAATGTTTTTCCACGGGTATCGCCTTTCGCTAGGAATTGGCAAGCCCTCCGTTGGTAAATTCGTTATCATGAAAAGCACTTTCTCGATAAGCCGTTGGGATCGAATACAAATCGATTTTTTTGAAAATTTTACATGGAAATTTCAAGAATTGTCCACGAGAAAATTGCTCAAGGGCTTTTCGACAATGTGCGCTGCCCGTGGATTAATGGTTATCAGATAGATAGATAGATAGATAGATAAATAATTTTATTTTCAGTTAAATTTTTACAAAAACATGAGTTTGCTGGTTTTCAAAATTAAATTTGACAATAACTTGTTTTAAGTTGTCTGTCAGGTTCAAAAATTTATTTACTTTATAATAGCAAAGCTAAGTGAGTTCTAACTATATTCGTTAATTATAAGGCTTCGATATTTAAGTGAGTTTTTCAAAAATTTGTATAGGTTTTGGTAATTTGAGCCATTTAAGAAATCTAGAAATGTAGTTCTGTCCAGTATTTCGCTCCCTAGGTATGTTTTACGGTATCCTTTAAAAATGGGGCACATACCAACGAAGTGATATGTGTTTTCTGCAGCATCCATATTACATATACTGCATATGCCTACAGTGTCATTACGAAAAGCTCTAGCATTTAAGTTTAAAAGACCACATCGTGCTTTGAAGAGCAAATTTATCATTTCACGCGGATTGTTATCTTGAAAATAGTTTGGGACATCAGAGTGTATTAGATTGCTATATTCGTCGTGGAATTGTGATTGATGTGCTTTTCCCACAAAATCAACCCAGTATTTTTCGGAAAGCTTTGTGAGTAGTATATTGTGATATTGATTCCACATTAAGCGCGGGGCTTCAAAACTGAAGTCCATTTGTGTTTGTTGGAAAAGGCCTGACCATTCCTGGGCCCAATAAATATTTTTCTGAATGATAACGTCAGAAAGTATACGTGGGAGACGATTACGTGGCATTGACATTACTTTCCGTATGTATGTAAAATGAACTTTTAAAGTTGTTAGGAATGCTTTTGGAAGGCCGGTTTCAATATGAATTGCATAATTAGGTGTGTTGTCTGGCAACCCGAAGCATCTCTTCACGAAGAAACGTTGAAGCTTTTCTATTTGAAGGTACTCTTTGAATCCCCACACCTGTGCACAATAATGCATTATTGATTTGGTGGCTGCGTCATGCACTTTGTGTTTAGCAGAGTGTGTAACAAACTTATTTTGAACAAATTTGGACCATGTCGAATTTATTGAGTTTTTAGACATTGCAAGACGTTTTGACAAGTGCTCGGACCAGGACATGTTATATGTGAAGATAACGCCGAGATATTTGTACTGATTTGATATTCTTATTTCTCCGTCATTGAAATGCCATTTTTCATCACCCGCTCTCCTACCGCCGTTTCTAAAAATCACAATTTCTGACTTTTCTAGGTTAACATCTAGGTTCCATTTGATACAGTACCTACTGAAGGCGTCGATAATCCTTTGCAGTATATTAGGCCTATCAGAAAGGAGAACTATGTCATCTGCGTATAAAAGTACGTTTATTTTCAAATTATTCAGAGTGAGACCAGTTGGTAGTTCAAAGTGAAGATCCTCTAGGAACAGAACGAAAAGTAAGGCGCTTAGTACGCAACCTTGTTTGACTCCTTTGGTTGTCTGAAAGAAGCTTGTTATACTTTTTCCGTCCCAAACTGTCGCAAAAGTGTCTTTGTACAAAGATTTTATAATTGAAACCATTTTCGATGAGACTCCTAGTTTAAGTAATTTGTAAAACAGCGCCTCACGGTTGATGTTGTCGAAGGCTGCTGATAGATCGACAAAGAAGGCGTAAAGCTTTTTCCTCTGACTTAGTTGAATTTGAACTATACACGATAGATTATACACTTGGTCAACAGTGCTGTATTGGCTTCGGTATGCTGCCTGGTATTCATTTAGTACGTTGTTCTCTTCCATCCAATAAGTAAGTCTATTTAACAAAACTGTGGTAAATATTTTGTAGAGTGTGTCTAAAAATGAAAGCCCGCGGTAGTTTGAAGGAAGACTTGGGTCACCCTTTTTGTAAAGAGGGAAAATTATTGATTTTTTGAACGATGAAGGTATAGTTTCTGTATCGAAGATATCTTTGAGCAAAACATAAATTTCTTCAATAAACAGGGTGCTGGAGTTTTTGTAAAATTCATTAGGAATACCATCAATACCAGGAGCTTTGTTTTCCTTTGATGATTCTATTGCTCGGATAACTTCATCTAATTCTATCTGTCTATCAAGTTTTTGGTTGTAAACGGATTCCAAAGAGGATGTGAGTGTCATGCTTTGTGATGACATTGAATTCAGTGTTCCTCTGAAGTGGATCAAGAGCTCGTTTGCTGTGACTTGCATACAATTTTTTAATGAATCTCCACGAATTTCTCTTGCAATTCTCCACCAATCTTTTGCCACGGTAACAGATCCAAGTTGACGTGAGATATTTTGATAATATTCATATTGTTTTGATTTTAAAAGGGCTTTATATTTTTTGTTTGCGCTAACATATTTTCTTCTGCTTACTTCTAGGTTATCTTTTTTGAAAGTTCTCAGTGCTCTTAATGTGTCTTTTCTAACAATGTGGCAATTTAAGTCGTACCAAGGTTTCTTTCGATCAAATCTTATTACTTTATTGTTTGGAATCTTGTTTGCTTCGTATATACATTTTTTTATGGTTTCACATCTGATTTCGATATTTTCTTCTCGGTTAGTGTTCATCGTGACAGCGGCATTGAGATTTTGAATATAATCCGAGCGTTTGCTTTCAACCCACTTCATTCTAGGGAGCAACTGCATAGAAGCATTTCTACTGTTGTCTCCAGAAGACTTAATCGTTAGGAGCAGTGGCATATGATCTGAGTATGTTTTACATCCTACGGAAAAATCATCTATGATACCGACAGAGTTATAAGATGGGCAGCAATAATCGATTACTGATGACCCTCTGCTTGATACAAAGGTAAACTCTCCATTTTTATCATTAAAGCATCTACCATTGAGAATAAACGCTCCAATGTCTTCTAAAAATTCAAGGAACGCGTTGCAATGGTTATCATGTCTGCCTGTTAGGTTGCGTTGGTGGTTCGACGCAAAAATTGGCAATTCCTCGGAGAGCAAAACATACTGCCATAAAAAGTGTTTTCTCAATTGAATCTCACAAGCAAGCCTTGAAAATGTACGAGAAGTGAGAAAGTGCTTTTTGTAGCAGTATGTTTTGCTTGCCAAGGCATTGCCAATTTCTCTCGAAAAGCGATACCTCGAACCACCCACACAATCTAACAGCCAGACATAATAACAATTACCTCACATTGTCGAAAAGTCCTTGAGAAATTTCCTCGTAGATTTGACAATTCTTAAAATTTCTGTTCCGACTGCTGCGTAATTAATGGTCAATATTGACCGACAAACTAATTCCAATAACAAAATTGTCTTGGTATTCTTTTGCAATTTTAAATTTGTTTCGTTCTCTGCTGACTGGAGTGCAAGTATTAAATTTGTGGAATAGGCTAACGATAGAAATGACAAAGCCAATTAATATGGACTCTTAAAGTAGCTGCGGAAAGCAAACTATAAAAGTAGTGTTTTCAAAGACTTTTGACTCTCATTTTTGAAATAAAGAGTACAAGATTTATATTAACCTTAATCCACTTATTTAAAAAATTAAGCTACAGTAAAAACATTTGACTTCGAATGAAAAAATCTATTAGCATGATGAAATCGTTTTAGCTTACTAAACACAGAAACCTAAGATTCAAAATCCGTGATTTGAATCTGTCTTCCGTCGTTATAGTAGATACACATGAAATGAATTCCGCTTGATAGTAGGTAAACAGCTGTTCAGTATTTAAAAATGGCGGAAGTGTTACATCGTTACATTAAAATAATCCAGATCATAAACATGCTGAATTTTGGCTTATGGATTGTGTTACTTAAATTTTGGGATTATCTGACTTTATAATGTCTCCTGGAATATTAGCATAAGACATGAACTGATCGAAGTATCCAAAGCCTACAACTTCCCTCTTTCCATCCAGGAGTATCCTAAACTATTCTAAGCCAATGCATTTACCTACAACACTTTAAAAGTTTTCTCTTAGAGCTCCGATGTATAAAACAGCAGTCATATCTTTTTTTAAATTTTCGTGCCCATTGACATACATACACATAAAAAAAAACTATTTATTAACGTACAAAAATTGATCTCATAATGGACACATTTTTTAAGCCCCTTAAATGCTTTTATCAGTAGAGAGATTTCACGATACGATACACGCACGAGAAGCTCGAATATCGTCACCACCAATCAAAAATTTGACTTTCAAATATCATCAGAATTTGTTTAGAAACATAATACGTGAATAAATCCACCGAGAAAGAGTCTCATCAAAAAACAAAACATGAGAAAACCCCCACCCAGCAAGACAGACATCTTATATTGATAAAGGATTAAACTTAATACCTACCTCAGAGTAACGTGACATTGCGTTGCTGTTGCATATGTGTTCCAATATATGTGTGTGATAGATTTATATTGATATCGAAATTTAAACAACACAAAGTGCAATTTGATAGACCCATTTTCTCTGTCAAAGGAGACGATCGACGAAATAAATATAAAGAGTGACTCGATAAGGATAAGACGCAGTCCCTTTGTCTGCAGTAATATGTATAACAATAAAAAAGAGAAAAACAGGAATACATCCGAGCGAACTATATTTTTTTTCCTACACACTGAGAAATAAAAAACAACTAAAAGCGAACGCCATTGAAAGGGCGTGAGGATTAAAAAATACTCTTTTATTTTTTAGATCAAATTCAGTTTCCTTTTTTATTTCCAATAATCCTTTGGAGTAGAGTGACACTTTTCATAAAACCATTTTTATTTTTTAAAAAACAATTTCGTAATGCACTGGTATTTCATTTCTAACTTAAGCTGGAATTTTTGTTTGAAGATTTATATTTTTTTAGATGAAATTGTCCTGCAGCTATACCAATTCCAGTGACGGGATGGTGATTCCTAGACAACAGGTTCTGCTCTTTGTTCATACGTCGTACTTGGGGGCTCAAAATTGTCTCTCTAGCAACCAAATAAGAGATTAACAGTGCATTCTTTTGAGGGTGTAGCCGTATGTAATTGTTCATAACGACTTCATTACCAATATTATTTTAGCTTATAACTTCGCCGTGCAAAATCAACCATATGGCTGGCTTTGAGTTAAAAGAAAATTTATTTAAAGTTGCCATGCAACCGGCACCCTAAAAGTTACCACAGACACGAGACTTTCATATAGAGGAGGATGTTGGTATTGTCCTGCAACCTGCAGCTTGTTTTATCTACTTAGAATTATCATCATTAATGAAAAAGAATGTTCCTTTTTAAAGGATAATCGTTTAAAGAGGTAACGGTTTGTGTTTCTGATTGAATTTTGCATTTGCAACCCCACTTTTAAAGGGGCATATGCTCAATTAATCGTGAATATTTATCAGGTGAGTGCGAGTTGTTTTTGAAACAGAGAAAGATTTTTCTTTTGAACCGGTGAAGATAAGGATTTGTATCACTGATGTTTCTGTCATTTAACCGTCATTTTTGTGATGTATCTATATATGAAATACAGAGTTGCGTTTTCTAGTTAATTACAGGGTTGCGAAGCGACAGTTTAAAAGCTCGCGGTGCTTATTTAAATGCAATTTCAAAAATAACTTCGATTACAGTTATTGAAACCAATTCTGACTGAGGGCATAGCTGGCTCAGCGAAAACACATGTTTTTTAACACTTATTGATAATAGTAAGATAACTCAAAACTCATCAATTTTTCTGGGTTGAATAAGATTACAGTGTTGCAACTTGCAACTCACGACGGATCGGACTGATTTTTGAAAAGACTTATTTTGTGATCTTTTCCATGAAATTAAATTTTTTGGTGGTCCTTTTTAAGTATTGAATTTGCGGGTGTCGTACAGAATCTCCAAAAAAAAAATCCCCATCGATCAAAATCCCCAAAAAATTTTATCCACCTAGCTAATATCCCCATTGAGATAATGCACATTGATGAAATCCACACCTAAACAATCTTTTTTGTCAAAATCCCCACGAAATCTCCAAATCCCCAGAGTCTGTGTACATATGCATTTAGTTTTCAGAAAAATCTCTCTCTTTCGATGTTTTTGTAATTAATAAACGATAATGATTAACAGTTTCTTAACAATAAATTACTATAAATGCATGATTGTATCCTCTTTTAAGTCTTGCTTACGTATTCATGGTAGCACACGAAGTGATCTGTCTTAGTTTCGTAGTGCAGGGTTTTTTTTTTTAGAATAAAAGTTGAAATGGATAGTAAAATTACTGTTTGCAAATCCAATAAAGGTGGAAGAAAGTTATTCATAAATGGATATGGTTATCATTACATTTGCTGTAATACATAAACCTAATATCCCCAAAACAAATATATTCAAGTAGCGAATCATGCGATCAAATCGCGCGCGCGATTTGATCGCATGATTCACTACTTGAATATATTTGTTTTGGGGATATTAGGTTTGTAGATTCTCTCTTTGGGGATTTTGGGAGTTGGGGATTTTCGTTTGGGGATTTTGTGTTTGGGGATTTTCGTTTGGGGCTTTTGTTTTGGGGCAAACGTTACCAACCCTGAATTTGCGTTACTGCTCTCTCCCCACGCCTTACCACTGGTTGGGATCAGACACTCGCTACAAAATTGTTTTCTTGCTGCTGCTTTGGTTAACCTGGGCATTTAGTGCCGCCTCTCGTTCGTTTTTTGAAGAAACATTTTTACGTTTGAAGTTAAGACTTTTCGTGGAAACGATTGCACACATTGTTCTTAGTTCAAAATGTAGTAGATTAAGAATTTCAAGACATTTGTATATAGATGTGCGAACTCATATTGAAAACAAATAAAGCAATGGCGCAACAAAAACAAAGCTTTAGAGCTCTTGGAGCCTTAACGCATTTCTTGGACCAAAAATTTTCTGCTAAATGAGAAAGTACTTTTGGTGTTAGTGAAATTACTTTCGGAGGACTTTGTAGTTTCTCGGCAAAGGTGATACCTACTCGCAGCAAAACAATTGTATATTTCTGATAGGTATTCGAACTTCAAACTTCCACGTACGTCAATCAAGAGGACTATTGATAGATTTACTGCTAGTGATGTATTATTATTGAACTATCTGTGAATTTTAAGGGTGTATCGCTTTGAAGCAATTTCGTTGTAGCCAAATTCGTCAACAGTAAAATAACTTTTGCTTTTTACAAACAGTGGAATTTCGATATATTTTAAAAGTATCGCAGCTGCAGTACATAAATACATACATATGTATATTTGATGGATCACATTTTAATGGTTCTCACGAACTATACCTAGTTACCAAGAAAAAAAAAAAATTATATTGAAGTTTTTGGAACTCCAAAGCTATTTTTGGGTGAAAATGATTTCGATATTGGAGGAACTTCTTTAAAGTATGTTATGAAGTTTGCTTACCCAGATGAAAGAGATGAACTCCACATGTCGATTAATAACATAGAAAGTTATATGTTCCCCGGGGTTTTTTGCTGACCTGAAACAAAATGTAAAGAAAGTATAAGTTGTAATTTCATAAAATTTTTTTTATGACATAAGTTATGCAGTAAGATACAAAGTCTTAAAACGTATTGCAATCGTTACATTATATCAAAAAAATTTACAAAACAATTTGTTAAATAAATTCAAGAACGACTGAGTAAACATAAAACTGCATTTTAGACACCAAGAATAAATAAGGAACTGGAACAAGGTTGCAGGATCTAGCAGAACCCGTAAATGTTCTATTTTATATAGTTTTCAAGTTGTTGAGCTATGATTGACTCTGGAAAATTAGAGAAATGGTCGAATCACAAACAAATACCGAACGTGCAATGCTGTTGTGTATTCCACGCTAAGTTTTGCAAAACCAAAATTACAAAAGACCTCAATACAAGAAAGCTTGTGGGGCACCAAAGTTAAGCGTGTTTTAAGTGATTTAGTGTGATGCCTACAGCAAGCGAAGACCTGCGACCATTTTACCCAGCGTCAAACCAAAGGCCAAAGTTTTTGGTAGAAACATTAAACTCAATTGCGTAAATCTATTGTCAGCGCTGGTCGGCTTGAAATAACATGAGTCTTACTTTAAAATAGGGTTATAAATTGCAAAACGATCTATAAACACATCACTAAAGAGAGACAATTTTAATGACTTGCTTAAAGTAAATGTGAACAGTATCTAAATAATTGACTCAGTAGTAAAAAAGAGCATACATTCAGTTTGATAGTTTAGTTTTTGTCTAGAAAACCTTGATAGATACTACTTCGAAAAAAAGGAAAGGTTGCTACCCTGGTAGTACAATGGACCGGCAATTTGGTCTGAGTGCTCCAGATTAGCATAAGCCTCCTCTTTTCTTTTTATAAAAAAAACTCTGAAAATAAATATCACAAAATTTCAGATGAGTTAGAGAAAATTTTTAAACTTTTGGTTGTCTTATTTATTATTCAGAGTGGATCTAAGAAAGTGTGAAGCTAAAATCAATTATAACTTGATCCAAGAGTCATTTTATGCTAGTGCCACTCTAAGAAGGCTTGTTTTAAGCCAATTTTATATTACTTTAAATTAATTAAGTCAATCATTCAAATGTATCTTAGAAAAGTACGAAGTATTACAAACGATTATAGAGATAACAAGGTGTTTTCTTTTAATCGGATTTAAACAGAGACCGTGTTTTTGAGACCAGATATGACTATTCTTTATGCTGTCGTTGACTTATTATATTCATACACACCATGTTCAAACTGTCGAAACTATTATTTAGATGTGTGGTTTTTAAATTGGCAGCACTGTTTTTAGAACTTGCCAATTTGGCTATTGGCGATATATTTGAGGCTTTAAGAGCGGAAGTGGAGTAACACACAATTTTCCTATTTTTAGTTTACTGCACTACCATCATATAAGAAAAATAAATGATATTTTACTTGAATAAAAAGGAAACCAATATTAGAAGAAAATGACAAAACATTTTTCTGTTGATAACTTTTCTACAACAGAAATGGCGTTACCCATTTAAAAGCTTTTTTCTTCAAATGACAGAGATGTGTGGCGATTTCGTAATTTAACGATAGTTTAAGATAGAAACGAAAACCTAGATTTTTTTAAACAACTCATAGGGTTGTCAACGGAACCTCGTTGAAGTCCAACGAACGGACCTATTATTTGTTTAATTACTCAAAAATAAAAGGAATTTGAGTGGTGTGTCCCATAATAAATCCTTTATTTAATGTTTTTTGATAGTTTGATATACTTAAGTATAAAACTTGACGCTATTTTCGACGTAAGTCACTTAAAGGAAACAAATAGAAAGATTTTGTTTTAAGTTAAAAGATTCTTATTGATTACAAGAAACAATATTTTCTAAAAAGAGAATAAACAAAAAACTCCGTATTTTTATTTTAAAAATACTTTATTAGATGCATTTCGGCGAAGGTTGACGTTTCATCATCAGCTTCACACTCACAAAACTGAAGTTACAAAAGGTGCACAAAGATTGATATTTTTACATTTTTGGTTTTCTTGTTCTTGAATGATTTTGCTTTTCCTTGAAATCTTTAATTGCAAATATCTTAATTCTATGAATTTGGGGTTACACCGTTTCTACTCTCAAGGCCGCATTGTCATTTGTGGTCATTAAATTTTGCGATTTAATTTTTTTTTTTTATATCATGGTTCAGTTCAGTGTTCAGTTCATTGCAATACCAGATAGCAACTTTCTTTTGTTATAGCTTTCGAAATATTAGGTGAAAAACCAAAAGATGCCGCTATGATAAGGAGGTTACGAGCGGTCACCACGTCTGTGCCAAGTGCCTTAAACCTGATTCGAGTGTAGGACATTCTCAAAAGAAAGGGCGGTATAGTCATCTTCCCCACAGGATTAACATAGTGTGATATATCACTTAGTCTTACACGCTTAAATGTTCGGCAAAAGAGAAGTGCCTCGTTCTAAAGCCAACAATCTTTCCACAATATTTTCTGTTGCCGTTTTCTTATTAACGTTGGAGAGCATACGATTAGTCTGTCTGCCTCCAATGGAGGCATGCCATATCATCTACGCTTGTGAATCAAACTGTTGATCCGTCAAAAGAGCCTCAGGTTCTGATGAAGCTGTCTGAGATCCTTGCCTTGCAAGTTCATCGCCGATCTCCTTTCCAGTTATGCCGTGATGGGTGGAACCCATTAAGAGACTCAAATTAAGTTTTCTGACCGCATTTAGAGAGGTCTTGCATACCTGAATCATTTTCGGAGTAGTTAGAAGGTTGAGTAGAGCCTTAAGCACAGTTTGCCTGTTGCCGCAGACAAAAAATCTTCTCCTTCTAGCTCAAAGCTATTTGGATGGCATATACGCCTCCGTTCGGAAAACGCATAGATTGGTCTCTTTATAAACCAAAGTTTATTTTTACATTGAAAGTTGTTTTCCGCTCAAAATCTTGACAGAGGGTCAGTCGCGTATACCTTTGCGGAACGAAACGAGTTGCTTAATGCTTGAACAACATTGGGAAATACTGAAAACTTATTTCCCAAGTGAGATTTGTGAAACCTAAACAGTGCGTTTTTTGAAAAGAAGTTGTGGTCGAAATGAAAGCCACCGCGCCGGCTATGAGGAAAAAGTGCGGAGGTCTGTCATGCTATTGGACAACACTTACGGTCCCCGACGAATATTTGTCAATTGTGAGTGTGAGACACAATCAACGAATACGAAACAGCGTATACTGAAATTGATTGAATTTATTACGAAGACCTCTTCCCCATGCAGAATGGCCATCGCTCGAGCCATGTTACAATCGCACCCAAATGGTGTTATCAGCACCCTTGGCAGTGTCAACTTTGAACTTTCTCTTGTGGGGAAGAACGTCAGCTTTGGATAATGGATATAAGCGAGAATTGGAACACTGAACTGCAAGTTGAGCTGCGAAATCTAATAGTCCGTCGCACAATAATGTTGCATCGCGATTCTTACGCTGGCTCTGTTGCACAAAAACTTTACTTTTCATTCAATATAAGCACCTTAAAGCCTTTGTGTACCTATACTTTCGAGAAGAGACAGAGCTTAGGCATTTTACAACTGCCCGTCAAGAAATCTCGTTACGCAGAATGTGTTTAGAGAATTTTCAAGAAAAATGCCGAAAACTCTTTCCTGCTAAGCCAAAATTCTGTGAAGCCCAACAATTTATCGCCACGCAAATTTTGACACTTGTCTTTTTTCAATATCGTCACATCACGGGATACTAATAATGATTTCAATAAAGCACTTCAATCAACAACCCACACAAGCAGCACGGAACTAATATGCAATATCAACAGTTAACATTTTTTCTATCAATGAGATTGAATTCAATACGTCCATGTGTCACTATACAAGAAAATCGGTTGTACTCAATATCCGCAAACACTTCTACGATGCCAATATTAACTACCCCCTGCCGAGCCTTCAACTCAAGAACCCTCCGCGGCGAAGGTGGGCAAATAATTTAAGCCCTCAGTACACACTACTTGACTCTTAAGGACGAGAAGTCCTTGTTATTGCGAAGCCGTATTAATTTCGGTTTAACAATTGCATCCAAGAAACATACATAGGATGTAATAAAAAAAAGGACGAAAATATAATAAAAGAACGCGCGAACATTCAACAACATACTTATAGGGGGGTTGTACCGACCGACCGACGCGACGTATGTATGTGGTATTTTTTTCTGTTCAACCAAAGCTCCTTTCAAGCATCTCACAAAACTAAAGAAAAAATAATAATACGAGAAAAAAAAGAACAAGTCACATGTGGTAAATGAGTTGGCCTTTCTTCTCCGCTAAGCCACTTGACTGCGTCGACTTTGAAACAACTGGACGGACAAAAAACAAGGCAGTGTCGCATTAAATTTACGATTTCAATGGAAAAATAAAATCGCTGATAATAATTCATTAACTCACGGGGTCACGGTGGAACTAAAAAGGACAAACAAAACGAAAACCAAACTCAAATCTCATAGGCAGTGTTGTAGATGTTTGATTTTTCACTTTCCTGTGATTATTTTTTCAACTGTCTATTAAAGAGCAATTAAAACACAAACACACACAAAAACAACATAGCGAAAGTATATGCAAATAAATAAGGACATGCACATAAAAATAAAACTCACGTTAATTAACAGACATTTTTTGTGGAAGTAATTTTGTTTTTTTTGTCCTGTTTTTATTTTTTTGTGGATAAATGTCACACTAGCGCGCGAAAGCTTTCAAATCGCGCGGACGGAATGTGTCTTAGTAAGCCGAACTGATGATAAAGGACGTAGTTGTTTGTAAGCAAAACAGTACCAAGTACCATCCCAGGGAATGCAGGAAGGACCAACTAACTGGCTCTCTATCGCTATACATGCGTTCAAGTGCGATCCCGTGTGCAAATATAACAAATAATATAACACGTTTGCAAATTCAGCAAAAGAAAACCGAAAAAATAAATTTTAAAATAAAAAACATAAAAGAAACAAGAACAACAAATAAAATATCCACTATCTGGTGGAAATTTTTCCATATACTCGTACCTATCTACCCGCGCACTTGGTGTATAAAGGCAGCAAAGGAAAGAAAAGGATACAAAAAGAAATGATGACAGTGGGAGTCGCTCGACACAACCCGAAATCTCTCCCCAGACACAATCATTGGAAACTAGTTCTCCAAAATGTGATTACACTTTGGAATAAGGAGGTGAGTGTAACTAGCTATCTATCTAACCGTACATAGGTATATGTACTTATACACATCTGTAGCGATGGTCCTTTGTTCGAGATAGGAACTAAGAGATGTAAGTCTAATTAATTGCAACGGCGATATCGCTATCGATAGTTTGTGTGTGTAACTGTGTATCTAAACTAAACTAGCGTTCGCAGATCGGAATGGCCGCTGCTGTTGGCGATGGCGAGCGTCGACGGTAATTTCTGTTGAATTTCGAAAGCTTATTAAGCCTCAATCGATAGCAATTGTTGTACTTTGTTACGCAACCAAATGGTTTATTTCAATTTAGTTTTTTTTTTTGGGCAAACATCATGTACCGGCATCCAATTAGATAATGTACACGACCAAGGCAAAGTCCAAAGAATACCCCGCTCCATCACAATCCCAACAAAGCAAGTTTTGTTTGAATAAGCAAAGGTGAGTAACTTTCAGTGGGCCGTAGAGATTTGTTTGGGAAGAAAAGTGTGCATAGATGGAGCTACTGCATGATGACGATGATGAGCATCACTTTCAGGAATGATACGCCAAAGTTTAGTCAACATGCTGGTATTTACTTTGCCCACCTATGCGAGGGTAGCATTTATCACGGTTTCCTCTTTGGTACATGGCCTCCCGCCTCGCTGTGTGGATACTCCATAGGTACACGAGATGAATGGGAAAGTATCTCTGCGCAAGTTCTGCGCTTGGAGCACAGCACAGAGCACAAATGTATCTGAAATGGGTATCTGCTGGGCGGAGCTTCCTTGCAATTTTACAGGACAGTGGGAGTTTCTGTAGCCGCCGCGCGCCGCCACAGTACATACACGCTTGGGTAGTATTTTTAGATTTATGTGTAGATATACATACAATTTTTGCTGCTGCCGTTGTTGTTGTTGTATTTTTGGGACGTTTTGTTGTTATTTGCAAACGACACAACGACGTTGATGTTAAAATGAAAAACTGAAAATGTTATTCTTTGGAGTAGCGAGCGAGGTAGGTAGGTAGGTATCTAGGTATAGATAGGTTTGGACATATAAAGTATCTATACACCCGTTCCCATTAATATTCCACGTTCTAACAAAAGTAACTACTTGTGTATCTATGGCTGGCATTTCGATTGTGTAGCCAATTCATTCTTTTTTTCTATTGCCAGAGCTCTCATGAAATATTAGTTTGTTCCACCCGCTCCCAAAGGGAATTCCTTGAGCATTCCGGTGGGTGGGTGGTCTCCAAGAACTTATTTTGTGTCTTGGAGGCAGAATTAAATTTCTTGACAGATACCTAGATAGGTACGTATACGCTCTTACCCTCTTCACTCGGTCCCCTGTCCTTCCTGACTGCGACTTCGTTCAACAAATGCTCATTAAATTTAATTTCATTTTGAAATCGAAAACACAAGTCGAGTTAAGGTTGGGAGGTATCTATACCTAACTACCTAAGTATTTATGGGTATTTTCCCTTTATTGAACGAAGTTTTTTTTATTATTTCTTTATATTTGAAATGTTGAAGCAATTTTGGCGGTTTAAACGGTTGAAATGGTTCGTATTCCTTTAAAAACATACGTAGGTAGATACTCGGTTGGTGGATAGTAAGAATTTGTAGTCAAGGATTAAGCTGTGATGTATTTTTTGCGCTCCTACGCTCCTAGGGCATTTTACTTTTGTGTCATATTAGATACAAGGTAGGTACACAAAGGGATGAAATCGTTGGCATGACAGTTTCATTAAAATAATTATACCTCTAGACTTTAAAGCTAATGAAATTGTAAAACACATACCCATACCCTTAGTTGCTGGAATATGCGGAAAGAATGTTGTGAAAACCATAAATGCAAAGTGCAGGAATGAATTTGAGATCGCCCAAAGCAAACACAAAGACTAGGAAATTAAAATTCGTTAAAAAGTGTTGGGGTTTTGATGAAAAGGTATCTACATACATGTGCACGTGCATTGTTGTATCAATGGTCACTTTAGCCATAGTTTAGACAACCAATTTCGGTGTCTAAAGTTAGACATTTCTTAGACAGCGATGAAAGTGTTTATAAATACGATTGGGACTTGGACACTGTTCTAAGAGCTGTCCAAAGTTAAACATACTTTGGAATGGGATTATAAATACGACTGAACATTTCTTATAATCAATCATTTTTTAATTAATTATAGAAAGGAAAACAAATATAAATTATTGCCTACCAAACATAAACAAATTCAGTTATTTTTCAATTAAAAGAATTTGTTTGTAGGTATCTCATTTCTCATGTGTCATATCTATTACAAGCAAAGAAAACATGCTTTTACCTTATTGACATTAACTTTTATGGCTGAATTCAAAATAGGATGTAAACAAAAGCAGAACAAATGTATTGGACGGAAATGTTGTACCTATTAAAAAAAAATATTTCAGTTCTTAAAGAGTCCTCTGGTAACCGTGGCGCAATGGTTAGCATGTCCACCTGCTAACCCAGAGGTTCGAGGTTCGAATCCCAGCAGAGGCAAAATGCAAAAATGTTTTTCCACGGGTATCGCCTTTCGCGAGGAATTGGCAAGTCCTCCGTTAGTAAAATTCAATGCCATGAAAAGCGCATTCTCAATTAGCCGTTCGGAACCGGCGAAAAATTGTAGGTCCCCTCCATTCCCTCACAAGGCATGGTTGTGAGAAATGCGCTAGGCCCAGGGGCTCCTCGCTCTGTTGCGCCACCCTATTTATTTATTTTATAAAGAGTCCTCGATTTGTAAAAGGAGTCCGAATTCAATGATTTTTAAATAGTAGCGTCCTGGAGTCCAGACCTTAAAAAAGAGTCAAAAGGACGCAAAAGAGTCCCAAAGGTAGCCCTGATTGGAAGTAAGGCTACTGTTTCTTTGATAACGTAGGTACTTAAATAAATGTGCTCTATTGATTGATAATTTAAGCGTACTCGCTCGAATAGGTTCTGATGGCAGCTTTCAAATCTACAATAAGGAGCCGATCAAAGCTTTTAGTGGCTGGCAAGCGAAAAGAATTTTGAGGATTTGGATTTTCACAATTTGAAATTTTCTGAAGGTGTCAATTACCAAAAATTGCTACCACCTAGCAAAGCCTAGTGCACTTAAAATAAAACTTACAATAATAAATCGGGTGACCAAAAAGCTATGGAAACATCCTAGCCTAACACAATTCAAGGACCTACAATTTTAAGCCGATTCGGAACGGCTAAGGTAGAAAATGTAATTAGAATTAATTCCTGAGAACTTGCCATTTGCTGGCAGAAAGCGATACGCGTGGAAAAGCAGTGGAATATTTCTGGGGAATCGAATTCGAACTTCCGCGATACAGGCAGGCACACTAATCAGTACGGGGTAGGTACCACTGCACTGACACTTTGTCAATATTTTTGTCGTTTTATATAGCGATACCAGAAAGCTAAAATGGTTCTTTTTCGTTTTTCCTTTTCTTCTTCTTCTTCTTCCTCTTCGGCGTTAAAAGCGTCGTGATCTCTAAGGGATCACATTTCTCCTATACTTATCGACTTCAAGCTTCATTGATTTGCCATAGGATACGCAGCGTTGACATCAGAATGCGTTGACAAGCCTCTCGTTTTGAGGATGTCGCTGCGTTCGTCTAAATCAGGAGAATACCTATTTGCCCGCTTTTTCTTCTGTTTCTTTGCAGTCGTGTCTGAACGTTTTGTCTTTTTGACGAGGATCTCTAAATCTCTCTTTTAAACATGACAATACCAAATGATCCCAACAGAGGCAAAAATGTGGATTTTAAGATTTTGACAGTTCTTTGATGTTTATACTATTATGAGTCAAATCGAAATTTGGTTCAGTGATAGTGATTCGGATACCGATAGTGAGTCTGAAACTATTGAAATACAGTGTGGGCAATTTAAAACTCCCCACTTTTAAACGCGTCGTATACAAAAACTATAATACCTAGAAAGACGATTCAAAAAAGGAAATAAAGTACACACTATGCCATTTAATATCCGCTTTATTTTTTAAAAATGACACCATTGAGATGGTGGCCACGGCAACGCTTGCACTCACGTAGCCTTTTACAAAAATTCGTCATTACATTACTTAACATTTCTCTCTAAATTTCGTTGAAGTGCCTCGTAATCGATGTTTTGAGGGCCTCGATGTCTCGCGGCTTGTCCGCTTGAACTTTATTTTTTCATTTCATTTCCGTGTGCATCGAAGTGCGCTTCATCGTCGTCCAAATCAAGTTCTTCTTCGACGAGCATATCCAAAAAACGAGTGCAAAATTCCAATCTTTTCGAATGGTCGGTGGGTAACAATTCTTGGGTGACTTGTAACTTGTACGGATGCATGTTTAAATCATCTTTAATGATTTTTCTTAGAGCTGAACGCAGAATGTTTAACGCGACGGACTGTTTACGCACTGAACGCGCAGGACCTCTCAACACCGCGCTGCGAACTCGTTCAACAGTTTCAGGGGTTCTCACCGACCTACGACGTATCCGAGTGCTCGATGTTGCCTTGGCCGAATTTCGAAAGTTTTTAACCCATAACAAAATTGTTTTGTGGTCGGGAGGGTTTGCATGACGCTTTAACTTGAACTCTCTTTTAAACGCGCGACGAACTATAGGACCATTTTTTCACCATACCGAATACACGTTTCCATGCAGGAAGCGCGATGTTTCGCGTTCCAGTAAACCATGTCGACTAACCAACAATATCTGATGGAAATGGCATAGTCTGGAGAAGTGACCTGCAGTGTTATCACCTTTGTAACTCGTCTAGTTTTTTTTCACGACGCGTTTGAAAGTGGGGAGTTTTAAATTGCCCACCCTAGCTCGAAAACGGAGACGAATAAGAGACTTCTAATGTTCTAATCCTCTGGAACTGGAGGAACCAATGTAGCTGCTTCTTGTTTTTCAATTTTTTTTATTTTTACAATCCAACTTATTTCTTTTAAATTCTTGAAGTACTTTCGTCTGTCCAATCTCATCTCATCTTCGCCTCTGACTTTCCACAGACGCCTTTTGCGATGTCGGGATTCGCCTCCATCAACCTCAGCAAAATGCTAATTTTTCTTTTGTTTGTTATAACTTTTGACCTGCATAGAATTCATATTATTGTTATATTATATCAAAATATGAATTTGTTCAATAAAACACTTACATTTTCCCACAAAATGATATCGTAACGCAACAGTCGACCAGAAAATTATGAACGAAAGCTGTCGACCGTCAAATCGAAGAATGTCGATCGAAATCGACATTCACAATACGAAAAAATGCAATCGACAATCGTTGCTCGGAAAAAGTCGATTATCGATTAGTCAATCGACAAACGCATGTATTTTACAAAAAATTTTGCTTTTTTAAGATAATATATTAAACGCTAGAATTTGAATATGAACTAGAATAAATATTGATATAATAAGTAAAATAATATTAATATAAAAATAAAATAAAATCCAGGCATTTCGCGATGAATAGCCAGAGCAGCCAAACGATCCTACAAATAAGTTAACATCCAAAGCTTATCACACTGTTAACAAAAAAGATATATCTTTAAGAATCTACGTTGGTCATGCTTCTTGTGTGTGTTTTTTTTTGCTTCTTTGTGTTGTTTTTACTCTCCTTAAATTGGAGAAAGTTCTTTCGGGAGTTGAAGTTGAAAGGGGCAGTGTAGCTAAAATTCCTAATAAATTACATATATGTTATGGAAGTTTTTTTCGGGGCAGCTATCGAGCGCTTCCAATGAATTCTTAGAGGAAGTATTATTCCTTCGGATCAAATACCTCTTCCAAGTTTTTAATTCTTCAAGAACAGAATATGGTTCGGCAGCCAAATATGTTTGGTAAAATTCAACAGTTTCATTAAATTTTTAAGCTGCTGACGAAGTATCGTTGAAAAGAACCGAAAATCCTTCTAGTAGGTTTTCATGGTGTGTAAATTTTTCTCCATAGTCCATAACATAGAAATCGAGAAAAGGATTGAAAACCAGTAACACGAAAATATTTGTCTGTACTTAGAACCGAAGTGTTTGAAATATTCTTTTGTCGGATCACTATTCTCTTATGTTTAACGTCAGTATCAAGGACTTCAGCTATATTTGTTTGCAATTTCAAACACTTTCGAAAACGACTCATCTTCTGCCCGTTTAATTTTTAGATGATCCCTTAAATCTTTGGCAAGATCCATAGCTTGGATCAAGTCTAAATTACTCTTTGAAATTCATGACTTAATGACAACGAGAGTTGGTAGACCATATGTACTTAAGCTAATTAATTACCTAAGCTAATTACCTAAGCTAATTAAAAACTTAAAATCCATAGCGTTTTTTAAGTTCCTTTCGTCACTTCCCAATGTTCTTATTTGGTCAAGAGTCTCGATCACAAATGTAAATAGCTCCTCAAAATCTTCAACTGCTTGATATTTTGAGATTCATCAAGTCAGCCTATCTTGCAGCATATCTTTAATTTTCGGTGTATTGAAATAATTGTAAGCTGCTTCAATTTTGGTTAGGCAGTCTCTAGTCTCTAATGTCTGGTATTTTATGCTTTAAACAGATATAGCAAGGATTCAAAGAATGTGCAATTGACGTACAGAGCATCCGAAGCAAATTAACTTAGTTCACGTTGGAAGTAGGTACTAAACTTCACAGTTTGTTTCTTTGACTTTTTTGGTTCATGACTGGTTATGTTGAACAATTATCGATCCCAATGGTGGGATATATCCCCCTGATCCCCCCTTTCTACGCCACTGTGCCTCCTGACACAGGCATTATTTGCTTAAAACTGACGTCGATATAAATTAAAATGATATTTATCCACATCTCCTGTCGAGCTCATGGAGTCAGAAAGCGTCATTTTTATGTTGATAGTCGGTCAATCGTCTATCAGATCACAATTTGGTTAAAAGATTCTTTCATTTGACGGCACTATCGGCGATTGAAGTGCTGTTGTTTTAGTATCATCTCATTGATTTTAGTGACTACTATGCTTAGATGTTTCTTCAATATTTATAAACTTTAGTTGATAGTCTTCGAAACAGCCAATCAAATTCAAGTTGTAACTCTTTCTCTGACTGTTCATCTCATTGAAAAATATCGTAGAAAAAGGGTTCTGCTTTTTCCTTGAAAATCTTTGAAACCACACAACCGATCAACTGTATAGTTTCAGCTCTCTCGAATGGCAAACTTAGTAGCTGTTGATCCGTCTTCATAGATTCCCCAGAAATTTATTTTAATGTTTGTCAAATTCCCTAAAAACAGCCTTCTGAAGCAATAACCCTAAAAATCACATGTGTGTACCCTCATTTCATAAATAAACAACATTGCCCCTGTTCAGTAATTATCGCCTCGATAACAGCTGGCGATAAACGGTGGAAAATGGTACGAAATTCTATGAATTTAGAAGGATTTCGTTCCTGTTCTCACTGCTTCTTGATCGATGTTATCGTTGCGATAGTAACAGAACAGAGGCACAGATTTCGGACAACCCCGTGGCTTAGCGAATTTCTCTCAACCTTGGAGAGATATATTTTTGTTGCAAAACAGTTTTTCATGGCAGTTACAAGTTACTCTCGCTGGAAAACTTGCCAACTCTTCGCGAAATAGGATGTTTCTGAGATAAGAAACTCGAACTTCTGCATAACGGGCAGACATGCTAGCTATTACACCATGGGTTGAACACCATCATTCTGTTCTGACCTTTGATGCAACAAACAACATTTTTCTGAATAAATTGTAAAATACGATTGAGAGCGTTAAAATCGAAAAAATTAAGTAGTTTGAGGTGCAAAATACTACTCATTTCGTCATTAAACCCATTTTATGAAACTTGAAAAATTATTGCCGCATAAAGACAAATCAGCTGTTTTGCATTGGTCTAGTTCCAGTCGTATGCCAAACTATGTCGAAATGTTTAGGATTTGTAGTCGCTTGTCATAAGACAAATAATGCTACTGAACAGATACATCTTAAATGCCACCTTCAGTTTTTCATTCAGAATTGTCAGAATCCAGGTACGTCTGTCAGTATTTGAAGGCTTATTTTAGACAATTGTTGGAATGTCTTTGTGAATACGAAGTTGGCTAAAGCTTGCCCAATGCCCAACTTTTTACACACCGTCTAGCTGGACAACTGTCTAGAGTGTTCTAATCTAATTTTATAAATACGATTGTACACCTTCTCAAAGCAAAAAAAAGCAAAGCACCGAATTGAATTCGTTTATCTGAAATTATCTAATCATAAACAGCAAATTGTATTATTTAACCCCTTGATGAAATCATACATACATTTCAACTATTTACACAACTATAAACTAAACAACCCCAGAGTTATATGATTGCAATCGATCCTTGCTCGTTCTCCAAACGACATCATCTAAGTCTGTCTACTAAGTGAAAACTCAATGTAACGCATAATCATGTTAAATCTGATACCTATTAGCAGGGTCATCATTGAATGGCAGAGCATAGTCATCATCCGAAGTTAAAAGCGGGTGTAAACACTCCCGAATATCACTCCACTAAAACTCAAAGAAGAACGAACAAAATTTGTAACACATGTCAACACAAATAAATTACATTTCATTGAGATTTAATTTCGCTGCCCCCTACCACTTGCTTGAGAAGCGGGCGGCAACGGCAACGGCAACAGCAATGGCAATGGCGCGGCGCGTTGGCGGTGGTGGTGGTGGTGGCTTTTCAGCCTCAAAACCACCAACTTTCGATTCGGGTTGGATTTCCCAAAGGATAAGTGCTTACAGTGCGGCAGCGATGTTTTGATGTTAAGCGACGAGGACTAAATCAATGAATGCGAATCGAATTTTCCACCCTCTCCTGTCCAATGAGGCACAAAATAATCTCTCATGGGATTTCATAGCAAGACAAGGCACAGCTTGGCACTTATGCTTCTGTTGCGGTGACGGTGATAGAACTTTTTATTATTTTTTGACGTAAGTCCTTCTTGTTAATAGAAAAGTAGATGAAAAGTTTGTTGTCTTATGGGCGCCAACGCCACTGTCACACCAGCAGCAACGGTTAAGCGGCAACATGCATAAAGATGCTAAAGAACTTTGTAACAGTGTAACCAATTTAGTCAAATACTGGGTGGCTCAAGGCTCCAGTTGTAGTACAAATTCAACAACGAACCACCTGACACGGAGACTCACATCAGACAGACAGTTGGTTCATTTAGTTCGATGCGGGGTGGTTTGGAAATTCGGTCGGGCGTGCAAGGTAATTACAAATCTATTACTGGTTTTTGGGCAGAGATATTGAATTTCGCATGACATAAGGTCGATGATGTTCATGTTAATGTTGATGTATAATAAAAGATGCGCTGAAGAGGATTCCCAAGTGACTATCTGCATCCTCTTTAGAACTCATTAATGTGGTCATGTAATATTCTATTTGTTGCAGTAGTTCCTGTTCGTTTTGTGAATTGAATTTTGTATTGAATTGTGTACTATACACTTTTTGTATATAGGAGTTAACTTGGAGTTCCGAAAGACAAGCAAGGGCATTGTTTTGAGACCAATATTAATAAGCAGGAAAAACACGTTCATCATTTATTGAACGATGGAAATGAAAACATGAAAGATGAATGATGAGAGTTCCTTGTTAAGACCGCTTAAGCTGAATTCTTTATAAATTAAATCAATGTCTATCAATATCATGTGCTCCAATGTGTTTTTTGGGTATCCTCTTAAATAAAACAGTGTAGTGTAAGACGTGACTTTTTAAAATTGACGAAAACGAAATTTGAATTTTCAAAAATCTTTGATTTGGGTCATTATACTTCAATAAAGTAAGAAAATCAACCTGGGAAATGCAACTTTACAAAAAACATAACGAAACAATAGTAACATTGGGAGAACATGTGGGTTTATATTTTCGTTATTAATTAATTTTGTTTATTTATCATTTACATCGGGGATCTAATTGGTTCTCTTCACCAAGTTACGACTTTATTGCGTACAGAACAGTTCCAAGGATCAAAGTCATCAAAACTCATTTGCAGCAACACTTCGATTAGATTAAGCAACAGGCGTGTTTTTTCACAAGGCTGTTATATATATAACATCATTTTACATGCAAAACAGCAAAAACAACATCCCCGACAACTGATGTTATGGATAAAAGGATGGTTAGAATATGGCCGGGAATAGATTTTTGACGTTTAGTCGAGTATCGAATGAGTTTTTTGTTTTTAATTTTTAAATGTTGGTGCGTCTAGAGACTTTCATGTATCTCGAAAAAAAGCAAAATGGGTGTCAGAGGGTCTGTTCACAAATGTGCAACTGAATATAATCGTATGCTCGCTCTTACACTCCGCAATTGTGTTGCTTAAAATTTTTGATTTTTAGAATTTCATTGATTTCAAAAGATATAGATTTGTAGATGTATACATAAAATAAAGTAATAACAATTAAAAAAGGCCTGTTTAGTGATTGAAATCACTTTTTGCATATTTCTTTTCACATTTTTCTGTGAATGTTGACATTTTTTTCAAATGTAAGTTAAGTATTCCATAAAAAATATTTTTTTATTATTAATAGTTAAATTCGTTTGAAACAAGTAACAAAATAATTTTTCCAACTCATATATAAATCACAATCTCATAAACAAACGTTTGAAACGTTTGAAACAAGTAACAAAATAATTTTTCCAACTCATATATAAATCACAGTCTCATATGAATTCATAAAAAGAGAGGGTTGGGGGGGGGGGGGGGGGGGGGAGGGGGTTGTTTAAGAAAATATAACTACATAATGAAAGTGCATGAAATAAATAAACTTTATATAATATGAAAAAAAGGTTCATTTGATTACATATGCATTACATAATCGATCTTCTGTTTTTATTTTTAAATGTATCTACGTCAATATCTATCCCATAGTGAATATTCATAAAAGCCAAGTCTTTCAGTCTGTTTTCCCTCGTTGTGTTCCGTAAGTAGTTTTTAAGTCTCCGTAGGCTTGCAAAAGTCCTTTCTGGTGTAGCAGTGGAAATAGGTGTGGTAGCCACTAGCCAATATCTGTAGCGATGTGTATAATATTTGAATAAAATTTTTTATCGCACACTTATCTAAGCATTCCAAAGCAGATTTTGGACTAGGGGATGACAATCATAGCTGCTTTCCACACTTCAAGTTCTGCTTTGGCGAAAGGATGTACTTCTTTCGGGTAGGACTGCCGAATACATAAAAATTGCGCCAATAACTTTAAAAGAAAACTATTGCTTTAAAGTTAAGTCCACTTGTTACATCGAGTACACCTGTTTGCTGAATCTAACATTGTATATTGTCTTTCGCAAGTTTCGGACGTCATTCAGGTATTATCCCCAAAAACAAGTTTTTGCGTTCATCAGTAATTTTTTCGTTTCCCTTCCTATTTTTTCTTTCTAAGAGTGTTTGTGTTCAATGTAAATTTTTTTTTGAAAAAGATTATAGTTCGTGTTGCTACAGCTGGTAGTTGTATTTTGTCTTGGTTTTAGTTTAGTGCTGAAGGACCGAACGGGGTAAGTTGACTAATTTTTTTCCTTGGTTATTTTAAGAAAAATGAGGAAAACCACGAGAGCGTCGAAACCAAAGGTTTTTTTTAAGTTTTTAATTTGCTATATCACATTAATCTAATTGTTTTTACATATTTTGTGATACCACAAGGAGTGAATTTTGTTTGTCAACTTAATTTTAGTTTTTTTTTCAATTCATTTTTTTAATCTATTTTTTTTTTGTGTATTAAACGAAGTTTATTTATTTATAATTTGTAGTTTCAAGTAAAATTGACTTTTAATTTTATTTGCTTATAGTTTTAGTGAAAATAAGAATGTAGTCAACTTACCCTATAGCTTTCGCCAACTTACCCCGGTTTTGGGGTTAGTTGACCAACTTGAAGTCGTTTTGTAAAATTAGGAAAAAAATGTCTCATTATTAAAAACGTTTAGAAGACATGTTTCTTTTATAAAACAAAAATAATGTTTTATGTATAAGAAGTTTTTTTCGTTTTTATATCCCTCTTAGTTTCTTTTTTCTAAAAAAAAAGTTATGAAAATTTTTAGTCTGCTAGCCCCGTCTTCCGTACTCTTTGTCAACTTTATTTCTCAAAAGTTGCAAAGAATTAATAACTTTATCCAACAGTTGAAAAGGATAACGTGTAATTTTACTAGCAAGTTTGTTTAGTCTTCACTTTTATACTACTGTCGCTTATCTCTTAAGGAGATGGCTGAACAGTTCAATATTCACCTTTTTTGGGTGCCGGGGCACAGAGATATCGTGGGTAACTGCAAAGCCGATGAACTCGCCAGAGAAGGAACCGTTCTACCGATCTCAACCAGTAGTTTGAATATTGGTATACCAATCGCTACATGTAAACTTATGCTAAAGCAAGAGGCAATGGACAGAACAAATCACAGGTGGAACAATATGACCACGTGCGTGGCAACAGAACGTATATGGCCAGGACTAGATCCAAAACGCACAAGACATTTGTTATCCATTACCAGATTGCAAGTTAGCTCCGTTATCAATGTCATTACCGGACATTGTCTGATAGGAAGACACGCCATAAGACTTGGCGTTCCCTCTAATGACTTCTGCAGAAGTTGCTTAGATGAGGAGGAGGAGGAGACAATCCCACACCTCCTCTGCTCATGTCCTGCACTCTCTTTTAAAAGAAAGCGGCATCTGGGGAAATATTTTCTTGATGATCCAAGCGATCTGGCGAACACAGATACCCTGCATCTCCTTCGCTTCATTAAAACCTCCAAATGGTTTTGTTAAGTGAGGAACTCCCTCGCATAATTTCTATGGTATCACAATGGACCTAGTATTGGTCAAAGTGTGTCAGGTGTATTCCTGACAGCCATTGTAACCTAACCTAACATCGATGCTTTCAGCGATCTACAGTATTTTGTTTTACAAATTGCAAATAAACAAATAAAAACACTTTCCTTTCATAATCAGTGCCCTATTTCACCAAAATGAAAGTAACAACCACAAATTTGTACTTGTAATCTACAATTACAAATTTGTAAACCCGTTTTTTGTTTCACCAATTGCAGGATTTTATTTCACAAACTTGTGATCGATTCTAATAAAGTTTGTAGAAAAATGAATTGTAGGTCACAAGTGTTCAAAATTCCTGTTGCACCAGCATCAAGATTAACTTGTTATTTATAACAGTTTTTTCACAATATTGTAGAACATTGTACTGCGTAAACATCAAAATGAACAAGGAAAATATAATATTTGCAGTCTCTTTGATAAGAGACAAATAATATAAGTAAGATAAGTTCGGAAATTTTTCCGATTACTTGACACATTCAGACAAAGTAAGAGAATGGAAAACATTTTTAATTTCTTGCTGTCTCAAGCACTTCTCATCAATAAAGAAATATCGATGTTCGTTAGGCCAGCATATAACGTTTTCGAACATTAAACTGCTGACTGCGGTACAAACTCTATCCGCAAACTGTTGACTTAGATATCCCATGCAAGTTAACACGGCACTTGCCGTTAACCCCAAACGCGTTGCGTTGCGGTCATTCTGTATCACAACAGTAAGCACATTCCCATTTCCCAACCTAATACCCAATCCAATTGAATTGCGTAATTATAAGAACTACCAGTATTGTAATTTGTAATTATTGTTGGATAAGCAATTAAACATATCCAACAATAACCTAGTTAACTTGTAGCAAATTGTCGAAACCATTTTCCAGGAATTTGGTATATTGTATAAGCAATAACAGAATTATAAAAAGAATGTTGATCGTAAATAAAGTTCAGTTTTGTGGTAGCAATTAAATCGACAAGTGTTTTTTTTTCTTTTCACCTCTCGCGAAGTGAACCAATAACTTGCATGTCGGCAACTCCATGGTAGTGTCCTCCTTTTCCTTTTCTTCTTTTTTTTCGCTCGAGTGGGCTACTTGCGGTCGAAATTTTTCATTAAAATGAAATAACTTAAATATATCAAGTTTATACGCAGCCGATAAATTTTTTTTTTTTTCACTATCAAAATATCATCACTTTGGCTGTTATTGCTGCTCTATGCCTTCGTCGCAAAGACATTTTTAAATGAAAGTAAGGAATTACAAATTTGTAACAAAAATTACACGTCTACCTTCACCTGTAGAATATTCTTACAAACCTAACAAATTTTGTAAGTCTATTTTCTTTGGTGAAATGAAAACTCACAAATTAATGTTATATTAACAAGTTTGTTACTTGTAAAGTACAACTTTAATTTTGTATTGGTGAAACCGAAAAGGAAATTTTTCCACAAATTTCCTTTTGTAAAATACAATTCCAATATTGTAATTAACAAAGTTTGGTGAAGCAATATTTTTACAAAAACCCACAAACTTTGTTAAAAAACGCTTGTAATTACAAATTTGTGAGTTGGTGAAATAGGGCACAGGACTAATTAACAACCAATTTCGAGTTTTAAAATTGTTCATTCAAGTTTGGCTGTTAGTGGGTTCGGATTATTTTAAAATATCTCAAAAATTAACCCGTTGCAAGTCAGTCACTAATGATCAATTGCTGATGTTTACTTAAGCTTACCTACAACTGATTTTGAAAAGATTCATACATGCGTGCCTCTAGGCTGTAATTAGTTCATTCAGAAAAGCATTCGTCATTATTGATTTATCATTGTGACAAACTGATTTCAAAACTAATTGGTCGCAACAATCAAAGTGAATAGAACTATGGAAACAATTAGTCTTCGGATTATCCTGGGGCAGTCTTATGGAATAATAAAAAAATTTAAAAACAACTGCTGGAACGGTAACAAAAAAAAAGAAATAGAAAAATGAAAAGCAATGTTCACAGTTCACACCACCGATCGGGATTGTAATAGCAATTTTATTGATGACAATGTCCGATTGAAAAGTTACCAACGCACGCGCAACCCGAAATAATAAAATAAAAAAAATGTGGGTATAAAACCATATCGAATAGTATCGCCATCGTTCTTCCTGAATTCCCCCGCCTGGACCGAAAAAACGGGCTGGCTGTGTGGAGAATTTAATCTCTGCACAAAGCCGGAAGTATTGAAAACGTATAGCGATTCGACTGGGAACCGTGAACCCGACTTTACGCTCCCAAAAAATTCGTATAGTCGTCAACTAGAATAGTTAAAAAAAGAAAATAAAAAAGAAAACTCAAACGAATAGAGAACAGAAAAAAATGACAAACGAAGACGACGACACATAAAAAAAGGAACAACTAAAATGGAATTTATCGAAAACATATAAATTATCGTTTTATATTTAATAGGATCACGTTTAATTGTGTTAAATGGCTTCCGGAATTCACCCTCTTGGTAGACCTTTGCACACACACGCTCGGGTCTTTTACATTCGTAGGTCGGAAACGAGTACTTTTGTTGACAAGGTGCACAATACGCCGAAGGACCTTCTTGTCAATTAGCGAAAATTAAAGAGTGTGTACTTCAATTGGAATATGGCCATGATTATAAGAGAGTGGCCGTTGGCCACACACACGTCTCTGGGACGAATGTTGATGATGAAGTCGTTCACTTGTGACACTTAGATCGGACTCAATTTAATTCAATTTATGGAATTTATTTGTTCGTGACTGTCCTCAGGATAATTTGGGATATCTAAATATAAAAATTTTGGCATAGAAAATTAATAACAATAGAGACAAAGAATGCTTTCGTGCTCTAAATAAACTGAGATCTGAGACATATTTTTACTATTTTTAGAAAAAGAAGTGAAAAACTGAACACTATTTTTGCTTTTAAAAAAGCTTATTTGTCAACAGGTGAAGTTAAAATTCAATTCTCTTTTTTGTAAACATGCATATACTTATGCTTATGATATAAAAATAAGAATCCATATAGAGGGAGTGTTTACTTAAACTTAAAATATTTTAAGGTTATAAGACCAATTCGTGCTTCAATAAAGATAAAAAATTAAATTACTTTAGCATTTTGGCAAAGATAAAATTCATGATGCTATGTCATGTGTTAAATTTCCGCTTAGCAGAAAATTATTATACATTTCCAATGCACGACAGCATAAAGGCTTTCCAATGCTGCTGCCGTACAGAACCGGCGAATTCTTTGATTTAAAAAAATTCGTATAGAAAAATAATTTGATCAAATACGAAATTTTGTGTCAATTGAATCTTTTTAGGATTTCTAGAAATCGAAAGGATTTCAAGAAAAAAAGGGTTTTTTTTCTTCAATTTCTTCCCCATTTTCCACTTCAACGATAAATTTATCTGCTTTTCAGAAAAATGGTCCATTTGCTCTGAATCAGCCTTACATATTACAATAAATTAAAGTATTAGTAAAGTGAAACAAATCCTCCGGAACCCAATTTTTCCTCAATACGCTACATTAGCATAATGGGCCAAAAACCCGATAGTCATACAATGTTTTACTTACTCAGCATTAGGGTTTGAACCCCTGCAATGAAATTTTGGAGCAATTTAAAAAAAAAAGTGGAGTAAATGCAAAATGTCCGGAGATTTGGAACAAAAGAAAATTTTTATATTTTCTCTGTGAAAAAGTTTATTTAAGTTGAGGGTTGGCCATCTTATAGCTTTTTTTTTAACATTGTAGGTTATTTTGACATTGACAGCTGCTTCTCTTTATGATTATGTAAGAAAGTGAGTATCATATTTCTGCGGAACGGAATTAGTCACTATATGGTTAATCAATGATAAAAAATGTTGAGCAACTAATTCCAGTATTGGTTCTTAGTGTCAAAACTGTGCTTTTTTTGAAAGAAGTTTTGGTTGAAGTGAAGTACCCAGCGTTTCGGTGTTAGTTAGCAGGTTTGTGCAGAAACCAGAAAGTGATCCTAGTGCACAACTCCCAAGGTCCTGTCGTACGGTCTGCACAGACTGCAATGCAACTGCTGTTGCCGAGATTGTGAGACTCAATCCACGATCACGTTTCTAGGCTCCAGCTTCATACCGACATGGACAATTTTAATTGGCTGACCGAAGCTGCAATTTGACTTCTTTTTACTATTTTTTGTGGGTACTGTGAAATACCGAAGATATGTCAAAAATTCGGAAACCATTCAAGCACATATCAGGTTTTGCGTGGAACTGGCAAGTCAAGAGAATTAAATTGCCATGAAAAGCACCATCTTACTTAAGGGGGAATGTTATGGCCAAAAGAAAACTGAAAATATCGAATAGATGCAAATTTATCACAAGAACGTAAGAACAACATGCGGTCGGGGACGACACAGGTAGCTCGGACCGTTAGAAGAGAGGCGACCTTCGCTTCACAATAGCCTCTACTATATTGACCTTTTGTATGAAAGTCGAAGGTCTATTGTACGAGGAAGTCGAAAGTCTATTGTACACGCCTGGAATCGCGGATTAATCCGTAAGTTACTACAATTAATAATTTTCTTGTGGTGAAACCTTAAACGCAATTATCTCGAAACTATTTTTTCAAAAACTGCTGGTGTTGTAGATTGAAGCTTAAAAAGTAACTCTCGGTAATATTATCGATAGGATATACCTAAAGTTTGAAAGGTAGCGTGTGAATAAATAATTTTTCGTGGGTTAAATACGTCGAACAAATTGCAGAAAATTCAAATTTTGGAGTAAAAAAACTCCCAAATTTAAAATTTTGCACTTTTTCATTTAATTTTTGGTATATCCTTCCTCTTAATATGTCAGCAAAAGATGTTGATGATCAAACGAAAAGAGTGGCAACTGCAACAGTTTTCGATGTCGCTGGAAACAGGCGTCCGGAAAAATGCAATAACGTCGCCAATATGTTGTTCACCTCATGAATACAAGTTTTTGTGAGTACTGGACAGCTCTAAAAAGCATTTATCCTGATTTTAAAATGATTGGATTATTTTATTCCCTCAAAAAAAAAAGTCCCAAAGAAAACATGTTTTTTACGCTCCTAAAGTGGTCTCCCCTCTTAATTGTTCGAAATTTGCATAAATTCTAGATCCTTGGAATGCACTAGGCCCCGAGATTCATGATTTTGTTGCACCCCCTATTGCTTTTTCATTTACTTATTTACAACAAACATTTTAAATCCATGATTGTCTGGATTTTAGGTATCCAAAAATGTTTAAGTGAAAAAGGAGAGTAAGCCTAGAAATAATCGGAGCGTCTGAGTAGAATTTGTTTTTTCTTCAAAAGTGGAGGAAATTTGCTCCGAGCGGATCAAGTTTTAACGCTGCTCAGAATACTTAATTTTGGGTTATTGAAAAATATGACAATAGTTAGTTTGCCACAGGGCAAATTTGGCAACAATCTATGGTTCCCTGAAGATGTTAAAGCAACGCTATACAGCACCTGCAGCTAAAAACTGATATTTAAATTATCACATTCATAGATGATAACCCTGCAAGTGAATAATAGGCGTGTTTTAGGAATTTTATATTCATCTTCACTACGAGTCTCAATAAAATGCTGTACTCACTATAATGCAACTTTATTCCATAAACCCCATTAACCAGCCATCACTGTTGTTCACTTCTGAATACTGACTTACTTTTGTTCACTAATCGTTGTTGTTTCCCATGTGCGATGTCTTGCGATGTGAGTAAAAATTCCCAATAAAACACGGCCATTGTCACAAACAAGTGCTATGTTTTCCAAGATCATCCCGATAACCAAAAAATGTGATAGAGTGCAGTTTCAGAAAACCTGCTGTTTCTAAGGAACACCAGAAAAATCTTAAAACAAGCAGTTTGCGTTTTGGGAGAACAATTATTTACTTCACCTGGTCCTAAGACTCAGAACGAAGTCGCACTAGGACCTTCCACATCCCACGACCTTATTTCTGAGATATTCAGAAAGCGTTTGGATATACGTACTTTTCTTTTCAATGTCAGATTGAAAACATCTTATCAATGGTTATACAACGGTTTAAGCTTGGACGGTGGTTCTACAACGTATTCATGGCAACAGTGCATTGATCGAATGATTATAGTTGTTGCATCCCGGGGAGCTATAGATCACTTGAGACGTCGTTAGGATTATGACACAATTTGGGGTGGGGTAGGTACTTAGAATAAATTCAAATGGCATCGCTGAGATTAATAAATTGTCAGTACATATGAGTAGCTAAAAACTACCACAAAGCGCCAGAGAAAGAGAAGAAGCGAATTACAAGCATCAAGCACCACGGAACAAAGACTTATTTATCGATTCCAACATAGTTCACATTTTCGAGCCTTCCCCCGCGCCAATGCGAAAGGTATTGGTTTCCACAACAGACAAAATTGCTTTTTGTTGTAACTCAGAAATCCTTCAATCAGCCCCAGCAGTACACTTAAGCACTGAACACAAAACTGAGCTAAAAGAACCTACTCCGTTTTGATTTGCTTTTGTATATGCAGTTGTAAATTCCATATACTGATGAGCTGATTATAGGATTGCTACAAGGAAATACCTAAAGGTGCAGGTCTTTTAGTAGCTTTTAGAAAAAAAACTGGTGTATGAAAGAGCTAGAGACATACAGAAGGAAAAAGCTGAAGACCTAAATTTGACTAAACTTTGACCGTCAACGTCAACAGTAGATACTTTCTACATACTTTCTACGATACATTCGAAAACTTTGAAAATCATCGGGGATGCATCAGTAAAATAGAGACGACTGAGTAACCATCCCAAACTCCAGAGGAAAAACGTTGTGAGCCAATACAACCATTTACCGAGCCCCCATATATCTTAATGTTACGGTACTACTGTACAGATAATTCATTCCTATCAGCGAGGACTAGGCAATACCTTTTCGGAGAAGTCATACATACAAGTCATACCTTGCCACCAAGACAAAAAACCACAACTCAAAGACAATAGAACTCAAGCAACCTGAGAAAGCACTTTTTCCTTGATTAACTTAAAAGGATATTCGATTGTTGTTGAACAACGACAAACAAAAATATGCGAAAAATTTGTTTTGTACCGAACTCACTCTTAAATGTGATATAGGCAGAGTTCACAGGTCAGTTATCTATCATTTAGGATTTATTTTTAATCACCGAACCCTTTTGGTTCACATCCATAAATAAATATTTTCAAATTATATTTTGACTAACTCAATGCATATTTTATTTCTAATTACCTACCCAACGCACCCTATAGAAAAGGGAAAACATCAGCAGCCACGGCTGACGCGGTGGTGGCGGCTCGGCTGGCCGGTCCCCGGTCTAGAGGATTAGAATCATATTTCATAGTTGAAATCCGCAATGAATTAGAAATCTGTTAAGTCACGTGTTTCGGTAGACAGATTAAAAGAGGCCAACACACAATGAAGGTGAATCGGAATCGGAAGAGCAGAGAGTGGCTTCCTCATCCTCCTTCTTTACCTC
This sequence comes from Melanostoma mellinum, assembly GCA_914767635.1. Classification (NCBI taxonomy): domain Eukaryota; kingdom Metazoa; phylum Arthropoda; class Insecta; order Diptera; family Syrphidae; genus Melanostoma; species Melanostoma mellinum. The sequence goes on along the minus strand of OU612059.1, from coordinate 2,052,794 downwards.
CTTGGGTTTCTATTCTAATTCCTAATGATTGGGTGTAACTTTATAAGGTGCACGCGCCCATAGATTATGTCCTAAATGAGGTCCTTTTGATGTGGGAAAAAATTGAGTAAATTGAATTGTTCGATGAGAAAAGAGAGAGAGCGAGAGCGTTGGGGGCTTAAGGCGAATAGTGTTTCGAAAAGATAACGTCAAAGTCCTGTTTTTTTTTTTGTTGGTATATGAACCCTCTTGCGAAACAAAAACTTTCATATCTCTGCGGAACATCGCAACACACATACACTGTAACCACAGCCAGAAAACCGACGAATGTTAATCTTTGGATTCAATCGGATAGAACAGCATGCAACCGCTGTGCTACTGAAATACCAGTTGAAGTTGAGATTTCTTACTTCCCCTTATGTTGGCGATGATTGGGCAGATTTGGAGGAGATACCATCGAATACGAATTCCAGCGAGTGTGCCACATGCCGAGTGCTGGTGTGTCGGTCTAATGGAGATATTTGCTCGGTTTTCAGTATTTACTTCCTATAATCCTTTTTCAATTGTTTTTTTTTTTTCGTTAAAGGTTTTTTTTTTTTGTTCATGGAAAAGGACAATCAAAGAGAATTTAGAGAGTTTTACAGGGATGAAAGTGCATCGGTTAGTGGGATCAATTTCAAGAGGATAATTAGGATAATCGAATATAGGCTCTTGACTGGGCTAATGAATAGTAAGAGCGAGTTTTATCGAATCAATTGAGATCATGCCGGTAAATAAGTGTGATACGTTAAAGGGGTAAGTTGATGGTTTGGGTAATTGACGGTTGTATGTGCATAAGTGGACATCATTTGCAAAACTAATTCAAATGTTAGAGTTGTGATGCCAATAATTTTTCAATTTGTTCTGTTCCTTTGTCAACACGAATTCCACTGTATGCGCATTCATTGGTTCGTTGCTACTGTTTGTATTTGAAACGTCAAATTTGACAGCTATGCAAATACTCGGAACATCTTTCATCATTCTTCGTCTTTCCAATGATTAATATACGAGTTCATTTCTTTGGGAACATCATGAAAAGCAATTTCTTTTATGATCACGGTCATTTGAAAAATGCGTTCAGATTCTAGGAAGAAAATATTCCCACACTTTTATTCCCCATAGGAAAATGAAACGATCTTACACCGGGCCGGCATCAAACCCAGGAAGTTCCCAACGCAAACGCAACAGACACGGTCCATTCTTTGTTGAAAGTACCTGACAGGTCCGCCTATTGTATGAACACCCTCTCTTTGAACCTGCTTTGATGGTGTTTACACCAGCAACGATAACAAAACATTTGAAAATTAACAATGCTACAATGAGTTATTTTCGTCCTTTTGTCCAAGAGACAATTTTCAACTTTTCGTTCGGTTCCATTCGGATATTGCCTTCAAGTGTGGAAGCTGTTTCTCTGTTCGCCAGGAGGTTCATAAAGATCTGTTAATAGTTCTTATAATGAAGGAAGGTAATTGGTTTTTACTTCCTGACAGTTTTGTGTCGTTTTGTCGTGATTAAGAAAATTCGTTCCATAAGTAGGCAACGTTTTCTAAAAGGTATTTATCTTTGCCGAAAGTGTAGCAGAACTAATTAATACAGAATTGGGTATGGTGTGCGGTTTAATTGACGCATGAATTTGATATTAAGTTTCACCGTGGAGTGAAATAAGTTCTACGAACTAAATAGAATGATTTTCTGAAATTTTAGGTACCTATTGAACAGAAACAAATTATTTGATTCACAGAACCTGCTGGAAAAAAGAACAATATGACTCTTTTAAAACACCTTTGAGTTGTTCTGTCGTTTGCTTTTTTTGATTTTTAAGTAAATGACGTGTTAGATGGCTTTGGTTAGAAAATTGTAGGTAGTTAAATTTTCAAAGCTATAAGTTGCATTTTAAGCTTTGTAAGCTCTTTAAGCCTACAGGAAAAACAATTATGACCTGAAACGCAGTGTCTGGAGAAAAGAATTTTTATTGAAAAGTACTATAAGGCCCCTGCCTGGGAATAGCAAAAGCAAGAGTTTTAGAAAACTTAAAAAAAAAACCAATGAACCAGTTTTCTTGCTCGCCATCTTAGTAGCAATGTTTACAGTATATTAAGAATTGTCCTTTGATTATATAAAAAACGATGACAAAATTCTTAAAATGCTCATACAACGTGACCATGATTACAATAACACAACGGCGCGGCGGTGTTTGGTGATACGAGGCAAAAATCAAAACGCGAAATGTGTAGGAACGCCAACAATGCCAAATAGTAATTTGTCTAAATACTGAAAACCAAATGAATATACATATACAGATTAAATGATGTGAATCATTTTTTACTAATAGCACTGTTGGAACTTTAACCATTGGCATAATAATGCACATATTCTCCTACAAAATTGGCATAAAGGCAAATACAAAATTAAGTAAAACAAAAAACTTAGCGAAATAATAAAAACCGGAATGTTGGCTCTTGTTTTAAAGTAGTGCTAAGCTATTTATAAGGTAAAGGAAAAAATAAACGATCCTAAAGTCTTTATAAACTATTTCTTAGTTCAAATTTTTTTTGTTTAAATTTAATGTTGTCACTAAGTCCAAAGGCATGTTGAGCAGCAAATTGAGTGCTCAGAGATTACCTGGAAAGTTTGTTAAGAGAGTTGTCTACCTTCGCACCTAAATTTCTGGCGTATTTTTGACGATGGATTACGAATGATACTGACACAAAGTTGTTTTACTTAATTAGCACATTATTTAAATTTTTATTTAAGTTTGAACTAATAAATGAAATTTTTAACATTTTCTTATCATCTTGGTCATGACGCGTCATTGAATCGACCTCTGCCGGCGCAACTAAGCAGACCTTGTGGCACGATTTCTCAGCTTCATTACCTTGAAACATGAAAGCAATCATATTTTTCTACTTCTTGGCCGTCTACGATTAAACACAAGCTATTTGAAAGAGTTTAAAATTTTACAAAATGACAGCGATTTGAAAAAAGTTCGTTTTCCTTTTTTTCTAGCTTAAAAAAGCTAAAAAATGGATATTTTCTTTTTTAAGGCTTCTTTCAAATCATAGTGAGACGTTTTTTATTAATTCGAAGCATTCTGCAGATTTCCAATATCTTCGATGGCTCAATTAAAATCGTGCAATATTTAAAATCACTACTTTCGAGAAAACGCGTTTAAAAACAAACGATTAATATAAAACATGTGGGCGGAGCTGGGTAAGAAGGTCAGTAGAATTCGAGCCAGCATGTTTTCGAATAAATCCTTTAAATACAAAAATTAAATAATAAAAGAATTTTATTATTTTTAGTTGGAGTATTGTGATTTAAAAATCAAAAAAAATCCTTTAAAGGCATATTCGTTATAGTGTCTAGATTTGAAATAAGCAAACAAAATTTTGAAACTACGAAGGTAGACGACTTTCTTCAATTGATTAAATTTGTTTTATTAATTTTTATAAGTATGTGAGACTTTTAAGGTAAAATAATATTTTTTTTTAATATAATAAGACAAAGATTTCAAAATGTAGAAATTTATAGATGGATAAGTTGTTGGAAAAAAATATTTTCACCCCATGCAAATCGTTTTTGAACTTCTGTGGATTGCAATGGAGCGATAGACAGAGCTTGGTAAAGCATTTCTTATCCACGTCGTCCAACTAATGAATTTGTATACTTCACTGTACAACACCCTAAATTGGGCTGAAAATAAATTAAAGTGGGGAAATCCAACTGTCTGTTCTACTTTAGAAATTATATTAAAGATAACAACGATGGTCAAAGGTATTAACTGATTCTACAATTGAACTGTCACTTATCAATCTCAATGGTCTGTTTTGTACTTTATCGAGTAGGTGCAATGATATCAGCATCAGAGCACCTTACTGCGCATGTGAATTTTACTCTAACTTGGGGCGCATGTATCCCTTATAATTATTAGCCAGATCAGAGAGGATAAAAAATAGTACGACGATTTCAGCAATTTTTCATCGATAACACTGCTACTCTGCTCTTAAGAAAGGTTTATTTTTTACATTAAAAAAAATATTGAAATATTTTTCATAGCTATTGACTTTTTCGTATTATATTCTGGCTTCAAGACAGAGGGGCCTAGCGCATTTCTCACAACCATGCCTTGTGAGGGAATGGAAGAGGTCTACAATTCCCTGCTTGCCCCGAACGCCGAACGGCTAATTGAGAAAGTGCTTTTCATGGCAATGAATTTACTTTCGGAGGATTTGCCAATTCCTTGCGAAAGGCGATACCCGTGGAACCTCTTCGAACCTCTGGGTTAGCAGGTGGACCTGCTTACCATCACGCCACGGGTGTTTTGAAAAACAAAATATTAATTTCGGTGGTTTTTTCTACAAAGAGTGCAAAAATGTTTTTTCAGAAGAACTTTTTCTTCTCTTTTTATTATTTTTCGCAGTCGGCTATCCGCTCTACGATCTTCAAAGTGTGAAACATCAGCTTGATCGAATGATAGCTATCGCCCCACTTCTTGTATCTTCCATTTCCTTATACATATACATGTTTAGAAAGAATGAAAACATCTCTCCGTTAGTTAGGCAAACTATGAGGCTGTTCAGACAGGCGCAAGTGAACCGTGCAAAATTGACGTCTATATGTTTTTCTCTTTCCCCCATAGTTGTAAGAAAGAGACGTTTTTTTGCGCCGAAGTTTTTAAAAATTAAAATTTTCTTGGCGGAGTTTTGACATTTCCTTGTTTTGACACTTGTGTTTTTTTTTCTCGAGTAAAGAGACTGTTGTTTGAAAAATAAATGCTCTTTTTCATGTTCCTGAAGCAAAAATACGAAAATAAATAAATTATTTTTTCAGTTCAGTTTAATTTCTGAGTTTTTTCTTCCCAAATCTGAAGGCAAAATAATCGTCAAAATAAATCCATCGCGTTCACATTAGTTTCAGTCTGAACACGACGGGGTGGCGGAATGTCAAAAGTGCAGGTTGAGTTGCGCCAGTCTAAACACCTTCTATAACCTCGTATAAGCTTGAAGATGGAAATAGTGATCGATATGAACCATGAGGCCCTCGATAGGCCCACAACACCTTTGCCATTTTAAAGTTCTTAGCTGCCTAACTAAACTTTTCTAATGTGGTGTAGAGTATTTCCGTTAAGCTAGGTTTTGCTAGAAATGGCGAATAAACTGTTCGTTCAATAGGCCATATAGACTTTTGCAGAATTTTGTCGTCATCTACAAGAAGCTTGTCCTTGAGCATCGATAATGAACTTCGGCTAACGAGTTACTTGTGTATTTCTGCTACGTAAGTGTTTTGAGATTAGTTGCCCCTCTGCATAAGTTTTTTGTTGTATGTCTTGATCAGGTTGGCTCGAATCACAGGCAGGGTCAGTGGCGGATTAAGCTATAGGCTGAGTAGGCTGCAGCCTAGGGCGGCAACTCCAGAGGGGGCGGCAAATATTTTGAAAATAAGAATTTTTTTCTCGAACAAGAAAAATTTTCAATAGAACTTTTTTATTTTTTATGTCAACTTATTTTTATTTTTCATTTTACAATCTTATGCTATCGACGTTCATGGTCGAGTGTCATATGACTGTGGTGAGTATAAATCTGTAAAAAAAATTTTTGGGGCGGCTTTTTTTCACAGCCTAGGGGCGCCATTAGTCTAAATCCGCCACTGGGCAGGGTAGACAATTTTTCCAGGTCTCGATTCAGGTTATTCATTCGTGCTCTTTAGCTGGGGAAACTTATGTTTTCTTGGAGCTTCTGAAGCTCCAAGAAGGAAGCACTTTCTTGGAGCTTCTGTATTCCACTTTGAGGTGGCACTTACAATTTGAGCTTTGCTGTGTTTAAAATTGAGTTTATTTTGTGACTGAAAGCTCAAAATTCGATCGTTTCATTTTATTAGGTTGAAATCATAGCATTGGTTCTCATAGAACCTATAGACTATAGTAAAAACTAGAATTATCTCGGGTCTTACAAATTTACAGTAACGACAATACTTAAGCATAGGAAGTGTTCCAAAAATGTATTTACTTTTTTAGTCTGGGAATTCTTATGACAACCTAGACTAATTTCTAGAAAGCAAGCTAATAAGTGAAAGAAAAAAAGCATTTTTTCCTATTTTTTAATAAGAACTCTTACGTGGTTTAAATCTTGGGAGAATCATTAACACCTGCTTTCTAATTGTTTGCGTCTTTTCTATATTACGTATGTATATTAGTACGGCGCGGCGCGGATATTATAAAATAAAAATACAATTTGAAAGATCCGGCAACGAATGATATGGTAAATATGAACTCACAGGTCACAGCTCAATCACCTCTCGCAGGGAATGTACTAGAACCTATGAGTGAAACTTGAACTTCCATAAAAAGTTCCTTTTTACTTAGCCGTTGGAAACCGGCAGAGAATTGTTACTTCCCCTGCATCTGTCTAAGGAATGGTTTATAGAAATGCACTAGGGCTTTTACATCTTGGGCTTATTGGACTCAAATAAATCTCTTTTTGAAACTACCTTTCTATCTTCATTTGAATCATTTGATTCTTTTTTAAAGACAATTTTAAAATTTCACTTTTTTATGGGAATTGTAAGAAAAAGTTTGAAACTAATTATACATACTATAGTTTCAAAATTTTTCTTGCAATTCGTACTGTACTTTAGTTTTTATTTTTGAACATGGTTTTATTAAATTTTACGATATTATATAAAAAGTTTGTGATCTTTCTTTGACATAAGCTCTATTAGATCCTGCATAGTATTAAGTCGTACTTCATCGAGAGCTTTGATAAGGTCGATGGTATTTGCAGTGGCAACAAAAAAATGTCAACTTTCTTAAACTAAATTGCGCTTGGAAGTGACTGTGGATAAGAACGTATTTGTTGACTTTACAGTCTTCTTTTTGTATGGTTTTCCAGCTTCAATTTTCAGATCTTTAAATTCAGCCACAATGTGGCAGAGCTTCCCACACCCACCCCATCCAAACCATAACACCAAAAGGCACGGGTGTGATTTCTTGACAAAACTATTTATAATTCATTTTTAGATAGGTATGTACATAATAAGTTGTACAACATTAACGATTTTTTTATTTGAATACACAAAAAATTGTGGCCTCTAGCGAAATTAAGACTGGCTGTCTTTTTCATTTTGACTTGTTGGATTGACTCGATTTAAGTGATAGATTTATATTTGTTAGCTGGCAGAATGACGCTAACTTTAGTGTATATATGTTTTACTAATCTTAAGAAAAACCTAAGAACGGTGTACGATGGTTGGTTATTTTGACCAAATAGTGTCTTGATTTTTTTAAAGATTTATTAGCTGGGATTGTTCATTTGAATTAAAATTGAAAATTGAAAAGTAATTGCTTCAACCCTTCACATGCAAATCGCATATAATCTCGACAATTTTGAAAAAAAACACTTGAAACACACGGAAGTATTGTCGTTTACATTTTTGCCAACGTCATTCGAGTATACATCCTCTGTCCTCCTCCCCTCCTTATAGCCATCGTTGGGAGGTCATTTTCACAGTTTTCCTTTCATTTTTTTTTCTTCTTTACATGCGCCCGAAGTATGGCCTCTTCAATCGAATAGAATTTCCTTCAATTATTTATTTTATTACATTCCGTTTGCAATTTTCCCGGACCTGGCTTGGTGTTGGTTTGCTGCCGTTGAGCGTCAAGGGGCTTCTTTGCGTTCCTCCTTCTCTGTTGCCTGCAATTTGCATTCATGCAATGCTGGGTGCTGCCAAGCAAAGGAGAACTAGTTCATGTTATTTTATCTGCATTCGTTCATTAAAGATAGGTATACCTAGTCGACATAAGTGTCGTTTGTTTGGTTTGCTTCGCATGCAATTTCACGCTGCCTTTTTGTGCTGGCCGGTCTTCGCTGACGTCCACACTCCTAGGATCGTTGCATTACATGTTACCAGTTACAGCAGTTACCAACAACGTCAACGACAATGACACTACCGGCGAGCGACTATGCAAACATGAAAACTTACTGGCATTCTACAATTGGATTAAAATAGCTGCGAGTGGTTTCCTTTACGCTTTTTGCATTGTTTACTAGTTCTCTTCTCATTTCGGTTTGTGTATGTATATGTGTTAGTTTAGATGTAATATATGCCGCCATCTATTGGCTTCCCACCTACAATATTCGTTTAAAACGAGGACCGACCGACGACTACAACGACGACTGACCACGTCTGGAAACAGCAAGCAGGTCTTGCTTGCAATTGACCTGCAGTTGGTTTTGGTGGGGTGTCACTTGAAGATATTCCATTACTTCGATTTCAGCAAAAGGAGAGCACTGTGTGGGGCGCGAAGGGACGGGTGCGGATGGTTCATAGTGTTTCAGAGGTACTCAAGTGACAACGCTCATTAAAAAAGAAGAAGTTGCACTTCGGTGTGGAAAAAATTCCTTATTGTTTTGTTGTTGCAACAATTGAACACGATATATACACAGAAGCTAACACCACTTTTACAATTGAAATAAAAGTAAACCTACACCTATACCCACAATCAACCTACCCTAAGACATTTCTAGGACTTCGCTAGTAGTCGTGTCACTCGCTATATTCACTGTTGCAAATATTTTAATGGATTTGCAAAAGCAATAGACAAAAGAGTGCCAAATGTTGCACTCTCGTCATTATGGACTTAAAAAAGTATCAATAATCGATAAGGAGAGTGAAATAAAAATCAGGATTTTTTTCCCCATAAGCGGTAGGAGGAATCCGGGTGGCGATATTTTGTAGTTCATTGATTCAAATATCTCATTAATTCCAAATGATTCAAGCTCGAAGGTTTGGGGTTCAATCACACCGAACTGGGAAGTTCACATCGCTCAAATGAAATTTGAAAATAAATATGTATGTTTGCAGAAAAAGCGCGTTAGAGTAATTGTTCCGTATCACAAAGGTAGATTCATACTATTCGTCTGATTCTGGAAATTTAAGTATAGATTTTTCTCAAAAGAGTGCAACTCTTAGGATGATGCAAACTTTGAAACTCTTATTCAGAAATTAAATGTCCAAACCGCCTATCGTATTGGGCTGCGTAGGCTGCTGCTTAATTGAAAAACCTATGCAAACTCCCGTTGACTCTTATTCACAGCTATAAATAATTTTTAATTTTTTTTAGTTTTCTGCGTGCAATCCGCAGCGTTTAGTCACATACACCAAAGTTAATTAGCTTTCTTCTTTTCCAAACCTTTAGCAACAGAGTTCGGAGAGCCCTGGAACCTTACATATTTCTCTAAAACATACCTTTTCAGGAATGGAGGGAACCAAGAGCTCTTACCAATTCCTCGTGAAATATGATATTCTAGGGAGACCAATAATTGCATGCTTTTGGGATTCGAATTTCCAACTCCCACGTAACAGGCTGACATATAACTTAACCATTTAGCTTTAGGTACCAAAAAATAGGTTTTAGCAGCTGTCTGAAGCTATCACTACCTGACAGGTGTCAAAAACTCATCTTCTAATAAAAAAAGGGAAAAATATTCGCTTTGATAACGCAGTGAAATAATAAAACTCACTTCAAAAATAGTAAAAATCTTAGGGTCAGAACAAAGTTGGCAAAACTAAAGAATTTTTGGGTTGTCGTGAAGAGTGTTCGAACAAATTGAGCCATTGGGACCAAGTTAGTGAAAAATCGATAGTTGATGTTTGGATCTGGGCATTCCACAAACAACTTCTTCTTCCTTTTCCGGCGTAACGAGCATCGTGATATCGAAGAGATCACAGCTGTCCCGGCTTACTGTTTCTGGTGATTTGCTCTTGGAGCACGCCTCATTGACCTCAGAATGCTTCGGAAAACTACCAGTCTTGGATTGTTCGATGTAATGATTGAGGACAATTAATTGCTGATTTCGTTGTATTCGTCAGCAACCTTTTTGATGCGATTTTCTGGATCTCTCCTTTCCATACATAAAGTGGTGCATTACGCCTAGCGCATTTCTCACAACCATACCTAGTGAGGATTGAGAAATGGACTAGACCTACACTTTTCTGCAGATTTTGAACAGCCAATGGATGAAGCGCTTTCATGACAATGAATATGTCAAAAGTATTTTTTGTTTTCTGTTGGGATTCAAACCACGAACCTCCCGCATAATAGGCAGACATGCTAGCCATTGTGCCACGGGCACCATCTCTCCTTTGAATATGGCAATTGCACCGGCCGTGTTATAAAGACTTGAGGTTCTTAAATTTCAGTTATCACAAAAACTTAAGCCTACCGACCATCGACCACTTCGCTTTTTTTGGCTGAGTTTGATCTTTGGAATTCATCAAAGTGATCCGGAAAAATCATTTTGAGTGATGTGGCACATTTTCACGTCGGGGCTTACTTTTAAAGTAGAAGCCAAGACCCAAGAATTATTGTTGAAAAGCCTTTCGACGAGGCGACCACAATTGGTAACCGAGAACTTGTGGCTTTACACTTTTAGACTTCGTTCTCCAAGCATGGTGAAAGATAAAGCTCAAACCAATGACCCACAATCGATTAAATACTAAAAAAAAAAAAAAAAAAAAAAAAATGGAAGTTATCAAGGACATTTTTTTTTTTGTAATTAATGCTCACATCAAGGGGTTATGACTACCCTTATAATTTTATAGAACACAGTGCGAGCATTTAGGAAAATAGGAGAGGATTTGAAAGGAGACACCGATGCACGTTGCTTTTGAGTTTTTGTGAATCGTATAATGCAGGGGAAACACAGAGCCAGGTAAAGCATTCCACATGCGGGTGGTGCGACTGAAATACGAATCTCTATACGTACGTCCGAAGTTTGGCTCAAGGTAAAACTGATGAGCATTCCTAGCGAGGCGGGTGTTGCGGCTAAATTGTTTCAGGGGAGGAATGCATCTGAATATTTCACTAGAGCACTGTTTGTGAAAAAAGCGATAAAAGAGAGACAGGTAACGTTTCGACGATTTTCAAGAGAACCAATCGATTCTACGATTGAACTATCACCTATCAATTTTAACGCTCTATTTTGTACCATATCAAGTAGGCGCACAGATGTTTGAGAAGAACCTGATCAGATGTGGGAGTTATACTCCAGTTTTTGGCGGATGAAAGCCTTATAAATTGTAGCCAGATCAGAAGGGGTGAAAAACTTCCTGCATCGTCCTAAGAAACCTAAGCATTTAGCAGCGTTTTTGGCGACTTCAAATATGTGGTCGTTCCAACGAAGACCATCGTTTAAACACATACCAAGTACTGACAGCTTTTCGGTTTCTTCGATGCAGGTATCATTCATGGATAATGGCAATGGGGGAATGTTAAGCTTCAAAGACAAGAGACAGCATTGAGTTTTCGAAGCATTGAATTCTACTCGGTTCATAAGACGCCATGAAACATACCATTCTCTTTGTATAATTAACTAAAAGGTCGATGACTCCCCCGTTTTATTATTTTTATCGAAAGGATTTGTTTTTTTGGAAGGCCCTGTAATTTTCCCAGACGATTTGAAGATTTGCATTTTAGACAATTCTGATGCTATGCAAAGGGTGTTTTGTTTTGAGACGTAAGGTTTTTATGATGAAATAAGGTGCTTACATGCAATTTGATGTTATGGCCAAGAATTTTGCTCTATAATAACTATAAGGACTTGCCTTTTTTCAAATGATTTCGGACATGTGGCCACCATAACTGGCTTGAATAAATTCCAGCCGAGAGGCCAAATTTTCTCTTCCAAGGTGTCAATCGGCTCGGGTTTATCTGAGTCAACAAGCGACTTTCCATAACCACTCAGAAAATATGCCAGCGGTGCCCGAGCTTGGAGGTAAATTATGGATTTACGAGTACTTATGTAGAAGTTGGCGTCAACAGTGCTTTCGTTTCGAGACAATTGATCGAACGCTGGCAGTGCCCATTGATCGTGGGGCTTAAATTTTTCCACTACATAGGTATATGAAATGACGAACCAAAATGAGCATAAATTTAGGGACATTTGTCAAACTTCCAGCGGATAAAGTATCACCACATTAAAAACCACACGTCTAAAAGAAACCTTTTTTTAAGACTCATTCCAAATAAATGAAACACATTAAACAAATAGTTAAAACACTTTTTGTATTTTCTCAGATGTACATTTCAGAAGCAATGAGATTTTTAAATCTCACTGACGATGGAGGAAATATAAAAAGTGTTTTAACTGTTAAAAATTTTACTAATCTTTTCATTTGTTAGATAAAAAAACACGTGGATTATCTCAAATACAAAACTCATCTCATTCCAAACTTTATTTTCATTGGAATCCTGCTCTAGAAAAACATTTAGTCATACAAATACGCACTGTATAGGTACACAAAACAAATGTATGTTCTAATTCGGTCAAATATGATTTGAAATCGATCGCATAACTATCAGTTTTTTTGTAAATGTTGGCATATATTTTGAATTCACAGACGAACACTTGAATTTCACTGACTGAATAAAAAGTAACACGCGTCAAGCAGCACTTCAAATATAATAATGAGACAAGATTGGTTCCACAACATTCTCGCTATGCTGCGATGAAAATAATTAAAAAACATTGTCAATCAACCTGGGGCTGTGACTGTGACAGTATCTCTTGGATTTCGAATCTCCATATCAGTTTTTATTAAACCATCATACTACATCACCATTTAAATCACTTCACACAGCCTACCATACCTGCACCTACATTTTTTTTTATTCAATTTTTATTTTCCAATTGCGACGAGCACCGTCAATATTCCAATCCAACCAGATGCCAAATGAAATTGATTGTCATTTACGTTATGACATCAACAGATATACACGAGTGCGTGTTTGTGTGCTTATATTCTGATGCACTAGGAGTTGGAGATTGGAGTTGTATAGTAGAGCTGGAGGTGCCACATTCGATGGAATCATAATCATCGCGTCTTCTTGTTGTTTGCTTTTGCTCAATGTGATGTAAAATGAAAACTCATAACGCAATTCATGGGGGCACGTAGTGAGTATTATACATACATATAGTTACAATTATTCCAGGTAAAACGAAATACATAACTACAAAAGTTAAAAAAGAATATGCCAGTAACTAGTGTGGAAGAATACAATAAACAGAGTGTCACAACAGATGTGGTCTAAATGACTTGCTAGAAGGAAATGAAAAGCAACTTGCTAAAGATCATGATAGGGAAGAATGCTGTGCCTCTCGTCATTATGTTCCACTGAGATTTCGAGAATATCAATGGAGACGTGATGCTGTTTGAGAAATCGATATGATGTAGGACAAGAATAAAAAACAAGAGAGTCTAATTTTTCTTATCAACCAATCGCAACTCTAACACTCGATGGGATATTTGTAGAGTAGAAGAATTTTTATTTAATTTATTCCGATGTCTAACTGTGTCACAAAATATGACTTCATTCAAAACAAGGGGTTGATGTTATAAGTTCCTTATGTACCTACATAGTTTAGATTTCTAAGCGAAAAATAGCAACACACATATTAACGAGCCTTAATTTGCTGGAATGTTCCCATCATACTTTAATGGGCATCATGGTAGTAGGTACCACAAAACAATCTCAAAGTCCTTACAACCTTTGGAACTATTACAGCTTCTATAAGCTATTAACCCAATCAAAGCAATTTCCATACTTACGTTTTCTGCTCTGCTCGATAAGGCCAAAGTTTGGGCAAAAACATGCTGATGTGTAAATTTCTGCTTCTTAGCATGAGAAGTAAGTTTCTAAAGTATGAAGGCTTGAAGGACAAGAAATGAGTAACTGCCTGATTGACTAGTCTTCAAAATTGCTTTCTGTTCATACACTCTGCTGCATGTTGTCTCCGGTTGTGTGAGTTAGGTAATAACAGCCTTATTCATAATCGCATTTTAAAGATAATCAGATGATAAAACAGAAATTCTTATTCATAATAGATAACCAGTCTGATAATATGGCAAATAAAGATAATCAACGGTTGGAGGTTGATTATCCTCTGAGTAACGGTTTTTGAAGTGAATTGTCATTTTGGCATCTGACTTGATAGATAAAATTAAATTTTAAATTCAAAATTTCTTTCGAAAATTCAAATACCATAGGAAAAATCAAAATGCCATTTTTAACGTAAATCACTTTCTTGCATGTCGTGGGTGGAGGAGGAAGTCGAAGAAGAAGCTTCGCCTAACAAAATTAAAAAAACAGAAGAAGAAGAAGAAAACACATCTCAGAAAACAGTGAATGAAGAACAAACGTCGCCGAAGAAACAGAAAAAAAGTAAAAAACTAGCAGACAAATCAAATGTAGTCAACACATCTGCCGCCCAGAGAGAAAAAAGCGATAAAAAAATGTTCGAGTGGGATGAAGAGATGCAAGAAGGTGAAATTGAATACTTCATTCCGTCAAAGAAAAACCAACTAAAAGTCGCTAATCAAAAACTTCGCTGACATTGTACCAAATCCTTTTGCACACTTAAAACAAACCGGCTCACCTAAAACCCCAAAGAATACTCTCCTTGGAAAGAAAGCACTTAAATTGGCACAAAGTGCGAAACTGGCAACAGAGTCATCCCCATACACACCCGCCAAATTTTCTCAATTGTTCTCCAACGCAATACCATGCAGAATCCAAGCGAATACATAAAACAGATCAAAAGTTCACCCAACGTGCCCTACGACGCAGAAAGAAAACCCACAAAAGGTCTTCTTAAACCAAATTTGATGCCGAGTCCAATCAATCCCTTCTATAAAAAGAAAATCGGTCTTAAGCTCCTCAATGACACACTCTAATAGAAACTATTTAAATCATGTATTTCTTTTTACATATTCCAACAACAACAAAGGATTAATAAAATTGTTAAAAATATTTACTTAGGAATTAAGTAGTAGAAACGGCAAGTGTGTTTTCATTACAAACTACTATTTATTTGCTGCACAATTGGTATTGTTATGCAGGGACTGTTCTTGTAATGGCCGGTCTCTGCCTCGAAGAGGATTGGTTGAATTTTAAGTTTAGCCATTGAGCGTGAATACAAGTCGGGTATGGCACGCAGCTGACTGGCTATACTACGGCAAAACACATCGTATTCATCTTCTTTTGGGCTTGAGGTAGTCTCATTATACGAGTTTGTTTCGGTCTTTTGATTTGGTTTAGGGATAACTGCACACGTTGGGTCATGTTGCACGTCAATAAAACTTTCTTCGACACACTGATTTTGTTGTTCTTCCTCTTCCATATGCACATCGGATTTCTCTTCAACCCCGACTTGGATAAAAGTTTTAAAGTCTTGCGAATTTGAGGTGTGTTCGTCTTCATTTAAAGTATTTTCGACCAATTCATCGCCACTGCAACCTTCGCTCACGTATTCGAAAGTATAGTCCTTGCAATCAGAGTGGCTTAGGGATGGTTCCTTCTTTGGAGAAAACTAAAAAAAATATATAATCAATCAAATGGCAAAATCGAACAGCTCACCTCTTACGTTTTAGTTTCCATCACTTAAAATATTTAGTTTTCGCTTTAGGTATCAATTTCAATCAACAAACAGAATCAAAACAGTTTTTTTTCAAGCAGCTGAGTTGAGCTGTGTCAAAAAAATGGAATAGATCTACAATTTTTGCTACTTTTTCTGACACAGGTATGTGCCAACTATTTCGGAGGGGAAAAAGCATTATGAATAGGAAGCTGATTAAAAAGATAGTCAGTGTGTATCTAGTCAGCCGATCATCAGTGTATTATCTTTTTATTATGAATAAGGCTGTAAATGTTTATTTAAAAAACAATAACTTCAAAGTAAATCCCAACTCCAGTTTTAGTTTACGTTTTGCGACGCGCTTCAGAGCTGATACTCCGTCATGAAGTTGGTTAACTGATTTTTCTTTTAAATAACCAATAATATACCTTCATTCAATGCAGAACTTTGAAATTTTTGATAGCCGTAGTTTCTACGAAACTCTTTCATTAAAAAGTAGAACTTTGAGTGCATATAGCTCTATCGAAAAGAAATTTGTTATTTAGCGAAACATCAATATGATATTTTACACGAATTCTCAATTACACTCAATTTATTTGAAAAATTAAAAACTTATATCGATAATCTATAAAAAGCACTTGTGTTCTATATCATAACTAAGAGTTAATTCGATACACCACATGGAACATTTGATAAGTCTTCTATAAATCTAAAAACATTGTGTTCGGAATTGGTTTTGTTCGTATCAGGAGCGTGTTGATCTGACATTTTTTTTCATCCGCAATCGTATTGCAGCGTTCGTGCTCTACTTTCTGCTAAAAGGTTTCTTTAAGCAAAGACTGCAAGGAATCTATGTTCTTCTAATCCAATATCGCTATGTCTGTCGCCTTACCAATTTCATCTCATCTCAGCTGCCTTTAATTTTCGTTTAAACCTTACCTTCATGCTAAGTCCAAACGATACCGACTCAAATAACTATTCACATGAGCACGACCAACGATGACTAGCCCTTAGCACATCCTTCTATAGAAACACAAACTTATTTTTTTAATTTTAGATATTTGTAAAAATGTAAAGTCAGTACCCACTATATAATAGTCTCATTTTAAAGCTGTCCGCCACTATGA
Source organism: Melanostoma mellinum (assembly GCA_914767635.1). Classification (NCBI taxonomy): domain Eukaryota; kingdom Metazoa; phylum Arthropoda; class Insecta; order Diptera; family Syrphidae; genus Melanostoma; species Melanostoma mellinum. The sequence continues at coordinate 2,036,239 of OU612059.1, read as the reverse complement.
TGGATATTTTCACTACAAGTTGCTTTCCTACAAATCAAAGTATAAAGCAAAACTATTTTCTTTCTTAACTAAAACGACGTTTATTTACTTCTTAAACGTTGAAGGTAGGCATGGATAATAAGACTTAGTCTATAACCTTGTTATTAGTCCTTATGGAACTATATGGTCGGGTAGTAAAGATTTCATATTTTTAGCATAGATTTTCGACATTTTCGATTAAATGAAAAGCCATTGTGCAAAATATAGAGTACGATTGATACATATTATGTTGAAAGAAGATAAAGAAACATAAAAGAAGAGTAGATCAAAATACTCCCTGAAGCGACAATTCCATCAACATTTAGATGGGCTCAGACTTGAAAAAATTCAAAATCGGATGAATTGTTGAGGCTTCTCACTTCAACGCCGCGTAGGTACTTCACGAGGGAACACTAGTGTGAAGCGGAGAAGTATAGGATATTTGTGTTAGCTTCGAGATCACAACGCTCCTTAGCCCCAAAAGTAAGGAGAAATGTTTTTTTTTTAAACGCTTGATCTCGAGTTCCGCTCCAGTTTCATTGAGATTCCGACCTTGAGGTTATGAAGGGTTTCTTTGACCTGTGGTTTTCAAGAAGAAATAAAACGCATACAGTTTGCATACAATTTAGCTTTATTTTAAAGATGTCAGGAATAACGTGCCAAATGGTCTCTTCAAAGGAGTTAATCGTCTCGGGCTTAATAGTCCAGCAGTATTAAATCGCCCGTTTTTGGAGGTAACTCACAGGTCTATGTAAATCGGGGTCAGCAGCCATTTCCTTTCAAGACAAGTGCCCAGTGGTTGTGCAGCTTCAATTCTTCCACGATGAGACAGCAAACCAAATTGAGCATAAATCAAATAACAGGTGCCAAAAAAACCAACTCCGAAAAAAGTTTTGCCATATTCAACACCACAATTCTAAAAAAACACCATTTATATGAAATTACAACCTCCTTATTTCCATTTTCTGTGTCAAAAAAAAAGAAAAATGCTGTCGCCTTGGTTGTACCATCATGAACCGGTGATTGGTCCGAGTTCTCCAACCAAGCAACCTTTTTTTAAATGAGTGAAAGCACTAGGACCAGTGCCATAGTTCCATTTGACATCCAAAAACCAATATTTATTGTTTAACCAAATCATTTTGATTGTTTAGCAAAATGTTTCGTATTTCATAAAGGACTCGATTATATTATTTATTTGTGCAGAAAGGAAAGAGCTACATCAATCCTCACAATTATGCTGATAAAGAAAATCAAAAGGTTAAATTAGATTATGTGGTGGGTTGAGCTTCGTAGTTCTGGGCACTCCGGTGTCCAGCACAAATTTTAAGGGTTTTTTTTTAGGCAAAAAAAGTTTTTAACAGGTTTAATCAGATGAGTTACGCCAATTCGATGCTTCCAGTAGGATGTTCTTGACCGTGTTTGAAGGTGCTTCTATTTACAATGCAGAAGGGTTCTGGATCGACGAATGGTTTAGATGCACCATCTTTAGTTAAGACGTCGACCTTTCCGATGCTTTTATGTGTGCTGGGATCCAGTAAAGAATGACAGAGTTTTTCCTAAGTAGTTCAGAGAATAACATAATTGTCTCTTTGACTGGTTTGGATCTTTTGACAGGCTAGCTTAGCGCTTTAAGTTCATCTGGGCTGTCTGAGATACAGCCCTCCAGTCCAATGTCTTACGCTAATTGACATTTAATATTAGTAGTCGAACTCGATGAATGCGAGAAAATAAAACGAAAGAGGCGAAAGTGAAAACAGTTAGGTATACCAAATCTAGCAATTTCGCTACCAAAAAACAATTCACCTCGAAATACATAATCGAATTCTAGAGGGTGTTCCCTAATACTCCAAGAACAATCAAACAAGTGTTACTGAAGTGTATTTTTAGCGAAATCTTTTACCAATAATTTTTTGCTTTCAACGTTCTCCTCGACTTGCAAGTACAACAAATTTGATGTTAATCAATAGTCTATATGTAGATATATATGAACGTCTTCTGAATGCAGTGGTATGGAGCGTCCATATTGCAGTCCGCTCCTTAGTCTTACCGATCTCGCTCTCCCGTTTCACTATTGTAATACTAAGTGAAAACTCATTTCTACAAGGTGGTATTTTTGAAGTATCGCTTTCAGAAAGGGAAATGCTATATGTACTCGGTTTACTTGTGTCTTTTGCCTACGACAACGGTGGTGGCGTGCGGTGTACCCCACCACCGGATCAATAATGTGAAGCAGTTGAAAGGGAGCGCTGTGATTCCATCATTGTGCTCTAAACGCCACAATCCACAAAAATGAAGAAGAAGAAGTGCAACTTGTATCCTTCAATCACTACAGAAGTTGTAGAAAAATCGACATCGTGGCCAGCAGAGAAGGTTCTCGCTTTAAACATTGTTTTCCAACTACCAAATGAGTAAGCGAAGTGACCCCATCGCTCTTCCAATACAAATCAAAACAATCTTCTATTTTTTCATATAGTTACCTTTCTGTTTATTTTTGCCTTTATACAATTCAATTTATTTTATTTTTTGTTTCTTTCTTCTTTAATAAAACTAAACTAATCAAAGTGAAACGAAAAAATATTCCAATCAATAAAATTAAGTGTTTTACAAACAATTGTTATATAACTTTTTTCTTATCTTATTTTATCTCAATTAACTTAGTCACTTTTAATAGTAATATTTTACTTAAACTAAGCAATTATCTACTATATTTTAAATATATATATTTTTGTAGTTGTTTTTTTTTTTGTTTGATTTTAATTTAATTTTGTGGGTTCTTTTTTGATTTCATGGTTTTTGTTTTTGTTCTTAGTTTTATTTATAATGAATTTAATTTGTATATATATAAATTTAATTTTATTATACAAAAAAGATATGATGATGTATGGGGAATTCGATTTTCTTTTTGATTTTTCACTAAAATTAAACACAAAGAAAAGCGAAATGAACTCTTGGTTTGACTTTTCTTCAAGGTACATATTCATGAGTAAGATGAATGAAACAATTCTCTGGCCGTTTGGTTTTTTTTTTCAGTTTTTTTTTTAAAGGTTTATTTAAATACATATTTACAAGTGAATTTAACGGTTAGGAAAGGGAATTTATTTTTAATATTTATATTTAGCTTATCACTTATTAATTTCGTTGATCCAGGCTGTGTGAGCGAGCTTGCACACAATTTATCGAGGAGTTTTAGGATATGTGTTTTCGAGGGCCTGGGTGTCACCACCTATCCGTTCTAGAGCCACATTGCCCGCGGCCGACTGTAGGATCTCCTACACCATATTCACATACTTGTCCTGGGGAGACATGTAGTCAAGGCCGTTCTGGGAGAAGGCTTGCGCCGACATTGTTCCTGTGAAAGAGGAGCTCGGTGAGAGACCGAAGTTGGAGGCACTATAGCCGGAGTGTCCCATGTTGTAGTTGACCTGGTTTTGGTTGCTGAAGTACTCCATTTGGGAGTAATAGCTGGGCGTCTGGTAGTTGTTGGGGTACTGGTTGTACTGATTGTGCCAGAAGTTATACGAGTCGTGGTTGGACATGTAGGCTGAGTGAGCGGCAGCTGAATGGTGGGCTGATTGAGCGGATTGGGCTGCAGCTGCAGCGTGTGCTGCTGCGGCACTCTGTGGTGACATCGGTGTGACTGGCGGGGATGGGGTGGTTATGCTTGAGCTGGAGTCCATTGGGGTGATGTTGCCACCTGGCTGCACAAGTCTGGGGTTAGTGCTGGCCCCACCGTAAATGCTAGCATGGTGACTTCCCGATCCAATGTCTCCTCCAGAAGTATCCTTCATAGATTCGTATGCAGAGCGAAGTGATTCACCGTTAGAAGCAGCGGACGATTGATAACCACCGCCTCCGCCACCACCTCCCATGTGCTCTTTTTTGCATACTATGCTGACAGGGCTGACTGATGTGGCGGGTGTTGGAAGAATTGGTGAGGAATTGTGACCTCCGTTGCCGAGGTTAAGCGAGTTGCCACCAGAGTTTGCAGAATTTCCACCCATGCTTGCCGAGTGGTGGGACGACAAGGAATGTGAGTTTAAGAAGGAACTATGATGCGACTTGATGGACTGCCCACCAGAACCAGCACCAGAAGGCGCCGAATTCGCTGAGGATTTGTTGCTGCTGTTGTTATTGCTCGATTTAGCCGGAGTGCCCGATGAGTTTGTTCCCGAATTGCCGCTGCCGCTAGAGTTGTTTTGATTACTGGCGTTTCCGCTGTTGTTATTGCTATTCGATGAGTTGCGATTAGAGCCAGAACTTCCATTGGAGCCCACACCACCACTATTGCCTTTCGAGTTGTTGAGTGAATTCGATTGTTGTTGCTGTTGCAGTTGTTGGCGACACTTGGCGCGTCGATTCTTGAACCAAACCTGCAAAAAGAAAAGCAGAACAAAAATTAGTTTACACAGTTCCGTCAAGTGTGGTGAATTCAATTAAAGCAATCGCACAAAGATAACAAACAACTAGTATTTACTTAGCCCACCCTCTTGAGTGGTCTGTGTGAAGTCATCATCATCCCCACACTAGAGAAAACAATCCGCAAAGTGCCGTAGTTTGACGATAATGCTTCTTGTTGTTTGCGTCGTCTGCTTTTTATACCAGGGGGAACAATACACAACTTCTGGGGTGCTAATGGATGCAAGGACTTCACGTTGTTGTCCTCGTTTCCGTCCGTCTCCCGCACTTACACAAACAATGAACCAAAACACGACCCATTCAAGGGTGCGTCGTCATCATCGTGGTGCGTGCGCTCGAGCGTTTTATTGAATTTTAAAATCATTGCCCGAAAAGAGCATTAAACAAGGCGTATCGAATTTCATTATGGGATTCCGCAGAGTGCGGGGATTTATCCTTTTATAGAATGGAACACATTTTTTGATAGGTGACAGCAGGATACTGTGCGAAATCTCTTTGATAAATCAACTGCTTCATCATTCGATTGGGGGTTTTTAATGAAATATTTTACTTTTCAAAAATCAAAGTCGAATGTTTTCACTCAAATCAGCAGATTTTTAAATGAATGAGAAATTAGTTTGCACGCAAAGGCGGTGTTATCAATCAAAACGAATAAGGATTACAGTGCTCTGTTTTATTGGGGTCTTGATTGTTTAGAAAAGATTGTGTTTGGCATGGTAGATGGTAGGTACCCACCCGGTATCGTCTACTGTCTACTTTTTAGAATTACATAAAACACAACGCCTCTATTCGATTGTGACTCAGCCATAAAAGCGTGTGTGCACAATAGCCCAATCTCCAACCCTAAAAACAGTGTGTCCTTTGTGCAATGGCACTGCTTGACTGCCAGCCCCTGCCCCTGCCCCTGCTCCCTGTGCACAGATTTTATTTACCATGTATCAACAATGATACAAATTGTATATCCTGTGAGAAATTTATCACCAAAAACATCTGTGTGCGAGCAACCGATGACAAAATAAACTTTCGTCGACGTCGAGATTGGAATTGGGCCTCCTGGACGACAATATAATTCTCGACGCTCTCGTTTTGTGCTCGCTCGGTCATTAATAAAAATTTTGTTCAACCATCCGAGCGATGGAAAAAAAATATAATAAAAAGAGAAATCGAAATGAAATGGAAACAAGGAAAACGAGAGAGAGAGAAAGGGAAGACAAAAAATATTATTATATTACTCGCGACTTTGCGAAGGCATTCATTCGGATAACCACAGTTATTTACTTTGGGAAATTGCGCACTCCAGCCCCTTTCCCTCCGAAATAAAAGTTTATTCCCCTTGCCATTGCCTAAGTATTTAAGGATCATAATCACTTGGGCGTGATAGAAATTTACCGCCGCCACTGTCGACATGGACGAAGTTATAAAGGAAGTTATGAATTTATATTCTCACAACCCCATAGTGTGTGTATATGCCGTAGGTACTTTGTTTCCCTTATTATCGCAAGCATTGGCAACAAAAGTATCCGTTTTCACCCTCGTGGAAAAGTATAGAAGGGACCTTTGTAGATCTGACACCCGCGTCTTATCGTGATAAGCAAACAGAACTTACAAGGTCATAATTTATTTGAATTTATTATTTTGGGAGTTCGTGCTAATTGGTTCCTTGGGGTTGCAGCATTAAAAAGGTTATTCAATTTAAGAGGATTTGGTAGAACATTGATAAATGATTTTGAAAACTGACGAAAATAGTTCGAGGTGAGAAATATTTATTGGGAGGCCTGTTGATAATTTCATTACGCAAAGACTAACTCAAACTGAAATGTTTTTAGAAATTACCTTTCGAAAGGATTTCTTTAGAATTGAATCAAATAGAAATTCAGTAGTGATGCAACTTTCACACTTAAGAGTGAAGAAATAAAGGCAATCAGCATCCAATGTGTTAAATCGATGAACAAATCAGTAACGCAAGGGTGTCATTTAGGCCTGAGGCCGGATTCTGTAACGTTCTAGACGACTATCGTCTAAATTTCAAGCAGCAAAAAAACGTGTTGACGACCCTAAAATGTTGCCAAAATTTGTAGGGCGAGAGTAAAACAGCTTTCCACCAACCACTGAAAGCAAGATTATATGAAACAATCTCTTAACGATGCAATAGACGATAGACGACTGAAGGATAATTGACTGAAAAGTTATGGAATCTGGGCCCTCTGATAGAAAATCCCACTTAATAGAAAATTCAAAACAAAAATCCGACGGCAATTTTGAGGTTTTACTGTTTTTCAGCAGCAAAGAAACTGGAGACAAAACAATCACCCAAATGAAGGGTTTTTTTCTCTGAAAAAAGTATTTGGAGTATACCAAAAAAATACACTCTCTTTAAAAACGGATTAACTGAAGCTTTGTCATCCATCCCCTCTTCTCCTGAATGCAATGTTTCGGACTTATCAGCACTTGTACAATATAGAGCTTACCGATTTTGTGATCTGGGCCACCATTAAAAAGATATTAAGTTCGTTTGTTGGAGCTCTGGGGTCGCCACAAAGTGTTTTTTGAAAAACCTTAACTCGCCCTGAATCTGAAACTCAATATTCTTTGAGCCCTGGGTTTGCCCTGGGTTTTCCCTCAATTAGCTTCAGGTTTTTGCTGTGGTGAGTTTAGGTAATGAACAGGGCTGTCGAATGGCATATATTAATGTATATTTTTGTTCAAATGACAGGGATGTGTGGTGATTTTGTGGTTTAACGATTTTTGTTAACTGGAAAACTCAGATTTGTTGACAACTCATAGGGTTGTCAAGGAAACCTGGGTCAACGAACGAACCAATTTTCTGTCAATCAGGCCGAATTTATGAAAAATTTTTTGAGAGTCACACTGGGTTGGTCATCTATTGGTTTCCTTTTAAATCATAGGTTATTTTAATATAGACATCTGTTTGACGTACGAAAGTTCAGTATGACACCGCCGCTGAATGAAATATGTCAGCGCTTGGTCGACATTGGGAAATGTCTTAGGGAGACTGTGTTATCAAGCCAAATTGCCATATTTGGGGCTCAGGAAATCCGCAGTTCATCATATAGAAGCCAATCATTTAATATCAGAGAAAAACAGTTTGGTGCGGATTATGAAGTGGTGGTATCGTTGTTCGATTTTTCTTCGGAAATGATCCGGTAAACGATTGGCGACAGAACCATGTTAACCAAATGAACTTGGACAAACTCTAGTTGATCCAGGATGGGGCACTTTGCCACACTTTAGATGCAACAATCGATCTTTTGCTAACAGATAAGCCATCTTGTCGATGTCAATAGGCCACCTCGGAAATCTGATTTCATCACTCTGGATCTTTTTTTGTGGGTAGCAGTTGAGGACCAACTTTATTTGGAAATTATTTGAGTCCCATGCAAACAATCCCTAAGCTAAGCCCCGAAACAATCTACGGTCTTGGAAAATGGGAGTGACTGAGTGAATCTGGCAGTACACAGTCATTGAGGTAGAGGTAGCCACTTTGATTTTATTTTTCAAAAAGCAACTTGTACTTGGTCCACCCTGTACAAAAAATTTGTGCGCAGGTGGTGAAACGTTTTTGAGAGTTTTTCATTGAGCTTTTAAGATAATTCAGCTGTGGATGTTTCGAATGTTCAATGTTTAAGATTTCCTACTACTATTTTTTGAACGTACGTTAAATAAAAACTAACCACAGCTTTCATCGTCGCTCGTTGCAGAAAACTGACTTATGAATCATTCGATAGTGAATTGAATAGATTTGAATTTAGGAAGGAAGTGTTTTACATTCGTGCAAGCAATGGAACTTCCTTCAATTTTTTATTTTTTAAAGAGGTCACATTGTTTTTAGTTTTCTTGGTTAAGTAGAACGTTTAACAATTGCAATAGATGGTACTAGATTTTCATCAGTTTATCACTGCTGATAATTTTATTAAAGTAGGTAATCTTACATATTGAAGTGTAGCGAATGGGCTTGTGTTCTCAATTCTTTTCTGTCAGACTTTGAAGATTCTTTTTTGTCCCAAGAGTCTTGAATCAGTTTCTTTTTTATATTTTAAAAGTGCACTACAGGTGGTACTTGTTACGTGCTAGAGCTCTAGGTTCGATTTCTAAGCATCTAATTGCCTTTTCGCCTTTTGCGAAAATTTGGCTCTCTGAGTGTAATTACATTGCAATGAAAGGCGCTTTCTCACTCAGCCTTTCGGAATCGGCAAACATTTGTATGTCCCTTTCACTCCTCGTTTGCCTGAGGGACTTTCATAGCTCTGTTGGATGATACTATTTATTTTAATTTTATAATAAACTTTCAGAGAAACGGTAGAAAATTATACAATTTTTCACGATGGTCACCGACTGCCCAATAAAAACGTTTTGAATTGCAGTAGCAGGCAGAGAACAATTCTATGTCTAGCTGTCACAGCTAATTTTTTTTATAAATTGAACCCGCAACGTGCTGTCAGCTCGCATGTTTAAGAGAAGACATGTCAAAAGCAGCAACAACAAGCAACAACGCTCGATGAGGAAAGATCAGAAGAATACTAATAGAATAACTAATTAATAATACTAGATTTAAGCTAATCCCTTGAGCAGATAGATTGAGTAGATCTTTTTAGGCAGCCACCTGAACGAACTGCAACTCAATGAAAAAGGTATTTAAGTTGTCCATAGTTTGATGACTGGCGAACTTTTGACTTTTTGGACCTCCAAACAATTGTACGTTGTACCTTTTGGATAAGGCAAAAGCATATCATTTTTAAAGTTCCTGTGTTGTTCCCTAGTAGGCATAACTTTAGGTTCCAACAATACACACCCGGCGCGCCACCTCACACTCAGCTACTTCAAAAGTAAGGACAATAATCATCTCTAACGGATACCTACCTACTTTCAAAGCAAAAGGAACTCAATTGAAAGTCAGTATTGCTCCCGAAGATACTGTGTATGTTACTTCGAAGATCATTCAGTAAATATTTTCAAAACAAAATCACTGACTTTCTCATAGCAAAATCGTAAGTGGTAAATATAAGCAGATTTGAACAAATGTTAATGACTTCTGTGCAAACTTTTGTTGCTTTAGTAGACGACTACAGCCGGTCTTAGGGTGAACAACTGAACATAAAGGTGTCATCTTTCAGGTTTTGTCCATGTTTTTTTCTGGCTTCTATCGATTGTCATCGTAGACTCCAACTTCATGCAATGGAATGTCTCTAAAGGACGATGTCCTTTGTTTTCCTTTGCAGCAAAAACAAAATACAACAGAAAGAAATAGAGAAGGTTATTGGCAAACACTAATGACGGCTGTATTTACAAAAATCATTATCGACAATAACTGTCAACTGAAAAGCGGTTGTTTGACAATTCAATTGAATACGGTCACGGAAGCATTCAATGTAAGTAAGCAAGGGATGTATGAAATTACACTTCTTTGCTGTTCCATTGTTGCACTTTTGTTTGCGGGGACGACATGAAATCTATGAAAAGGACATGAAGCATATTTTGCATGTAAACTGTACACACAATACACTCATATCAACCACCTAACCAAACAAGAATTCAACGAAAGACATTTTCTTTTTTTTTTTTTGTTGGAAGATTTCTTTCTCTTTGTTATCTGAGGTTAAAACAAACAACATTCCCTTTTCTTGCTTTGGGCGCAATTTCAATTTGTGTCGTTGGGCAATGGGCGTGCAAACATCGCATCGCACTGCTGATGCTGGGGTAAACAACCCTCAAAGTGTCATATGAAAATAATTGGTACAAAAGATGGATCGTTTTTGGAACCAGAATGCATCCATTAGCGAACAACCAAATTAAGACACGTTATTACGAAAAGTTGTTTGCCTTAGAGATTTTTGGATTTTCATTTCAATCCACTGACACATATGCCACATTTGACAATTTCAATATCTGGGCAAAAAGTGAGTCGGAAATTTAAACGGGGTTGATATTGTGTTGTTTTGTTTGCATTTTACTTTGGGATTTTAGATTAGAAAACTGAACTTACCTGTACTCTAGATTCTGGAAGATTTATTTTTAAAGCAACTTCCTCCCGCATAAAGATGTCTGGATATCGTGTTTTGCCAAAAAGTGCTTCCAGTACATCCAATTGCGCCCGTGTAAAGGTTGTACGTTCGCGTCTTTGTTTGCGGGTGTTGACGCCTGGAAGAAAAAAAAAAAAGAAATTGGCTATAGTTTATAAGATTAAGTCCAGTTGTTCCTAACAAATATTGTTGCGATTTATTTTTACTCCTTTATTGAAATTCTGTATAGGCACCTACAAAAGTTTGGGCTTTGTTTTACGGCCTCATGTTGTTTTGACAACAAACATTTCATAATCCAAAAATGTTTAAAAATAGATAGTATTACGTCCAATACAAATACGATCTGCAAAGTGAGTTTTGAAAGGCTCAACTAACATTGTTTAAGTATGGCTCCAAAAAAGGAAGAGTCTTACACAACCAAACTAATCAGGAAACCATTTTTGGTAAAAGAATTTCGTTAAATACTCATAAATACTCACAAATATCAAATTCACAGTATGTTGGCATACGAAAATGCTGAGTTTTTTTGGGTGTCGCATCGTTGCAATCAGACAAAATATTTCGCTTTAGAAAGGTACGGCAGCATCTTGCAGGTACGACACACTTCGGAAATGGGTTCACCATGAAAAATAACTACCGAAGGGTTTAGTAGGTACCGATGAGGGATCTAATACTGGTGCCTTTGTGGAGAACGACGACATACAACTGCACGCCTCTATTGAATCATACACATCGTTTTCTATCGAAAGCGGATGAGGAAACCCTTGGTCGTTTCGAAAGAAAAATTCTCCGAATGGTCTTTGGTCCCATATGCGAAGACAATATGTGGAGAAGAAGATACAACAACGAGCTGTATGAGCTGTACCGCGACATGGGCATAGCCAGAAGAGTACGCATCGCGAGGCTACGATGGTTGGGCCATGTAGAGCGGATGGACCCAAACGCTCCGGGTCGACGGGTTTTCGAAAGCAGATTGCAGGGAAATCGGACCTCGTCTTAGGTGGCTCAATCAAGTGGATGAAGACCTCAACCAACTTAGAGTGCAAAACTAAGTTTTCCAAGAGGAGGCGTATGCTATTCAAATGCGGCTTAAAGCCACGATGCGAACAATGACTGATCACTCCAAAATTGATCCTGGAATGCAAGACCTCATTGAATGCGGTCGGAAGACTAAACTCCTTGAGTCTCATTTCGGTTCCAGGCCACCACGGTACAACTGGAAATAACATCACCGATGAACGATTGCATCTGTGAAGAGCACAACCGTAGATGGCATGCCTCCATTGGATGCAGACAGACCAAACGTATATGCTCCCCAACGTTAATAAGAAAACTGCAACATTTTTGCTATCGCGTATAGCAGAACAAACTGTAGAAAGCTTATTGGCGTTGCCAGCGGGTATTTCTCTTTTGCCAAGCATTTTACGTCTTAGGCTTAAGTGATACCACGCTCTGTGAATCTTGTGAAGAAGATTAGGACACAGCAGAGCACTTCCTCTGTAAATGTCCTGCTTTTTCTCGCATGAGTTCACAGATACTCGGCGTAGATATGGTGAGAGCAGGTAACATAGGCTCCTTATATCATGGCAGCGTCTTTTGGCTTTTCTACGATCATCTGGAAAGCTTTAACAGAAAAGAAGGTTACAATGGGACGCTATTTAGGTCTGCGTGCTCCAGCAGGTATTTTGAAAACGTCCAACAGACAAAAAGGCAACTTTCAGGCAGTTGTCGAATTTGAATTGATTAGGTGCACTGGTTGGTAATAGTTTTAATGCTGAAAGCAAACTTGATAGCTAAAATCTGACATCTGAATTTTTCAATCAGTCCCAAAATTGAAAAAGTTTTCCTTCATTGAACCTATATTTTATTATGAAGGAATCTTAAGCCAAATTGTTAAAAAACCTCAATGGTCTGCGACGATAGAGCCAAACGGCTAATCAAAAACTGTAAAAATAGCGCAATTTTGAAGAAGAAGGTGTTCATGAACAACTAAAATAAAGTATGGTTTAGCTAGCGAAGCTGAGAAGTTCCGTTGGTTACAGTTACAGTTCAAAAGATAGTTGTAAGTCCTAACTCACTTCACTGAAGGTCCTTAAATCAAAATTGCTACCTTGCAGCCAAAAGCAAAAACTTGGGACTATCATATTTGAAAGAGACCTCCGGAGAGCGCCATCAAATCCAACACGATCGTGCAAGGAGAAAGGCAGAATAAACAACGCCTTTACACAAATTTGGCCATGAATAAATCCAAGACCAGGAAACCTTTTTAAATCGCAATGCAGTTGTTTTGAAAATCGAAGGTTATGTTTTAGAGCAAAGCTTGATATCAACCTTATTTCAAAAATTATAAAGAAACTGATGTTTCAGAAACTTCAAAGAGAAAAGTCACAAAGTGCATCTTCCTATCGTAAGACAACAAAAGTTTCTAAGTGAAAATTTGGATCCATTTAAATAAATTATTCAAACTTTTGTTTACATCGTTTTCATATTAAAGCAGGTTGATACTTGGCCAGCTGAATGTAGGTATACACTATAGCAATTAATTGCTTACTGGAGTAAGAAGCTCACATTGTTCCGCAGCGTAAGGTACTTGTAAGTCGAGTATGCAGCATGATGAAGCGTTGAAATATTATAAATAAATCATAGAGTAAAGTCCTGTGAACGTATTGATATAATTTCCGTACATTCCCAAAAACCAATACCCAATACCTACAACTGGAGCCAGAACTCCATAAATAATACAAATAACGAAGGTAGTGGGACATGTTTGGGTAGTTGCCACAGTGCGACGTCCGCCGACGGCAAAAATTTACAGAAAGACCTGCAAAAGGAAGATAAGCTGCTTATGTTGGGGCGGAGATGGTTGCAAATGAAAGTTCCCTCTCCATCGTACATAGCAACCCTGATGATGAAACTTTCATCTTTATTCAATGGGCTTTAAAGAGCGAAGAAGTGTTTTCCAGTTTTCTTCTTTCAGCAGAAGAGGCAGCAAAAAAAAAAATCTCAAAACTTAATTTTGCAGACATAATAATAATTGTTTAACTTTTCAGACATTTTTCTTTAGTCCTCGCTCGAGTTGTACGTCAAAATAAACCAAATCTCAGCATACACAATGGGCGCAGAAGAAAACAATTGTGTAATATGTAAACGCAAATCCCCAAAGCAGCAACAACACAAAAAGAAGAAATCAGGAAAAAAAAAACAATTTCCAAAAGCGTTTACTTGGTTTCGACTGGGTAAGGTATAGGGTCTACCATCTAGCCACCCCAAAGCACAGATCCTTTTGAGGAAGCACATCCCTTGTACCAACCTACTTACAATTGGTTGGCTGGCTGAATACATCATCATCCCATTCTTCCATCCATTTCATTTCAACCCTTGAAAGAACCCTCTAATTGTCAAAGCAGCAGCAGAAAACGGCTGCCTTTATTCATTCCTACAACAGCCTAAACCTACCCTTCTCGTCTGCATCATCCACGCTCCACGCAGAATGTAGAATGTTCCCTGAAACAACAACGAGCTTAGATATACATAAGGATATACCTTTCGTCCTCGAGCAAAAACGAGTATACCTATACGTATATATTTAACAGAGAGCTACCCCTTTGCATTGTGTTGCGCGAGTAAATAGGGAGGAACACGAATTTCTCTGGTCTATTGCTATTCATAAAACCCACTTACCCATTTCGGGACTTAAGCTTCTCTATTCAGAAACGAAACGTATCAAAGTAGGCAATATTTTGTTGCTGTTGTCCTTCATTCTTTCTTTTTTTTTTATAATTTTCAATTCGATTCATTGTTTGAAACGCACGCGGAACGAAGGGAGACGGCCATCAAGAGCACACAAGCAGGGGCAGAGGCACATCTCGCAGGGTTAGAAAATGTAGGGTGCCACAGCAACTCAACTAGGAGGCATAAATTGCGTGCCTAAAATGCCTCTTGCTTCGGCTATATATAAACTGACTAGCGAGGCAATAAGAACCCTCATTTATATTTAATGTAAAAGTCACTTTCAAAATGGGAAATGTCAAAAAACGGATTCACGTTTCGAAATATGTTGGCATTAAAAAAAGAAAGAAAAAAAAAACATCTGCAGTAGCAGTTACGAGAAAAAAAAAATAAAACTAAGTAAAAGAAAATGGAATAATAAAAAAGAAATACTGTCATACAGTGGGAGAGAATAATGGAATTAATTTTAAAAATTGAAAATTTATTACAAACTACGCAATCGTTGAGAACACACACCAAAAAAAAAGTTATAATTGAATTTTAAGCCTTGTTTAGATGAGGTACGAAGAAGACAGTCATGCTGTCAAATTGGGTGATTATTGTTATTTAAAAGTCAAGTTTGCACATCTGTCAGTTAAGATTTAGTGTGTTTGTTTTTCTTGCGTTCGACGACAAAGCTTATTTATTTAGGATGTGACACGAACATGAACAACATTAACACGCCTTTGTTGCAAATTGTGAACCAGTCTTTGGAGTTCTTCGGGTCAAACGCATTGACAAAATAATGAAATAACCTTTTAGTTTGTTTAGAAGTTAAGTTATTATTTTGATATTGAAACTATGACATTGCTAGAACTGTTCGTTTTGAACAAAATTTTGATTTTCCAACAAGTTTCTTTAGTCAGATTTGAAGTCTAAACGTTAATTAAGTGCATGAGTCTTGAGCCTTGAATATGAAATTTACAAAGCAACGGATGTTTATAAATTATTTTGCCTTGTTAAAGCCAATTACGTTGCTGAAACGAACAGAAAAATCCAATACAAAAATGACAAGACGAAATCGAAAACGGAAAATTTCGCTGTCCTTTTCTTTGTACAGTACGCTGCTGCTTTGCGAAATGGATTCTATGGGTGATAGTTTTAGTAAATTTTTTACTACAAATTTTACAATTCTCCACACTTATCCATTATTTATATCCGGGTACAATAAAAGCTTGCAAAATTTTGACAGTGCAACAAAAATAACAATTGTATAGTTTTTGGAAAAGAGATCAAAGTAAATAAAAAACAAAAACAAATAAAAATTAAACCAAGAAAAACATACTAATGCCATATAAATATGTTTCACCATATAAATATTTATCACTTCTGATAAGAAGTATAATTGACTTTGATTTCACTTTTTTTAAAAGGCTGATAATACTCTACAGTCTACATAAATATTTTCCGCTGAGTTTTCACGAATCACGATTTCTTCGTGGATGTCGAGGCTAACGAAAAATTCCGTTTCGCATCAGCAGCATACTAGGCTTAAATCGAAGCAACAGCAGTTTACCCACAAAAAGGGATTGAATTGACGAGTTCATAAAAATATATCAGCTATGAAGTGGAAATAAATTGAAATAATGAGCGTTTGCGTCAGTACTTAAAAGTTTTACTGTCGTGAAATGAAACTGAAACTGTTTGCAAGGAAACACTTTCAAATTTCTGTTACCCCCATCAGTGGTAAGGTTCTTTCAATATAAATATTATGCCCACTATTAAATAAGCACTACATTCAATGATTCTTAGTTAGAGTAATTGTAAACACGATTCTCTTCTGAACAGGCGATGATCTTAACGAAAAGTCACAATTCATGACTTTACCTAATTAATGTCTGGAAAAAAGCATGGCTATTTCCTTTAATCTAAGACTTTTGTTTGGATCTTTGGATCACTTCTTTGTAATATTTCTTTGCTTGATGAGAAAATCCAGATTTTGAGTTGAATGTGACGATTTATATTGAAATAAAAGCTTCATTACAAAAGCCATTTTACAATTTAATCAAACAATTTTGAGTTTTTTTTTTAAATTTAATAGAATCTTGAATAGATCCCGCGGAAAGTATTCTTAAAGGACTTAAAAGAATTTTTATTGAACACCTTAGCTGAAAAACGATTGATTATTCAAATTCAATACCTGGGACCTTCCACAAGTCAAATTAAAGTATTGCAATTATTAAAGTTTGGCTGCCCTTAAGCATCCACAGTCCACACTCTCTCTTGTTTCCTTTTAAGCCTTATCCCCTATAAGCCATTCTATGTATAGGAAAAAGTACTTTTAAATGAGGGCTTGGGAGCAGAAGTGGAGATACCCCAAACTCATAGAATTGAAATGTTAGCAATTAAAGATCTCAAAGAAAAACAAAAGCATTCTATCGGTGGTTTTTTAGAGGTAGATTTTTAGAATAGGGATAAAGCTGACATCTAGTAATTAAATCGGGCAACTCTAATGTCATTTATGATCAATTTGGCTTACCGTTTTATCATGAACAAGTTGACAAAAGATCAACGCAATTTCATGGTTCCGTTTGCGAAGTTTACCGCAAGCTCCGTCTATTTAATGGTCGACATAATCGTCCATCAGAGCAATTAATTCGGTTAACCAAGGAACGTTTTCGCACTACGTTTACTTTATGTGGTAATACACATCCACAGAGATGCCGAACATTGCGCACTGAAGAAACATTTACCGCTGTAGAGCAAAGTGTTGAAGAGGACCCAAATGAATCGATTTGCCATCGTGCACAGCAATTGGAGCCTTGTCCGTCAACTGAATGTAAGGTTTTGCTCAAAACCTTGGCTTATGACCTTACAAGATCCAGCGCAAAAATTAAAGCCGTGAGAACATGCAATGAAAACGAGATTGATCTGGATGCTAACTTTTATTGCTAAAATGTCGTTCAGTGATAACGCTCATTTTTAGATAAATAGTTACGTGAACGGGCTTGGAAGCCATCATTCGTGGCGTTATTGCCGACATACGGCCGCGAATACTCGAAATAGTCATTGAAAATTGCAGTTTTAGACTTGGCTTTATTAGAGCCTATAGACTATATTGAAACCTTAATGGCATAAAATTGTCCTTTCAATAAAGCCAGATTAATGGACATTAAAACGAATTTCTTGTGTTTTCGAATTCGAATTTTTATACCTTTAAGAAAAATATCCTTTATTTGTTTCCCCAAAAAGACAAACAAAATTGCGCCATTTTTATAATTCAATAGCACAAAAGCATTAAATAAATGATTTTTTGTTGGTTGCACAATTTACATTTGATTCATTTTGAGGGAGAATGTTTGTTTTAAAAACAAATTTAGAAATAATCGGTTCGTTCGTTGAACTTTGCCCATTTTGAGTTGTAAATGTGTTCTCAAAAATCAGTAACCCACGAAATCACCACACATCTCTGTCATTTGAGGAAAAATACACGAAAATAGGTTACGCCATTTCTGTTTTCCGTGCAACAAAATTGTTTTGTCACTTTTCTACTTATGATGAAAGAAATAACGGTTTCCTCTTTATTCAGGTAAAATCTTTTTTTTCTAGATGGTAGTGCAATAAACCCAAATTTGATAAATTTAGGGCTACGCCACTTCTGCTCTCAGAACCTCAAATATGCTTTGTTTGATTTTCAAACCTTCTGACTGATTGGATAAGAAATATAAAAATGTCACGAATCTTGAACAAGAATAAGAAGACTAGACTCTATAAATACAAACCATCATTATAGGAATCTTATTGAACAAGTTTTCAATTTTTTCGAAAGCTCTGCACCCCAACAACGGCAACAAAATCTGCTTGCATGTTTGTTGTGTTTCCCATTGACAAGATCCCAAGTAAACAAACATCTCTCTCTGAAGAGCCTTCAAATGTTGATAACTTCTTCAGATACCACTTTTATACAGTTAACCCAAAGACTGCCCTTTTAAGATATACCGATGCAAGATTTAACTCACGTGAATAAATGTTGCCCATCACTGGAAATGGCTACAATGTCCTCATCTCTCTTTCTTTTTTTTTATTGAATTTGCGTAAAGTCCTATACAAGATGTCTTGATAATTCAATTAGCATAAAATGACATTGAACATCGTGAGCGGTTACTTCCATCTTTTGCATCCATTCGACACAATTACAACTTTTTTGCTTCGTTCTTTCTTTCGATGGTTGGTTTTAACTACATACGATGTTTGGTTGTTCTTTTTTTCCATGTCAAATCACGTATATGTGATTGCATCATTATCAATATTTTTTGACATAATGAATAATGAAGCAACACAACACGGAAAAGCACAAGGAGATATAGTACACACGAAATCCAATGCATAAGCTATACGTTGTTGGTTTGGTAGCGTATGTAGCATAAAGATATACATAAGTGTAATTGACAACACGAGCGAAAATTAAAAACACAACAGAGTGCGGAATAAAGTTAAAAGAAAAAAACATAAAAAAAATTTATATGAATGTACAACAAGTTGGGAGAGAAGAAAAAAATATGAATTCAAAGATAAAAAAATGAATGAATTTCTGAAATAAGTAGATACATTAGTTTTATCTTTGCGGTGGCCTTCATTTTTTATTTTTTGATATTCAATTTGGAGTGTCACAATAAATATTACCGTCGCCGTTGTGACCGACCGTGTGTCGTCATCATCATCATCAGCGTGAGTTATTCGTACGAATGTAATTGCCAGAGACTACGAAAAAATGAATTATATTTCTTATCCAGTCTTGGTGATTTGTTGACACTTGAAACTGATTTAGTTTCTCTTCAATTTCCACTTTTTCAGTCGGAGTTTAGTTCATTTTTAATGTTGCTCCAAATCAAACTAAACGGGTGTTGGTGGTTGGCCTATAAAATGCATTTAACCATAAAAACGAAAACCGTTTTCGCATTTACTTCATTGAAATTAATCAAAAAGGAGTTCGTATCAACTGAACTTGTTTACCTGCACTTCAAAGCTCTTAGTGCGTAAACAGTGCGAACATTCTCCACATCGGTGTATGGTTTGTGTAAAAAGCAATTAAAATATGAAAATATCACCTGCGATGTCATGAGCTTGTAAGTTCTGTACCAGAAACTGGTTCCTGAGAAAAGCAAATATTACGATGGAATATTGGCAGGCGCTATAAACAAAAGAGCTGAGTTCAGAACTTGATTTAAGAATTAATTTGCTTGATTGGTTTCATTTGTTTCATTTGATGGAGTGTGTGTTTTACAAAGCAAACCACACACTAATTTGTATGTTTTCCAGTCAATATGCAGGGAAACAACAACAACAACTGTGTGCTTGATTGCCACTAGTCTTCGATCGAAACTGACTAACAACATTGATATTTGAAGATGGCGAAGCGCACGCATAATTTTATGCGAGAGAAATTCATATTTTTTCAGATGCTGGAAACACATTTACTCAGCTTATGTTTTCACTGTTAATTTTTGACAGAGGTACCATTGATTTCTATACCTACGACGACTTAAAATAATGAACTTTCTGTTGTAAAACTTTGTGAACACATTTTCGATCCTAAGACTAGAGTACTCTGTTTTTTACCAATACACTAAGAGAAGCTTTTTATGAATTCAATAGCAAC
Organism: Melanostoma mellinum; assembly: GCA_914767635.1. NCBI lineage: Eukaryota > Metazoa > Arthropoda > Insecta > Diptera > Syrphidae > Melanostoma > Melanostoma mellinum. Next base: position 2,016,400 of record OU612059.1, on the reverse strand, counting down.
AATCTACTTTGATGAATCGCAACAATATTTAAATTTAGCTAGCATTTCAAGTTTTTATACAAAAATTGCGATATTTACCCCACATACCTTGGGAAAACCCAACAGCTTCTAAACCGTGAGGTAACCCAAAGGGTCCAAGTGATGGCATTGGCATGCCCGGTGGAAGAGGTCCGTGTGGCACTGAATGATGTGGATGTGGACCGCCATAACTATGCGGATGGGGTCCCAGGTCGCCTGATTTTAAAAACCCCGCCGCCATCAGGGCTTCCGTAGAGTGCAGCGCCGCCACTGTGAACGAGTTTATTTTCCTAGTGTTTCTGTAAATAGAAGAGAAGAACACAAAAATTAGTTTTCAATCAACAAAAAAGGAAGAAGGGTAGATTCATATTTGTTCGACTAACTACACACATAGAGTTTTGAAGAACGCCCCTTTTCAAGATCATAATCATCATCATCATTTTGAAAAGAGAACTAGACAGACAGATGTGTGTTAGGTTAGCTCATTGAAACGTGAAATGGTTTCAGGCCTACCAACCAATATTTGTGGTGAGCCATGGCATTGTTTTGCCTACGGTTCGATGAGTTCCCAATACTCACATTAACAACCGATAAAAGGTTAAAGGATGTTGTATGGAAAAATGATGAGCGACCGAAAAAGGTCCTTCTATTGAGCGGATAGTGCGACAAATTTGTTCCGTCGGCACCTCTTTGTCGAGATTTATTTTTCCGCCAAAAATTATATCCCTCGTGTAATGAGAGAATGCACAAATTTGAATATTTTGCACTCAATTCGAGTATTACACAGGTCAATGGGCATCATGGACTCTTGCATTGGGCAAACACAATTACTAAGCCAGGTTCTAAGAAAATAAAATGGACAATGATGGCAGAGGATAATCCAAACCAAAAATTTCCGAATGTAGTTAGGTCACCCAAGTGGTTGGTTTCTTTTTGCATGTAATTATTGCAAAAACACCAAACAATGGGTTTCGAAAACGTGCCGCTTGTGTTCCGCACATTTGTTTTGTGTGACAACTGAGACAACTCCTACGTACAGGTACCTGTCACTGCCATGGGACGAACAGAAGATACAAATTTGAGATCTTTCGAAATCGTCACGTTTTACCTGAATTTCTCTTAATTTTTTTTTGTCCCTCTAATGATCTCTTTTTTTAATGAATCTTTGTTGTGATTTTCTAACAATCATTGCGCTTGTGGGAACGAAATCAATGGAGTTTGAATATCTTTGTACAGTAGTCAAACATTTCTTTGGTTGAGCAAACAAACACTCGATGTGGTAAGATAATTAGAAATAACACTTCAATCTCATAAGAGAAAATAAGTAAACTTCAAAGACTATGCCAAAAGAAAAAGTCAGCCATCGCTGACAGAGTTGGACACATTTAAAAAAACACCCTATAACGTTGTTGTATTTATAAGCAAATTTCCATTTTTATATGTCACTTAATGAATTGCTACTCAACGGTAGGTTGTTTAACATCCGACTCTGATTCTTTTCATTGGCAATCGACAGATATGAAATTTGCGTCTAAATCGATCGGCTGAGGTGGTAAATGGTCGTTCGAGTTTCATCGTCGCCGTCGCCGTCGTCGCTTGAGCCATCTTCTCACCTTTCAAAGCAAACCGGGTGTAGATACATATTTATGCTAATCGAATTAAAAAACTACCTTTTGGGGTATAATAAGCTGATAAATTATAAATTTAATTTTGATATATTCTATAACAAGCGCAGTTATGAATAATGAACATTATTAGTGCGAAATAAGGCTAAATTGGTTTGAAATAAACTTTTATTGTTCTTCTTTTTAACATTTTAAATTAAGTAAATTTTTGGTTTCGGTTTACCACTAGACTATGAGGGAAATTAAGTTTTTTATTACTTGACTTTGTTCATTAGACGTCTTTGAAAAGAGTAATTTATTCTAACTGTTTCGGAATGTTCACTCGAAAACATGACTTTGGGTTGCTTTTTCTGTGTGAGTCGATGGCACTTGTTGAACGGTTTATGCCTGAGGCTTCGAAGCGAAGAAGCTGATTTGCTGATGAAATAACTGAACTCTCAAATTGATTTGAATGGAGCTACATCGATAAGTTTCAGTTGAGGTGAACTACTGTAAGGAATGCCAACGTAAATATAGAACACGTATTCGAGCATTCAAATGGAAGTGCATTGAAAAAATATCGCCTTCCTTCTTTCTTTTTGAGCCAAGACAACAAAGCTCAATAAAACCACACAAGTGACGTGCAACGTGTGCCAAACGTTCATCGGCGAATTCGATAATGCACACTGAATGCAAGTAACATGAGCCCATTTCTCAAGTAGGTATCCTTCAAATTTGCCAAGAGTCAACAACAGTGAGCGCCTTCCTTGACTTTTCTGATCCCCGACACCTACTCACTCTACAAAAAACAGAAAAAAAAAGAAATGAGCGATCGGTTGTAATAATGATCCCGATCTTATTCGAATCTGAAGAGGCACTCATCGACGATGACGACGACGACGATGAGGACGACGGTGGTGGTGTTGAATGGAAACAGAGAAATGAAATGGAAACTTGTAATTACACGGCTGAATAGATAGATTTTCTCTGCCTAACAAGCATTTCGAGGCTTTTCAAGAACTACCTCAGATTTTTTGTTTTATTTTTTTTGTTTTGTTTTGTTGTGATGAAACTTGAGATGTGAATTAGGTTACCTCACGGTTTCCATAAAGTATAATGCTGCTGTTCAGATTGCTGTTGGTGTCACTTTGCACTACCTAATGTGTGCGTGTGTGTTTGTGTTTTGGGATATCGAACAGAACGATCAAGCGTCCAAATTGAATGTAGATTGGGGGTACGCCTTGCCTTATACGCAACGCATTTCATTTTTTTTTCTCTGTCTTTTGAGAATGAGATACTCACTACACACAAGTAAAAGACATCAGTACGCTTGGCGACGACCTATTTCACGTTAGATTATTTTCAATTTGATTGACTTATGATTTAAAAATCCACTTTGCGTCTCTCGCACTCAAAAGATACTAATCAGGAGTGTACCCACAATAGAAACGTTTTTTTTTTCTTTTTTTGTATTTGTATGTCTTTCTTCTTTTGTACCGGATGAATAAACAGAAAGGATGATGCATGTAGGCGGTTAAAGTTAATTATTCTCCGCTCGGTGACATTTTCAATGTTTGATTACATCAAAATCACTGGGGAATATTAGCATATAAATAAAATGTTTTATTTGAGGGAGTTGTTAAAAGTGTTGAATTATTTTAGCCAGAGTTGCCTCTAAACAGAAATACCTAAATATAAAAAAGTAGATTTAAATGTTTTTTGGCCTATTTGAGGATTTTGCTGGTTTTTTGAAATCAAATATGCACTTACATCAACCGATTGCTAAGAACTGAGCTTAGGAGCTATTCAATCAGATCGACTTTCTCCACCGAAGATTGTGAGAAGATGACAAACAAGATTCTTAAGGGCAACCAGCGCCCTCATTATTTGGATATTGAAATTAGGAAAAATAGTTTGTTGGAAATGAATTTGCTCCTTTAGTATAGATAAACATTTTGCCTTGCTACTAAAAAAATATGAGTTAAGTTTAATTGTAAAACTGTCAGGTAACGCAGCATTCAATACATAAAATTGATTTGTGAGAGATCATTTTTGACTTATTCAATCTGGAAATTTGTAAGCTCAATAAACACATAAGTCGATGTGGTTCAAGCTGAAGAATGTATCTATCAGCAACAAATATTAATTGCGGAGAAGTCATCGGTGAACTAGGCCAGTAATTGTTTCTCAGAAAGTTGAAATTGGAATAGAATTTGAGTTGAATACTAGTCATTTTTTCCTAAGCAATAAGTTCAGGATGAAGATCTTCGACAGTAATATAAATTGATATCTCTTTCTACCTCAATGTTCAAAAGATTTTCTGCGTTGGATTTTTCATAACGAAAGAGCTGAACAACTAGGAAAAATCAATTTCTGTAAACTCAAATGATAGCAGTCGCATCAGGTGAATCATATCAGCAAATAAATATGAGCAAAAATAGTTTTTTTTTCTGTTGCAGGTTTATACCATCAGCTGAAGCACTCAAACCTGAATACCGGTCGATTTGTACTACCAGTTGGAAACCTTCTATTTGTTAAATCTTTCCAGGTTTTCGGAGAAAAGCCAAAAGAAGCTGCTTTGATAAGGAGCCTAAGTTACCAGCTCTCACCATTTCTGCGCCGAGTATCTGTAACCTCATGCGAGAAAAAGCAGGACATTCACAGACGAAGTGCTCAACGGTGTACTCATCTTCTCCACAAGATTCACAGAACGTGGTATCACTTAAGCCTAACACGTTTAAATGCTTGGCAAAAGAGCAGTGCCCCTTTGCAACGCCAATAAGCTTTCTACAGATTTTTCTGCTACGCGATAGCAAAAATGTTGCTGTCTTTTTGTTAACGTTGGGGAGCATACGTTTGGTTTGTCTGCATCCAATGGAGGCATGCTATCTACGGTTTTGCTATTGGCAGATCCAATCGTTGATTGAAGCCCTCACTGATGACGTTGGCAGACCTATCGACGGTTTATGTCCTGAGAAAGCTGTCTGAGATCCTTACTTGGCAAGGTGGCAAGTTCATAGGCGATCTCATTGCCAGTTATGCCGTGATGGCCTGGAACCCAAATGAGACTCAAATAATCTAATCTTCCGACCGCATTCAGAGAGCACTTGCATTCCTGGATCACTTTTGAAGTAGTAAGAGGGTTGAGAAGAGCCTTAACCACAGCTTGGTTGTGGCTGCAAATACAGATACTTTTCCCCGTCCAGCCACTGTTCGTAACAAAAATATTTTGCATGAATAGAGAAGTTTCTATAAGCCTCAACTTTAAAAGCTAAGACAGCTGTGGTCTTCGACTGAGCATCGGCCGAATTTTTGTATCTGCCAACAGTTATCTGTTATAAAATTCGTAGTTCGTTTGCATTTAAAAACAAAAATTAAACGATGCACAGCTGAAAAGCCGTATTTATACTGAGGAATCATAAAATCTAAATATAAAAAAAAATCGAAGATGATGGTAAGGAAGTATTTCCACTTGGTTATTTGTAGGCAATGCTGAAGCGGACGATCTTAAATAATTTTTCAGAATGCAAAATACAACTTTTTGAAGACCTTATTTGCGACGAACCGAACTCTCGTTTTCGAGGAAAAAAATTTTCAATGGCTTCTTCTTCGAAGATCTGGAAGGGATCACATAGTAAACAGATCTTCCACTTATCTGCAAACAAAGCGTCTGTAAAATTATGGTTGAGTATATTAGTAATCTGATGTATAAGTGTTATTTTCGGAGGGCGTATTTTGATTAGGCGCAATCAAAACACGAAGAGTATTTCTTGGTTTAAGATCTTACCATGTCAATAACTAAACTTGAAGACCGAACGAAACTTGATTATTTTTTAAATTTATAGGCTTAGTATCGCAAAAACTCTAGTCATCTTGCGATAAATTCAAAGTTCAGTTTCGAATCCATAAAATGATGAAAATATAAATTCATTTGGAATTCGGTCGGTATAGTAGACAGAGACACCTTGCATTTTCTTGTGAAAATGTGTCACATCAACTAAATATGGAATCAAGAAGAGGATCAAAAGATCCAGTGACCTTACTCCACAAAAATTGGCGTTTCGTCCAGGTACGAAAGTGGGCTCATCAGTTAGATGCTGTCTTTAACTAAATATAGCATACATAAAAATCTTAGAAAGGCAAAAGTGTTTTTCAGTTTCTCGAGCATATAAGGAATCAAGTCCTGGAGAGAAATGCTATGACAAAGCTACTGGCACTGGGATTAGTGCAGCTAAGCTATTCATCTGCTGCCGAATGTGCTTCTTAGCTCAGCAATGGATTTAATAGTTAAAAGCTTCAACTGCATTAACAGTCATTTGAAATCTAAATTGTAGTCGAGACATGTTTTACTACATTTCAAGAATGTGTCCTCAAATTTGGAGAGCCAGCTTGGTTTGAGTTAAAACGTTAGAATGACCAGCGAATATTTGTTGTTGCATTAAGAACGTACTCAGTAAAATTGCGTTGTTGCCTGAGAATTACGATAAAAAAGCGCCGCTGCATATCATCAAAATGCAAAGTTATATTTCAGTAGAATTTTCCCCACCCTTGGCAGGGTTTTTTGTGGCAGTAAGTAATATAAAAATAGTAGAATTGTTTCAAACACTGTTTTGATTTCATTCCCATAAAAAAATCTAAAACCACTGTATTAAATTAAACAGCGAAAAGCTTTGAAAAGGGTAAGCCTCATGAAAACTCAATTTATCTTAAAAACAACATCACTCTCACTTCATCAACAAACGTTAGGTAAGTTGGCAATTTGATTGTACATCCTGGAGAAATTACTACACCGCTTTTTTGAAATCGTCTACTATTTGCCATTTGATTGTGAAAACATCGCCATTGCGAGTATAGTTATTGTTTCAGAAAACGTCGCAATAACAAATGACTATATTCATTGACGTTTTTGAAAGGGGCACTTATGTTTGTTTCCTAAATTTCAGCTTATTGTCGTTGGTCATTGTGTAAAATGTTGCTGTGCTGGCTAAACTCTTCTCAATAAAACACTTATTCATTCACAAAAAAGCAACATCATCAACAAAGCTTTAACTTAAATCAAAAAACCTTATTGAAACATCTGTCAAGTGTAACAAAATATACCTACAACACCCATATCTGCTCTTTCTCGCAGTCCTATTCTATCTCCGTGTGGCCAAATATTCTGCTCGAAAACCAGACTGTTACAAGATTTTCAACAAAAGATAAAGATATTAATTTCAAAAACTTAAATTTATGAATAAAAACAGAATACTGTCATATGCTTTTCCCCACTATATGTAAAAATTTATTTTTTACACCAAACTTATGTTACTGTCAGCTTAGTTTTTTCCCATGGCTACTTAAGACTCGTCTTGTGTTTCAAACTGTAGCTATCTTTATTGCGCATCTTCCTAAACACATTATAAAAAAAAAAGACAATCTCATTCTAATCAGCCTAGCCTATAGTCAGCGAACAACGACGAGCGGGGTTGACTTCCTAAGTAAAAAAGTTAAAAAAGATAACCATCTAGCAGTAGCGATTCATCATAAAAAGAAAATAAATAAGCATTTAGAAACACAAGTAGAGTGCCACCACAAAAGCAACCTACTTCCAACAGACAACAAACTAATTTTTATCGGCCAAAGCTGTGCGTTCCTCTGATGTTGATGTTCTATCATCCGAAACAGAATCTTTCTGTTAAAAAGCAATAGAAATCAAGCGGCTAGATTAATGTAACTAATTTATATTTGAAATTGCGTTTTTATGCAAATTAATAACAAAAACAAAAATGCCAGACACAACCACAGGTACCTCTACCTACCTAAAGTTAGACCTAACAGTGGAAGCTATACAACAGATACATTTTTCAATAATAATTAATAATTATATCATAATCAATGCCGAGGGAAAACTGTGATGCTTTAAAATATGCATTTCGTTTTGCTTTTGTTTCTATTCTTTTCTCTAAACTGAAGACTGAATACTGAAGACTGAAGACTAACCTTTGAAATGATATGTTGATAGAGATTTATGCAATCCACTCTACAATAAATTAAATTTTGATTGCTAATTTATGATCGATTTTGAATTATTCTATTTCGGTACCGGTGTATCGTTATCGGTAAGCGGTCGCTCACTATCCATTTTAAAGTGTTTTAGTATTTAAATTGGACGTCTTTGGAGGGAACAAATTCAAAACAAATTATAAATAATAATATTTTCGGCTTTCGTCATCAACAGCGCATGAAAAGATGGAAAACGGCAGCGAAGAGACGAAATATGGTCGTGGTGTGTTGTGATTGTAAGTCTTCCACTACCGTATTGTGCCGTCATTTGTTCGGACTTCGGCATACACAAATAATGATGAATTAAAACGACTTAATTATTTTTGTGTCGAATGTGCATAAATTAAGTTTTTGTGCTTTTAGTCATAGATTAGGGGCAAAATATAGGCTATACCGTACTGATTTTGAACTAACGATGGGCATAGTCTGTTCAGGCATAGGTGCTTCTACCTCAATGTATAACACCAACAACAACAACCTTTCCCCAGTGATTTGTTTTCTTTTTTGTTTCATTTCAGTAAAACGATGTAAATTAGGTGTGGTTGTGATCAGTGTGAAATCTAAAGTTTTAATTAACTATTATTGGTTTGGATTTGATAAAAGCAATCGTACATTTGTTTTCACCATGTGCATCGGTGTTTTTTGTTTCAATTTGCATCTGTGCTTGTGTGTGGTTTTTAATGTGTCTAGACTGGTGTCTAGTGCAACGAAAACTAAATTTGCATAAAATGTTTGATGTGTTCGGATGAAAGATAAATAATAAACGAATCTACTGCCATTATATGGGAGAACAAAGAGATATGATGACAAAAAGCAGCGTCTGTTGAAGAAACAAAAGTTTGATTTGTTGCTGTTGAAGTGAAACTCGATTCTCGTGTGAACGTGAGATTGCCATTGCTATTTGCATGAAGATTTCTTGGCTTGCGCTACTGCCTCCTACGGTTGAAGCATCTTTCGGATATCGAATGGAATTGGAATTGACAGTGGAATACTTTTACACGCACTGAATTGGGTTTCTTGATTTTGGAATATGGAGTAATAATGAGTGGTCGGTAATAACTTCATTACAATCAAAACGAAAGTATCTTTTAACATTTAATCCTTAAGGGAATAAGCCTCACTTTAGAGGTTTTTTGTACGCCCAACACTTAACAAGAAATACGGGACAGAAAACAACAAACGAATGCAACTACCTACACTAGCAATAGCAATAAGTTGGCCTCACACATGGAAACATTCAAAACTAGAAGACTTGCCGACGCCTTATCCCACTGGCTGATCACTTGAGTGAAGCAAATAAACGGGAGAGTTAAAATCACTTCAAGATAAACTATTAAATTAAGAAATAGAAGAATATAATAATAAAAATAAGAAAATCAAAGGATGTTGTTTTTATTCCTTGAATTCATAGATTAGAGTTTTGCAGAGACTAGGGTAGGTAATTGAGTTCTGCGTCATGCGAAAAACCCGCAGAAAATAATAAAAATATGTAACCCTATGAACAATGGCGGATGTACATATTTTGCTACTTTGAAAAATCACACTGCACAGTCGTTATACGTACTCGAAATATTAGAATGGGAAATTCAAAAATACAGATGGTTTTGTTAGGAAATTTTGGTTCACTTACTCCGCACAACATAGAGCTTCTCAAATCACGACCTTATACTTTTTGCAAGCGTAAAACTTCTTGCCTCGTGCCTTATTATAAGGGTGTCTTACCGAAGAATATAAAAGTTTACGGTACCCATCGGTCGCCCTGAATTTCGCAGGCCTAGGCTCAAACCTACTTAGCTTTCCGGTGAATTTGACACTGCCTACGACCCCTGGACTCAAGCCTACTTAGCCTTATGGTAAATTCAACACTGCCTCTGAGCCCTATGAGTTGAACCATCATAAACTAGTGAAATAAATTGGGATTAGCGACATAGGCGGATATAGACCTGAGCATTTAAATTGCGCTGATTAAAAGTTCGTCCATCACCTAGTAGGCTGATCCAGACATCACTCAACAACGGTATTTCTGTTCAGTAGTTCAGTTTATTGTCGGTTGAAGTGCAGGACCTCGTAAGTATTTCAGAATGTTTTGCAGAAATCGCAAAAAACGCTGGTATGTATGCAAAATATTTAAACTTTTTTTCTGTTCCACGTGTGCAGAACAACATATAAGTAGGTACGTTGAAAATGTCAAAATCTGGCACTGATTTTTCTTATTTTTTAAATAAATAATATTTTTCTTAAATTTTTTGACAGACGAAGTCCTGCATTTCAACTGAAGATATGTCGTTTTGTGCCGTTCGGCCATAGTGGGACGAACGGAGGTAGTATAACTCCTTCAAAGAGTTTATTAAAGCCGCATTTTGTTGGGAATCTATACTCATTTTAGCAAAACATCGCAAAACATCGCATATAGGAAAACAACAACGATTAGTGAACAAAAATGTTCAGGAGTGAACAACAGGGATGGCTGGTAAATGGAGTTTATGGAATAAAGTTGCATTACTGAGTAAGTACGGCGTTTGACTGAGACTTGTTAGTGAAGATGTCTATAAAATTCCAAAAAAAATACCGCTATTGTTAATTATTCGATCATTGTCATAGTTTAGTTGAACAGTACCTAGTAGTTTTGTTTTTATCTGTGAGGCTCTACTAGTTTTATTATACCGCTTTAAAATGCAGACTTCGGTATCTTGGAAAACGGATTATCCATAAGTTATTCGACTTCCTCTTTGAAGATTTTTCTTATGAGATTAGGATATTAATATATTTGCAGACACTTTTTTAGATTTTTCTTATAACTGAAAAAGACGTTATTTTTTTTTGAGTATGAAATTCAGTTGCCAAAATGTTGTTGGGAAACTTTTTCGGTTAATTGAAGTGGTGGCAGTGGCGATGTGGTTAGCATGTCAGCCTTTTACTCGAGAGTTTAGGATTCAAATTCGCTTTTCGCGAGATACTTACAAGTGTTCCGAATTGAATAAGAGTGCCGTGAAAAACCACTCGCAATGGGTAAAAAATTAGACTCTCATTACGCTTTGTCTCATAACGAGTGTGATCTGCCATTTCCAAAACGCAGTTTTAAAGGCAAAACAAAAATGAACTCATAGATTTGTATGTAATTTATGTTATAAACTTCATGGTTCTTTTAAGGAATTGTTCTTTAATATCAGATTTCGATGTACAGAAGGTGTGTCGACTTTATTTGGTCTATTCGAAGTTGTCAAAAACTTTATCCAATAGTACCTACAGCGTACAGCTCATTGTAAAAAATGAGTTATTGCTGACAAAAAAGAATAAAGATCATTTGTGAACATACTTCATTACAATATATGAAAAATTAGTAAATTTTTAACACTTATAGGATAAAAAAAGAGGGAAATCTTAACTATAAGACTCATACTTCATTACATTTAATTTTTATTTTACTTTTCGCTTCCCTTGACGTCCTTTTATCTTTTTTGTTCGTGCATCAGCTCTTTTGTATTAGAATGGTGAGTGTAATAAAAAAATACTCAGTCAAAAACTTGCGAAACAAATGTAGTCACTTAATTCTATGAAAACAACAACGACCAATTAAAATAAAATAGGAAAACAATTCGGAGAATTCAATTTTATGATGGTAATCATTTATCAGGAGAACATTAAAAAACTTAAAAATGTTTAAATGGGGGTCAAAGACCAATGCTTACTCAAAAGCATTGATTTTTGACCCCTATTTAATCCTTAGGTGGAACTGCTTTTAGTTTCAGGACACCAAGAGTAAATACAAGAGGACGAACAAGGATAATGGAAAGTGTTTTTGTCGAGTAATATTAAACTTCTAGAAGAGGACAACGCAACATATTTAGGAGTGCATGCTGAAAAGGCTTAGCACGAAGACAGAATTTCTTACATACATATATACGAGCACTTATTTAAATCTATATCTTATAAAGATATTCTATTGGCTATAATTTTTCGACCCAAATGTCTTGATAGTTCATATCGGACTGTATCGAGTTATATTATTTAGCGCAATGATGCCCTAAAAAATGCAACAAATTTCACCATAGCAAAAATTACAACCACAAATTTGTACTTGTAATTTACAGTTACCAATTTGTAGTCCAATATTTGTAATGATGTCAAGAATAACTTGTAACTTACAGCTCAACAATATTGTTGAACGTTGTGCTGAAATCAATATGAACAAGCAGAGCAAAAAATATTGTCAAAATACCATCTCTTTTTTCTTCTTCTTTTTCTTTTTTCACTGCTGCTGTCCTCTTTGCAAGGACTTTTTTGTTATGAAAGTCAAAAAGAAACAAACTTGTAAGTAAACAAAAGACGTAAATGTTGACCTGTAGAATATTTTTACAAATTGACCAAATTTTTTAAATCTATTCACAAATTAGTTTGTTTTGCTGTTTAAACAATTTTATTGCTTAACTTAAATTTTGTGTAAGTGAATCAGAAAAGGAAACTTTCCCTTTGCAAAATAGGTACAACTGCAAAATTTTAAGCAACAACGTTCGGTGAAGCAACATTTACAAATAACTCACAAACTTGAATATTGGTGAAATATGCCACTGAAAAGACATACCCGATGACAAAGGATCAATAAGAAGAAAAGGATAAAGGAGGTTTGAACCAGTCTATTTGCTACCCAAATAAAAACCATCTTCAAAAGTTCCATTTGAAGCCTTAAAACACGGAATTGGAAGGCTTTAAAAATAACTGATTCACAAATGAATATCAAGCACACTTCAAATAGGTAGGTATTAGGAAAATGTTGTGAAATGCGAGTGTTTTCGTCTAATACCTGCTTCATGCGCAACAATGGCTGTGAATGCCCAGATAGTGGAAGATACGGTTTGTAAGTTTAATACACTACGCCTCTTGAACGGAATTTTAAGATCATTCAAACTTATTTACTCTAAGGTAAGGCAAAAGCAGTTATTGCGTCATTGAGTCTTCGATCTCATTTGTAAGAAAGGATTTGCCTAAATGTGATTTTTTTGGGACCCAGCTGGGCTTGCGGTGTTGAATGTAAATATATAAGTTCAAACCTAAAGAAAACACAGAATACAGATTCTTTAGCTAAAGAGTATAACTTTACTCCCTCTGGACGTAGCTTTATCTTCAGCAACTCAAAAATAAAGAAAGGATTTCAAGAGTAACTATTTTTTGACATTAAGAAGTCAACGAAATGTTGACCAATATTTTGAAATGAAAACTTCGACTAATTATAGGTAGCTATTAGGTATATTAGCTTGTAAAACAAGCAGTATGGCAAAGACTTGAACAGAAAGGTTGGTTTGTTCTTACAGAGGCAGGCGAATTCCCTAGTAAGGACCACCCGAATATAGGCGTCATTATTTCACGCAAGTTTTAAACAAGGTGACAAACTATCATGCAATTTCCTTAGCATCATACTTGAAAAGATTGTACAAAACTCAAACGTCAACGTCAGAGAAACACAATCTTTCAAAAGTCTGCAGGTACGTAACCCTGTTTAAGACTTTGATCATCCCAGTCCTGCCTTACAGCGCGAAAGCATGGACCTTATCGAAAGCGGATGAGGAAACCCTTGGTCGTTTCGAAAGAGAAATTCTCCGAATGATCTTTGGTCCCGTATGCGAAGACAAAAGTGTGGAGAATACAACAAGGAGCGTATGAGCTATACCGCGACATTGGCATAGCCAATGTAGAGCGGATGGACCCAAACGCTCCGGTTTGACGGGTTTTCAAAAACGCATTGCAGGGAAATCGCAGAAGGCGGAGGCCTTGTCTTAGGTGGCGCAATCAAGTGGAAGAAGACCTCAACCGACTTAGAGTGCAAAACTGGAGAGAGCTTGCCCGAAATCGAAGTCGTTATAGAAGGATGTTAGTTGAGACCCAGGTTCACCCCGAACTGTAATGCCCACCTAAGTAATTAAGAAATTCCACGCCATTTGTCCAAACAAACATTATTTGGCCATTCGATGTTAAAATCATTAACAAATGTGGCCCCTAGAGTTATTTTAGGTAAGAATAAATAACGTAGGTAAATAAAAACCTGCGTATAGAAAACTGTGTTGATATGGTTTTTGTTAGCACAAAGAGTTTTGTCAAAAGTATCAACAAATGTACCAGAGTTGATAATAGCCATGTTGATTTTACTACTGTCAAAGCCAACTTCAACCGTATTACAATTATCAATCAATATTCACGAAAAATAACTGAACGAGGTAAAACAGGACTTAGTCCAGCAAGGATCTGTTATAGAAACGGTGAATAACATTAAACGGAGAATTATTTACTGCTGTCAATCGCTGCTACTTTGGTTGAAAAATAAACCCAAGGAAGAACCAAACCACCCTCCTATAGAAAAACAAAGGTAGCACTTTGCAGGATATTGATCATTCAAGTCCTTTCATTATATGGCACAGAACTGCTTCTTAGCGTTATCTTAAGCGATGGTCGGTTCGAAACAAAATACTCTGAATGGCCATCCTGTATGTGAGGACAATGCTTGCAGAAGAAAATTCATTGTCGGAATGTATGAGCTGTACCGCGTCTTAATTAGGTGTAGCTATAAATAGAAGAGTTAGCATTGCGAAACTATGATGTAGAGATGATGGGCATGAATACCACGGCTTGGAAGGATATTGCAGGGATGTCGCGGAAGTGAAAAACCTCGCCTCAAATAGTGCACCCATTTGATGGTGAGTGCAAAATTCGAGAGAACTCGCCATAAAATCAAAATCAGAATCATTCAATCCCTGAACTGTGTTGCCCACCCAAGTGTAAGCAAGTAAGTAAAGCCGTGTTTTATTGGGAATCTACAACAACAAGTAAAAAACAAAGTAAGTAAGTAAATACAACAACAATTAGTAAACAAAAATAAGTCAGTGTTCAGGAGTGAACAACCAGGGATGGCTGGTAAATGGAGTTTATGGAATGAAGTTGCATTAGTGAGTACAGCGTTTTATTGAGCGTATTACTGAAGAAAATTCCCAATAAAACACGGCTTAAGTTATACCTAAACAAAAACAAAACACAAGGAATTATCTGTATAAAGAATCAAATATTGACAAAAGTTTGTCAAAATATTGTTGCCAACTGTCACATTCTCTGAAAATTGTTGTGGCCTTGCAGGTTGCAATGCCTTATAAAGTAAAAACTAGAACTTCCACTACAACTTCCTTGAAAGAGATGTTATCTATTATAAAACTAGCAAACTCTACAAACCGATTTCGAGACAAAACTTAACTCAACACTTGAAACACTTTGGAGTCAAAACACCGACGGGTTTTAACTCTTGCAACACTTTAACTAGGTTAGGTACTCACCGAAAATGTGCGGAAAAACTGCGAAAATCTCTTAAAAGCGCTTAGGGCCTTAGAACGCCAAGATCAAAAGACCAGAGTGCAGTGCAGCAGGAATATTCCAAAAGGTTGATGGTAAGTTTGCTTATTGATAGTCCGAACTGAGCGTTTGTTTTGGTTTTCAAATGTTTTTCTTTTTCTTCTTTCTTTTTCACCGTTTTACCGGATATTGCAATTAATCAACATAATCGGGAAACTTTCTGTGTTTGAACAAAGACCACTGTAATATTTACACTTTCCGCGCACACTTCGCACTATTTAAAAAGACTTTCATGTGTTATATGTGTGTATGGCTAGTTATCCTTGATTGGGGCTACGTTGGTATAGACAAACTTTATTCACTTTATCCAAATTTATGAGGGCGCAGGGTGAATGCGGAGTTTTTCCGAGAACAAAGCGACACAATTAAATAAACCACACAACACCGAGCGATGGAATTATACTAAAATCGATAAATGCTGTTTGTGTACTGGCAGAAGTATCCGTTTACTGTGATTGATTGTCCTTAACCAAGTCCGTTTTATCTATGCTAATCATGTCGTGCTTAGATGCGATTTTCGAAACGACACAAAATTATTAATCTACTTTTGTTTTTGACAACGATGCGGTGTGCCGCGCTTACACACACAGAACGTGAATTGTGAGTAATTAGGGAGAAGGAGTAAGGCAAAGAAGTACACACACAAAAATAAACGTATTCCCAGCGATGCGAATGCGAATCCAGCAGATATTCGAACCGTACGAACGTCACTTTGAAACTGAGACTGAAAAACTTGATTCGGCCACACACCTTCGTCGTGTAGACTGTAGACACGAAACCGGTCGCCAGGTTTGTACGACAGAGAAGTGTAATTGCCTGTTTGTGTGTGAAAGAAACGGATAGTTGCTGTTGCACCCACACTTGTTGCGACATCTCACTCTGGCGTAGAGGCGAGTCTTTGCGGATACGTTGATCTGATACCTGCGTAGCAATGGTCGCTGGCTCCGCCCTTTATATCGACCCTCATTTTGCTATGTGATGTAAATGAAACAGCACCATGTCGTTGAGCGCCCCCAGTGCGTGGTGTGACAGAGAAGTATGGTTGGTGCGGTATCTTTGTATCTAGATACAAATTTATCGATGCCACAAATAAACAGCGGGAGTCGACGTCGTCGTCGTTGTCGTCGTCGTCTTCTTCGTTGAGTAAAAATAATAGATAGGGGTTTAGGTTGAACTGCTCCCTGCCCAGCCAGCAGCCAGATGGGAGTGGGTTTGACTTTTGAAGAAATCACTTTTTTTTCTTGCCAGTTCAGTTTGTTTCTTAGCTTTTTTTTTCTACTTCTGTGGCTCTGTCATCAACGTGCAGCATTTTTTTTCGTCGTCATTTCTGTTTTTTTGTTTTTCTTCTTTTCTTTTTTTTTAATGCGAAACATGGAAATGTTGAAAAATCAACCTTTATTTGAAGTAGTTTAATTCAGCAGCAAGGGCTGCGGTTGTTGTTGTTGTTGGTTGGTTGCCTCTACTTCTACCATTTTTATTTTAATATCTTCTTGATGAGGCACTTTGCGTTCGTTCGTTCGTTTGTCGTTGGTGACTTTTATGCGCCCCAATATGGAGTGGCTGTTTGAAGTAGGTAGGTAGATAGGTAGGTATAGGTATACGTGGCTGTGGAAAAAGTCCCGATCCCAGCTTCGGTCCCGTCATGTTTAAATTATTTGCATCTGAATCTGTTTTGTTCGCCATGTTTTTTTATTTTGCCTTTCGCTCTTCACTTTTTTATGGTTGTATGGTTGAAGAGAGGGTATCCTTTTTCGGAAAAAGTGGGCTCTTGTTTGTCTCAATCTCTTTGTCATGGAGACGAGCGACGTTGGTAGGTACCTACACTCTACAGATACTAACACAATCGGGGGGCACTACACTTTTCTTTACATAGGTAGCCACTTGTGCCAAATGGGGTTGCCTCCATTCGGGACAATGGAGGCTAAAACTAGTATACCATTACCATTATGGAAGAGCGCACCAAGCACACACTTCAGAGTTCTCCCTGTTAGATGATAGCTGGGTGTATGGAATCGCTATCATGACATCGCTCGCCCCGTATATCGGTATTTGTGTGTTGGCTGCTTTTGTTTGTCGCTGGAGGATGAATGTAAGTACTAATCTAAATAATAGGTGGGTGTGACTTGGGTTGGTCGCCTTTTACTCGGATGCATTCCTCATAGAGCACACAACACACAAGAGAACTTAAAGAGGGCTCTTGGCAAACTCATTGATGTTGCAAATGCAATCAAAGTGGCTATTGTTTCATTAAAGTACAAGACATACCCATATCTACCTACTTACATGATGCCATCGCTTTACAAGGAGCGTTTGCAAATGCGATGGTTCTAGAGATCTAGTCCTACCGCACTTGCACATACCACCATCGAACATGCAGAGCAGCGTGTGTTTGTGTGCACATTTAATACTCAGATTAAACTTGACTATTGAATAAACATGTTTTGAGTTTGATGGTTAAAAAGAGGACTTCCTTTGCTAATGAGATGATGATGTCGATCTGGCCTTAAAGACGTGTGCGGCAGTTTAACTAACTGAGTATTTAGTAAAAACTTTTCAAAACTGTGTTCAACTCAAGTAGACATTGTGATGGGAAATGAATATATAGGTACCTAGGTAGCTTCATGAATGCTTTTGTAAGTTGGTATATAACAATCTATCTAAACCCTTTTAATTGAGACTTACTTTTCAGAGAAATAGGTTAAGACTTCAATTTAAGGGCAGTGGCAGATGCTTAGTAGGCCTAGTTTAGATCAAGTAAGGCTTTGATTCCGATGTCTTTAAAGTAAATGATTTTATAACGCAAGCTATATAGGTAGTTGTCCAACTGAGGTGTAGGTACCTAAGCATCAGCTTCTTTGAGCTGTACCTACCTAAGCTTGCACTTTTTGATGAGTGAATATGGGTAATGGATATATAGCGGGCCCGTATACGCAGGAAACAGCCTTAACCTTTGAGAGAAGAGTTCTTATAGATCTTATTATGTTTCTAAGTTGCATTGGAAAGTATTTTGTGGATATGTTATTAGCCATTTAGTTGTAGTGGTAACTTTATTGATAATTTACTGTCGTATTGGTTCACCGTTTATTAGAGTCCATGGGCTAATTAGCATTGAGATATCGAAATACATATACCTACTTACATTCAGAGAGACTGAAGTCTTGAGCAAACCTTCACCGCAGTGGATGCTAATACCCACTTCTCAGCTCTACACAGACCCAAAAATCAAACATTTACCACCTACTGCGTTCACCATTCAAAACCTCACAATCACACTCGAATATTCTCGAAGGGAAGATGTAGAGTTTTCCATCAACGCATTCGTCAACTTCTCTTTTGCTCAATTTCGACCACGAGTCACACTTTGTTACGCTAGTAGTTGTTATACTATTTAAAATATTACCTAAATTCTTATAGCTTTTTTACGCAAGAACTTTTGTGAATCAATGATCGTTCAGTGGATTCTGAGAATTTTATGTGAATTCAATTTTAAAAAATAAGCTGTATAAATAATAATCTGCCTATAATGTTAAAGTCTCTCCGTTTTATTTATATCCGTATACCTAATACCTATTCTATGACTTCTATCATCTCGCATCAGATTGAAAACGTATCTGCAAAATAAAACAAGCCAAGAGCGATTGAACGCGGGTAAGCGTTGTTGAACGTGCATCGAGAGAAATTGATTAAATACATAATTTACATAAATATTTCTCCCCCCTTCCGAAATACTTTCCTAGATCCGCCCCTGGGCCCCGGAGATCCCCGAACTTTGTTGCGCAAACCTACCAATTTTATTTTTTTTTATTTTGTACCTCATTCATCTGAAAGCTTTGTGTTTGATGTTTAAGGATCATAATTCGAAATAAGCAAGACTTTCAAGTCAATGCTGGCGGCTATTGCCTTAATGATGGTTCATTATAGAATTGATTCAAACAGGTTCCACTATAAAAAATAAAAGAGATCAGTGCCTCCCCATTCGCTCGAAGTACGGGTCTTAAGATTCAAATACAAAACTCACTTTAGCAAATTAGTTGGACAGACTTCGTTTCATGGATGTTGGATGGTCGGACGTAGTTTGCGTTCAGACTTATCAAACTTGTCGTCCAATTTTATACTCAGGAGGGGTATCTCCACTCCGTCTAACTTCTAAATTTTCAAAAAATTTGTTGGCCAAGCGGTCGTCTGAGGGTTCACATTATCAAACATTGGTCGTTGAAGACAAAGTATGACCAAAAATCTATAGTCTGAACGGTTCCTGAACAAGAAAAAAAAAAATCCAATATGGCCGCGAAAAAATTTAAGGTTTGGTAGAGAATGCACCAAAAGTTAAACAATATTATCGAGGTTGTTCAATTTTTCTATTACAAAATAAATAAAAATAAAATAAAATACAAAAATATTAAAATGTAATACAAAATAATTAAGGGAAATTATTGGGAAATATTAAAAACTAATTTTGACTGTATTGCATACACCTGTCATACAAGGGCTGTTTTGATACAGTATATCAAAATTCTTAACCGTGTATCAATTTAATTGTTGCTTACAGATTGTTCTGATATTTGGTGCTCACCTTTAGTTTTGATGACATTGAATTCAATACATTCTGTATCATTATGTAAATTTAAGATGGCTGCAGCCCCTACAAAATAGAGTAGGTATTTCATATTTTTTTTTTTGCTTCCTTCTGTGGTTGCATCTATAATATTCCCATGAGTAGATTAAGTAGATTAAGTACCTTAGCATGGGTGAAAAGCTATCTTTGAAAATTGGAGATAACATTTAATTGTCTATGGCGCAATAGTTAATTAGCAAGCTTGCTTATATTACATGGGAGTTCTAGGGCCAAATCCCAGAAACGCCAAGTTGCTTTTTCACGGGTATCTTTTTCCCTGCTGTTATGCAATTCCTCCCAAAGCAATTCACACGGCCATACGAAAAGCGATTTCTAACTTAGCCTTTCAGAATCGGCAAACATTTTGTGTGTGTCCTTCATTCCACAGTCGAAAGGAATGCGCTAGGCCTCGGTGTTTTCAGTTTTCTGTTGTATCACCCAATTTATTTTGTTTATTTAATGAATTACTTAAGGTCAGGGTACTCTCTGATTCCTGAGGAAGTCCATTATGGGATCGTACTACGGGAGTGCAGTGGGAGCCCATCCCTCAAGCAATATTCTTGCGATTTAGTAACTAGTTCCACTGCCCTTCTTTAAAAAAAAGTCCACTCTTCAATTTAGCAAACATGCTTAAGCTAAAATGCGTCTGGCATGGAGAAGGCTAAAACCGGTCGGTCTTGGACCGACTTTTTTGTAATCAGCGAAACTTTTCTGATATTTTGGCATTCCACTTTCTTGGTTATATGTGATAGGAAAAAAGTTATCAGTACCTTAAGTATAAAAATGCATTTTACTAAAATGTTAAAGAGCGTCTGGCAAGCAGTAGACTGAGACCAAATCGCCTGGGACACACTTTTTTGAAATCAGGGTAACTTTTCTTATTTTTTGGCGTACCACTTTCTTGGTTATATGTAATAGGAAAAGAGTTATTAGTGCTTTAAGCTGTAAAATGCACTTGAAAAGTGTTAAAATGCGTCTGGCAAGCAGAAGGCTGAAACCAAATCGTCTGGGACCGAGTTTTTTGTAATCAGGAGAATTTTTCTGATTTTTTGATGTATCATTTATGTGGTTATCACTTCGACCTCAAAATCTGAAAAATTACCATTTTCGAACGCCCACCCCCGCCCCCGGCTGAAAAAGAAGCCTGCCAGACGGTTGAATCTGATATAATGGTGCGTCTATCTATACATACATGTGCATTATTTTTGGTTATCACTCCACTCCAAAAATTTGCTTCCAGCTCTTGGTCTTGGAAATTCACAGGACAAAAGTGAACTGCTTCTTTTTCAAAAGTTGCTCCCTAATTTTTTGTAGGTACAAGAAAGTTCTTTTTCATCGTATATTAGGCACAATTAGTAGTTTTTATTTATAAACAAGTCTGGTTGGTCAAAAAAAAAAAAAAAAATTAGGTAAATGTAACATGAAAACCTGGAACCAAAAAATGAATAGAGCTCAATAATTAGGTACTATTTATGCTCATTTCAATGGTCATATTTCTCATAAATAATACAAATTTTTCAATCATCACTCAACGTTGCCAGCAAAGAAAACCAATAAAAAATCCATAATTCCATTAAATTCATTTACAATTGTTGTTGTTGTTTTAGAAACAAAGTTGGTTTATTTGAAATCGAAACCTTGAACAAATAACTTCGATAATTATTATTTTAGCATTTAACAGCGAGTCTTCCTTCGCAAGCTTAAGCGTGATTCATTGATTGTCACAAAACAGGTCATGAAGTCATTTCATTGTACCTGAGACAATAACGATGGTTTCAAAAGAAACGGACTTATAGTTAAATGTGCCCTACCCCTTGAGGCTCTTCTGCTGCATATACCACAATTACTTTATCCTTTTATTGTAGGTACGAAGAGTATATTGCCTTGGCTCGTTTTTATTGCCATAATCCCCGCATATATGGATGATTAGAGTGACACCCTTGCTGGTGTACGGACTAGGAAGCTTATCCCATGTCGAGTTTATGAATAAAATTTCTCGAAATGAGATAATGATTTACAATAAAATGCACTTTTCCCAAAAAGGCAGGTAGCACCGTACACCGATGTCTAAGATTGGCAAGTAGCACAAACATCATGACTTGCAAATGGCTGCGATTCCTGGAAGATTAAGAGCAACCAACCAGGCCTTGTATGTTAGCAGCCATAAACAGATAATCATGTCCTTTTGTTTCTTCTATTCGAAATGCACTAAGCACGGAAGCTGAAAATTAGGGTCAGTGTTTATGCCGCTGAGGTAGGCATTCAGACGTATAAGCTGCCACTACTACCACTTGGCTGTACATTACAAGATGAGGATTTAAAGTAAAAACAATGCGTTCGAAAACCGCACAATGACAGCGAATGCGGTTAATCCGTGCCCTCCTACTCGTTCGCGGTTTCATTGTAAAGGTATATCATTTTAAGGATATGCATTTGTTTTCGTGGCTGTGATACCCACAGTGGAACAACAATATTGCTCACAAAGTTAAGACTCTAGCTCCGACTCTTCCATACAGCTACGACTATACCCTCGAAACAATAGATTTTATTTTATCCTGATGGACGGTCGTAAAGCTATCATCATTACTTTTCTTGGTTATTTGACAGGCCGATCGATAACAATTGTAAGGAATGCTCGTGCTATACTTTTGTAGTTGTTTCTTGACTCTGAAAAAAGGAAAACACATGCAGTTTAGGAATTGTCAATCACTAAAAGTGAGCCTACAAAAAATTAGTGGAATTATTCGTGGAATTATTTTCAAGGGGGAAAAAAATCACTGAGTAAATTTTCTGGTATTGTGACTGTTAATTATTTTGTTGTCGTTTCGCATACCAGGAAGTAGCAAATTTGTTTATTACCTTACCTAGGGCTTAGATCAATCAACCGAAGTGGAAAATTATTTTTGTTTGCAAATGAGAGTGTAATAACTCTTATAAAATCCGTTCTTAGTTTGAATAAAGTTTAAGATTGAAATTGATTTCGATACTTTTCAGTTGATTAACACTTCCTATTCCTTTATAGGATTTAATTGAATGTGTATGTATACCTATGTGATTTAGAAATCATTGCACCTTTGGTTAAAAAAAAAATTTAATGGCCGAGTTATAGAAAAAGTTCTCATTTTATATATAAAGCGTCCTTTGTTTTAAGAAAAATATCTTTTACTGGACATTGTACGGCATTACAGAATTACGGCAGCTAAGTTCCAGTGTTCAAAGTTTAAACATCGTAATAGGTACACAAGGTTGCCAGTTTTGTCTTTAATGACCGAATCTGATGATTATTATTTTATCACTTGGTCATATTTTAAGTCCATTTAGCCATTTTTTCAATTAAATAAAAAAATTAAAACTCACGAGCAGAATGTGGAATGCTTTACCAGACTCTATTTATCCCCCACTCACAAAAATTCAAGAGCTTTGTCCATCGGTGTCTCCTATCAAATACTCTCCAATTTTTCTCAATCCTCGCACTGTGTTGATTATTATAAGGTTATATTCATAGTTGTTACTCCTTGATGTGCGCGCTGAACAAATAAATTAAAAAAGGTCATAAGAAAAAATTCTATGCAAAAAGTAGTATTCTCATTGTGTGCAGTAAAATATGCATTAAATAGTTCGTTAGCTCTGAGGAAGCCACAAAGCGTTTTGGATATACTTACTTACCCTAAATATGAGTGTTTTTTGAGCCCTGGACTTGCCATCAACTCACCCTGAAGTACAACTAGGCTAGTTGTACTGAACTAGGTTTTTACTGGGACGAGTTCAGGTAAAATGCAAGGATGTCAAATGAAACGTTTTTTTTTCAAACGACTGGCATGTGTTTTGATTTCGTATTAACATAAGCCTTTTGCAGAAGTCTTTTGATTTCAGCTTGCATATGGCAACCCTAATTTCTTCTGAGTCTAGAGGACTGTATTCTTTCTGTGGTCTTTCTATAGATCATCAAAGGCTATACTGCGACCGCCAGTTCTACCATTATGATTGCTTCTCTATAATCCTCTTCAGATAAATGAAATAGTATAAAATGATAAATAAATAAAGAGAGTTGTGCAATAAAACCACGCATTTCAAGGCCCTATGCAGTTCACTTGTATGTTGTTTTGCAAACGGCTAGATTATAAGGCGTTTTTTCCATAAAAGTCCATAAAAACTTAACTGAAAACCGAAAACCCAAGTCTTGCAGTTTCATTACATCAACTTGGAATGTTCGTAAGTTGATCAATGATCTTCTTTCGATGCCCACTCGGATAATTTTTATTTTTATTTTATTTTTATTTGTTAATGCCTTGCTTACACGTTACACTGTAAGATATAATATCTTATTTGGGGTGTAGCTTTCGAATTAATTACATACAATATTCAAATCACACATTACTAAATTAATTTCTAAGTTTGCTCTTTAAAAGTATTGTATTGCACAAATAGTGCTTCTTATATCTCGCGGCAGTAAATTCCATTGACTTATAGAATTGACGAAAAACTGTCGTTCAGATGTGCGGCAATTAAAGCGAGGAATCACAAAGTTCATTGACCTATTTGAATTTAAAAATCTTATTTCTTGGTACAAATCAGCTGGTTGTTGATTAAGAAGTATATCAGAAAACAAGGTTAAGGCCCGAAACCATTTGAATTTATTTACGGAAAATAAGATGTATCAACCCTGCTTTAGGACCTACTCTTTTCCTAATATATATAAATTCTTTATTTAAGTTAAGATTCAAAGGTGCTTTGACTGCTTTTGCTGATGATGTTGGGTGCGTCTACGGATCAAGTAGTCGTTTGGATCTTCTTAGTGATATAAATTGAGACTTAGATTTATTAAGACTGTGGTTTGCCGACCATAAATTAGTAATTAGTTCGAAAACAAAAATTATGTTTTTTAGCCTCTCTTCTCAATCGAGTCCTGATGTAAATATTTGTTTTCATGCACCTGAATGCCAGAAATTCAGATTATATAATTGCTCATGTAGTTCAACGAATAGCTTCTGTTTTAATATTGACTGCAGTGAAAAATGTTTTGAGGTGGAAGTAGTGAACCAATTTAAATATCTTGGCTTAATAATGGATGCAAAAATGTCCTTCCTGCACCACACTGATTCGCTGAAAAAGTATTTTAGATCGACTGTGAGAAACTTTTATTACCTTCAAAAAGTTTGTTCTAAGAAACTGTTGAGCATTATCTATAATGGTATTTTCCAGTCTAAGTTGCAGTATGGTGTTACATGTTGGGGTGGTACTCATTTAAACAAAATTGAGCCATTATTAATACTTCAGAAGCGTATCATAAGGATAATGTGTAACAAACATCGTTTACATCCTAGTTTACCTCTTTTCAAGTATCTGAACATTCTTCCCTTACGGCATTTATACTGTTTCAAAGTGTTAAAAGTTTTTTTCTTTAGATCTGGTAATCTTAACTCTAGATTTCTTGACAGTCACAACTTGCGAATAAATTCAATGAACTTGGTTCCGATTCCCAGATACCGCACCAGAGCATTGCGTAATTTTTACAGTGTAGCATCTTGTCGTATTTTCAACAAATTACCCCGTAATCTCAGAACAACAAATGTCTTTAGAAAAATTGAAAAGATATAAGAAACTGGCTATTAGATTTTCAACCAAAGGAACTTGAATGCTTACTAAATGCTCAAACATAAATACCCAAAAAATACATGTATGTAGTAAAATTGAATTTTGTATAAGGCTATGTGTATATGAACTGTTATATTATCATTATGAAGGTTACCTATTACTCATTGTACCTACCTCTGCTTGCAGTTTTTATTTTCAAGAGTCAAGTTTTTCTTATCAAGGGTCACCCCACCCATATAAGATACATATGTATTTTTAAATTGAAGTGACATTAACACTGTTTTGTATAAATATAAATGTCACTAAATTTATTTTGATTAATATTCTGAAGTGTATATAATTGCTTTATTTAATTAATTGTTATAAACAAATTATATTGAATTCAAAATAAATTAAATCTACTACTAATTAAATCTACTACTCTTAGAAATAATAATAGGGTAAAAGTGTCGACAGTGGATCAGTGTACACAGTGAATCATTTGGTCTGAAACACTCATTTTTTTTTTTTTAAATAAATCTGAAAAAGAGAAAAGAACATCCCTGTGCACTTCTTTACGTAAAACTATCTGTTTGTGTGATTCCATGATCGAAGTCGGTTGTGCACGTGGTCTTGTGTTTTTAGCATAGGTAAGTAATTTTTTTGTGTATATGTATATGTTTTTCTTTTTATTAAAAAACTGTGCATCGTAACTTCATGAGAGTTAAATATTTGTTATTCTGGTTAAATTTACTTTATAATTAGTGTGAATTTGTTTCCAATTGTGAAACATGTTATATAGTTTTAATGTGTTTTTGTTAATATGACAACATGGTACACTGTGAATCACTGATTCCCAGCTCTTCAAGAATGAAAAATTCAAATTTTCCATTTTCGGTAAATTTGTAGCATTTGGATGTCCGCTTAAAAATTATCCATTTCTTAAACTGAATTCAGTTTTGTTTTTCTTTAATATTCTTTTTATTATTTTTCTTTATTTTAAACTAGTAACGTTTTATCATATTTTGTTATTAATGAAGAATATTAATTTTTGTTAAGTTTTTTTTTTTTAATATTAAACAAATATGTTGCAATAAACATAAAAATATATATTATTAAACGAAAGAACAATCTTACTTTTCTTAAAATCTGTTTTTCAATCTCTGATTCTCTGATTCACTGTGTGCACCCAAAGTACACAGTGAACCACTTGGTAAGCTAGATTTAAAATATTTTTTTCCTTCATTTCTAAACTATAGAGTCTTGGAATTTTTTGTTCAAATTGTAAAAATATATTGTAACAGCTATGAGAAAAAAGTTTTATGGCTACTATTATAAATGCGAGCTAGACAGCTGATAACGTAAAAATTGATCCACTGTTGACACCTTTACCCTACACTTGGATTTCATCGGGTTAAGCATTAAGCTTTTTTTTCTGACCACTGTATTGCTGTATTGCACATAGATCATCGTTTATACAGGACGTAGTATTTTCGATTAGTACCAATGGAGTACTATTGTACAACTGGGCATCATCAGCGTATAAACGTATAGAACAATGCTTCATTATTGTTCATTGACATAGAGTGAGAAGAGTAGTGGGCCAAGAATAGATCCCTGAGGTACACCGCTAGCATTTGGTAGAAAATCAGAAAGAGTTTTATTTACTTCAACTGCTTACATTCTTTATTTCAGATAAGAATGAATCAAACTGACTGCACCTGGTGAAAATTTATATAAACGGGAAAGCCTTCTGCAGAGTGTAGAATTATTTACCAAGCCAAAGGCCGTAGAAAAGTCCAGAAGTACCAAAACCGTTATGTTACCGAGATCGATATCTTTCTTAATATCTTCAATGAGACTAATTAACGCTGTGATGCAGCTATTATTCTTTCGAAATCCAGATTGTTTTAATGTTAAGAAATTTTCATGCTCTAAGAAGTTACTTATTTGTTTCTGGATAATTTTTTCAAATGCTCTTGATAAAAAAGGCTATATGGAAATAAGCTTGAATTCATCACATTTTGAACTACTACGGTACTGGTACAATTTTTGCTATTTTCCATTGCATGGGAAATTCATTAGTAGTGATAATTGTATTTAATATATATGCGTTATATGTGGTAATGAATCTTTGAAGAATATTATTTTTATAATGTTGTCTTATACGAACTTACCCTGTACTAAAACTGAAAGAATCTACTCACGTTTTCTCATCTCTTTATTTATTTAGCTGCAGACGTTGCAAAATCAAACCTCCCCTTGTAGATACATATATTTCACCTGAGGGTGAATATGATAAATATATTCACTATGTCTCTTTGAAATAGTTCTAAGAGAATTATAGAAAGCAAATCACGTAGATTTCAAATCTTTACTTGGCTTCTAAAGAGTGTTTTTTAAAGGTATTCAAATCCAAAATGACACTAAACTCATAACAATTAGTTTCATTAATTAAAAGAAAGTGTCTCATGTACCCGTGCTAATGGGTAAAAAAAGTTTACAAGCTAAAAGTACAAATATGGTAAACAAGCGATTCTGAAAAAGTAGGTATAATGTGAATAAGTAAATGACAATATGATTGAAACTCTGTTAAAATCAGTTCATTTGACTTCAAAAATCTTGGGATTAGCATTGATTTTTCGACTTTTAACTAGTTGGTTGCTTCGTCTGTTCAAAAAAGAAGACTTCACTTAGCATCTCAATAGCTTTTCATAAATAAACCATGAACCAGACTTCGAATTAAGGCATCTCTTAATTGCAAATTTTATACGTATTCCAAGTGTTAAACGAATAAAAAGCGTTAACTTAACGACCATACAATTAACTTTTTGAATATAATTTTCCAATAGCCTCAGAGCCCACATCCTTCTGGAAATATATCAACAATACACTTGAAGTGATAAACTACTATATGTACCTATATAAACGCATTACAAGACAGAGCACAGCTTTTCATATTTGCTAACTTTTTTACGATTCGCGGCAATAAAACAAAAATTATTTGTTTTTATTCAAAACATGAATCTGCTACCAGTTGCATTTACCTTACCACATCAGCATCACTGTAGTCATAAAATCAAATTTGGCAAGTGAATTGAGTTCCATTTCGAAATATCGACGTGTAAGAACTCCGAAGTACATACCCGCAAGTGCCAGTTCCTTTAAGGTAGCATATTCATTGGATTTTACGACGCAATTACGGACCAGTCGTAAATTTCATCCACTCTGCGGTGGTTAATCCATTAATGGTGCAATAACTTCTTCTTTTTTTAAATCTTGTTTGGTTTTCCTTGATTTTTCAGCTACTTACATGCGTTTTTCGAACCTTTTTCTGATGAAAAAAGCATCCTAATTAAGAGGAAAGTTCATTGATTGGTAATTATCTATGAAATTAGGCTATTGTCCGTCGTTCCTAGCTAATCATACAAATTCTCTTTCACGCTCAAGGTCTTTTGTGATTCTTCGATGGAGTTGAGAGTTGTTGCTGTAATAATAATCACGTTATAATGATTGTTTGAGGAACTCAGTGCAGCAACGTAAGCCTACGCTAAACTCCAAATTTATAGAATTCCGAAACTCTTCTTAAATGGTGTGAATTGATTTTTCTAAATCCATTCTAATCGCAGATTTGTTGCAACGTTCAATGCCGCATTGTTTTGGAGGTTTACCTATAATGCTTCTGAAGGATGTGACAACAGGCGAATTAAAAAGGTATACATATACCATATATACGAACGCCATGCATAGGATTACATTTATTGCTATCCACTTACACATTCATCCCTTCAATACTCAAACTTCCTCTTGCCTTGGGTGTATCAGTGCGAATATCTGCGGTTTTATTTAACCAAATCCAAAAGATATTCCAATGAACTCTATTGTTAGTTTTGTGCTTCTTGCCTCGTTAATAGGCTTTAAGGGAATCACATCCTTTGGAAAGCAGCCGACTTACGAGAAGATCAATTAAATCCAACAGCATCGAGACAATTAAAATCTTTTTAAGTTTGTTGAAGAGATTTTCGTTGTTTTCATGCGGAGAAATATTTAAGTTTAAGATAGTTGTTAGGGGATGGGATTCTAGGGATGATAAACGGAATTAATTGGTTTTATACTTGGTCATTTTGTTGTAACCACCTTAAATAAGGTCAATGGGTTTAGGAATATAATAAAGTGACTTTGTGTTGGTTTGTGTTGCTTGAAATTGCATTGAAATAAATTGATAAGCAGTTAAAATAGAGTAAGCTTGATTCCTTGCTTTTGTTGGAGTTGCACGACTTTGCCGTTGTTAATTTTCAATTCGTTGTTACGAGCTGGAGCTGCCACACTCCTTCTGTTTTCTTAAATTTACTAGCGCAAATATATAAATAAATAAAATAGGGTGGTGCAACAGAGCGAGGAGCCCCTGGGCCTAGCGCATTTCTCACAACTATGCCTTGCGAGGGAATAAAGGGGACCTACAATTATCTGCCGGTTACGAACCGCTTATTGAGAAAGCACTTTTCATGGCTCTGAATTTACTAACGGAAGACTTGACAATTGCTCGGCAAAGGCGATACCCGTGGAAAAACCATTTTTGCCTCTGCTGGGAGGCTGGCAGGTGGACATGCTACCCATCACGCCACGGGTACCAGCGCAAATATTCGTCCAAGTTCTAGTTTATGGTCCTAACCGAATCAAGCATTTTTCTTTCACTTCAGATGACCCTGTAAACGCTGCTGTCAACGTCTTTTTCCGAGGGTTCATCGGAATCTCTAGACCTTTGAAGAGGTCATCTGGATATTTAAAAAAAAGCTTATACGTACTGCACAATAAAAAACTCTTTAACCATGCTTTTATTTGACTTACATGATCTCAGTCGGGAGTCATTAGATGCTTGAACTGAAATAGTAGATTTACTTGTTACTTATTACTTTCTCCGTATATAGTTTTAAGACCTGTGTTGGTGTAGGAAGTGGAACTTCCTCGAAAGGACTGAATTTAAGTCTTTTCTTCCGCCTACATAAGTTCCACGCGAAAATTCTGGCGATGAAAGAATTATTTTCCTCACTCAGAGAAAACGTTGTATCCGGATATTAGTATCTTCTCTAGCCCTAATACAAGAGCCAAGGATAAATCATGGCCAGATTTGTGGACTAAAATCCAAAGATCATTTCCAATTCTTTAACAAAGGGCCTACAGAAAGTAACTATCGACATAGGTCCATCATGAACCATACCAATATAGACATTCAAACAGACTAGTAGAGGATGCCAAGACAAAGAGGCAGAGGAAGGATCATTCCACATCCTCTGTGAGTGTCCTAGCTTGGCCCACACTAGAAAAAAAGCACTCGGAGAATACTTCTTCGACAAACTGGGCGACATCTCTAACCTCCAATTGAACAGCATCCTGAAATTTGCTCAGGGCTTCAAATCGTTCTGTGGGGGAACCCAATTCCAGTAACCCAGCTACCAGCTCAACCCTGTATACCTCTCCAATCTTCCCTCATCATCATTCTCTGTTTCTCGACGAGCATAATGGATTTTTGAAATCCGAGTGAGGTGCTGCCACTTGTGGCCACACCCTTCATATAAAAAAAAAAAATCTCGGATAGTTTGGCTGATCTCAAAGCTCAACAAAATCTATTACGGCCCAAAATTGTCACACTTCACTAAAATAGATGTTAGAACAGTTCAACGTTCACCTTTCATGGTTGTCAGGTCACAGAGCTATACCTGGCAACTGCATGACAGACGACATCTCCTCTTCGATCTGAAAGGAATAACATTGGTATACCTTTCGTTACATGTATAAGCTTTTGCTAAAGCAGGACGCTTCTGAGAAGATGAGCTCTAGATGTCTAGATGGACGCAGAGCAATATCTGCCTTATGTCTAAACAAATTTAGTGTTGAAAAGTATCGTCTGCATATTAGATTCACCATATTTATGTTACCAGGACACTACCTTATAAGAAGACACTCCAAAAGTCTTGGTATCTACGCCAATGACTTTTGTAGAAGCTGCATGCACGACGAGGTGGATAAAACAGTAGTCCTACACCGCCTTTGTTCATGCCTTGAGCTCACTAACAGATAGAAAACTAACATCACATAGGTAAATACTTTTTTTATGACACCAGTGATCTAACTAAAAAAAATCTTTATTGTCCACCATAAGGTGAAGAACTTTCTGTGTGTATCAGACTCCGTACTCTAACGGCCACATCTTATACCTACAACCTAACCTAGTCTTAGATACTTGTTCCAACCTGAGTGTTCGTCCTTTTTTCTGAAATTTGACCCACTTCTTGTCCATGAATAATAAAACGGGAGCGAACAAAAAACCTGATTAAGGAACAGAACAAAAATTACCCAAACTCTTTTGTCTAACATACGTCGCCAGCAAAATTTAAGCGATGCCCGCGAAACCAAAGAAAATTGTAAGGATGCGATGATTAATTTAGCGCTGTGAGTTGGGTGTTTTCGACCACGTCCTCCAAAACATTTGGATGGCACGTAAAAATTGTGCGCTGGTCAAACTCACTTCTTGTTCTCTTACTTTTCGTAAATGACGGAAACTGAGAGAGAGAAAAGAGAATCCATCTTGTCTAGTCCACTGCACTGAAACCGAACCACACTGAACTAAAATATGTATTTTGATAACGTTAAATGTGGTTTGGCTAGCGCTGGAATTTTATGATTCTAATGATATGTGCTAATTTTTAATTATTGAAAATTGAATATTGACCATTTCAAGACTTTGACTATTTACAACTGTATTCGACAATTTGTGGACACGTAAACGACATTGTACTTATGTCATAAATGAATAAAGAAGCTTTAAAAATTGGAATCTGAAATGGCGCTGGCGAAGCCAATTTGGCATGTTCCCAATTCATTAAAATTGGATCATTGTAAAAAAATAAGTTTGATAGGATCGTTACAGAAACGAAATGATTTGTATCGTTTTTTCAGTTCCTAAATCAGTCAAAACAGAAAATTGAATTTCTTTCATTGTTAAGAAAATGGAAAAACCAGGGTTTCTCTATCATAACGCAGAGTTAAAATTCTTACAGAATTACATTCATGAGACTCCCCACCATTTAACTGTCGATAGAAGTCACTACCATAAAACTTTCACCTTTGAATTGAAGTTAAGAAAAACTCACATGGTTGGTACGTAACGTACACATATACCTAGCTCTGCTCCAACTATTTATCATTCAACTGTAAAGCTCTTTGAAATTTTACCACACCATTAATTTGCTATCAAACGAGGCCCGCATTACCTAAATCTCATGCAGATACACCAGACACCACACCAATATCATCACTTTCCGAGGAAAATATATACCTAAACAGCCTTCTACCCAGTGGCTAATGGCAAAGTGAATAGCCCCGCTGTGGGGCACTTCCGCAGTTAAGAATACCCAGCATCAGCAAAACAAGATATTCCTAGGGTTAGGTGATATGCATTCAAAGGGAAACAGCAACAGCGCACACACGAAGAATTAGAAGATGAGACATGAGAAGGAGATGTGTTAGTTCGGTGATGCTTTGTTGGTATGACCGGTAGCCTAATCCTATAGTGGCTAATAACATTGTTACGATTTAATGTTCTCCTTTGGATCCGAATGGGAAAACTCGGACCGACACATCCCGAGATATATGATGATTTTATGCGCGCCCAACGAAATTATAAATTCATCTTTGGCTATTCACGCATGTAATAGAGATTCTGTATTCGAAGACAGGGCCGCATTCACATGTGTTTTAATGTTGGCTGTGTTTTTAAATGAGAAACCTTTCAGTTGCCAAATAAAAAGAATCAATGTTGTCGTGACTGAGTCTCATCTTTTAGTCAATGAAGAACTCTGAATATTTTTAACATTCTAATGCTTTCGGCCATGCTACACATTGAAATTGAAGGCCCGGAAAGTGACTAATGCAGCCCAGGCCAATTCATTCCACCTGGTCAGAAGCACTGACAGTTTTCCTATATGATTATGCACCTTGATTATCATAACTAACGATATCATATTATTAACGGAAATTTGTTAAGATTCGACTCTCTCACATTCCGATGTCGGTGTAGTCTAATTTTACTACTCGGCGATATTGTTGTGTTTGAACTCGGGGTTAAACAGGAAGGCTGATGCGCGTAACATTGGGTGTTTCATTGAAATGTATCAATGGAATATTTTAACAGTCCGTTCGTAAAATTCTATTCAAGAAATAAAGAAACGTATTATTATCATGCGTTTTGATTGCTCATATGCGGCTGGGGCTGGGGCACACTGAACTCTTTTAACAACTATAATCCTCCCGGTTTCATTCCGTTCAATGGTACGTAGGGGAATGTTAATTTGGGAATTTGATATAACCCAGGTACCTACCTGATGATGGTGACTTGGAGTGATAGTTCAATGAAAGAGTTGAGTGTTTTTCGGTTTAAGTTTTTGCAAAGTTCATTCATCTTTAGTCGTTTCCAGGCAGATTCGGAGAAAGAAAACTTCATTTTGCCTTTTGGAATGTCAAAATTACTCGTTTTATAATTGGACACAGCTTTGTGTTGCCGCGAAGAGCAAATTCACCTCAGTATGTGGGCTGGGAGTTCCGTGAATTGAAATGTAGATTCATTTTGCTGAAATCATTACACTGGACCGAATAGAATTTTAGCTTTTTTCTGATTCTCTTTTGATGAATGAGCGGAGTTTATATTTTTTTGCAATGTTTTATGGATTTTTTTTTTTTGTTCACAGAACTTACGATTCTGGTACAAAAACCCCGATCAAAAAACAGTGATATATAGCTTTTGAGCAATTGAATCAAATCTTGTCTCTTTAAAAATAGCTTTTTGGAGGTTAAAGATTTAAAAGGGTTTCCCTAAACGTTGACGGAAGATTATTTTAATATCAGTGTCCATTCAAGGGGGTATTCTGGTCTAAAAAATTTAAAAAATCTTTTTTTTTTGCATATTTTCAAAGACATCTTTACTAATTAAGAATTTTTTTGTTTGTTCGATTTAGATCACTACAAGGGTTTGAACTATGTCAACCAGGGAGCACCGTTTGAATGGCAACCCTGACTTCACCGGCCTTTCACTGGATGAGTTTTTGATTTTTTTTTTTTTTTAATTTTTATATATTTTAAAAATGAATGAATATTGTATAAAAAAAAAAGATTTTTATCCTAGTTTGAAAAATTCCTAAAAGTCGGGCTCTAGACCAGAATACCCCCTTAAAATAACTTGATTTTGTGCAATGTCTCTATTGCTGGACTTTATTTTTGGCTAAAAACGGATCCTGATTTTGCAATACTAACACAAAATTACTTTTAACTTCTGGATTGTTGAATTTCTTTAATATTTGAAAAACAGAAAAAAAGCAACTGATAAGGGAGCGTTAGGCCAGCCAGCGGCACGACACGGCGCGGCGGCGGCGCGGCACCAGCAGATTCTCTTTAATCATCATCCTTCAGCAATGGTCGCTTGTTGGTTATTTTTATTAATATACGAAGAATCTCAGAGGTGTACTTCGCCTTCCCTGCTTTCAATTAATGAGTAAAGCTTCGATGTCATAAAAAAAGTAGAATCAAATAAATAAAAATAAATTGGATGGCGGAACCGAGCGAGGAACCCGAGGACCTAACGAATTTTTCACAACCGTGCCTTGAAAGGGAATGGAGGGGACCTACAATTTTTTTTTTTTTTTTTTTTTTTATTTATTTAATTCATCTACGAGCAATGAGCTCAACAGATTACACATTATTACAAAATTTCAATTTCTTAAAAATAAGTAGTACAATTTATTTCGAAATTTATCTCTAGAGAAGGCTAAATCAATGTGACCACAAATTTCATTAAATTCTCTAATTGATCTTGAAATTGGTTCACTCATGCCATAATTAGTCCTGTGCCTTGATTGAAAAAGAAGATTTCTATCCCTCAACGGCCTCTCTGGAGCATAAATACAAATTAAGGACAACAAGGAAGGACACTTTATATGATAACATAAAATGTCTCGCACAAAAACTATGTCATGACTAGTTCTACGTGATTTGAGCGACTGCAAACCTAGAAGACTCTGCCTAGCTGTGGAATTTGGATGAAAGTACCATCGCATTTTGTGAAATGCATACTTCGTAAACCTATTCTGAACTTTCTGAATCCGATCGGAAAGATATTGTTGGTGAGGGTTCCAGATGATGTCTGCATACTCTAGGTTGGGTCTTACAAGTGAGGTATAAAGAGACACAAGGGTGTAGGGGTTAGTAAAGTCTGTTGAATTTCTTTTGATGAATCCTAACATTGAGTTAGCTTTTGATACAATAGCTTCTATATGTGGTGTAAAAGTGAATTTGGAGTCAAAAAGTACGCCTAAATCCTTAAATTTTTCAGTTCTCTGAAGAGGGTTGCAATCAAGATAATATGAGAACTCTTGCATATGAATCTTTCCCGAGAGAGAAATCACAAAACATTTTTTTGCGTTAAGATTTAAGCGGTTTAACACACACCAGCGAGATAGATTATCAAGATCCAATTGGAGTTTTTGGCAATCACTAATAGAGGTTACTTTCAGAAAAAGTTTCAGATCGTCGGCGTATATGAGGCATTTGCTGAAGTTGACACAGTTAACAATGTCATTAATAAATATGATAAAAAGTAGAGGACCTAGATGACTACCCTGTGGAACACCAGAGGTACAATTTATCTGCCTTGAGGTGAATTCGTCAATTTTGACTTTTTGAACCCTTTTTATGAGAAAGGAACAGATCCATTGAAGGAGGCTTGAGTGGAAACCAAATGATTCCAATTTTTGAAGCAGTGTTTTGTGACAAACCGAATCAAACGCTTTGCTAAAATCGGTATAAATAACATCCACTTGGTTTTTATTTTCAATAGCGTCAACAACGAAAGAAGAGAAACATGTTAAATTGGTGATTGTTGATCTTCCCGAGATGAACCCATGTTGGGCATCACTTATATGCTCCTTCACTAGGAAATCAAGTTTTTTTTTGACAAGGCTTTCAAAAAACTTAGGAATAGCAGATAGTTTACAAATTCCTCTGTAATTCTCTACATTGTTTTTGGAACCCGATTTAAAAATTGGAATCAAGAAAGAGGATTTCCATTCATCTAAGAACAGTCCAGATGACAATGAAGAATTAAAAATGATTAGTAATGGAAGAGCCAGAGAACTGGAACATCTTTTCAAAATTATCGCAGGAATACCATCAACGCCAGGTTTAGCGTTTGGCTTAAGATCATGCAATCCTTCTAAGACATCTTTGAGATCTAAATGTAAGGACCCTATACTTACTTTAGGATTACAGCCAGAAAGGTGAACTAGATTTTCATGTGAGTTAGAATAGACCGATTCAAAAAATTGAGCAAATAGCTCAACCGTGTTTTCAATTTCATCAGACTCTTGATTTTTAAAAAACATAGAATTCGGAATCCCGAGCGATTTTCGTTTTGAGTTTATAAAAGACCAAAAACTTTTTGGGTCGTTTTTTAAATTGGATTCAACCTGCATAATATAATTTCTGTGCGAGAATTTACTTAACACATTGAACTCCCTGCGAAGATTACAAAACTGTATTTGGTCAGCCAAATCATTTGATTTCTTAAACTTAGCGAAAGATTTGTTTTTTAAATTTTTAAGGTGTGTCAGCCTGTTATTATACCATGGAGGTTTGGAAATATTCTTTTTCTTTTTGTGTGGCACTAATTGATTGAAAGCACTATTTAAAATTTGCGAAAAGCGATCAAACATATTTTGTAGATCTAAGTTTAAAAATTCAGTTTTCCAGTCAATACTTTCAAGATAATTATCAAGTTCAATAAAATTTGCCTTTAAAAAGTTAAATGTTAATGAATTGTTACTATTAATTTTTAAATAAGTGTACAATTGAATTTTCTGACGGTTCAAAACGGCTAATCGAGAAAGCGCTTTTCATGGCAATGAATTTACTAACGGAGGACTTGCCAGTTCCTCGCAAAGGGGAAAACCCGTGGTTAAACAATTTTGCTTCTGTTGGAACTTGAACCACGAACCTCTGGGTTAACAGCAGACATGCAACATGCTAACCACCACGCTACGGGTACCAAAAGAAGAACACTGGCTGAAATTACAATTAACAGAGTAAAAAAAAATTGCAGCTTGCTTCAATATTAACTCTGTACCAGCACCAGTAGGCGAAAGAATCAGCAATTTGATGTTGGGTACCTATTTGAACCAGAAGGTTGGAAATAATTGTCGTTACGAATCGTGGATCAAAGGCCTCGAAGGCAAGTGAAATTTGTTTCGTAGGACTTGCACGTTTCTCACGAAGGGCGATACTAGTTGAAAAAGTATTAAATATTTTTGAGATTCAAACCAAGAACCATGCATTCTAACCACTATGGTATAAGCATCACAATTTGGCTATCTTTTGAGTGTGGGAAGACTCTGTGTCCATGCATGGGTGCCTATGCTTATTTATGAAATGGAGCTGTTTACTCTTCAGTAACATTTACTATGGTTTTGTAAGCATGTTTCTTGTGCATTGGTTTTCTAACTGCACGGTTAAAAATTTTGGTGTTGATTTTAATATTTTTTGGGTTGCATATATGACAACACCAAAAATTTATTAGAATCTAATAAACTGCAAATATTAAAAGAGAACAGTTAATAAAACAAATATTAAAATGTAATAATAAAGATATTCAAAAGTAAGGGTGCATGGCAATGAAAAAATACGCGTTACTTTTTATTATCTTAACATTATTACATTTTAATATTTTTTATACTAACTGCTCTCTTTTAATATTTACTCTCTCTTTTAATATTATGCTCTCTCCAATTGCCATTGCAATGAATTTGCTAACCAATTGCCTTTTGCACACCCAAGGCGATACTCGTTGAAAAACATTTTTGCCTCTGCTGGGATTCGAACCGCGAACCTCTGGATTGACAAGCGGACATGCTAACCATCACACCACGCGGGTACCACCAAATTTTTGAATCCAATGTTATACTGGATATCAGTACATTGACATAGCACATGGAATAAAATAACCTCTGATTTTTGAATTGTAATAAAGAAGAAGTTAAAAGCTAAGAATTATGGTATTAAATTTAAATTGCAAATTGGCCTACAATCTTAAAAAAGGTCTGAATAATTAGATTTGAATACTAAAATATTGGTTTTTAATCCTGTTGATTACATTTAAATCGGTTTTGTATTACAAACTGTAAGCCTAATAAAGAAATATTTAAATGTAATTCAAAATAATTAAAAAATAAAGTTAATATTTGGGAAATATTAAAAACTAATTTTGACTGTATTGCATACAGCTGTAATACAAGGACGGTATTAAAAAGTATATCAAAATTTTTAACCGTGTGTGGTGCCAAGAGCGTTACGGCTAGAATGTCTCCCAGAAGCGTGGAATCGGGAAGTGCTCCGATAGAATTTTCGATGCCATGAAAAGCATTTTCTCGATTTGACTTTTGGAATCGACGTAAATTGGAGGTCAAATTAATTTTTCATGAATGCCTGAAAGAAATGCGCTTGCCCCTGGGGCTTCCCATTCTGTTGCGTAACCCAACTTATTTTATTTACTTATTTCCTACTGCTTTGTTCATTGGACTCGCTGTTACGCAAATTGTTTATTTTACAGTGGAAGTCTTCACTGATATCTTCAAATTTCGCTTTTGTAGCTGCTCCCTTTATAGCTTAATTGAGTTTATAAAATGTTGGTATTGAAATTAGTAGTGCGCAACTTTAAGACAGAATATCATGAGGAATAAACTTAGCAAGATTCTTAGTCAACCAAAATAAACTCTTTATAATCTCTGAGAAGTGTTCTACACCTGGGTTGCATATTCAAAATTGTTGTCTGTTAGCAAAACTAAAAGACGTTGTATATCTTCGTTAGCATAGACAGAAGAATGAATGTGATTTCATGCTCAGGATGATATTAATTACTTGGGCCTTGTGATTGGCTCTCATATGAACTTTTTGAAATAGAGCACTGGGTATTTGAATTTGTTCGCACATATTTTCAATTTGTAACTGGTGGTAAAAGAGTAGGTATTATGTGTTGTTGAATTTCTTTCGCTACTTTTGATCAGTTTTTACAATTTGCAGCTTTGGACTTTATGTTTTTGTAATTTAAAAAACTTCTTTCTGAGGAAACGCTATCGGTTTCTTCCACGATGGATCAGTAGATTTTTGCACTCATAACCTAACCAACGTTTTAAACTGTTAGTGCATTAAAATTGTTAGCACAGATTTTCCCGACAGCTTTGTGAGTTGTGAAAATAAGCTAGATTTTCGGTCTTCAAAATACATATCTCTATCAATTGAAGAAAATGTCTTAACTAGCCGCAGCAAAAGCCTCAGGCTTCTTTAAAGCAGTTTGTGGGCAAACTCAAGCTTCAAAAAACACACACTTTGACAACTTGCCTCAACAAAAGACTAGGGCTATTTCAGGGCAAACTCAGGGCTCAAAAATTAGCTAATTAATTAATTAGTTTGACATTCACGACCAGTTGATGTTTTCTCAACATACGGTCCTTCTACTATCGTGGTTTAATAGATATAGCAATTAAAAACTCAAATAACCAATTTCTTTTTCCACGATTATAGAACTCTAAATTAAGCCCAAGCTTGTGATTGAGCGCTGAGTTGAACGCAAACACGGGTATACCGCAAGTACATACTTTTTATACGATCACGGTTGCAACTCGACTAAAAAAAATGTGCTTAAAGACGAAAATTGAACATAGCTTTGAATTTCCAAACAAATGGTTGGTTTCTAAGAAGAAAGCAGCATGAGAAGTGTTTGTTTGAAATTATAGAGAGATGCGCTGAAAGGAATGAGTTTTTAAGGTTGAACCAAGCCTAGAACCAGCCCTGTAAAGATCAACTTATCGTGCATTTGCAACCTACTTCATGAGTCTTTCTTTTTATTTACTTACTAAGAAAAGGATATTTATTGAATACACAGTAAAGAGCTTAAAAAGAAAACAAAAATGAACGAACATTTTTGAACGCAGCTTTTCTTCATTATTTGTCTCTTAAGTCCGCTAATCACAAAAATACTTTTTTCTTGAATCATTTGAAAGCGTTGAACATGAGTTCGAATTTATAAGCAGGCAACAACTGATAACATTGCTAAATTCAAAATGAAACTAATTAAATCAAACCCAGTCGGTGTAGTTGTTGACTACAAATAAAATAAACACAACATTTTCAAGGTGCATAGAAATTCAAAACCACTAGCGAATCAGGTAAGTGCAACCTCATAAACAAAAACCAATTCCGGGTCTCTTAACACAAACGAGTTTTCACTTTTATAATCAAATAGACCCAAATCCAAACTCAAATCCAATTAGGATTCAGCCGAAATAAATCGGAAAATTCAAACTCGCCTGCGAAAAGCAATAAAATTATGATTTACATGGTTGGGTTCGGTGTTATGCTAGCGAATTCCAATCCAAGGTCGAATTTTATGTCTCTGACGAGGCTCAAGTAAAAAAAATATTTTAAATTATTTGTATTCCCACAACACCGCTCATATCGGAACAACCCAAGTTAGCATTTAAATGTTTTTCACTTTGCCATTGAGCATGAGTATCGATCGGTGGTGGTGGTGATGCTTTCACTGAGCTTTGTTTATCTGTCCAACTTGGATCCATCACGATCGCGAAATGAAATTTGAATATACTCCTACACTGGCAGCAATTTTCATATCTCAATTGTGACGTTTTATTCCGTAAAATTGCTAATTAAATAAACATTGGTAGGGGCAACGCCTACACGCCTACCGTTTGACAGCAGCAAACGAACAAAAATATCAATCAGCCTGGCACTCAAACATTGTGTTGACCTTCCATCAAAGCCACGCCAAATGCTCAGCCACAGAACATCGAAAGCAGCTCCTCTCTAGCCGTGCTGTGCCAGTCAGATAGGTACGAGTATACCGTGGTAATATAGAAATACGAGCGTAGCTGTCGCCCATCAAACTACCTCCAGTCCATTTAACACTTCTCTGACACTAATCCTGGCTTGATGAAACTAATTTTTTATGCCCACAAACAGTGACTGCCTTTTTGGCCTGGCTGACTGCTTGACTGGTTGGGTTCCGTGCCAAGCCGAGCTAGTTGTTGGGTTGGTATTTGGTATTCCTCCCGGGATTCTGCGTCTACCATGCGTCAATCAAGCGTTACGACGATGCAGCGTCATGGTTGATTTCCTACTTGTCAGTCGGTCTGAAGTTTCATTCGGTCATCTTGGAGTAATTTCAAAATGAAAAATAAAAAAATAAAATAATAATGATAATTATAATATGGTATGTATGTATATAGTTACATCAACTTTCATAATTTGTTGTTGCTCAGTGAGACATTGATTGCCTGCTGCAGAGCTGGTGGACGGGGTCTCCTGGGGTTATGTTGCTGCTGTTGCATGCTTTTGAGGCATGAATCGGTGGCTGATGGAGCTGGAGGAGAGATGTTATCCGCCGGACAAACAACCAAACGAACGAAGGTAGTGCCAATCTTGTCATATTCATTTCACATTCACTTAAATGCCGACTGAATTTTGAATGAATTTCGGTCGTAAACTCAAACAAACAAAACATTCGAATGTCCCCCGGCCGGATGTGTCAGTATGGTCTCAAATAAATGAATAAACTGTTTTCTTGTTTTTGTCTTTTTGTTTTTTGTTTTTTGTTGCCGACGATAGGTCTTTGCTCAAGGCACTGTATTAAGGCAATAAAAATATGAGTCGTAAAATGCTGATGTATTCAAAT
The DNA here is from genome assembly GCA_914767635.1 of Melanostoma mellinum. Lineage (NCBI taxonomy): Eukaryota > Metazoa > Arthropoda > Insecta > Diptera > Syrphidae > Melanostoma > Melanostoma mellinum. Next base: position 1,974,369 of record OU612059.1, on the reverse strand, counting down.
CAACTGGTTCTCACAATTACTTTCATAATTATTCATAATCGAGAAAGACATCAAAATTTGATTTGACAGATCTTCGATGTCAAAGTTTGAATTTTAAAACCCGCTGCAACAACAAATCAACAAGAGTTGAATGCATGTGTCTTCTCGGATGTTGAAATAAGCGACATCACGTTTGATGAACATTTCACTTGATAGGCTGTTTGATATCACGAGACTGTGCATTTAGTTAAATTAAGGTAAACAAAACCTTGAACAATGTAAATCAAATTACATACAAATATGTTCGAATTATGAAATATTCAACTGACTAATCAACGGTATGAGAGAAGTATCCCATTAGTTGAACCAATTAATTTTAGTAAAAATCATGACAAGAAACGAAATCATAACCAGTTCATGTACTCGACAGCTATTGCAGAGCGTTTTTCATATTCCTGTTAATTTTGTGGAAAATCGTTTTTAAATGTAAAATGTGCATTCATAAACAATTCAACTTTTTTTCGTTTTGAAAATACAAATATTTGTTTCCGTAGCTTGACTTTGGTTCAAGGATAAAGTGGCTTTGTTATATGTATACACATACCTATACAGAGTGTCCGGTAATTCGTGTGATTCTTGGTCATATTCTAAGAAAAAATTTGTTTTACAGTAAAGTCCGTTTCTCAACTTTAACACCACTTTTTGATAATTTTAAAAAAGGCTAACTTTGGTGTACTCTGACCTGTGTTAAATTCGATTTCTCTCTCAATACTGATAGTAGAGACCTCATTTTAGACTAGGTTTTTGAAGAAATAATTATCTTTAAAACTGCTTAGAGTTGCCAGAGATACAAATACAATCATAACAAGTGCTTAAAGTGCCCTCCTTCGTTTTGAATGCATATCAGGGGCCGTTTTTGAATTTCATTGTGGGCCCCCGGCTGCTTGAATATCTGAGAAAATTCGGATATTCGCTGAGGATATCACGTTTTCTTTTAGCCATGATAGGACCTCTTTGATCGCCAGAATTTCCGCTTGGAATACGCTACAATGTTTTGTAAGGCGGAATGAGGGACTTACGTTAAGTCGGTTTGAGTAAACCCCGCAGCCTACCCCTTATTCGGTTTTGAACCATCTGTATAGAAATGAATTGAATCATCTCTCAAAAGTTCTTCGTCTTCTCAGGTCGTTGTCGATGGGATTGAGACTTGGAGCTTATTATCAAAAACCAATTGGGAGATGGTGTAGTCAGAGTGTAGCGTGGCCGATTTTATTAACGGCCCATTAAGAGATAGCTCTCATACGAATGGCTGTACTGGTGGCCATTTGTTTGCTGAAGATATCTAGTGGTGTGAGCTTAAGGATTGTATTTAGGGCAGCTGAGGGTGTTGATCTCAGTGCTCCGCTTACACACAAACAGGCTGTTCGTTGGACCTTGCTTAGATTATCGCAGTAGGACATTTTATCAAGAGCGGTCCACCATACCACTACTCCGTGCGTGAGTATTGGTCTGATGAACGCGGTGTAGGAGCAGTGGGTGATTTCGGGGGTGAAATCCCATTTATTACCAATGGCTTTTTTACAGGAAAATAATGCTACGGTGGATTTCCTAATTCTTTCCTGTATAATGGCTTTCGTCAAGGATTAAACCTCGATATTTGGCCTCGTTTGAAAGTTCATGTGAGATTCCATTAAATGATAGAGTTATTAGTTGAGGAATTTTGTGTTTCCTGGTGAAGAGAACGAGCTCAGTTTTCTAAGGGTTGACCCCTAGATCACATTTTCCCGCCCATTTTACTATTTTATTTAGAGCGGTTTGAATCAGATCCGTAAGGATGTGAGCATGTTTACCAAAATTATTAAGATTTATTAATAGAACATGATTAACTTTTTTCGAATGTCAAAAAAAGTTTAGACCATAAAATCATTAGGAATGCGCCGGTTGCGATGTTTTGTATCAGAACCAGAAGAAATAAACTTTACTCTCCCAAATGAGACATATCTAAATACAAACGAATAATACGAATTTTTATTTTTAGGACGATATTGAAGGAAAAAAGGAAATTTTGAGTCTAAAGGGCAGAACATCGCACATAAACGTTAACATAAACCCCTAACTAGGAAGATAAGCAGATTCGAATGAAGAAAACCGAAATCGAAGCCTATTCTTAACATCAAACAAAACAGATTCAGTGCCTCTTACACAAAGTGGGAGTTCTGCTTATGAGTTTTGGACAATTCTCCACTCGTCTTAGCCCTTTTTTTTAATTGAATAATGATGAAAATGACAATTGAAATTGTGTCTTGTAATGATGAAAATCACTGTAAAAAGACGGAATGAGTTTAGTGTTAAGTACCATAATTTTTTTATTTTAACTAACTTCAATATAATCAACAAGTAAAATGCATTTCCGTTTCAAACTTACATTTACAATGTTCACCAAGTCCCCATCTTTTTGAGAAAGAGGCGAAAATAAGAAGTTCATGGAACTCCAAGCAAATGGATTCTTGATATTAACATCATAAGTGGCTGTGCTTTCAATAACAGATCCCTAATATTACTAACTTTTCACACTTGGGAAGCACATGTAATATTCAAATAAGTGTCAGAAGCAGACGATAAGGACGATAAGGCTCCAGCTCCCTACAGAAAATAGCACGGGATCCTCGGAACAATCAACTTCATCAACTTCTTTTGGCATCAAAGATTCCAAGCAATGCAAAATATAATGGCAGGTTTGATGAGAGATGATGTGTAAATCAAAATTAATTCAAAGTTAATACTGCTGTAATCTGCCGTAAACGTCTATGTTATTTTACATTACCACGCCCTACTCTTTCCAGTCGAATGAGCCTTTTGCATTTTTGCGGATACATTTTCTATATCCATTTTTGTGAATGCACTTAAAGAAGTTACGAAAACTTCAGTTTTATAAGATCAATTTAGTAAAAATGTAAGTTTCGCCACGGTGCTCCAGTAGATTCTTGCATCACAATTCACAAATTAAGTTTTTGTTCAACAATTCTAACGCTCCCAAAACAAACAAGAGATTTCATTTTCAAATATAATCGTCATAAATGTATCTTTGTTGTGGAAATGCCGCAAAGATTCATCCGAATCTTGAGGGTGAATGTCTTTAATTCCGACTACAAAACGGCTATCATGTCCCAATAGGAATATGACCATAACAACATTTCTCCAACAACGCGACAGTTAATAAATCTGATATCATTTTTTAGCCGCTGCTGGGCTGCTGGGCTGCTGGCTGCTGCTCATCCCATCACGCGGCTGATGATGATGATCGAGATGAGTAATATATTCGGAAGGGTGGACGCCCGCTGGGAGGACAACAAATATGAAGAAACCACACGCCGCTTTATTACGCTAATATCGATGTCTGCTAACAGTCGTAGTTGCCTCTTTTCTTTGGCTCTCCCTTTGATGGTTTTTTCGGAGTTATATCAGAATAAGTTGGTAGTCAGATTTGGATCCCTCCCCACAAAGGTATCCGTGACTAAAACACCTGGAACTCTGTCATGATTACGAAACGATGAAATGCCGAAGCTGGGATTTAGGTTCTCCTTTGTGGAATAAACTGCCATACGGAACGAATATACCTACAACAGCGATGTCGACAAAGCGGTGCACAGAAGCGCATTCGAGACACATTCCGGCCCTGATAATTTATGGCTTGCGACTGCCTCTCGCCTCTTGCCATGCTGCCGGCCACCATCTTTTGTGACTTATTTGCTTATTATTACTACTTTGCTGGTTGCGTTTGGCTTTGGTCGGTATCATCGCACCAAAAATACCTGCCGCCTGAATGCGAGCTGCGACCACTGATCAAACTGCGATCAATGCGAGCAGAAGCCGCACCTTTCTCGCTCTAGCATTCTTTTTATGGTCAATGGTCATATTTTATGTTCACAATTTAATTTTGTTTTTATTATTTTGGTTTTATTGGGATGTCGTTTGGTCGTTTGGGACCACTGACACTGACACTGACACACGAGTGTGTGGAAGTCCTTTTTCATAATTTTACAGGGTAGCGACTGCGCGCGTTGATGTGTTTGACTGTATCTCTGGCTGTGTATCTGTAGCAGTGGCGTGGCGTCCATATAACACGATTCCCATCGTCTTACCTTTTAAAATTTATCCCTTGTTCATAGAAAAAACCAGCAACATAAGTCTACAACTAAGCAGTCAACAGCCTATCCTTGCCCATACACACAATGTTCTTCAAGCACTTTTAAATTTGCGAGATACACACACAATACACAAAGCATACACAAAGCATTGAAAATTGCCGCGCAGAACATATTTTGTGTTTGTCCCTGTCTTTTCTACGATATATTTCCACCCCGGTGCACCGCGGTGCTTCCTTTTTCAATAGACGTTCTCTTATTGAAAAAAGTAAGACGATAATTTTCGTCTTACTGCAATGTTTGCTTGGAAAAAATAATACAGTTTTCGCCTTCGAGTAATGTACGGCGAATTCGGTTTTGTTTTACTGATCATTGTTTTGGATTATTTGCAAGTTTAAAGTGAATTTTAAGTAACGTGCATTTTTTTATGCTTTAAGCTCATTGTGAATTTTAACCTAAATGACTTAAAGTATAGAAAAATTGGCTTCGATTAATCCACGTTTGGAATTTAAGGTATTTTCTATTTATTCATTATTAATTTGTGTAGGTGATTCATTTTTCTCGACTTACCATTTGAAAATATCCACGCCACGCCACTGATCTGTAGTCTGTATTCTGTATCTCGGGTGGTGTATCTTATTTTGTCATATTCGGGCTTTTCGATTAAAAACTTTGAAGAAGCAAATTTATGGACATTCTTCTGTTATTACCTCTGCCCTGGACGCGACGATGATCTGCGGCTGCTGGTGCTGCTGCTGCCGATGGTGCTACCTTATAATTTTTCGGCTTCGCGCTTGTGATCTTTTATTTAGAAGGTAGGTAGGTATTTCTCCTCGTTCTCCTCTTTGTCGATGTCGTATTTATTGTTGTCGCTTGTGCAGTCGTCGCAGTCTGATGTTGATGTCCCCCTGGGATCCGCTCCTGGTGTTCTCTGCGTGTTGGCGTGGGACTAATTTTGCATTTAAATGTTAATAACTGATATGCAAATCACACACACGCCGCGTCGCGTCGGTCGGTCATAGGTACTGCCGCTGTAGCTGGACTATCCTGCGAATAATGTACTCATGTTATGTGCGCTGGGTGCCATTTGTAAATATGCGGAGTTAATAAAAACTTTATAGCAATCCCAGTGCAGTTTATTGCTGGACTGGTCGTATAAACTATGGGCACACTGCGACCCGGGACTCGCGACCACGAACACTAATTTACGATTTGAATCATTTGGTGATGGTGCGCGATGGCGATGATGATGATCAGCGTAATAAAAAATTAGAATGCCACAAGTAAACTCATAACTAAAGCAAGAACATGAGAACATTGCTGATGGTTGTCGTTGTCGTTTGAGCCACGAGTTATTTCACTCCCCGTATTTCCCACATGAGTATGTACATTGTACACACATCGTCCACGACATAGTCATGCGTGCGGAAGCCGAGTGGAGCTAATTATTTGCGGCATAAATTGATTACACTAATTTATAATGAAATGAGTTGGCAGAGGCACGCTGCGTCGCGTCGCACCGCACCGCTTTGTAAAGTAATATACTAATGGAACTTCAATGAGATTTATGGCAACTGACGCTTGGCAGGTGGTTTCTTGTTTTCTTGGCCCGAATAATAGGTACTGGTTTTTTGGCAGAAATGCTGTTGGTTTGCTAAAGAAGATTTAAGCGAAATGCTTTCTCATTTTGATTATCAATTTCTGTATTGATGGATGCTCCCATCGTCCCATCTCATCTGACCACAGATTCTTTTAAGAGCTGCATTAAAAGCAGTTATCTTTTACTGATCAACCTTTCCTGTTGACAAAATGCTTTGGCTACTTGATTTGAAAAAAATACGAAAAGGTTCACCTACTTTGACATCTCCAAAATAAGCTCGACATGATGGGATGGGACAGGGAATCGTTTCTTTTAGTTTAACTTAATCAACCATCATCTCACTTAAAAGAAGCAACAAACCCTTTTCAATCAATGTCGAAAAAAATTATTTGGGTGTGTGGATGTGAACTGTGAACAAAAGAAGTGAAAAAAAACTTAGACCTGAAATGCTTTGTATTCATTTGGAGGGAGTGCTGGAAATCTTTTTATACTTCTACAATGTATGGGTTCACCGCAGAGATTTTAATTTTTTTATCGGTACCTCTGCAGTATGCAAACAATGGTCGGTTGTGGAATAAAAACAACGAACAATTTTCAAGAAAATTATGAATAAGTCAAAACATCGACAAAGATCAACAGCAAACAGCTCAGCTACATATGTACAAAGTTTCATAGTAAAACACAGATAGCTCCTTAAATCCAACTGTCTCCAGTTTTCGCTTGTGGATAGAAACAAAGAAAGTGTGTAAAAATTTGGAAGGCCCAATTTGTAAGATGAGGGCACTGGGTTACTTCTTGGTGGATATAAAAGAATACTTTTGTAATACGTTTGGTTTTTAAATTGGAAACACTGTTTCTAGGTTTAGTTATGATCAAAAATTCATCAATCACAACAACATTTTAAGACATTTATTTAATGCTCTAATGAATGTCGAAACCCTATTCCCGATAGGATTCTGTTTCTCAATTAGCCACTCGAAATCGGCAAAAACTTGTAGGTCCTCGTGGCTTCTCGCACCTCGAGCTATTTCTGGGATGAACCATGCTTTGGTGACAGATGACAGATGACAGATAACAGATGACAGGTGACAGATGACAGATGACAGATGACAGGTGACAGATGACAGATGATAGATGACAGATGACAGATGACAGATGACAGATGACAGATGACAGATGACAGATGACAGATGACAGATGACAGATGACAGATGACAGATGACAGATGACAGATGACAGATGACAGATGACAGATGACAGATGACAGATGACTGTACAGTAACAAAATTGTCTTTAAAAAGTATAGGCTAGGTACGAAATTAGTTAGTTAGTAGTTAGTTTAAAGAATTGAAAAGAGGATTTAAGTATAAAAAATTACAACAGTGGAAGGAAAAGCACTAAAAAGAAGAAAAAAAATATATCTATACGTACATATATAACTGTACAGAGATACTTATGAAAGAGACATATCAATTTTCATTTTGCATGTTTTCAAACAATATTAAATTAAAATCTTTCTGTTCAGACTTACTTTTTATTGCGTTCCATAAATTAATAGCATGAACGAAGAATTGTCTACAAGATGTGAGGCAAGCATACATCGGAGGCCTTATAGTTATGTAACGAATTGATTCAGAAAAATGAAGCTTATCATATACATAGATACACCGGTTTCTTTAATCGTACTAATTTAATTAGAAGAACGAGCGTTCTGTAATTCAAGAAAGTTTTGAGACTGCATCCCAAAATTTTTTTAACAGTGTTCCGATACATGATCGAATCTTCGTAAATTAAAGATGTATCGAGTTGTTGAGTTAAATGCAACATTTAGACTTCGAAAAGAGTCACATTCTGGATTGGCAAAGATTTCACAACCATACATTAACAACAAGGCCACTGGGAAAATCAAGGCATAGTTGCAAAGTGAAATTGGCTATAAGATAAACAAAAAGGAAGATCATTAATAAACATTGAGAACAAAAGCGGACCAAGTAAAGAATCTTGAGGTACACCCCTGCGGATGGGAAGAAGCTTGGATACGGTCGCAGAGATACGAGAAGATAATTTTATTTGAAGAGTTATACTAAAGTTCAAGTTATTACATTTAATAGGATCAATCGAGTCAAATACTTTAGAGAACTCCAGTAGTGTGATATTATCATCATCAATTGACAGATGACAGATGACAGATGACAGATGACAAATGGCAGAAAAAGACTGATTTCAAATACGGGACCAAATAGATTACAAATATAAGAGAGGTACATTTTTTTTTAAATGTATGGTCGCAATGACTTTTGTCTTTTATGTCTATTGAATTTGGCTCCAAAAGGCCACTAAACCAAACGGTTTGAAAATCTTGAGTAAAAAAATTCCAACGGATCTCTGAGGTGCGTTGAGAACAGCTTAGCGTTAGTAAATTTCTTTAAATCTTTATGACGTCTGATGAGCGGTTTGACAAATGCTTTGCTTCAGAAATGCATACATTCAGCATATCGTTTTTCTCTTTTTCTTAAAAATTCTTTCCATTTGCCATAGAAAGAGAAACATATGTTGTGTGATTTATTCCTTATTATTGGAGTACACTAAGACCGAACATAGATAACTTTGTTTTGCATAAAATCCGCGATAATATATTCATTATTTTTCTTTTTCCCTCGATTTGTTCATCAAGAGTCTGAATTGAAAATTTCCGTATATCACCTAAGCCTGTGCAAAGTGTACCTACGTTTTTCCTCGCTTTCACATTTCACACTTCACAGCATATATTCATAACCAATACGAAGCCATAGAGCTCAATTGAGCGTGTATATGGAAAAGAAAACAATATCCTCTCACCTACGCGCAAGAAAGAACCAACCAAGTGTACTCGCACTCATGTGAAAAGTTAAAGGTAGTGGGTTAGAAATTAAGTAGGCCACCATGAGATATAATATTGCAATTCCAATCAATCACCACCGAAGGCAAGGATCGATAATATTTGCCCTGTTCTCTTTTTTAACCGCCAATAAACACCCTCCAGGCAGATGCAGTTCTAATAACAAAACTATATGTGAACCATTTTTTCGCAAAAGATGAAAACGTAATAATTTAATGCTTATATAGAAATCGTTGCTCCTCTATAAAGGTCACAGGGAATTAGGACCTTTACATTGATTGCCATTATAAGACCTCTGGTGCACCTGAGTTGAACTTTTTAAATATAACTTTGTTTTGCCAATTGCAAATGTCGAATTGAAATGCTCCTCTGGGTCTCTTTGTGATGATGTCTGCTGTGGGTTAAGTGAATTGGAAGAAAAAATCGAAAGGTAGAACTCATTTCGCAGGCCCTATTGTCTGGGTGATGTCTGGATCTGGATTGGATATATCCCACTGGAAAGTTGGTCCTGCTCGACAGCTTATGAAAGGATGGATTAGGCCAATAATCTCGGATGAATACGATGCAATGAAAGAGCACCATAAGGCGATGTGTCAATACACGCAATTTCAACAAGTCGTTCAAATTGCTAACAGCAATTTCCCGGAAGGTCGTTTTTTCGTTTTAATTTTCTCCCACGAGATTTGCTTTTTCACATGAACATCCCAGCATCAGTGTGGTACGCTTAGTTTATATTTATATAAATGGTTGTTTACTCGTTTGTAAAGGATATGTTTTATTGAAATAATTGACTTTTTATTTGAGTTAATCAGGAAGGGAGTTAGTGACATTGTACAAGTACAGATATGATACTCACAAGTCACAAAAGTTCATATCCAAAAATTACTTTGTAGGTCTGATGATGCTAAAAATATTTGAGGTCTTGAGAGCAGAAGTGGCGTAATGTTTCAATTCAAGAGTGTTGCTGCACCGCAAGAAATCAAAATTATAAAAATCGTCCAAACACTTGGTAATAAATTCGATTTTACTTCCTACAAGAATTCACAAATTATAAAGTAGCCTTCGAGGCATTTCAGCAGTATGTACTTACAAATGGTATTTTAATAAATACGAATGAGCAACAAAATTTACAATCCTAAACCAGTATACAAACGACCTATAATTTAATGTAAGTTAATGCTATTTTATAATTAAAATTACAGGATTATGTATATTTGTATATAACTTCAAGTTCTTCTATGAAATTTTATAAAAAAACACGAGCTCTTTTGTTGGTTAGGTTCAGTAGAATGAAGTAGATAAGTGACATACTTAAACGTTAGTACACTCTCATTCGAAAGAGAAGAAAGTACTTAGTATAAAAGAAAATTAATAACTAAAGGACAAGTTGCCACTTCACTAAAAAAGATACGAAATATAAGAAAGTATTTAGTCAGAGGTTCAAGAGGCTCGCTGACAGAGGGTTTGTTACACTACCACGGAAAACGTTATTTCTTCCTTTATAAATAGAAAATGAAAAAACAATCTCTCTTTCCGGAACTTTATCTAAAACAGAAATGGCGTAACCTACTTTCGTGCGTTTTTCATCAAATGATAGAGATGTGTGGTGATTTCGTGGTTTACGATTTTATCATCTATTTCGTAATTTATTGGTGTTACCCAAAAAGAATCTATAAAAATTTAAAATAAAGGAAATATAAATGGTGCAACACTCAAAAACTATATAATTGGCTTTTGTGCTATTTGAATACTTAAATATAAAACATATGAGGCTAAATTTTTTGATATACAAAAGGTTTGTATTTCTTTAATTCCTTTAATCGCAAATGTCTCAATTCTATATGATTTCGGGTTACGGAAGGAACTAAAGCCTTACACGAAACTCAAAACGATGCCCACGATTTCTCAGGTTCTACTGAACCGATTTACTTGAAATTTCAAGAAAGTCTTTTTTATAGACTTGTCTATGTCCGACAGTACCCTCATCCCCAAAATATAATTTTGCTGTTTTTGAGAAATCCGAAACAGTAAAATATATGCTTTACTGTTCTTCCGATGTTTCTTACTTGGTGGGCATTACAGCTCGGGGTGAACCTGAGCCTCAAGCAAGATCTTACGCCAACAATTCTGAAGTCGGTTGAGGTCTTCTTCCATTTGATTGTACCACCTAAGACGAGGTCTTCCCCTTCCACGAGTTCCCTGCAATGTGCTTTCAAAACCTCGTCTAACAGGAGCGTTTGGGTCCATCCGCTCTACATGGCCATCGTTGCCTCGCGATGCGATTTGCAGTGGAATATGTTTTCAGGAATGGTGTATCTTCCTCTTCTTTTCATTTCCGGCGTTACGAGTAGTGATCTTCAAGCGATCACAACTCTCCCACTTTACTGCTTCACACTAGTGATCCGCCTGTGGGGTACGCCGCATTGACCTCAGAAGGCGTCGGCAAGCCTTCCGGTTTTGGATTGTTCCATGTCTGAGGCCAACCAAATGCTGCTGTTTTTGCATTTGCTTGTACTAGGAGTGTTTTGGCCTGCCTTTTCTTTTTCGTCGCGAATTTGTTGAAACGTTCCTTTTATTGCCTTTTGGACGGGGATCTGCGGATCTCTCCTTTGAACATTTGAAAATTTGACAGGATCAACTGAGCCGGTCGTGTTGAATTTTGTCCAAGATGGTACTTTTGACATGAAGGCTTCCACGGATCTTTGTACTTCTAATTCGATCAAGCTTTGTTACTCCTGCTGTCATCCGAAGCATCTTCATTTCGGAATTGTGTATAATGGACATGATATGCTTCGTGTATGATAGCGATATTATACTTAAATCAAATTAAATGGTTTCAACTTAGAATTAAAGTGGTGCAAAAAAAAAATTTTTGGTCATCACTGATTTTTTCGAGATTTTGGATGTCAAACGTCAATCGAAAATGTTGCTTTTCAAACAAATTTTAGATTTTTCTTTTCGAATATGTACCTATAAGGCATTTTGAAAAAAGCGTTTTTAAATGATTGATCTTGATTTTTCATATGATACATAGATCATTATCTTACCTGCTATACTTTTCGAAATATACGTAATTATTACATGAAAAAATTAAAAAATAAAAGAATTTTATTATTTTTAGTAGGAGTAATGTGAACTTAGCCAGACCACGGACAAACATATTTCTAGGTGCATGAATGTAATCACATTCCCCTAAAAATATATATATTTCATTGTGTTTGCACTGTAAACTTTATATAGGAGTCGGTAAACATCGACCAAAACATTGCGTATTAGAAGAGTACAACAACATCTAAATTGTTGTACCTGGGCGAAACTCATAAATGGAGTGAAGGACACAAAAAACTTTCTATACGTAATTATTTTTAAAAATGTCGGATTTTTTCCTGTTTCCGGCTCTCAATCTCAAGTCCAATTATGTATCTTAAAATCACCACGCCCTGGGCCCAAAATTGCACCACCTCCATTTAATGTTGGAAATAAAATCGGTTTATAAGCTATTCCAGCTATGTAGCCCTTATTTTCAAAAACGGGATTTACTTCATCAAGTATTGTGGACACTTATTTGTTCATTCCATGCGACTCCTAGGTTTTTTCAGAAGCATTGATGTTTGACAAAATGGCTTGTTGGACTTCGGAATCTTAACATAGTATAAAAAAAGTCGCTTTCTCTGTCCCTGTGTCCCTTTACCCCTATGTCCCTATGCATGCTCAGATTTTTAAAACTACGCAACGGATTTTGATGCGGTTTTTCTTAATGAGTATAGTGATTCAACAGGATACAGGAATCATATGTATAATACATGCATATTGTAGTAGAGAAAAGCCGAGAAATTTAAAGATTTGTAACGTGATGTCTCAAGAAACATATTTTTCTGCGCTAACATTGCAAACGCTGGCTAAACCTTAGGAGATAGATCAATTTTATGTACTACGGAATTGTACATCTTAAAAAGATGAATAAAAAAGTCCCCGACAGCAAATGTTTATCTCACACAGTAACCATTGTATCATTCCTTATCCAGTTAAATACATTAGATACGTTGTACATTAATGCAAATTTAACGTGTGCAGGCCACGGGCAGTAATGAATTAATCAAAACTACAGGATCGATCTTAATCATTTTTTCATATATATTTATATATTTATATATTTCAAGCCCATGCGAAGCCATAGCGGGCCGCTGAGTTTTTATATACAACGTTCACAATTTTTCTGTAGTGTATTTAGTATTAGCATTGTAGCCGTGCGAAGCCGGGGCGGGTCCCTAGTGACCTATAAAGCGACAAACGTTTGCACTCAAAGCATCGAAGAAATACTATAAGAGCCTTTTTTTTCTTGAGCGCGATGCTTATTTGCTCACAATTTTGCTTTTTTAACACGAAGTCTATTTGCAGATTATAAGGTTTCGGTGGTGAAGTTTAAAGTAAAACCCTTTGTGAAATCTGAAGCTAAGATTGTGTCAGCAAAAACATCTTTTGGAGAAGTTTCGATATAAGCGTATCCCTCAAAATTCTGTCATCAAAATACTGCTTTTTTTATTCTGGTTAGCAAAAATCTGCTTTCCAAATTCTGGCTTTTGAGAAAGAAAAATTCTGCTAATTTTTTTATTAAATTTTTTTATTGGAGAAGAACAAAAAAATAAGAACAATCCCAATAAAGCTTAAGTATGAAAAAAACAAAAAAAAAAAAAAACAAGACAAAAAAGAAGAATATTTTTTTTTCCAATACGCCTGAGATATCCAGTGTGACTTTGATCTCTTCTCTTTTTCATAATTAATTTCATTTTTTTACTTTTGAAAAAACTATTTTTTGTGGCACTGCTTAGCTCCTTTCGTAGGTCTCCAACTGATTTATAGACTCCAGCATGGCTACGGTGAACCTTAAAATTGAGCAGACGATGCCAAGCCTCTACAGTCTACATTGTTTCGTGTTCTTGGGAACGCTGAACGCATCTCATCTTCGATAAGTGTTAGCCAAATTAGTTCAAAATAGTTTTCCATTTATGATGCAGGGTTCGTACATTAAAACCCAACTTTCTAAATCATTTCGCTAACGATTTCACATATCTTTTGTCACCTATTGTGCAGTTGACACTTGCAGTAACGACTTCCTTCCTGTTGCATCGTGCGGCGGTCGGTTGGTAAAAATGTCCATTGTATAGCATACATGTGACGGTGATGTGTGACTCTATTGTTGAAAATTCACCTGACCAAAGAATGGACCCGCAATAAATAATGTCCCTAATTTGACCCCCGGTTGTCAGTGTCATATCCTCTAGTTTTTCAGGTTTTCATACGAATGATTCATTTTCCTATAGAGCCTCCCAAAACTATTCGAACTGACTGAGTGCGACCGGCCCGGCCGATGTGTCTATCCTTTCATTATCACATCCTTTTTATGAACAATGACAGCATTTACGGCGCGGCGATGCGAGTGTGTGCTTGGGGGAGTTCGAGTTGAATTTTATTAATGGACTGACGTATTTCTAAGGCCTTTCTTTTGGTCCTTTTGTGTGGTAAACTCGTTTTACCCTCAAGTCAAGCTTCTTTGAACATTTGAAAGAGAAAAATTCCAATTTTCCAGTAAACGACGATCATTCGGTAGCCGTAAGCAATGTGTAAACATGCTACATGCATCTAGTTTCTCAGGCAACCACTCTATTAACACAATGGGTTGGGCAATCATTTCACGCGTATCTGAGATGGAATGTGAAAGGAAGAAAGGTCGAATGCTCCGTTGAGTCTTGGACTCAAAGTAGTGCACTTGCGGCATTGTTTTTCCTAAAAACTGATCAAGGTTCTGCATGTGTATAGGTTTCCTTTTGTTGTGCGGCCAAGTGTTGTAATATTGCTCCTTCGCATTATCGATTCTTTTGTGTTTACCTTTGCTTTGAGATTCAAATGTTTTTTTTTTTTTTTAGAAAACTCTAGGTACTATCTGACACATCAGCATACCGACCTTCATTTTTGGAGAGTGACACATTTTTGAATTGGTCTCCGGATCGGGTTACGAAATCTCTTATTACTAACGCGATTGCTTCTAATTTGATTGAAAAGTGAATATCCTTTAAGTCGTTACCTGAGAGAGCATTTTGATTTGATGGGAAGATAATTAGGGTTTTGAAAAATCCTTCAGGCGTAGTGTCACTTGTCACTAAGAGAACAATTGGAGATGAGTTCGTCTGGTCATGTATTTGATTTCATTGTTTCGGAACATTGGACATCGAGAATATACAGATTTGCCCTCGTGGATATCAAGATCAAAGGCTGGGTACCCTTTTTAAATTCGACTTGTGTACTTATTTGGAAAACAGTGTTGTGTAGACTGTTTTTAAAAATCTACCAATTGTAGTAAAAAGATTTTGTTCTTTTATATGATGCTTTGACATCTCAGCAATGGACACAACAAGCTCGAAGAGGAATGCGCGTTTCTTTCAACTACAACTTGTGAGAAAACGGAGTCATGTTGCTAACAGAGTCCTTGCTACCACTTTGTGAAAGTCATTCAACAAGTACTTAGCCTCCTAAAAAGTGGCAACTTTTTTTTCCCCAAATTCTCCTTCCATCTCGAGACACGTAGCTCAGCGATGCACCAACTTTTCTACCCCTCCGAAAAATATGTTTTCTCGTGGGCTGCAAAATAGGCTTCCTTGGCGGCGATGACCACCTAGTTCGACCCACATCTATTCCTGGCGAATAACATTTTCAGGTTCAGAAACAAATAGTAGTCACAGGAGGCTTAAGCTGGAGAGTAGGGTGGAAGGGTCAGCTACTCGTAGTGCAATTCGATTCGTGTGAGCCGGCGCTTTGCTGTGCTGAATCAGCCCTTTTTTAAACCAACCGATCGACACGCTTCCTTCCAAGGACTTTCAAAACAAAACTAACAAAGGGAATTGGATGAAATTTCGACAATAGGCTAATGGACGATTGTAAAACTCTTTTGCGATAATAGTACCGTCAGTCGGGCGTTGAGGTTAAGTTCTTCCTATAGATTCTACCATAATCCTTAATACTCCCATTGGGGCATAGGAGTATTTTAACTCAGCAGAACTTGGTTAATTTAGTTTAAATCAATCCAAGCCTCTTTTGCAAGACACACACATCTCCCGAAAAATTACTTTTCCTTGATATAAAAAAAAGAAGATGTAAGTATTGGCTGCTTCGTAGCCAATTGGAATAAGTTGATTTTTGTTTGACGAGAATCAGCCATAAAACACATGAATACGCCTCCGACGACTAATCGACAGTGGAAAAAAAAACTGTTAAACTTCACTTCTGTTCATTTAACTTCATCAATAACAGCAGTTAAATGGCATTCTATTAAAATGCCACTGTATCGTTGGGAAAAGGTTAACTTCTTTGTAGTCCCATAAAATAGCTCGGTAGGTAGAGTTTTATTATTACTTTTTTTGTCTCTCCAACACACACAGCTATACCAGGCGACACCCGGAATTACCTACCAGCATCAGACACCAGAGTCTGAGAAAAGAAACCTCTGGCTTTTTGAGCGGGTTTCTTTTCTTAATGGCGAACTTTGGAGTCCATTTATAATCTTATTGTTGAAAATACCAACTTTTGAAGTTTTCATAAATTCACATTTTATACGATGATTGTGTCATAATAATCGAAGAACCAAGCCAAGAAGATGCCAAGCAGATACCAAAATGATGCTTATGTACAGCGTGCTCTGTGCGTTGCGTATACCCCTTGGGCTCATTTGTTGCCCGATTATTGGACAAATGAGCAGAATGTATACAGAGTCGAAAGAAAAACAAGAAAATTAATGACAATTATTATATGGCAGAGTGCGGTCGATAGCGAAGACGACATAACATCGACACCGACACCGACACAGATACCAACGGCTACCGGTCTTCGTTGAGCCCCCAAATTATTGCCTATTAATGGTTGTGAGTACTCACGGGTCTTGGACTTTTGGTATAAAGTGGCTCTTATTTTGGAACGATTTTGCTATGAAATTGGATTCGAGTATTCTACGCAGTGAGTGCGCACTTTTTGACACCATCCGTCAGTTGAAAGGTATCCGTAATTGATGTTTACTTTGGATTAAACCAATGATTAGGCACGCTGGACGTGGCTGTATTTCTAATTACGTGACTCGTAGTCGCTTATGTCACACACTACTTAAATGTCTCTTGTCAATGATGATGTTATACAGTTTATTTGTAATTACTCACAAGTATACTAGCTATAGCTGCACAGGAATTTAAAAAATTACACATACGGATAGGATATGTGAAAATAGTTTTTATGAAAATGGTGTACTTTGAACATCATACTTTGAGACTGCTTAGATCTAAGCTAGTGCAGAAAAATGCTTTTAGGTGAAAAATGTAAAAGATGGGATCAGTTAAGGAACAGGTATGATATCGGGAATCGATATCAAATCGGTTTTATGTTAGCCAATCAATGAAAATCTCATAAACACAAAAAAATTGACCATTTTTAAAATGTGTTAGGGTGCAAAAATGATGGATAAAATATTGGCATTGACGTAATGTCAGTTGGTCCATTTTTCAAACAAAATTATGAGAAAAAGCTTATTGCTAACTCCAAACCACCAAAGTAATTCAAAACTTCTGATGGCATCTGTTTCCAAATTGGTAAAAAAAAAAAGTTGAGAGGTGTCAAGGGACACCCGGATGGAACGAAGTTCCTTTCGATTAATTAGTGAACGAATTGTAGTAAAATTTAATTTTTTTTAAGTTATAATAATATTTTTTTATTATTAACAAATATAATGTTATATAAACTTAATCAGTAGGCTCAATTTTCGTATTAATTGGCTTGTGGTAACTGAAGTAGGAAACATATGTTTGGGATTCTATTTTATTTAAATGTCTTGAAAAAACTGCATCAATGGTAGTATTATATTTTGTTGTTGATTCTGCTGGATTATTGTTAATTCTTAAATCAAATTCTTCCTCTAGAAACTGTAGCAATGGTTTTGATTTTTCATTACTGAAGTTGATGTTAAAATCACCGGCTAAAATGAGTGGAACTTTATCTAAATTTTTGTTGTATCTGCTAAGCGTTCGAGATACATCTTTAGAATACTCTAGCAGTGCTCGATGAATGAACTCCTGAATATCTATTAATTTGTTATTTGGTGAGACATATATGACTGCCATGATTAAGGTAACACCGTTTTCCATTACACACTCTGCTGCACATAAATCTGCAACACTTGTACGTCTTACGTGCAAGTTCTGCATATTGTTCATTATGACCGACATATTTGGTGTTACAAGATTGGTTGTATCATTTATGTTGTCATGTTGTGATATATCGCAACTCTACCTGAACGAACAAAATCACGTTTAAAGTGGGTAATACAATTAAAATTCGGTATATCACATTCTTCTCGATTGTCCAACCATGTCTCTGATAATAACAAAATGTCCGTTTTTTCTGTAACAGAGTCTATTAAATTAACTGAATGTTTACGAAGGCTTTGGACGTTGAACGTACACAATGAAATGCCTTTATCTCTAGTAATGAAATCAATGACGAGTTTGCCTTCGTTTCAAGCTTATTTAATGACAATCTCTGCAACTCTTGTACTAGAGATATTGTTGATGAAGCTTGTACTCGATTATGATGAAATCGAAATTTAGTTTCATCATCATCAAATATAACAATAAATAAACCTTCAATGCTTGTTACACGAGAGAGAGCAACATAAACAAGTTGTTGTGGATGTATTTTGTCATACTCGTAAACAATTTGATCAAATGTTCCACCTTGTGACTTATGAATAGTTATAGCACAAGCAGAAATTATGGGAAAGTGTTTACGTTTAACAGTAACTGCTTTATTCCTTGTCATGGTTATGTTGGATGTTCGCCATTCAATAGCTACAGCAGCATTAATTAGTAATAGTATTAGTATTAGTATTAGTATTAGTATTAGTATTAATATAAGTATAAGTATTAGTATTAGTATAAGTTTTAGTATTCGTATTAGTGTTAGTATTAGTATTAGAATTAGTATAAGTATTAGAATTAGTATAAGTATTAGCATTAGTATAAGTATTAGTATTAGTATTTGTATTAGTATTAGTATTCCTTCCCTTCCCCTTCCCCTTCCCCTTCCCCTTCCCCTTCCCCTTCCCCTTCCCCTTCCCCTTCCCCTTCCCCTTCCCCTTCCCCTTCCCCTTCCCCTTCCCCTTCCCCTTCCCCTTCCCCTTCCCCTTCCCCTTCCCCTTCCCCTTCCCCTTCCCCTTCCCCTTCTCCTTCCCCTTCCCCTTCCCCTTCCCCTTCCCCTTCCCCTTCCCCTTCCCCTTCCCCTTCCCCTTCCCCTTCCCCTTCCCCTTCCCCTTCCCCTTCCCCTTCCCCTTCCCCTTCCCCTTCCCCTTCCCCTTCCCCTTCCCCTTCCCCTTCCCCTTCCCCTTCCCCTTCCCCTTCCCCTTCCCCTTCCCCTTCCCCTTCCCCTTCCCCTTCCCCTTCCCCTTCCCCTTCCCCTTCCCCTTCCCCTTCCCCTTCCCCTTCCCCAGAAACATGCGACGCCGCAAAGCTTACAATAGCTTACTATAACAAACGTGACAACTTTTCGTATGAATTTTTTATGTCGTTTTATGTCGTGGCAATTTTTCGTAAGAATTTTTCCATCTAGCCCCCTTTCATAACGCACAGTATAAGTATTTGTATTAGTATTCCTTCCCCTTCCCCTTCCCCTTCCCCTTCCCCTTCCCCTTCCCCTTCCCCTTCCCCTTCCCCTTCCCCTTCCCCTTCCCCTTCCCCTTCCCCTTCCCCTTCCCCTTCCCCTTCCCCTTCCCCTTCCCCTTCCCCTTCCCCTTCCCCTTCCCCTTCCCCTTCCCCTTCCCCTTCCCCTTCCCCTTCCCCTTCCCCTTCCCCTTCCCCTTCCCCTTCCCCTTCCCCTTCCCCTTCCCCTTCCCCTTCCCCTTCCCCTTCCCCTTCCCCTTCCCCTTCCCCTTCCCCTTCCCCTTCCCCTTCCCCTTCCCCTTCCCCTTCCCCTTCCCCTTCCCCTTCCCCTTCCCCTTCCCCTTCCCCTTCCCCTTCCCCTTCCCCTTCCCCTTCCCCTTCCCCTTCCCCTTCCCCTTCCCCTTCCCCTTCCCCTTCCCCTTCCCCTTCCCCTTCCCCTTCCCCTTCCCCTCCCCCTTCCCCTTCCCCTTCCCCTTCCCCTTCCCCTTCCAATATCTGGCTTGCTTTCTATAAGAGAGAGAGAGAGAGAGACAGAGAGAGAGAGAAAGAGACAAACAGACAGAGAAATTGCTTTCTATAAGAGAGAGACAGAGAGAAAGAGAGAGACAGACAGACAGAGCAACATGCGACGCCGCAAAGCTTACAATAGCTTACTATAACAAACGTGACAACTTTTCGTATGAATTTTTTATGTCGTTTTATGTCGTGACAATTTTTCGTAAGAATTTTTTCCATCTAGCCCCCTTTCATTACGCGCGATAAGGAACTTCGTTCCAAAAACTAATTTCATTATTTCAACCCAAAAAAGATTTGGAAAGGTGTCGATATCATTTATATAACAGTGAAAGAGTGGAAGATGTAGATTTCGCAATACCCCCAGTGCCCCTGAAGCAAGACGAAAGACGTTTTTTAACAAAGATAGCCGCAAAAATAGAGGAAGGTGGTCTTACCATAAAGTGAGAGCTATGTGGCTTGTAGACGAATTTTAAGTAAATACGACATTTATGCGTCTTATACCTTAAACTCCTTTTACACAGCAGGAGTGCTGGAGACAGGATTCCAAAATCTTTAAAAGCAGAGGAGCTGTCTAATGTCAGTTGTAACCACTCAAAATCAAACTTAAAGTCAGGACATACTGAAAAAAGTATTAGGCTATGTGAAGGGTTTCAAGAATGTTTAAAGAACTAACACACTTAACTACACGAATGGAGTTCTACAAATAAAGGAACTTCAGAGAGCTCCGTTTTTTTCCAAGAGGCTCAACAAAATTAAATTATTATTAATTGACCACAGCTAAGACTTTTAGGCCTTCATCTTATCTATTTATCTATTCCTTTTATCAAAGAAGCACTTTACAGCCGTTTGACTACTCCAGAGTACAGCACTGAGAAAGTTTAAAAGTAGTCAAATGTGAAGATCCTTAATCTTGAAGTCCTAGATCCTACAAAATTCCATTAATATATTTAGCGGCAAGTTTGTAGAGAGATCGAATAAGATTAAAATTGAAAACTAAACGACATAGTCAGCGTTCAAACTTTGCTGCGATCGAACAAATTTGCCCCACTTTTGAAGAAAATATAAAATCTACTTCGACGATCGGATGCTTGAGGTTTGCTCCATTTTTTTCCATACAGAAAATTTGGGATACCTGAACTCCAGACAACCGTGAGTGAGAACACTTTAAATTGGGATTATAATTAAATAAATGGAAAAACCTTACTTGACGCAATAATACCCGGAGATCCTGAATGACTACAATGAATTTCAATTAACTACACACTTATGCCGAATTCGAATTCGAATAACTGAAATGGTGCTTTTCGATACCTGCTTGGATAGTTTAAAAAAAGGAAGATTTTCTTTTTGTTTCAAATCTACTCCGAAAGTGTTGCATTTACTCCACTATTACTATTACTATTACTAATTTGCTCCGAAGTTTTATGACTGAGATTCGAGCACTGGTCATCGCTCTGACGCTCAGCTTTTTGTTTTATTACATTTCTGCCTATTAGTATGTAGACACTAAACCGGGCATAATTTAATTTTCGCTAAAAGTTTTAAGAAAAATGTTGGTGTTGCCCTTTTAATGTTGTACCTGGTCTCTTGAGTCTAGCCCAGTGCTGAATTTACTAATAGGCTGAGTAGGCGGCCCAGGGCGGCCGATTTTATAGGGCGGCAAATCTTGTCTTACAGAAATAATATGTAGAAAAACACTGTTGTATAGAAAGAAGGGAGTTGCAACAATTTTAGTATTTTAATGATGCACATTGTACGACCGTAAAACTTAACGCACTGTAAGATATGTGTACTAATGCGATAATGAATTTGGGAAGTATCCCAATAGCGTTTCAATAATAAATATAATTTAAATTTTTTAACTTTTACTAATTTTTAAAATAAATGGACACTACTTTAAAATATAAAAATCATATTTAATCCTGAAGAATGTTAATCTGACACGTTGGTCAATGAGAGAGGACGGGTGTTAAGGTTTGAGAAATTCTTGGCACAAGTTCTTAAGACTTAGAAGTCAAACAATGATGATATTACGATAAAAAACGGCGGAAAATTCTTTTGAATTCGGAGAAACCGGAAACAACGGTAAAGGTTGTTGTTGTTCACCGTTGCCGATCTTTACAAATCAAGTAAGTCATCGTAGCTGAACGATAGAATTTCAAATATTTCGAAGAAAATTAGATGGAATCGAGCGTATCGGAAAAACAAAACAGACATTAAAATGATGAAAACGATTTCATGAAATATCTTAAGAAGTTATTGTAAAAGCTGCGCGTGAAACTTACAGGGTTAACATGTTCTTGGACTCATAGACTGGCTCGCGTACGAGTAACAAAAACAGAGAAAGGCCTACAATGGATTCAACGAGACCAATAACGAGTGAGTTGTTACCGTGGACACTCGAGTTTATCTTTGTTTCTGCTAAAATTGAACTAGGAGAACATTTATCCAAACTTGGATAAAACACTTCGCATGGCTCTATATGAACACCAGATGTTCAGACGATGCTTGGAGAGGGTAAAAAACGGTTTTGGCATATAATAAAATAAAATATATATAATATATTGATACATAACTATATAGTTAATATGATAGAGCTCAACTAGCGTACCGAATTTCAAATTTGGGGCGGCAAAAATTGAAAAGCCTACTATCGGCAAGTTTGTAGATCCGCGATTGACTTCAAAGCTACTGGAATGAATTCGAAAATTTTTTCAACATTAGGATCCTACACTACCCATAGTAACATAGGTTAGTTGTCAGTTCTTACTCGTTGTTTTTAGTTTTAATTAAGTTCTTCTTTAGAAGTGCTTGAGAAGCGCAAATTTAATCTCTTTAGAAATTCGACACGGGTGCGTCCAGCAAAAGTCCTTAGAACTCGAAATTATATTTTAATCTTGAACAGTGAAATATTTTAACTTTTGCTGTTGTAAATACTCGTATTCAAATACTGGTGATTCCAGCCGAGCAGTAAAATAAAGTTGTCATTTAATTCCTTACCAATGGAATGAAGTGATTTTTGGTACTCATTTAAAGGCTTCAATGCGAACGATGCCCCGAGTAAAAGCTGTCTATCTGTCTTCTTCGTCCTAAATTGTAGAATAACTATTGAAAACTTTGGATTCCCACGGGAAAAGGATCTTAGAAACAACTAGGCTTTCAACATAATAATGCTATACATTATATCTCAGTAACATATTCCCCATATTCCCATCGGTTTGGGATCAGGAATCTAAAAATTTGCAGGCTATCCAGCTTAGTCTAGCGGGCGTTCCTGACAATTTTCAGTTTTAAGGCAACTTTGTGCGAACACCGTTTTGAATAAGTTATAGGAACGAGCAACGCAGCACCGGGCGGATCAGCTAGCATTCTTATCTATAATCTGTAAAATTCCTTTTTGAAATCTGGCATCAAAAATTTATTCAAAAGTGATTCGATACGAGAGTATCATTTCATGCATTCGATTTTCCCAAAGAAAATCAAGTCCAATATTTTGTTTTCGAACAAATTTAAGCTGAGTCGTAATGATAAGTGTGTGGTGTGTCTGCCAGATACGTGACAGGTTCGAGGAAATATGAAAAAAGTATTTCCACGCCACGGGGAATCCCCCTTGGAATGAATAGCTCTATACTTGCCTTCTTTTGTAAATCAACCCATTGTTGACATTTTTTGCAATTTTTTTGTCGCAAAATTTGATCAAGAACACCAACCCTGAAAATAAAAAAACGGGCAGTCGCCAGTAAATTTTATCAGGAACTCTAATCGTGTATTTACCTTCATAATAGCTTTGCTAAAAAGCACGCCTTATAAAAGTGTACATTCAACTGGCAATTTGCTTTCTTAAAAGACGCCTGCTTTTTTATTTCCGGAATCGCTTCATTTATGAAAATCTTTAATAAGTTTAGAAAAACCATACCTAACGTTGTTATGCCAATTAAAAAAAAGAACATTAAACCAAAACAATTTCAACTAATGGATAGAAAATGTCAACGGAGTTACGCACAAGAAGGTTATCATCAGCTGACATGGCCATCCCAAGAACTTGACATAAAATACCTTTCAGCGCTACGTGTGTACAAATGGAATGTTTTCCCTTGTTTTCCGAGATTATTGGCTACTGTATTGCGTTTGTTCAATAGAAACATGTTCATGTTCACAGACCTGGACATTCATCATCAATCAAATCGATTTTTTTATTTTCAGTCATTCGATTTCAATCGTTCTATGATGGTTTTATGTTTTCGTTTTTGTAGATTGTATATTTGTGGGCAAAATCAATTTAACTTATGAATGGTAAACCTATAGGATAGCTGAGCATCAAACGGATGGTACATGTGCACTGTCATGACGGCCGGTTAATGGGGTGAAGTGTCAAAATGTGCCCTCATAAATTACTGACTTCAAATAATTCTGAATTATTTCTTCACTCTTCAAGTATCGTTGATGGGGTCACATAGTGGATACCCACCATATGTCTTTACTATAATTGACACCAAAATGCGGGAAGCTCAAAGATCAACGAGAAGCTCGCACAGGTGGAACACAAATTCATGAAGCCTTTGACATAAACTTAGTGATCTCGATAGAACTCACCATAAAAATCAATTTTATGAACTTCTCCTTCTTTTTATACTTTTTGTTTCATTTGCATAAGCTCTAATCACTCGTTTGGGCAGCAAATATTCGTTCTAGACAGCTCAGCATAAGCTTAAAATAATTCCAAGCTGACCTCACCCTCCGCCTTGTGTGGAAATGAAATCGATGCCATTTATTTAAAATCAAAATCCCAAACACACATTTAAGATGTCTTATTTGTCCTATACTGAGCTACCGTTTTTCGTTTTTCCCCCAAACTCGATATTGCTGCAATTCAATTAGTTAAAGCTCATAATCTAAGCAGAGAATAATGCTGCCGAAAAATTCCGATCCACCACCGAAACTATCATGACAAATCGAGAAATATTTCGGATATTAAAAAAAATATAAATGTATACAGAAAAGTATATGAAAAAATTAAGTGCCATTCGTTTGATGCTATAAGCCATCGAGGCAGCCATTGAACAATGGCTCCGCATTGGCATGGGTGTACCAGAACGTGTTTGAGTATGAAAGTGCGTGTGTATGTGCGAAGGGAGCGTCGCACGGTAGCAGTCTGCTTAATTCTAATACTGGTCATAAGTTATCATTAGAAGTCTTTTTTGTCGGAGTCCAATTCAATAATAAATGCGCTCTTCGCGTCCAGCGCATTGGATTGTTGTCCCTTGTCCCACTTATAAACGACGTCGCGACGACGCGATACAGCGATGACCGCAGCGCTGGTGGTTGTTTTCATATATGGAAAGATGAAACTCTGAAGGCATTCGTAAAAAGCATACAGTGCAACAGTCCAGTTTGCCCCGAACTCCACCAGCGATGATTCTCGCTCTTTCGGATGCATCGAGAAACGTTTGTTGTCTTGGCAGTTGTTTTGTTTTGTTGAAATTGCTTTAAGCTGCTGCGGCATCAGACACAGCACTATAAATAAATTATGAAAAATGATAGGAAATTTTTATTTCTCCCAGCTGATTGTACACAACCTACTTTTCTAAGCTTGAAGACACTCGTTTTCATAGACTTGAGGAATCACATTGAGTTGGCCACCAATTTATTTGTCTATAAAACATACTTTTGTCATGTTGCTATTGCGTCTTGCTTCTTACTAACAACAGACTCGCTTTGCCGAAGCTCAAACATTAAGATATCATATCGGCAGTATAGTTATAGTTAGTTTAGTTTATTCTTTTCAATATGCAACAAAAATAGCCGTCTGCCAGATTCACACTATACTACATAAAACACTACACACACTACACTATAATACATAAATAGATATAACTTGAAATAACTGTTATTATGAAGCAAATTCCTAAAAATTTTAACAAAAAAAAAAAAAAAATTCTTTAGACGTTACACCAGCGTAAGTTTACAGTAGCTGAACAGCTTCGGTGCTTCCACTTCGTTTAAGATCAGTATCATCTCCCTCTGCACTAGAAAAATTTCAACCAAGAAAGAATCTTCATATTTCCATCAGAGCCGGACATCTTCCAAGAAAATGAGACAAATCCTCTCTTACCCTTAGATTACAGAGGTTACATACAAGCGGCAGTTCATCCCTATAAGGAACATAGTTGAGATGCAACAGTTCATCACGCTGTATTACTATCATTGAGATTAAATATCGATAGTAAACGAATTATATAGGGTTTTTTCATTAGAGGTAAGGTATACAAACTTAAAATGAACGTTAGCTAAGTTTTACTACTATGGCATAAGTAGATTAACATTACGATTCACAAGAGTTTAAAAGCAATTCGCTTTGATGTCTCCCACTAGATCCTTTCATACTTTCCCAATTGCTCGCACTGTGTCTTAAAACATTATAGTGGTAGGTATTCATATCCCCATGATGTGCGCTCTAAAAAAGTGTGCGTGGTACTAAAATTTTTCATTATGTTCCAAATAACTTGCTCGGAAATCGGATAGACTATTATGTCGAATGTGCATAATTTGCAAGCATTCTTCGGAATTTAGTCAATTCATTCCGAAATGGTAAAAAGTAAACCAGTTGTCGAATTGACAGTAACTAGAAACAACCAAACTTCTAAGGCCCTTCAATTGAATTGCATATACTTTAAGGCTGTGAAAGTGGCTCGACGACATCGGAGAAATTCACTATAGGAACAAAGTGACATATAATGATATAAGTTTTAATGTGCATAACAAAGAATATTGTAATGTACTGTAATGTACATCCAACACTCAAGGCAAATTCCTTAAAAGAAACTCCAATGTTGAACCGAATTAACAAAGTGGCATCACTTTGATGTACATCCAATGGAAGGCGTTGCTTGTGAGTAAGTGTGTAAGTAAAGTACAGAAATATACCGGGAGGAGACAGTGTCTAGCTACATATGGCTGGGGAATGGTTTATAGCAAGTTGCTATAAAAGTTCTCGTGTGTGGTACGATTTCCTATATTCTGTTCGGGACTGCTGGAATAACGGACTAAGCTAGAAGACGAAATCTGCACAGGATGCGAAAGAAGGTAGCACGTCAGTAACAGGAGACTCTAGGGAGAAGCAAAAATATTGAAACTTGACAGGTTCCTTATCAAATCCAGTCGTAGATGTCTGCAAAACATGGCCGACCACCCGCATCCCCAAATAAAGAGCATCATAAGCCAGCCAAAACATCCCAGCCAGCTGTACCTTCTAGCAATGGAATGGATGAGGATCTTATTCCTTCAAGTGATGAAGTGAAAATCAACATCGATGTAAGAAATGTAATCCCTCTTTGTGACAACAAAATATAAATACTAACATTGTTAACTTTAATTAGAACTAAGCAAATCGTACGTATTTTATACATAGATACTAACTGTTCAATAAAAATATCGTTAAATCGTTAAAAAACAAGGCGTTATTAATCGAATTGTATACCTAATAAAAGTAGTATAATAACAGTGAAAGCAAAGTTTAAATTTTTTCGAACACAGCGAACGTTACAATATGATCAAAAAATCCCGAATTCAAAATACACACAATAAAAGTTGTATTGGTATCGTAAATTACAAATAAATCTCTTGCATGAATGGCGTTTCAATTATTATCATATTCCTTCCTCAAATAAATCGGTAGGCGCAAAATAGTTATAAAAACGAATTCAAAACATTTGCAAACATGTTTTTAAAAAAAAATACTATCCATGATGATATATTGTATAAAGCGCAAACAAAAAGAGCGAAGATGGCTTGTTTGAGGAATCCCGTGGATGGAATAAATTCTTTTTTTTAGGTGCAACTGCTAAATGTTGACGGAAAAGGCATATAGTTCAGCCTTAGTACTAGATGAGCAACGCGTTAAAAGAGAAAATTTTTCTGAATTGTTGTTTTCGGTTTCTATATCTGCGATATTTATACTTTGAGTCTTATTCTCGTTAAACCCACCATCTTAAGTGATAAAAAGTGAAACGCAATACATTAACATTATCAATATCGAGCTTATCTGTTTAGCAGCTGTTTATCGGGTGCTTGCGTCATATCAGGATCCATTGCTTGGATTGAGATTCTTTAGACAGATTCTAAGAAGATAGTTTTATTCCAGAGGGTGTTATAGTTTTTTTTGTCTATGTGGAAAAATAAAATATTTCAGACAAAGTTATGTCCTTTGAAGCTTTTACAGCTTCACTAAATTACTAAGCCCGGAGTACTATCATTTATGTTTGTTGGAAAAAAAAACAGTTTGAGAAAGTAATTTTGTAGTGTAATGTTGAATTTTGAGAGCAGAAGTGGCGTAACCCCAAATTAATAGAATTGAGATTTTTTAACAAAAAGGTTTCCTAAAAAAGACAAAAAAAGCGTAATGTTTTATATTGTAGGACAGCCAGCAAATAAAAGACAGTATTCAATGTGATGGGTACAAAACAGCTATCGAAGGCTGTATTTATAGACTACAGTAGTACGGGATAACTTATCTCATTACATAGCGGGAGGATCATACGACAAGAGAGACAAGTTATTCTGGTTTATTTTTACCTAAGCTGTGTCAAATTAAAGTAAGCCACATTATGTTGTGCAAGAGAATCTCCAGTCACAAAAAAAAATATATGTATATTAATGTCTACAATATTTTAGTATTCAATTAGCACAAAAGCTTTAAAAAAAGTTTTTTTTTAGCTTGCACCACTTTTTTCCTTTATATGTAAGTGAGTTACGACATTTCTATTCTAGAATATGTTCAATGAAGAAAAAATGAAAAAGAACATGACAGATCTTCTTTTAGAGGAAGAAAGAACGGTTTCATTTTTAATCAGGTAGAATATAATTTACTTCTCTTGATGGTAATGCAAAACTAAAAAAAAAATGATTGCAAATCCACTTCTGCTCTCAATTCCTCGATTAAGAAATAATATAATTCTAGGTACTGTGAAAGTTATAACTTATAAGAAATTTAAAATACGTAGTTTCCAATACGATCAAGTCCATCATTAGGCCTAGCATCAGGTTCCTTTAAAGGACTTGTCTACACGAGCTTACATGAGTCAATTGATGGGTTAAAAAGGCCGTGTAGTTCTTGTTCGCTTGTTTATCACGACCTTTTTGAGTAGTTTGATGAGATAAAGCTTGTCGTGTGACACATACTCGTTCGTTCTGAACGAAACCATACACAGTCATTTCTGGTGACAGAATCACGTGCTTGGAAGCGATGTGGTGTAGCTCGTGATCATGTAAACGGAACTCATGCCGTCATTTCTGATGAAAAATGTTTTTATTTTGTCTATCGAAAATGAGCTTACAGCAGTCAAATCTCAATGTGTTGCCAGAGCTCGCTCAAATTTTTAGATCTTATAATATAGCTTGACCCACACTTTATTATTAATATATATTATAACATTTCCCAAAAAATTATGCTTAACAACGGCAACCGAAACACCCTGTTTAAATCAGTTTATTCCACTCTAAATCTACTCTGCCGTAGAAATTTGATTCCCAATTCAATATACGGACTTGACCTTTGAATTAGTGTAGTAATCTTGCTTCTGAAAAAACAACTCTTTACGATGATAGTGTCTAATCTGTTATGAGACGTCTAATAGTGATTGAATATATGAACTTCAAATATTTTTTTTATAACTTATTGAAAGAAAAACAATTCTAATAACTGTCAATATACAAAATAGTCTTGATGTCTGAATATCACTGTCTTGAAACGCATTGATTGATGCTTTCTTTTACCATTGAAGTTGTAAAGTCGTAGAGCCTCTGATTGGGTATCTTTTTTTCGATATAATATAAAAATAGAATACCAAAATTAGTGGCACACGTTGTTGTGTTTATAAAACACAATCAATTCAAACAAAATCACGTCAGATTACTTTTTATAATCAAGTATAATCAATGAGGGACAGTGTTCGACGAACAAGCCTTTTGTGCTCTTAAAGTATCATATTCTCAAGATAAGATATAGTGTTGTCTTAACTATAGCCGAGCATATCAGCTAAAGATTACAGGTTTCATAATCCAAGTAGTAAAACAGTTGCATCGCAATAAAAGCCCAACTACCAAAAAACGATGGTCAGTTTCGGCAGGATAAAGCGTAGTTGCGGAACAATACTTTGCAGTGGTTAAAAAAAAGAATACAATGATGTTCTTTTTACGAATCTTTTTTATTTCTTTGCTTGCAAGTGGAATTCATTCAGTGGATGTTGTGAAAAACCTTACCGTTTCTGACTCTCTCATCAGTGAAAGATTCATTCGAGTATTTCGAGACAATCAAAACTTTCACCCAATTATACCAACGACTGCATCTGATAAAAAATGTCTAAGTGCCTTTGAGGACCTTATTAGGCAACTTCCTAGTAAAAAAGTAATTCCATGTAAGTAAAGTTGTATATTCTTTTTGGGTGCAATGAAAACTTTTTTTTTTCTCAAATTTATAAATACTTGCCAGTACCTAATCACTGAGAGTACTTTCGGGTTCTTATAACAACTTGTGAGCAAGTGGATTATACTTAACTGTGCGTTGCCTTAAGTGTTGCGTGTTATCCTCTCCTTCGATAGAAAATGTAAAATGTAATCTGTTGTGACAACTCCTGCGTAGTTCTGATGGCTGATGGATTATATTTAGAAAAAATTCAACTGGCTCTTCCTCCGCTAATCTTGTTAGCATATACATTGTGAGTTTTCCTTTTCTCAATGGTCAAGAATTGATGATATTTTGGAAATCGAAAGCTTTGAAATGAGACACAGTATGTGTTTCTCAGGAAGAACTCTACTGTTGACCTCTGATATCATACCTCCCGAATATTGGAATGCACATTGTTTTAAAATAAAAAATTATTATGATGGATAATTTCAAAATGTTTTCATTTTTTGAAGAACGGACCGTTTTTAGTTGATAAATGATAAGATTCTTATTCGATGGATAAGAAAATACTCTTTTGATTGAATAATACAATTTGGGTTGCATGGTTTCAATCCCGATACTAATTGCTTTCATGCCTCAGGGCCGTGTTTCGCAGCCGACTGTATTTCTTATGTTCGTAGTGCTAAATGTTTTGGTACAGAATAAAGTAAAATTCAACTCTTTAAAAATCCAATGCTGTTATTTTTGAAGAGTGCTTCCATAGCCAATAGCCATTGTCTACGAATGGTGCCAACAATAATTGAAATTGAAGAACTGCTAGTGATTGACATGAGTGTTTACGCTGATCATGGTCACATATTCGGAAGGGCTTAGGGAAGAACGGAATATTTCATGTCGATTAATTAATCATGGCGAATGAATCTTGTTTCTTCGACGATTCAAAGTCAATGTGTATGTTGCGTTATGTCACTTTTTAGCATTGCGTTGCTCCCCGGTAATCAATGAATTTCGACGAACTTTGTATTGTAAGTTCTCTCAGGATTTGTCATTTGGTGAATGAGATCTTAAATAAATACATCAATAGGGTGACGCAACAGAGCGATGAGCCCCAGGGACAAGCTCATTTCTCATTTCAACATTTTTGTTTCTGTTGGGTTTCAAACCACTAACCTCTGGGTTAACAAGTGAAAATTCTAACCATCACGCCACGGGTACCACATCGTTGAGCTTACTCCCAACTCCCATAGAAGATTGCTTTCTTGCAATCTCTGTCTCTGCCGACAAGCCTAGAACCTGGCAAAGTTCATCGATATCGCGAAGACTACAGACGATATGGTGCATAGAGTCACGACAAATTTATTTGATCACCGTCTAGAAAAGTGCGTTGCTGTTGTCAAAATTGCATTTTTAAATATTTTTAGCTATGATTATTTTCCAACCTTTATACTCGTGTTTAAAAACGATGACAGACAAAATTCTTCGAATGCTTAGAAATGCGATTATTTTTCGATGTCTTCAGTCTGGATCAAACAAGTGCCCTACAGATACCAAAACTTAAAGTTCAAAAGCCAAAAAGTTGTTTCCAACTGTGATTTGAAAAACACACTCAGCTACTTCTCCTAATCAAAACAAAACCAAAATGTACACGATTAAGATCGGATGGGTATTTCTAATGCGTATCTGATAATGTCTACCGATCGACTTCAAACAAACCCAAGACTTTGTAGATCAAGTTTATATCAGCTGATCTTCAATTATAGTTAATAAGTTTTAATGTCGAACATCAATTGAGCTTGTGTACTTTACTGAGTGACGATGACTATAGTTTGAGTGATAAAAATAAGCTCTATTGTAGTCAGAAATAAAAAAATACGTGCATGGAGATTTTCAGTAGATGGTTTTTAAATTAAAGTGTAGATTCAAGTATATTATGTTAGGTAGCATGGTAAGTGTGACGTGCTTGTATCAGTTGTCTTAACTTAATGTGTAATGTCTAACTTACTGCGACATTGGCATATTAATTCGTTGAAGGCTGTTGAAAAGCAAAAAAAAATTACATACTTGAAAAGACTGTTGCTTCCACAACTACAACTTCTTTATTTAAATTCACTTTTTTTCTTTTTACAGTTTTCGATGCTTGGGGACATCTGCCGTCAGGAATTCATTATGGAAACACATTTGACATTGGCAACTTTGATCAATGTGTGAACACATCAGTAACTTTGAATGACCCAATCGGTGTAGTCGATGGACAATATTGCGTTCTCAGAATACCAATAAGAGAACGAGATAACAAAACAATTCCTGAAACGTGGGATTTGAACTTGAATATTGGAGTTTGTGTACCAGACAGCTGCTCTGCGGACTATCTTCCCTCGATATTAAATTTTATTGGCTATGAAGTTTATGGCGCGGTTGGGAATGTCACTGTTTCCCACTGTAAGACAGGGAAGACACCACCTTACAAGGCTATCAACATCGTTGGAGTGTGAGTCTTTTAGCCCGATTCTCCCCAAACGGCACTATTCACAACTTTGAGGTCCGCTGAGAAACTCATCACGGTTCGGGTATCGAGTTGTAACTTGCGTTGTTTGGGGAGGATCAGGCTTTGTTTTTATGAATGATTGTTAATTTTTAATCAATTTTATTTTACAGTTGTGTATTTTCCTTCTTTGGAGGACTGATGCTTTTAAGCACGCTGTATGACTTCTTTATGACTTATCTTGAAAGTAAGTGTCTACAATTTAAATTTGATTGAAAAGGGTAAGGGTAAATAACGTATGAAATCAGTTGATCTACTTAAATATATGCTCATATTTTGACCCTTTCTTGCTTTGCATAGCAGATATTAGGCGTTGTTCGGTCTGGTTTCTCCAAAGTTCTAAATAGTCCATTTCACTCTTTATTATTTTTCTTAAAAGAGTTTTTTGTTCATGGTTGTAACAGCAGAGGGATCCTGCGAAAACAATAGCCGTGTTTTATTGGGAGTTTTTATATTCACTTCACTAATAAGCGGCACTCACTAATGCAACTTTAATCCATAAACTCCAGCCATCACTTCTCTCTGAATCACGGAGAAAAGTTTGTTCTTACACAAACAAAAAAATTTTATCAATTTTAATTACTCAGAAGGAAGACACTGTAATCTAAGACGTAAGTTGACCCTTGCCAACATACCACGGTAACCGCGAGTTCTTCACTAGCGATTCTTCACTTGTCTGTAGATTTGCGCTGCAAGTATAGACTCTCTCCATTTGATTGCGAACTTAAAAGGAGGCTTTTGTCTTCAGCGACCTTCCTCTGGTATATTTTGAAGACTTATCGAGCCGAAGCGTAGAAATCAGCTTGCTCAACAATTCTCAGCCATTTTAATCCGGAAATTAGCATTCTTTTAACAAGAAGGTGATATTGAAATTGCTTAACATTGAGTAGTGCTATTGGAAAATATGTTATCAACATCATGGTAAGGTTGGGTTAGGTGGCAGGTGCAGCCACAAGTAGCAGCATCACCCTCAAATCTCAAGGATCCATTGTGATCCATTTTGTGATAAGAGATTGAGGAAGTGGGAATATTGGAGAGGTAGAGGGTTGGGCTGTAGGCTGGGTTATTGGGGTTAAGAACCCCCACTGAACCATTTAGAGCCCTGAGTAAATTTCAGGACGCTGTTCAATGGGAGGTTAGAGATGTCGCCCAGTTCGTCGAAGAAGTATTCTCCGAGGGCTTTTTTCCTAGTGTTGGCCGAGCTAGGACACTCACAGAAGAAGTGGAATGATCCTCCCTCTGCTTCTTCGTCTTGGCATCCTCTACATATTGGATGTGCTAATGCCCATTCTCATGATGTGGGTACTCAACAAGTTGTAGCCCGTGAGGATGCCAATCAACAGAGAGATCCGAGTTTTGCTTAGCTGGGGTAGAAATTCAGTTTTTTTCCTCGAAATATCTGGCCAAAGGCTTCTGGTGTCTCGGCATGTTCCTGTCATTGGTGGTTCTTAGAAAATTGTGTTTGATTCTGTTTTTTCCTGTTCTAGTGTCATTAGAACTGAGTTTTTCCTTTCGCTGGATTCGAGTGGTGACCCGATTTCAGACAGCTTAACCGCCATTTTATTTCCGATTATGTCACGGTCTTCTTCAACTAAAAGTTACGGTATTCGTTGAGCTGACCAGTCTAAGATTACTGCGATAGCTTTCTAACAATTCTGATTTTGTGATATTGGTAGAGATAGCTTTAATCACCGCCGGATTGTCTATAAAGATGTCAATATATTTGTTGATCAAGTTTTGGGGCTTCACACACTGCAAGTACTTCTTCTAAGGAGACACTGCAAAAGTAGGGGTGTTTTATTGATCTATTCATTGTAGGGTAATCTGAAAAAACACCTGAATCTACCTCTTTGTCCGTTTTGGAACTATCTGTGAAGACGGAAATGTGATCTTCTTTTATAACCCTGTTTTCCTCTCAGCATTCTCTCTATCGACAACAATGGCGTTGGTGAACTCTTTACCGACCTCAATAATTTGAAAAAGTTCCGCAGGAATACTTAAACTATACCTTGAAGAGCAATGGTTAGCCAAAACTTGATTTTAATTTAATTTTGGTGGGGGCAAAACCCCCATTTATTAAGCTTAATACAAGCTATAGTTTTTTTTTTTTAGTTAAATTGACTTTTATTTCAATAAATATTTAACAATTAAGGTTTAGTCTAAGTCATAATGGATTTGGCCTATGGCCGTCTACCAGGGTTGACAAAATATAAACTAAGGTTCTTATATTAAAAATCTCCTTCCATTATACGTTTTCTATAGCGGAGTGCTGCAACTGCGTAATTATATAGAACATCCCATCCTTTCTCTCCGTTCAAAATATTAATTGCTTCATCTTCTTCTAGAACATGTTTTCCAAACATTGATAGTCGATATTCTTTCAGAATTGGACAAACACCAAGAAAATGAAAAACATCTTCCCTCTTTTTCATGTTGCAGAGGTCACAAATTATTGGTAGGTCTGGTCGATGCGGCACAAAGTTTAAATGGACAAGTTCACCTCTCATTTTGAAAACAGTACTTATTTTTTCAGCTGAGTAACTGTTGAGGAAATACGTTTTTTCATTTAGAAAATGGTTGAGTTTGCTGTAATAGTTCCTAAATAGTGACGATTCGGCTTCTTCGACATATAGATCATACGTCAGTCTGCCAAGTTTCTCCAAAATAGAGTTAAATTTTTCTCTTAACAGATGATGCTGCTCATTCACATGAACTGTCAGATTCATTCCACATTCGGACGCTATTTTCTGCCATTCCTCGCAAATGTTTTCATTTTTTCTTATTAAGGTTCTTAATATTACGGTTGGTATTCTAGATTCCTTCATTTCAAATAATTTTAAGATATAATTGAAGTGCATTTTGAGAGTATACAAGCGCAGGGGAGGAGTTCCAGTTTCAATGTAAAGCATATAGTTAGGGGTATTTTTTGGTAATCGGAAAATCCTCTTCAAAAAGTAGCGGAGAAATTTTTCTACCTCATCGTAGCATTTGTAACCCCATACCTGGGCTCCGTAGAGCATTATCGAGGCTGCAGTTGAATGGAACAGAGTTTGTTTTGCACTTAGTGACACATGATTGTTTTTAAAACAGGGTTCCCAAATTGCACAGATGGCTCTTTTAGCATCAGCTAATTTTTCATTAAAGTGTGGTTTTAAGCTTAAAGAGTGCGAGAACTGGATACCTAAATATTTGTATCTGGTTACAACTTCAATTTCTTCACCATCCAATTTCCATTTTTCCAAACGTGAGTGGCGACCTCCTGCGTTTCTAAATATCATGACTTTTGATTTTTCAAGATTTATAGTGAGGTTCCAACATTTACAATACCCACTAAGCCGGTTTATCATTAACTGCATACCTTGGATAGTGTCGCACAAGAAAACAATATCATCCGCGTACATCAAAGCAGGGATTGTTATATCGCCGAACTTTATTCCACCTTTGACATCATCGGTTATGTCATTGATGTATAGAATAAAAAGTAGTGCACTTAAAATACAGCCTTGTTTAACCCCCATTGACGTTTTGAATTCTTCTGATATTAAATCTCCATCCCACACATATGCAGTATTATTCTCATACAAAG
The DNA here is from genome assembly GCA_914767635.1 of Melanostoma mellinum. Lineage (NCBI taxonomy): Eukaryota > Metazoa > Arthropoda > Insecta > Diptera > Syrphidae > Melanostoma > Melanostoma mellinum. Next base: position 1,938,033 of record OU612059.1, on the reverse strand, counting down.
CTCGCAGGATTTGAATAATTTTGCTTGATATTCCGATTTTGGACAGCTTGTAAAAGAGTGCTTCACGAGGAATTGTATCGAAAGCTGCACGGAAATCTACAAAGAAAGCGTACAACTTTTTTTTCTTGCTCTTGTAATATTCAGCAATATTGGTTAAGCAGAATATCTGGTCGATTGTAGAATAACCTTTCCTAAATCCAGCTTGAAATTCCTTAAGAATGTTGTTTTCTTGAACCCATTCATATAGTCTTTCGTATATTAAAGCAGCAAACAGTTTGGCTGAAGTGTTCAAAAATGTGATTCCTCTGTAGTTCTTCGGATCTTTGTAGCTGCCTTTTTTATGGAGTGGGAAAATGATCGCTTTTCTGAATGCATCAGATACATTTGTAGAATCAAAGATTCGGTTATATTCTATTGTAAGATAAGCTATAAACTCGTTTGTGCAATTCTTATAAAATTCAAATGGGATGCGATCAATACCTGGTGCTTTGTTTGATTTAGAGTTGTTTATCACTTCTCTGACGTCTTCAAAACTAAACTCAGCGTCTAGCTTTTCATCTATGATCATAGGAGCTGCGTAGTGAAAAAGTGGCGATGTTAGTGGAGCGTTGAGAAGCTCATTGAAGTGAGTCTTAAGTTGCGAAGCTTTAAGAGACATAGAGATGTTTGACGTGTATCCATTTATGTATTTGACAGCTTTCCAGAACTGAGCAGACGACTTTGAGGTGTTTATCAGCGCGATATTTTGCTGTTCAAGGGCTATTTTTTTACTGTGACAGATTCGTTTGTATTCACTGTTGGCATCTTGATAAAGTATTTTGAAAATGTTGGAGTTATTCTTTCTCAAAAGTTTCAAACATTTAAATGATTTGTCTCTTGCTTTTAAGCAGTCCGAATCAAACCATTTTTGTTTATATGTTTTGTTGGCTTTTAGATCTTTGCGCTCCGGAATTGATTCTTTTATGATTTCTGTTAAAGTTTCAATATCAAATGTATAGTGTTGCGTGTTCAGTTTCGTAAGGTTAACATTCATGTTTCTTTGATATGTTTCGAGTATTCGGTTATTCCAAATAAGTTTTGGCAGAAGACTAAGTGGCTTCGTATTTTCATTGTTTCCGTTGGCAGTAAAGCTGATAGTTACTTCCAGGGGCATATGGTCTGAAAATATTTCTGTTCCGACTTGAAAGTTGTCCAAAAGTTTATACCAGTTTCCCGATATAAAGCAGTAATCTATTGTTGAACATGATGTTCCCCTGATAAAAGTCAGTTCACCTTCCAAATCTCCTTTGCAGCTACCATTTAACAAACGCATGTCATACTCATCAGCAAGTTCGAGAATTTTTGCTCCTTTGGCATCACAGATTGGGTCCTTTGATTTTCGGTATGGTTCCAAGAAGCTGCTGTTGTATCCGGATGCGAAATTGTTTTGCGATAGTCCTATTCGACCGTTAAAATCCCCAATAAGCATACAAGCTATATTAACTTACAAACTAAGAAACTTAATAGCTAAGACTTCCTAACTAGTTGGACGGCTTAGGAGACGAAGTTTTAGGCAGGGAGTACTCATATTGAAGTCAAAACAAGAGGAGTGGGAGTTGACATTCCTCAGCATTCGGGAGATGGGTTCATTGGAGCCGTAAGAGGTTCGATGGGTGGGAAGATAAAAGAGACGGGGATTCCGGGTGTTACGAGGGTTAGTATTTAGAAAAATGGATTCGTTAAGGGCTGGACAGTCAATGGTACCTGTGAAGATTCGGTGAATGAAAAGAACGTCAAATATTTCTCTTCGATCTTTCAGCGTATTGAGGTTGAGGAGTTTGATTCGGTCTTGATAAGGAGGTAATATCAAAGGATTACTCCAATTAAGACCTCGAAGAGCAAATCGGAGGAAACGGCGTTGAATGCTCTCAATTCTGGCAATATGCACTTGTTGGAAAGGCGACCAGACTTGACAAGCGTATTCAAGAAGTGGACGGACAAATGAAATGTAAAGGGATCGGGTTACGTAGGGGTCAGCAAATTCTTTGGACCATCGTTTCACGAAGCCAAGTGCTGAATTAGCCTTAAGGATTATATCGTCGATATGCTTGAGGAAATTCAGTTCACGGTCGCAAATAATCCCAAGGTCCCGGATCACCTCAACGGTGGAAATGATTTGACCGTTTAGAAGATAGAGACGGGGAGGAGATTTGATGCGTTTGCGTGAGAAGGTTATTGATTGGCACTTGGAAACATTTAGCTCCAGGCAGTTTTTGGAGCACCATATTGAAAAATTTTCGAGGTCATGTTGGAGGTGGGAAGAGTCTTCAGAAGAAGAAATGACTCGGTAAAACTTAGTATCGTCCGCATAGAGAGAGATAGAGGAGTGTTTTATGATCATTTCAATGTCATTAATACTGAGAATGAAGAGGAGAGGGCCTAAATGGCTGCCTTGGGGAACACCGGATGTAGCTAGAAAGCGGCTGGATAAGGCGGATCTGAACCGAACGCTGTAAAAACGGTTTTCTAAATAAGAAGAAATCCATCTCAACAGAATGGGTTCAAAGCCGAGGGTGGAAAGTTTAAAAAGAATAAGTTTGTGAGAGATTTTATCGAAAGCTTTACTGAAGTCAGTTGAAACTACATCGACCTCCTTTCCATTCTCCAAGGCTGAGAGGGAAAATGAGACAAAGTCAACGAGGTTTGTTGTTGTTGACCTGCCTTTGAGGAACCCGTGTTGTCTAGGGGAAATGAGAGATTTGCAACGAAAACTTAAGTTTTCATACAATATGCTTTCGAAAATTTTTGGTATATGCAATAGTTTAGCGATGGGACGATAATTTTTTACGTCGCACTTGGGACCTTTCTTGTGTATAGGGGTTATAAAAGCCGTTTTCCAAGCTTGGGGGAAAACTCCAAGGGATATAGACAAGCTAAAAATTTTTGAGAGGGGAAGGGAAAGAGTGGAGGAGCATTTCTTAAGAAATATGGCAGGTATACCATCGGGGCCAGGAACATACTCATCATTTAGATGATTTATCTTTTCTTCAATCAGGTAGGAGTCAAGGAAGCGTGGAAGGAATGGATCAAAAGAATAATTCGGTAAAAACGAGAAATAATCTGAATCAGGAACAAATGAATCATTCGTGAAAGACTGTTTGAAGTAACTTGCGAAATAGTTGGCTATGGCGAGTGCATCGGATGAGGTTTCGTTATTGAAGGAAAGGGAGGAAGGGTACCCGTCAGATTTTCTTTTGTGGTTGACAAATTTATAAAAAGACTTAGGGTCATTTATAATGTTAGATTTCATATCGATTAAATAGCGTTGGTAAAGGGTGTTGAAAAGCTCACAGAAGTGTAGATAAGAGCCAAGGTAAGCTGAATAGTCAGTAGGAGATCGAGTGCGAAGGAAGATTGTCCACAATTTATTCCTTTTATTTCTTAGAGTACGGAGCCTATGGTTATACCACGGAGGGGAAGTAGAAGAAGTTTTAAGTCTAGAAAGGGGAACGAATAGGGATATAGCTTTATGTATTTCTCTGTAGAACGCGGATGTGGCATCTTCTACAGTTAAATTTTCAAAATTAAAGTGAGTTCTATTGAGGTAATCGTTAATTTTGCGAAAGTTTGCTTTGTGGAAATCGTATGAAGCTGGAGGTTCAGGAGGGTTAGATGGTTGTGAAGACTGGAGAAAAAATGAGAGAAGGAGAGGAGGGTGTAGGTTATCTATGGTTGAAAGAAGCAGGGGTGAAAGTGAGATTGAAGAATTAATAGGGTCTGTTGTAAATACAAGGTCAAGTTGTCTACCCATGAAGTTTGAAATTCCACTTACTTGGCAGAGGCAAGAGTCTGCAAGGCGATCAACGAACAGACATTCTTTGGCAGAGATGGGGCTTGGAGCAATATAAAACGATTAGTCGTCTGACAAAGTCCAGTTTAGATACGGCAGGTTGAAGTCACCGAAAATAAGGATCTCATCATGGGGTTCACATAAATCTGAAATGTCATCAATCGTTTTGATTGCAAATTCATAAGATTCGAGGGGTTGCGATGGTAAAATGTAAAAGCAGATAATGTATAGCGATTTATGGGGTAGTGAAATTTTAATTGAGACAAAATCAAGGCATGAGGAGGTGGATGTTGAGAGAAGAGATGAGTCAATTGTATTGGAGACAGCAATGAGGACACCATGACAAGGAGGAACAATCTTGTATTTCTAGTAACAAGAAGGGCTCATATTTTACCATGAGGGCGAATAATATTCATTTGCATGCCTCATTCCTTCTACATCGGAGATCAAGGGACGCGGAAAGTGGGTGGTATTGTAGATAGCTTTTATCCACATTTTACTAAAAGCATCAAGCCTCTCAAACACAATGCTTGCCTTGTGCTCAGCGATTTTGCATGTGGGCTGATTTTTTGAATTCAATGAGATATCCAAATTTGTGTCTTACGTTGAATACAACAAGTCTGTAGTCCGGTTCAATGTGTGACTCTCTGAATGCCCGGACACCCCAAGTACTTGGAATTGCGGTTGATTGATTTGTAGATCAAAGTGTGCTATTTCACGAGATTCAGCCTCGCTACTAGCCCGGACCTGGTTAGGATGAATGTATTTGCCTGTAGTGCTTCCTGAAATGTCCTTCTTCCCAAGTTGTGCAGCATGAATGTCTCCGACGATGCTTATATTTACTTCTAGGTGGTTATAGAAACAGCATTTAGAACTATCATCATTCTCATCTTCAAAGTAGTTGACACATCTCAGAATTTTCTTGGAAAATGGATCTTTGATTGGAACCTCCGAAACATAAATTTTTTGCTTTTTTCGTAGTCCGTGTAGTGATTGGCGTGGTAAATCTCACAGTTTTTGTGTTAACAGTTTCAGGATCTGAATGAATTTCAATTCGGTTATAGTGATAACCACTAACTTGCTCTGGTTTTATCACCAGAATCAGGGACCTTTATAGAAACCAATTATTTTTTCAGGAGGTAGGAAAGAAGACTATGTTCAGATTTTTAGGAAGGATTCTACTTTCTATAAATGAGCTAAAAACAACTAATTAGGAGAGTAAAATTAGACATGTATCTAGACCAGATCAGCACCCAGTAAATATAAAGTCAGCAGCTTTTGCATGGCCGTGATAGTGAAGAGACGCATTTACACAAGCTATTCTTTCTCCTTTGTTTTAGAAACACCCGTTCCGGTCTTATTGGCATTCTCTGTTCTAACAAACGCACAGAAAATGTTTGCAATCAGCACAAAGAAATCACCCAACAACATTGATTGTCTCACTGGAATCCGTGTTCTTTCAATGGCCTGGATTGTCTACGGCCACACTTACATGATCACGACTTCTCAAACTCCTGTAATAAACGATGTCGACAAGGATGTTGTGAGTAATACTCTTCTTTCCCTATAATGAGTGTATCAATAATTGTTCCGATTGATTTCAGTGGAAGAAAACATTTATTTACCTTCAAGTTGCGAACGCAACATTTGCAGTCGACACATTTTTCTTCCTAAGCGGCCTCCTTGTGGCATGGTCTGGATTTCGTGAACTGGACAGAACGTAAGTAAAAGTGACATTTTCTTTTCTTTTCCACAAGTACTAAACCAACAATTCAATTTAAACAGAAAAGGCAAACTCAATGTAGTAATGATGTACGTTCATCGTTACATCCGACTCACACCTCTTGTTGCCGCTGTCATGCTAATTATCTACAGCTTGGACGATATCGTTGGCACAGGACCTTTCAGGGATGGATTATCTGGATCCGGGGATAAATGCAATAGTGACAATTGGTGGCCAAATTTACTCTACATCCAGAACTACTATATTTCGGATCCTCCAGTAAATGAACGAAGTAAAAGCTACAGGTCATTTCTGACATATTTCTTTGTTTGGTTTAGTGTTTGTCAAGGTCCTGGTATTTGGCGGTTGACTTTCAACTTTATATCGTGTCACCGCTTCTTCTGATCCCAATGTGGAAGTGGGGGAAAAAGTTCGCACCAGTTTTGGTAGCTTTGGTACTCATGTCAATCGCATATATCATGACGATCTACATCACCAGAGGCTTCACAAACCTAGAGGGGTAAGTTGGTAGATTTTGAAAGATGGTTACGACAGTACAATTTTCGTCCTTAGAGGAAATCCAAAAGAATGGACCGTGACATACATTCCGATGCACACTCGTTGTTCACCTTGGCTTGTAGGGTTTGGTTTGGGCTACTTCATGCACATAAGTCGCCAAAGGACATTCCGCCTAAATTTTGTAAAGCTTACTACACTACCAATTTTCGGAGTAGTTTTAGAATCTTAATTTTTTCAGGTTTTTCTGATAGTTGCATGGGCTCTTTGCTTCTTCACAATGATGGCAACAGTTTTCGGCACCTATTTTTCAATTCAGGCCTATGGCAAAGGAACTGTTTTCGAAACTGCAATGTATGATGGTTGGAAACGGTGTGTATGGTCAATCGCAATCGGTTGGATAACATTCGCTTGCCACAACGGGTTCGGAGGAAGTCTAAACACATTTTTCTCGCATCCATTCTGGCAACCATTGGCTCGACTGACATACTCAATGTATCTTATGCATGCCTTAGTCATAAGACTCAACGCTAGTCTGATGCGAACTCATGTTTACTTCAGCACATACGAAGAGGTTTGTTTGTTTCAGTTACTGACTATTGCTATTTATTCTTTACAATTTCCGTCCCCAGATACTTCGATTCTGGAGTGGACTTGGTGTATCGATTGTGCTTTCGATCGCAATGTCTTTGGCTTTCGAAGGCCCCATTTTGGTATTGGAAAAATTTATATTTGGCGATGGAAAAGCAAAGAAACCGAAACCAGTTGAGCCGCCGCTAGCTTTGTCGAAGGAGAAAATCGAAGTTTTTTAGTGATTAAGTGGATTTGGAAGCTGCTTAGTTTTATATATAGATGTAGATTGTATAGGAATTTAGGCTTGCCTAAGTTAGGGTGTAACGTATTTATTTGAAGTTGTAAAGGCAGAAATGTAGGGTAGAGAAGTATAAGTAACTTTTTTCTATTTTCTTTTTGACAACGCAGGTTTAGTTCATTGTTTTGTGCCATTGTCAAACATCTGCAGTTTGGGGTACTCCTTAATTTAACCATGAATCATCTCACAAACGAGCAACGCTTGCAAACTATTGATTTCTATATTAAAAAATTCAATGTTTAGAATATTCGTCGAGCTTTTCTTCCATTTTATGGTTTCAACGAAGAAGCTCATTTCTTCTTGAACGGATACGAGAACCAGCTGCTTTTGGAGAGATGAGCAGACAGAACCTTTGCATACAGAAAAGTTTGATGTTTGGTGCGGAATATTGGCTGGTAGAATCATTGGCCCGTATTTCTGGTAAGTTGACGCGAATCGCAAAAATATAGTGCCAAGATAGCAACTTTTTTTGCGCAAAACGGAAGAATAACTTGCGTGTGACATGAGATTTCAACAAGATAGTGCCATGTAACACATGTCACACAGCACGCTAAACAATGGACCAATTGAGCGGCGAGTTCGATGAACAGTTTATTTCACGTTCGGGGCCGGTTAACTGACCACCTATATCGTGCGATTTAGCGATCGCTGATTATTTTTTGTAGGATTATGTCAAATGACTTCCCAAAACGGATCGTTTTTGCAGTAACGGCAGAGGCAATTACATAAATAACTAGGGTGGCTCAACAGAGTGAGGAGCCCCATGGCGTAGCGCTTTCTCACAACCATGCCTTGTAAGAAAATGGAAGGGACCTACAATTTTCTGCCGGTTCCAAACGGCGAAACGAGAAAGCACTTTTCTTGGCAATGAGTTTACGAACGAGGGACTTGCGAAAGGCGATGCCCGTGGAAAAAGATTCGAACCACTAACCTCTGGAATTACATGCAGACATACTAACCATCACGCCACGGCACCGGAAATTGCAGTTGTCAGAATTAGATTATGCAGCGGCATATGAGAATACCCACGCCAACCGACGCAACAAAAGAGGTAAGGTGTCTGTTCATATATTTTTACTGTCGCGATTTTGGTGGATTTTTTAATTTTGTTTTATCTCATGACTAACGACATCAGATCTTAATGCAGAACGTTGAATTCTTGTTTAAATAAAGTAAACAAGTGTTTTGTCGCTAGGACAGGTGCTTGAAAAGTGTTTTGGAATACATTTCTCAGCAATATTTCTATAACTTGATGATTTTCCCGTCATCGTGCGCTTCTTGTTTGCCATCGGCATATCAATTTCAATCAAAAAGAATAACATGCATTTATGGCTAGTCTTGTATCTGACCATTGCCCATTGATTGATTCTTTCACCTACAAACATTCCTTAAGTAGAAAAAATTCTGATTTTGATTTCAAAAAACTTAATCCTAATATCGTCAGCGGATTCGTAATAGCAAAACAAAGCCAAGCAAACAATTATTTCGTCAGAGGAAATGATTTGAAATTCTTAGTTCCAATAGCGATTAACTGAAACAATATCTACTAGTAAAGTTGGTATCAGATTTCAAATCACTTTGAGACTTTATGGCACCCGAATATGGATTATCAGCGAGTAGGCATAAAAAATAAATAAAATTTCCAGTGAAATGTTTACTGCAGCCAGTTAGTACACACTCTTCATTTGAGTTTCTTTAGAACTATAACTCAAAGGGATGAATCGCTAGTATGTAAGATAGGTATGTCAAAAATATGCAAGCTTTTCTTTTTAAGACACTCCATAGTCTTGTTTAATAAAATCGGTAAGACCACACAAAAAAGTATGGGCTTATCACTTTGTATGTTTTTTTTTAACCTAAGTTCATATCTGAGCTAAGGCTCGCATTTCTCTCCAAAATCTCAAAATGAAGCTAAGTTTTATCTTAGAGAATAATTATGTTCAACCATGTGAAAATCTTAAATTAACTCTTAGTTTGTGGATGATTTTTGAGCGCTAAATTTGCAATCAGAATTGCTTTATGACATCAGATTATTAAGATGAATAGCCTGACCTCAAATATTTAGTTATTAAGTGTACTGTCGAACAATTTTTAAGTTTAAGGAAAATACTTATTGTTGAGTAGGGGGAAACTTCGTAAGAGATTTTGTATCTGTAAAGCAAGGCCCTTTGGAACACTTATGTTCCTTGAAGCTTGTGCCTGCGCTGCCAATGATATTTTCGAACTTTATTAAAAGTATAAAAAGAACACATACGGCCACAGTCGAATTCAGTTCATTTTCTCATCTCAGGATTAGGCTAACATCAAGCTGAGGTACTCAAACCAATTGCCAGACCATTGTACTGTCCTCCCTCCCTTTTCCCTCACCATAGGTAACGGTTGGGAGGTAAGCAAAGAAAATTTGAAAAATTGACTAATTGATACGGTTATCAAGTTTAAGTATAGTAAAAAGCACGAAATTAATTTTGGTGGGTGCGAGACCCCCATTTATACAAGCAGGGGCGTAGCGAGGGTCCAGGCCATGGGGGGGTGAATTTTTATGAAATGCCGACTAGTCTTGAGAATTTGCCGACTGCATCAAAAAATAAATCTATATATATAAAGCAGGATGTAAGGGTTTTTCAACAAGGACGCTACAAAAGTAGTGTATCGAACGACGAGAGAAGGAAAGAAAATACAGTCCGCTACTCAGAAAAACAATGCTACATAAGGCACGTACGTACACACGGTCTGAATGTACGCAACAAAAATAATAAACGAAAGACACACCGAAAGACATAAAAAAAAAGTCTAACACAGCACAGCTGTGGTCGCGACGAAAGAATTTTCATTTCAGCATTTTTTACAACTAACAGAGTGTACACACACATTACATATGGATACACAAGACGAAAGACAATTTTGGAGAGACCGAAATGAACATTTGCGTGGCAACGAAACAAGAAAATAACAACACACTCATCCTCAGGTAACGCTTCTTTTTGTTCGATTCTTTTCTTTGCTTACTTCTCTGCAAATATTTTAATGAGTAAAAAAAAAAAAAAAAAAAAAAAAAAAAAAAAAAAAAAAAAAAAAAGGGAGCAAGCAAATATGCGATTACATAGGTTTATACATGCGAAAAGGGGTGCAAAAGAAATATGCATGCCATTGCCTGTTGCTTCTGTTGGTTGTTGCTACTGTGAGCGGCATTCTTTAGTTTGTCGTGTGCCAGTAAGCATCAGTAAGAGCAAAAGAATTTTTTCAGGTGAAAGATTTAAAAGAAAATAAATTTTGTAGTTTGAAAACAAGTTGTAGCGTAGATATAAAATTATTAGCGATCGCTAGTAGTAGAAGTAGTGTTGACATAAAGACAAATTATATAACAATATTTGGAAAGATTTGCAGATTTGGAAAGATTTGAAGATTTGGAAGGAATAAAAGATAGTTTGGTGAGAAAGCCAGCGGAAAGAAAATATAAATTGGAAAGACGCAAATTTGGTACGAATTTTACGTGAGTAATAAACAGGAAAGAAAAAATTGGAAAGATATAAACAGGAAAGAAAAATTTGGAAAGATATAAACAGGAAAGAAAATGGACAATCACGAGTATACATTCAAGGCAGGATGCAATGCCATGTTCCGCATGGTGGCATTCGTGGAGTCAGGCATGTTCGCCGACAGCACCTAGGAAGCTATTTAAGTTGCCGATGCTGCAGGGCCTTCCTAAGGCAGATGAGTTGCAGAAGATGTCGAACATCACTCACGAAACATTGCGGCAGCTGGCAGGGCAGGGAGTCCCAACTGAACATTGGGACGTTATAATAGTGCACATGCTCCATGAAAGGTTGGACAGAGAGACGGCGTGCAAGTGGGAGGAGACGAGAACTTCAGAGTTCCCAACAGTGCGAGAGATGTGTGCTTTCTTGGAAAGACGTGCGACGGCACTTGAAAGCGTACAGGAAAGATGGAGAGACGAGCCGTCCGCCCCACAGCAAGTGAGGCTGGCAGAGCCAAATGTGAAAGAAGGACCGTCAACGTCTCAACAGGCCAAGCAGTTTTACAAAAGGGCAGAGGACAGAGCAGGCCAGCAAGGCACTTTTGGAAAGAAAAGGATGCCGTGCAATGTGTGCCGCTCCATGGAACACCTCATTTGGAACTGCCCGGAGTTCCAGGTTCTCAACCTAGCAGCAAGGAATCGTGTGGTGAAAGAAAAGAATTTGTGCCCCAACTGCCTGAAACTGGGACACATGGCGAAAGACTGCTATCAGGGACCGTGCACCAGATGCCCCGGTAGACAGATGCACAACAGCATACTATGTCCGATGAAGGAACTGCAAAAGGCAGAGGCGACTGTTTTCCGGGTCCAGGAAGGTGGAAAGAGGAAGAATGTGGTAGCGAGAGACCCGAAAGAAAAAAATGGGAATGAATAGGAAGCCCGTCGATGAAACGAGCCCGCATTTCAAAAGAGAAAGACGGAAAGACAGAAGGAAAGTCAGCAGGAAAGACTAGATGGGAAAGACGTGATTCATTATCCAATGAAGGCAGTGCCGCCTCATGGGATAATTTTAAGAGAAGGAATAATAAAAAATGTTCAATGGTTTATTCGAACTATTTTATTGATAGGGAAAGAGAAGGTTTAGTTTTGACTCCAACGGCGCAAGTAAGAATAAAAATTGATGGAAAGAAATTTTGGGCCGTTCAGGGCGCTCTTGGACACTGGAGCTCAGCCAAATTTGATTTCTTATCAGCTATGGGAAAGACTGTTGCTTCCACCAATGCAGGTAACACGAAAGATTATTGGTATAGAAGGAGAGCCCTTCCATATCAAACATCAGGTCGTTCTCAAGATTTTTCCTTGGTTCGACACGAAAGACGTAGATTCAATCGAGCAAGTATTTTGGGTGTTGCCAAAGGATAGTCAATGGCGGCTAAGCCACAATGCGATCGATATAGAGAAAGACATATTTGAGGATTCATTGCTGGCCGATCCACAATATTGGAAAGAGGGTCGCATCGAACTACTACTTGGGTGCAAATTCCTGGCTGAGATGTTGGTTTCAGTGGAAGGACGGCATCGATGTGGGGTCCTATGTATGGACACGACTTTTGGAAAGATTGTTCTCACCGAGAACAGATTAAAAGCCCAAGAAGATGGTCAACAAGCCTTGGTAGCTTGTATAGATAACAATCAACTGCATGAGTTGCTCAAGCGATTCTGGTCTATGGACGAAATTGGGTTTGCGTCTATGAGAACGGAAGAGGAGGAGCAGGTTGAACAAAATTTTATTAAGACATACAAGCGTGATAAAGAAGGAAGATATGTAGTTACAATTCCATTAAAGGAACTTGGGAGAGACATAGGCAATACCGAACTGATAGCCAAACGAAGATTCTTCGCGCTAGAAAGAAGATTATGTGGAGATAGTGACTTGAAAGAGAAGTATATTGACTTCATGAGAGAATACGAAAGACTAGGACATATGAGACCAGTAGAAGGTGAAGTCCAAGCAGAGATCGTCTATCACATACCACATCATTGTGTGACGAAGAAATTCCGAGTCGTTTTTGACGCCAGTTGTAAGACGAGCAAGGGAATTTCGCTGCATGAAATGCAGATGAACGGAGAGAAGTTACAGAAAGATCTGGTTAACATTTTAATGCGTTTCCATCGCCACGGAATTGCGATAAACGCAGACATAAAGATGATGTTTAGAATGATTAAGGTGGCAAGAGAGCAATGGGACCTGCAAAGAATATTTTGGAGAGAGAACCCACAGGAAAGATTGAAAGAATACTGGTTAACTGTCGTTACCTATGGAATGACTTCTTCAGTTTTCAATGCTGTAAGAGCGCTTATACAGTGTGCGAAAGACGAAGAGAGGAAATTTCCGAGAGCCGCGAAGGCAATCATGGAAGACTTCTACATGGATGACTGTACGACAGGTGCGGATTCCGAAGAAGAAGCAATAGCGCTGTCGGCAGAGATCGACCTTGTGCTTAAAGGTGCAGGTTTTGAGTTGAGAAAGTGGAAGTCAAATTCCAGACTTCTGATGAAAAGCATGAATTACGAGGAAGAATCATCGGTAGTATTTCAGGATGACGATAAGACTTCTATTCTGGGGCTAAAATGGCTTCTGGAAAAAGATCAATTCACATTTATAGTGAAGGCACCAGCGATAGAGCAAATGACCAAGAGGAAAGTTGTCGGTTGTATTGCGCAGCTGTACGACCCAAATGGGTTCATAGCACCGGCGACAATAACTGGAAAGATCATTATTCAAGATATATGGCGGTTAAATGTCGATTGGGACGAAGAATTGTCGGGAGAGTTACAAAAAAGATGGAAAGACTTTTGGAAAGACATAATATTTCTGAAGAAGATTAGAATCGATCGATGGTTGGGCACATCACCGGTCGTTCGGAAAGAATTGCATGGTTTCTCCGATGCTTCGGGGAAAGCATACGGGGCGGTTATTTATGTCAGGACGGAATGTCCGAATGGAAAGATAGCAACGAATATTCTCGTAGCAAAAACGAGAGTAGCGCCGTTGAAGACAGCAACGATTCCGAGGTTGGAATTATCCACAGCGGAGCTTTTGGAAAGATTAATCTTCAGTGTGATCAATACGATGGAATGGAAAGATGTCGAATATAACTTATGGACAGATTCGTTAGTCACACTGCATTGGATTAACAAGTTGCCTTGCAGTCTCAAAACCTTTGTAGCAAATAGAGTTTCGTCCATCCAGACAAATACGGAGGTAAGAAAATGGAGGCATGTGAGTACGAAAGACAATCCTGCTGATCTGTTAAGCAGAGGTATCAAACCTTCAGCATTAGTAGACAACAAATTTTGGCTGTGCGGGCCAGATTGGTTACAGCAACCGCGATCAAGTTGGAAATCTGAACATTTTGTGCCAAATGTTGCAGATGGGGGGAGGGATGAGATGAGAGTGCTCGCGGTAATGACATACACAGAATCATTATCGATACCTACGAAAGATGGAAAGAGTGTCTTAGTGATTGAATATGCTAACAAGCTCGAAAAAGCAATCAATATAATTGGATTTATATTTCGTTTTGTCGATTCGCTAAAAGCGAATATGAAGCGACGAAAGGAAGAGGAAAGAAAATATGGAAAGAGGCATAAACGCTCTAAGCGTCTGATGGAAAGAAGAGAAAGAATATGTATTCAGCTGACATCTGTTGAGAAGAGTCAGGCAATTGATTACATGTTATCGAAAGAACAGGAAAGATATTATGGGAAAGACATGGCACATATAAGGAAAGACGGGTGCTTATCAGAGAAAAGCAACATTGAATCCTTGAAGCCCATACTAGATGATAAGAGTATATTAAGGGTTGGAGGACGACTGGAAAGAGCAAATATGAAATATGAAAGACGATACCCAGCAATCGTACCTAGAGGTTCACGGTTAGCATGGTTGATCATGGATAGTGCGCATAGAGCAACAAAGCACGGGGCTGTTCAGATTATGATGCAGCACATAAGGGAAAGATATTGGATTCCGAGACTTAGAAATGAATTGAGAATGTTTCTGCATAAGTGTCTGGTATGTGTGCGATACCATCATCGTTTCGAAACACAATTGATGGCTGATCTACCAGAGGAAAGAGTAACCCCAGGAAAGGCGTTTCTACACTCAGGAGTAGATTACGCAGGACCGTTCGAGATAGAGATGATAAGGCAGAAGTGCTGGGTCGCAGTCTTCGTTTGCCTTAAGACAAGAGCAGTGCACATTGATGTAGTATCCAATCTTACTTCGGTAGCCATCATTGCCTGCTATGAACGATTCATAGCTCGCAGGGGCAGATGCGAGAGAATTTATAGTGACAACGGCACGGCCTTTGTCGGAGCCGCGAAAGAACTGGAAAGAGCGAGAAAGATTTGGCATGGGAAAGAAACCCTTGACTTCTTAGGAAGAAAAGGGACGGAATGGAAGTTTATGACTCCTGCAGCGCCACATCAGGGTGGCATATATGAAGCAGCGGTCAAATCAATGAAGTTCCACTTGACGAGAGTGATTGGCGCGAAGATTTTGACGTATGAGCAATTGTTAACCTTACTTACAGGGGTAGAGGCGATTCTGAACTCTCGACCGCTAAACCCTATCAGCGACGATCCAAATGATCTACAGGCGTTAACGCCGGGACATTTTTTAGTCGGTGAACCATTGGTATTACCTTTACCATTCACCACTGGCGATTTGCCAAACTCAAATGGAGTAAGATTGTGGAAAGAGCGAAAGACTATGCTTGCCCATTTTTGAGTTAAGTGGAAAGAAGAGTATTTGACTACTCTATTCGAAAGAAAGAAATGGCGGAAAGAAAAATATGGATTGCAGGAAGGACAGCTGTGCATAATGAAGAGCGAGAACTTCCCACCATCTGCGTGGGCGTTGGGGCGCATCTCGAAGCTGATTCGGAGTAAAGACGGACTTGTTAGGAATGTGGTAGTGACTACGGCAACCAATCAGCTGACAAGGCCGGTACAGAAGATCTGCATCCTTCCAACGCAAGAGTAAATATGATTATCGAATGTTAACGATGGAAAACCGTAGGTTTTCGCCGGGACTGTATCGAACGACGAGAGCTGGCAACTCTCGTGTTCGATGATTGAAAAGAACGAGAATGAGAAGAACGAAAATTATTCCTATCGAAAGTTTTTCTATAAATACATGAGTTTTGATCGAAAGAGAGTGAGTTATATTTCAGACGGAGCAGAGGAAAGACCTAGTGTTTATAAAAGGAAAGACGAAAGAGTATAAATAGGGGAAAGTTGATTTATTATATTCTAATAAAATTGAATAGAAGTGGTTTTTTATTAATATTTTCCACTATAAAATTAATTTGTTTTATTTTCCATTTCCTAAGAAACAAGTAGAGCGACAGGGACAGCAAACGACGCCATATTTCTTTTGACATTTCTCATAAGTAAAAGGTTTGTTCATGTAAGCCCTGGGGTTGCCCTAGGATGTCGAATTGAGTGTTTTTTGAGCCATAGGTTTGCCATAGCCATAGGTTTTCCCCCAACTCACCCTAGCTTTTTGCTGTGGCGATTTGAGGGCTGTCAAATGGCATGTATTTCTTTTTTTAATGACAGGGATGTGTGTTGTGTGGTGATTTGTGGTTTTGGTTTAGCGTTTTTTGAGGAGTGGAAAACCCAGGTTTTTTTGACAACTCATAGGGTTTTCAAGAAAATCTGGTTCAACCCTGGGGATAGTTCAACGAACGGACCTAAAGTTTGCCGAGTCGAAATTATTAAAATTTACTACCGAAATTCGGAGTTGGTGGCCTCAACGTTAAGAGCGCTACGTCCAATTTATGATGTAGCTCATTTCTGGCTGAATGGCTTCGTCAATAAACATAATATGCGGTATTGGTCAGGCAGCAATCCACACGTACTCCATGAGTCATCATTGCATCCCGAAAAAATTACGGTCTTGTGTGGTTTATGGGCCGGCGGCGTCATTGCTTTACTGTGAAGTGTGAAAGGGGATCGTTACCGTTCAATGATAACCAAATATTTTTGACCTAAAATGTATGATATGGACTTAGGGGACATGTGGTTCCAATAGGACGGCGCGGCGCCACAAGCCACGCAGCGAATGTCACAATTAATTTATTGGAAACTACGTTTGGAAAATGTGTTATCTCACGAAATGGTCCAGTCGCTTGGCCACCTCGATCTTGCAATTTGACGCCGTTAGACTATTTCTATGGGGCTACGTCAAGTCTATGGTCTATGCCAACAAGCCAGCGACGATTGTGTACCCCGACTCTACATTTTATGGCACTGATTAACACTCACTGATACCAATTCCGAATTAGCAATTGTCTTTGAATTCCTTCTGAGAAAAAAATGCAAATAAAGCAAAATGCAGTATCTTTGTAAGGACTGTATTCCAAAAAAGAATAATCAGAATACCACGTGAAAAATTGTATGTGATGTATGATTTTAAAATCGTTGTATGTTGTACGAAATGTAGTTTTGTATTAACTGTGAAACAGGCCCCAGGTTATAGAATTGCTGAGTTGAGACAAACACGCTTCCATTCGTGTCTTTTTGGCTGAGATGACTTGACTCGGCAGTTGGCAAATCTACTTTGTTTTTCTACCTTAATTTGTCGACTTGTTATTTTTTTTTTTTTTTTTTTTTTTTTTTTTTTTTGGCAGCATATCGACTATTGTCTTTTTGGTTGAGTTGACTTAACTCGACAAATCTACTTTGTTTTTCTTCCTCGATTTGCCGACTCGGGAAAATCGTGGGGGGGTGCTGCACCCCCCCACACCCCCCTCTCGCTACGCCCCTGTATACAAGCTAATATTTAATTTAACTTAAAACTAAGAAACAAATAGCTAACATTTATGAAGAGGGTGATTTAAAGATAGATATTATGGCAAGGGGTTCTGAGATTGGAGTCAAAACAATTAAAACTAGATTTAACATTACTCAGCGTTCATCTCCCCTCAAGCTGACGTCACAAACACCACTTTAAAATGGAGTTAGTAATTTCACTTAAACAGCTTTATATTCAGCTGAATATCACAGATAGATCTCTTTTTAGAAAAGCAAAAACAACAACTGTAAGCAAATGGAAGTTGCGGGGCAACAGAGGTAATGGTTTTCCCTCTTGTTCTTCATTATGAAGGATCAAGTGATTATTCCAAGAAAAACCTTGAAGAAAACGGCGCTGAATATTTTCAATTCTTGAAATGAACTTGTTTGTATTAAAGGGACCATACTTGGCTGGCGTAATCAAGGAACGGGCGAACAAAGGTAAGCACAAAGATCGGGATATGCATGGGTCGGAGAATGTCTCTAACCATCGCTTAGTGACTGTGAGATGAAATTGAGTTCAAGGTCGCAAATTATCCCGAGATGGCGAATTTCAACAGGTAAAATGGTTTAGTTGAGAAGAATATAGCAACAGAGAGAAAATTTGAAGCGCTTACGAGAGAAAGTAATGGATTGAACTTTGAAATAAATCTATATATATAAAATAGGATGTATGTATGTATGTATGTATGTATGTATGTATGTATGTCCGGGGTAAAGTCCTAAACCACCGAACGTATTTTTATGAAATTTTCAGGGTAGACATAGTTTAGTCCAGAGATGGTTCCTATCAAGGTTTGATCCTTTTATTCCCACAGGAACGGTGTTGGGAAAGGAAAATTATAAACTGCTCCACAGATTTCAAAAGTTCTTTCAGCACTAGGGGTGCTACATTATCTCCCTTCATCAGTAACCTAAACTATATTTGATCCCTATAATCCCCCAGGAACAGAAACGGGAACGAGAACGGGAACCATAAAGTTACTTGACCGATTTCAAGAATTCTTTCAACTCTAGGGTGTGACTTTTTCCTTCAGTGACATCGATTTATATTTCATTCACATATTTCCACTGGAACGGAAGATTCCAACAGGAATGGGCTGAGAACGGAAAATTAGGAACTACTGGACAGATTTCCAAAATTCTTTCAAATTTTTCATTAGGATGCCACATAGCCCCACTGTAAGAAAGATTATATTTCATCCCCAAATTCTCACCTGAGAGGAAAAACGAGAACGGGAACCTTAAAACTACAGACCCGAGCAAATCCGGGCGGCTCAGCTAGTAATGAATAAAGAAATAGATGAATGCGGTGCTCATTGGTTTTTAGTTCTTAGGGGCTGCATTTTTCTGTGTTTTTTCCTTTTTCTCAAACTATTTCGATTAAAGAAAGGTTTTAACAATTTTTTTTTATTTTTATTTAAAGGCTTCTAAATAAAAGCCAAAACTCAGCTTTTTTCAGTACATTTTAAAATTCAAGGCCTAATGTAACTGGGCTAGTAGCTTAGAAATTTATAGTAAAACAGTCACTAATGCTTCTATACACTCTCAGCTCAGATGATTGTACTATTAGTTATCGCAGACAGATTATCTTTCATATCGCATTGATTAGCTGGTTTCCTAGATTGAAATAAAAGCTTAGCTAGTCTGGAATTACAATCACAGTTTTCAAGTAGCTGTGGTCACTTGTAGACTTTAAGAACCTACTATGCTTCTTATCTGCACTGTAGTGAGCTTACTTTTAAGCGGAGCTAACTCCATTTCGGTTGTGAATAACGTTACAGTTAGCAGTGATATTTTGAGTGAATTGTTTTATAATGAAATCCGCACCGATCTTCATTTACGTGCTGCAAATTTTCCATATAAAGAAAATTACGATTCTCTAAAATGTCTTTTGAGCTTACAAGAAATTTTAGAAAAGTTTCCGAGTATTGAAGTAGCACCCTGTAAGTCATTGTTCATTATACTAATACGAAATGTAATTTGTGTATAGAAAGAAAAAGGTGATCGATCGCATACGCCTGCACTGCATTTATAAAATTTTAAAAATGTCTTCGTTGTTTGATTAGAAGTGCTGCAAGGAACATACAACTTCAGGTTGTTCTTATGCAATTGTTTTTTAATGGCTCCTTTTTAAGTTTTCGTTTTGTAACGCGAAGGGCTAACATTTGTTTCGTGGAAAGTGTTGGCATATTGTCAGCAAGTATATGAACGCAGTTTGTTTTGAGTTTGTTTGTGCAATACTTCCAAACAGTGTTCTTTGATATGCTCCCGAGGAAATGTTTACGGTGAAGCAAAGCTACACTACCCAAAGTCTGGCCGAAAAACCATTTTTCTCTCATACTTCCTGTCTATTACAACTTTTGGCCATTGGCGACCAAAGTAAAATTATCAAACCAAAGTTTTTGCATTGTAGTACACTTTGCTATCCTACTAGTGCTTGCCCTTAACTCAAAGATTTGATCCTCATCAAGTGGTATTTTTCTATCAAGCAACTTATTGTGATCAAAAGCAAGCAACTTACTTTCTGCATTTGTGTTCGTCTATGTAGTCTCTTAAAACATTAAAAAGTTCCAAAAACAGCGGTAGGTAGGTCCAAACAAATGGAAGCATTAAAAGAAAAGCTTTTGAATCATTTTACCTTTGCTTAAACAAATGATGTTGAAGCATTTGGTTTGTTTTATTGGTTTCAAAGCATTTCAAAAAAATAATAAGATATTCAATTGAAAGCTTTAGGATATATTTAAGAAAGTTTTACAAAAACGGTTTTAAAATGCTTGAAACTCAAAATGTTACAAAATTGTTTCTTTGAGTCTGAACATGGCTCAAGAAATTTATCGCTTCCAAAATTTATATATTCCAAAATAGTTATTATAAAATATTGTATACTCGTTCTGTGCTTGCTTGCAAGAATGTATACTAATCTGTGAAAAAAAAAATTCCACTTCCAAATAGGAACATGGTGCTTTCCTCTGCCTAAGTATAATTTGTATCCATGGTCTACTGCATGAAATTTGATCGCTTATCTTAGTTGCCCGCCTAGACTTTAGACAATAAAGCGATAGTATGTTTTTAATGTTTTTTTAATCCATGACGCTCACCATTTCCTCACTTTTATTTTACTCCAAATTCCAATCGCTACGCTTTATACTATGTCTATAATGTTTATGTATGTATAAATAATAGTTGTATGGTCGTTGAATGAAATCATTGAACTAAGGTATGGATAAGTAACTCTCGAATTACTCATTATTGTTTACATTACTCGTAAGTTGGAGGGAATGACTCTATGGCGGACAATAAAGAAATTAATATACAATCTTATTTCGCTCCCGATAATGAGGTTTGGACGATAGGGCTTAAAAAAAAGAATGCTGTTTAGGAGCACTAAATATTTACAATCACATTTCAAAATATATATCAGTCTCCATCAAGTTTTATTGCACTGTTTCACTATTTACTTCGACCAGAGATTTATTGAAGTCTTAGCAGTAATCACACTGATTACATTTATTTAATATTTGGTTTACGTTCATGAGAATAGCTATCTCAGCTTCTATTTAAACCGTCTAACTTTCAGTTTTATTAAAACAATTGAGGTAAGAATTGAAAACCTTTGAAACTTTAAATAGACATTGCCATGACGTCGAAAGGGTTAGCACCTTATAAGTTGTGTTATTTGATAGGTGCTTGCATTCCGTAACTTTTAAGATGCCCAGTAGTCTATCGCCGATTGCATTGTCAGAAAGATGTTTCAAGTAACTTCGCTTTCAGCGATTAAAATATTTAGCTATATTAATAACTTAAGGATTCTGGTAACTTTATCAGGATTCTAAAAATTTTTTAAGCAGAAACGGTATAGAAGAAAGTTGTTATTTTTTTTTACATTTTTTTTTTTTTTTTTTTTTTGACATTAAACTTTTGGTTCTTTTTGTTTTAAAGAAGAACTCTCGAAAGTGACAGCAACTTGGACAGTGAAAAAGAATAAACTGTCCTATTGTTTTTCTTATCTGGGAAAACCTCTTGATCTCCTAATATCGTTAGTTATTGCATTTGACATGCCACCAAAGCACACTCCAGAGGTTCAAAATTTTGTTAACTAAGGTTACTATTTGGCCGGGTAACGTTAGCAAACCCAGATAAACCGCAAAATTCAAATAAGTTTGCGTCCGTAAAAACGAACTGACTTAATATTTAGGAGATTATTTTTCTAATCAAATGAGTACACAGATTTGGTGCGAAAAGTAAGGAAACAAATCTGATTAGAGAAATAGCTCTACATTTCTGATATATCAAGTGAGGCTTTTTTAAAAATACGAGTAACTGAATAAAACAATTTTCTTTTTTATGCATTACGGATTCATTAACAAGAGCAAACATTCCCAACCAACTCTGAAACACAACGTCGCGTCGTTTAAATGGCTGCCTTGGCTGGTTTCGCTCCGATTGTTCAAGATAATGTTAATGGCCCTGATATTGGCCTTAAATACTTGAATCGTTTCCTGATTGTTGGCATAAATCAAGGAGTAGACATTAAGTTTTGAGCTGTAGATGGTGAGCTGATGTTTCTGGATTCAGTCCCACACTGTCGTAACCGATAGTTACATCCGGCGGTAATATTCGTGCACCGCACGAACACGGAAACAATGAGCGTTGTCCACTAACATGCCAGCCCACCATCTTTTTGTGAAAACACAGGCACAGTTGATGCTTCATATCTCCCAAAACTTCTTTTAAAAACTGTTGGCGCTGCACAGCGCTCACTTTGGAAAAAGCTTTCAATATTTCCCAGCGTTGTTCATGTCCAAAGCTTGAGTCGCTTCAATGCTCTGACTTTTCATCAAAATTTCAAGCGGGGAAACAGCTGTAAGTACAATGACCAATGATAACAATTGATTTAAAAAGAAAGCACTATATATAACCGCGTAATCTGTAGCTTCTTGGCAACATAAATAAAACTACTGAAAATAGTACGTATACGCCTCGGTTACCATTGAAACTTAATACCCCTATTATGGATGTCAACTCAACTGAAATTGGGTTGTCTTCTCATATATATACCACGGGCACACAACCCAATTTTCAGTTGGGTTGTCATCTGTAATAGGGGTGTAAGATTCGAATCTGCCCATTTGAATAAACTGTTCTCGAAAGGTGCGAAATTGAATGGCAAAAAGCTTTTACTGTAAATATTTTCGGAAATGAATGTCCTTTTCAAGCATAGTTGAAGGTCAAAAAGGATTTAGAAAATATGTTTTAGGACATCATGATAAATAAAACTTTCTAGAATGTCAGAAGATGGCTCAAAATCAAGCAAAAGTTCTCTAAAATATGAGTGAAAAATAAAAAATCAAATAGAAAAATATTCTCTATTAATAATAGCGTCATCCTCATCATTATTTGAATGATGAAAACAAAAAATGAAAAAAACATAGTAGAGGTACAAAGTTAGTAGAACCTGGGTTCCTAACGCATTTCACCAACCTACAATTGTTTCCCATTCCGAGCGGCTAGGTAAGGAAGTGCTTCTAATGCCACTGTAATTTTAATTTCAGAGGATTTGTGTGGCCCACGCTAATGGCAATACCCGATGAAAAGCAATTATGTTACTAAGTCAGTACTAAGTTCAGTTACAAGTTTGCAACTTATGATCAACAGACTTGAAAAGTATTGTAAAGCCTGGAATTTATCAGTGAATCTTGAAAAGACAAAAATTCTCGTATTCAGGAACGGAGGTGGCAGACTCTCGAGAAACGAAGCATGAACCTTCCAAAGGCAATCTATCGAAGTTATAAGAGAATATAAGTATCTTGGAGTTCTGATTACAGCTAATCTGAATATGGAAAAACACCTGAAAGTTAAACTATCAGAAGCTAAACGGGCTATTAATTCAGTCTGGCGTCCCTGCATCCAAAACAAATTTGTATCCCATAGCTCTAATCAAAAAGTTATACAAGCAACTGCCCAGACGGTTCTTCTGTATGCTGCACAAATTTGGGGGCATAGCTATTTTGAGCCAGTAGAAAAATTCCAACGGTACTGCATTAAACGAATATTTAGATTACCTAATAGCACCCCAAACTACATGATTCATCTGGAGACAAGTTGCCCACCCCTTATCTTAGAAACGTTGAGGTTACACTTCAAATATGTACTAAAAGTGATGGAGATGGAAGAGCGCCGCTTACCAAAGATTATTCTAAGGCACATGATAGCAAATAACTCACACTGCATTCAAGAGTGGCAAGAACTTGCTAATTGCTATGGATGTGACATTAATTTTGACCGTTGTGATGGAGCCTCATCACTGAGGGTGAAATTTGAACACATTCTGGAAAAAGCTGGAAAATATCTATACAACAAATACATGAATGAGGCACAGTCCTCGCAACACAGAATGTACTACAGTAATGCGAGATATGATCTTCAAGACAACACTTACTTTCTGGATAAGAATAAAACCGAGATGATAAGAACAATCTTTATGTTAAGAGGCGAACTAATCCCACTAAATTACGTACCACATCGACCCGAACTACCAATCTTATGTGATATCTGCAACCGGGGTGAGAGGGAGGACATTTTTCATTTTATTGCTGTGTGTCCGATGCTAAATGAACTTCGAAGGATCTACTTTGGAGTAAATACTTTAACAAAAGACGATATAATGGGTATTTTGAATGGTGATCGAGGATGGGAGCCAGTTTATAGATATACGAAAACTGCTTTGGAATACAGAAATCGATTAAGAGAAGGAGATTTTTAGTTACAAAATACATTTTAACTTAAAGTTTATTTTAATTGCATCAATTTTGTTTCAAACTAATTAATTGTATAATAAATAATGTTTATAAATACAAAAAATGTCAATCTGGTAGACGGCTTACTTCCATAACCTTAAGACTTTCTGCTAAAAATTATAATATTGTGATACTTTGTATTAATCAAGTTAAATAAAAAGTTATATAAACTAACTAACTAACTGTTACTAAGTCATGTTTATGTTAACCATTGAAGCTATCCAATAAAAATGTTATCAATAGTGTTGCATTTCGATAGGTAATCTCAAAATTTTCCACTGTAGAGTATAAATATTAGTGATTGTGATAGTAAAACATTCACTATAATACATTAACCTTGATACTTTGAACTTTTTTCGTAGGAACACTATAACAAACAAAGCAACAAAACACATCTATTCAGCTTGGCTTGGTTCGATTATTTGATAGTGATAATTCCTTTATTGCTTTATTTTACGAATAGTTTCGCTCTTAGCCTAGCATAAATCATAAATAAGTCAACAAGCTATAAGCTCATTTTGTCTATCTTGAATATTTGATTTATTTAATTATTGACAAAAGTGAATTGACTTTAATTGAATTGCTTGCAGTTTTTTTAATTCCTCCTTTTTTATGACCTGCTAATAAATGACCTACATTATTATACTTAAATAATAGTTTTCTTGCTACTGACCTATGCTCATGCAATGGTCATTCTTTGCTGATATAATCAACGTTGATACTTGGCTCTTTTTTTGTGGGAGCACTATACCAAACAAAACAACTAAATAAACCCATTCAGCTTCTTGTCTCTCACCACTGGTGGGGGAAACTTTATGCTAATTGTCGGCCTGTGAACTAAATTTTTGCAATGAATTAAAAAGAAAATGCTTGTGTTTGGTCACTCTATCAACATAGTCTAATAGTCTAATGTCTAATATCTAAAAACTGCTTTCAATTGAATTCAAAGTCAAACACTCCCAATCAAATCCAAAGTCAAGTTCTGTAGTTAATTTATGGTGGGGCCCAAGTAAGCTCTAACTTACATTCTATCTTTTCAATTTCAACTTTAGAATTTTACAATGGCATCTCAAAATATTAATAAAAATTACATATTTTCCAGTTTTCGATGCATGGGGGAAGCTTCCATCAGGAATTCTCTATGGAAACACCTACGATATCGGCAACTTCGATCAATGCGTCCAGACATCATTGACATTCAACGATCCCATTGGCGTCGTTGATGGGCAGTTCTGTTTTGCAAAAATACCACTCAAGCAGCCCAAGATTGTACCTCTACCTCAGATCATAGGAGGAGAACCAATTGAAAACAGGGCTCTATCAATGGGTGCCGGTATAAACATTGGAATTTGTGTTCCGCAGACCTGTAGTCCAAAGTTTTTAACTACAGTGTTCAGAAAGGCTCTCGAAAACGTCTTCAATGGAACATTGGCTGATATTTCTGTCTCGAGCTGTACCGATGGCAAAATACCAGCCTTGGACACGATGAATATTGTTGGCATGTACGGGAGACTTCTTCAATATCTTTTGCACTCTTGCCCAATCTAAAATCTTTCTTTCTTCGTATATTTTAGAGTTATCTTTTCATTGTTTGGAGCGGTAATGCTTTTGAGTTCACTTTATGATTTCATCATGCGGACTGCCAACAGTAAGTATGAGGCCAACACTGTTTAGTTAAGTAAAGGGAGACCGTAAGACTTGTTTTATTAGTTCAACTTTGCCGATTGACTTTTGGGGAAATATTTCCGGTTAACTTACTTTCTCTTGAGATTTCGATTGAATGTGCGACTAACAATTAATTTCCACTGTTTCAGAAACCCCAGTACCAATTTTGTTAGCCTTCTCTATGCTGGCCAATGGAAAGAAATTGTTTGCCATTGACACGAAAAATTCACCCAATAACATAAGCTGTTTGACAGGCATTCGAGTTTTTTCGATGGTTTGGATTGTTTACTCTCACACTTATATGACTACAGCTCTAGTCCCCGCAATCAACAATATTGATGTGCTTCCAGTAAGAAAGTTCAAGACTAACTCACTAACTCAGTAAGTAATAACTTCAAAAATACATCTTTCCAGTGGTTGAAAACGACACATTCGCTGCAAGTAATCAATGGTGCACTGGCCGTTGACTCTTTCTTTTTTATAAGCGGACTGCTTGTGGCATGGCTAGGCTTTCGAGAGCTGGACAAAACGTTGGTAAAATCAAGTCACCTTCAAACAATCAACACAAACTCTAAATTCTTTCAGTAACGGGAGACTCAATGTCATCATGATGTACGTGCATCGATACATTCGACTCACGCCTTTGGTAGCTGCCGGACTCTTATACATTTTCAGTTTAAATGAGCTTATTGGTACGGGTCCCTTCAAACGGGAAATCGCTGATTCAGATACTTGCAACGGCTACAATTGGTGGCCAAATTTGCTCTACATTCAGAATTACTATATTCAGGAGACCAAAGTGAGTTTGCTTCTATAAATTTTGTCAGACGACTCACAGAAATCCCGGTCCTCAGTGCTTTTCTAGAATTTGGTACTTGGCAATTGATTTCCAACTGTACGTACTATCGCCACTTCTCTTGATCCCGATGTGGAAATGGGGAAAAAAGTTCGTTCCGGCATTGCTCGTCCTGTCGCTCTCGTCGATTGCTTGCGTTATGGGCATCTACATTGCCAACAACTATACAAGTCTTAGAGGGTAAGTGTAAATCCGCATTATTGATCTCTTGAGTCTATCTTCCACTCTATAGCATTAACCCTAATGAATGGAATAAAGTGTATGTACCAACACATACGAGGTGCTCACCGTGGTTGGTAGGCTTTGGCTTAGGTTATTTCATGCACATCAACCGCCAGAAGTCTTTCCGAATACCAAAGGTAAATCCATCTTCAAGCCACGTGTCCATCACTAAAATTATTACCGTTTCAGATCTATCAAGCTATTGCCTGGATTCTAAGTTTCTTCATTTTAATCGCCACTGTTTATGGTCCTTACTTCACAATACATGCCAATGGGAAGGGAACCGTGTTCGAAGCTGCAATGTATGAGGGCTGGAGACATTTTTCATGGGCAATTGCGCTATCTTGGATAACATTCGCTTGTCATTTTGGTTTTGGTGGCATTGTTAACTCCATCTTGTCGCATCCGTTTTGGCAGCCACTAGGACGTTTGACTTATACATTGTACCTAGTGCACTCGTTTGTGTTGAGAATACATTTTTCAATAATGCGCACTGAATTTTACTTTAGTGTCTACGAAGAGGTTTGGTTCACATTTTTTTGTTTCGATGTAATATTAACTTTTAATCAACTTTTAGATTTTGCGATTCTGGAGTGCATTCGGAATATCTGTGTTGGTCGCTTCCTTTGTGTCATTAGCTTTCGAGTCACCGATTTTAGTTTTAGAAAAGTTTATATTTCCTAGGGAAAAACCAAATAACGACTCGTCTAGACAACCATTGCCTACGAGTCTGACGAGAGCGGAGTTCTTGCAGAAGGAAGTGTTTTAAGAAGATCGCTATACAGACACCTTCAATGCGAGATTTTATAAAATATCAGACTGAATAATTTATCTATTTAATATTTAAAACAACTGTGAAATAATAAAAACTTAAACTCATAATTGCATTTTTGGTGAAATCCTTGTTCAAAACATCTATACAAACATTCTCAAAACTCTAACTTGGCAGGGACATAAGTCTTAGAATGTGGTAAGAATTTTTCATTTAAATCAGCAGATATGTTTCAAGATAAAAAGATGAAAATCTCTTCACGGTTACGCTTCTAGTTGGCCTTGAACTAAACTGCCAAATCACAGGATCAAAGAAATCATCTTAAAAAAAAAGTTTGGGGTGTAAATCAAACGCGACAGAAATGATACTCCAAAAAAGACAGAGGGAAGGAGATGGCATGAAATTACTATCGGAGAAATTGCCTATTCCTCGCTAAGACCGATTCAAGTTGAAAACATCTTATTATAGTATTTTATAAATTTTTTCACGACCAAGAATGTACAACTCATTGGATGAGTTTTGAGTTAGGAAACCATGGTTGCAATATAGTCTGCTACTTGGTAAGTTTGCTTGTCTAGCTACACTAGCTGAATCATAAGTACAGAAAACTAGTTTTCAGTTTGCAATTCAGATTTTTGACAATGTTTAATCTGCAATAAACAATTTAAGATAAGGATATTTTTGGTCTAAGACGTTTTTAGTAGGACACCACTTGTTTCTTTTGTAGTAATTCATGTTCTGAATCACCATTCCTATAGTTAGGAAATGTTTTTCGAAATGATATCCCAAAAACAGCAACGGAATTTAAAACAATAATTTGGATGTAAGAAAAAGTGCCAAAATGTGACAAAACTAAGATTCGCAACCACCATTAACTCATTTTTAGCAACAGTTCACCATAACATGAATGTGTAATTCTGTATAGTGTTTGCGAGATCGGTGGAAACCAAAAAGAAAAGGAACACTAATTGTTTACATTGAGTAAATGAAATTTTAGTAAATTTTTAACAATAAGAAGCACTTTTGTTTTTAGTTGTTAAAAATTTACTAATATCTAATTTTTTAGATAAAAAAAACACGTGGAAGATCTCAACTATAAGACTCATTCCTAGAATATTTGAAAAAAAAAAACGCACAATATAAATAGGTAGGGGGAAGGCGGGAAGCTAGTGACTTTGTGGAATAATTCCTTTCTCTGCTCCATCTTTTTTCTAACCCAAACGGCATCTCCAGTGATTAAAAACAAAAGAAAATTCCAACAAAGATCTAAAAATGAATTGTATTGAAGAGGAGAAAGCTTTTCAATGACCGAGATATTTCTAAAGTACTGGATAGAATTTGACATAAGGCGCTCTTATCGAAAATGCGTGCTTTTGGTGTCGATGAGTTCCTACCCCGTTGGATTAGAAATTACCGTTTAAGACAAGTTGTATTGGATTGTTTAAATTCTGGTACTCACCTTATAAGTGCTGGTGTGACCCAGGGCTCCGTTTTGTCTCCGATTGTCATCCTTATTTTCAAAAATGACTTCTCATCTAAAACTTTTTATGCTCACAATTGTTTTGCTGAACGACTCAACCCTCAGCTTTTCATATTCGTTTCCACATTCATGTCCCTGTCTTCGGATGTGCACCTGGAACGGTTGCGTATGATAAGCTCATTGAATTCTGACCTTGACAGCATTGTTTCATGTGCTAGCAAAACCCGAGTAGAACTCAATGTTGTCATTTGTCGTTAAAACTTAACGTCCCCAATGCCACTATCTATGAATGGTACCTGCATAAAAGAAACCGAAAAGCTGTCAGTATGTTTGTAAACGATGACATTCGTTGGAATGACCATTTATTTGAAGTCGCCAAAAATGCTGACAAGTACCAAGTACCAAGGTTTTTTGAGACGATGCAGTAAATTTTTTACCCCTTCTGATGTGGCTATAATTATTTATAAAGCTTACATCCGCCCAAAATCAAAGTATAATTCCTATATCTGGTCAGGTTCCTATCAAACATCTCTGCGCCTACTCGAATAGGGTACAAAACAGAGCGTTAAGATTGATATGTGATAGTTCAATAGCAAAATCGATTGATTATCTTGAACATCGTCGAAACGTTACCTGTCTCAGTTTCTTTTACCGTTTTTCTACAAAAAGTGCTCTAGTGAAATAGGCAGTTGCACTCCTCCCCTGAAACAGTTTAGACGCAACACCGCTACGCTAGGAATGCTCATCAGCTTTACCTAAAGCCCAACTTCAGTCGTAAAGTTTAGTATAGAGATTCCCTTTTTAGTCGCACCACCCGTATGTGGAATGATTTACTTAACTTTGTTTTTTCCCTACATTACGATTCAAAAAAGATCAAAAGCAGTGTGCATCGGTATCTTCTAGTTAATCCTCTCCTATTTGCTCGAACTGTGTTTTATTACATTATAAGGGCCCCTTGCTGTGCGCGTTTATTATTTAAAAAAAAACCACTCATTAAGTCACCCTTAAGCCTTAAGTCCTCAAGCCTCGCATTGACTTTCTCACACTTAAAATTTTATTACTTTTGCTAGACATTTTCGTTCCTAAATTAACAAGCGTAATAACTAAGCCATTTTTGAAAGATTTTAGTTACCACGTTAAAAAATTTTTTTTCAATATTTTGCGCCTTGAAACACTTACTTTTTGCACCTCAAGTCTATTAACTGTTTTGTTTTTGGCAAATTCAGACATAACATACATTTTTATGGGGCTTTTGCTCACCTTTCAATTGCTGCTATTTGACGAGCCTCTCTTTTAGCCTAATACATAGACTTAACAAAATTTATTTAAAATGAGGAAACTCAGTCAAACAAAGTGAAAAATACTTGTGAAAGAAGCCCAACTAAATTTACCAACGAATCACTTTTCTAAATACCAAAGTCACACCAATCGGATACGATAGGCCTCATTGCGTTGAGCACGTTCCGTACCTATTCTTTGTGACACACAGCGCATATCAGGCTTATAATTGATGTCGAAATCAGCAAACGATGACTTATCAAAGTACTGGTTAATTTTCTCAAAATATGTGCACTGATTTCAAGCACATTGTTCCAAAGTTCATCACACTCTGAAATGAGTAAAAAATTATTCTTCATTTTTTGGCTTCTGCTTTCACTGAATTTTCAATTTAAAATATGATAAAAGATGCAAAAGAAGAAAACCTTCTCATTGTGCAACTTGTTCGATTAAAGCAGTGTAGTAGGTCAACGATTTTCGCTACCTTCACTGACAACGTCTAATCTAATTTTGGTATCACATTTTATCTACGAGAGTTATTTACTTTGATCTTTTTTGACTGACCGATTAATAGTCTTATCTGAGAGTCAATTTGAATTTATGACCGCAATAAAAGCCGTTGAAAATTTTTATAATTGTCCAGTCCTTGTATGGGGGCGATTTTTTGTGTTCAATTTATTTAAAATGGCAACAATTCTGTACCCTCTACTGATTGCCTTTGCCTTGTTTATAAGTGAAGCTCATTCATTGTCGGTTGTGAATAACGTACCTTTTTCAAAATATGTTCTAAGTGATCTTTTCTTCAATGAAGTTCGAACGAATAAAGATCTACAGGCAGCTTCTAATCGGCTCATTGACAAGGACAACTATGATTCAGAAAAGTGTCTTGTGAGCCTCCAAGAGATCGTCAATCAGTTCCCGAGCAGCAAAGTGTTCCCTTGTAAGATTATGTCAAAAAGTTGAATTATATGCCGCAATGGATTTTAACTGTTTGTTGTTACTGTTAATTGTTACCCTTATCTGGCTATCTTTGAAAATTTGAGAGGTCAATTTGGTCGAAGTGTGAAGAGTTAATTTGTTAATTCGACCAGCAACAAATGGCTAGTGACGGATACTAAATTTTTTCATATTTTCAATTGATTTCAACTTGTTTTAGTACATATGTTTTCAATATAACTTAAAAAACGATAGATAAAAAACTCATTTCCTTACAGTTTTTGATGCGTGGGGTAAATTCCCATCTGGAATCGCTTACGGAAACTTCTACGACATCGGAAACTTCGATCAATGTGTCATGACGTCGGTGAATGTAAGTGACCTCACCGGTATTGTGAAGGGCCAATTTTGCTTTGCGTCCATACCGTTGGCCAATCCTTTTGCAAAATCTGAACGAGCACCAGAGCTGGGAGCGCCAACGTTGGACACCAGAGAAAATCCCATTGATAGGGAAAAACTAAATGCTGGAATATGTGTACCCGATAGCTGTAGTCCGCAATTCCTTGAACTGGTTTTTGAAAAAGTGTCGGCTCGCGTCCCTCATGGAGCTTTGTTTGACATTTCGGTTTCTCGCTGTACCGATGGGAAAAAGCCTCCCTATGAAGCAGTAAATGTGATCGGGATGTGAGTTTTCGTTTCATTTAATTTGTCTAAATCAACCTTTATACATATTAAGTTTTTTATACCTTTTACTTATATAGAGTTTTCTTTTCCATTATTGGAGGACTTATGATACTGAGTTCTATTTACGACTTTTTGGTGATATATTTTGAAAGTAAGTTTACAAAATTTAATTTATTCTTATAGGGTGCGGGTGCCTTAAAAAAGAGAGTGATAGTGATTCATTTAGGTGCTCAATAACTTTGATGCTGTTGAAGCATCAGAATTTTAACAAATACAAAAAGGCAAGCAAAAAGACTTAGGAAGGCATGAAGAGAGAAAACAATTTTTAACATAGCTTCTTGAAGCTGTTAGCTCAGAGCCTTGTACGCTTTAAAAAAAAAAAAATATCTTTCAAATTACCCAGAAAATATTGAAACACTTTTGAATCAGTTCAATGTAATCGAGAAGCTTTGGCGTACCAATTTTTTTTTCTGGGCAGACCAAATTTCGATTTTATGTATGGCTGCTAAGACATCAATGCAGTGTCTTCAAATGGCGAGTCAAAACATTTTCCGATTCTTTGTCCTCAGATGTGCCAATCGGGAATGGCTTGTATCATTTGTACCATTTTTGTACCATCTTTTCATGTACGACGCGGCTACTATTACGAAGAGCTCAACAATGGCTGTTATATTGCCTTTTTCAGAACAATCGATCGACTTCGACCAATTTCATCTGAGAGTCGATTCACCTGGAATTGAATTTGAACTCTTCGCAAATTCTATTTTTTATTTGTTATCCCAGAGGTTCGTGGTTTGAAACAAAACAGAGGCAAACTGTTTTTCCATGGGTATCGTCTTTCGCGAGGAATTGGTAAGTCCTCCGTTAATGAATTCATTGCCATGAAAGGCACTTTCTCGATTAGCCGTTCGAAAATGCCAGAAAATTGTAGGTCTCCTCCTAGTGCTAGGCCCTGGGGATCCTCATTCTGTTGCGCCACTATATTTTTTTTTAAGTGGGAAAAAATTTCGCAGTAGCTTTCATTAAAATTTTTCTAAAATTTCTAGTTAACGCTGCTTGATTGATTCAAAGATTTCTTTAAGTAAGCACACATTACATGAACAATCAATTCCTTTTATGCCTCGTAAAAACAAACTTCTCTTCTTCTCCACCTTGGTATAGTAAAGATTTTCGGTCACTTCGCAATCTGCGGAATAACTTATGGAGAAAATATCTTCTTCCGAAATCAGTAAACGACTACCAAGTTTTCTTGTTCGTTAAAATCCAGGATAATTACTCACCTGGACCAGACGGAACTCCGGATATTGTCCTTAAAAAACTGTTCGAGCACTTTATTTCAACCTCTTGCTTCCATTTTCAAGCTAATACTTTCACAAGGTGTGTTTCCAAAGTCCTGGAAAACATCATAAAATGTCCTTATCCATAAAAAAGAACTTTCCACTGTTTTTCCACTGCAAATCTATTGTGGCTCCTCACGACATGGTAGGTCAACTACGACCATTCTAGTGGATTTTACTTTCCAAACCTTGTGTAGAAAGGAAATGAAGTTGATGTTATAGCTACTGGCTTTAGTAAAGCATTGTACAAAATGTCACATAGAATCAACCTTTTCAAACTAAAAATCCAAGGCTTTCCTTCACTTTTTCTTGCTTGGGTTACTAAACCTATTTGACTCAAAGAAAATATTATGTATTTTGCTTCAGATCATCCCTTTTCGATCCCTTCATGCCTTTTGGTGTCCCTCAAGGCAACCATCTTGGCCTACTATTTTTTATTTTAGCATTTAACGATGTTTTCAAAACCCTTAATTGTAATGTTATATACGCGTATGATATGAATATATTGAGTTTAATATCTTTTAACGTAAATTCACGAAATCTTAGGACTTTTTTCCCCTTTCCGAATACCCTTTGTTACGTATGTTACGTTATGTCAATGATTCCTTTGGTCTTTTCGATTTCCATACACCCTTCGCAAATATCATGCTTTTCAAAATGAATCGAACTCTGCTAATTTCATTTTGCTTTTATAATTGTTTTCTACTTTAGATTTAAATTATGTTTGTTCTTTAGATTTAGGTTTTGCTTATTAAATTAATAAATAAATGTTAATAAATTAAATTAATACTAATTATTACACTTTTCAGAATCATCAATGCCCATTCTCTTGACGTTCTCTGTCTTAACAAATGCAAAGAAGCTATTCACGATAAACCTTGAAAGGAATCCAAACACTATACACTGTCTTACAGGAATCCGTGTCCTGTCCATGGTTTGGGTTATTTACTGCCACACTTACATGACGAGTCCTCATTTTCCTTTGGTGAACACATATTATTTGATATCGGTATATTTACAATTTTTTCAATCATAAAGAAGTCAACTTAATGTCTTAATGAACTTTTCAGTGGTATAAGAGTCTTTGGGCTATGCAGGTATTGCATGGAACGGTATCTGTTGACTCGTTCTTCTTCATCAGTGGTCTCCTTGTAGCATTTCTAGGATTTCGGGAGTTGGACAGAACGTAGGACTGAAATTGTTTTTATTTACAGAAAAGTTGTAATTATACTATTTTCTTTTAGACATGGAAAAATCAACGTACTGATGATGTATGTACATCGTTACATCCGCCTTACGCCCGTTGTCGGAGCAATTCTTCTATTCGCCTTCAGCATCAATGACCTTCTTTACACTGGACCGTTCAAAGACGTTGCCTTGTCGAAAAACCAATGTGACAGCGGCAATTGGTGGCCGATTTTGCTTTACATTTCCAACTACTTCAGAATCTCAACAGTAAGATCTGAAAAACTAAAATCCAGAGCAAGAAACTTAATTCGTTTGCTGTTTTTAGTGCTTCGATCAGACCTGGTACCTTGCCGTTGATTTCCAGCTATACGTTTTGTCTCCACTGTTGCTCATTCCTATGTGGAAATGGGGGAAGAAGTTTGTGTTCGTCTTGCTAGCCCTTGCACTTATGGCAATTGGATGGGTCATGGCCGTATATATATCGGAGGGCTTCACAAGTCTAATAACAGGGTAAGAATAAGCGTTTGACTTGAACTCAATAGCATCTTATGCTCTAATTCTTGTTGAACCCTACAGAACTTATCCGGAAGAATGGAGTCGAACATATATTCCAACGCACGCAAGATGTCCGCCTTGGCTAGTTGGTTTTGCTCTTGGCTACCTTATGCACCAAAATCGACACAACACTATTCGACCATCGAAG
This sequence comes from Melanostoma mellinum, assembly GCA_914767635.1. NCBI lineage: Eukaryota > Metazoa > Arthropoda > Insecta > Diptera > Syrphidae > Melanostoma > Melanostoma mellinum. The sequence continues at coordinate 1,902,834 of OU612059.1, read as the reverse complement.
GTAACTTTGGTATAACTAATTTGAGCCAAGTTTTGTATTGTATTTTCTTCTACCGTAAGATTGTTCAACTTTTCGGATGGATTGCTAGTTTTACTATTTTGTTGGTAATTGTTTATGGACCTTACTTCACCATTGTCAAACACGGCTATGGCACAGTCCTTGAAGCTGCATTTTATGAAGCGTGGAAGCGCTTTGCCTGGGCCATCGGACTATCTTGGATCGTTTTTGCTTGTCATTTTGGCTTCGGAGGCGTTGTTGATAGTTTTTTGTCGCATCCTTACTGGCAACCACTGGGGCGATTGACATTTTCCTTGTATCTCGTTCATATGACCGTATTGAGAGCTAATTTCGGAATGATGCGTTCGGAATTCCACTTCACAGATCACGAAGAGGTTTGTCAAGTGGTTGCCAAGAATCAATCAGATGGTAAATCTTTTTATCTTCTTTTTGCAGATTCTTCTGTTTTGGGGAACTTTTGGATTATCAACAATTGCCGCAATTGTTGTGACACTGGCATTCGAGTCACCAGTTTTAGCTTTGGAAAAAATTGTATTTGGACGACGGAAGCCTGAAAGGAACACACAAATTGAGCAAACTCTTACTCACGATACGTTTTGGCAAATACCTGCCAAGGATCTGTGATTAATTTAAGTCAATTCCTGAATCACTCATTCAAAAGGAAAACAAATTGTCCTATATCTCTAATTAGTAATTAATTAAGAAAATGTAACAAATTATAATATTATACTATGCATTCAAAATTATAAAAATGTATGCTCACTATCTTACGAATAATATACATTGATACGTGCGAGTAATGTAAGAATTTATGAAATAGAAAAAATTTCTTTCGGTTTTAAGCAACTTCAACTCCAATTTGTGGAGTGCCTGGAGTTTAACAATCATACAAGCCTTGAACTTTTGCTGTTAAAAAAGTGGATGAAACATTAATAAATAAAAAAATGGAATATTTAGCTAATTACATGAGACAAAAATAATTTTAATTTTTTAAATCAATTCATATCTCAAGAATATTGTGTTGAAATTTCAAGTCAATCAGAGTAAAATAGACGGAGTTATGAGTATTTGAGCGTCTTTTGCTCCATGCCGGGTTTTATACCCGGGCGGCAGCTGCGCGGCGCTCTATTGTATTTTTTGACCCCGAATAAATTCTTTCATAAACGGGCCTGTTCCGGTCTTGTTATTTATATTCAAGGCATGGTGTATATTAGTATACAGATTAGTCTTTACATAAGCTGACCTAAACGACCAAACTCTTCTGCGTTTTTCAAACCGTTTTTCTGAGACTTGTCATAATTGAATTCCGTGTGCACGATAACTCAAAATCTACTGGACCAATCGCTTTAAAGTTGTACACAGTACTTCTTCACATAATTCACCGGTAGTCAAGAAATTCTTCTTCCTTTTCTTTTTAATAATTACTTATTCCTTGACAACAAATTAGCCATTTTTTTAACGAAAACAGGGTTTTTGACTCCCAAGTGCTACGACAAATCGAAAAATCGAAAAAAAACATCTCGCCATTACCTCGACAAACATCTCCTTCAGCGAATGCATTTTTGTGTTTCAGATGATTCTGTTGCGAGTTATGGTGCACACCGCAAACCAAATTTTTTTCGAGACGCCTCTGGAGTTTAATTTTCACTCGTTCTATTTTAAATAATTTGTAATGCAAATTAAGGAGAATGTTGTTCAAATGTCACTTTATTATATCCTAATTTCTCACCAAACGCGAACTCTTCCTGCTACGCAAAATAAAATCTTAAAAATATGCCTTTTTCGGCCGAGTTAGCCTTTAAAATGTAATATTTTAATAGTTCAAATAGTATGAGGCATGTATGAGCTAGATTTTTTATCCAAATCTTGAGGCAAAGCACATTTTTTAGCAGTTCCAAATACATAAAAACTCTGTAAAATTATTCAAAATCGTTAGACCAGCTTTTTTTTAATAGCCAAGATCCTGCCAGAAAATTGTTTTACAAAAAATTTATAAATATTTAAAGCTACTGCTTTGAAAATATTCAAAGACTTCAAAAAAGTTTAGAAAATTAGTAAAAATATCAAAAATTAAAATTTTCCAAATGATGATATTCAATCTTTTTTGAAGTTTTAAAATTTAACGCTTCGTCAAAAAGTTAGAGCCGTTTTCGAGCAAATTAAGTATTATCTTAGTTGTGTTTTTTCTATCCTAGAGGTCTTTGCAATACTAGCTTGAGCACTCAGACCTAAATGCCGATCCATTGTACTGCCTTCTTTTTAGTTTAGCTTTCCAGAGGTCGGAGGAGAGTCCAAGATCCAGCCATAATAAAGAACCTAAATTACCAGCTCTCACCATGTCTGCGCCGAGTATCTTGAACCTAATCCCAGCAATTGCAGGACACTCACATAGAAAGTGCTCCACGGTGTCGTCATCCTCTCCACAGAACTCACAGAGTGAGGTTTCTCACCAACGTTTGGGAGCATACGCTCGGCATACCATCAACAGTTGTGATCTTGACTTATCCAACCGAACAGCTGGCTAATCGAGAAAGCGCTTTTCACGGCAATGAATACTAACGGAGGACTTGCGAATTCCTCGCGAAAGGCGATACCCGTGGAAAAAAACATTTTTGCCTCTGTTGGGATTCGAACTCGAACCTCTGGATTAGCAGGTGGACATGCTATCCATCACATCACGGGTACTACAAAAATTGAAAGCACCGCAAAATATTTTGATATAATTTGCAAGTCCAAGCAGAAACAAAAAACTTCATTCACTGTAACCAGAATCACGCATGGGGTCAAAACCCCTGGGAACATTTCGCCCAGTAACCAAACAAGTCGTGTAGCGCCCATTTAGAGGAAGCTTAGGTTGAGTTACCCAAAGTCAACCATTTTTACTTGCGATTATATAGGTACTATAAGGCAGGTCTTGCAATCGTACAGAAAAATTTTTTTGAGATAACAACTAAATATGACATTACGATGACAGAGAATACGAAAAAAGTGGATCCTACAATTCTGTCTGCCTGTCTGTCTGTCCGTATATGGATCTACAGCCTGAACCGCTTGACCGATCTTCTTTAAAGTTTGCAGTTATGGTTTCTAAAGTAGCCTACAGAGGGGTTTTTGGAATTGCGATTTGTGGAAATAACGGTACCTGCCATACAACCGATATGACAATACCTATTTTTTTAGAAAACGGCTCTAACGATTTTGATAAAATTTTTTTAAATAAGAAACTATTCTTATGATGTAAAAATTTTTTTGGAAATGTCTAAGAACGGTAACCCCCATAGTACTGTGTTTTTCAAAACCGACTTTCTATCTACTGGCTAACACGATTTTGACGAAATTTCATATTTAAGAAGTCCTATGTAGTTTAAAAAAGATTGCATATCTAAATTTGAAAAATTTTGTTTTTTCGAATATTTCAAATTTTTTGTCAATATATCTTTTAGCAAGTTCTTAAAACTTGTGTACTTAAAAAAATTAAAAATAAAAAACCGGTTTTTTAAAAAATGGCTTTAACGATTTTGATTAAATTTTAAGGGCTTATGTGCTTATGCCCATTTTTTTATCAAAGCTTCGATGGACATGTTCATGTCATTTACTTTTATGAGCGAGAAACGAAATATGGGTCTTGCTTGGAAAAATCGAAAAAAAAACTGACACTAAGGATTTCTCATCCAATTATGGGATGAACTTTGTATGCTGTGTGTTGCTTATCGCAAATGTTGTAGAAATACATTTTACCGTTTTAACTCAAAAAATATGATGGACGTATAAACGAAACCCCGAAGCAATCTACTCTTATCTTAAGGGAATATGTTGTTATAAGAGAGTCAACTTCAAAGACTTCAGATATCGTCACTTAGTGCAGAACCTCGCGAGTAGGTATTATAAGCGTGTTTGCAGTAACCGCAGAAAACGCAAGCGAGCAGCACCAGGTAGGTATGTAAAATATTAAAGACTTTTTTCTTTTCTGCGAAGTTTTCGGAACAAAAAAAGTATTACAGATCTTATCTACTTATTATTTTAAAAACACTATATTTTTGTTGAATTTTGTGGTCTTGCACTTTGACTGACGAAGTGTAACGAAAATAGTTTATGTTTTGATTGATAAAAAAGAGTCAAGTAGTCTTACATCGCCCATAAACACTTCTTATTTTATTTTATCATTACAATTTTTTCACCGCATTCAGCAAAATCAATGAAATCAGTTTCAAAATATGAGTAAAGTCAATAACAAAAATTTAGTTAGAAGAAACATTCACTTCAGTGTTGACTGGGTTTGCCAAATCCACTTCTTCCTTCTGTTCACTTTTATCATTACCCAACAAACATTTTTCTAAAACTAAAAACGGAAACTCAAAAGCCAGAGTGACGACGATGGCTGCCATCATGGTCATCCCGAAACCACTCCAGAAATGAAGAGTCTAAAGAAATGAAAGATTTACCACATAAAATTCGTTAAGTACAAACTAACCTGACTGTAGTTCGAAAAATAAACTTCCGTACGCATTTGTCCGAAACTTATTCTGAGCACAATCAAGTTCGTCATATACATAGTGTACACCGAAAAAAAAAACGTTGGTTGAATCAACAATCTTTCATTGTTGGCCAACGAATCCCAAAAAATAGTGATATCAACCAAGCTTTGTGGTGATATCAACAAAGGCGTCATTGTTGATTCAACGAATGGAGGATTGTTGGCAAAAAATACCCAAAACTTGAAAAAACTGATCACGAACGTTTGTTGATTTCACCAAGGTGCTTTGTTGATTGCATTGTTGATCAATCACAAACGTGGTAAAACGTGATCAATAAAAAATGATCACGTTCGTGATCCAACAATCAAGGTTTCTTGGTGAAATCAACTAATAAACGTTGTAAAAGCTTTGTTGTATACGAATGGTTCATCTAAAGTACATAACAAATATATAATAAGATAAAAAAAAATTAAAACTGATCACGTTCGTGATCAACCAACCAAGTTTTCATGGTGAAATCAACCAATAAACGTTGTAAAAGCTTTGTTGTATACGAATGGTTCATCTAAAGTACATAACAAATATATAATAAGATAAAAAAAAATTAAAACTGATCACGTTCGTGATCAACCAACCAAGTTTTCATGGTGAAATCAACCAATAAACGTTGTAAAAGCTATGTTATAAACGAATGGTTCATCTTAAGCACAAAACAAATTTTAAATATATAAAAAAAATAAAAAAACTGATCACGTTCGTGATCAACCAACCAAGTTTTCATGGTGAAATCAACCAATAAACGTTGTAAAAGCTATGTTATAAACGAATGGTTCATCTTAAGCACAAAACAAATATTAAATAGATAAAAAAAATAAAACTGATCACGTTCGTGATCAACCAACCAAGTTTTCATGGTGAAATCAACCAATAAACGTTGTAAAAGCTATGTTATAAACGAATGGTTCATCTTAAGCACAAAAAAAATATTAAATAGATAAAAAAAAAATAAAACTGATCACGTTCGTGATCAACCAACCAAGTTTTCATGGTGAAATCAACCAATAAACGTTGTAAAAGCTATGTTATAAACGAATGGTTCATCTTAAGCACAAAACAAATATTAAATAGATAAAAAAAAAAAAAAAACTGATCACGTTCGTGATCAACCAACCAAGTTTTCATGGTGAAATCAACCAATAAACGTTGTAAAAGCTATGTTATAAACGAATGGTTCATCTTAAGCACAAAACAAATATTAATTAGATAAAAAAAAATAAAACTGATCACGTTCGTGATCAACCAACCAAGTTTTCATGGTGAAATCAACCAATAAACGTTGTAAAAGCTATGTTATAAACGAATGGTTCATCTTAAGCACAAAACAAATATTAAATAGATAAAAAAAATAAAACTGATCACGTTCGTGATCAACCAACCAAGTTTTCATGGTGAAATCAACCAATAAACGTTGTAAAAGCTATGTTATAAACGAATGGTTCATCTTAAGCACAAAACAAATATTAAATAGATAAAAAAAAAAAAAACTGATCACGTTCGTGATCAACCAACCAAGTTTTCATGGTGAAATCAACCAATAAACGTTGTAAAAGCTATGTTATGCATCCCCAGAACAAACAACTTTTTTTTGTGTAGCTGTGACATTTTTTGGGGTTATCCTGAAAACCTGACGTGATTGGGCAAAATGGACTTCGGATTCGGTTTCAGCGATCCGAAAAACATATTATAACTTAGTCGCACCACCAGGTCACACTTTTTTTTGTGTGGCTGTGTAATTGAAACTTATCGCGTTTTGCCAGTAGAAAGGTACAAAACAATATCAAATATTGTACTTCAATAATAATGTGTGTATGTAGTTAAATTTAGTTACAATACTATCATTATGAACGACACATTTATAAATCCAAAATAATATTTATCATATCCTTTTTTTTCCTATTCTTCGAAAAAGAATAAATTTTTGATTTAATGAAGTTTAAACGCGGCCTTAAACTCAGTCAATGCATTCAGTGATCACGAACGTGGTTTTTTCTTGGTTGGCCAACCCACGTTCGTTGTTGAAACCGACGCGACACGCCATATTTAAATTATAACGCGGTATACCTACACGAAATGTTTGCAATGTGAAAATGAAATACACATACACATACAATGGAAAATTAGCTCATCCTCGCCATATTTTTTGCCGGCAACAAGAAAATTTAAGGCCCCGTAACAACTTGTCCATAAATAGATTTCACAGATTTCTTGTGCTGAAGAAAACTTATACTAATTCTTTTCCCACGTTATGTGGAAAAACATGTTTATATGATTTATTTTTTAAATTAGCTTAGCTAAATTTTACATAGTTTCGTAGAAAAAAGTCAAAATTCCTCGTTTCGAGGTAACTGTGAACACTTTCTGAGGTTATCTTGAAAACCTGACGTGATCGAGTGAAACGGACTTCGGAATCGTTTTCAGTGACCGAAAAAACATATTATTAACATAGTTGCATCCCCAGAACAAACAACTTTTTTTTGTGTAGCTTTGACATTTTTTGGGGTTATCCTGAAAACCTGACGTGATTGGGCAAAATGGACTTCGGATTCGGTTTCAGCGATCCGAAAAACATATTATAACTTAGTCGCACCACCAGGTCACACTTTTTTTTTGTGTGGCTGTGTAATTGAAACTTATCGCGTTTTGCCAGTAGAAAGGTACAAAACAATATCAAATATTGTACTTCAATAATAATGTGTGTATGTAGTTAAATTTAGTTACAATACTATCATTATGAACGACACATTTATAAATCCAAAATAATATTTATCATATCCTTTTTTTTTCCTATTCTTCGAAAAAGAATAAATTTTTGATTTAATGAAGTTTAAACGCGGCCTTAAACTCAGTCAATGCATTCAGTGATCACGAACGTGGTTTTTTCTTGGTTGGCCAACCCACGTTCGTTGTTGAAACCGACGCGACGCGCCAAATGAAACATGTAAATGTATGCGATTTCATTTCATGTTAGATTAGTCTTTAGTATAGTTCGTCTTCGTTTCGTGCCGTGCAGTGCAGTGTCAAGAAAAAGTTTTTAATTGTGGCCTTAAAAAGGCAATTTAATTGCATTAAATAATTAATAACATTATATTTCAAGTAAGTACCATCAATTAACTAGTATGTTTAAGAAAAAAGAACAAGTGCTATGTCAATCTTTTTGATTTCTTGGCAAAAAAAAAATCACATTTTTGTTCGCAAAAAATGATGCTTTTGCAAACAATATAAAATTTTTCATCAAAAGATGGACATTGCATTATGTCGTTCTTGTTATTATATAGGAATTCTGAGATTCAGTTTATGAACTTTTTTTGATTTCTTGGCAAAAGAAAAATTACATTTTCTATGCAAAAAGTGATGCCTTTGCAAAAAATATAAATTCATCATCAAAAGATGGAGACTTTCCCATACCGAATTCTGAATTTGAAGATGAAAATGGTCTCAATCGATAGATACGCGTTAATAAAGCACAAATAAACAGTTTTTTTTTTGTCGGAAATTAATATTTTTATTTTTTGAGGACATTTTGAGTTTTGAATATATACCCAGTAGTGTTTCCTCACTATTTAACAGCTAAAACAAAGAAAATAAAAAAAACATAGAATCCGGTATAGGAAAGTCGCCCCTTTGTTACTTTCATTACTGCAATCTACTTATCTATTCAATTTTTTTGATTGCAGATAAATTTTCACCTGTAAAGGACAGAAACAAAAAAATTTCGCGGGTAAGTCATTCAGATGTTCTAGTTCAAAATCCTTCATATTATTATTAACATCAAATCTTTTGCTTCGAAAATATGGAGTAAATAATTTTTTGTTTTCGTCGAAAAATTGTGGTCTATAGTTGTGATCAGCGCTGCCACCTGCCACCCTTCGAACAATTGAGCGCAGTATATTCGACAAAAAAGCGCAGCAGATTGAAATAAAGCGCAGTAGATTTTAAAATATGCAATACCAATAGATACAAAAAGCCAACAAAAAATTGCGTGTGTATTTACTAAGAATTAAGTTTTCCTTCGGCTATTTTGGTCACTTTAATCGTTGCAATGAACAAAAGGCTGTTACATTAGCTTTTCCCGACGTTTCGGCAGGGTTTGCTGCCTTCCTCAAGGGAACTTTATTGCACATGAAATATAAAACACATAGTACAATATTATGGACAACAAGAATAAGAAAAATTTACAATTTAACAATTAAATTTTTTAAAAATTTACAAAAACAACTCCTAACTAAGAAGTTAAGTCTGTAACTAAAAGAAAGAGAAAGAGAAAAGTTTTATGAGGCAACAAGCGAGCAGTATACAGATGATATACTCTGTGTGTTTTGCTTGCGATTCATATTGTTTTGATTTTAAAATTGAAAGCATTATATTTCAAGTAAGTACCATCAATAAACCAGTATGTTTCAAAATAAAGAAAAAGCGCTATGTCAATTTTTTGATTTCTTAATTCGTAATTCGGCTCTACTCTTGATTCTTTTCGAATCTAATTTTCTATTCTACTTTCAATTGGTACTATTTATAAAAACAGAATCGAATGCCGGTAATGCCAACTATTTTTCAACAAATGTTCGATTTTCGAACGATGCTTGAGCTGTCTGACAGTACACATTCTCAAAATAAAAAAAAAACAAACATAATAAAACTAATAATTACACAAATGAACAGCGTTGCGATTTGGTTTGATTTATATGAAAATCGGGAACGATAGGAGCAAACTCAACGTAAAGGAATTAGACACAGATATATCTTCGCATGTGAATATTTGCAGAAAGCTAAATTCTGTTTCGAATATGATAATGCTTTCAGCAGCATTGAAATTTTTGAAAACAGGAGGTCCCGATGAACAATCATCAATCATGTAATTGACCAGCATTTCAAGTTGTCATTGCGTGGTGTAAATAAAAAGTATAAAAAGTAAAGATAGTCGTTGGGTAGTTAGTTTTAACCCTCGTTTACAAACCGGCAAAAGTCGTGTCCACCCGAACTGGGGTCCAAATGGACCCCACGATTTGTTCTTCGAAATTTTTTTGATTTCTGACTTATATTGTTCAGTTATAGCTCTTCTGGCTATTGTATGAATTGTTTCTAAGTATTATATATAGCAGGGATAAAGAAATTTAAGCAGAGATGTCATAATGCAGGTATGTAGGAGGTCAGCAATAAAATTTTTCAATTTCAAAAACGATGGAAAATGCCTAATTTTGCAAATCTGGGATTCCCGCTAATCCCTTTCGATATGTCTGTTTTACGTAATTACTGATTGTAATATTGATGCATATCAATGTTCTTGCCAGTCCGCCTATCAAAAGAAAAAAATAGTCATTATTTCACTTTGTTCAGGTAAAAATGGTTGAATTTCCTCAATACATGCCAAGCAAGCCTGCCAAAAATGGCTTGAACTTTAGGTGGATGTATGAAAGCTCAACGGGCTATCCACTGAAGTCTTCTGTCTACACTGGTAGCTCTGACCAAAGTACAGGACTTGGTCGTGGATATGATGTGGTGATGTCGTTGATGCCATCATATTTCAATTCTGGACGCAACCTCACTATTGATAATTTCTTTACGTCGGTGGATTTGGCATTGAAGTTGCTGGATAAGAAGATCACTATTCTTGGCACGATTCGGAAAAACAAAAGAGATTTGCCTTAACCTTTTGTAGCGAAGGAGGTTCTTGATGAGCAGAATGAGCCTGTTAAGGTCAATAACAAAAAGCAGTATCGTCCAGTCCACTCATCCATTTTTGGATTTTCTGGAAAAATGGCGTTGGTGAGTTATGGTCCGAAGCCAAACAAACAAGTGGTATTGCTATCAAAACATAACTGTGAGAAAGCCACTTCCGGTCATCAAAGTAAGCCTGCAATGATACTGGATTATAACAGCACCAAAGGTGGAGTCGATGTATTTGACCAAATGGTCTCAGTTTATTCATGTACACGCAAAACAAATCGCTGGCCGATGGTTGTATTCTACAACTTACTGGACGTAGCAGCCCTAGCAACTGTTATCATTTTTCGACACTTCAATCCGCCTAGAAGAAACAAAAATTTGTTCAGAATTGATAAACTCATCGAATTAGCGGAGGAACTGGTTGAGTCAGAACTGAATCACCGTTCACAACCTCTGCAACACAATCTGGCATAGGAAAATCTGCATTGGATGCTCTCTGTATTTTGGGGAGAGTTCAGGAAGTATTACCAACAGTCCCCGAAAGGCTCTCTTGTAAAAGGGGTAGATGTCACCTTTGCCCAAGAGCAGATGACAAGAAAACCAGAACCACCTGCGATGGATGTGGCAGATGTTGTTGCCCTTGCCACACTAGAACCTTATGTGTTAAATGTCTCCCGAAACTGCCCACAACTTCAAGTTAAATTCTTCTAAACATAAACTAGGCTGCTTTTAAAATAAAATAATTATTTATTAGAAAAAATATGATTTTTCATAGAATTTCAGTACTGGGGTCCAAATGGACCCCAGTTCGGGTGGACGGGTTCTTTTCACAAAAAAATCGCAGAAAAATCTGTAAACATCTGATAATCGTTTCAACTTAAGAAATGAATAAAAAATTGAATTTTGTTCACTGAGTAAAAATCCCATTTAAAAAAAATTAAAAACAAAAAAGTTATGAGTGTTCAAACATGCTCTGGGGTCCAAATGGACCCCAGTTTGTAAACTAGGGTTAATGCAATCATTCAGTTTCTTTTTTTATATATGTACTTACAATTTTGAGGCTTTTTAGCTCTACTCGCAAACACATTTGATATCGAATGTTCTTACTCGATTTGCCTTCTACTTTCGAGATTGGTAGTTCCTCGAATATCCGAAAGTACACAAAAACATAGTTGGTATTACTTGTGCTGTTCGATTGCAGTATATTGAAACGTTCTTATAGAATAACATAGTTCGAATTTCTCGAATTCGAACATTTTTATTATAGAATCGAATTACATAGTTGGGCCCCTGTTTTTTTTGTCGGAAATTAATATTTTTATTTTTTTGAGGACATTTTGAGTTTTGAATATATACCCAGTAGTGTTTCCTCACTATTTAACAGCTAAAACAAAGAAAATAAAAAAAAACATAGAATCCGGTATAGGAAAGTCGCCCCTTTGTTACTTTCATTACTGCAATCTACTTATCTATTCAATTTTTTTGATTGCAGATAAATTTTCACCTGTAAAGGACAGAAACAAAAAAATTTCGCGGGTAAGTCATTCAGATGTTCTAGTTCAAAATCCTTCATATTATTATTAACATCAAATCTTTTGCTTCGAAAATATGGAGTAAATAATTTTTTGTTTTCGTCGAAAAATTGTGGTCTATAGTTGTGATCAGCGCTGCCACCTGCCACCCTTCGAACAATTGAGCGCAGTATATTCGACAAAAAAGCGCAGCAGATTGAAATAAAGCGCAGTAGATTTTAAAATATGCAATACCAATAGATACAAAAAGCCAACAAAAAATTGCGTGTGTATTTACTAAGAATTAAGTTTTCCTTCGGCTATTTTGGTCACTTTAATCGTTGCAATGAACAAAAGGCTGTTACATTAGCTTTTCCCGACGTTTCGGCAGGGTTTGCTGCCTTCCTCAAGGGAACTTTATTGCACATGAAATATAAAACACATAGTACAATATTATGGACAACAAGAATAAGAAAAATTTACAATTTAACAATTAAATTTTTTAAAAATTTACAAAAACAACTCCTAACTAAGAAGTTAAGTCTGTAACTAAAAGAAAGAGAAAGAGAAAAGTTTTATGAGGCAACAAGCGAGCAGTATACAGATGATATACTCTGTGTGTCTTGCTTGCGATTCATATTGTTTTGATTTTAAAATTGAAAGCATTATATTTCAAGTAAGTACCATCAGTAAACCAGTATGTTTAAAAATAAAGAACAAGCGCTATGTCAATTTTTTTGATTTGTTGGCAAAAAAAAAAAATCACATTTTCTATGCAAAAAATAATGCCTTTGCAAAAAATATAAAAATCTTCATCAAAAGATGGACATTGGATCATGTCGTTCTTGTTTTTATATAGGCATTCTGAGATTCACAAAGTTAGTGATGTTCTAGTTCTAAATCCTTCATTTTAATAATTTTTGATAATTTGAGGACTATAGAATTATAATCTTTTGCTTCGAAAATATGGAGTTAGTAATCGAATAGTCGAAATCCGGAGAATGACCCTTCTCTATTGAATGGGCCGCCAATGCGGTTTTAGCTGGGTTACTGATATTGATGTCAGATTTGGACAATCTTTGGTGCAAGAATTGTTTGGTGGTTCCGATGTAACAAAGGTTACATGGTTCGTCAGGTTTACGTTTGCAGTTTATTTTATAAGTAACGTCAGTGCGATTATCTTTGTCCATTTTGATCTTTAGTTTGGTGAAAAGGTGTCTAATGGCACTTTCCATTGGTTTCACTTTTGGAAGCACTCATTTTAAAAACCAATGGAAAACCCAAAATAATTTCTGTTCAGTTTAACGTAATTGCCTTTGTGTGAGTGAAACACCTATGGCTCTTAAAAAATATTCCTTGAAGAAAATTTTCTTTTTGACATTTGAGTAACATGTGTTAGTGCTTCTTGAGTCGATTCTCATTTCAAATCGAGAAGCGGCTGTCACTCCTCAGAATCATGAGAAGCGATCTTTTTGCACCAATGGAACGGTTTGAGAATGCTTCTGAACGCTCCTGGACGGTTCTTTTCGTCCAATGGAAAGTGCCATAAGTGTCTGGTTAGATTTGAAAGCCAATCGGACATCATTGATGTTCTTGGTGACAACTTGCTTAAAACTCTCAGCCAGTTTTGGAACATAAACAATGCTTTTGAAGAATCCTTTTTGAAACCAATCACACAACAATTGAGTGTCCATACGGTGAACTGTAGTTTTTAATGGAATCCGTAAGGACGTCTGATTAACTTCCGGTACAAACAAGCCAAACACATAATCTTTAACACAGCACCCATTTAAATTATCAAAGTTTTCACGTTGAGTGACGAAATATACTTTTTTTTCAAAATTCTAAAATGAGGAGTAGATTGGTTTTGCTGCGCAGTATATTTTCGTTTGGGCCAAAACGCAGTAGATCTACTGCTATAGTAGTAGGGTGGCAGCGCTGTAAATGTGATTCAGTCTTAGGTTCAAAAAATTTTCATTTGCATAAAAAAACATGACGGAAAATAATATTAAAGTTCTCTTCTAGTGTATTTGGTTGCATTGGTACAAACGCAATGGAGATTTTTACACAATTTGCTGATGATGAATTCTCTGAGGAACTAGATCATGAAACTGAAAAAAATCAACTTGAACCCACTTATACTACGCTTCATAATAAATTTAATAATGGTGAAATCCCAAAATCTAATTTCGATGAAGATGAAGATAGTAATGATATTGATGGCGCCAGTAAAGAAGTAGTAGAAGAAATATTAGATTGTGAACTATTTAATTTGCTCTCTTCTTGGGGATTTGTTGATTTATATGATCATTTTATAAATCTTAAGCTAAGCGTTGACATCTTAAAGTATATATCCAATGAAGACCTAAAAGAAGTTTTTGCAGATAAATCACTTGGAATAAGAGTTGAATTTAAACATAAACTTCATACGTGGCGAAGAGAAAATGTAATATACTTAATGAAACTTTAATTAACTCGACGTTTAATTGATTTCTTTTAGAACATTGAAACCGATTTCGATCCATCGATAGAAATATTAAATAGTATTAAGATTTTAGTAGAAGAGGAAGTAAGAAAACGCCTAGCAGCAAACAGTTGTTCCGATTTGCATAGCGAGTCTTCAGCAATTTCATTGTCACCAGCTCCTTCATCCATTGCTTCAATTTCAAATCCTTCATCACCCAGTATTGGCTTTGGGAATTTCGTAAATTAATTTAGTTATAGCCTCTTTTCACTACAGCCAATTGAGATAATTTCGCAAATTATATCATTTCGAATGTAAAATCGTATAGGAAATTAAGTTAATTTGAAATTAGAACTCATCTAATTTGCGAAATCATCTCTCTTGGGTCTTGGATCACTTTTAAGTTTAAACGTGTAATAATTTTTTTTGAATCATCATTTAGGATATCGATAAATAATAATAATATAATAATGTAATAATTTTTTTTTAATCATCATTTAGGATATCGATAAAATACTAAATTCGTTCCCATCGGGAAACTTCGTCATCAAGGAGTTCAAAAAGTATAAGAAAATTGGTGATTCCTCTCGAACTATTTTAATAGATTGCTTGACAAATTGGCTTTTAGCAAAAAAAGAATCAATAACTCGCCGAGATTTTCAATTTATTTCCACACAAATACATGATCGATTTGACGAAGACCCCGTAAGTTTATATTTCTGAATATACCTTAAAAAAAAAAAATATATATATATAAACGAAAGCTGTGTTCAAATGTAGCCCTTATCAAGTGGAAAATACTGTAATTGTTGAAGTACATGGGAATATAGTAATAAATAGAACTAAAACAATGTATTTTTGATTTACTTTATATTAATGAAGTGAATTTAAGAATCTTTTGTTGATTTTTGTTTTCATTGGCAGGCTATTCTGGTTAATTTTCAATTAAATGCAAATAAAAAAAAATTAGTTCATCTTTTCCCAACGTTTCGTCGTTATTCGCGACTTCTTCAGAGGTTTCTTAATAGATATTTTTTTTTAGTTTGAGTTTACATAATTTTATAGCATTTTTTGTTTTGGAATTGTATTAACAGTAAGCAGTAGGTATATATATAAATACATAATTTAATAAATTAACATTAAGAAAAGAGATTAATAGATTAAAAAGACAAACAAAAAATTATCACAGTGTAGTTGAAATCAGGTAGTTATTTATTGTTAATGCGTAGCTTACTAGGCTACGCATTTCCAATTGAATAAGTACCAGATGAAACAAAATTTTTTTTATTTGCATTTAATTTAAAACCAAAATAGCCTGGCTATTAAAAAATAAATCTATACAAATATACGTTTGAAAATTTGGTCGCTAACAAAATTCATATACATACACATTTTTGCCTTAATTCGGACAAAGAACATATACTTTACAAAACCCAACAGCGGGTCAAAAGGAAATCCTTCTGGAAGATTATACTGTCGATACTATAACATAAAGCGTCGTTATAGGAAAATTGGTTTTGATACACAGGAAAAGGAAGCACAATCTATTTCTGGTTCAATGCTTGCAAATCCTTTTCCAGACGAAGAAGACATTGAGTTTTTAAATAGTATGTTTCTTTTAGTTTGAGTTTGAATAGTTTGATTTTAATTTAGTTCTCTTTCAATTATGATTTTTTGCTAAAGATGACTTTTTGGCGGATGTGAAATGGCTTCAAATTTATAAAGAGCCTTGGGAAGAAATCAAATCTAAATGGCGTAAAACTCATAAGACAAGACAACTCGATATTTCTAAACAAAGTTTCCCCGATGTTTTATTAAATTGGCCTCTATTGAAGCACTCAGCAGGAATGACATTGGTAAATTATATAAATTACGTGTAGGTTTATAAAAGTTCATCACTGCTTTTTTCCGGTTTGGATATACAAGGCAGTTGATAGCAGCAGATAGAGTTTTTTTGCCTCCATTCTGTTTGATGTGTGCAGTGATGAGTTTCTGAATTAACCTTATTAACCTTTTGAATCCTCTACCTAAAATATCCTTTTTTGGACCAACAAATCTACACTTTATTTAAAGTATAGTTGTTGTCATCAAATTGCAATAAAATCAATCAAAAGAATAACAATTTTTAACACTCTTGATTGAAAAATTATATTTTTAAATTTGAGAGTATTTCAAAACATTATGAAAACGCACTTTATTGTTGCTCTTGTTTTTTTTTTGTTTTGGTTTTACAAAAGAAAAATAATATATTTTATTACTATTTTTTTTCTAATTTAAGATCGATATTGACTTCCAAATAATATATCCTGGAAAAGAAAACTACCTAATTGATAAATGGGACACATTCAAAACCACTATCCTTCCTATTTTCAATGTGAAAATAAAGGATAAAAACTGCCTAGACCTACTCTACAACCTAAATAACAAAAACTTTACAAAAGGTTGGTAAACATATCTGTAATCTGTAAATGAAATATGTTAAATAAAGTAAAATATTAAATTAATAATTATTTTAAAGAGATTTTTTAATTAATAAAATAAAATAAAAGTATTTAAATTTTTTAATTTTATACATAAATAATTATTTTCAGATCCAGAAGACATTCTCATCATTTCTCTGCTCCACGCTATACTTCTCCCACTACGACACCCAACAACTTCCTCACAAGCGAAGAAAAAATTCTTAAAACCAACGATAAAGGATTCCCAGCAGGCCCTTATTATCGAGGTACATGATGCAAACAACTTCAATCCAACGATTGACCAATTTGCAACGAAGGTGAGAGCACTTGGTCAAAATTTGCAACCACTTATAATTCGTTGCCATTTTGACAACTCCTATGTAGTTTATTTTAATGAAATTAAATATAAATTTAATGATATATTGCCTGCATTAGAAAGCTGTTTCAAAATATTTTTTGTTCTTAATTTAAAATATCCTATGCCTTGTAAATCTGTTTGGATTTTCATCCAAAAATATTTTTATGAAATTGACACTTCTGAAAGAGCTTCAGCAGATGTTCTAGTTCTCATTGAATCCTTAAAACAATAAAACTTTATATTGGCATTATCAATAAATTTGATCGTCCGCCTATTTCCTTGCTTTCAAGCCCAATTATTTTGATGATTCGTAATTTACTTTAATGAAATTAATTATGAATTTAATGATATATTGCCTTCTTAATCTAAAATATCCTACGCCTTGTAAACCTGTTTGGATTTTCATCCAAAAATATTTTTATGAAATTGATCCTTCTGAAAGAGCTTCAGCAGATGTTCTAGTTCTCATTGAATCCTTAAAAACACAATAAAACTTTATTGACGTTATTAATAAATTGGATCATCGTTATTAATAAATTGATCGACACCCAACAACTTCCTTACAAGCGAAGAAAAAATTCTTAAAACCAACAATAAAGGATTCGCAGCAGGCCCTTATTATCGAGGTACATGATGCAAACAGCTTCAATCCAACGATTGACCAATTTGCAACGAAGGTGAGAGCACTTGGTCAAAATTTGCAACCACTTATAATTCGTTGCCATTTTGACAACTCCTATGTATTTTATTTTAATGAAGTTAAATATAAATTTAATGATATATTGGCTGCATTAGAAAGCTGTTTCAAAATATTTTTTGTTCTTAATTTAAAATATCCTATGCCTTGTAAACCTGTTTGGATTTTCATCCAAAAATATTTTTATGAAATTGACACTTCTGAAAGAGCTTCAGCAGATGTTCTAGTTCTCATTGAATCCTTAAAAAAACAATAATGTATAAATGCCATCTATGCTTAACATCTTTTGTAGATGTTAAAACACTTGTTATCCATTATAAACAAAAACATTATTTTAAAGCAACAAATGATTATCAATGCTTTAACTGTAGTCAAATCTATAATTTGAAAAGTTTTAAAAGACATTTTGAAAGATCTTGTAAGGGCTTAAATATCAGTTCACCTTCTTCTACACCTGTAGAAAATATATTTTCTGTTGAAGAAAATATTCAAAATAGTAACCTTGAAAATGAAAAAACACTACCTGAACAAAATAATATTTTTGAAAATATTGAAGCTTCTGCAACAAGATTTCTTTGTAACTTGTACGGAAATTCTAATTTATCTCGTAAAATTGTTGAAGATATAGTTGCAGATTTAACAGAAGAATTTTTTTCAGTAATATTCAAAAAATTAAACCAAGAGTTTTTTGAACATATTAATTCTGATATGAAAGATAAATTTAAACAGATTCTCACTTTTCTACAGAACCCTTTTCAAAAAGTCAAAACTTTTTACAAATTTATTCAAACGTCAAAAAATAAAAATTTTTATCATGAACCTTCAAGCTATGTTATAAATAAAGAAGTTTGCGTTAAGAGTGGAACGACCCCTACTTTAGATAGTGTTGAATCTGATGGTATTATACTACCGTTGAAATTTCAGTTTAAGAAGTTCTTTGAATTACCTGAAATCTATAAGGCTACTATACAAAATATGAAATATCTTACTACTAACAACATTACTCATTTGATAACAACTGACATTTGGAAAGAAAGAATAGGTAAATTCCCAGAAGAAAAACGTTCCAAAGTAATCCCTTTTAACTTGTATTTCGATGATTTTGAATCAAATAACCCTCTAGGTTCTCACGGTGGAACTCATTCCATTGGAGCCGTATACTATAATTTTCCAAGTCTTCCGCAGCACATTAATTCTGAATTAAACAACATTTTTGTTGCAATGTTGTTTTATTCCAAATATAAGTGCTTTGGGGAAAATTCGATTTTCTATCACCTTGTCGAAGAAATAAAAATTCTGGAAGAAAATGGAGTTACAATTACATTGAAATCTGGAGAGACAGATCATTTTTACTTTGTATTAGGATTAATAACAGGAGATAACCTAGGCTTAAATACAATTCTTGGTTACTCCAAAAGCTTTAATTCACAATATTACTGCCGTATTTGCACTTGTTCAAAAACTCAAAACTATGTAACTTGTTCCGATAAGAGTAGCTATCACAGGACAATTATTGGATACCAAAATGATTTAGCGAAGTTTTCAAAACCAACTGAGAGAATGATAAATACTGGAATCAGGGAAGAATCAGTTTTCAATAATATTCCATCATTTCATGTAGTACATAATGTTACAGTAGATATTATGCATGATTTATTTGAGGGTGTGTGCCACTACGATTTATGCAAGATTATCAATCAATTTATATTGGTTGACAAATTTTTTTCCCTAGACGTTTTGAATAACAGAACGCAACTTTTCAAATACAGTAAATCTGAAATTGGTAATATCGCCCCAATTATCAAACCCGAACACATCCAAAGGCAAAAGTTAAACATGTCAGCAAAAGAAATGTGGACGTTTTCCCGATTTTTACCAATTATTATTGGTGATCTTGTCCCAGAAAAAAATAATCACTGGGAATTATTAACTCTTCTCAACAAAATCCTGGATATTGTCTTAAAATCTGATTTTAAGGAAGTTGACCTCAATAATTTGCAAACTTTAATTTCCAAGCATCACTCGACATACATCAAACTATTCAATGAAAATTTAAAACCTAAATTTCATTTTATGATTCACTATCCTTATGTTATGCGTATGCTCGGTCCTCTTAAACATTTTTGGTCATTTAGATTTGAATCAAAACATAAAGAGCTTAAAAACTATTGTAATAGCATAACTTCTCGAAGAAATCTTCCATTGTCCTTGGGTATTAAAAGCTCATTGATGTTTTCTAAAAGAATAACTTGCATCTCAGAAATTTCTCCTGAAATTTCAAATATTTCAAAAAGTGACGGGACTTTAATAAAAGAAAGTTTTTTTTATTCTAAACTACGAAATATTTCTTCTTATAAAATTCATTTTGATGACGCACTTTGTTATAATTCACTAACGTACCAAAAACTTTGCTATAAGATTAATGACTACATTGGCTTTTCTGAAAATATTTTTAGAATTGAATGTCTAGTTTTGTTGAAAACTATTCCATACGTAATTTGTGAGAAAATAATAGTTTCCAATTACATTGATCATTTTAATTCTTATGAAGTCCTTAAAAGCACTCATGATTACTTTATTTACATTATTAATACATTTGATGGTCCGCCTGTTTCCTTACTTTCAAACCCCAATGGTAAAAATTATATATTTTTAAAATTTTTTTGAAAGAAGTTTTAAAATAATTCTCAAATTTGTCTTACATGTAGGCATTTAGCAAATAATTGCAATCACTCTTATCTCTCTCACTCTTAAAACTTTTGTTCAAAAAATTACTTGTACATTAAAAATAATTGGGTTTCAAACAATTAAAAATGCGTTTCCGAAAAAAATTCTCCAATGTTCTTGGGAAATAAAAGCTCATTGTTGTTTTCTTAAGAAAGTTACATTTTCATTTCAAAAATTTTTCCTGAATTTTTAAATATGTATATCAAAAAGTGATTAATAATTCTTTCTATTCCATTGCACTTATGTATATCCACTGTCTACGATTCAAAAACCAATAGTTTTTTTCGAAATCCTCTAAAAATTACACTTTACACTCACGCCTTTTTTAATTTTTTTTTAAATTTCTATTTGATTGAGCCCCGGTATATTTGGGATTGATTCAGAACTATTATAAAAGCATAACTCGAAGCTATCTTTCTTTGTCCATAACCCTAAGGTCAAATAACGAAAGAAAATGTTCAATAAATAATCTAATTTGCAAAAAAAGGAAATATTGATTATTATAAGTTTGATTAGTCTTTAAAAATAATCTAGTAACAATATTTATGTTATTTTTGTTGAAAATAATTATTGATGCTAACATTAAATAAAATTAGAACCATTGAAATAATGTAATGTAAAGTACAGTGTAACATAACAAATTCATAAAAAATGTACATTTAAAATTTATTATTGTTGCTATGAAAAAAGTATTAATTTTTATTATTTATTGATATATATTTAATTAGGTACTTAAATAAAAAACTGAAAATAAATAAAATAATCTTTTTATTAATCTTTTTGGAATTTTCAGGATTGAAGGTAATTTGACTACGAACGTGATCAAAATCGCGTATTCCACGAACGTGATTTATTGATCACGCTCTATTTATCACGTTCGTAGTAAAATGACTACGTTCGTGGTAAAAGCTTGTTCAGTAAATCACGTTCGTGGTAAAAGCTTGGCTGGTTTCGTTGTAAAAGCTTGGTCAATTGATCACATTCGTGGTAAATGCTTGGTCAATAAATCACGTTCGTGGTAAGTGCTTGGTTGGTTTCGTTGTAAAAGCTTGGTCAATTGATCACATTCGTGGTAAATGCTTGGTCAATAAATCACGTTCGTGGTAAGTGCTTGGTTGGTTTCGTTGTAAAAGCTTGGTCAATTGATCACATTCGTGGTAAATGCTTGGTCAATAAATCACGTTCGTGGTAAGTGCTTGGTTGGTTTCGTTGTAAAAGCTTGGTCAATTGATCACATTCGTGGTAAATGCTTGGTCAATAAATCACGTTCGTGGTAAGTGCTTGGTTGGTTTCGTTGTAAAAGCTTGGTCAATTGATCACATTCGTGGTAAATGCTTGGTCAATAAATCACGTTCGTGGTAAGTGCTTGGTTGGTTTCGTTGTAAAAGCTTGGTCAATTGATCACATTCGTGGTAAATGCTTGGTCAATAAATCACGTTCGTGGTAAGTGCTTGGTTGGTTTCGTTGTAAAAGCTTGGTCAATTGATCACGTTCGTGGTAAATGCTTGGTCAATAAATCACATTCGTGGTAAATGCTTGGTTGCTTTCGTTGTAAAAGCTTGGTCAATTGATCACATTCGTGGTAAATGCTTGGTCAATAAATCACGTTCGTGGTAAGTGCTTGGTTGGTTTCGTTGTAAAAGCTTGGTCAATTGATCACATTCGTGGTAAATGCTTGGTCAATAAATCACGTTCGTGGTAAGTGCTTGGTTGGTTTCGTTGTAAAAGCTTGGTCAATTGATCACATTCGTGGTAAATGCTTGGTCAATAAATCACGTTCGTGGTAAGTGCTTGGTTGGTTTCGTTGTAAAAGCTTGGTCAATTGATCACATTCGTGGTAAATGCTTGGTCAATAAATCACGTTCGTGGTAAGTGCTTGGTTGGTTTCGTTGTAAAAGCTTGGTCAATTGATCACATTCGTGGTAAATGCTTGGTCAATAAATCACGTTCGTGGTAAGTGCTTGGTTGGTTTCGTTGTAAAAGCTTGGTCAATTGATCACATTCGTGGTAAATGCTTGGTCAATAAATCACGTTCGTGGTAAGTGCTTGGTTGGTTTCGTTGTAAAAGCTTGGTCAATTGATCACATTCGTGGTAAATGCTTGGTCAATAAATCACGTTCGTGGTAAGTGCTTGGTTGGTTTCGTTGTAAAAGCTTGGTCAATTGATCACGTTCGTGGTAAATGCTTGGTCAATAAATCACATTCGTGGTAAATGCTTGGTTGCTTTCGTTGTAAAAGCTTGGTCAATTGATCACATTCGTGGTAAATGCTTGGTCAATAAATCACGTTCGTGGTAAGTGCTTGGTTGGTTTCGTTGTAAAAGCTTGGTCAATTGATCACATTCGTGGTAAATGCTTGGTCAATAAATCACGTTCGTGGTAAGTGCTTGGTTGGTTTCGTTGTAAAAGCTTGGTCAATTGATCACATTCGTGGTAAATGCTTGGTCAATAAATCACGTTCGTGGTAAGTGCTTGGTTGGTTTCGTTGTAAAAGCTTGGTCAATTGATCACATTCGTGGTAAATGCTTGGTCAATAAATCACGTTCGTGGTAAGTGCTTGGTTGGTTTCGTTGTAAAAGCTTGGTCAATTGATCACGTTCGTGGTAAATGCTTGGTCAATAAATCACATTCGTGGTAAATGCTTGGTTGCTTTCGTTGTAAAAGCTTGGTCAATTGATCACATTCGTGGTAAATGCTTGGTCATAAAATCACGTTCGTGGTAAATGCTTGGTTGCTTTCGTTGTAAAAGCTTGGTCAATTGATCACGTTCGTGGTAAATACTTGGTCAATAAATCACGTTCGTGGTAAATGCTTGGTTGGTTTCGTTAAAAAAGCTTGGTCAATTGATCACATTCGTGGTAAATGCTTGGTTGGTTTCGTTGTAAAAGCTTGGTCAATTGATCACGTTCGTGGTAAATGCAGGGTTGATTTCGTTGTAAAAGCTTGGCATATTGATCACGTTCGTGATCAGTTTTAATAATTTTCGTAGAACATAATCCTTATGTAATACATAGTAAATAAATTTAGTACACAAACCATGAATATTGGTTGGCCAACAATGTAAGTTGGTTGACCAACAATGAAATCAACAATGTTTGTGATCAGTTTTTGATAAATAATTTTATCATAAAGTGATCACGCAGGCTTTGTTGAAACAACAATGCCCATTGATTGACGCAAAATCAACCAAGGATATTAGTTGATATCACCAAGGTTTTTTTTTCGGTGTAAGTAAGACGTCCCAATGGCTGCCAAAACGGATGAGACAAAATATAATTGACAATTCCACCAAAGCCAAAGTAACAAGCAAATGTTATCCATGCAAGTGACACTGCCCAGGAAAAGCGTTTCCAACCTCCGTATAGTGCTGCTTCCAAAATAGTTGCACGACCATGATCCGCTATATAAGGTCCCCAAATTGTTGCAAATAATATTGTGAAGCTTGCTATCCAAGCGATCACTTGAATGGTCTGATGTAATTGAAGAACGAATTCAAGCACATTTTTATTTTCGATTCGTTTCATTCTTACCTTTGAGAGACGAAAGGTAGATTTCCGATTGATATGCATAAAGTAACCCAAGACTAACCCGACCAACCAGGGAGAGTATCTTGTATGCGTCGGGATGTATGTGGTTGTCCATTTGTCTTCATTATCACTACACATTTGAAATAAGAAAGTTATTCAAATTTTGTACATTTGGCATGAGTATGACCCACACATTGACAAGTCCAGTGAACCTATTTGTGATGGAAACCCACATAACGTGTCCAACAGACACTAAGGCCAAGACCAGCAAAACAGGTGAAAATTTGTTGCCCCATTTCCTCAATGGAATCAGCAGAAGTGGTGAAAGTACGTAGAGCTGAAAGTCAGCGGCTAGATACCAGGTTTCATTGTTGCACTAAAAATGGAAGAATATTTAAAGATAAACACACTTTTATTGGTCAAGTAAGTGATGCGATGTTAAGCCGAAAGCTTCTACGCCATCTTGGTGTCTAACAGAGTCATCCGCAATGGACTTACTTCCACATTCATAAAATAGTAAGGATGAGAACATTCATCGACATCACCTCTTTCGACATTCTCCTATAATTTTGTTGATTCTCACCTTACTTCATTTTTAGAATCATTTCATAAACACAAAATGGCCTATGTATGTACCCTACATAAATTCATAAGAAATACAAACTCACCATACCGTCAGGATAGTAGTAGTTGTGGATGTATAGCAAGTTTGGCCACCAGTTTTTGGCATTGCAATTATGTTTGGCACGAACAATGTCTTTGAATGGCCCATTATAAGAAAGTTCTTCCACAGTCATAACAAAGAGAATAGTTGCGGCAACCACTGGCGTCAACCGGAAGTGGCGGTGCACGTACAGCATTCCAATGTCCAGCCTGCCGTTTCTGAATAAACAATTAACAATTCAGATAGTTCCTTCTTCGTCCAAGTCTCCCTACGTTTTTTCCATTTTCTGGAATCCAATCCAAGCCACAAGAAGACCACTCATAAAGAAAAACGAGTCAACAGCCATTCCCGCATTCATTACGCTCATTGACCACAACGTTGAAGACCACTTGAAAATGAAAATTTTGAAATTACAAATGGTATCCCTCTTTCTTTTTTAGATCCTTACCGGAAGGTTGTCAATTTCATTGATCGATGGCAGAAAAGATACAGTCAAGTAGGTGTTGTAGTGCATTATCATTACCATCGATAAAACTCGAATTCCTGTGAGACAGTCAATGTTGCTGTCGGACGTCGTGGTATTTATTGAAAATAGCTTTTTACCGTTAGTCAACATGGAAAATGCTAACCACATCGGGTTTTTTGGTTCTGTAAAAGAAGGAGATTGTCTTTTCATTCTAAAGCAGTGTTAACATTCACTTACTTTGCTCCAGTGTCATTAATATGTCGTAGGCTGAGCTCAATATTATCAACGCAGCAATAATTGCGAATACAATTCTGCAAAAACGAAAATTCAAATTCCTTACAAACATTTTACGGAAATACTCACATTCCAATGAAGTTGAGGAGGTTGCGTGTGGGTGTCTTGCCATTTGTACATCTTGAGACGGTAATTTCAGATATGCCAACGTCATCAGCTGAATTGTTGAACATTGATGACAAAAACTCTTGACTACAGCTTTCGGGAACACACATTCCAATATTTATTTCTAAATTGTCTGGCAATCGAGAGAGGCGAATGTCATTTCTTGGAAGTACTTCAGTGTCGAGTGGAATTTTGGCAAAGCAAAACTGCGCCGCGATGACTTCAGATGATTGACTTGAACTTGTTGATGTTTTCAGACACTGATCAAAGTTGCCTACATTATAAAGAGCCCCGTAATTAATTCCAGGAGGTACATTTCCCCACGCATCAAAAACTGCCAAAGAAATTGGGAAAAGATGAAATTGACTTGAGATTTTGGATATTGTATTTATTATATTATACAAATGTACGGTCACTGTTGGTTGACAAACAATTCACTTATAAACAACTAGCTGTGCCCGCGACTTCGTCCGCGTGGAATAGTGACTTTCGGCAGCATGCTTAATTTTTTAGACTACTTATTTTGCAAATAAGACACATTCATGCGTTTTAGTAAACCATTGTTATATTATTTTATTTTAGTATATGTTTGCACACGACGTTCTTATTTTTTCCATCTTTTGCGAAATAAAAAGGTTTTGTGGGATTGATATACGTGATTCTGCCACATAAAATTGCCATGGGATTTTTTTCTAAACGAACACCTGCAACTTAAAGAGTCTGAGCCTTATTTATAATGTCCAATCAGTGGGAATTAAAGGAAAACGGGGAATCGAAACGTTTTCTCCTTTTTTCGTTCCAGTCATTATTAATGCCGCATCCCAGATGTGTAATTTGTAGCTGTGTACAATTCTGGATTACTCATTTTTGGCACTGGAACACCAACTTGCTGCCACTCCTTATAATCCTAAGAAATTGAGAAACTCTATAGGGTATGATGTGACTTGCTCAGTGTCCATAATATTGTCTATTGATAGACATTCGCCAACGTCCCCCAATACGTCAAACATATTTTATTAGTTTATATGGTTAACTATCTCATTAGTCGGCGCCGAAATCGCCTTTCAAACAGCCATTCCCGATTGCCAATTATTATTTGAAGATCAAGATAGACATTTCTTCTCAGGTCTAATGTATTTTCGACAGTTTGACAGAAATCACCCCGCAGTGAAAGAACTTTTATCGACCCAGCAGTCTTAAGGTTCCCGTTTACGGTGTCGATCCCGTAGAAATATAGGGATTACTTATTAAGCCTATGTCTTTCCTCAGGCTCTAGGCTATCTCTTAATTAAATTCCATTTAAATCGGATCAGTTTTCTGGGCGGGAGATGGTAACAAAGAAACACGAACAGACAGAGTTAATTTTGGATTTGTAATATTAGTAAGGATGTCCATCTTCGGGTTCTAGACTATCTCTGTACCAAAATTCATATAAATCGGTTCAATAGTTTGGGTGGTAAATATAAACAAAGAAAAACAGACAGACAGAGTTAAATTCGGATTTATAATGTTAATAAAGTCTTCCATTCCCGTGGGAACATGAGGGCGTTTCCGGAGAATGACTTGAAGTTTACATTACTCGGGAATAGTGCAGTATTCTAACGGTGGACATTTTTTGAAATGGGTGCTGTATTTTTCAAGTTCCCGTTCCCAAGGGAATACAGGGATAAAACATATTGCATAACATATATGTCCATCCTCAGGTTCTTGACTGTCTCTGTACCAAAATTCATATAAATAGGTTCAATAGTTTGGGCAGTTAATGGTAACAAAGAGAAATAGACAGACAGATTTAACTTCGGACTTATAATATTAGTAAAGACTCCCGTTCCCGTGGAAACATGGTGACCGTTCCCGTGAGGGATATGGGGATGAATAAAAGTTTATGTTGCTCGGGGATTATGGAGCATTCCAACGGTGGAAGAGTTTTTGAAATCGGTGCCATAGTGTCAAAGTTCCCGTATACGTTCCTGCTCCCCTGGGAATATAGGGAATAAATATATAGCGTATGTCCTTCCTCAGGTTCTGAATAATCTTTGTAAAAAATTTAATTTAAATCAGTTTATTAGTTTGAGCGGAAGATGGTAACATAGAACGACGGACAGACAGAGCTACTTTCACACTTATTATATTAGTAATGACTCCCGTTCCCGTAGGAATATGTGGATGAATTAAGTTTATGTTACTCAGGAATAGTGTAGCATTCTAACGGTGGAAAAATTTTTGAAATCGGTGTTGTAGTTTCTAAGTTCCCGTATACGTTCCCGTTCCCGTGGGAATATAGGTATAAAATATAAAGCCTATGTCCTTCATCAGCTTCTGAGCAGTCTTTGTACAAAATTTCATTTAAATCGGTTTATTAGTTTGGGCGGGAGATGGTAACATAGAACGACGGACAGACATAGCTTCTTTCACACTTATTATATTAGTAAGGACTCCCGTTCCCGTAGGAATATGTGGATGAATTAAAGTTTATGTTACTCAGGAATAGTGTAGCATTCTAACGGTGGAAAAATTTTTGAAATCGGTGTTGTAGTTTCTAAGTTCCCGTATACGTTTTCGTTCCCGTGGGAATATAGGGATAAAATATATAGCCTATGTCCTTCCTAAGGTTCTGAGCAATCTTTGTACAAAATTTCATGTAAATCGGTTTATTAGTTTGGGCGGGAGATGGTAACATAGAAAGGTGATCAGACAGAGCTACTTTTGCATTTATAATAATAGTGAGGACCGGTTCCCGAGGGAATATTCGAATGAAATAAAGCCTATGTCCGTCCTTAAGTTCAGTCCAATCTTTTTACAAAATTTCATTTAAATCAGTTTATTAGTTTGGGCGGGAGATGGTAACATAGAACGACGGACAGACAGAGCTTTTTTCACACTTATTATATTAGTAAGGACTCCCGTTCCCGCAGGAATATAAGGATGAATTAAAGTTTATGTTACTTTGGGATAGTAAAGCATTCTATCGGTGGAAAATTTTTTGAAATCGGTGTTGTAGTTTCTAAATTCCCGTATACGTTCCCGTTCCCGTGGGAATTTACTTACTTACTTAGGTGGGCATTACAGTTCGGGGTGAACCTGGGCCTCAACCAACATCCTTCGATAACGACTTCTATTTCGGGCGAGCTCTCTCCAGTTTCGCACTCCAAGTCGGTTGAGGTCATCCTCCACTTGATTGCGCCACCTAAGACGAGGTCTTCCCCTTCCGCGATTTCCCTGCAATGTGCTTTCGAACACCCGACAAGCCGGAGCGTTTGGGTCCATCCGCTCAACATGGCCCAACCATCGTAGCCTCGCGATGCGTACTCTTCTGGCTATGCCCATGTCGCGGTACAGCTCATACAGCTCGTTGTTGTATCTTCTTCTCCACACATTGCCTTCGCATACGGGACCAAAGATCATTCGGAGAATTTTTCTTTCGAAACGACCAAGGGTTTCCTCATCCGCTTTCGATAAGGTCCATGCTTCCGCACCGTAAAGCAGGACTGGGATGATTAAGGTCTTATATAAGGTTACCTTGGTTTTTCTGGAGAGGGTTTTGTTTCTCAATTGCCTTCTTAACCCAAAGAAGCAACGGTTGGCAAGAGTTATTCTCCGTTTGATCTCCGCACTGATGTTGTTGTCCGTGTCTACAGCGGATCCTAGGTAGACGAAGTCCTGTACTACCTCGAAGTTATGTCTGTCTATTGTGACGTTTTGTCCAATTCGTCGATGTTCTGTGTCCTTGTTTGATGACAGCATATACTTTGTTTTGCCCTCATTAACCATCAAACCCATTTTTGCCGCTTCTGTTTCAATACTCGCAAAAGCACCTATGACATCACGCTTTTTTCTTCCCATTACGTCAATATCGTCTGCATATGCGAGCAATTGCACAGATTTTTGAAAGATTGTTCCTCTGGTGTTGACGTTTGAGTTTCTTACAATCTGTTCAAGTATGATGTTGAAGAAATCGCATGACAGTTTATCGCCTTGCCTAAAACCTTTTTCGACATTGAAGGTCTCGGTGAGTTCTTTACCGACCTTGACGGAGCAGCGTGAATTCTCCAAAGTCATCCTGCATAGTCGTACGAGCTTTGCAGGGATGCCGAAACTAGACATGGCTCTGTACAGCTCGTCTCTGTAGATACTGTCATAAGCGGCCTTGAAATCGATAAAGAGGTGGTGAATATCGATATTATGTTCTCGGGTTTTTTCCAAGATCTGCCGTAATGTGAAAATTTGGTCTATTGTGGACTTCTCCGGTCTAAAACCACATTGATAAGGACCTATCAAGTTGTTGACGTGGGGTTTCAGACGTTCACATATTACAGCAGACAAGATCTTATAAGCGACGTTAAGGAGGCTTATCCCCCTATAATTGGCGCAGTTGTGAGGGTCTCCTTTCTTTAGGATCGGGCATACGATACTGAGGTTCCATTCATCGGGCATGCTTTCTTTCGACCATATCATGCAGATCAGCTGGTGCAAGCTCCTTTCCAACTGATCTCCAGCTGCCTTGAAAAGTTCGGCATCAAGGCCATCTGCACCTGCAGTCTTATTTGATTTAAGTTTGCATATAGCAAGCTTAACTTCTTCTAGGTCGGGAGGACGGCATTCTTGATCATCGTCCAGGCTGAATGGGGCAATCTGCCTGACAGCGGAATTTGTGTCCTCATCGCCGTTAAGCAGTCTGCAGAAATGATCTTTCCAGATCCTCAGTAGCGACTGTGACTCTACAACTATGTTTCCCTGCTGGTCTTTACAGGCTTGAGTTCGGGGTTTGCCACCCTGGCAGGATCTTTTTACCTTTTGGTAAAACTTCCGAGTCTCGTTCCTGTCATGGCACCTCTCTATTTCCTCAAACGAGCGCTTCTCATGCTGCTTCTTTTTCTTTTTGAGAAGTCGGTGTTCTTCCCTTCTTCTCTCCTTGTAAATCTCGTTATACCGATCGTGAGCAGCCCTCGTTCGTGTTTGCAAAAGCATTTGTCGTGCTCTTTGCTTGGCTGCATTTGCCTGCCTACATTCTTCATCGAACCATGGGTTTCGTTTTGGTGGCCGAGTGAAACCCAGAACCTCAGAGGCAGCGGTTCTGATGGCTTCTTGGCATTGCTGCCACTGGTCTTCGATGTTTAATGCTGGCGGCACGGGATTCAAGGATAATTGAAGGGACACTCGATTGGAAAAGGCATTGGCAATCTCTTGCGATTGTAGCTTTCCGACGTCATATCTCTTCACAGCGTTAGTTCGTGCTGGTCGTGAACAAGATATCCTCATTCGTACCCTGGCTACAACAAGGTAGTGGTCCGAGTCAAAGTTGGCCCCTCGGAGAGTTCGGACATCTAGCACACTGGAAGAGTGCCTTGCGTCGATCGCAACATGGTCAATTTGGTTGACGGTTAATTGATCTGGGGACCGCCATGTGCCTTTATGAATTTTGAGATGCGGGAAGCGTGTACTACTTACAACAAGATTTAGCCCCGCAGCAAAATCGATAAGCCTCAATCCGTTTTCGGAGGTTTTGTCATGGAGGCTATGCTTACCGATTGTGTTTCCAAAGATGTCCTCCTTCCCTAGTTTTGCGTTGAAATCGCCAAGAACGATTTTCACGTCGTATCTAGGGCATTGCTCATATGTTTCTTCGAGGAGCTCGTAGAAACAGTCTTTGGAATCGTCGTCTTTCTCTTCTGTGGGGGCGTGGGCGCATATAAGGCTAATGTTGGCGAATTTAGCCCTGATGCGGATGGTCATTATACGCTCATTTACTGGATTTTGGCTAATCACCTTATCCCTGAGTCTACCTCTAACGACAAATCCGCACCCAAATAGACGCTTTTTCTGTTGTCTGTAGCAGTCGCCATAGTATATGTCACAGTTTTTCATCTTCTTTATGCCCGGTCCATTCCATCGCACTTCTTGGATGGCGGTTATGTCTGCTTTGCAGCAGTCCAGGGCGTCCGCTAATTCTCCAGCTGCACCTTCTCCGTTAAGAGATCTTACGTTCCAGGTGCAGATCCGGAGGTCGTTGTCCTTTTTTCGTTTGCATGGGTCGTCAACTTTGAAATCATTATCGTTATCCGAGGCTGTTGATTGTTTCGGAACTATATCTTTTTTACGTGGTTGGGTAGTTAACCCTACGCACAACCCCCAACCTGGAGGGCCAGGTCCTTTTGGATCCCTTCGGACACAAAGGGCTGGAGTATCCAGAGTCAGTACCCTGCTGCAGGGGTGTGAGTGCTGCCGTTGGCTCACCAGGAGCTCGTCCGCCACCATCTCTACTTCAATACCCTGTCCTAGTATTGAAAGACCCCAAAAGACCTTTAAACCAGATATGTTGGAGTAGCTCTTTCAGGGGTTTCTGCTTTTATGGCTGCTGAAGTCCACCGTTGATTCTGTCCTTCGAATTCATCCGCTGGGACATTTACACGAAAGCTCTCGTAGACCACTGAGATTCGTGCAGTCAGTCATTGTTCGCAGAGCAATTATAGTGTTGATCGATCGACCCGTGGGAATTTAGGGATAAAATATATAGCCTATGTCCTTCCTCTGGTTCTAGACTATCTCTGTACAAAATTTCATATCAATCAGTTTGGTAGTTTGGGCGGGAGATGGTAACATAGAAAGCCGGACAGACAGAGGGACTTTCACATTTATAATATTAGTTAGGATTTGAATGAACAACTTATAAACATACACTTCCTGCTTTCATACTGTCTTAAAGCATTCAAAGTCTTGAAAGTATTTCTATGCACCCAAAGAAGGTCGTGTAAACTGGTTTTGGTTTTTGTAGCACGGCATTTTGAGTAATTTGAGTAGAAAAAACATAGTGTAGCTTTTTAATATGCTTAACATAGTCATTTCTGATAAGAAAGGTTTTCCTATTAGTCAATCTTAAATGAGTTCATTGCATTCGTTTCAGACGAAAACTGGCGTTGCAAAATTCGAATGAATTTGAAGATGTTATTAGTTTTGACATTGAAATTCAAAGCTAAAATAATTTTATTTTATAACAAAAAGTAGCTAACCCGCTCGGTGCACTATGGGACCAAAAGAGCTCATAAATGGCTTTAAAAAATTTTACAATCCGAAAAACTAAAAATGAGGTCTTAAGCTAAGAAACCAGCTCTTTTCGAAACAGTAGTTGTTTTTTTATTTTTGATAGACACTTAAATTGTTAATGGGTTTTCATCACATTAATTTGATTTTAATTACTTCGTAAAGAAGACAAAGTTTGAAGTGAAATATTTTGTAGCTCCCTGAGTAAATGTTGGTGCTGTACATTTTTTGGAAAGGCTTGTTTTTTTACACAACAGTTTTTTTCATTGAGATTCAGTTTAACAAATAATTTAAGGAAATAAACAGAAAAACATTTTTTCTTGTACTTTTTGATATTTTCAATTAAAATTTTCTTTGTTTGCTCCAGTTGCCTCCTTTCGATCCTCGATTTTTTTTGTATTTGTTTTTTATTGTAGATTCAAAATCAAAAATAACCTCGCCCGGCTCTCCCTTACACCATACAAGTGACATAATTAATACTAAATCATATCATTTTTTTTTTTTAATGGTTGCTCCAAAACCAAAGTGAAATATTTTTTAATAAATAAACTGAAGTATCACCTTCCTATAATAATAACCTCCTTTCAACCTCGTATGAAGATGCTTAAGATAACCATACAAACTGACCGTTAAAATAATACGAAAAGAGACAATATAGTCATCCAGCGAGAAAAAGCTCTAGAAAGTGTTCATGATCAGCTACGAATGGAGATGTTTTTCATACTTTATTATAAACATCCGATCCTTTCACTTCAAGTCTAGGAAAAACCAGGAAAAATGAAAGAGTGAAAGAGTTGTTAGACGAAGCTAAATTACTTTTAGAAAGGGACGGCTACATATTAGTGCTTCCTGTACCTTCTAAAAGCTTTACGATTCAAAAAATCACAGTGTTCTATGCTAGTGCAAAAATATGTTGCAACAGGGAGTTTCTTAGAAAATGAGAGGGTATGCGTTTACTATAATATCTTAGTTTATATGCTCAGTATCAAACTTCAGTGATACTTTTGTGTCACTAGTACTCTCTAGGCGTCTGATACTGAACATACAAACTAAGATATGGAAACGCATAACGTCTCATTTCATAAGCAGCTCCCTGTCCAATTTGTATACCAAATTTCACTTCGTTCCGAAAAATATTTTTGTAGGTCTGTCGGTCCATGGTAATCTAGCATATTTCGAACGAAAATCAGTGCGGGTTTTGACAGTTTAAGGTTTTTCTCAAATTATTTGAAACTGAGTTTTTTGAGAAATAACAACTAGTTTCACATGAGATAGAATTAAGGCAACAAATGAAAATTGTTGATTTATGGAATCAAAAAAAAGAGGTCATTTTAACTATTGAAACATAAATTAAGATATTCATATATAACCCTGGGTTCAAAGACCGAAGAATTTACATTTTACCAACAAAATCTTTTTAATAAAAAAAAAACAAAAGGAAGCTATGACAACCCTACCATATCAACATTTTTTATTTAATTAATATTGAATGTGCTTAAAAAATAAATAAAAGACTGTTTTTTGCATTAATTTCTTCTCTTGTTTAAAATTTCTATATAAAAATTATATTTTATCATTTTGAACTTTTTTTCACTTAATTGGATGAAGAAACAAAAAAGTTACAGATTTATGAGATAATCAAGCTCATTTGGTCCCATACCCGGAGCCCGGAGCCCTACATTGACCCAATTCAGTGAATAGTAAAGTTGTTTCCGTTCCAGTGCGAAAATGGGGACGAAGTAAAGTCTATGTTAGTCATCGGCAAGGAAGCACTTTAACGGTGAACGAATTTTTGCAATGGGTCTAATATGTTCCAAGTCTCCGGTTATATTATATTTATTACTAGCGACCCGCCCCGGCTTCGCACGGGGACAATGCTGATACTTAACCATGATATACGATGCGCTGTTTATAGGCTTGCTCCCGCCGCCCCGGCCGTCTGGTACCGCCGCAAACGCTACGTCCCGCAATTTAAATAGCTTCGTGAATAACCCATATTTTTTTTGTAATATGTAAAAGATAAAAATGGTTACTGTGGGTTATCCTTAGGAGATAAACATATGCTGTTGCTGTCGCGGACTTTGTTATTCATCTTTTTAAGATAAACAATTCCGTAGTACGCATAAGTTTGATCTATCTCGTAAGGTTTCGCCAGCGTTTGCAATGTGTTAAAAAAATAATTACTGTACGAGTAATTTACTTGTTTGTTATTTATTTTTTTGTTTATTATTTGTTGTCAATTATAATTTTATATTTTTCTGTTAAATAAATTTATTATCGTATTCAACCTCGAACAACAAGGTTCATTATTTAACAACACAATGTAAGCGCAAAAAAATATGTTTGTTAAGACATCACATTACAAATCCTTGAATTTCTCGGCTTTTCTGTACTATGGTATGCATGTATTATACATATAAACCTTCATCTTGAATCACTCTATTCATTAAAAAAAAAACCGCATTAAAATCCTTTTTTTTTTTTTATAATTAACCCGCACATCAAGGGGTTATGACTACCCTTATAATGTTGTTAAACACAGTGCGGGCATTTAGGAAAATAGGAGAGGATTTGAAAGGAGACACCGATGCACGTTGCTTTTGATTTTTTGTGAATCGTAATGTTGGGGAAATACAGAGCCAGGTAAAGCATTCCACATTCGGGTGGTGCGGCTGAAATACGAATCTCTATACTTGACTGTACGTCCGAAGTTGGGCTCAAGGTAAAACTGATGAACATTCCTAGCGAGGCGGGTATTGCGGCTAAATTGCTTCAGGGGAGGAATGCAACTGGCTACTTCACTAGAGCACTGCTTGTGAAAAAAGCGATAAAAGAGAGTAAGACAGGCAACGTTTCGACGATGTTCAAGAGAATCAATCGATTCTACGATTGAACTATAACCTATCAATTTTAACGCTTTATTTTGTACCCTATCAAGGAGATGCAAGGATGTTTGAGAAGCACCTGACCAGATATGGGAGTTATACTCCAGTTTTGGGCGGATGAAGGCCTTATAAATGATAGCCAGATCAGAGGGGGTGAAGAACTTCCTGCATCGTCTCAAGAAACCTAAGCATTTAGCAGCGTTTTTGGCGACTTCAAATATGTGGTCATTCCAACGAAGATCATCGTTTACACACATACCAAGTACTGACAGCTTTTCGGTTTCTTCGATGCAGGTACCATTCATGGATAATGGCAATGGGGGAATGTTAAGCTTCAACGTTGCTTAATTTAAAAAATCTAAGCATACATAGGGACATAGGGACAGAGAAAGAGACTTTGTTTTATACTATGTAGTGATGTTGGAAATATAGCCGTAGCCGATGTCAATTCTCAGGTTCTTAATCATTTTTGTTACAAATTTCTAACAAGTTGGCTCATTAGTTTTGAAGACTTTTTAATACAAACACTTTGTTCTCGTTTACGTGCCCGTTCCCGTTAATTATTTTCCATATATTTTCATGCAACGGGAATCATTTTATTCCTGTTCCTGTTTTCATTAGAATATGGGGATGAAATATAAATTTTCTGTGATAAATCAACTTAATTAAAGAAAAAACGCACCAAAATCCGTTGAGTAGTTTAAAGATTGAGCATAAAGATAGACAGCGAAAAGGGACTTTGTTTTATTTTAAGTATAATTTTTTTTTTTTTTTTTAGGAGGAAATTTTCAAAAGACACTTGGCAGTATTCGACACCAAGTAGTGTTGGATTCTTACCTCGCTAAAAACTCATCGTAATCAGAACCAATCTGTGAACGATCGACAACAAATTTTTCTTTCTCAATAATATAATCGCTTTAAGGGAAGCTTAAACTTTTAATGCTTC
Organism: Melanostoma mellinum; assembly: GCA_914767635.1. Lineage (NCBI taxonomy): Eukaryota > Metazoa > Arthropoda > Insecta > Diptera > Syrphidae > Melanostoma > Melanostoma mellinum. Next base: position 1,866,474 of record OU612059.1, on the reverse strand, counting down.
CCATGACTTTTAGACCATTAGCTCTCGTGACTTGGTTCTTCTTAATCTCCAAACGTTGCCTCTCGTATTTAATACGGACTCCAATTCAGAGTTGATATGACTATGCAGTCGCTGATTGTGTGATATGTACAGCCTGTTTTCTTACAACTTCTGTAACTGTTTCTATTTGTAGGTCACGATGTAAATCGCTATTTCTTATACCATGGTGCATTTACTATTCCACGAAGGACTTTGTTTTGGAACTTTTGGATGATTTCAGTATTTGTTTTCTTTGTACAGCCCCATAATTGGATTCCATAGGTCCAAACAGGTCTAAGTACTTGTTTATAAAGCATTATTTTATTTTCGACAGATAAGTAAGAATTTCTACCGAGTAACCAGTACATTTTTCTATATTTCAAGTTGAGCTCTTCCCTTTTCTTTTTGATATGCTCTTTCCATTTTAACATCCAAATTCATCCCAAGGTATTTGGCCGTAATTTTACGTAATGAAAAATAAAGTAATAAATTCGGAAGCGAATGTTAGGCTATTTTTTTTTTTTTGCTGCAAACCCTGCGAAAAAAATTTTATATTATAAAATTATAATCACAGTACTTGCAGTTAGAAAAATAATGGAAAAATTAAACGACTGCAATAAGGTGTTTAAACCAGCCAACACCATATTTTTCCCCACTCAAATTACCTACTCAAAACGCTGTGTTACACCAACCAACACCACCTACCTACACTGTGGGCGCATACTGCATATAATAGATACTTTCTAACGGTTACTACGGTTTGGATGTCTTTTAAAAACTCATTCAACTCAAGAAACCTTACACAAGATATCAACTATGGGCAACCGACCGCCGCGATGCGACGAACGGATGTATTAGTGATTTTCGCATTGTATTGGCTGGGAAACAAAAAACTCACAGTGTGCCACTTCAGGATTTGGAAAATGCTTTATTATTTCTCGCAGGCTCTTAAGGCATTTCACGGATTCCATCAACTCCGTCGTAGAATTATTATCATCAACTACATTGTTAACTGCTTTGTAAAAATAATCACTCAAAAAATCACTGGACACTGTAACATTATTTATAACTGATATTGAGTTAGTGACACATGTTGAAGCACTGACAAGTAATACTTGCAAAACAAAACTCTTGCACATATTAAATTTTGTTTGATACTAGCAAAGTAATAACAATAAACGATACACCTATAAAAAGACGTCTGCACAGATAGTAGTTTGGTTATCATCTGAATTCTCCTCTATGTGATATACTTTTGATCTTTGATTACAGTTAGTTTCAATACGAAACTGGTTTGCTTTGTAGTATTTTCGACATTCGAAAGGTTAACAGTTTGAATACATTCTGCAGAATTTTAATCAATTCAATATACTGGTTTTATATCGGTAAATTTCTGTGAATTCCACAACAATCAGTTTGCAATTCCGCCGGTCATCGAGTTTTGCAGTCAGTCTACATTTTTTTCTAAAAATTCTTTCAGAAAACATCAACAAAAAACTTTGGTATGGAAAGAGTTAAGACAGTGAGTGTTATGGTTTCTGGATTTGGTTGGATTTGATTCATATTTTTTGTATGGTATCTGTTAACCATGCAGTGCTTCATTTCATAGCAGTTATCAAAAAAAGCTCCTATAGATTTTTTTATCAACAAATGAACATAATAACAAGCTTTTTCCTCCAAAAAAGTTAACATAACATGGTTATCAGTTAACATTTAGTGAGGTGAAGTTGAGGAAGTAACTGCTTTTGAAAGTTCTTGCTGAAAACGAAAGATGTTTTGTATAGTTTCAGGCAAAAATACTATATGATTAACGATTGTACTGGAATGATCATTTTTTATCTTGAGATGAACTAAGCCAAATTAAATTTTAAACTAATGTATTTTTGCAAAGTCTTGGCACAGATATTATAAGCTTCACACTCCAGATCCTACATCGGACTATTAATATACGAAAGTTTATTGGTGGCTGGGCGTGTATACTAATCGGGAAGGCTCTGACTGGCGGCGGCTAGATGTTGCAACTTATAGTACCTGTCAATTGCGCTAACTATGCCTCCACGTGGTATCCACTGCGTACTGGGATGCTTCGCCCGGAGCAGGCCTGCCAAAATAGCAAGTGCGAGCGTTGGCAAAGGAATGTGGAAGAAAAGAATTGTGATCAACACCATTATGATTTGCAAGTAATGACTGATTGTCCGAAATTCAGTGGTCTACCAGAGCTTTTCAAAAATGTCCCAGCGGATGAATTCGAATGACAAAACCAACGGTGGAATTCAGCAGTCAAAAATAGCAGAAACCCCTGAAGGAGCTTCTCCAACATATTTGGCTTAAAGGACTTTAAGGGTCTTTCAATACTAGGGCAAGGGTATTGAAGTAAACATAGTGGCAGATGAGCTCCTGGTGAGCCAACGACAGCTCTCACACCCCTGCAGCAGGGTACTAAATTCACATTGGATATTACAGCCCGTGACTTTTTGATTTTATCGCGCAATTATTTTAAATGTGACACAGCTCCCATCAACTATTATTTATTTTTAGGCTACTGTCAAATTTTGGACAATCGACTCCATCTGGCCCTATTCAACACCATACGCTTCATTATTTTCTGTTGTCACGCATATGACGATATCAATTCCAAAGAAATAATTCCTCATGTTCCCAAATGTACTTATGTTTCTTGGCGTAGCGTGAAGCAGGGTGCTCATTTGGGTCCTCTTCCTTTAAATACTAATATTGGTTTCCTCAAATTGATCAATCACCATTTCCGAGTTTCAATGTTCGCAGATGATACAAAGTTTTGTATGATCATTTCTTAAACTACAGCATCTTCTCATTTTCAACAGGATCTCAAAAGCTTTTCTATCTGACTGTCTTTTGAGAATTGTGAACCCTTCTGTCACATCATGCCTTACAATCATAGCCCTTCAAAGATTGAGGAGGCCAACATTTTATAGTAAACATCATTTTAGTTTAGTATTTTCTCTCAACTTTTTTTTATTAAAAAATTAATAACATTCTGAAAAATATCAATTTACACTTCCTTTTGAGTCAACTCTGGTGGCTTCTTGTCCGCTTTCTTTCTATCTCCAAACACGAATTTTTCTAAAACCAAGATAGGTGCTTCGAAAGCCAGTGACATATAAATGGCCAGCAAAGATGCAATCCCAAACGCATGCCAAAAATCAAGAAACTAGAAAAATTATATCAGTAATAAAAAATTTGTAAATTTAAAGGGTGTTTCCTCAACTCACCTTGCTGTAAGCGCCATAGTAGCCGTGTGTGCGCATCATTCCCATATGCATTCTTATCACAGCCATGTGCATTAAATACAATGAGTAGGTTAAACGTCCGAATGGCTGCCAAAACGGATGTGACAAGAATGCATCAACAACTCCACCAAACCCGTATTGACAAGCAAATGTTATCCAAGCAAGCGACAGGCCCCAAGCTAAACGTTTAAAGCCTTCATACATTGCAGCTTCGAAAACTGTCGCCTTGCCATATTGTGCAAGTGTAACATAAGGTGCAAAAACTATTGCAAACAGGGTGGTGAAACTTGCGATCCAGCCAAGAAGTTTAAATATCTGTGAGTAAATAAAAAAGAAGATTTTAGACCTATTTATTAGCAAAAAAAGAAGCACTCCGGGAGTGCCGACAGAAGTGAAAACAGAATTGAATTTCCAGTAAATATTTTAACGTATAGGAAAATCTCTTATAATATATGTAGATGTATATAAGGAAGAACATCAATGAAACTTATGAGTTTTCATTCACAATTTCATATCTTCTAATATCATCTCTACAATCATCGTATTCTAATACTGAAATAATAGGTCTATGGTAACTTAAATAAGAATCGAACAATTTTGTCTCGAATCTATTTAAATATATCGCAAAGACTGCATCTATCGTCGCTTTATATTTCGTTATACTAAAGCTGCGGTCATTCGTCATTGTAAATTAGTGATCTTCTTTTAAAAATTGAAAAAGTGGCAAATTAGTAGCATCGACGAAGTTGATGTTAAAATCACCACTTAAAATCATTAGGAAATCATCAAATCTCTCCCCAATTTTATCGTGAAGGTATGCAGAAGCGTCTTCAGACTAAATAAATAAATTTTTATATAAAAACTGTCGTATTACACTTGAACACGTATTCGGTGAATTATAAACGCCTACTGTTATAACTTGCTGTGCATTTCCAGAGTGGCAACGAAAAACACACAAATCGCCGATATCAAAAACTAGTGTACCTCGTATGCAAATCCATATGATTTGAGCAAAATATGGCAGTTGTATCAGACAACCTTTTATAGATAGCTACTCCTGCTGCTGGACGATCGTGCCTTCTGAAACTTGCAACTAAATTGAAATCTGAAATACCTATCATATCTATATTTCTTCTTCACCCTTGTGAAATTCTGTTAAAATCAATACATTCAATTTTTTAACGATAGTGTCTACAGATCTCGTAACTGCGCTCGTAAACTTAGACAATGAAATGAAAAAAAAAGGACCAATGCCTTAAGTTTAGAAACGAAATTAATTAATATTTGAGTAATGGTTTTCAAACTATTTTCATGCAACCATTTTAACTCCATCGATAAATCATCGCGATGAGTTGTTGATCTCTTTTAATTTGTTGTAAAGTTCGAATCATCGACCAGTGCGTCTACTACTCTGCCATGATGAAATTTCCAGCTTCAATCATCCACTTCATTGTAATGATAGTAAAATATTTGGTGATTTTTATTTTTTCTGCGTTGCATAAATTTTTCTCTGTCCTTTAATTCCTTTCTTTCTTCTCTGAATTTCTCCGAGTCGGTAGTATTACTAGGTATTATAATGTTGCTATTACATTCTTTTAAGTCATTTAGCAGCATCGAAATTAAGATGTTTCTTGGCTCAATGGTCGAGTCGTTGGCTATTAAACTCGGGGTCTCAGGTTCGAAACCCAGCCGTGGCGACAATTTTTATTTATGTTTTCACTTTAAACAAATAAAAAAATGTAAGTCATGGCTGGGAATCGAACCTGAGACGCTGGGCTATGACGACCATACATACGAAATACGATGAGCCAAAAAATGGTGTCGGTCGCGAATTCATTGCTTTACCCCCATCGCAAAAGTGCCAAACGCGCCTAAAGAAGTTTTCACTTCAAAAATGTTGGTGTCGAATCAAAGTTCATGAGCTGTGGAGTTATTGAAAAAATACAAATTTTTTGAACTTTATAGCTAGCATAATTGAAGTGTAGTAGATAAAAGCTTAATTAAAAATTTAACATCCAAAACGTATCTAAAGGTTGGGTTGAGACAAAAAAAGGTTGGGTTGAGACAAAAATCGAATGGGAAAAATGATTTTTCTGGAAAAAATACCTACTTTTAATTTTTAAAAAAGCAGGAAAGATTTTCGCATTCTGTTTTCATTGTTTGGCTCATAATTGAAAAATTTATTTGAAGAAAATTAAATTATTTTTTAAAAATTTCGGCTTTGGGACTTGATTACTCAAAAATCATTTGCCAAATTAACATGAACTAGAATGTTACTTAAAAAAAAAAAAAACAAATTATTTATTATTATTATTGAAATAATTTGTTTTTAATTTTAAGTAATTTTTTTTTAATAAAACTGCTCCTGTCTCCTAAGCGGAGGGACTGAGGCCCCCACGGTACTGAATTAACCATGAAGCATCAAGAGTATTAAATTTTACAGCACCAACGCCTGTCTGACCGTAAGGAGTTATCAAATTTGATAGTAACGTAAAAATATTTTGCATGCCTTGACTTGTTCTTGAGGAATTGAGTTGAACGGAAATCTATGTTATATGCTTCACACTCACTACATTCTCTCTCAGGTCTCAGCTATGCAGGTATACACCTTAAAAGCAAGAACAGGCCTGTCTTAACTTACTGGTTTCCCGGGTGGTTCACAATACAAAAGACTGGAATATGTAGGGCAAATGTAGGACTTGGCTGTGATCCGATACGCAGAAAAACCGTCAGCAGTAGAAAACTCTATGAAGATTCTAGAATCACCCAATAGAAAAGTACATACTGCAATCTGGAAAACGTCTCCTGGAAAACCTAGCAAAACATTCAAACCTCTTAGTATGAAGAATTGTAGAAGAAGACCGACAGCCGGACCCGAAGTCATCGATGTGATGACTCTAATGGAAGATGACACAATCAACACCGATAAAGCAATAACCTTCTGGCAGCTGCGGGGCAGCGTCACCCACCACAGTGACTAGTTGATCTGAAGCATGAGTATGTTTGTTTATTGTGATTGTGCTGTTGGTATTGTAAAGGGGTATGAATGACTGGAACTCAAATTTACTTCAGAAAGCAAAGCCCGACGTTTTGCCTAAATAGACGAATGAGTTAATGAAATTTCGGCTACACTTAAGGGCATTTGAAGAGTGGACTAAACTTTCCCAGCGTGCATGGGTTGCAGTGGCTAAAAGGAAACGAATAAAGAATAGAATTTTCTATCTTTTGCTACAGACTGCTGTACAAATGCATTACTTTTCTTCGATTTCGTTAAAAACCACTTTATATTGTTTCAATTGATGGGGGTATTCTTACGAGCCTAGATTCTGTGGAGAATAAGCATGACCATTTCAGCCGGGATAAGTTTATTTCATCCCCCTTCTTCTTCTTTTCCATTTCCGGCGTTACGAGTAGGGATCTTGAAGCGATCACAACTCTCCCACTTTTCTGCTTTACACTAGTGATCCGCCTGTGGGGTACGCCGCAGTAAGTTTATTTCATCCCCCTATTCAAAGGAAAACGTGAATGGGAATATACGCGGGAACATGTGTGGGAATTTTTTAAATTCTTTCACCTTAAGAATGCTATTCATTCTCAGAATCTCACAGGAAAGGAAACGAAAACTTAAGTGAGAACTAAGTGTTTGTATTTCAATACAAACAAGGTTCCAAAATCACTCAGCCGATTTGAATGAAATTTGGAATAAAAATGGTTTTGAAGCTGGGAAATGAATGGCCGTTAACTTGAAAAATGATAGACCGATTCCAAAAATTATTTAACTGTTTGAGTTCTTCATTGTCCCCAAGCAACATAAAATATATTTCATCATATAAAAGTCTGCACTTTTCAGAGATTTGGCTTCATTGGAGCCGAATATGATCTTAAAGTACTCTTCATCGACCACGAAGTTGGACCATCGGCTAAAAAAGTTTAGTCAAATATTGATTTCAGTGATTAATCTAGAATCAAAGGTACAAAGGCTGACCTGAAGATTGAAGAATAAGCATTCATGTACTGTAAAAGTGTTTTCTGGCAAAGCTTTGCTTGAAAAAAATTAAAAAATGGCTTTTCATTCATTTTCAAAAGAAATATATAACTTTAAATTCTCTGCGACATATTTGACTTGCTCAAAATTGGAAGGGTTCCCGAAGCTCTCATCACTCTTAGAACACCATATTTTTAATTTGACTGCCCATTACTAATAGGCATCTTATCTTCAACACACCCACTATTTCATTACTCTGTTTGCTCTAACTTCTTCTGTTTATCCTAATGATTGGAGGGCGATTACAGTTCATATCACAAAACATAAGCTTCAACTTCAACGTAGTTGTACCAACGTCCAAATAAAATGTCCCGGTTTCAATAGCCCATTGTTCAAACGGTTGTCAAAACTGAAACTTTAATAGATAACGCTTTTAGTAAAATTGGAACAATATGCGCTTAAAATTCACTATTATCACGATACCATTGCTTTTTGTGTCAAAAATTTCTTCAGAATGTGATTTTTTAAAGAGGCGATCACTGTTAACCACCGATCTTATAATTAAACACTTTTTCATTTTTTTTTTTTGTTTAGTGCTATGAGAAAGATAAGATCCATGCCAATGGCCCACAATCGACTTCGACTCAAGACCTAAAAGATGGAATCGCGGAGATATATCCGCAAATATCCGAATTGTTGATGAAAAATTTTACGAAAAGAATGTGATTCTGCAACTGAAACCCATTTGTCTGATATCGGTTTTCAATATTAGGTTCGTTCGTTGAAGCCCTGATTCCGCCCTGTGGTCGCTACAAAACCTTTTTGAAAAACCTTAACTCGCCCTGAATGTCAAACTGAGTGTTTTTTGAGATCTGAGGTTGACCTCTCTTCTTCTCTCAACAAAGAAATAAACACCCGATGATTTCCCTTAAAAATACTGGTTTTCTTTTTCAATTTAAAAATGGAACGCCTTATTGGAGAACACTTTAGTTTTTTGCTTAGCTTGCTTACCGATGGTATTTTGAATACTTTTTGGCGATTCATGTGCATGTAGTATCCGAAGATAAATCCGACCAGCCAAGGAACACACCTTGTGTGCGCAGGAGTATAAGTTTTCTCCCATTCGGTATCATTGCCTCTGCAAAGAAAGACGTCTACACAAAATTCATCCCATTACAGAATATGTACAGACTTACCCAATTGTCATACCAGTGTAACCGTTTGTGATGAACACTGTCATGGCGTATGCCATCGATGCAATGATTAGGGCAATGACAACCGGAACGAATTTCTTCCCCCATTTCCACATTGGAATCAAGAGCAACGGAGAAAGGACATAAAGTTGGAAATCGACGGCTAAATACCACGCTTCGTCATAGCACTACAAATTCAAATTGGTTAGTCAAAAAATAATAAGATTGCAGGGGCTCATACTTTCGCATCCTGAACATAGTAGTTTTGAATATAAACCAGAATCGGCCACCAATTGTGGCCGTTACATGTATTTGCTGCAAGAGCCACATCCCTAAACGGACCGGTAAAGATAATGTCGTAAATACCGAACAACATCAGCAATCCAGCGGCAACTACGGGAGTTAAACGAATGTACCGATGAACATCGTTCATCAGATAGTTTACACGTCCATTTCTATTTAATCAAAGAATTTTTGTTAAACTTTAATAAGTTGATTTTGATGGCAACTCACGATCTGTCCAGATCCCGAAATCCAATCCATGCAATAAGAAGGCCACCAATGAAAAAGAATGAATCGACAACGAGAGTTCCATTGGTCGTTAACATGGACATCAACGAAAGTCGCTAGAAATGTAAAAAGTTTTTAAGGATATTGAAATTGATGGAAGGTTTGATAACATACATTAAAGAACGCGTCCTTGTTGATCAAAGGGATGAGTAAGGCATTCGAATACTCATGATGGTTTATTATCCAAATCGTCGACAAAACACGAATGCCAGTCAGACAGTCGATGTTGTTTGGTGATTTTTTTGTGTTAATAGCAAATAATTTTTTTCCATTGGTCAGGATTGAAAAAGCCAACAGAACGGGTATTGGTGTCTCTGGAACAAGACGATGCAGCTTTAATATTATCAGGCATAGAAATAAGATGGCCGTCAATAAGTAAAATCCTTAACAATTTAAAGAGTTTTCATGCAAGCTCTCGATCTTCAACACAAGATCAGGCCACCAAACTACTTGAGCTTGATTTTATCAATTGATAATGCGAAAAATCATCCACTGGAAAAAGCTTTGAAACTAGGACTCTAGAGTTGAGATTAGACAACTTACTTTCATAGTATGACACAAAGAAGTCATAGAGAGAGCTCAATATCATCAATCCTGTAAATATAGAAAATACTGAACTGAAAAATAGTTTCCTGTTAGTACATACTCTTCATCGAATCCTTGTCCATTATTGAACTCACATGGCAACATAATTCATCGTTGTAAATGGTTGTGTTTTTCCATTTGTACAGTGTGCAACAGTCGTTCCCAATAGAGCTCCATCAAAAATGTTTTCAGCTGACTTTTCAAATGTCGATTCCAAAAACTTCGGACTGCATGTGCTGGGGACGCAAATTCCAATATTGAGATCCCTCACTGTTGTATCAAATGACAATCTCGATGTTTCCTTCGTCAAAGGAATTTTGGCAAAACAGAACTGTCCCTCCACAATGCCAATCTGTTCGTTTAAAACAACTGATGTTTGAACACACTCATCGAAGTTTCCAATGTCATAATTGTTTTTGATGAGTATTCCAGCTGGGAACTTTCCCCAAGCATCGAAGACTGTAAGAGGACGGTAAGCATTTTAATCGTCTTTTGTTTGAGAATAAGATGAAAAACAATAAACAGGATGAGCCCTCTAAGCAGCCGTGTCTTGCCGATTCCGAGCAGCTTATCCAAAAAACACTTTTCATGGCAATGAATTTACTATCGGAGAACTTTATTGGGTTTTAAAAGCATTCAATTCTACTCGGTTTATATTACCCAATGTAACAAAGCTATTAAGATCAGAATTCAATGAGCTTATCACACACAAACGTTCCAGTTTCACATCCGAAGAGCAAGAACATGAATTTGGAAACGATTATAGAAAGCTGAAGGTTGAGTCGTCAGCAAAACAGTTTAGATGATTGGAAGTTTCAGACGAAAGACCATTTATGAAAAAAGAGTCGGACACAAAATGGGGCCCTGGGGTACACCAGCATTTTTAAAGTGGTTATCAGACTTGAAACCATTCAATGCAACTTTCAACTTGAACGGTCAGAAAGGTAGCTTCCAATCCAACGAATAAGAGACTCATCTTTAGCAAAAGAACGCAAATGTCAAATTCTATCCTCTGTCAAATGCCATCGAAAAAATAAGCGCAGTGCATGAGTGGTTGCACTTTTTAGGTGAGATATGCCATCAAACCACTAGAGGACCTTTTGCTACGAAAGCCGCACTGTAGGTCGTAAAGAAGGATTCGTTCTTCAAGATTTTTCATGAGTTGACGGATTGTCATCGTTTCCATGACCTTGGAAAGAAGAAACGTTATTGCAATTGAAATTGGAAGGGAAGGTAGATTAATTATTTTTGGGAACTGGTGTGGAAATATAGATATCCGTCTAAAATGGAGATTCTAAATTGGTTTAAGGTGACTGCCACTAAAGTGCCACAAAGGGGGCCGTCAGGTATTCTAATACTTGAGAGTAGCAATGTGCCAATTAAAGCAGAACAAATTGCGACTGAAACAGTATAAAAGATCAAATAATGTCACGCGTTTTAAGATACTTATTGTATGGTTGGTCCAAGGATCTGGAGGAAATTGTAGAATCTGTTCCGTATTTGAGGCGTAAGACTGAGTTGTCAACACATTTTACTCTGGAGAAGTAGGCTGATTGTGCCACCCAAATACCAAATATCTGTTTTGGAGCTTCTAAATAGACATCATACGGAAATAAACTTGATGCTCGTAGTTATTTATGTATGGTGGCTTAAGTTAGACCAGGAAATTGAGCTGAAGGTTCAAAAATGTTCTCAATGTCCAACAACCTCCCGAAATGTACGAAAGTCATTCATTCATTCATTCATTCATTCCACCATCCGAAAAATCGTAGAGTACGCTGCATATCGGTTTTGCTGGGCCCTTTCATGGTCATACTTTCTTGGAAGTTGTTGACTCAATGTAGAAGTGGCTAGAAATCGAAATTGTATGAAATATGAAGTCAGCCGAAGTAAAGAACAAACTTTGGAAAATAAAAGCGACACATGGTCAACCGCAGAGAATTATTTCCGATAACGGAACGGCTTTTGTTTCAGCACAAATGCAACAATTTTATATCTCCAACGGCAACGGCAATAAAGCAATACCACAGCTCCTTATCATCTTTCTAGCAACGGCTAAGTGGAACGTATAGTTCAGTTTTTAAAGATGTCTTTGAACACTATGAAGGTGAGATGCAAACGAGAGTACAACGAATTCAGTTTAAACAACACACTACCCCGAACACCACTACAGGCAAAACTCCGCCAGAACTTTTGATGAACCGGCTACTAAGAACGGTTTTCGACATTGTTAAACCCTATGATGGACAATTAACCAAACTCGCGATCGAAACGAAACAAAGTGTAAGGTATTTTGGGGCCATCAGCTTACAAGCTTCGGTACAAACCCATCTAATCTGATAATCCCACTGTCTTACCAGATCTCTTGGTCCTTCATGTTACTGTTTTGTTTTTAAAGCAGAGAGTATACACTGCCAACCACTAGGATGAGGCCACAAATTTTGCGATAGATTTTCGCTTTTTCTACCTGTTGGAAGTTTTGTACCCGAAAAAATTTATTACCAGTTAATAGATACGTATTTTCCCATAAAAAAATCATAAAATTAAAGGGTTAATTCAAAACGACCGTTGGAATTTCCCAAGATCAATGAATGAGCTACTGAAAATTGGTATAAAAAGGTGCTCCACTAGGATGAGGCCATTGCGAATATTTCCGTGCAGGAGTGCGCATGTGTGAATTCTTGTATAAAATATCTAAGAGAGTGTTAAAAATAACCGTTTCATTTAGTTTGACGCATACATGGGTTCCGGAAAGACTTTGACAGCGACAGAAAGAGCACAAATAGATGCTTTCAAGGAAATAGGACTCTCAGGCCGTAAACAGCAAGGAGACTTAACAGTAGCAAGACAGTTGTAAACAATTATCGTGCTGATCCACAAAACTATGGCAAAAATCAAAAAGGACGCACGGAAAAAGCTACAACACCAAGAGAAAGTCGGTTGATTCTACGACTTGCCTCAAATTGTCAAATTCCACTGTACAAGCGACTATGATTAGAGCCAAAAGCGGAGTTTCAGACAGCATAACAACGGTTCGTATAATAATGCAAAAAAAGTGATACTATTCAAAGGAGGAAACTAAAAAAGAAACCTGTTTTGAAGCCAGTACACAAGGAGCATCGTATGTGGACTTTGCAACACAGCATGTTGATTGGGCAGTGAATGGAAACGCGTTGTCTTTTCGGGTGAAAAAAAGTTTAACCTTGACGGTCCTGATGGTTGCAACTTTTATTTCCATGATATTAGAAAGGATGAGGATGATTTGGACTTCTGACTTGGATTTTTCAACACGACAATGCCCCAATCCACACTAGCAGGGTTGTCAGGAGCTGGATTCAATCAGAAGACGTGGAACTTTTGTCATGGCCGCCCGACTTAAACATTATTGAAAACATTTGGTCATGGCTATCTCGTAAGGTTTATGAAGATAGCAGACAATTTGAAAACAAGGACATCTTAATTGATGCTATTCGTAGTGCCCGGGCCCAAATTTCATATGATTATTTAAAAAAAAAAACTGTATTCTAAACCGTCTAATAGAGGTTATATCAAAAAATGGCAGACATACTCATTATTAATGTATGAAAAACGTTTTAAATAAATATTATTAAACCATAAAATGTAAACACTTCACTAATTTTTTTTTTTTTTTTTTTAATTTTGCATGTGGCCTCATCTTAGTGGTTGTCAGTGTATCTGTGACTGCAATTTTATCTTCGTTGGAACATAATAGAAATTGATTAACCAACCACTACAAACTACTATTTTTATTATTATTATTATTTATCTATCTACCAATCTATCTTATGCAAAGATAAAGAAACTATTATATTTGTCACGTTAATTCTCAGAAAGTACTCAGAAACTATCTATTCTGATAGTATTCTGTTTCATATCTTTTAAGTTTGTTGACTGTTTCCTTCTTTAATAAATTATTTTACTGAGATCTCGCCAAATCTTTGTAAGAAGCGATTTCGATCCTTACTGGGAGTCGAGCCCCTTCCCTCTTTTATCAAAGGATTGTTCCTCGTAACTTCGATTTCAGCGAAGGATATCACTTTTACTATCGTCTTACAAATTTTGCTAACTTTTCTGGTTTTCAAATAGGTTTTTTAGACAAAAGAACACATTTTTTAATAATTTTCGAACTGATTTATGTTGGTGTTCTTAAAACTTAGAATTACTAGGCTTATGCACCAAGTTGGAAAACGGAAAGCAGAAGAAACATATACAGTCACAAGTAAAGTAGAAAAACATGCACTCAGCTTTCGATTGTCCTATTTAGCTTTTTTATGTCCCAAGTTCCCAATTTAGTGATTTTATTTTTAAACTGAAATTTTTGGACTGTTTCACTTTCATGTCAAACATTAACTATGAATTTTGAAAAACAGTTAGCACTTTTAAAATTACACTCTACACTTTTGAGGTACTCGTAGATAATTGTTTTTTCTTCTTCCATAACCGACTTACACGGGGCTACTTCGGAACTAGGGAAACGATTCAGTATTTCCCGAAGACTTTGAAGGCATTTCCCTGCATCATATTGCTTTGAACTGTCCGCCACAACATCTACAACATCTCTTCTCTTTGCAATTTCTTTATAGAAAATATCTTTTAGCACATCACTCGACACGGTCACATTATTCACCACATTGAAAGAACAAGTTCCCTTTGCCACCAGACAGGCAATGAGAATAACTAAGTAAAACATATTATCTAATTCCATTGAAGACTCCAACTAAAGCGTGTCTAAAATTGACTACCCTTTTTATTCGAACCTTTTCAATTTATTGTTCGATATATTTAAACGACAGATCATAATCTAATGTCTTTGGAATAATTTCTGTTCCGCCTTATTGTATAAAAATAAGAAATAGTTTGCACAATGTCACAGTCTTGACTTGAAATTCCCTATGTTGTGTGGCTGTCGAGTATTACTTATCGTTGTCATCATGACTACGCTATGTAGAACCCACTTTTACTACCAGCAATTGTTGATGAAAGATAATTATAATGATTTCGGTGAATGCTTAGTGTAGATAATTTCGAAAGTATTGAAGAATCTCTGATAAGATAAGAACTTTAATTTTTGGCATCTCTTCTTTCTATCCTCTTTTTAATCGGAGGACTTTCAATGAAAATGATAAGTTGACTTACCTTTTTGTCAGTCTGTCTAATAAATAAAGAAATAGGGTGAAGCAACAGAGCAGGGAGTCTCGAGGACTAGCTCGTTTCTTTCAAGTGTAGAGGAATGAAGTGGATCTATACAATTCTGCCTGATTCCGAGAAAAAGCGAGAAAGTGCTTTTCATGGCAGTAAAATTACTATTGGAGAACTTGCCATTCGCTCGCGAAAAGCTAAGCAAAATCGAATTAACTTTTGATCAAAGTGGAAAATTGGTTTTTCTCAGAATTAGGCATTTTTCTTGATAAGTTTTCAAAACAATATAACCTGTAGGCTATTGGAGGAAAGCTTGTCAATTAAATAAATAAGTTCAATTTCAATAGATATTCGCTAATGAAGTCATTTAGCGCTGAATGGAAATAGTGCCACATATGTTGCTGTGTTTTTGTTCTTGAAATAAAAAATAGTCCACATCAGACATATGTATTACCTCAGTCAAAGGAAAAAAGATTAGTGTGAATGTGCTTGGCTGCATATCCCCAGAGTCAAGAGCTTTATGTGTCCCTTAATTTGAATTTTTGATTATAGCTTCTTGTCTTGTCAAAAATCACGAAATTCATCGCTAACAAAACAAACTCACAGCCGTAAAAATTGATAAATAATTAAAAATGTCGCCTTTAATTTGGCAATGGTCATTACTCAACTTTGCCTCAATATTTCACAGCCAAAAATAACTATGGTAAAAGTGCTGCTGGCATTGTCTGCATCAACGAACGGAAAGAGATTATTCGTCATCAACACTAAAATGTCACGCGATGTAGTAATGATAGTTTTGCTGAATGAATGAGGATCATATCGACTGTTAGAATGTTTCACAAGTAACAACTCCTTTACCACAATTTTCTGTGTCCCGATTTTCAGCATACCCGACTTGTAGTAATAAGTATCGGATTTTTCAATAAAAGCGCTACAAAAGTTTTTTTTGAATAAAACAAAAACGGTTTTGGATATCAATGAAATTCTTTATTCCTGTAAAAGTACGTTCAATGGCAATATGGAATTCGATTTCTTTTGCAAAAGTCCAGACGCTGAACCCAATTTTCGAAGTTTTTCAAACATAAATCGGCCAATACTGCTGCAATTTTACGTTCGATATTCGTACGAAGTTCATTAATCGCCACTGGGTTGTTGGCATAGACCATACACTTGACGTAGCCCTACAGGAAACAGTCTAACGGAGTCAAATCGCACGACCAAGGCGGCCAAGCGACTGGACCACTTCGTGAGATATTAACACGTTCTCAAAACATGGTTTCCAATAAATTGATTGTGACATTCGCTGTGTGGCTTGTGGTGCTGTCCAGTTCGAAGCACATGTCCTCCAATTCCATATCATTCGATTGGGGCCAAAAATATTCGGTTATCATTGAACGTTAGCGATCCCCATTCACGGTAGCGGCCCATAAACTACACCAAACCGTAATTTTTTCGATGATGGATAATGGAGTACGTGTGGATTGCTGCCTGATGAAGTACGTGTGGATTGCTGCCTGACGAATACCGCATTCAGCCAGAAGTGAGCCTCATCGCTGAAAATGATTTTTCAATGAAAATCCGAATTATTTTAAAATTGTTGCTCAGCCCAATTCACGAACATACGACGCGACGCTTCTGGTGGTTAAGCGGCTTCAGTTCTTGCGTCAATTTAATTTTGTAAGGATGTAGGCTAAGACTTTTTCTCAAAATTTGCCACAACGACGTCACAGAGATGCCAAACGAAGTTGAGAACGTTATTTGACAGCTTTGGAATGTCTCGAAACAACCCTTTGAGGCACATTGGAAAATTATGCATATACGGTATTCTCGTCAACAACTATAACAGCCGCCATTTAGATGGTTCCAGTGGTTCCTGATAGAATTATGTTTTGTATGGCACATTTGCTGTTGTAAAAACTCCCGGTTATATTCAGCTATAATCACGAAATTTCTCCAAATGTATTTCATTCTTTGATACTTCATGTTTTGAGTTCTTTTTTTCTGAAGATGGAAACATTGCTTTCGAAGTGATCCTCTGACTAGTTTCCCAACTACAAAAAGCACCAATCTGTGCTTCTTGATAGTAAATCTGGGCCCGAGTTACAGCATTAGTGATCGAAAGAGTGAGTGACATTGTCCTTTTGAAATTCGCGCTTAATTACACAATGTCGTTAGGCTACCCGTGTCTAATGAAATTCTGCTCAGTAAATGATGAGAGAATATGAAATTATGGAATAATTTTGCTCGATAAGGCGAAACGTTATGCCAAAGTCTCCTGATTCCTTCGCGTATTACTCGATGTGATGTAGTTCGGCTTCTGAATTTGAAAAATTTGAAATTTTCAAAAAGCAAAGAGGTGTTTTTCTCTTGGCACCTTCTGGTAGAGTGACGCTATTATAAGGAAGGTCTAAAAATAATAAATCTATGCCCAGTGCAATACTCGTGTACCTGCATACTTGGGAACTAGCTTTTAGAATAGCTGGTCTCACATAATTTAAAAACAATTGAAAATAATTAACTGGCAATCAAAGACTGCATCAAAATTGTAGCAAATTCAAAATTAATAAGAAAACTTGACTAGCCAATTTGCAGACATTTGTAGATTTCTGCAAACCGTGTACACACAAATTCATTTTTGGATCTGCAAACTCATTTTCAGCTCATTGTCACATCGCCAAATTTGTCTGCAATGAATAAATTTGCAAATGTTCTTCAAACTGGCTCTGCAAATTAATTTATTGCCAGACATTTCCAGAAACGTCAGAAAATGAACAAAATTTGTGTACACACGATTGCCACATCTGCAAATTAATTTGTCTTCAAAATGACTGACGATCAAATTTTTTCTGCAAATTAATTTGGTGTGTACACAATTGTCAGACATTCGAGACAAACTTTTCAATGACGGATCTGGCAATCGTGTACACGAAGCTTAACGGAGTGTGACCAAAGCTTGAATTACGAGCAATTTGTCTGTTAAATATGCGAAAAAGTAGGTGGGATATATAGCTCACCAAATCCTTATCAACATAGTTCATAAAATATAACAATAGTGTTGAAACTCATTAGATGCTTTTATTTCCAAAGAACAATAGCTAAACAATTTTATGATGTGAAACATAAACTTTGTGGTTCACTAAAGCGCAATTTAGATCACGATAAATGTCTTACTATAAAAAGGTGTATTTCTCAATCAATAGCTTTAGTTTAGTTTCAAAATTCACACTGTTTGTCATAAAATGAAGCTCACCTCACTTCCCACAGTTGTTGTTGTCATATCCTTGCTTGTCAGTGGATCCCAATCGATTTCGTTTTTGAATAATGTTTCAGTATCCAGTGATGTTTTGAGTGAACTTTTTGTAAAGGAAATCGAGAGCAGTAAGGACCAAGTTTATATTTTCGGTGGTGCTGAATCGAATGAATACAACTCACAAAAGTGTCTCTTAAGCTTACGAGAAATAGTGAAACGATTTCCAAGTCGTGATGTTGCTCCGTGTAAGTGTGATTTCCATCAATTCGACGAAAAAGAGTGAAGGAGTGAATATAATTTTGAAAAACGACAAGAATAAAGTATGTTAGGACCTGAGTGACTATATGAGTAAACGTTGATTTCTAGTTTTCGATGCATGGGGCAGCCTTCCCTCAGGAATACTCTCTGCAAACCAGTACGATATCGGGAACTTTGATCAGTGTGTCAAATTGTCTGTGACCTTAAATCAAACTAACGATGTTGCAACAGGTCAGTTTTGTTTTGCCACCTTGCCATTAAAAGAGCCACCAAGAGGCATTGGTGGGTGGGTTACGCCTTCGATGGTTAATGTTGGAATGTGTGTTCCACACACATGCAGTCCGGAGTTGTTGACAGCAATGTTCAAGCAATCTACAAGCGAGGTCTATGATGGGGCTCTGTCAGCAATTTATGTACACCGATGCACAGACGGCAAAGTACCCCAACTAGACACAGGAGGCACCGTATGCTTGTGAGTATTAAATTGGAAAACTGTAATTCAGTCAAATTATTTCTTCCCTCTTTCTTTCCACATAGAATAATTATCTTGATTTTCACAGCACTGATGGTTGAAAGCTCCATTTACGAATTCCTCATAACGTGTTTTGAAAGTGAGTATCTTGCTTCATTGGCCAAAAGACAACAATGTGATTCCAACTCCTTATGATGTGAATTTATCAATTCGTTTTATACACTAGTGGAAACAATTAGGGGATGAAGCAAAAAATCAAACAAATTTGTGATTCTTCAAATGGCTGTTGTTGGCTTGTTGGCAAGCTTGGAGTTTGTATAGTTTGAGATGTTGTAATGATCCAGATACTTGGGAAATACTTTTCTCAATTCGAATGCATGAAAAAGCTAAAAAAAACTTTTTCATGTGATCATTAGAAGTCAAAATCATAACCCTTTGATTTTATTTTTCAAAAAATTCGATCGAATAAAACAAAAATCAACTCGATGGATTGAATCGAAACTCCTTTTGGCTTTTGTTGGCATATTGAACTGTAAAAGGCACACTTAACATACATTTTCACTTGAAATTTTATATTTCAGCGCAGAATGGTCCTTATACTGATTTCAAAATGCGAATTAACGCTAAATGAACGAGTCATCTAGTCCATTCAGTAGTTACATCGAAAAAAAAAACTTTCTTAGTATTTAGACCCGAAAACAAATCTGAACCTAAGAAATTTTATGTTATTTCTTAAGTTTTGAATTTTTTCATGAAAAAATCTCAAATCTTCAATTTGCCTTATATTCAATTTGATACCAATATTTTTCCCAAAGACGAAGCAATTTGAAAAATCGATGAAATGCTGGATTACTTTATATTTTGTATTTATATTTTTTTAAATGTGCTTACTAAGTTCAAACTGGGGGCACGGCGGGATTAATTCAATACAATCCTCTTGGCCTTGGGTCAATGAAAAAAAAATCTTGCTTCCCAAGACGATACAGCAGCGTGGTCACAAAAATTAAGAGTCTGTGTCTTTGAAGGGCACATTTTTTTTTTATTTTTTTTATTTTTTTTTTTTTGGTTTTTTGTATTTTGTGATTTTTTTTTGTTTTATGTTTTTTTGTGTTTTTGGCTTTCGTTTTTTTTTTATTTTTTTATTTTGATTTTGGATTTTTGGGATATTTTTTGTTTGCCATCGTGCCCACCCCCATTACCATAAGGCTTACACGCTAAACCTGTTTAAGCCAGCCATTGGCGACTCGCTATCAATATCAAATTCATGTTGTTGCTCCGACAACCACCAGAACATTTTCGACGTTTTGACAACGTCACGACGATCGCGATCTGAGACCGCCCTACTGAACCGGAGGATCTCTTCAGCTTCTCCGCCTACTGCGGTGACGTTTCAGTTGTATAGGAATAGGCAGACGTGGTAGATTAGCGGAGCCGACAATCTATCCTGGATCAGCCCTACCATATCAAAATAGAGGAAAGCCTACGGTGGGACATATCCACTAAAGCGCGTTTTCTCCATATATTCAGTGTTGGGGTAATAAGCCCCGAAAATCAGGCCAAATCAAAATTGGTCGAGGTCATCGCTCTTGCAGTATGACCACGAGTCAGTTTTATAATGAAGTTGTCGATCCTATTTATTTGAGCCCCGTTGTAAAGGACCCTATTAGGATAATGTTTTCTGTACTCCGACTCAGCTGTTCTGTGCAATCCAAGACAGGTACGCAGACACTGTCTCTCAAACACCCGAATCTTTTCCATTTGAGACGCTGTAATATTGAACCACACGGGGCACCCATATAGACAATCATTGGCCTTATGAGGGCCATGTAGCAAATCAACTTCACCCTGCTATCAAGTTGAGTGCTGTGAAACAGTCGCCTTGTCAGAGCAAAAGCTCCTCTAGCTCTGGCCAGAGCCGCATTCATATGTTTGTTAAAATATAGATATGTACTGATCTAGCCAGATGCCGAGGTACTTGACCACTACTTTGTTTGGCAGTGGGTTACCATACAGATCAACGATCACCAGCTTGCGCCAGTTTTTTATCGTATCCCATGAGGCCCGAGCCAACGGGGTCCTAAACACAATTGTTTCCGATTTCTGGAAATTGATTTTCAACTTCCAGTCATTGCAATATTGCTGAATCTTATCGAAGTTACGCTGCTAGAGTATTCTGATGATTTCGATCTTTGGACCTGTCCTGTACGCAATGAGGTTGTCAGCGAACGCTATAGCATAGCGGAGAGAACCAATTAGATCGCCAGTAAAAATGCTAAATAAAATAGGCAATTTCACCGCTCCCTGTTGCAGACCGTTCTGTATTTGAAAAGTTCTGGTTGAAGTTATATTGCAACTTTTCAAAACAAACGTTCTACCATGAAGCATGCCATTAAGAATATATAGCAGTGGTTTACTCATACACTAATCTTATATTTAGCCCAATATGCATGCAGGAAAGTCCAACGCGTGTAATACTTTGAGTGTGAGAACGAACACTTTCATAAATTTTATATGCGTGAACTTAAAACTATTGCTAACCTAAAACTATTGCTCTCACAGTCGAAATATAGCTGATTGTACATCAATCTTGCTAATTTATACAAGCAATAATTTTTCAAATTCTTTTTGTGAACAGCAGATTCACTATTACTTAAGGCCAGGATTCTAGGAAAAAGCCATATATGCAACTTGTCGATTTTATAACACTACTCACTTACTTTTTTCGTCGGAATGCAAAAATTGATAGAATTTGTTACCTGCTGCTAAAATAATAATCAATTGAGGTGTGCATTGACTGATTACGTTGTCAACTATAGGTCCTGTCTATCCAATAAATGTGATAAATGCACTAGGCCCTGGTCGATCTGCAGCTATGGTGCCCAATTTTGTTTTTATTTGATTCGTTATTTTGAATCTTAAACAATATAGGTACCCTTGGTTTCATTCAATATTTATAATCTACATTTGCAGAGAAACCTGTTCAAATATTACTGGCGTTCTCTGCACTTACAAACGGAAAGAGATTATTCGCCATCAACACCAAGAAATCCCGAAACAGTATTGACTGCTTCAATGGATTGTGGGTCATATCGGCACTCTGGATTATACATTTGCACACATTTCCCCATATTGATGGTGCTCCATCTATAAACTTGGCCGATTATTTTCCTGTAATATAACAAACTTAATAACTTTAAAACTGCATTCCAGTTTCAATACTTTTTTTTTAGTACATCTACAGTTTGCCATACATGGCAACTAGAGCAAACTTAGCAGTCGACAGTTTCTTCTTCATGGGGGGCCTACTTGTAGCCTGGATTGGATTTCGAGATTTGGATAGAACGTAGGACTAATCATCGTATAGTGTTCAAAATAGTAACATTGTTAATTTAACTTGAATTTATAGAGGGGGCAAAATCAACGTGGTCATGAACATCGTTCATCGATACATTCGACTTACACCCGTCATGGCTGCCGGACTCTTGTTTGCTTATAGTGTCCATAAAATAGATTACACTGGGCCGTTTCGAGAATATTATATTTCACAAAACAATTGTAACAACCAAAACGTGTGGCCTGTTTTGCTCTACATACAAAACTACTATACTCAGGGCTCCGACAATGTAGCGTCACATAAGCGCCGTGTTTTATTGAGAATTTTATAGTCATCTTCACTAACGAGTCTCAATAAAACACTGTACTCACTAATGCAACTTTATTCCATAAACTCCATTAACCAGTCATCAATGTTGTTCACTTCTAAGCACTGACTTATCTTCGTTCCAAAATCGTTGCTGTTTTGCCATGTGCGATATTTGCGATGTTTTCCAAACTTGAGTATAGATTCCAAATAAAACACGTCTATAGACATTTTATGCAAACTTTTGAGTAAAGCTTCTCTTCCTACAGTGCTATGAAGAAACTTGGTACATGGCCGTTGATTTTCAACTTCATGCTCTTTCTCCCTTGATTTTAATTCCGATGTGGAAATGGGGGTGGAAATTTGCTCCTGTTCTGCTAGTCTTGGCACTTGCATCAGTTGCATATGTTATGGGAATATACTTTTTCAACGAGTATACAGGTTTGCTGTTCGTGTAAGTAACTACAAACTACATAAGTAGTTCAGGTAATTAAGTAGCATCTGACCTCTGTTTTATAATTTCTTTACCGTTTTTAGAATGAGCAGCAATTATTGGAAGGAGGTGTATGTACCAACTCATGCTAGATGCGCACCGTGGATAGTTGGATTCGTGTTGGGTTATTTTATTTATAGAAACCGCCACACAACATTTCACATATCAAAGGTGAGTCATTTAGCAATTAAGAAAGAGGAAGCAAGATTCAAAAGCGGTCAGTTGAAATGATGTAAGTATATTTTGGAATGTCTCAATATATTTTTTTAGTAGCATTGGTTGGTGGAAGTCGATCTGTCAAGCAATAAGACTCTAAATTATTCAACGTCAACGTCTTTTTCAAATAATGTCTTGCACCGAATGTAGCATTGTATGTATTTTTAAAAATTCCACTTAATTACTTTTTATTCGTAGATGGCCCAAGCAACGGCTTGGATAGCCTGTTTCCTCATAATGACTGCCATTGTCTTTGGACCATATTTCTCCTTAAACGCCTATGGCACTGGCAGTAGCACCGTCTTCGAAGCTGCCATGTATGAGAGCTTGACACGTGTTACCTGGGCTATAGCACATGCATGGATCACTTTTGCTTGCTATTATGGCTATGGAGGTATTGTCGATGCGGTCTTATCCCACCCAATTCTGCAACCTTTTGGTCGGATGACATATGCTTGGTATATGATGCATGTGGCAATATTGAAAATGATATATGGAATGACACGTACAGAGATTTACTTTTCAATCTACAACTTGGTATGTATTTTCGATTTCATAGAACAATACTCAACTTAATTTTAATATTCTACAATCAACAGTTTCTGACGTTTTTGAGTGCATTTGGAGTTACGCTATTTGTGTCAATTTATGTCATATTAGCATTCGAGTCACCAATCCTAACATTGGAGAAATTGATTTTCAATAAGCGCAAACCAGTCCCAAATAAAAGTTCTGATCAGACTTCAGCTCAAGCTAACAACCTGAAAAAGGCCTTTTTTGAAATGTAAAAATATCAATTATGTTTTTGTCTGCCTGGCTAAAAGACTTATAGTAGGCTCAATGAAATAAAATCTGTTTATCATAGTGGTTTGGATGGCTTGTATCTAAGGTTAGGTTGAATGGGGTGCAGCTGCAAGCGTCAACAGCTCACTAGAGTGATTGTTGGGGACTGATTTATTGGGTTAGAACACTTCACTTGCTTCTACGTAGAATGTTACAAATGTCACCTGCTTGTTCACCTAAGAAGTATGATACAAAAGCTCTCAAAATAAAGTGGAATGCCTCTTCGTCGTCAGCATGGTCAGTCGGATGTGCTAATGCCAATTCTTATCCTGTGACTTGTGACCTGTGAGAAATTGTTATCAACGGAGGAAACCAAAGCTTGCTGGAGTAGAGGAGTAGGTTTGTTTTTTTCTTAGAAATGTGTGAATTGTGGATTTATACAAGTTTCCACCTGCCATTGGTCAAAGCCGATCTGTTTAAATGTTTGGCGGCCAAACATCATTCGAAGGTTGTTCGAAAATCGAAGAAATGAAACTTAGCACAACCTAGCGAATAATTTAACATTTAAAAACACCACTAGCGCTAAAAAGGCAAACTGCACGCGTCCACTGCTCGTTAAGTTCCATCCGTTCGCCATTTTCGTTAAGCCACGTAGATACAATAAAGAAACTCAACGGCTAGGCTTTTTTCGTTAATAGAAGCCGCCACGGACAGGACTCCTCCCTTCAGTCACGCTGCGTTTTCTGATAACAAATTAAGAAATAATATATATGTATTTGCTTTTTAACAATACGTGTCGATTTCTTACCACGGCGTGCACACTTCGGTACAGGCAATTACAAATGACTGTAAAAAATACAGACGTTTTTCCAAGCGTTGGTGCGAATGTTTTGTTCGAGACGTTTCTTTGCTTTTTAGACAACTACGTTCTTTCAGAGAGTTTCTGAGAGAATTTACAATAATTTTACAAATTCCCTAAACAAAACCTAAACTTTTAACCGAATCAACAAGGTGGCATGACTATAATGTTGCGGCTTCAAAGTGCTGGTAGAGTACAACCAACCCTAGTCTATCAGCTTGTGGTGTACTTCAAGGCATCTTGGAAAAGCAACCTAAAAAGGTAGCCTTCATTGAGCCAGTGGCTGGAGACTCAAGAACCAGCGGTAATAAGAACCAGGAACGTAGTGAAGAAATTCCATCCATAATAGTAACAGCAGGTTGCTAAGATCACATTATTTGTCCAATATGGTAGAGATAAGGCTACCCACCTTTAACACACTGAGATATATCAGTGATCATCACAATTTGGCATTTGTAGCCTTTTTCAACATAAACAGGCCAAGAGCCTAACGTAATGGTTAAGCGCCCACCGTAAAGACCGCGAGTGCCCAATCAGAAGTGCTTTACCTTAGCAAGGTAAAGCACTTCTTCCCCATTCCCCCAAATCTGCGCAAAGGTTCACCGAGGTTGTTTAGTAGTTTTCTCGAAAAATCGCGAATCCTCTCTAATTGGATCGTAGTTTCAATAACTTTCTTGCACAGTGTAACTTGGGTCGGTTGGGCCGAGGGAAGTTGCTAAAGTAATAGTTTTTCAATTTTCTATTCTGGAATGAAATGAAATGGAACAGGTCTGGATTCGTTCATTCAGGTGAGTTGTTGCAAATCTCTAACCAACGTATGTTTCGCCTACGACGCAGACTCCAGCGAATTTGCTGAGAGTACTGCAGGTACTCCGTGACGAGTGGAATATGCTGAATGCGCCGATGAACGAAAAAACCGCCAAGAAGATTGCACTTCTTTCTCCCACTAAAAAAGACACAGACCAAAGAGTTTTATAAAATAAAAAAAATAGGGTGGCGCAACAGAGCGAGGAGCCCCTGGGCCTAGCGCATTTCTCACAACCATGCCTTGTGAGGGAATGGAGGGGACCTACAATTTTTCGCCGGTTCCGAACGGCTAATTGAGAATGCGCTTTTCAAGGCAATGAATTTACTAACGGAGGACTTGCCAATTCCTCGCGAAAGGCGGTACCCGTGGAAAAACATTTTTGCATTTTGCCTCTGCTGGGATTCGAACCTCGAACCTCTGGGTTAGCAGGTGGACATGCTAACCATTGCACCACGGGTACCACCAAACCACCAAAGAGTTTTAAAAAACCGAAAAATTGTTCGGAAATTTTATAACCGAGTGATAGAAAAAAAAAAAATTCGTGTGATTCGCTTTGGTTCGATAAAAACGAGACCGCTCAGTAATTTCTTATGAAGAAGTCAATTGTGTTCTCTATTGTGAGCTTATTGCTGTAAATTGAATTGAAAACCTCATGGTGTGGATCATGTTGGCTCGAAAACGATAAAGAAAGTATTTTACTATTTTAAAGAAACTGTAATCGGGACGATTATACGGTCAGGATGGCCGAGCTGTAGGCATTAAATATTTTTTTTGTATCTGGTATATGCTCTTGCACAACATAATGTTGCTTACATTAATTTGACACAGCTTCAGTAAATAGAAACCGATCGTATGGATCCTCCCGCTACCTATGTATTTAGATAAGTTGCCGTATTACTGTTGTCTATAAATACAGCTTTCGATAGCTGATCCACATGCATTATTTAATAAACTCTCAGACCAACCGTATTCAATAAACTGTTTTTCATTTGCTGGCCACCCTACATTATGTTCGTTATTGGTTAGTGTATTTGACAGTTTCGGAACGTCTCGAAACAACCCTTTGAGGCACATTGGAAAATTTGTGCATATACGGTATTCTCGTCAATAACTATAACAGCCGCCGTTTGGAATATGGATCATGGTTCCAGTGGTTCCTGATTGAGTTATCTTTTTTATGGCCCATTTGCTGTAGTAAAAACTCCCGGTTATATTCAGCTATAATCATTCCTCTATGCCTCACGTTTTGAGTTCTTTCTCCTTTACTAAGCCGGTGATCTCTTGTCATCTAAGCCTTGGGATCTGCTTGCGCACTTGTGGGAGAATTTTAGGGTGACGCACTTTGACGTTAATTGCATAGATGTGAATACTCTCTTAGTCGCTGCTTAAAACAAAAACAAGAGCTGATATACTGCAGTGATATTCGAAACCGTTACTCCATACCATATTGTGATACGATCTAAATGTTTAAGTATTTTCTCTGAAGGTGGAAACATTGCTTTCGAAGTGATCCACTAACTAGTTTCTCAACCACAAAAACCACCGTTCTGTGTTTCTTGATAGTAACTCTGAATAACGTTAGTAAAGCTTTTGAAAAAATCGTTTTTACAGCGTTTGGTTTAGATCCGTCATATCCAGCCGATTTTTAGCTACATCGGGAGTTCCCCAAGGCAGCCATTTAGGCCCTCTCCTCTTCATTCTTAGTATTAACGACATTGAAATTAGCATCAAACACTCCTGTATCTCTCTCTAAGCGGACGATACTAAGTTTTGCTGGGTCGTTTCTTCTTCTGAAGACTCTTCCCACTTTCAACAACAGCTTGGAGCTTAATGTTTCCAAGTGCCAATCAATAACCTTCTCACATATACGCATCAAATATCCTCCCCGTATCTTTTTTCTAAACAGTCAAAACATTTCCCCTATTCAGATGATAAGTGACCTTGGGATTATTTGCGACCGTGAGCTGAGTTTCCTGAAGCATATCGATGATATAGTCCTTAAGGCAGATTCAGCACATGGCACTTGAAACGATGGTCCAAAGAATTTGCAGACCCCTACGTAACCCGATCTCTTTACATTTCATTTGTTCGTCCGCTTCTTGAATACGCTTGTCAAGTTTCGTCGCCTTTCCAACAAGTGCACATCAACAGAATTGAGAGCATACAACGCCGGCGCCGTGCCGTTTCCTCCGATTTGTTCTTCGAGGTCTTGATTGGAGTAATCCGTTGATATTACTAAATTTGTCTGACAATGAATAAATTTGCAAATGTTCTTCAAACTGGGTCTGCAAATTAATTTATTGCCAGACATTTCCGGAAACGACAGAAAATGAACAAAATTTGTGTACACACGATTGCCACATCTGCAATTTAATTTCTCTTTAAAATGACTGACGAACAAATTTTTTCCGCAAATTAATCTAGTGTGTACACGATTGTCAGCTATTCGAGACAAACTTTTCACTGACAGATCTGGCAATCGTTTACACACGTAGGACGTAGCTTAACGGAGTGTGACCAAAGTTTTAATTGCAAGCGATTTGTCTGTTAAACATGCGAAGAAAGTAGGTGGGATATATAGTTCACCAAATCCTTATCAACCTAGTTCATAAAATATAACAATAGTGTTGAAACTCATTAGATGCTTCTATTTCCAAAGAACAATAGCTAAACAATTTTATGATGTGAAACATAAACTTTGTGGTTCACTAAAGCGCAAATTAGATCACGATAAATGTCTTACTATAAAAAGGTGTATTTCTCAATCAATAGCTTTAGTTTAGTTACAAAATTCACACTGACTGTTTTAAAATGAAGCTCACCTCACATCCAACAGTTGTCGTTGTCATATCCTTGCTTGTCAGTGGATCTCAATCCATTTCGTTTTTGAATAATGTTTCAGTATCCAGTGATGTTTTGAGTGAACTTTTTGTAAACGAAGTCGAGAGCAGTAAGGACCAAGTTTATATTTTCGGTGGTGCTGAATCGAATGAATACAACTCACAAAAGTGTCTCTTAAGCTTAAGAGAAATAGTGAAACGATTTCCAAGTCGTGATGTTGCTCCGTGTAAGTGTGATTTCCATCAATTCAACAGAACTTTCTTTCCTTATTTAATTTTCGTCGACTCCCAAAAACCAATGATAGTTAATTAAATTTCTTTCAAAGACCACAAACAACTTTTTAAAATTCAAGTGAAGGCCTTAAGTCTTGCTTAAGCGTTTAAATAAAAGAAGAAATCCAGCAATTTTACCACTACAAAATCCAAAATGATTTCCAAAAGCCGACGAAAAAAGAGTGAAGGAGTGAAAATAATTTTGAAAAACGACAAGAATAAAGTATGTAAGGACCAGAGTGACTATATGAGTAAACGTTCATTTCCAGTTTTCGATGCATGGGGCAGCCTTCCCTCAGGAATACTCTCTGCAAACCAGTACGATATCGGGAACTTTGATCAGTGCGTCAAATTGTCTGTGACCTTTAATCAAACTAACGATGTTGCAACAGGTCAGTTTTGTTTTGCCACCTTGCCATTAAAAGAGCCACCAAGAGGCATTGGTGGGTGGGTTACGCCTTCGATGGTTAATGTTGGAATGTGTGTTCCACACACATGCAGTCCGGAGTTGTTGACAGCAATGTTCAAGCAATCTACAAGTGATCTCTATGATGGGGCTCTGTCAGCAATTTATGTACACCGATGCACAGACGGCAAAGTACCCCAACTAGACACAGGAGGCACCGTATGCTTGTGAGTATTAAATTGGAAAACTGTACTTCAGTCAAATTATTTCTTTCCTCTTTCTTTCCACATAGAATAATTATCTTGATTTTCACAGCACTGATGGTTGCAAGCTCCATTTACGAATTTCTCATAATGTATTTTGAAAGTGAGTATCTTGCTTCATTGGCCAAAAGACAATAATGTGTTTCCAACTGCTTATTATGTGACTTTATCAAAATGGTCCTTATACGGATTCCAAAATGCAAATGGTCCAAAACCAGACAAGACCAACAAGACCAGAAAACCTAAGAAATTTTATGTTATTCCTTAGGTTTTGAATTTCATGAAAAAAAATTCAAAACTAATAACATTAAGTTTCAATTTGCTTTTGGTTTCACTTCGATACGAACATTTTTTCCAAAGAAGCAGCCATTTGAAAAATCGATGAAATGCTGGATTATTCATATTTTGTATTTATATTTTTTTAAATATGCTTAGGTACTAATAATGCACGGCTGGATAAATCTTGCTTCTCAAAACGATACAGCAGCGTGGTCATAAAAATTAAGAGGCTGGGTCTTTAAAAAGCACACCGAAACTGATTTGCTAAAACCTATTGGATAGACAGCTTTGAGATTTGGCGGGTGGGTTAAAGTACGCACAAAAATATAACCAGCGAAAAACAATTGAAATCAACACTAATCTTCTATTTAGTCCAATATGCATGCAGAAAAATCCAACGCGTTAATACTTTGAGTGTGAGAACGAACACTTTAATAAAAAAAAAACTATTGCTTTGCTCTCACAGTCGAAGTATTGCTGATC
This sequence comes from Melanostoma mellinum, assembly GCA_914767635.1. Classification (NCBI taxonomy): domain Eukaryota; kingdom Metazoa; phylum Arthropoda; class Insecta; order Diptera; family Syrphidae; genus Melanostoma; species Melanostoma mellinum. The sequence continues at coordinate 1,836,371 of OU612059.1, read as the reverse complement.
GTACATATGTACATCAATCCTGCTAATTAATACGAGCAATAATTTTTCAAATTCTTTTTGTGAACAGCAGATTCACTATTACTTAAGACCATGATTCTAGGAAAAAGCCAAATATCCGACTTGTCGATTTTATAACACTACTCACTTACTTTTTTCGTCGGAATGCAAAAACTGACTGATTACGTTCTCAACTGTATGTCCTCTCTATTCAATAAATGTGATAAATACACTAGCCTCTGGTCAAGATTTTAGATTTTAGATTAGATAAAGATTTTATTGCATTTTAGTATTCCGTACACATTAACATTTTTAAGTTTTAACAAATCTTTTATGACATGGCAAAAACCGTCTGCCAGAATGACAGTTTTAGGAAAACATACTTTATTATTAATTGTGCATTAGATGCTCTTTTAAAAAATATAGCTTCAGATTTATACTAAACAAATAAGAAAAATAGGGAGTTGTATATCATTAAATTGACTAAGCTAGAATTCTTCTTTTAAAATTTTGTTTCTATAACTAAGCGCAGCTTTGGTAAATTTATACAAATCTTTCCAATTTCTTCCGTTGAGCGTATCAAGAACTTCATCCTTTGTATAAATGGTTTTTCTAAGACATAATTTTCTCAGCTCTGTAAGTATTGGTCAAACTCCTATGAAGTGCATTATATCTTCCCGGGTGTTCATATTACAAAGACTGCATTGTAAGGGTATATCAGGTCGGTGCGGCATGTAGTTCAACGGCAAAAGTTCTTTTCTTACTTTAAAAAGTGTTGATATTTGGTCAACTCCGGCGTTTACAACGAAATAGCTTATCTTGGTTGTATTAAAATTCAATTTTGAGCAGTAATCTCTATAAACGGATGAACGAGCTTCTTCTATGAATGATTCATGAATACATGAATGTATCTTTTCAGCCAGTACATTAAGAATGCTATACAGTTCATTTTTCATCTGCTGAGAGTTTCCTATTTCTAAATGTAGAGGACAATCCGTTCTTTCGGCTAGTACCTTCCATTGTTCGAAGCAAGCTAGTTTTTTTTCAAATGCAATTGTTGCTACGTAGGCGTGTTGGTTTCATATTCAGAACTTTAAGGATATAGTCGAAGAGGAGTTTCAGAGTCGGGATGTACATTGGTGGGAGTCCTGTCTCAATGTGCACCATATAGGTGGGTGTTGTTATAGGAAGGAACAGTATTCTCTTTAGAAAAAATCGCAGCAGCTGTTCCACAGAGTCATTTTGGTATACAGTAGAATTACTCTGGCTGTTGATTCAAAGATCTGGTACTTTGATCGTAGACTGATGTTTTTGTTTTGCATACATGTTTTCCAGGTGGTGTTTATAGCTGTTTTCGCGTTCTTGAGTTTTTCATCTAAATGCACCTTCATGTTGCTATTTGAGGTTAATGTTAGTCCAAGATGTTTATAGCGCTCCACTATCTCAACTGGTTCTCTTTCGTACCTCCACACATAATTTCCATGTCTCTGCCTCCTTCCTCTGCCCAAGACCATTATTTGGGATTTACTCCGATTTACTGTGAGATTCCAAGTTTTGCAATTTTCTTCGAGTTTAGTGATTATCATCTGGAGTTTAATTGGAGTATCAGCCAGAAGTACGATGTCATCTGTATACATCAACACTTTTATTCTAAGGTCACGCATTTCAATTCCCCCATTTAAATATGTCAATATATCAAGCGAATAACAGCGTACTCAGTGTGTATCCTTGTTTTATCCCTGTGGATTTTGTAAACGATTCTGATTTTTTGTTCAATTTGATTCTATATTTTGGATCTTATTCAATATACTCTTGGTTTCATTCAATATTTATAATCTACATTTGCAGAGAAACCTGTTCAAATATTACTGGCGTTCTCTGCGCTAACAAACGGAAAGAGATTATTCGCCATCAACACCAAGAAATCCCGAAACAGTATTGACTGCTTCAATGGATTGCGGATCATATGGGCACTCTGGATTATACATTCTCACACATTTATCGAATCTAAGAGTGCTCCAATTATAAACTTGCCTGATTTTTTTGCAGTAATATAACAAACTTAATAACTTTTAAATTGCATTACACTTTCAATATTTTGTTTTAGTACATCTACAGTTTGCCGTACCTGGCAACTGGATCAAACTTGGCAGTCGACAGTTTCTTCTTCATGGGTGGCCTACTTGTAGCCTGGATTGGATTTCGAGATTTGGATAGAACGTAGGACTCATCATCGTATAGTGTTCAAAATAGTAACATTGTTAATTTAACTTGAATTTATAGAGGGGGCAAAATCAACGTGGTCATGAACATCGTTCATCGATACATTCGACTTACGCCCGTTATGGCTGCTGGACTCATGTTTGCTTATAGTGTCCATAAAATAGTTTACACTGGGCCGTTTCGAGAACAATATATTTCGCAAAACAATTGTAACAACCAAAACGTGTGGCCTGTTTTGCTCTACATACAAAACTACTATACTCAGGGCTCCGACAATGTATAGTCACATAAGCCGTGTTTTATTGGGAATTTTATAGTCATCTTTACTAACGAGTTTCAATATATCGCTGTACTCACTAATGCAACTCCATTAACCAGCCATCCCTGTTGTTCACTTCTAAGCACTGACTTATTTTCGTTCACTAATCGATGGTTTGCGCAGTTTTGCAAACTTGAGTATAGATTCCCAATAAAACACGGATATAGACATTTTATGCAAACTTTTGAGTAAAGCTTCTCTTCCTACAGTGCTATGAAGAAACTTGGTACATGGCCGTTGATTTTCAACTTCATGCTCTTTCTCCCTTGATTTTAATTCCGATGTGGAAATGGGGGTGGAAATTTGCTCCTGTTCTGCTAGTCTTGGCACTTGCATCAGTTGCATATGTTATGGGAATATACTTTTTCAACGAGTATACAGGTTTACTGTTCGTGTAAGTAACTACAAACTACATAAGTAGTTCAGGTAATTAAGTAGCATCTGACCTCTGTTTTATAATTTCTTTACCGTTTTTAGAATGAGCAGCAATTATTGGAAGGAGGTGTATGTACCAACTCATGCTAGATGCGCACCGTGGATAGTTGGATTCGTGTTGGGTTATTTTATTTATAGAAACCGCCAAACAACATTTCACATATCAAAGGTGAGTCATTTAAACCAGAAATATTGAAAAATTCAATTCATAGATGAGGGCCTGTCATTATGTTTTACAAATGGTTTCGCGCAAGTGGCCGCCACGGCTGAATCCACTTTTTGCACAGCATTTGGGCCCGTATATAGCAAAAACGCACCGCATATTCTCTTCCAAGGCGCCAATGGTCTCGTCTTGGGTCTATGAAATAACTCCCACGAAATAAGTCCCACTTTTAAAAACGAAATAAGTCCCACCAAAAATTGCTATTTTGAAAGTGGGAGTTATTTCGTTTTTAAAAGTGGGACTTATTTCGTCAATTGGTGGGACTTATTTCGTTACGCGTTTTTATTTTAAGTGGGACTTATTTCGTTTTGAGTGGGAATAAATTCGTTTTGTAAAGTGGGAGTTATTTCATACCCCTAAATTTATATTTTTTCTTATGCAAAAAGTTATGGTTGTCCCTTTTACGAAATGTCCAATATTTCGTAAAAGGGACAACCATAATTTTTTGTCCTTATCTCTCATGGCTCTTTTTTCTTGTATACGATTTTTCTTTATTATTCCTCTGCTTTGATTATTCATATTATTCGACGTGTGTTTTTTTCGAAGAACCAAATACTTCTTATTTGAAATCACATTAAACTGTGAAAAAGTGGGACTTATTTCGTTTATGAAAGTGGGACTTAATTCATTTAAGAAATATATTTTTCAAGGGGGAGTTATTTCATTTCAAGTAAATTTTTAAATCATTTCATTTTGGTGGGACTTATTTCGTTTTCAAAATTGGGACTTATTTCGTGGGAGTTATTTCATAGACCCCTCGTCTTATCTGCGTAGACCAACAACTTCTCATAACTTCACAAAAAATATTCCAGCGGCGTTTAATCGTCCGAACTTGGAGGTCTCCCCGGGGGCGATTTGGCAAACATTGAAGCAACGTCAAAAGAGTTTTTATGGATCAATATTTTTTATTCGCAATCAAAACAAAAAGTAGAAATTGTTTGCCTAAAATATATAATTTTTAGTTTTCTTGCAAAAGACAGGAGAGCTCTGCGAAATCTTTTTCAAGAGTAAATCTCGGACTGTAAAAAATAAAAATTGAAAATTGATGCATTCTTAGTGACAAGAACAAACTGTCCTAAAAATCAGATTTCGGACTTAAGGAAAGAATTAATACGATTAAAATTTTAATTCAAGCCCAAGTAGAAGAAAAGTCACAGTACAGCAACAGTATTCCATGAAAATGAATAGAATTGGCTTCAGGATTCAGGAATATGTTAAATTTAAAATGTCATCTTTACAAGACTGAGCCAAAAAAAAAAACTTTTTTTGGTTTCAAAATACAAAATCTACAAATATTTTTGTAGAAAATTAAATTTCCTTTAAAAAAGGTTTAACTTAAAATTTTTCTTAGACTAACCGTTTTTGAGTAATCAAGCTTTGAAAAATGGTATGTTTTTTGATTTTGCTCTTTTATTTTGGAGTTTCTTAAATCACGCACAAATCAACATGTGAAAAATTGCAAACATGTTCCTTAAAGAAAATTTAACTTTCTAAAAACAAGGCTTTTTTCACTTTTTCACAAAGTGCTTTCTTCAGAAGTTATTCGCGATTAAAGTTGAAAAAAATAAACGCAGCAATTGATACTCTACGACAACATCAGCATTTTTTAAAGTTCCATGTAATAACTTTTTATTCGCAGATGGCCCAAGCAACGGCTTGGATAGCCTGTTTCTTCATAATGACTGCCATTGTCTTTGGACCATATTTCTCCTTGAACGCCTATGGCACTGGCAGTAGCACCGTTTTCGAAGCTGCCATGTATGAGAGCTTGACACGTGTTACCTGGGCTATAGCACATGCATGGATAACATTTGCTTGCTATTATGGCTATGGAGGTATTGTCGATGCGGTCTTATCCCACCCAATTCTGCAACCTTTTGGCCGGATGACATATGCTTGGTATATGATGCATGTGGCAATAGTGAAAATGATTTATGGGATGATGCGTACAGAGATTTGCTTTTCAATCTACAACTTGGTATGTATTTTCGGTTTCGTGGAACAATAGTCAATTTAATTTTAATATTCTACAATCAACAGTTTCTTAAGTTTTTGAGTGCATTTGGAATTACGCTATTTGTGTCAATTTATGTCATATTAGCATTCGAGTCACCAATCCTAGCATTGGAGAAATTGATTTTCAATAAGCGCAAACCAGTCCCAAATAAAAGTTCTGATCAGACTTCAGCCCAAACTAACAACCTGAAAAAGGCCTTTTATGAACTGTAAAATATCAATTATGTTTTTGTCTGCCTGAAGGACTAAGAGACTTTATAGTAAGCTCAATGAAATAAAATCTTTTTATCACAATTGTTTGGATTACTTGTGCCTAAGGTTAGGTTGAATGGGGTGCAGCTGCAAGCGTCAACAGCTTACTGGGGTGATTGTTGGGGACTGATTTATTGGGTTAGAACACTTGCTTCTCAGTGGAATGTTAATGATATCACCTAGTTCACCGAAGAAGTATGATACAAAGGCTTTCAAAATAATGTGGAATACCTCTTCGTCGTCAGCATGCTCAGTTGGATGTGCTAATGCTGAGTCTTATCATGTGACTATACCCAGTGCCTTGTGAGCTTGTTGCCCGTGAGAAATTGTAATCAACGGTTCATTAGAAATGAGGTTTTTTTTTCTTGAAATTGTGTAAATTGTAGAATTAGACAAGTTTCTAAAGATGACCATCTGCCATTGGTCAATGCCGATCTGACATCAACCACGCAAATACGCGCCCCGTTAAATGTTTAGCGGCCAAACATCATTCGCAGGTTGTTCGTAAAAATCGGAAAATCGAAGAAATGAAACTGACCTAGTGAATGATTCAACATTTTAAAACACCACTGGCGCTAAAAAGGTAAACTACATGCAGGCGTCCACTGTAGGGCGTTCTTTTATGGCTTCGATGTTACGCGATGCTGTAGTGTCAAAATCATCGTTGTTGTGGTGTATGTTTGACTTTGTTACAAAATCATGATTGCATTTAGGAACGACTCGATGTTACACTTTGTTGGTCAGTCAAAAATAAGAATAAAGTATTTCTTAAAATATAAAACCAGTTAAAAGAAACTCGTTTTTGATAAAGAAAAAATAATTCTGAAATGAACAAGATTGAAAATCAATAACTGCTTACAGAATTTTGAAAGATTAATGAAAAAAAAAAAAACCAAAACAAATCTGAGCATCAACAATTCTAGAGGGGTTTGGCACATCAACATCGAAACTCAAGTCCCAGAGATGAGTTGGAAAAAGTTACGAAACGTAACATTCTGACAGTTCAACATTGCATTTAGGAACGATGTTACATTTCGTAACTTTTTTGCATTTAGGAACGACATAATGTTACCCGATGTTACATCGCGTAACATCCAAGAATAAAAGAATAGACTACTGCTCGTTAAGTTCCATCCGTTCGCCATTTTCGTTAAGTCACGTTGACACGAAACACGATAAGGAAACTCAACGGCGAAGTTTTTCATCTATAGAAGCCGCCACGTACAGGACTCCTCTCTTGAGCCACAATACGTGTCGATTTTTTTACACGACGTGCACGCTTCGGTACAGGCAACAACAAATGACCGCAAAAATCCACGAATCCTCTTTAAATAAATCCTAGTTTCAATAGTTTCCTTGCACAGTGTAACTTGGGTCTGTTGGGCCGAGGGAAGTTGCTAAAGTAGTAGTATTTCAATTTTTCTATTCTGGAATGGAACAGGTCTGGATTTTTTTATTCAGATGAGTTGTTGCAAATCTCTAACCACCGTATGTTTCGCCTACGACGCAGACTCCAGCGAATTTGCTGAGAGTACTCCGTGACGAGTGGAATATGCTGAATGCGCCGATGAACGAAAAAAACCGCCAAGAAGATTGCACTTCTTTCTCCCACTAAAAAAGACACAGAGCCAAAGAGTTTTAAAAAACCGAAAAATTGTTCGGAAATTTTATAACCGAGTGATAGAAAAAAAAAAAAAGTTCGTGTGACTCGCTTTGGTTCGATAAAAATGAAACCGCTCAGTAATTTCTTGTGAAGAAGTCAATTGTGTTTTCTATTGTGAGCTTATTGCTGTAAATTGAATTGAAAACCTCATGGTGTGGATCATGTTGGCTCGATTCAAACGAAACCATTCAGTCGTTTTTATTGAAAAAGTTCGTTGTGTTTCCTATTGGACTACCTTATTCGAGCTTATTGCAGTCATTTGAGTTGAAAATCTCATGGTGTTGATCGAATTAACTTGAACTTAACATAGCTCATAATCCAACACTACTCAAATCCATGTTTTGCGATTTTTTTGTAAAGTGAGTATAGATTCCCAATAAAACACGGCTAGTTTCACCAGAATTTTCAATTTAAAGCACACTCTAAATTTATATAAAATTTCATTTGTCTCTTCACACAAAACAGTAAAGCTACGGCCCTGAAGTCCACTTCAGTTCACGATAATTGCTTTAGTATAAAGCAGTCTATTTTTCAATAAATAATTTCAGTTTAATTTTGAAATTCAAAGTGATTGTGTGAAAATGAGATTTTTATCACTTGCCACTATTATTATATTGTTGTTTGTCAGTGAAACTCGTTCACTTTCGCTAGTAAATAACGTTTCAGTATCCAGTGACGTCTTAAGTGAACTTTTTATAAATGAAATCAAAAACAATGCGGATAAAGTTTACACTGTCGGTGACGGTGAATCAAATCAACATGACTCACAAAAGTGTTTGTCTAGTTTAAGAGAGATAGTCAAACGATTCCCAGGTCGTGATGTTGTTCCGTGTAAGTGTCGTGTTTTTTAAAAATTTCTTTAGGGGCTCTTCGAAGATCTTTCTGATAAAGTCAAGATTGAGTCACGGACTAATATCGCGATTGGTTTCACAAATGAAATGGTTTATTGAAAATTTGAAAATGAGTAGGTAGATAAGAAAATCAGATTTAATTATCCCGCACATGGAGCAGATTACTATAGACTTACTCAAGTTTGGAAGAATTAACATAACAATAAACAATAACATAAAACTCAATAAACAGTCATGACGGGGTGTCTCTTAAATTTGTAAAACTAATCCTACCTCACATTTATTACACTTTTACCCACATTATCAATTCATGTATTACGAGATCAGAATTTCCGGCAATTTGGAAGTTTGCCAAAGTGGTTCCTGTACCCAAAAATACAAACAGAAGCAAGCCTGAAGACTATAGACCAATAAGTATTCTTCCCTGTCTATCTAAAGTATTTGAAATAGTTATGCGCGATCAAATTAATGATTACATAGGTCAAAATAACTTAATAACATCTTGCCAGTCTGGTTTACGAAAGAATCACAGCTGCACAACAGCTATAGTAAAAATTCTTGATGATTTGAGGTATGATTTTGACCGTAACAACATCTCAATTCTGTGTCTGCTTGATTTTTCAAAAGCTTTTGACAGTGTTGACCACCATATTCTCCTTAGTAAGCTCAAAATCAATTTCAACTTTAGCCGAAGATCTCTGCTTCTGGTCGAAAGCTACTTGGAAGGAAGATCTCAACACGTCTGCACTGACTCTGGTGTTTCGTCGTTTATGAGAGTCTTAAGTGGGGTTCCTCAAGGATCCATTTTAGGTCCGCTCCTCTTTTCAACTTTTATTAACGATCTACCAGATTTTTGTCATGGATCTCTATGCAGATGATGCTCAGATAAAACTTTCAAGACCTATCGGTCTAATAGAAGATTGTGTTGTTAGGATGAATGAAGATTTGGAGCGCATTGATAACTGGGCTTTCCTTAATAAATTGCAACTCAACCCACTCAAATCAAAAGCAATAATCATATCTAAAAACCCTATTGATACTTCTAGCATACCCGTATTAATTCTGAAAAACAATACAGTACCGTATGTAGATGAAGTCAACAATTTAGGTATTTATATCAACCGCACGTTATCATGTGATAGCCATATAAATTTTATTGTCAGGAGAATTTATTGCGGCTTACGTCAGCTTTATATATCAGCCAATGTTATCCCGACTCAAACTAAACTGAGGCTTGTACAAGCTCTCTTCATGCCTCTCATCAATTATTTTGCTGTAGTTTATAGCAACCCAGATGCATTTTCTTTTCGGAGACTTGAACTTGCGTTTAACTCTTCAGTACGTTTTGTATATGGACTTCGTAAATATGATCACATATCGAGATTTTCATCAAATATCACAGGTTTTTCTTTAAGGCAACACATAAATATAAGAAATTGTATTTTCCTACATAATATAATACAAAGTCATCAACCAACCTATCTATTTGAAAGATTAAGTTTTCCCAGCTCAACTCGTACGAAAACAGTGAATATTCCTTATTTTAACTTTTTAAATAGCAAACGCCTATTCTTTGTTCACGCTATCAGATTATGGAATTCACTTCCAATGCCTGTACGCTCTTGCATATCAACCTCTAAATTCAAAATAATGCTGTATTCTTTTGTTAAAAGTAATCGATCGAACACCTTAGTTAACTAAATTGTATTAACTCTCTTGCGACTGTAATCTGTATACTTTTTTATGTATTCTTATTCTAATTTTATGTCTATTGATTAATATATCTACATATTGTTAAGGTACAAATGAAAAGAATTTAATTCTTAATGTACTCACTTACATAGAAACTAATAAATGAAATGAAAAATTAAAAACAATACTAGCACAGCGTGGTAATATGTTACAGATACCAAAGCTGTCCCTATTTTTAACACGATTTGACTAAACTATAACATAACTTTAAAAAACTGGCAAAAAATGCTAACAAATCAAGTTTTCACAGTTTTCGATGCATGGGGATGCCTTCCATCGGGAATACTCTCTGGAAACCTATTCAGCATCGGAAACTTTGATCAGTGTGTCAAATTATCTGTTACCTTAAACCAAATCAACGATGTTGCCGATGGTCAGTTTTGTTTCGCCACATTGCCAATAAAAGAGCTATCAAAAGGCACTGGTTTGTGGGTTACGCCTTCCGTGGTCAATATCGGAATATGTGCTCCGCACACATGTAGTCCGAAAATGTTAACAGCAATATTTAAGCAATCTACACGGGAGGTATATGATGGCTCTTTGTCAGCAATTTCTGTAGGCCAATGCAAAATCGGTAAAGTGCCTCCGCTAGACACTGCAAACATTGTGTGCATGTAAGTACCGAAATAAAAAACTTTCTGCAATTTAACCTCTCCATTTTTTTTTTTTTTTTTTTTTGTAGAACAATTCTTTCAATTTTCACAGCATTCATGGCAATAAGCTCCATTTACGATTTCATCATGACACATTTGAAGAGTGAGTATTTATTAACATTGCAGTGCGGTTCTTTGGCTTCATAGTTCCTCGTGAAAGGTGATAAGTGCTTAAAGGGTTTCATTTTGTGTACCTACATAATGTCGGCCCTTCACATGTCCCACAAAAAATTGCAGCTCCGAAGTGGCCAAGATGGCTGATAACGCGATTTGGTAATTAAGAGTGCAAAAGATTGACTGTGGCTTGGATGGCCTTTCGATATATGGATATGGATTACCTTTTTCACAAACTTGCTTACAACGACGCCAAGCCAAAACTGAGCTACCAAGTTGCACAAAATGGCACACTGAACTTTTTTGCCTTTAACATAAACAGGGTAACGCAACAGAGCGCGGAGCCCCTGAGCCTAGCACATCGCTCACAATAAAAAGCAATTGGGTTCACCGGTAGTGGAAAGTATGCTTTAGCAACCATCTTGAGAAACGCTTTCTGTTGAATATCAACAGAGCGATCGTCTTTCGATTAGATCATCGCATCGTTTCCATTGAGCAATAGAAAATAATTTTTATTTTCTGATTTTTTTTTATGGTCATTTAAGATTTAATATGAAAAGATTTTTTATTTTTATTTTTTCTTAATTTACACCGCTTTCTTTTCAGAAAAACCAGTTCAAGTTTTACTAGCTTTCTCTGTACTGACAAACGGAAAGAGATTATTTGCCATCAACACCAAAAAATCACGCAAAAGTATTGACTGTTTGACGGGGATGCGAGTCATATCGACTGTCTGGATTGTAAACTACCACATTTATAGCACCATTATAAGTAGTCCAATGATAAACATATCAGATTTCTTGGATGTAATATCAACAACAAAATGGCTTTAAAAATTCATTTCAAATGTATAACTTTGCTGTTTGTTTCAGTACACCTCCAGCTGGGCATACATGCCAATATATAATGCAAACATATCAGTCGACACCTTCTTCTTCATGGGTGGTCTACTTGTAGCCTGGATTGGATTCCGAGATTTGGACAAAACGTACGACTGATCTAATATTGAAATGCTTCTAATTTCTACTTAAACTTACAGGGGCGGAAAAATCAACGTTATCATGAACATCGTTCATCGATACATTCGACTTACACCCGTTATGGCGGCTGGACTCATATTAGCTTACAGTGCGAGTAAACTCGATTACAATGGGCCGTTTAAAGACAATTACACATCACGGAACTACTGCAACAGCCGAAACGTGTGGCCTGTTCTGCTCTACATCCAGAACTACTATAATCGAGGCTTGGGAAATGTAGTCAAACGTAGACATTTTATGCAAACTTTTGAGTAAAAGTTCTCTTCCTACAGTGCTACGATGAAGCTTGGTACATAGCTATTGACTTTCAACTTTATGCTCTTTCTCCATTGATTTTGATTCCAATGTGGAAGTGGGGGAGGAAATTTGCACCTGTTCTGCTGGTCTTGGGACTTGCATCAATAGCATGTGTTATGGGAATATACTTTTCCAACGAATATACCGGTTTAGTGATGGGGTAAGTCTTTGACAATAGTTAAAGTCGATGTAATCGTCTAAAAGAAAGAATACTTTAAATCTATTTAGTTCTTTTTTTTTTTTTTGCTATTTGTAGAGTTAACGAAAATGAATGGAACAACGTGTATGTGGCAACCCATACTAGATACGCACCTTGGTTGGTTGGGTTCGCCTTAGGTTATTTTATACATAAAAATCGTCAAACAACGTTTCACATACCAATGGTAAGTCATTTGAAACAATAACGTGCAGTTATATTGATGTAATAAATAACTTACTTACTTTAGTGGGCAATACAGTTCGGGGTGCATCTGAGTCCTAACCAATCTTTCTATAAGGTCTTTGATTAGTTACCTTGGCTTTTCTCGAGAGGAAGTTCTGTTTCTCAATTGCCTTCTTAACCCAAAGAAGCAACGGTTGGCGAGAGCTATTCTCCGTTTGATCTCCGAACTGATGGTGTTTTCCGTGTCTATAGCGGATCCTAGGTAGACGAAGTCCTGCACACCTCGAAGTCATGTCTGTCTATTTGTCGAATTCGTCGATGTTCGGTGTCCTTGTTTGACGACAGCATATACTTCTTTTTACCCTCATTAACCATCAAACCCATTTTTGCCGCTTCTGTTTCAATACTCGCAAAAGCACCTATGACATCACGCTTTTTCTTCCCATTACATCGATATCGTCTGCGAAGACGAGGAATTGTACAGACTTTTGAAAGATTGTTCCTCTGGTGTTGACGTTTGAGTTTTGTACAATCTTTTCAAGTATGATGTTGAAGAAATTGCCTTACCTTGGAACCTTTTCCGTCATCAAAGGTCTCGGTGAGTTCTCTACCGACCTTGACGGAGCAGCGGGAATTCTCCAAAATCATCCTGCATAGTCGTTCGAGTTTTGTAGGGATGCCGAAACAAGACATGGCTGTGTACATACGCGGCCTTGAAATCGATAAAAAGATGGTGTATATCGATATTATATTCTCGGGTTTTTTCCAAGATCTGCCGTAATGTGAAAATTTGGTCGATTTTGGGCTTTTCTGGTCTAAAACCACATTGATAAGGACCTATCAAATTGTTGACATGGGGTCTCAGATGTTCACATATTACAGAAGACAAGATCTTATAAGCGACGTTAAGGAGGCTTTTCCCTCTGTAACTGGTGCAATTGTGAGGGCCTCCCTTCATTAGGATCGGGCATACGATACTGAGGTTGCATTCATCGCGGACATGCCTTGTTCCGACCATATCATGCAGCTCAGCTGGTGCATACTCCTTTCCAATTGATCTTCTGCTGCCATGAAAAGTAGGTACTGCATCAAGGCCATATCCACCTGCCATCTTATTTAATTTAAGCTTGCATATGGCAAGCTTTACTTCTTCTCGGTTGAGAGGGCGGCATTCTTGATCATCATCAAGTTGAATAGGGTATTCTGCCTAACAGCGCCAGCGGAACTAGTGTCTACATCGACGCTAGACAATCTGCTGAGGTGGTCTTTCCAGCTCCTCAGTACTGTTATGTCTATATTACTGTGTTTAACTGTTGGGCCTTAGGTAAAGGCTTGAGTACAGGCTTGCCACCCATTTCTTAGACCTTTTGGTAAAACTTCTGAATCTCATTCCTGTCATGGCATCTCACAATTTCTTCAAACGAGCGCTTCTCATGCTGCTTCTTTTTCTTTTTGAGATTTCGGTGTTCTTCTTTAAAATGTAAGCTCCTTTAGTTTCTTAGATTTCAAATTAGAAAAAATTTATTTATTAATTTCTCTTCAAAAAGTGACTGGTTCAATAAGAGCTACCTCAAATAACCAAATTTATTTACAGTTCTTTAATGAAACACGATTATTTGTCTAATTTCAAAAATGTTTTATTTCTAGATAGCCCAAATCGTCGCTTGGATTGCCTCCTTTCTCACAATGATTGCCGTCGTCTTTGGGCCATATTTCTCCTTGAACGCTTATGGCACCGGCAGAGGCACTGTTTTCGAGGCTGCCATGTATGAGAGTTTCAAACGTGTTACCTGGGCTGGAGCACATGCTTGGATAACTTTCGCTTGCTATTATGGCTATGGAGGTCTTGTCGACGCAGTCTTATCCCACCCAATTCTGCAACCCTTTGGTCGGTTGACATATGCTTGGTATATGGTGCATATGGCAATATTGAAAATGAATTATGGAATGGTACGTACAGAAATGTACTTTTCGGTCTACAACTTGGTATGTATTTTCAATTTCATGGAACAATAGTCATTTCAATTTTATTACTCTACAATCAACAGTTTCTTACGTTTTGGAGTGCATTTGGAGTTACGCTTCTTGTATCAATATATGTCGTATTAGTATTCGAGTCACCCATTCTAGCATTGGAAAAATTTATTTTTAGCAAGCCCAAGCCAGTCCAGCGGGACAACACGGAGCAAACGACAACCCAACCAAGCGTTGTTGTTGAAAAATCTCAAAAAGACTCTTAACGACTCTAGATTTTTACTATTTAAGAATTAGGTTTATAAATGTTTAGATTGCTTAAAATTGAAAAAACAAAAATATATATATTTGTCTTAAGAAAACAATTCATAGAAAATAAGACTGTTGAAATAAAAGAGTTTTCTAAAAGATTTCACACCAGTCTCCTTTGATGAAAATTTGGATCGATGTTTGCCATTTATTAATGAAATTAAGATTATCTATGTAAAAAAAGAAAGTGAGTTTTTCTAATTGAAAAACAATCTGTAAAACAGAAATGTTTACAATAAAGGATTTGAAAAAAGTGCCCCTAAATGACTCAAAATTGTGTAAAAGTTTTATTTGAAGAAAAAAATTTGTCTTCTTTCTCATACTTTGACTTTGAATCTCGATTATTTGTTTGTGGGTTACAAAGAAAACCTGAAATAAAATGTTAATAAGAAAGTAAGTAAGTCTTTTGCAATTTCTCCGAAGGTTCAAGGTTGCAAACGGCTGCAGATACAACTTTGAATATAGTTCAACAAAGAGTTGAAGTCAAAACCATGTTTATTTTCCGCATGGCCTAACCCGAATTTTTTTATAGCTCAGATCAAACTCAAAAATTGCAAAAAAAAAAAATTATTTGTCTTATTTATTAGAAATATAAAAAAAACATTTCTAATAAAATTTTCATTTTCTCGTATATAATGGAGCTATACCGGTGCAACTCATGACAAATCTGGCGATTTTCGGGAATTGAAAAAGTAGGGGAGAGTGGGTATGAATGGGACACTTTTCGGTAAGATGTCAACTGCTGGCAATTTATGAATCATATCTGCACATGACACTTTTTTTAAGATATGATAACATTGTGACAAGCTATATTCAAAACACAAAAGTAACCAAAAGAATACCAGAAAATATGATAAAAATCATTCCATGCAACACCAAGCCTTGAATGGGACAGCTATGTGGTGGAATGGGACACTTGTATTCTACTGGAGAAATATTTCTCATCACAGCATCACAAAATTTCTGGGATAAAATAAAGCAGATGAAACCGTATTTCCAGAAGCACTGATGAGACCACAGATGGCGACAAGTTGACCACATTCTCTAGAACTAGCTTGCACGATTTGTTTCACTTCCTACGATAAGATTACTTTTGGAGGATTGTGCACAGTCAATTAGGGAAGACATCGCTGATTGGCAGGAATTCGTAGAGGCGTTGAAGTACGAATTCTTGCCAGCGACTTTTGATGATCTGTTGATGGAACAGATCAACCGTAGCACCCAAGGGAAGGAGGAGACGTATGGAGCATCCATGCGTAAAATGTTTAGGAGATTAGGGGAGCCATTATACGAACGTAGGAAAGTGGTTACCCTAATGAAGAATATGGACCCTTTTTATCACCAACAGATTGGTTTCCAAAAACCTCAATCTGTGAAGGATTAGGCAGGGACTTAGAAACTCTTAGGGCGAATGTAGAGGATTGTGAGCCTCCCGCTCGAAATAAAAATTGCGTTGAAGCCGAGTTTAGTTACTCTGCCGGTCCAGCAGTACAACCGAGGGTGGCAGCGGTTAGCAGAGATGAGCAGCCTGTCCAAGTAGTGGAAGCTAGAAGGTCTCCATCTAATGGATCCACTCAAGTTGATAGGCCAATGCGATGTTTTAACTGTGGGAAAAAACAAAAAAAATCGAAAAGCTTAATATAGTTGAAGGCATTTCCTATGCAATGATCTAAGATTTATGATAATATAAAAATTTAACAAAATTCACATTAATCACAGGGTGAATCCCTAAACGCTATACGCAAGCCATGTACAAATTCTGCAAAGCGAACAGTTCGCTTACAGATGCCGACAAAAAATTATTTTCAAAGTGAATTTGTGCAACTGTCAAAGAATACCTACTTGCGAACTTTTGATGATAGATTTTTTCTTGCTTAGCATGAGACTTCCTAGCAAGGCTAGCATTTAGGAATCCGGCCACAGTCATTATGACGGAGATCAAATAGGAAGTGTTCAAAACTATTATATCTATTTAGTTTACTAACAACAACTGATAACAATCTGATGTTTGTATCACCGAAGCACACTATTAAGCTCATCTATCGCATTCGTGATCGCTTTTATCTTTCAGACTTCACTTAAGTGCACTTTAGTTCGCGATAAATGATTTACTATAAACAGGGATGTTTTTCAATGAACGATATCAGTTTACTTTTTAATTTTAATGGTGAATGTACAAATATGAGATTGCCATCAGTTCCTACAATTATTGTACTCTTCTTCGTCTGTGAAGCTCATTCCCTTTCGCTTATAAACAATGTAACAGTGTCCAGTGACGTCCTCAGTGAACTTTTTGTAAAAGAAATCAAAAGCAATAAGGATAAAATTTATCCTTCCGGTGATGGTGAATCAAATCAATACAACTCAAAAAAGTGTCTGTCAAGTTTGCGAGAAATAGTTAAACGACTTCCAAGTCGTGATGTTGCTCCGTGTAGGTGTAATATGAATTCCTTCAAAAGCTTATTCCCGGGCTCTTTTGTACCGAATCAAGATTGAGTTACAAGCTTTGTCATCTGATGTCGGTTGTCCAGATTTGGTGGTCAATTATTAAGCTCTAGTCAATCAATCTCGTTTGGCAAAATTAAACAGAATATTTTCCCCACAGCAAACATCAATTGATTCTCGTTTGAATAAATTAAATAAGTAAGTAAATAAATGTCCATTTCCAGTTTTCGATGCGTGGGGCGGCCTTCCCTCAGGAATTCTCTCTGGTAACCAATACAACATCGGAAACTTTGATCAGTGTGTCAAATTATCTGTGACTTTGAACGGAGTCAACGATGTTGCAAATGGTCAATTTTGTTTCGCCACATTGCCATTAAAAGGACCACTAAAAGGTAGTGCTCTGTGGGTTACGTTTCCCATGGTCAATGTGGGAATATGTGCTCCACACACATGCAGCCCAGAGTTGTTAACAGCAATATTCAAACAATCTACAAGCAAGGCCTATGATGGGGCTTTGTCAGCAATTTCAGTAGACCGATGTTCAAATGGCAAAGTAGCCCCACTAGACACAGGAGGCATTGTATCCTTGTGAGTTGTGCACTGAAAAATTGAATTTCAACTCAACTATTCATTTTCTTTTTATTTAGAGTGATTCTCCTGATTTTCACAGCACTAATGGTTATAAGCTCCATTTACGATTTCCTCATGACGTATTTTGAAAGTAAGTATCTACATATACCTCTAACGGTTAGAAGACATTTAAGTTTTATCAGATGTATGACTCAACTACTTCCTGGAAAAAGAAAAGACTGCATCGAACCAACTTCATTCAATTTAATTAATCTAAAGCACGATTTTCATGGGTACTGTATGATGACTCTGTATATAAATCCAAAAAACGCAATTCACTCTTACTTTGGGCCCACAGTAAGCCTCAGTCAAGTACCCACTTTCTGTAAGTGGTATTGTAAATGGGTATATAAACATTACAATTTAATTGTTTCGCTGAATGTCTCCATTTGGAGTGGCGTGATTTTATTTTACAGATTGTGTAGGTACACTGCAGATATTTACTGTTTTATCAATCTTACCCTGGTCTAATCTGATTTGAATCATGGTCTGCTTGGTTTTGGGATTGTAAGAAGATTTCGTTTTCCTCAGACGACTCTGCTTCAAATATTTGACACAAGATATAAATAATAAGTAGGGTGGTGCATCAAATCTTGGGATGTGGGTGGTTAACGCATTTCAATGACCAACAGTGTTATTGAAATAGGGACATTCTACGCGAAGAAAATGTTTCAGTACTCCAAACCGATCGCCAAGTTATAAAATCATAGATTGAAATAATCAGGGGCCAAATTCTATGAAAATCGATACGAAAGCGATCAAACGTTTTTCAATAGGAAAGACATTGCAAATCGTTCGCACACACAAAAACGTTTGTTCGCCTTTTACTTACAGAATGTCACCCCAGCCCTTTAAATTTACTATGTTTCATTCTACGAAGCTTTCAAATTCCATTCCACAATCTGAAAAACTCTCAACTCTACTCTCTGTGGAAGCATTGGCTTCTCAGCAGTAACGTGTGCGTATTCCAATCATTTTATTCTGGAGTTTTGTTTGATAAAAACGCGCATCATCAGAAGAGATGATTTCTCCCCCAAAATTGTTGTCTAAGGCAAGCTCGAATGTCCAAAGTACCAAGTGATAACTAAGTAGATGATCGTGCAGCTTTAGTTGTACTTTGTAAGTATTATATTTCTCAAGATGTTTGTGGATTTAATTAAAACTCGTCTGTTCATCTTAAAACTTTAAAAGGAAGTGATTTATTTTTAGTGACAGATTGAAAAGTACATTTTGCAATATATCAAAGGTAATATCCTTAAACCAAGATGTAATTTTTTATGTAATTAAATTAAGTAGTATATTTCTCATATATAACTTTTTCCCACTTTTACTTCATGTTAAAAACGACAGTAATTTACCTTCAACTTTTGAATATCTATATATATAAAAATCAATCGCTGTTCGCTAGTCTGGCTTAAACTCGAGAACGGCTGAAGGGATTTATCTTATCTTGGTATTGAAATGATCGTGGGGGTATAGGGAAGCTTTAAAGGGTTATTTTATACAAAAAAAATCAATGAAATAAAGTAAAAGTATTAATTTCTTTATTCTTATCTGTAATGAATAAAAATTAAATTCAAACGACGCTTTTTTTCAATCGTATTTTCCAAAAAAAAAAAAACAAATAATAAAATTATTGGATTGTTTGTTTTCGAGAATTTTTTAAATTTAGTTTTAACTGGTTATATTAAATTTTTTTTAATTTAAAGTGTTACTTTTATAATGATCCGTTCCTTTTTTCAAAACCTCCCTAGACTTCCACAAATAATTAAAAATCACAATTTATCAATAGACATTATACCCATTCGATAGTTTTTTAGGTCTTTTATTTATCGAAATACAAAAAAAAACATATTTTCGATACATTTTCTTAGGTGTATACCATTGACTCTGGCGTATACGTACTATTTCTTTTTTAAGTTTTATTCTGATAATAAATTGTAGCTACTTTCAATACATTTTATATTCAAGAATTCAATGAGAAAAATTTTAGTTGCTGAATCTTGCTGAACCAATAATTCCGTCTGTGATTTTATCAATTCAAATTCATTGAACTTATCACTCAGTGACTTAGACTTTTATTTCATTCGCATTATATTTGCACTCGAACGGAAAATTCCCTCAGGATCGGAGTTGGAAATGGAAACTTAGAAACTACTGGGCAGATTTCAAAAATTATTTTGGCACTGGGATGCCACATAGTCCCTCAGTAGCTTAGCGTATATTTCATCCTTTAGCCTTAAAACTACAAACCCAAGCAACGCCGCGCCGGGTGGCCTGGACCTATTCCAAAAACTTTGCCATCGTAAGAGTGCTTAAGACTGAGTAGCATTGGCTGTATTTCATCCCCTATTTCATCTCTCTCTCTCCTCAGCTTGGAGATTGCATTACTTAACTTTCAATTTGATAAAAGTATGGCCTAAATTACGCCGGGCAGATCAGCTAGAATATAACTAAATATTTAAAATTTCATTTTTAGGTTATAACTTATGGAACAATTTCTTATTCATAATCGGTTGGTGGGGTTCTTTCTTGATGATTAGTCCTGATTTTTTTTTTTTTTTTAGTCTGAAAAAACCACATTTCGCCAAATTAGCTCACTTCCAAAGTTGGTATCCCAGGAGCATGTGAACCCGTGCGAACTTTAACCACTGTTCTCTCTTATGGCGTTCAGCGGAAACTTTTTTTTTGTTTTTTTAATTGTTTTTAATTGAAGATGGTCTGCACTTAAAAAAGCTTTACGAACAGTTGATGTGCTGGTTGTTACCCCCGCTTTTTCATTTATTTTGCTGGTGGAGTGAGCTGAATTCGACAGTTTTCGCCTTATGAATCACTGTTTTTAATAAAATTGCTAACAACATGGTCACCTCGGTCTATTTTTCTGGTTATACTTCTCATTGTAAAATCTTCGGATTGCAACACGTCAATTTTCCCTTTTTCTTCTGCAGCTAAAACTTTTCTTTTCCCCATTTTGGACCGAAATTTGCGGCATATACTATTTTATAGCTTAAACCTTGCAGCTAACTTTAATCCACGTAATAGATCGCGACCAATTAACTAATCTTACACGAGCTTCTAATCATGTGAAAAAAGTACTTTTTCGTGGAGCATAGACAAAAGAGAGAAAAAAATATTCGCTAACTTCCACTCAACTTCGACTTGTTAGTGTTATTTTATTGAGGATCTAATATGCTTACAAAAAAAATTGGTTTATGTAAAAAAAAATGTGTGTGTCTAATCAAGTGAAGAGCGCTGTACCTTATGCAATTAAATTAAGTACTATCAACGATCTTTGTGCAGAATTACCCTCAGGATAGTATGTATGATAGTATTTCACGTTGTTAATAAGATCCATGGCGAGTTGATGTTCGTGAATTGATTCTCACACTGGGGATCACTAGTGTGGTCCAGTTGCATGCCAGGGGTGGCCGTGGTGCAGTGGTAGAGTGTTCAGTATATAGGCCGGACCCGTGGGTTTGAATCCCGCTCTGAGCACCTACTTTTCTTTCAGCCTCCCAGTTTCGTATGAACGCCGCCCTTGAGGTTATATGTGAAATAACTAACATCTTATTTCCAACTATTGCAACACAGAAAAAAGCGAAGGCTGCTACCCTTGTAGTACAATGGACCGGTAAATTGGTCTCAGTTCTCCAGATTAGCATATAAGCCTCCTCTTTTTCTTTAAAAAAAAAAAAAAATGCCAGTCTCACGAACTTTTTGAACAGTCGAAACCACAGCAAGTCGCACTTATTTTTAGTATAGTGAATCAAATATTTTTATTTTCAGAAGAACTCGAAAAGTCAAATATTTTAGCCATGCCACACACCCTAACTTGTTAAAATGTACTCGTATATTCACAATCTTTTTTTTTCAGAAAAACCACTTCAGCTATTTCTGGCATTCTCTGTACTTACAAACGGGAAGAGATTATTTGCCATCAACACCAAAAAATCACGCAACAGTATTGATTGCCTGACTGGGATGCGAGTTATATCGACACTCTGGATCATAAATCACCACACTTTCACCTCTATTTTCCATAGTTCCGTTATTAACTTACCAGATTTGTTAGCAGTAATATAATCATCTGATTAACTTTAAATTTTCAACTTAGTCAAAATATTTTTTTGTTTCAGTACATTTACAGTTGGCCATTCATGCCAATATATAATGCAAGCATAACAGTCGACACCTTCTTCTTCATGGGTGGTCTACTTGTAGCCTGGATTGGATTCCGAGATTTGGATAAATCGTACGACTGATCTAATATTGAAATGTTTTTTATTTGAACTTTAATTTACAGGGGCGGAAAAATCAACGTGGTCATGAACATCGTTCATCGATACATTCGACTTACACCCATTTTGGCGGCTGGGCTCATATTAGCTTATAGTGTGAA
Organism: Melanostoma mellinum; assembly: GCA_914767635.1. Classification (NCBI taxonomy): domain Eukaryota; kingdom Metazoa; phylum Arthropoda; class Insecta; order Diptera; family Syrphidae; genus Melanostoma; species Melanostoma mellinum. The sequence continues at coordinate 1,814,397 of OU612059.1, read as the reverse complement.
TAAAATAGATTATACTGGCCCATTAAAAGAACATTACATTTCACAAAACAATTGCAACAACCGAACCTTGTGGCCAGTGCTTCTTTACATCCAGAACTACTATAGTCAGGGTTTCGGCAATGTAGCACCACATAGACACCTTATGCAAAATTTTGAATAAAAGTTCTCTTCCTATAGTGCTACGATGAAGCTTGGTACATAGCTATTGACTTTCAACTTTACGCCCTTTCTCCATTGATTTTGATTCCGATGTGGAAGTGGGGAAGGAAATTCGCACCTGTTCTGCTAATCTTGGGACTTGCATCAATTGCATGTGTTATGGGAATATACTTTTCGAACAAATACACCGGGTTAATGTTGGGGTAAGTATTGAGTTATTTAGTTCTTCATCTCTTTTTCATATACAGCTGAAGACTGTTTCTTTGAAGGCAGCCTGATTCATGATTAGTTCAGTGCGTGAGATAAAATGATTTCAAAACAATTAAACTTTGACGTACAAACGAAATTTCAAATTAACTCAGTTATGTCGCATTAAACTCTTTGCTTTCATTCTTAATTTTTATTTGTTTACTTTTTTCAGAATAAACGAAAATGAATGGGACAGTGTGTATAGACCAACCCATACCAGATACGCACCTTGGTTGATTGGATTCGCCTTGGGATACTTTTTACATAAAAATCGTCAAACGACGTTTCACATACCAAAGGTAAGTAGATGAAATCGACAATAGAATAAAAGCTAAGTGTCTTTCAAATTAACACTAAACATTCAAAAGAACATAACATCTGAAAATGTTATTTGTAGAAACTTGCACTAATACCACCCCACCACTGGTGGGTGACAGAATAACCACATAGACATAACCTAGTATCACTTCCATATACCTATATTTTTGTAAAGTGCTGTCGAGACTTTGTACAAAATATTTATCTACTTTGAATACCACACAATTAGTCAACTATTAGTCAATTTAAAGCTTTCTGATGCACAACGACAAGCACTATGTTTTTTTTTTTTTTGTCATCGCAATGGTTAGACGAACGAGATATCGTCGGCGTAACCGACGCGTCGGTGCTTCAAATCGAATGGCAAACTCGCTTTAATCCTGTGTGTGTGTGCGGGATCAAGATTCAAGACATCCTCCGTTTTGTTATTTTCGTTTCGGGTCCATGTTTGAATATATACAACAGCGCCTTTCAGAGCGTGCCGCATAAGCTTTCACTTTTGCCTAGAAGGTGCCTTTTCTCGGATCGCTTAGATATAAACTTTTTACATGTAAATTTTTGATCAAAAGATACTTACCAGTAAAGCATCAAGCGCATTTTGGATGTTCTGGCCGTGGATTTGTTGTCTCCACATCTAAACTTCTGACAGAAACAACAACAATACATCGAACAATCCAATACATCTTCGTAAAATGTGTAGAGGTCAGCGCATTTCTTTTCGTTCTTTTTGAAGAAACAGTTGCCCGAAACTTTGGAAAATGGATTTGTGTTCCGAGAACTGACTTTTGAGTTGAGAAATGAACGTCTCAAGAAACGGAATGTAGAAAGAAATTCTGTGGCAGTCTTCAATACTTTGTGGTTGAACTTTGCAATCTCATTGCGATTTCTTATTCAGAACAAATTCGAGCACCATGCTCATAAATAACGTGGAAAGTATAACCTGCGTTTTCGCGTTTGTACGTAAATTCATACAAAGCGTCATCTGCCAGCTTAGTAGCCTCACCCAGATCTAAAGCTATGTCCTATGTGCAGCGCAATGTACATAAATTGCCAGGGGGAAATACGATCTCAGATGAGCCTGTGCACCAATGAATTATGGACACTCATTCCCGGGGCTCCGTCGAATCCTTGGCCATACATATATGAGCAATCGACGCCAACATCATGTAAATAATTTCTGATTGAATCTGCTAAACCTCGTATATATAAATAAGATTTTGAGTAATAGACCCCCCATGCCCAAACTCTGGATCCGCCACTGTTGAGAGATATAGTCCTGGCAAATCCGGGGAACTAAAAAGCTCTGTAATATAGTTGATTATATCATCGGAAGTGTCCGATTCAAAGTTTGACAAATTTGCGAAGGAACTTGTTTATGAGGTCGATAGTGGATGTGGACGATGAAGGAAATTAAGTAAGTTTCCATTTGTAGTACCCGTGACGTGATGGTTAGCATGTCAGCTGTCAACCCAGAGGTTTGTGCTTCTCGCTCTGTTAGCTTACGCTACCCAGTTTATTTATTTCAGCGGAAAAATGGGGATAGAATATGGTCTATTTACTCAGGGGCAGAGAAATACTCTAAGGCTGAAAGAATTTTTGGAATCGTTTCAGTATTTTCCAAGTTCCGGGCTAAGTTCCCGTTCCGCGTTCCCCTTTTCGTACCATAAGAAATATGGAAGGGAAATATAACTTATTTCGTTTCACAGGCTCTATACCAAATTTTGACAAATTTCTTTTAAATCAGCTACGTAGTTTTGAAGCCTTTACAACACCAGCACTTAGTTCTTGTTCCCGTAGGAATATTGGAATGGAATATACATATTTACCTTATTCTTATTTCTCTAAGATCACTCTATCTATTTATTAAAAAAAAACCGCATCAAAATCCGTTTCCTAGTTTTAAAGATTTAAGCATACAGACAGCAGAAAGTGACTTTGTTTTGTACTAAGTAAAGATTTATGTTTCTCACTTTTAAACATTCTCTGGACTTCTACAAATTGGAAGGATTCAAACTAAGACTGTTTTTAGAACACCAAGTAACAAAACGTCGATATCTAATTGTAGTAAATTGCAATCTGACGCATATTTAATAGATTTAAAAATCATCATGTCATGTCGTTAGCAAAAACTACTACTTTGTCAGTTTCTGATAAATTCCTACTCTCATTTTTACTCCAAAACGGTGCGGTTCCAGTTCCAGGTCCAATCTTTTCTAAATCCTCCCTTAGCTCAATCAGAGCAGATTCATACTGAATGCTAAGAAAAAAAGGACAATAACAAAAAACTTCATTTTCAAAAATCATAATAATTTTCTACCAAATCCATTTAAGGAAATTTTTGATTTATTGTATTTATCGAATTCATCGAAACAGTCAGTCGTGGTAATCATTACGCCACGTGCACCTCAATACAGATTGACACATTCAAAACTACATGCTGAATTCTACTAAAAGCAAAATATTATTATTTACAAAATTTTATCTATTTGATATCGTTTCATTCGTAGTTGGTCCAACTCGCTGCTTGGACTGCTTGTTTCCTCACAATGATTGCCATCGTCTTTGGGCCATATTTCTCCTTGAACGCCTATGGCACCGGTAGTGGAGGGACCGTTTTCGAGGCTGCCATGTATGAGAGTTTAAAACGTGTTACCTGGGCTGGAGCACATGCATGGATAACTTTCGCTTGCTATTATGGCTATGGAGGTATTGTCGATTCGGTCTTGTCTCATCCAATTCTGCAGCCTTTTGGCCGGTTGACGTATGCTTGGTATATGATGCATATGGCAATAGTGAAAATGATTTATGGGATGATGCGTACAGAGATTTACTTTTCAATCTACAACATGGTACGTATTTTCGATTTCATAGAACAAAAGTCATTTAAAAATAATCTTCAATCAATAGTTTCTTACGTTTTGGAGTGCATTTGGAGTAACACTTCTTGTGTCAATTTATGTTGTATTAGCATTCGAGTCACCTATTCTAGTTTTGGAGAAATTAATATTCAACAAGCCCAAATCAGTTCAGAGGGAAAATACGGAGCAGACGACAGCCCAACCAAGCGTTGTTGTTGAACAATCTCAGGAAGGAAACGAGAAGCAGTGAGTGAATGCCACGATGAAAGTCTTTAATGAAGCTGTGTTTTTCTTTAAATACTTCAAATAAAAGTATAACCAAATTCTTATTTGAACTGTGAGTTATGTGAATTTTTAAATATTTTTAATCTAAGCACCAAACTAAGAGGAATACGCGCCGACGCACTCTTACAACTGTGGTAAGACACGTTGGGCGCGCTTTTCCGGTGCCGTCTCAAGGGAACTTCGTTCGAACGGTATTGCGCCCCCATGCAACAGGAATCTGTCGAACATTGAGATCGATGGGTACCTGCAACGTATGGAGGATGCAATCCGTAGTACAATGGACAGGACAATTCCTAAATATAGACAACATGACTCTACGAACATGTACAGAAACGCGACAATAGACGCACTTTACAAACAAAAAAGTAGACTCCTGTCGAGACTCAAACTCTTGCACAGGAGTTTTACTGACCGACACGATTTGGGGATTAGAACTCTGAAGTCACAGATCAAAAATCTCCAACAGTTAATAAAGGAAAATTACAGACAATTTATATCTCTTTTCCGGAACAATAAAATTCGGGCTCAGTCCAACAACCCGAGTATGTTTCCGGAATTAAATAAAATTTTTAGGAGAAAAGATCAAAATGACCTTCAAAGTATTAAACTCCAAAGGACGACAGAGAACAAAAACTTACTTCTGACACTAGGAATAGATCCAGATGACGCCATCTTGGATGATGACCACTTTGTAGTGGAAGATGCTCAAGAGAAGGTAGAGACGGTGGGTGCTGTTTTCGAGCGAGTATATAAGGTGAATGAGTCCATCGCCCGAATGACGACCTAGATAACAGAGCCTTTTCGTTGGACACCTCTATCTTAGAGACGAGATCTCGCATTGGCGATCCGAGAATTCTGGTTTTACTAGGTTCAATGACGACTGACTTGCAAATACAGTCATCGCCCAGCGAGATTAGATAACACCCTGTTCGTTTCTAAGATGGACCTCGATGACATCTTTCACAAAATAAAGAAAAAGAAGTCAGCAGGAGTCGACGGCATACCCAATGTTGTGCTGAAAAACCTCCCTTCTGAAGCGGTGGACATAATCACCACGTTGTTCAACAATGCGCTGAATAACGCATATTATCCAGTGCGTTGGAAGACGGCAGTGGTCCATCCTCTCCTTAAAAAGGGAAGGCTGGTTCCAATCCAACAAATCTCCGTTCAATTAGTCTTCTTCCGATTATCAGCAAGGTATTCGAGCTCTCAATAGAGCTCTGTCCACATGGGCTGAGGACAAAAATGTTATTCCAGAAAATCAGTTCGGTTTTAAGGCGGGTCATGATACCATACATGCCGCGTCTAAACTAGTATGTGATATTCAATGGAAAAAAGCTAAAAAGCATGTCTGGTTGTCTTGGAGAAGGCTTTCGATACCGTTTGGTTAGACGGTCTTTTCTATAAGTTGATCAGGTATGGCATGAGTAAACCACTGCTTTATATTCTGAATGACATGCTTCATGGTAGAACGTTTGTTGTGAAAAGTTGCGATAAACTTCTACCAGAACTTTTACAATACAGAACGGTCTGCAACAAGGAGCGGTGAATTCGCATATTTTATTTAGCATTTTCACCGGCGGCGCGGCGGCGATCTGATTGGTTCCAATTGATGCGGCCTTATTTCCCAAAATTGGTAATAAGGTCGAAAAAAAAAATCGACCTTATTTCACGGCACCGCCAATGATCTCCAGTCATGTAAGCCTTGGGATCTACATGCGCACCTGTGGGAGAATTTCAAGGTGTTACGGATGTTGCAAGACTTACTTCGACGTTAATTGCATATAGATATGAATACTCTCTTAGTCTCTGCTTAAAACAAGAGTTGAAATACTGCAGTGATATTCGAAACCGTTACTCCATACCAAATTGTGGTACGATCTTTGGAAGCATTGCTTTCGGAGTAATCATCTGACTAGTTTCTCAACCACAAAAATAACCAATCTGTGTTTCTTGATAATAAATCTGAGCCCGAATTACGCCATTAGTGATCGATTGAGTGAGTGACATTTTCCTTTTAAAATTCGCGCTTAATAACACAATATCTCTAGGCTACCCATGTGTTATATGAAATTCCGCTCAGATAATGATGGGAGAATATGAAATTGTGTTCGACGTTCATTTTTCATACGATCGCAGTTTCTAGATTAAGATTTTGGGAAAAAACTAAAGGTATTTGCTTTGGGAAAAACTACCTTCCCTTCAAATTAACCAATAAAAAAGCGATTGTATCGGAGTGTGACCGAAGTTATAATTACGAGCAATTTGTCTGTTAAACATGCGAAGAAAGTAAGTAGATTATAAAGGGTGTCACGTAATTCGTGTTACATACTTTGGGATGTGATTCTTGGAAATTTTCATCAGTTCACAGTCATAAAAATTACCTTATGTAATAGTGTTGATTTCTCCACAGAACAATAGCTAAACATTTGTAGTTCACTTAAGCGCACTATAGATCACGATAAAAGTTTTACTATAAAAAAGTGTATTTCTCAATCAATAGCTTTAGTTTAGTTTCAAAACTCACGCTGACTGTTTTAAAATGAAGCTCACCTCACTTCCCACAGTTGTTGTTGTCATATCCTTGATTGTTAGTGGATCTCAATCGATTTCGTTTTTGAATAATGTTTCAGTATCCAGTGATGTTTTGAGTGAACTTTTTGTAAACGAAGTCGAGAGCAGTAAGGACAAAGTTTATATTTTCGGTGGTGCTGAATCGAATGAATACAACTCACAAAATTGTCTCTTAAGCTTACGAGAAATAGTGAAACGATTTCCAAGTCGTGACGTTGCTCCGTGTAAGTGTGATTTCCATCTTGCTTTCCCTTTATAATTTTTGTCAACTCAAAAACTCCACTGATAAATTTTCTTTTAAAGACCACAAAAATTGGGTGCCGTGAAATAAGGTCGAAGGCAATAAGGCCAAAAGTTGGGAAATAAGGTCGAATTTTTTTTCGACCTTATTACCAATTTTGTGAAATAAGGTCGAATATCATTTTGGCACTAAATTTGTCGAAAATAGCGTTCGACTTTATTTCTCAGTTGAATTCGACTTTATTTCTTTGTTTAATATTTTGTGATCCTTGTTTATAAAGGCTTTTACTTTTGGTAGAAACAGAAATGTTCTGAAGAACATTGGATTTAGGGAGTTGAACTTTTCGTCCGTGGGGGAGGGGGGGGCCGTTGTGACGCGCGACCGGCGCGGTTCGGGATCGGCGCGGGGTCAGCGCGAGGCCGGCGAGGCGCAGCACTTTCCACAAAAATTTTCTACATATTATATGCATACACCTGCATATGTGTTGAAATGAATTGTGGTAATTGTGGGTGTCATTTTAATGAATTTCTTAAGTTAGTTGACAAACTTTCATAGCAACATAAAATTTTTCAAAATTTAGATGAATAGTATCTCCAGTATACTTAAAAAAAAAAAAAAAAAAAAACAAAAAAAAAACAAATTACGGGATTATCATTTTTAGTCAAACGGTCTATCTATCTTAATCTCCAAACCGTCCAAACATTTTTTGATGAAATCAATACTCTTGCTAGCATCTTGCTCAAGGAGCACTTCCAGAAACTTGAAAAAATTAACCCTTTTTGTCAGCTCCGAGGACAAAACGCTATTAAATCCTTCCGAAACGCTTGTTGTTCGGTTTATTGTCATATGGCAGGATATTCCTATTTGATAGTTAAAAATAGTAATAAATCAATTTTCATTCATTTCATTTCATAATTTCATTTATTTCTTATAATAATATAATATAAAGTTTAATATGATAGATAAATCAATTTGAAAACACATAGGTATATTATTTAAGAAATAAGGTAGTGACATTAGATGTTAAAATTTAAACAGTTTTAAATGTCACTTCAGTGTTAAGGAATAATAAAATATAAATTGGGTGGGGTGACCCTTATTTTTGAAATTTAAATATTGATATTGATATTTACTTACAATCAGAAAAGAATCAAAAGAATTACAATTTGTTTTATTAGCCAAGTGCCGGAAAAAATTAATTCAGTAAAATTTAAATATTGATATATAAAATCAGAAAAAGAATCAAAAAGAGATATATTTTGCTTTGTTAGCCAAGTGCAAGAGAAAATTAATTCAGTTTAAAAAAAGAGATTGATCAGATATTCTAATAACTCACCAGAACATTAAAGAAGTAAAATAGTTTAAGAAAACACAACTATTTCCAAATCAAACAACCAAGATTTTAAATGTATCTGAAAAAGATTTGGTAATATAAGTGACCTTAACGCAGTAGGAAGTTTTTTAAATACTCTACAAGACATTACTGTGTAAAAATTACGAAAAGTAGTCGTCCAAAAGCTGGGAACAGGTGCAAGATATTGCAAGTTGTTTCGTAGATTATGATTATCTAGGATTCTGAAATCCAGATTTCCTGAGCGCAAAAAGTAAGTTTTAAGGACCTTTAAACAATATAAATGTCGAACTGGTAGAATTTTCAACCTTACAAATAATGGAAAACTATGATGTAGTCTTCCCTTCCTACTAATTATCCTGATTACATATTTTTGTAAAGTTAAAATAGGTCTCACTTTGTTAAAGTGCGTTCCACCCCAACCCAACATGTTATTCCATATTGCAATTTGGAATGGAAAATTCCATAATAAATTTTTTTAAGAAGATCATTGGAGCAAACTTTCTGGAGATAGAAGAAGTGCCGCAGTGTAGAATGAAAATATTTTTTTAGACTCTCGGTTTGATTGCTAAAAATCATCCTTGAGTCGATTAAGAGTCCCAGATACTGAAAAACATCCACTTTTTCAATTTGGAAACAAAACTAACTACAGATTAGGTGGTCAAGGTAAGTCATCGCACTCGACTCAGAAGCACAAAAGCAACTTATAAGTTTATATTTCTTGCACATTGGTTCATGGAAAAAGATATCTGGTTCGAAAATGTTCGGAGAAGAAAGACTAAAAAACATAATTTTGGTCTTAGATCTAATGACTAACTTATGTTCAGCGAACCACGACCTAAAGAGATTCAAATCCCAATTTATATCAGCCACAAGATCAAGATCAGCACCAAACGCACAACCAACATCATCTGCAAAGGCAGTAATTTTAGACTTAAATGGTAATTTAAACAATGAGTTAATATACAATAAGAAAAGTATAGGACCAAGTACTGAGCCTTTTGGTACTCCTGTATTCCGAAATTTGAAGTCACTTCTAATATTTTTAATTTTTACACGCAATGATCTATTTTCAAGGTAGGATCTGAAACAGTTACTCATAAAACTCCTTATACCAGCATTTTCCAGTTTAGATAACAAGATTTCGTGGTTTACCATATCAAATGCCTGCCTTAGTGATATCGACAAAGAGACCAGCTGTACACTTTTTATTGTCTAGATTAGTAAAAGTATCAGAGCAAAATTTCAGGAGAGCGTCTTCAGTTAATTTACCTTTCCGAAACCCAAATTGTAGAGAGCTAAAAAAATTGTTTTTATTTAAAAAGTGCATTAGTCTTATTTTAATACTTTTTTCAAAAATTTTACATATTAACGAGAGGATAGAAATTGGTCTATAATTGCTCTTTTCATTCGCTGATCCCTTTTTAAAAATAGGAACAATATCGGCACACTTCAAAGCATCCGGAAATTTTCCTGAACATCAACCAAGAAAAAATATAAATTTTATAGTAAATTATTTGATAAATTTCAGATAACATCAGCTCCACAAGTGTTTGAATTTTTTAGAGACCCAATACTTTTCAAAACTTCGAATGCCATTACGGATTCAAAAAAGAAGGTGTTTTGATTCAAAGAATCACCACGAATAGCAACATATCTCCATAATCTCCCATAATTAATAAATTTTTTGATTTTTCTGTACGTAAAAGATTTGAAAATTCATCCATAAAAACCGAAAAACTGAATTTATGCAACCTGTACAACAAAATCTCTTTTGTCTAATTTAAAAGTAATTTTTAATATGTCGGCGCTCAAAATATCTAATTCAGTTGGTACACAATACAATCATACGTTTCTCTAACAAAGCAACCTACAAACCAGCACAATAGTCATCATTTGTTTTAGCAAAAAATTTATAACACGGTAGAGAGTAATCATTCAATTCAAACTTATATATCCAAATCTCAGAAACACATAAAATATCAGGGATACGCGCAAATGAAGTTAAGTGGGAAACAAGAAAATCGAAATTCTCACACATGCTTCTAATACTTACTTACTTAGGTGGGCATTACAGTTCAGGGTGAACCTGGGCCTCAACCAACATCCTTCTATAACGACTTCGATTTCGGGCGAGCTCTCTCCAGTTTCACACTCCAAGTCGGTTGAGGTCTTTATCCACTTGATTACGCCACCTAAGACGAGGTCTTCCCCTGCCGCGATTTTGCAATGTGCTTTCGAAAACCCGTCGAGCCGGAGCGTTTGGGTCCATCCGCTCTACATGACCCAAGCATCGTAGCCTCGCGATGCGTACTCTTCTGGCTATGCCCATAAATAACATATAAAGTATATGCTTCCGCGCCGTAAAGCAGGACTGGGATGATTAACGTCTTATACAAGGTCACCTTGGTTTTTCTAGAGAGAGTTTTGTTTCTCAATTGCCTTCTTAACCCAAAGAAGCAACGGTTGGCAAGAGTTATTCTCCGTTTGATCTCCGCACTGATGTTGTTGTCCGTGTCTACAGCGGATCCTAGGTAGACGAAGTCCTGTACTACCTCGAAGTTATGTCTGTCTATTTTGACGTTTTGTCCAATTCGTTGATGTTCTGTGTCCCTGTTTGATGACAGCATATACTTCGTTTTGCCCTCAAACCATCAAACCCATTTTTGCCGCTTCTGTTTCAATACTCGCAAAAGGACCTATGACATCAAGCTTTTTCTTCCCATTACGTCAATATCGTCTGCATAGGCGAGTAATTGTACAGACTTTTGAAAGATTGTTCCTCTAGTGTTGACGTTTGAGTTTCTTACAATCTGTTCAAGTATGATGTTGAAGAAATCGCATGACAGCTTGTCGCCTTGCCTAAAACCTTTTTCGACATCAAAGGTCTCGGTGAGTTCCTTATCGACCTTGACGGAGTAGCGTGAATTCTCCAAAGTCATCCTGCATAGTCGTACGAGTCTTATAAGGATGCCGAAACTAGACATGGCTCTGTTAATACTGTCATACGTGGCCTTGAAATCGATAAAAATATGGTGAATATCGATATTACGTCCTGGGTTTTTTCCAAGATCTGCCGTAATGTGAAAATTTGGTCTATTGTGGACTTCTCTGATCTGATAAGGACCTATCAAGTTGTTGACGTGGGGCTTCAAACGTTCCCATATTACAGCAGACAAGATCATATAAGCAACGTTAAGGAGGCTTATCCCTCTATAATTGGCAAATTGTGAGGGTCTCACTTCTTTAGGAACGGGCATACGATACTGAGGTTCCATTCATCGGGCATGCTTTCTTCCGACCATATCATGCAGATCAGCTGGTGCATGCTCCTATCCAACTTGTCTCCAGCTGCCTTGAAGAGTTCGGCATCAAGGCCATCTGCACCTGCAGTCCTATTTTATTTAAGTTTGCATGTGGCAAGCTTAACTTCCTCTAGGTCGGGAGGACGGCATTCTTGATCATCGTCCAAGCTGAATGGGGCAATATGCCTGACAGCGGAATTTGTGTCCTCATCGCCGTTAAGCAGTCTGCAGAAATGATCTTTCCAGATCCTCAGTAGCGACTGTGACTCTATAACTATGTTTCCCTGCTGGTCTTTACAGGCTTGAGTTCGGGGCTTGCCACGCTGGCAGGATCTTTTTACCTTTTCGTAAAACTTCCGAATCTCGTTCCTGTCATGGCACCTCTCAATTTCCTCAAACGAGCGCTTCTCATGCTTCTTCTTTTTCTTTTTGAGAAGTTGGTGTTCTTCCCTTCTTTTCTCCTTGTAGAGCTCGTTATACTGATCGTAAGCAGCCCTTGTTCGTTGTTGCATCAGCATTTGTCGTGCTTTTTGTTTGGCTGCATTTGCCTGCCTGCATTCTTCATGTTAATTGATCTGGGGATCGCCATGTACCTTTATGAATTTTAGGATGCGGGAGGCGTGTACTACTAACAACAAGCCCCGCAGAAAAATCGATCAGCCTCAGCCCGTTTTCGGAGGCTTTGTCGTGGAGGCTATGCTTACCGATTGTATTTCCAAAGATGTCCTCCTCCCCTAGTTTTGCGTTAAAATCGCCAAGAACGACTTTCACGTCGGGTCTAGGGCACTGCTCATATGTTTCTTCGAGGACATTTCCCAAGATCAATTAATGAACTACTGAAAATAGGTATAAAAAGGTGATCCACTGGGATGAGGCCATTGCGAATATTTCCGTGCGTATTGCCATGCGCACTCCATGTGTGAATTCTTGAATAAAATATCTAAGAGAGTGTTAAGAATATCCGTTTTATTTAGTTTGCACACATGGGCTCCGGAAAGACTTTGATAGCGATAGAAAGAGCAAAAATAGATGCTTTCAAGGAAAAAGGACTCTGTTAAGTAAGTAATTATCGTGCTGATCCACAAAACTATGGCAAAAATCAAAAAGGACGCACGGGAAAAACCACAGCACCAAGAGAAAATCGGTTGATTCTACGACTTGCCTCAAATTGTCAAATTCCACTGTACCATTGACTATGATAAGAGCCAAAAGCGGAGTTTCAGACAACATAACAACGGTTCGAATAATAATACAAAAAAGTGATACCATTCAAAGGAGGAAACTAAAAAAGAAACCTGTTTTGAAGCCAGTACACAAGGAGCATCGTATATGGACTTTGCAAGACAGGATGTTGATTGGAGCAGTGAATGGAAACGCGTTGACTTTTCGGCGATGAGAAAAAGTTTAACCTTGACGGTCCTGATGGTTACAACTTTTATTTCCATGATATTAGAAAGGATGAACTTATTTTGACAAGGCATCATAGCCGTACATCAGGTGTAATGGTGTGGGGAGCTATTACCTACTATGGCACGAATAGTAGAATTGGAGTTGGAGTTTTTGTCCACAGCAATGAACTCAAATATTTGCTGGAACGGTCATTTCCAAAAATGAAAAACATTTTTGGACCTCTGACTTAGATTTTTCAACAAGATAATGACCCAATCCACTCTAGCAGGGTTGTCAAGAGCTGGATTCAATTAGAAGACGTGGAATTTTTGTCATTGCCGCCAAATTCACCAGACTTAAACATTATTGAAATGGTTTGGTCATGGCTATCTTGTAAAGTTTATGAAGGTGGCAGACAATTTGAAGAAAAGGACACCTTAGTTGATGCTATTCGTAGTGCCCGGGCCCAAATTTCATATGATCATTTAAAAAAAAACTGTATGATTCTATTCCAAACCGTCTAATAGAGGTTATATCCAAAAATGGCGGACATACTCATAATTAATGTAAGAAAACGTTATTAATAAATATTACTAAACCATACAATGTAAACATTTCACTCATTTTTTTCTTTTTTTTTATAATTTTGCATGTGGCCTCATCCTAGTGAAGCACCTTTTTATTGCTATTTTCAGTGTAGTTCATTAATTGACCTTGGGAAATTCCAACGTTCGTTTCGAATAAACTCTTCAATTTTATGAATTTGTTATGGGAAAATACGTGTACCTATTAACTGGTGATAAACGTTTCCGGGTACAAAACTTCCACCAGTTATAAAAAGCAAAAATCGATAGCAAAATTTGTGGCCTCATCCTGGTGGTTGGCAGTGTATGAACGCATGTCATTGCCAATAAATTTCTTTATCCAACAGAAATTAAATTCGATTTTATTACTCAACGGATTTCGACTTTATTTCTCAACTTTTGGCATTCTTATTTTGTCAAATATTTTCGTTTTTTTTTTTCAACATTATTTCCTTTTCAATAGGAAATAAGTGTAAAGTTTTATACTATTGTTTCCCTACTTTTGCTGTATGTCTACTCAGCGCAGCTCGCTTAAACTAGATTGCTAGAGAGCCGATGTTTTAATAATGAATTCACACTGAGTATATGAAATGGAATTGGTTTATTTACATTTTCTTACAGCTATTTATACCTAAATTATATTACAAATCTATTTGGGATATCCTCTCTTATGAACTATATTACAAATAAGAATGCATCAGCATTCTGCTTCTCATAACTAAATTATTTCGCTTAAACGATTTCCAAAAGTCGTCGAAAAAAGAGTGAAGGAGTGAAAATAATTTTGAAAAACGACAAGAATAAAGTATGTAAGGACCTGATTGACTATAAGAGTAAACGTTCATTTCCAGTTTTCGATGCATGGGGCGGCCTTCCATCAGGAATACTCTCTGCAAACCAGTACGATATCGGGAACTTTGATCAATGTGTCAAATTGTCTGTGACCTTAAATCAAATCAACGATGTTGCAACAGGTCAGTTTTGTTTTGCCACCTTGCCATTAAAAGAGCCACCAAGAGGCATTGCTGGGTGGGTTACGCCTTCGATGGTTAATGTTGGAATGTGTGTTCCACACACATGCAGTCCGGAGTTGTTGACAGCAATGTTCAAGCAATCTACAAGCGAGGTCTATGATGGGGCTCTGTCAGCAATTTATGTACACCGATGTACAGACGGCAAAGTACCCCAACTAGACACAGGAGGCACCGTATGCTTGTGAGTATCAAATTGGAAAACTGTACTTCAGTCAAATTATTTCTTCCCTCTTTCTTTCCATATAGAATAATTATCTTGATTTTCACAGCACTGATGGTTGCAAGCTCCATTTACGAAATCCTCATAACGTATTTTGAAAGTGAGTATCTTGCTTCAAAAGACAACAATGTTATTCCAACTGCTTATGATGATGTGACTTTATCAATTAGTTTTTAAGGATGAAACAAAAAAAATTTTATGGTTTTGCAAATGGCTGTTCTTGGCAAGCTTGGAGTTTGTAGTTTTGAGGTTTTATAATAGTCCAGATACTTGGAAAACATTTTTATCAACTCAAATGCACGAAAATGCTAAACATCTTTTTGCATTTTGTCAAAGATTATAATCGTTCGAAGACAAATTCGTAGCCCTTTGATTTTTTTTTTTTTCAAAAATTCGATCGAATAAAACAAAAAACGACTTGATGGATTGAATCGAAACTTTGTTTGTCTTTTGTGGGCATATTGAACTGTAAAAGGCACACTTAACATTCATTTTCACTTAAAATTTTATATTTCCGCGCAGAATGGTCCTTCATTTCAAAATGCAAATTAACGCTAAATGAACGAGTCATATGGTCCATTACATCGCAAAAAAAAACTTTCTAAGAAAACCTAAGAAATTTTATGTTATTTCTTAGGTTTAGAATTTTCTTCAACAAAAAGTCTCAAAACTACTAATATTAAGCTTTAATTTGTTTTTTGTTGCACTTCGATACGAACATTTTTCCCAAAGAAGCAGCCATACTGGATTATTTTTTTTTATATTTTATTTTATATTTTGTATTTATATTTTTTAAAATATGCTTACTCGTTCAAACTGGGAGTACGGCGGGACTAATTCAATACGATCTTCTTGGCCTTGGGCCAATGAAACAAAATCTTGCTTCTCAAGACGATACAGCAGCGTGGTCACAAAAATTAAGAGGCTGGGTCTTTGAAAAGTACCCTGAAACTGATTTTCTAAAACCTATTGGATAGACAGCTTTGAGGTTTGGCGGGTGTGTTAAAGTACGCACAAAAATATAACCAGCGAAAAACAATTGAAATCAACCCAAATCTTATACTTAGCCCAATATGCATGCAGGAAAATCCAACGCATGCAATGAGAAGGAAACCATTCATAAATTGATAATATGGATACACGATATGCGTGAACCTAAAACTATTGCTTTGCTCTCACAGTCGAAGTATTGCTGATTGTACATATGTATGTACATCAATCCTGCTGATTAATACAAGCAATAATTTTTCAAATTCTTTTTGTGAACAGCAGATTCACTATTACCTAAGACCATGATTCTAGGAAAAAGCCACATATGCAACTTGTCGATTTTATAACACTACTCACTTAGGTACTTTTTTCGTCGGAATGCAAAAATTGATAGAATTTTTTACCTGCTGCTAAAATAATAATAAATTGAGGTGTGCATTGACTGATTACGTTGTCAACTGTATGTCCTGTCTATCCAATAAATGTGATAAATGCACTAGGCCCTGGTCGATCTGCAGCTATGGTGCCCAATTTTTTTTATTTTTTGATTCGTTATTTTAGATCTTGAACAATATACTCTTGGTTTCATTCAATATTTAATATTTATAATCTACATCTGCAGAGAAACCTGTTCCAATATTACTGGCGTTCTCTGCGCTTACAAACGGAAAGAGATTATTCGCCATCAACACCAAGAAATCCCGAAACAGTATTGACTGCTTGAATGGATTGCGGGTCATATCGGCATTCTGGATTATTCATGTGCACACATTTTCCCATACTATTGGTGCTCCAATTATAAACTTGGCCGATTATTTTGCTGTAATATAACAAACTTAATAACTTTAAAATTGCATTCCAGGTTCAATATTTTTTTTTTTAAGTACAACTACAGTTTGCCATACATGGCAACTAGAGCAAACTTAACAGTCGACAGTTTCTTATTCATGGGTGGTCTACTTGTAGCCTGGATTGGATTTCGAGATTTGGATAAATCGTACGACTGATTAAATATTGAATTGTTTTTTATTTCAACTTAAACTTACAGAGGCGGAAAAATCAACGTGGTCATGAACATAGTTCATCGATACATTCGACTTACACCCGTTCTGGCGGCTGGACTCATATTAGCTTATAGTGTGAATAAAATAGATTATACTGGCCCATTTAAAGAACATTACATTTCACAAAACAATTGCAACAACCGAACCGTGTGGCCTGTTCTTCTTTACATCCAGAACTACTATAGTCAGGGCTCCGGGAATGTAGCGTCACATAAACACTTTATGCCACCTTCTGAGTAAAAGTTCTCTTCCTTTAGTGCTACGATGAAGCTTGGTACATAGCTATTGACTTTCAACTTTATGCTCTTTCACCATTGATTTTGATTCCGATGTGGAAGTGGGGGAGGAAATTCGCACCTGTTCTGTTAATCTTGGGACTTGCATCAATTGCATGTGTTATGGGAATATACTTTTCGAACAAATACACCGGGTTAATGTTAGGGTAAGTATTGAGTTATTTAGTTCTACATCTCTTTTACATATACAGCTGTCGCTAGGAAGACTGTTTCTTTGAAGGGAGCCTGATTCGCACCAGTGATAAGTATAGTGCGTGAGATAAAGTGTATTCAAAACAATTAAACTTTGACGTACAAACGAAAATTCAAATTAACTTAGTTATGTCGCATTAAAGTCTATGCTTTCATTCTTAATTTTCATTTTTTTTTTACTTTTTTCAGAATAAACGAAAATGAATGGGACAGTGTGTATAGACCAACCCATACCAGATACGCACCTTGGTTGATTGGATTCGCCTTGGGATATTTTTTACATAAAAATCGTCAAACGACGTTTCACATACCAAAGGTAAGTAGATGAAATCTACAATAGAATAAAAGCTAAGTGTCGTTCAAATTAACAATAAACATTCATAAGAAGATAACATCTGAAAGTGTTATTTGTAGAAACTTGCACTAATACCACCCCACCACTGGTGGGTGACAGAATAACCACATAACCTAGTATCACTTCCATATACCTATATTTTTGAAAAATGCTGTCAAAACTTAATACAAAATATTTATATACTGTACAACGTAGCACGATGTACAACGACAAGCACTATGTTTTTTTTTTTTGTCAACGCAATGGTGAGACTAACGAGAAATCGTCGACGAAACCGACGCGTCGGTCGGTGCTTCAAATCGAATGGCAAATTCGCTTAAATCCTGTGTGTGTGCGGGATCAGGACATTTTCCGGTTTGGTTTTTGCCTTGATCTTGTCCTCGATGGCGTTACTCAAAAGCTATAACAGTTCCACTGCACAGTCGAGGCTGTTTAATGTTGCACAGCATAATCACAAACTAATTCTACATTTGATTGTTAATTTTGAGGTGTTTAGTCCTGGCAAATCCGGGGAACTCAAAAGCTCTGTAATATAGTTTATTATATCATCGGAAGTGTCCGATTCAAAGTTTGACAAATTTGTGAAGATTATGAGGTCGATAGTAGATGTGTCGCTCTAACAGTCGCGTCGGATTCTTTTGGTTATACTATGTATACTGATTGTCTTTCGTAGATTGCAGTTCGCAAACGGAAATATGCGCAAACTAAAAATAGCGACATAACTCCAAGAACTGACAAAATGATGAATAGCCATGAAATTCATTTACCTATTAGTTTTTCTTTTTTGACAGCCAACAGACCGTCTCACACCTTTTTAATTTCTCAAACAACGAGATGGGACATCGTATCACAGCTGTGAAGCAGAAACATTTTTGAACGCCCATAATTATTTGGAAACTAGGTGACAATTTATTTTTTCTTAAAAGACATTGGACAGCTAAATTGTGTTTTTTAGTATTTTCCTTTCCTTACTACTAACTGATCCACCCGACGGCAACGGCGACGGCGCGGCGGGCGGTGCCTTACGGTGATCGATGAAAGATGTTAAGAAAAGTGGTTTGCGTGGTGTGATGGTTAGCATGTCTGCTTTTAACCCAGAGGTTGTAGTACATAATTCCTTATTCAAATTCATACAAAAATATGAAGTTTGAGCTCCTCGCTCTGTAACGGCACCCTATTAATTTATTTTATTTAGTTTCCATTTCAGCGGCAAAATGGGAATTAAATATGGTCTATTTACTCATGGACAAAGAAGCACTCATACGCTGAAAGAATTTTTGGAATCGGTTCAGTATTTTCCTACTTCCCGTCTATGTTCCCGTTCCGCTTTTCGATCCATATGGAATATTAAAGGGAAATATAATCTGTCATTTCTCAGGATCTTGAACGTTTTTTTTTTACAATTTTCATTCAAATCAGCTCAGTAGTTTTGGAGCGTTTTCAACACCAACACTAAGTTCTCGTTCGCGTACGAATATGAGAATGAAGTATACATATGCATTTACCTTTCTCTTGTAAATACAAGAGAAAGGTAAATACATACGATACATACAAATACGTTGCGTAGTACAGACGTACAGACAGCGGAAAGCGACTTTGTTTTAAAAATAGAAAGGATTCAAACTAAGACCGTTTTCAGAAATGTAACAAAACGTCGATATATCTATTTGTAATAAATTGCGATCTGATGCATTTTCAATAGATTTAAAAATCATCATTTCGTTACCAAAAACTACTACTTTGTCAGTTTCTGATGACTTCCGACTCCCATCTTTACTCCAAAACGGTGCACTTCCAGCTCAATCTTTTCTAAATCCTTCTTTAGCTCAACCTCAATCAGAGCAAGTTCATTTTGAATGGAACAGTTTAGCTCATCGTCTTAAAACAATAACTTTCTTAAATAATTTCATCCGTTCTTTAGTGGATTATCTCTCGAACCCAGACACAGCCTAGATTCTTCACTCCTTATTTGTCATTTAATTATAGTATTTTTCTCTTTTATTAAATCTGTAATTCCTTGATTAATTTTACCATTTACCATTTATTCTTACTAAACTGTTATTGTTATTACAAATCTGTACTTTTATATTGTATATCATTTAAAATTATTTATTTGCCGTAAATGAGACTCAGTCTCAAGGCTTATTGAATATTAATAAATAAATGAAATGAAATAAAAAAAAATGCTTATAAACAAAGGACAATAACAAAAAACTTTATTTTCATAAAATCATAATAATTGTCTATCAAGTCATGTTCAGGAAATTATTGTTGATTTGTTGTATTTATCGATTTCATCAAAACATTCAGTCGTGTTAATCATTACGCCACGTGCACCTCAAAACAGATTGATACATTCAAAATTACATGTTCAATTCTACTAAAAGCAAATAACATTTCTTACAAGAGTTCATCTATTTAATGTCGTTCGTTTCATTCGTAGTTGGTCCAACTCGCTGCTTGGACTGCCTGTTTCCTCACAATGATTGCCATCGTTTTTGGGCCATATTTCTCCTTGAACGCCTATGGCACCGGTAGTGGAGGGACTGTTTTCGAAGCTGCCATGTATGAGAGTTTGAAACGTGTTACCTGGGCTGGAGCACATGCATGGATAACTTTCGCTTGCTATTATGGCTATGGAGGTATTGTCGATGCGGTCTTGTCTCATCCAATTCTGCAACCTTTTGGTCGGTTGACATATGCTTGGTATATGATGCATATGGCAATAGTGAGAATGATTTATGGAATGACACGTACAGAGATTTACTTTTCAATCTACAACTTGGTATGTATTTTCGATTTCAAAGAACAAAAGTTATTTAAAAATAATCTTCAATCAATAGTTTCTTACGTTTTGGAGTGCATTTGGAGTAACACTTCTTGTGTCAATTTATGTGATATTAGCATTCGAGTCACCCATTCTAGTTTTGGAGAAATTAATATTCAGCAAGCCCAAAGCAGTTCAGAGGGAAAACACGGAGCAGACAACCGCCCAACCAAGCATTGTTGTTGAACAATCTCAGGAAGGACACGAGAAGCAGTGAGTAATGTCACGATGAAAGCCTTTAATGAAGCTGTGTTTTTCTATCAATACTTCAAATAAAAGTATAACCAAAGTCTTATTTGAACTATGCGTTATGTGAATTTTTAAATATTTTTAATCTAAGCACCAAACTAAGTGAATTTTACTCTGTGAATTAGTTTGAATAAAAATGATTTATCTGAAGGAATGACACATATATATAATACAATATACATATGTATATTCCATTCCCATATTCCTACGGGAACGAGAACTTAGTGCTGGTGTTGAAAAAGACTACGAAACTACTGAGCTGATTTGAATGAAATTTGTAAGACAATTAAAAAAAGAAAGTTTTGACCCACTCTGCTTTCATGAAAACTTTGGTCGATGGTTACCAATTGCTATTAAATTCATAGAGTCTATGTAAATAGTAAAAAGGCAACAATTGAAACAAGCAGAGAAATTCTCTGTTAAAAAAATGTTTACTGAAGAGATTATGATATTTTCTATTGAAAAGTTCTACTAGATTCAACAAATTTTTCAGCAAAGTTGATTTTCAAATTAGACGACTTGACTCCAACAATGCAACTTGCAACGATGACGATATTTTTGGGCACCATGATTTTGTTTCTGCTGGTGCTGACTGAGGTTATACTGAGGTTTTGAGATTGCAATTAAACATAACATTATACGATTATAGAGAATGTGAAAAAAGTGGGCCCTGAAGTTCTCTCTCTCTCTGTCTATCTGTTCGTATATATGAATCTCCATCCTGAACCGCTCGGACGGCTTTCTTCAAAATTTGCAGCTAGGCTCTGTGGGGGCAGTTTACAGGGGAGTTTTTGGAATTGAGTCTCTAGGTCTTGAATTAAGGTCTCTAGGCCTTTGAAATAACTTCAAAACATTAACTTTGATATTTTACAAACTTTTTGTCAAAACAACTGGCAAGGTCTTGAACTTTGCGTACTTGACTTTTAAAGACTCTCGTTTAAAAAAAATGTTTTTATGTTTTAGTAAACCATTTATTGAAAAAACTGGTCCAACGATTTTGATTACATTTTCAATGTTTAAATGTATTAGCAACTACAAAAGAATGGTGTTTTTAGATATTCGCTTAAGGGCACTATTGCACCTGCACCTGGAACGTCGAACATTCTTTCGATTTTTCTAGAATTTTTTGTAGGACAAGTATGAAATGGATTACAACGAATCCATGTACACATATTGATACGTGCTTTAATAATATTTTGTAATTTTCCCCACGGCAAAATATTCATTACAACTGAACTTACACGAAAATAAGTAAGAGCATGTAAACATTTTTTTTCGCGGTGACCGCGACTGCGTTTTCAAAAATTATCTGAAACAAAAAATTTAAAAAACCAAAAAAAATGTTAGATAACATCTTTTTCTGGTACTTAATCGCTGGGGCTTCAAAATTTTCGATTTTGGAATGTTTGGTGACCGTTTAAAAAAAAAAGTTTGATTTTCACCTCAATTTCTATAAAATCGGTTCTATTGAGAAAAAATAAAACCCCACGATTTAATGCCTCGTTTTTGAATTATGTAACAAGTGGAATAAACTTGTAAGAAATGATTTTCTTTAAAAGCTATTGGCGATTAGTCTACTTGCCCCTTGAGCTCACTAGCCCCGGTTACCCCTGCAATCATCTATATGAAGAAGCAACAGCAAATGCCACGTATAGTTTGAAGGCAACTTAATCGCTCTAGCACTCCTGCGTCGGATATAAAACGTATGGCAAAATAAATTTATTCATTCCCTACAATCTAGCAATTGACCGAGAGGTTTGCGAAACACCGTAAAATTGTATTGGTATTATCTGGTGTGCTACCTTCAAATTTTGAAGTCAGTTCTGAAGCTGAAAGTGCAATTTTTATGTATTCGGCAGTGCGACCCGAGAGAAGTTCATTCTTCTTCAAAGCAGAACTTGAAGTGTGGAAAACAACTATCTCATCCCCTAGTCCAAAATCTGCTTTGGAATGCTTTGATAAGTGCGATTAAAATTTATATCCAAATATTTACACGTTGCCAAATAACTTCTTTTTTTTTAAACTGGGTGCAAGACATCGAGTCTAGCTTCGGCTGTGTGCCACTTAGCGCCGGCGCCGTCCTGTTGAAGCCAATTGTTGCCAATATTCTCCTCTTTAATTTTTGTGAATGAAAATTCGTTCAACATGGCCTGATAACGATCGCCAGTGACTATAACGGCCACTCCTTGCTCATTTTCGAAGAAAAATGGCTCAGAGGCATACTCTGGACCAAAATCCGCACCAAACAGTGACTCGTTTTGGGTGTATCGGCTTTTCACTATATGCGTGCGGGTTTCTGTGCCCCAAATGCTACAATTTTGTTGCTTACATATCCGTCAAGATCAAAATGAGCTGAAAAGATGATTTTTTTGTCAAAATCGGCATCTTCTTTAAGTCGATTGCAGGCCCACTTAGCGAAGCCAAAACCCAACAGCAGAAGAATAAAACTAATTATCTGTCCAATCAAACATGAGCTAAGTGCTACCATTCACAAAATAAGCAGTAGTTGAAAAAAAAGTTGTTTGTGTTTGAGAAGAGACAGTGTCTGCGTACCTGTCTTGGATTGCACAGAACACCAGAGTCGGAGTACAGAAAAAATTATCCTAATGGGGTCCTTTACAACGGGACTCAAATAAACAGAATCGACAACTTCATGATAAAACTGACTCGAGGTCACACTGCAAGAGCGATGTCATCTAGCAATGGCCTGATATTTGGGGATTACTACACCGAAAGAAAAAACCTTGGTTGATTTAAACATGTTTCATTGTTAATCAACAATTCACCTAAAGTTGTGAAATTAACCAAGTTTCGTGATGAATTCAAATAAGAACGCATGTTCAAATCAAGTATGCTGCCGTGATCAATTTTTTTTCAGGTAAGTATCATAAAAATGTTTAAATTAAGTATGTTCGTAGTTGATTTGAATATGTTATAATTTTTAACCAACAACGTGATTGTTTTTTTTTTTTTTTTTTTGCATCTCAGAGACTTAAGTGGCACTGAACTTAGAGCAAGCTCGTCTGTGCACACTTATCTACGCTCTTCATCATTAATGCAAGTGCTAGTGGTTAGTAAATAACGCCAACACAAGCACAAGAGAACGTATACGAGGGAAAATAAAAAAAAACATTACAAAAATATAACAAAGTATAACTTAAATTAAATTAACATAAAGAGAACAAACTAAAATCGTGAAACATTACTAAACAAGGTTATAAATAAAAAATGAAATTAAACTACAGTAATAAAAAATCTACTAAACATGAATCATGCAGATGGTACACTGGTTCTTAATATTAATTTTAAACTACTTTTACTGATGTTGAAATCGGCAATAAAAGGATTTGAGTTGAATAACCTACTCATGCGTACTAATGGCTCATGCATTCCATAGTTAGTACGGTGGTAGGAGCGATGTATAAACTCTAAATTACGTAGTTGGTGAGTTCCTCCGCGATAGTTGAATCCTACGTGGGAGAGCAAGTCGGGAGCATCAATTATACCGGTTATTAATTGATGAAAAAATACTAAATCATTGTTGATTCTCCTCTGTGAGAGGGTTTGAAGATTTAATAAGCGAATACGATTTTCATAAGGAGGGAGATTGAAAGGATCTTCCCAAGGAAGACCTTTGAGAGCGAAGCGTATGAATCTGTGCTGTATTGCTTCGATTCGTGATTTATGAATATCATAAAATGGTGACCACACCTGAGAAGCATACTCTAGATGGGGACGAACATAACAGTTGTATAAAGAGAGGGTAACATAAGGGTCATTAAATTCCTTTGCCCATCGCTTAATAAAGCCAAGCATTGAATTAGCTTTGTTAATAATGAGGTTGATGTGTTCATTAAATTCGAGGTTGGTACTAAAAAGAACACCAAGGTCACGGAATCTAGAAACTTGAGATAAAGATTGTTGCGATATCGAATATTCTCCAATGCTAGGAGATCTTTTGCGGGAAAAGGTCATACTTTGGCACTTGGAAGTGTTTAAAATTAGTCCGTTCATTGAACACCATACAACAAAACTATCAATATCTTTTTGTAAGAAGTCGCGATCTGAAGCATTTTTGATGATTTTAAAAATCTTCATATCATCAGCAAAGATTAAAATGTCGCTATAGGAGATGCAAGAAATTACATCATTTATTGCAATAATAAAAAGCAAGGGACCAAGATGACTACCTTGTGGCACGCCAGACATAGCATTAAAAGGTTTTGACAAAATGTTACGAAATTTGACTTCATAAGACCTATTTTTTAAGTAGGAACTTATCCAAGCAATAAATACTGTGGGAAATCCAAAGGCTTTTAGTTTATAAAGTATGATGTTATGAGACAGTTGGTCAAACGCCTTAGAGAAGTCAGTGTAAATGCAATCAAGCTCGTTTCCACATTCAAGGCCACTGCAACACTTATGATGAAAGGATAGGAGGTTGGTAGCAGTCGATCTTCTTTGCATAAATCCGTGCTGCTGGTGGCAGACAACATTCCTTGAAAAAAAGGAAACGCTTTCGCAAACTACTTGTTCAAATACCTTAGGTATACATGAGAGCTTTGAAATAGGTCTGTAGTTTTTTATATCGGTTTTTTCACCCTTTTTGAAAACAGGTGTGATAAAAGATTTTTTCCAAAGAGTGGGGAATATTCCAGATTTTAAAGAAAGTTTGAAAAGATGTTCAAGTGGAGAGCATAAACGTGAGGAACACTTCTTTAAAACAATTGGCGGAATCCTGTCCGGACCATAAGAAACGTCATCATTAAGAGAAGAGAGGTAGTAAGTAATTCTTTCTCTTTGAATAGGGATATTATTAAAATTCACTTGCGAGCAGTGAGTTAAATATTCAAAATATTTTTCATCGATTTCAAGATTTGTATTACAAAAAGACCCCTTAAAATGGTCTGCAAAGGCATTGCAAATGTCGGGAGTATTTTTTAAAGAAATGGCGTTATAAATAAAGTTGGCTGGATAGCCGTCTGATTTTTTTTTAGAATTTACAAAGGACCAAAAGCTTTTTGGATCGTTTTTCAGAGAACAGCCCATTTGGGTGACGTAGCTAGAGTACAGATTCTGAGAAAGCGTTTTGAAGTCTTCAAAAAAACTTATAAATATTTGGTGGTCAGTTGGAGAAAGAGTAATTAAATAGGTCTTCCAAGCCTTCTTTCTTTTATTCCTCAGAGCCTTTAGTTCCTTGGTAAACCACGGTTGACAAAAACTAGCATTTCATACTTGATCAACAACAAACATATTTAACTAACAATTAAGGCTGAAATTACAAAAACCATCACGTTTGTGATTGAAATATCAAATACACTGTTGAACTATCACCAATATGTTTGATCAACAAATTTCATACTTCTTTAATCAATAAAGAATAGTTAAAGTATAAGTAACATTTTGAATTCCAATATTTTTCATACTTAAGCCCACAGAAAACGTGAAGTCACATAATGGAACTTCAATTCAATATGATAAGTTTCGTGACCATTTTATCTTAAGGGATAATTAGTTATTCTTTATTGTTGATCAAGTATGTTCGTGAGAATTCAGCCACGCTTTTTTGTTCAACAAAATATACATTTGATAGGTCAAACTTCAATTCAGGCATTTATCATAGAAATTTTACATTAAAACTGCTGAGCATATAAAAACGTAACTGAATTCTCACGAACATACTTCATCAACAATGTTCATATTTTACCAACAATTCAGAATTGTTGACGAAACACAAACGTTGTTAAAGTATCATGGACATTTATGTTTCTAGTATCACAACCGTTGTTGGTTAACAATGAAATTGAAAATGACGTTGTTGAATTGAACAATGAAAATTGTAGCATTTCAATAAATAAAATGAAAATGCCAGCTTGTTTAATTTAAGTATGTTCCTGCTTGAAGCAAAAACAAACAAGTTTCCTGTTTGATTTTACCAAGGTTTTTCTTTCGGTGTACCCCAACATAGAATATATGGAGAGAACACGTTTCAGTGGATTTGTCCCACCGGAGGATTTCCTCTATTTTGACATGATAGGTTTGAGATTGCCGATTTCGTTAATCTACTACGTCTACCGTAAGTCCGTGGAACGACGGCTCCTCTACAACCGTGACGTCGCCGCAGGAGGCGGAGAAGTTGAAGAGCTCCTCCGGTTTAGTAGGGCGATCGACGGGACGTTATCAAAACGTCAAAACTACTCTGGTGGTTATCTGAGCAACATATTGAAAATGTTACTGATAGCGAGTCGCCAATGGCTGGCTTGCAAAGGCTTGGAGTGTAAGACTTACTTAGGGTATAGGGGGTGAGCACAGTGGCAACCAAAAAAAAAATTGGAAAACCAAACATAGAAAAAATATAAAAATTAAGCGGCTGGCTTCGAAAATCAAAAAAAGATCGAAAAAATTAATAAAACCAAAAAAACATTTGAAAACTAAAAACGGCATCGAAAGTCCAAAAACATAGAAAAAATACTAACCAAAATCCCAAAAAAAATTATAAAACACAAAAACCCAAATAAAAGCTACTGTGGCTCCTCTAGTTTTTAGTATTTAGTTTAATTTATTTTAAGTAGTTTTTATTAGGTGTAAGTAGTTTTAAGAAAAACCAAAAAATGATCAAAGAAACTAAGTTTTTTAAATTTTAAATTATCTTAGGGTCGTCCTGGGGTCGCCACAAAGCGTTTTTTGAGGAACCTAAAGTCGCCCTGAATGTCAAATTGAGTGTTTTTTAAGCCCTAGGGTTGACCTAGGTTTTCCATAAACTCGCCCTAGCTTTTTGCTGTGGCGAGTTGAGTGCTGTCAAATGGATGTACGGTGATTTGTGGTTAAGCGTTTTTTAAGGACTAGAAAACACAGGTTTTTTTGACAACTCATAGGGTTGTTAAGAAAACCTGGGTTAACCCTGGGGAAATTTCAACGAACGGACCTATAAATTTTATCTTTAGCCCGAAAGGCATTAGAAATAATTTATTGAGTAATTTAGAGTACCCGCCTGGGGTCAGGAAGTTAATTAAGTTATTATGTAAGCTAGTTTAAATATTTTTGTTAGCAAGTAAGTACTGATAAGAGATAAAAAACAAAAATGAAATTAAAACTGACTGATCGTTTTTATCTTTCAGAGTTCACTTAAGTGCACTTCAGTTCACGATAAATGATTTGCTATAAACAGAGTCACTTTTCTTTGAACGATATCAGTTTAGTTTAAAAACCGATGGTGAATGTGTAAAAATGAGATTCCCATCACATCCTACAATTATTGTACTTCTGTTCGTCTGTGAAGCTTATTCCCTTTCGCTTATAAACAATGTAACAGTGTCCAGTGACGTCCTTAGTGAACTTTTTGTAAAAGAAATCAAAAGCAATAAGGATAAAATTTATCCTTCCGGTGATGGTGAATCAAATCAATACAACTCACAAAAGTGTCTGTCAAGTTTGCGAGAAATAGTTAAACGACTTTCAAGTCGTGATGTTGCTCCGTGTAAGTGAGAAATGATTTCTTTCAATTCAGTTGAATTTGATTTGGGGTTTTGTATATTCAAAAATTTGTTCACGGGCTATTCACATTTCACATCAGTTAATTTTTTATCAAATTAAGATTATTAAGCTAGCTGGTTTGGTTCTTAATAATCAAAGGCTCTAGATATCCATTTTCAAGGAATTGTTTTTTACAAAGTTAATGAGAATGATTCTCTTACTATGGCAACAACAATCGAATCAGTGTCAATTTTATTTTCTTGGAATAAAATAAATAAATAAATATTAATTTCCAGTTCTCGATGCATGGGGAGGCCTCCCATCAGGAATACTATACAAAAACCAATACAACATCGGAAACTTTGATCAGTGTGTCAAATTATCTGTAACTTTGAATGGGTTCAACGATGTTGCAAATGGTCAATTTTGTTTTGCCACATTGCCATTAAAAGAACCACCATTTGGCATTGGTAGGTATGTTGTGCCTTCTGAGGTCAATGTGGGAATATGTGTTCCACACACATGCAGCCCAGAGTTGTTAACAGCAATATTCAAACAATCTACAAGCAAGGTCTATGATGGGGCTTTGTCAGCAATTTCAGTAGGCCGATGTACAATTGGCAAAGTAGCCCCACTAGACACAGGAGGCATTGTATCCTTGTGAGTTGTGCACTGCAAAATTGAATTTAAACTCAACTATTCATTTTCTTGTCATTTAGAGTGATTCTCCTGATTTTCACAGCACTAATGGTTATAAGCTCCATTTACGATTTCCTCATGACGTATTTTGAAAGTAAGTATCTACACCTCTAACGTTTAAAAGACATCTAGGTATAAGTCTTATCATACTTATGATGCAACAACTTCCTGGAAAATGAAAAGACTGCAACGATCCTATTGCATTGAATGGACTTAAATACACAAATTTAATTAGTCTTGATCACGATTTTCAAAGGTACTTAAGATAACTCTGTACAAATACAAAAAAGTACAATCCACTCGTTGGGCCCACAAGTCCAGTAAGTCTCAGTCAAGTACCTACTTTCTTTAAGTGCTATTGTAAAAATGGCTATATAAACATTACGGTTTAATTGTTTAGCTGAATGTCTTCATTTGAAGTGGAATGAAAGCCGATACATTCATCAGATTGTGTACAGTGCAGATATATTTACCTTTTGGCTTTGGGGTTGTAAGAAAAGCTTTATTTCCAAGACAATGCAGTTACACTTCTTCGCTTTTCAAAGAATAAAAAAAAATTGGTGGGTAGTCTAGGGCCTCAACACATTTCAAGGACCCACAATTTTATGCTGATTCCGAACGAAAATGCTAGAAAGATTTGTAGGGATACCAAGATTTTTTCCGGTCCCAAAAACCCGGGATTGGAATCGAGGCATCCCGGTATTACTTAACCCAAATAAGTTCTGCGATGTAGAGGAAGTATGGTTAGAAAATTCTTTTAATCGACCAAATATCTCAAAAAGCACTCATTTGTAAAAATGTACTGGTATACTGACAATCTTACTTTTCAGAAAAGCCACTTCAAGTATTATTGGCATTCTCTGTACTTACAAACGGGAAGAGATTATTTGCCATCAACACCAAAAAATCACGTAATAGTATTGATTGTTTGACTGGGATGCGTGTCATTTCGACAATTTGGATCATAAACCACCATTCTTTCACCACCACTTTCCGAAGCCCAATCATAAACCTACCAGATTATATGAAGGTAAACTGACCAATTAAATTACTACGAAAATTGAACTTAGCTATAGATTCAGTACATCTACAGTACATCTACAGTTGGGCATACATGCCAATTTATAATGCAAGCATTACAGTCGACACCTTCTTCTTCATGGGTGGTCTACTTGTAGCCTGGATTGGATTCCGAGATTTGGATAAATCGTACGACTGATCTAATATTGAAATGTTTTTTATTTGAACTTTAATTTACAGGGGCGGAAAAATCAACGTTTTGATGAACATCGTTCATCGATACATTCGACTTACACCCGTTATGGCGGCTGGACTCATATTAGCTTATAGTGTGAATAAAATAGATTACACTGGACCGTTTCGAGAACAATATATTTCACAAAACAATTGTAACAACCAAAACATGTGGCCCGTTCTGCTCTACATCCAGAACTACTATAATCAAGGCTTGGGAAATGTATAGTCTAAGGCCTCGGCCACGCAGTAAGCGGCAGAGCGGCTAAGCGGCTGAGCGGTGAGCGGCTGAGCGGCAACTCTAAGCGGCGTATGGCCAGGCACTAAGCGGCTGAGCGGCGAGCGGCTGAGCGGCAGCTCTAAGCGACGTATGGCCAGGCACTGAGAGCGATTGCTTTTGAGCGATTAGTATTTAAAATGCCGTTGTCAAGAACAGTTCGCCGTATTTTATTGTCGGAAAATCGTTTGTATGTGTACAAATTACTTAAACGTATACAAAAAAGAAGACGATTTGGTGTTCATCCGATTAACTAATTAAGATCGGAATTTGGTAAATTTAATCATTTATTTTTGAATTTGCCATTATAATTGTTTTTCCATTACCTAAGATCTTTTTAAATTCGTTAACGGAAGCACTCATTCCACTCAATATATGGACGCTTCGTCACTGATATAAATATAAAATGCTGTTTTCCGCTCAGAAAATTAAAACATGTTTGATTGCTGAGCGGCGACGCTTTGCCGCTCAGAATTTTGTTTTGCCGCCCGCTCATTGCGTGGCCACTCCTGTGTGATTTCATATATTTTAATTTTTTTTTGCCGCTCTGCCGCTCTGCCGCTTACTGCGTGGCCGAGGCCTAACGTAGACATTTTATGCAAACTTTTGAGTAAAAGTTCTCTTCCTACAGTGCTACGATGAAGCTTGGTACATAGCTATTGACTTTCAACTTTATGCCCTTTCTCCATTGATTTTGATTCCGATGTGGAAGTGGGGGAGGAAATTTGCACCTGTTCTGCTGATATTGACACTTGCATCAATTGCATGTGTTATGGGAATATACTTTTCGAACGAATATACCGGTTTGACGATGGGGTAAGTATTTAGTCTTTTTGGCCTTCGTATCCTTTTGTCAGGTTTCGGCCACACCTCTATGTCACCTGAAATCTCTACTACTTTGTCACCTTCAAACTAGAGATTTTGATGTGAGGCTCGTTGCGTCAGATAAAACAAAGCATATATTTCAAACGAAATCAACTTTGACATACAAAAACGAAATTTCAAATAAATTTGGCTTTCCTCCACCATTGGCGCAAAATCGTGCTTTAATTTAAACTACTCTTTGCTTATTGCTTTTAGAATAAACAAAAATGAATGGAACAACGTGTATATTGCAACTCATACTAGATACGCACCTTGGTTGGTTGGATTTGCCTTAGGATATTTTTTACATAGAAATCGACAAACGACGTTTCACATATCAAAAGTAAGTTTTTTAATTCACTGTCGCATTAGTAGACTCATTTTGAAAGACATAACATGTGAAAAGGCTAGCACCTTACCAGTGGTGGGTGATAGAATCAACAATTTTTTAAAAATCAAGTTTGATCTTTCGTACAATAATAATTCTTCTACGGTTTACTACACTTGATTTTGCAAAAACAAAATCTGTCGGACGCTGTTGCAGGAATAAGAGTCATTGCTGGGAACTGAAATTATGATGGCTTGGCTAACTCAGAAACGAATGGGGTTGTTTAAAAAAGAATAAAACACCTCTATTCGAACTTACCGGCCGGCGGGCGTGGCGTCGTAATTGTTCATTCGGCTATTACGAGGAAGATCGAGGTTCATATCCCAAAAACTACACATTTTTTCTCACGAGTATTACCTTCCATACATAAAAATTTCGAGCATTACTTTTCATTCATTCTCTCGGAGTCGGCAAAAATCGTTGTTCTCCTCCATGACAATTAATTTATTTATTTTACACCAAAGTTTGTTTTAATTTACATACAACGTGATTCAGTGTCCGGATCGTGAAACTTTTAAGACGACTTTCGTTCACAATCTAGATACGTGCTTAAAAGTCCCAAAAATTATGAGACGGTGTAAAGTACACATCTCTCTTTTAATCATTTATAGTGAAGTTACATGAAACAATCAGTTGACGTTATCATCACCGACAAATCATGCTACGAAACAAGACGTTGGTTAGAACGAATGAAGCCTTCAAAGTAGATATTATGCTTGTGTATGAACTTTAAGATCATATGTATCATCAATATTTTTCAATATAAACGAGCATGAGATTTTCCAGCAAAATCATGAAAACGGTTTCCTTTATTAGATTTCCATAAGAAACTGAATTCACAGAAACGTCAGAATACTTAATTCTTTTTTATTTCAATGACACTTCACGAACTGAGTGTGAGAGTGGAACCAACCAGCTTGAAACACGCCCCACGTGTCCAGGCTCCGTTTAGTGCTCTGTTCAGAGCTTAAGAAAAAAGACACTCATTTGCTGAATTTACGAACACGCGATAACATCTTACGAAAGCTTAGAAATAAATTTAGTGCTAGAAAGATAGAAAATATACATTAACTTTAATCTTTGTTCAAATTCTTTAAACTATTTTAAGTCAAGAGTTTCTAATTAATCATTTTTTAACCATTTTTGAAGCATATGACTATATGACCAAAAGCAAATAACATTTTGTACTTATTCAAAACCATAACAGTCGTAGATGGTTCAACTCGGTGCTTGGACTGCCTCCTTCCTCACAATGATCGCCATCGTCTTTGGGCCATATTTCTCCTTAAACAAATATTGCACGGGCAGAGGCACCGTTTTCGAAGCTGCCATGTATGAGAGTTTGAAACGTGTTACCTGGGCTGGAGCACATGCTTGGATAACTTTTGCTTGCTATTATGGCTATGGAGGTATTGTCGATGCGGTCTTATCACATCCTATTCTGCAACCTTTTGGTCGGTTGACATATGCTTGGTACATGATGCATATGGCAGTATTGAAAATGATATATGGAATGACACGTACAGGGATTTACTTTTCAATCTACAACTTGGTATGTAATCATAGAACGAATTGATTTCAATTTTAATAATCTTCAAACTTCAAACAGTTTCTTACGTTTTGGAGTGCATTTGGAGTTACGCTTCTTGTGTCAATTTATGTCATATTAGCATTCGAGTCACCCATTCTAGTTTTGGAGAAATTAATTTTTAGGAAGCCCAAAGCAGTTCAGAGGGAAAATACGGAGCAGATGACAGGCCAACCAAAAGTTGTTGTTGAATAATCTCAGAAGGTCTCTCAACATGATTAATGCAATAAATTGCTTGTTAAAGCAGCGATGAATGCTATGAAGAAAGCCTTTTTTGAAGTAGTGGTTTTCATTTCAAGACTGTTTTAAACTTTTTTGATAATTTTTTTAAATTTATGCACCAAACCAAACCGATTTTATTCTGAGAATTTGAATAAAAACGATTTATGGAAAAGAAAAATTATTACATATATTTGAAGCAAATAATAGCGTTTTAATGAAAGAATTTTAAAAGAAATTTGCCACACCCTTCCCTTAAAATTGGTTTATAAAAAAAGCTCTCTCTCTCTCTCTCTCTCTCTCTCTCTCTCTCTCTCTCTCTCTCTCTCTCTCTCTCTCTCTCTCTCTCTCTCTCTCTCTCTCTCTCTCTCTCTCTCTCTCTCTCTCTCTCTCTCTCTCTCTCATGAGGTTTTGGGAGCTTAAAATCACGGGTCCTGGGTATTACTGTCACTTATATAGTTTTCTCGTTTATCCAGTTCTCGCTTATTCAGGTCTGACTAGTTTGTTTTTTAACAAATTTTTAAATTAAGTTAATGATTTTTGAGTAATTAAGTTTTGGAGTTTAATGTTTGTTACAAAACTTTGCTGTATTAATTGTCGCTTTTTTAAAATATATCAATCCTGTTTAAATATCAACCACTGATTGATATTTAAAAAAAAAAAATCGAATGCTCAAATCTTTCTGAATTACATATTTATAAAATAAAATATGAATCTAGAGGCTAATGCGTATTTGGCAACACTATGCCAAAAAAATGAAGAAAGAATACTTAAACCTTGTGCTTTGCCTTCAGATTATGATGTTTTACTTAGCACAAAAACGCTCATATTTTTAAAAAGGTCATGTTGGGGTCTGGCTCTGTAACGCAAAGTGTTGACAGAAACGCTGCTTTTAACCTCATTTTCGAGGAACAGGTATACCATACTCCATACCATAATACCGCGAAACCAAGTTTTTGAAATTTGGCGGCAAATGGATAAAACAAATATGCTTGATGTGATTTGAGCAATTATTATAAATATGCTTGAGCTTTCTCGACAGGGAAATTTATATGGAAGAATTCGCAGGATCTAGAAGGTCTTTTGAGGACAGTGCCTCATCTAGCTCAACATAATGTAAAAAGTAAAGTAACAACGCAAATGGTAACTGTAATTCATTATTTAACTTTTTGATTTATTTTGCCAACAAGAAAGTTTTAAGTTGTAAAGTTAGTAGTTGACGAGTCACTAAGCCAAATTAAGTAGCTGAAGCAAAAAAAATTTAAGACAGGTTTTGAACTGAGTTCGTTTTGCTTGTACATAGGTAAGCCAACACAGCAAGGAAGCAATACAAATGATGGCAATTCTGCCAGACGTTTTTTCGAGCTGCTGAAAAGAGCTCAGAAATAACCGTTGTTAATTAAGAACTCGCGTAGAACGGCTTCATATAATTTTAGAACTTTGGAATTTTAGAAATGGAAAGTGGAAGTGGAAGTGCATTTGAAAAGCAACAAGGGATCTGTATTTCAGGGAATATTCTTGGTACGCTATACCAGTGGGTGTTCATAAAGTGCTCTTTCATGGAAAAGACATCATATGGTTTTGTATTCATTCTATAGGGCAGCTCTCGGAAGAAGCGCAAGAGGTTAAGAATAAGGATACGAGGAAGATTAGAGAGATGTTCACAAGGAAAAATTCAATAATTATGTTGTTGGTATCATAAGATCCATATTCATATTGCTAGCTTACGACATGTACCAAAACGAATACGTACGAGTGGGACGATAGCAAAAGAAGTTTTGTCTTTGATGATAGTTAGTAATGAAGACATATTCTTATTTACTTCAGAAAAAAATAAGATTTTTTGATAAAAATTTGATTTTTATCAAATTATTGAAAAAAAATCTTTTTTCTTATTTTTTTTTGTATAATTTTTATAATTTGAGTGTCCCTTTTGAAAAAAAAAAATATTATTTTTGTAAAAAACTGTACAATTTAGTCGTTTGAACTAATAAAGTAAAATATAAGTAGGTTCAAACATCTTTTTTTCAAAATACACAGTTTAGACCCGCTAGATTGTCGAATTCGAGCACTGTGTGTTGTTCAAACGTAAATTGACTTATTTCGATGCGCAGAGGAATAAAACTTACTTTCAGACAAAAGTTGGTGCTTGAAATAGCTGTCAATATTAAACTAACCTTTGTTTCGAAGAGAAACTACTTATTTTTGTTTTATGTCGACTCCAATCTCCAAAGCCCTTTCCACTGCTTTTTTTTGCAGCCGCTCTTCACATGCGTTCAGTAAGTTTCCCATATTGTTTCATGGAGATGTCGAGATGTCCATAATGAGAACATGAGATAAGTATCTTTTTACATACAAGTAGCAAACTTATACCGCATCCAAATTTCAAAAAATTTTAAAACTTTCTATTGGAATACAATTCTTTAAAAAAATATATATACTTTGTGGTATGTACTGTACTCAAATTTGCTAAAGGAGATAACAATTTGATGGTTGCATCACCGAATCGCAATTATGGTCGCCCATGAAGTGAAGCTCAAGTATTCCATTCGTGATCGCTTTTATCTTTAAGACTTTACTAAAGTGCACTTCAGTGCACGATAAATGATTTGCTATAAACAGAGTCACTTTTCATTAAACGATATCAGTTTAGTTTTGAAACCGATGGTGAATATGTGTAAAAATGAGATTCCCATCAATTCCTGCAATTATTATTGTACTCTTGTTCGTCTGTGAAGCTCATTCACTTTCGCTTATAAACAATGTAACAGTATCCAGTGACGTCCTAAGTGAACTTTTCACTAGCGAAATTAAAAGCAATGACAAAATTTATACCTCCGGTGATGGTGACTCAAATCAATACAATTCCAAAAAGTGTCTGTCGAGCTTACGAGAAATAGTCAAACGATTTCCAAGTCGTGATGTTGCTCCGTGTAAGTCTGATTTCCTTTATTCCAAAAAGACGGTGATATGAAGTTGTGTATTTTTGAAGTTTACAAATTGAATTAAAACCTCTTTTTGGTTGAATAAAATAGAAAATCATCAAATTTCAACTTCCAGTTTTCGATGCATGGGGAGGACTTCCATCAGGAATACTCTCTGGTAACCAATACGACATCGGAAACTTTGATCAGTGTGTCAAATTGTCAGTAACTTTGAATGAAGTCAACGATGTTGTTGAGGGTCAGTTTTGTTTTGCCACAGTGAAATTAAATGAGCCACCATTAGGCACTGGTTGGTGGATTGTGCCTTCTGAGGTCAATGTGGGCATATGTGCTCCACACACATGCAGTCCGGTGCTGTTAACAGCAATATTCAAACAATCTACAAGAGAAATCAAAGATGGAGCTTTGTCAGCAATTTCAGTTGGTCGATGCACAGACGGCAAAGTGCCCCCTTTAGACACAAGCAGCATAGTGTGCATGTGAGTAATGACTTGGGAAACTTGACTTTAAGTAAATTATTCATATTTTTCTGTTTGTAGAACAATTCTTTCGATTCTCACAGCACTTATGGTTATAAGCTCCATTTACGATTTCCTCATGGAGTATTTTGAAAGTGAGTATCTAAAACAATTGCTGCTAAGTTTCTTTTTATCACTACTTCACTTCTGCAAGACTGCAACGGTATCGGTATTAAGTGTCGAGTAAACTTAAAGTACACAAATTGCATAAATCTGAAACACGTGAATCATAAGCACTTAAGATTATTCCATAAAAATGGCATTCGACTTTTTAGGCTCACCAATCCCCAAAGTCTACCACTGGGACCCCGAGTACTTTCTTTGAGTGATATTGTGAACTTATTGTTATTAAAACAGTAAGGAATTTTAGTTTGATTTAATCACATCATATGGAGTAGAATATCTGCTTACCAAGGCAAAAGGTTAAAGGTTTGAGTTAAGATTTAAAAAATGTGCATAAGCTACATGGTACGAGTAAGTATGAAGGCACATTGCCTCAAATACTCGCAGTCTTTCAGCCAAAAGAAATTGTTGTTTTTATTACAAAATTTTGAATAGCTAGGATTTGTTCGTTACGAAAATAAATAAAATAAATAAATAGGGTGGCGCAACGGAATGCTGTGTCCCGGGGCCTAGGGCATTTCTCACAACCATGCATTGTGAGGGAATGGAGCAGACCTACAATTTTCTACCGATTCCGAACGGCCAATCGAGAAAGCTTTTTCATGACAACGTATTTACTATATGAGAGGACTTGCCAAGTCCTCGCGAAACGCGATACCCGCGGAAAAACCTTTTTTGTTTTCTGTTTGATTTGGAACCCCCCCCCCCCCCCCCCCCCCCGCGTAACAGGCAGACAGGGCTTACCATTACGACACGTTTAACGTTCCAACGTAGAACATAGAACATAACATAAAGAACATAATGATACTTAATGTCATGCCTTACTTTCAATATTCACTTACAGAAAGACCAGTACAAGTTTTATTGGCATTCTCGGTGCTAACAAACGGAAAGAAATTATTTGCCATCAACACCAAAAAATCACTCAACAGTATTGACTGCCTAACTGGGATGCGAGTTTTATCGACACTCTGGGTCATAAATCACCATTCTCATGACACCATTTATGGTAATCCCATGATAAACCTACTGGATTATACGGAGGTAAGTTAATTGACTAAACTTTTTAAAAATCCGTTTAATTCACACCGTTTTTAGTACGCTTTTAGTTGGGCGTACATGCTTATATCTAATGCAAATGCAGCAGTTGACACATTCTTCTTTATTGGTGGTCTACTTGTAGCTTGGATTGGACTTCGAGATTTGGACAAAACGTAATACTTTTAAGGTTCCATTTAATTGAGATGGTCTTTAATTTTACTTCAACTTACAGAGGGGGTAAAATTAACGTAATCATGAACATCGTTCATCGATATATTCGACTTACACCCGTAATGGCGGCTGGACTCATATTAGCTTATAGTGTGAATAAGCTTGATTACACTGGGCCATTTAGAGACTATTTTCTTTCACAAAACAATTGTAACAACCAAAACGTGTGGCCTATTCTTCTTTACATCCAGAACTACTATAATCAGGGCTTGGGCAATGTACTGTAGCGTAGACATTTTATGCAAACTTTTGAGTAAAAGTTTTCTTCCTACAGTGCTACGATGAAGCTTGGTACATAGCTATTGACTTTCAACTTTATGCCCTTTCTCCATTGGTTTTGATTCCGATGTGGAAGTGGGGGAAGAAATTTGCACCTGTTCTGCTAATCTTGGGACTTGCGTCAATAGCATGTGTCATGGGAATATACTTTTCGAACGAATACACCGGTTTAATGCTGGGGTAAGTAATAAGTTTTTTTTAGTTTTTCAACTTTGTTTTGCTTTGCTATGGTCGCTATGAGTATTGTCGCCTCAAAGGGATCACATATCTTCCAATTCGCCTGATTAAGCAAAAAAAAAAGTGAAAGCTTTCCAAAGCATTAAACGCGAACTGGTTACTTGGGAACGGCAGAACATGATCCACACCTGGAACAACTGTAAAGGCCACCGACAGTCAAAACTCTTCATCGACTTATCCCAAAGACGTATGATGAAATGAAATTCTTGAGATGAGCAAGTAACTTACGGGCTGCCTTACTATGCACTGATGCTCTCTCAGATATCATCAACATGGGCATCAGCCAGGATGACACTAGCCGTCTCTGTCTCGAAGACATAGAAACAGCTGAACACATTTTATGTGAATGCTTTGCCATAACCTGATCTAGGCAAAAGATATTCAATAAAGGGCGATATTAAGACATAGCCTTTTAAGATTTGACATGAAAACGAAATTCTAAATTAATTAACCCACACTTTCTGCTTTTATTTTTAATTACTATTTGTTTACCCGTGGCGTAATGGTTAGCATGTCCACCTGCTAACCCAGAGGTTCGAGGTGC
Organism: Melanostoma mellinum; assembly: GCA_914767635.1. Lineage (NCBI taxonomy): Eukaryota > Metazoa > Arthropoda > Insecta > Diptera > Syrphidae > Melanostoma > Melanostoma mellinum. The sequence goes on along the minus strand of OU612059.1, from coordinate 1,775,177 downwards.
GAATCCCAGCAGAGGCAAAATGTAAAAATGTTTTTCCACGGGTATCGCCTTTCGCGAGGAATTGGCAAGTCCTCCGTTAGTAGATTCATTGCCATGAAAAGCGCATTCTCAATTAGCCGTTCGGAACCGGCGAAAAATTGTAGGTCCCCTCCATTCCCTCACAAGGCATGGTGTCGCTCTGTTGCGCCACCCTATTTATTTATTTATTTATTTATTTGTTTACTATTTTTAGAATAAACGACAATGAATGGAACAGCGTGTATATAGCAACCCATACTAGATACGCACCGTGGTTGATTGGATTCGCCTTAGGTTATTTTATGCATAAGAATCGACAGTCGAAATTCCACATTTCAAAGGTAAGTTGACGAAATGAACATTATTGTAAAATTTATTGTCTTATATCATAAAAATTGTAAAATTGATTTCAAACATTGCTGTCTCTAAAATTGGGTTCGGGAGGCTGTACTAAGCTTTCTTCAATGATTCGAAAACTATAGCGCAAATATAAAGTCCTTTAAAATCCCCTTAAAATGAGCCTTAGTCACTTTTAATTTAAATTCAAGTTTTAACCCTTTATATCACCGTGTGACATAACTGTAACAAACCAAAAAACTCCTCCAAAAATTTCAAGTAGACGTTGAATTCCGATTAAAATCACTGCGACACAACGGTTACAAACAGTTTCACACATATTAAATGTCTTTTGTTCAAACTAGATGGCGTTACTTGTGAGAAATGTGGGGTACTGTTATGCTACAATAATCATAATAATTGTTATAACGCATTCCATACACCTTAAAGGAGCACTTTGTGGCAATGAGACACAACTGTTACATTTCCGTTTTTCTCATTTTTATACTTTTCTAATGAGTAAACAGTGAAATAAAAAAATACGTGTATTTTTACTTTTTGAAAACTACCATAAAATTGTGGAATTTATAAATTATACGAGGTTGAGTTATAAAGGGTTAAATACTTCGAACCTTGCTTTAGCTCTGCTGGTATATTTTGTGCTGATTGTTTTTTAACTTATCGTAGTTTCGCATCAAGTATTTCTAAAAACTAAACAATTTTTGCAATTTGTGGACTGTACAATTTTCTTAGGATAAAGTACAACGGAAAGCCAATACAATTTTCTTAGGATAAAGTACAACGGAAGCCCAATAAAATTTTCTTAGGATAAAGTACAACGGAAGCCTAAGACTCAGCATTCCATTCGAGGTGCACAAGTCATTGAAGAAACCTCAGACGCTGTGAATAATAATAAACCGCTGATTTTAATCCGGCTCGGAGGACCAACGATAAATCCTTTAACTTTTTGAGATTTTTTAAAACTGACTATGGCTTTCTTTTCAACCGTTTGATGCAGCCTCGCATCAAAAGTACTAAAGGCCTGGTTAGATTAAAAATTGGTAATAGTTTTTTTTACTGTCTCTCACATTCTTATACATGAAATTAGCTGCTCTAAGCACAAATGAATAGGTTAAAGTAAAGTATAACTAATAGCAGCAAACAGTTCAAGGCTTTTTTTTATTGCCTTTGCATATTTGCTTTATTGGAGACAAAAATCATAACGACGAGTATTACTGGTCTAGGGTTGTTGGTCAAATTCAGCTAAAATGACACTACCTTGCTGCAGTTGATTTTTTGGTTCAACTCTGCTCTTTTGTTTAAACTGTTCGCTAACTACATGGTTCGAGTCCCGGAAACAACAAATATCACGATTCGAGAGAATTCGATAGATTCTTGTATAGTAATCTCTGCACTGCCATGAAAAGCTCTCTCACTGCTTTCTCACTGAACCGTTCACAGTCGGCGTAAAATTTTAGGTTCCCTTCATATCTTTCAAGTTTTGGTTGGGTTGAGAGAAATTCGCCAAGCCAATTTACTCTCCGAGTTCTATTGTGTCAACCTATTCATTTACATTGATTTTATTTTCGAACTCATTTTTTGAAATGGATTTCTTCTTATTTGAGCTCTTCTGTTCATTCTCGCTATCAACGATCTCGAATTAACTGTTCAGCATTCCCTTATTTCACTGTACGCAGATGATACGAAGTTTTACAAGATCATGTTGAGTTATACCTTCAATATTCATCTGACTTCCAGATGACATTTCTTACAAGAGGTACCCCATTTAAAAACGTCTTATTCGTAGATAGTTCAACTCGGTGCTTGGACTGCCTCCTTCCTCACATTGATCGCCATCGTCTTTGGCCCATATTTCTCCTTGAACGCCTATGGCACCGGTGGAGGTGCTGTTTTCGAAGCGGCCATGTATGAGAGCTTGAAACGTGTTTCCTGGGCTGGAGCACATGCTTGGATAACTTTTGCTTGCTATTATGGCTATGGAGGTCTTGTCGACGCAGTCTTATCCCATCCAATTCTGCAGCCTTTTGGCCGGTTGACATATGCTTGGTATATGATGCATATGGCAATATTGAAAATGATTTATGGAATGACGCGAACAGAGATCTATTTCTCTGCCTATAATTTAGTATGTATAATTGGAATCTTATTGTAGCGAAACTAATGTTTTTTTATTTGAAATGTTTTTCTGGTCAACAGTTCCTCACGTTTTGGAGTACATTCGGAGTCTCTCTACTTGTGTCAATCTATGTTGTATTAGCATTCGAATCACCAATTCTCGCATTGGAGAAATTTATTTTTAGCAAACCCAAACAAATCCAAAGGGAAAATATTGGGCAAGCAACAGTCCCCCCCAGCATTGTTGTTGAACAATGTCAGAAGGATTCATGAGCTATTCGTATTTTGAACTTAAATAAAATTTGTTTTTTTTTATGTTTAATAATCACAGGTTTAAATTTCTTAAGATTGCAATGAAAGACGAAAACACAGCTTGGTACTGGACTCAACATTCGTAAAGCACGGCTGAAAAGGAAGCTTTCTGTTTGCAGTAACTCTGAAATCAGGCTGAATGGTAAACTGATGTTCAGTCCTATAGGATTTAATAGAAGTGAAGTTACATTTCGTATATCGTTGAAGGAAGCCCAAGCACTTTACAGCATTTTTATTGATGTCAATACCATGTTGCAGCGACCAACATTATATAAAAAAGGAGTCCTCTTGAAAACAAGGAAGCCTCGGTAGTCGGGGCTTTGGTTAGGTTAGGTTAGATGTGGCTGCCGGTATACGGAGGCCGACACACTTAATCCACAGAGGTTCCATTGTGATACAACTGAGACCAGGTTAATAAGTAATCAACTTGGTGAGCTTTCCGTTTGTTAGCAAGTGCAGGGCATGAGGATTGTCCCCTCTTCCTCCTCGTCCATGCAGCTTCGTCAGAAGTAGAGTAGACACCAAGTCTATTGGCTTGTCTAGTTATTAGGTAGTGTCCTGTAAGGACACCTGTAGTAGAACTAATGCGCAGACGATTTAGATTCAATAAGCTCTTTGAACGTTTCGATTTCACACATGGCCAAATTCGTTTAGTCATAAGACATGTCTTACTCTGCGTCCATCTAGTGCTCATCTTCTCAGAGGCGTTCTGCCTTATTAGGCAAAAGTATATATTGTTCCATTCAGGTAAAAGATGAGAAGTCGTTCCCTTTTTGGCGACTTGGTCTGCCTGTCCTGTGATCCGGCACCCATGTAAGGTGAATGTTGAACTGTTCTGACATCTCTTTAAGAGACGTGCGACAGTCTTGGACCGTATTAGATTTTGTGGATACAGAGAGATACAGAGCTTTGAGGACAGCCAGACTGTCCGAGAAGACGCGAGTATCTTGGGAGGATACAACATTTTCTCAAAGCCAGGAGAGGACTTCTTTTATCGTCACAATTTCCGCTTTTAACACACTACAGTAGTCAGTAAGGTGGAAAGAAAGGCTTAAATAAAGCCCTTTCTGGAAAATTCCACTTCCTACATCATCACTAGTTTTGGATCCGTCAGTTTAGAAGTGTGAGGCTTCATTATCCAAGAGAATACCATTCTCCCAAGCTTTTCTTGGGGGTATGGTTATTTGGAAATTATTATCAAACACCACTTAGGGGTGGTGTAGTCTAATCGATCTGCGATGAAGCTTAAGTTGTTTAAAATATTAGTGTAACCAATTTTATTGTTTGTCCACTGTGAGTTAGCTTTTAGTCGAGTAGCTGTGTTCGCTGCTGACTCTTTGCCGAAAATGTCTAGGGGTGTAAGGTTTAGTAGTATGTATAATTGTATATAGGGCTTCCAAAGAAGTTGTCCTTAGCACACCGCTGATGCACATACTTCCCATTCGCTGGACTTTGACAAGCTTGTTATAGTTTACCTGTTTGTCAATTGCGGTCCACCATCAATATTGGGGGAGAAACCCTATTTGCTGCCAATAGCCTTCTTACATTAGAAAAGTGCAATGTTATTTTTATTTACTATTTCCTCCATATTCGTTTTCCAGGTTAGTTTTTTGGTAAAAAAAATTACGCCTAGATATTTAGCCTGATTCACTATGGTGAAAGTTACACCTTTAATGGCAGGAGGTCTGAAATCCGAAATTTTGTATCTTCTGAAGAGAACAAGCTCCGTTTTAAGGGGGTTGATATTCATAGCTCGAACTTCAGCCCAGTAATTGAGTTTATTTACAGCCGTTTGTAACAGCTCTCAAGAGTTTGTGGGTGTTTGCTTATGACAGCAATTGCCTCGTCATCCGTGAAGGCAACAACCTTGAAACCTGCTTCTTCTAGATCGTTTAGTAGTTCGTTGACGATCAAGCTCCAGAAAAGGGGGGAGAGTATCATCCTTGTGGAGTATTTCTATTTGTTGTCTTCGACTTGATGATTCTGCTACACAGCATTGAATTAATCATGTTTTTGATTGGGTCTTCTATGTTTTAACTATAATAAAAGCACTCATGATCGCTGAGTTTCTGACATTGTTATAGTGTAGGGAATTTTTAATAGCTCATGTCAGACAATGTCGATTTTGAACAACTGAGTTAAAAAGCAATTTCATTCTAGGGTAATTACTCTCGTAGGCTTAGATAATTCCTCATGAAAGCTTACACCAGTATAGAAAACAGGGATTCGAACCCAAAACTCCACGTAACAGGCAGAAATTCTAACCACTACACCGCGGGCACCACACTTTTCTTTTCTTTTCTTTTTTAACAAAATTAAATGTCAGTTCTTGGCATCTCGGTATAAAAGAGAGTTTTGGTTGATTCAATGATATTTGCCATCAAGAAGGGAAATCGTGAGTACAGAAATCCTACTTCCGTTAAAAAAGGTTATATGCTTACGCCTTTGCTGTTGAAATCAGTTTCACATACTTTTTTATGATTAATACATGAGGAAAAACATAGGCAAGACTCCAACACATTATTAAAACTGAAAAAAAAGTAAACAGAAAATATTTCACGCAGAGCTCCTGCAGACTCAATGGAACCACAAAGGCACTGTCACGTCAGTTCCCATTTGAATTTCGAAAGAATTTTTTTTTTTTTGCATGACAGCTTTTCTGTGTTCTGTATTCTGGCTACATACAGGATGGTTTGGGAATGTGTATCTATGTATATATTTCATGTCATTGCTGGCTGCCTTTCTCTAGGTAACAAAGTAAATTTATTTTTTGTATTTTTAGCTTGGATGCTAGGGGTCTGGTGGTCTTGGTATACATGAGGTGCTAGAAGAGGTTTATAAAACATCGATTTCAAAAATGAAATAATTGAAACTGCTCAAGGATAACAAATTCGTTCTTTCAATTCTATGTTGGAGTTTTGTTTTCGTTTCATTTGAGTGAGTGATGGGATTTTCGTGGAAAATCTCTCTGATGTCTTATTTACCATTTACCATTATTATATGTATGTGGAGCAGGAGGCATCCATCACATCAGCTTGCGTAGAGTGCTTACGTAGCTCGGCAATTTAATCAATGAATCCATTGATTTTTCTCCCCACGTATTTTTTTGTCATGAAAGGAAAAAAGATTCCTTTCAAACCTGGGTCTGTGATGCGTTGCGTTGTTACCTTAATTTGAATCGATGGAGTGGAAGTGTCGACTGGATCTCCCACTTAGGTTGGACACGTTCATTTTAGCTTGGAGTTTACTCTTGAGCCAATATTATTTTATGTTCGTTTCACTTTAATAAACATTCGGGCGGCTCTTGTTTTTATTTTCAATTCGATGAACTTATAATGCATTGTTGGTGTCTTTGAAAGAGGATCTGCGGAATGGTCCTTAACCTGTGTATGATACTTCTGGCGGTGAATTTGAAATGATAGCATGTATAAGTGTTTTTGAATTTGAAGTCCAGGATGGCGGCTTCTTTAGACTCGATGCAGGCTCGTTTTTTTTTTTTAATGGGCAATTTTTTAATCTTTCGACCGTGGGAAATGAGACAATGTGAAACTTTTATTGTGCTTGGAATTGACGCTTTTTTTGATATTTTTTTTTGTATCAAATTGTGACTAGATATATTTGGCAAATTTCAGCAAATATCTGAAACACAACTTAACGTTTAATCATTTTGGAACGTGGCCATTTTACTCCGCATGTTACCTCAATTTGTCGCACCGAAATGTCCAATTTTGACTTGAACTTGTTGTAGTCTAAGCACGGAAACGGATGATTATATCTTGCTCATTACAGAGGAAATGACGCCGAGAAGCTACAATCCCAGGAAACTCTCCAAATATTCTGTGTTTGGCATATCGCCGAATATACAATTCAATTCTACAAATTACCAATTACAAATAACAAATTGCAAGTTTTGATGATACACGTACGTATAGCAAATGATTAAAATATTGTGTCAGCCAATAACCCCGTCATAACAGCTGATGTATAAATTGAATATAAGTTTTTAGTCGGAGAGAAGCTGGAAAACAGACAAATAATAATAAAGTCAATGGAAAAGTTAACATAACACTTTCTCTCTGTTAGAGGTTTTTAAAATACCAGCTGGAGTACTCAGACCTAAATAATGGTCAATTGTATACTACCAGATATACCAACCTTCTATTTTTTATAGTTTTCCAGATGTTTTGGAGAAAAGCCAAAAGACGCTGCCGTGATAAGGACTCTAAGCTACCAGCTCGCATTATGTCTACACCGTGCCGAGTATCTGTAATCTCATTCGAGAAAAAGCAGGACATTCACAGAGGAAGTGCTCTGCGGTGTCCTCATCTGCACCACAAGATTCACAGAGCGTGGTATCACTTAAGCCTAACACGTTTAAATGCTTGGCAAAATAAAAGTGCTTGCTGGACACCACAATAGGCTTTCTACAGTCTTTTCTGCTACGGGATAGCAGATATGTTATAGTCTTTTTATTTACGATGGGCAGCATACGTTTGGTGTGTCTGCATCCAATGGAAGAATGCCATCTATGGCTCTTAACAGATCCAATCGTTGATTGAATCTCTCACTGAGGACGCTGGAAAGCTTGTCTGAGGTCCTTGCCTTTGAGTAGCACGTTCATTTACGATCTCATTTCCAGTTATACCGTGATGGCCTGGAACCCAAACGAGACTCAAATTTGATCTTCCAACCGCATTCAGTGAGCTGTCGCATTCTTGGATCACTTTCGAAGTATAGTTAGAAAGTTGAGAAGCGCAGCTTGGCTATCGCTGCAAGCACAGATACTTCTCTCCGTCCAGCCATTGTTCGTAACGTGTCTTAAAGCTTGACTCCTCGTCGGTTTTGGAACCATCTGTGGAGATTCGATATCAGTTCTTTCCAGGTTCGGATTCTGGAGCGAACCAGTCCAGAACCGATGGAAAGTTGACTGTGTGTTTTTGACGCAGTTTGAGTTTTGGGCTCATCGTGTCAGACGGCATATCCATTAGACGTGAGTCAAAATCCATGCTGCTTGCGAGTTCCTCAAAGTTTCTTACTCGAGAGTTTTTTCCACCAAACAACTGACACTTTTCGGTAAAGATCACATGTCTTGCCAAAGGCTCCTATACATTGTCAGAAGACTGACAGTGCTTTAGCAGTTTTAGACTCGACATGATTTGACCAAAGAAGCTTGTTGTCTAGGATTACTCCAAGATATTTGACTTCGTTGGAAAAGGTGATGTTGAGGCTTTTAAGTGTATAAGTTTGGTTAGACCAGTCAATTTTCTAAGCCCCTGTTTTAGGAGGATTGATGGAGAGACCGTTTTTTCTGTGCTCTGGAATAGACAGCTTGGAGGCTGGAACCAATACTGAGAGAACGGTGACGTCGTCTGCATATGCTTGGGTGTGAACGTTAGATCTGTGAGAATTACAAGTAGAGAGTCGATCAACATGCACCACAGAAGACGAGCCTTTCTTCACACCTGTTGTAACATATTCATGCATTTTGGAATTCTCTTTCGATAGAAAATTATTCGAATTCGAAGGATAAATTTTTAATTTGAACCACTGAATTTCAGGTTGTACCACTGAAATAAAAACAAATTCTCTAACATTTTTGGCGTCTTTTACTGTAAGAAATTGAATTTAAAGCTGTAATTTGTTTATAAAAAGAGTGTTGTGAATTTGTGATGGAACAATTTCAAAAAAGAGGGAAAATAAATAAACAAACTTCAATAAAGCACACTATTTTAACATCCATTCCAACTCCGAGTCCGTATTCCGGCTCCGTATTACACACTGCGTTTAACAAGTAAGCCTATTAATCCTTGTGTTCGATTTCAACAATAACTTTTTCTGATGAAGTAGATTCTATTGGTATCTGCTTTGCTGGCTTCTTTCCGCCGAAGATAAACTTTTCCAATACCAAAACTGGCGACTCAAATGCCAATGAAACCACAATTGCAACCAGTAGTGAAATTCCAAATCCGCTCCAAAAGAATAATATCTAAAAAAGAATCAAATTTATCAAAAATAAAGACACTACAGCTCAAACAGACCTCATCGTATGTTGAAAAATGCATCCCCGTTCGCATTGTTCCAAAATTGATTCTCAACACAAACATGTGGTAAAGGTATAGCGAATAAGTGAGGCGACCCATTGGTTGCCAAAACGGATGAGATAAGAACGAATCAATGATCCCCCCGAATCCGAAATGACAAGCAAAGGTGATCCAAGCTAACGCAATCGCCCAAGAGAATCGTTTCCATCCTTCATACATCGCTGCTTCAAAGACTGTTCCTTGGCCATTGTGTGACTTTATAGTGTCAAAAGGCGCAAAAATAATTGCGAACAAAGTTACAAAGCATGCTATCCATCCAAGCAGTTGAACAAGCTACACGCATTTAAAAAATTTCTTTATAGAATAGGTACTTTAAATATAGCAACGCACCTTCGATATTCGGAACGTTTTTTGACGATTAACGTGCATGAAGTAGCCCAAGCCGAAACCGACTAGCCAAGGAGAACATCTTGTGTGCATCGGAGTATATGTCTTACCCCATTCATCTTTATTACTGAATCTAAAATGGAAATGTTTTTTGAAAAAATGATAGAAGATACCTACAATTTCTGACCAAGACTTACCCACGAAGGTCTGTAAACCCACTCGTTATGTACATTGCCATAACACAACCCACAGACATCAGAGCCAAAGCAACCACCACTGGCGCGAATTTTTTTCCCCATTTCCACATTGGGATCAGTAAAAGTGGCGAAAGGATATAAAGTTGAAAATCTATAGCCAGGTACCAAGTTCGGCCATAACACTGTGGATAAAATTTTTATTTGTGGAAATGTTAAATTGAAGAAATAAAGAAAATTCACCTTCGAATGAAAGAAGTAGTTTTGCAGGTATAGTAAAATCCCCCACCAAGGACCCTTACACTTCTCCGAATTAATTGTGTCTTGCCTGAAGGGGCCTGTTCCAATAATCTCATTCAAACTAAATATGAAGAGAAGTCCGGAAGCAACAACTGGTGTTAGTCGGATATAGCGGTGCACGTACATCATTATGATATTTAGTTTGCCTTTCCTTCAAAACAAAAATCGAATATGTGTAGATAAAAGACTTTAACTTATAAGTAGGCATTACGATTTATCTAATTCCCGGAATCCGATCCAAGCTACAAGGAGACCACTTATGAAAAAGAACGAGTCCACTGATACAGTTCCGTTAACAACTGGCATCGATCCGAAAGATTTTAACCACTGAAATGAAAAACAATTAACAACAATGCATTTTGTTGAACACGACTCACCGCTAGTTTATCAACTCCATTGATTTCCGGAATGGCACGGCTGATCAAAAAAGTATGACAGTAAATAACCCAAATCATTGAAAAAACACGCATTCCTGTTAAGCAATCGATTGAATTAGGTGATTTTTTTGTGCTTATCGCGAACATTTTTCTTCCATTTGTTTTCATAGAAAACGCGAGGAGAACAGGAACCGGAGTCTCTGAAATAAGTCAAATGTTGTCGTTAACTCGTTAAACTAAAAAAAACGGTTACATTCTAGTCAAATTGAAATGCAGGTTTGAAAAACTAATAAGGGATGGCCAACCAAAACAAAGTTACGAATTTACGAAAATGTAGGTACCAACCCATGGGAAGTTTCAGAGTACCTATAGTTATTTTGCTACTGAATTGATCCAGAAGTTACCTAATAATCTTCTGAGGGTGAATGAGTTTGAGCTTATCTATAAGGGGATGAATTCATAGTCAAGCATTTGCTTTCGAAAACGGAAAAGTGTTGGACATTCTGTGATGTGATGATGTGCAGAGATGTTTCTTCAGTTTCGAGGCATAGTCTGCAGATAGGGTCTGCTACTAACTTCATTCGGTGAAGGTGCTGCCGGTTACTAGTCCTGTGGAAGTTTTTAGGGTTTTCCCGATGAAGTTCACTAGGAATTTCGACTTTTTCATTCTTTTGGCCGAATAAGTTACTCCCACCTTTTTTGGATTGTTTCAGTGTTCTTTTGCCTGTGCATTTGAAATGGTTTTTATTTACACCACAGAGGAGTTCGGGACCGACGATAGTTTAGAGGCGCCGTCCTTAGCTAGGATTTCTGCCTTCTCATGACCATCATAGCCTCTGTGTGCTGAAAACCACTTTAAGATGATAGTTTTTTTGCTAGTTTAGAGAGTACAGTAATTGTGTACTGGACTAGTTTGGATCTTATGACAGGAGAAGTAGCTTGGAAGACTGAGAAACTGAAGATGGTTTCGTTTTTTGTGTTCGAAGAACTTGTTATTCTCCAATATTGATTAACTAACTTCAGCTTAGAAAATGGGCGAATGACTACCAAGACTTACTGAAAAGTTTTTTGTACCTAGTAGAATCGCTAAAAACCTGTGCCAGTTTCCAATTTTTGAGCCATCAGTATACCAGACCATATCATGCCATGAAGTGTAGGGCCTATAGTGTTTTCACGATCTTCTCCAGAGGGTATGACTATGATGAAGTTGAGTTTGAAGTTGTACGCGGAAATAGTAAGATCCAAGCACATAGTAAAGGTATTGAGTTTTTCTAGACTATCTATTATCAAAAGATGTCACCTTCGGGTTGGGTTGATGTACCCTTGACGTTGACGATAGAAACGGTGGTTGGGAAGTTTTGCTTCCATTTTTACAAAAAGGTGGATTGATGGAATTCTCGATTAACTAAGTCACAGTTTTCATTCGGCCCCCAAATTGCAAATCTAAATCAAATATGACTGCGGGTGCAAATGGCCTTGATGCCGAACTTTTAAAGGTAGCTAAAGATCAGTTGGAAAGAAGCATGCACCAGCTGATCTGCATAATATGGTGGTTAGCATAATATGATGGTTAGTGAGGGCAAAACGAAGAAGCTGTCATCATACACAGAACATCGACGAATTGTATAAATGTCACAATAGACAGACATAACTTCAAGAAAGTAGAGAACTTCGTCTACCTAGGTTCCTCTATACACACGGAAAACAACATCTGTGCGGAGATTAAACGGAGAATAACTCTTACTAACCGTTGCTTTTTTGGTTTAAGAAGGCAGTTGAGAAATAAAACCATCTCCAGAAAAACAAAGGTAGGCTTTGAGTGGGACCTTCAGTTCGATTTGTCAAAAAGTTGTGCTTAATTTATTTTAACAATTGTCAGCGAGGGTTGCATTCAAAATATTATGAATACTCATGCCTATGATTCTTTCTTGAGATAAAAATCACAAAAATTTCTTGGCGTTGAGATTCAAGCGGTTTAACACACACCAGTGAGATAGATTATCAAGATCCAATTCGTGCTTTTGGCAATCACTAATAGAGGTTACTTTCAGAAAAAGTTTCAGATCATCTGAGTATTTGAGGTATTTGCTGAAGTTGACAAATTTAACAATATCATCAATAAATATGACAAAAAGTAGAGGACATAGATAACTACCCTGTGGAAGACCAGAGGCATATTTTATCAGCCTTGAGGTGAATTCGTCAACCTGGACTTTTTGAACGCATCATATGGTTAAGGAGGAAACCAAATGATTACAATTTTCAAAGCAGTATTTTGTGGCAAACCGAATTAAACGCTTTGCTTAAATCGGTAAAAATAGCATCCAGTTGATCTTTTCTTTGAATAGCGTCAACAACGAAAGAAGATAAACATGTTAAATTGTTGATTGTTGATCTTCCCGAGATGAACCCATGTTGCGTACCACATATATATGTTCCTTCACAAGAAAATCAAGCTTTTTTTGACAAGGCTTTCAAAAAACTAAGGAACTGCAGATAGTTTACAAATTCCCCTGTAGTTCTCTAAATTGTTTTTGGAACCCGATTGGAATCAAGAAAGAGGATTTCCAATCATCTAAGAACAGTCCCGATGACAGAGTGATGAATTGAAAATGATTAATAGAAGAGCAAGGGAACTGGAACATCTTTTTTTTCGATGTCTTTTTAAGCTTGATATGGTTTTTAAGAGTTCTTTTTTTTTTGTTTACTGCTGTTTTTATAGTTTAAGTGTTAGTGTTACCAAGTTATTTCAACTCCATTTTGTTTTCCAAAGTAAAAAGTCGGAAAGGAAAGAAAAGAAACACTGCCAATGGCAACAATAATTGTGTAACGCTTCGAAAAAGGAGAATTGCAGTGCAGGAGTGCAGAGTCATTTCATTAGGGAGTAGTCTTTTCCAGGTAACGCTGGGAGGGTTTTTTGGAACACTTTGAATTGAAGGGAAAAAAGTCCCTGCATTTGTTACTGTTAAGCAAAAAATACAAACAAATATAAAAAATACTCTAAAGTGCTACCTTGTAAATCACGTACAGAAAAAGTGTTCTAAATTTCAAAAGGATAGGTTCAGTGGTTTTGAAGCTATGAGGGGTTCCGACCTTGAAAACGTTCATTGTTCGAAAAATGCTTTAAAACAACAAGGTTAGAATAGCGTGCTCATGACGAGCAAATATAAAAACATTCATAATGCCGTTGATTTAGCTACAATCGTCTAGAGATTTTGACCCAGTTTTCTTGAGAAAAGAAAAATCAGGCCTTTACGCCCCTTAAAGTAATATGCTCTTCTAGCATATGAATACTGCAGTTGAAACCCAAAGAGAGGAGTACAATAATTTCACTAGAGAATTCTTAATTGTACAATCATAAAATCTATTTCCGATTACCCACCATTTTGACGACTGAATGTCCACACTCGCATACATATACCTGCAAGCATTCATACACACATTTATACATACAGGTACACCCACAGAGTAGATAATACGGGGAGTCAACTCGTACCCCATTTGTCTGAAACACTCCACTCTTTGAAGACCAAAAAACTATTTTTTTTTACTTACTCTCACAGTAGTTCATGAAAAACTCGTAACATGAGCTCAAAATCATTAGCAATCCAAATACAGAAAACACAGCTCTGCAAAGAAACAAACGCTAAATAGGTATTTAAGAAAATTTGAATAAAATTTCTTTTACTCACATGCCCACAATGTTTATTGTTTGGTATGGTGGAATTTTCCCACTTGTACATTTGACAACAGATACTCCTGATAAAGCTCCATTGACAGCCTTGCTGACTGCCTTTTCGAAAATAGCTGTTAGCAATTGAGGACTGCAACTATCCGGAACACACATTCCAATATTGATTTTCGTGTTGGCCAGACTAGCTCGTTCTTCAAAAACTGGTGAGTTTATAAACACTGAGTCTTCTTCATGACGACTTTTTTGAACTTTCAGGGGCACTTTGAGAAAACAGAACTGACCATCAACAACACCTGTGAGGTTGCTCAAAGTTACCGAAGTTGTGACACACTGATCAAAATTGCCAATGTTATATAAGTTTCCGTATAATATTCCAGATGGAAGCTTTCCCCAAGCATCGACAACTATAAGGTTTAGAGAAAAAAAGATTAGTCGCACTTCATCACTTTTTTTCTCATATTATATCTGTTTGTCCCGTTTGCTTTAAAGTATATTCAGTTACTTTGGTGTGGAACTTACAGGGTGCAACTTTCATACTCGGAAACTGGCTAACTATCTCGCGTAGACTTGAAATGCATTTTTCTGAATTATATGGCCCATCTGTGTGAGGCTCAGATATGTTATGTAAGTTTCGATTGTATTTTAATTCGTTAAAAAACAGTTCATTTAAAATATCACTGGATAAGGTAACATTGTTAACAATCGATATCGAATAGTTTCCACTTATTAAAAAAGCGATAAGATATAAAAACGTTAGTCTCATTTTTGCAGCCTCGTTTGTCTTTATTCGACGATAGTTTTCGATGTAATCCGTATTTGGCTCTGGATTCAACAACACTAAAAACTAAATCTTGTTTCCACTGCCGTTCACACGCTCTTTTAGACTTGGTTTTTTCATTTTCAATGTATGGGTAGATAGATATATTCTAAAAACTATATTAAGGCACTATATTCCTTTGGCAATGACATTGCTTTTGAAGATATAGAAGTTGTAATCAAAGTCCAGATTCAACGAACGATTATCTTTTAATTAATTTTAAATCATATAAAATTGGAGTGGTTTTTTCTTTGCGCTTGATTGTGTGAGTCATTTTATCGCCATCGTCTGAATAAAATTAGTTGTACTTACAATTTCAAAAAATCAGATAAAAGTTGAAGTTCAACTCAAAGATAAAGCAGGTGGCGAGAACAAAGTAATTACCTATCTTTTCCACCCACTTCAGAGTTTTACGAATTACCTGTTTTTATACAAATATAATTGGAAATGTGTTTGAAGCCTCTCTACTTTCAGAATCGAGAGTTACTTTCTGAGTGGAACGCTCAGTCAAAATAGAAACCTACCCGTTTAATGATATCCAGTGAAATATTTCTTCTCATTCCCTATTCTTAGTTAAATTTTCTGACTTATTTTGGCAAGAGTCCACCTCCTCTTCCTTAGGCAATATGGACTTCAGATTTTATAAAAAAAAAGTGGCATGATTTTCAAAAAAAAAAAATTATTGAATATCAGCTTAGAGACCTCATATTACATCCTAAAAAAACTTGATAGTAAGTACCTACTTTCTTCTTTGACTGAAATCCTAGTTAAAGTTAATTAAGTGAATAGTTTCTGAGTACGTAATCAAGTCTCTTTGGTGTGATGGTTAGCATGTCTGCATGTTAACTCAGAGGTTTGTGGTTCGAATCTCAACAGAGGCAAAAATGTTTTTCCACGGGTAGCACCTTTCGCGAAGAATTGGAAAAACTTCCGTTGGTAAATTCATTGCCATGAAAATCGCATTCTCTATTAGCCGTTTTTAATCGTCAGAAAGTTGTAGCATTGTATACAGAAACTATAGTGTTATTATGTAGACTTTTTGGCTGGTGGTCTCCGTGCCAACTTAGCAGTCTCCGTTCCAAGCAATTTGTTTTACCATTGTGTGTAGAGAAACGAATGCTGCGCCACCATGCTCGTCCGGTCCAAAGCGCACTGTTAAATCGATTCATGAACTTACTATAGTTTCTATATACAATGGTTGTAGGTCCCTCCATTCCCTCACAAGGCATGGTTGTGAGAAAAGCGGTAGACCCTTAGGCTCCTCGCTCTGTTATGCCACCCTATTTATTTTTATTTTTGTACTGTTGCTGCCCTCAAACGAGGGCAACACCGCCCAATCAAATTTTTTTGGAGGCAAGAAGATTTTTTCCTTCAATATGAGATCTGTTTACATTAGTCGCAGACATATGTGACGTCTTAATTTGTACTTATTCCGGCACAAGCTTCGTGAGCTCACCCAGAATACGTGGTGCATTATTTAATCCAGGCATCAGTCAGGTTTGATTTTCCTGGCAGAAGATGCATCAGCTGCAGTCTGTAACACCAATGTCCTCTACCTCTTTTACAGCAAGATTATATGGAGCCTGTCGCTTATCTTTGATCGCGCTTATTTCACGATGACTCGCTTATTTTTCTTTATCAAGGACCACGGCTCAACTTTATACGGCGAACCTGTCAATATCGCCGTTTTTCCTCGCCTTGAATTCCTTTGAGATAAAATTCTCATCCCCAAAGGTATCTTCGCAAGATCTTTGGAAAAAAAACAAAATGAAGGCTGTAGCTGTTAAAGTTGGTGGAAGGTAGAATGAGAGTAGTAGTGAAAGTAGAATTGAGACCCTTCAAAGAAATTTCCATGCTGTTGCAACCGGTTCAATTGAAGGAGCCTTTTCAATGAGTGCTTCCAAAAATTTTTGTACTGAGGAAGTCGTGGCGGGGTCTTCAAAGACTTCTACCAAACTTTGGTGGTTTCTATGTTGGGTCAAACATCATCCAGTCTTCATACACATCACTGTTTAGTGGATAAATTCCCGTCATTTTGAATGCGTTAACGATGGTGGATTTCATGAAACCCTCACTCAGAAACCCTTGATGGTAAACTTGTTCGCATCCATTTTTTTTTTTTTTTGTACCACTGGCGAATAATATTGGCTTAGTGATTCCATAAAAGAGTGCGTTTTGTGCTTTTAGAGACATTAAAGGCTTAACAAACTCTTTCAAACCCCATCTCGTTCTTTACAACTGCATCAATTGTTCATTCCATTCCAGATTCCTATGCCATGACTGTGACTGCCGGGTTGTTTTGCGTACGTAATTTCGAACTTTGACTCCAAAACATACAAAAAAAATAAATATTCTAAAACAAAATAAACAAATAAGCAACAAAAAAGCATTGGGGCAAGACCGCACCGCATAGGGGTAAGACCACCCATATGGGGTTAGGCCCCACTCAGATTTTATTTAAAGTTTTTGGTGTTTTTTTGAATTTTAGTCCATATAATTTTATTTTAAATTAGAAAAATTCAAAAATTTATAATATTTATTTTGCTTTTGAGAAAAGAACTTACAAACATTACATTCGAACGATAAGGTTTTGACGAAAAACCACAAAAACAACCGTAAATTCTTGTGTTCGCTACCTACCTAATGAGTTCATAAAGGCAGACATGAATGATCATACTCATACCGCAACAACCTCTTGTTTCTAGTTTTAAGTGTTTCCATATTTTTTTCATACAACATAATACTAAAACCGTCTTGCCCCATATGCGGTCTTGCCTCACTTCCCCTAACTTGTTATTATCTGTTTCCTAGGGCGAGAATTATGACCGAAAATTATAGTTAAGGCCCTTGAAGCCGTGTTCACCGACTTCGAATTTCGGTAGAAAATATTTATAACTTGTTGTGTTTTTCGTTTGTGTACTTTACCATGGCAAAAATATTGAGTTTACTGAATAAATGGACAATGACAGTTCGATGATCAGTGAAAGGGTGAGTTGACAAATTAACTCAAAGTTGTGGAGTCTCTCTTGGAAAATCTTTATAGGTATGCCTCAGGTATACAAAAATGAACAGCGCAAGTTCTAAACTAATTCATGAGGCCTTAGTTCCGACACTAGCTTGAAATCACTTTTAAAATATTTGAAAAAAGTTGTCTAAAAATATTATTCCTTTATTTCCAATAAACTGAGTAGCGATAACCTACCTATATGAATTTTTTTTAGCTCACTCTAAATGCTGAAATTTACACCTCCCACAATGAAAAAAACTTACCCTCCCTAAATGCAAGGTCAATGTAACACTTTTATCGACGAATATGGCTTCATAGCCAGTACCAATTCTCTTGTGATCAAACATCTGTTCATTCCCGAAATTCCCTCATTCAAGTTACCTATCTATCTATGTATTTGCCTATCTTTTTTAATTAAATAAATCGAATTTTTTTTTTTTTTTTGTTTTCAGAATGCGTTTTCTTTCATTTTAACGGTGCTACACTTATACCTGAAAATCGTCCTCCCCATCTCTACTCACTCACCTTACAAACAGATAGAAAACATCGCACATATGTATACATTTTAAAATTATTATAAACGTCAGGTAGATGGGCGTCACCCGATTTCTTAAAAATAAGTCAAGCTGGTATTCATGAGAGGGGATACTGAAATTCAATATGGCTGAAAGAGGTTCTTTTTGATTGGATATCGTAAAATGGAGCAATAGAAAGAGAACACTTGAAAGAAAAAGATATGCGATAGTGTCCCAAAAGCATACAATGATGCCAAACCACCATTCATTTTGTTATACCATTCATTGTGGTTTGGTTACAAGCTAAATTCCCAGTATTTAATACGGGTGTACGTAAATTGAATAAACTCACTAGATGTCGCACCCATAGTTACCACGAGGTGAAATTAATGTAAATTTGACCGTTCAAAATCGGTTTTAGAAATTTAAAATTTATTTGTCCCAAAACGGACATAATAGAATTGTATATAAAAAATTTCAGTAAGGTACGTAGCTATTTCAAAGCAATTGGAATAATTTCCAAAGTGAAATAATGCAACGTTGCTATTTGCTCCTTATGCAAGTAATTTCAATCGAAAGAAATGAAGAAACGCAAAAATATACTTATATTTATGTCTCACACCACTTTCTTCAAAGCAAATGTAATTTCCCAAAGAACTTTACATATACCCACAAATGAGAACCAAAACAAAATCACAACATCACGAATCCCGCTTAAATATTTTTGCCATATGATCAGTCTCTTAAAACATTTATCTGGCTCTCTTTTAAATACATTCCACAAGACTACTCGCATTTTTTTTACGTTTTTTACAGGCGACTGCAGCGCTCCGTGCCCTAAAAACTAAACATTCTTAAATCGGCAAATGGTTCTACTATAAATTATATATACAATGATAATAGACTCAGAACCAACTGCTTCTCTGTTTTTTTTTTCATAAGCAACTTCAAAAAATTTACATAAACTGAAAATTGCATCATTTGATGGGGGACATCTGACGAGAAGTGTAAGTAAATACAATGGATAAGCTTATTGTGGTTCCCAAAAAAAAGTCGCGAAGAATCTAATGCATATCATATGCCCGATCCTAAAGAAGAGAGACCTTCACAATAGCACTAATTATAGAGGATTAAACCTCCTTAACGTCGCTTATAAGATCTTGTCTGCAATAATATTTGAACATCTGAAACCCCACCTCAACAACTTGATACGTTCGTATCAATGTGGTTTTAGATCAGAAAAGTCCACAATAGACCAAGCTTTCACATTGCGGCAGATCTTGGAAAAAACCCGAGAATATAATATCGGTATACACCATTTCTTTATCGATTTCAAGGCCGCGTATGACAGCATTTACAGAGACGAGCTGTACAGAGCCATGTCTAGTTTCGGCATCCGTGCAACACTTGTACGACTATGCATGATGACTTTGGAGAAATCGCGCTGCTCCGTCAAGGTCGGTAAAGAACTCACCAAGACCTTTGATGTTGAAAAAGGTTTTAGGCAAGGCGACAAACTGTCATGCGATTTATTCAACATCATACTTGAACATATTGTAAGAAACTCAAACGTCAACACCAGAGGAACAATCTTTCAAAAGTCTGTACAATTACTCGCCTATGCAGACGATATTGACGTAATGGAAAGAAAAAAGCGTGATGCTTTTGCGAGTATTAAAACAGAACCAGAAACTAAAAATGGGTTTGATGGTTAGTGAGGGCAAAACGAAGTATATGTTGTCATCAAACAAGGACAAAGAACATCGATGAATTGGACAAAACGTCACTATAGACAGACATAACTTCGAGGTAGTAGAAGACTTCGTCTACCTAGGAGAATAACTCTAGCAAATCGTTGCTTCGCTTGCTTCGGCTAAGAAGGCAATTAAGAAACAAAACTCTCCAGAAAAAACCAAGGAAACTCTGTATAATACCTTGGTCATCCCAGTCCTGCTTTACGGCACGGAAACATTGACCTTATCGAAAGCGGATGAGGAAACCCTTGGTCGTTTCGAAAGAAAAACTCTCCGAATGATCGGTCCCGTATGTGTAATGTGTTCGCGGTTCGACGGGTTTTCCAAAGCACATTGCAGGGAAATCGCGAAAGGGAAAGACCTCGTCTTAGGTGGCGCAATCAAGTGGAAGAAGACCTCAACCGATTTACAGTGTAATACTGGAGAGAGCTCGCCCGAAATCGAAGTCGTTATAGAAGGATGTTCTTTGAGGCCCAGGTTCACTCCGAACTGTAATGCCCTTACAATTTGTATCCACGTTACGTCAACAAAATTTGACAGATCTATAAAAGCAATGTCCCAACTTCACAAACCATTTTGCATCCAGGATCGAAAGTTTCAAAACTTTTCGATGATTGTTCAAATTAAAAAAACATTCAAAAAATAAAAACAAATACAAAATAAATAATCTGCTTCATGGCAACTCAAAGTTTATTTAACTCCAGTATTTCAATTATAACATCCCAGATCTGTTTGAAAATTGAACTTAATACAAAAATCAACAACAGGATCCACAAAACATGCTCCGTGTAGCATAGTTCTTGAAACAAAAACTATTTGTTTTGTTGATTTCATATCCATCCTTATTTGTTTAAGTAAAACAAAATTCCCGTGTCATCAAGCTGCTCATCTAAAGAAAAATCTCCTTTGCGGTAACTCAAAGTTTATTCAACTCCAGTATCTCATTTCTAAAAAAAATGGTGTGTTGTAAATTAAATAAAATACAAAATTCAACTATAGAACAGAGGAAACATAATTTCATAATTTATAAAAAAAAAAGCAGGTATTTCAGTTTTGTTGGGTTCGATTTAACCTCTTTACTTCTTCTTGTGCGAGTAAGGTGGCGTAGCATAGAATTTCCTTTTCTTCAAAGTGCTCTTTAGCGGTGTGGCTGTAATCAATGTTGCATTGTTAATATCATTTCCATAAATAAACTCACTAAAGTGGGTCCAAAACTAACAGCAGTTACTCCACTTCAAATTAAAAAATCAAAAAACAATTCAGAAGCAATTATCAGTTGCAAAAAAAGAAACGTTTCAAGTTTTGAAAAGATTCTTGAATGTTTTGCCAATATTTTTGAATGATTGTTTCTTTTTGCCGACCCACATTTTAAAATTCGACTTACCATATAAAGAATACAGAGAGTCTTTGTTTAGAGGAGTTTGTGGTGCAGAGCCAGCATGGCGCATATTCTCCTTATCAAAATCTATGTCCACAAACTTATTCCAGTACTCTGTGGGTATTTTCATCAGATTATGCATAACGGAGAACTGCATGTGGATCTCAGTGAAAATAGCATGTTGGTCTGGGTCAGGGCATGAGTAACCAACAATTGTTGGTCCAAAAACTCGGGCAATATTCTCGATTGGCATCCGCACTTCTGGGCATTCAGCGATTCGTTGGAAATGCAAAATTAGGAATGCAAGTGTATCGCGATTTGCCTGTGGCATGTCGTTGATTGCATTGTACAAGTTTTTTTGTATATCGTTCTCAGTGACACCCTGCACGGCATTGCAGAAGTCCTTCCACAGACCAGTGGGTATGAGAGGTTCTCGCAAAGATCGCAAGAAATCTTTGATGCACCCGCATAGCACATGAACATCGATGTTTCCCAAGTGAGGAGTTCCCTTACCTCGAAGGAATCGCTCTTTCAGTGCTTTCACTTCTCGTTCTGATCCAGAAACGCGATAAATACCCAACTCGGTAAGGCCACGGGTTTCAATCTCATTGACGCAGTGGACAATGAGAGCTGGAATCATTGGTGGGAGAGATGGTGCATGATCGGTAATGTAGCCCATTAGACCTTTTATTGTTGGAGTACCGCTCTGAGGAACGCAAGTGACAGTAAGCAGCCCACGGCAATCTGCGTGGCAACAAACTTGACAATCCCTGCACTTCAAAGCCACCGATCCAAAACGTATTCTGAAAATAAAACAAGATAATTAAAACTAACTCATTACATCAAACTCTAAGCACGTACTTTTTCTGGCAATGAGTGCAAGTATCTGTTCGGATGAAAGTTTTTGACGAGAAATTGTGCTGGCGCATCATACTGCGATGTTTGATCATTGGTGATGCACCCGAGTATGGATTGACTGCCTGAGTAACTGGAGTTTCCTTATACGGAGACGTACGCATAGGAGTGAAATTGTTATTTGATCGAGGCATTTTAGATTGAGGACTTTTCATAGACGATTCTTGGGGACGGTGCTCTTCATTTGTCATCGGTAATGCTTCGATTATAGACTCCGCTCGTATAACACCACTGCCATCTTGAGGGATCGACACCTTTGTTGTGGCACAGATTTTTTCATTAGCACCAAGCTCCAGTGTATGTTTGTTTGCATTCATTGAAGTTCTTGGTGGAGTGGGGGCAGCTTTTGGAGTTCCCGTGCTAACACGAGAGCGTTTTCCACCAATGAATGGACCTGTGTTTTTAGTCAACGATGGCCGGTGCTTTTGCCAAGTTTTTGAGGTGCGCACATCAAGAAAATCATCCTCGGACTGTGTAAGCGATAGATCCGACAGAAAAGACCCCGTTGAGTTAATCTCGTTACCGTATTTCTCTTCTATGTGAGTATTTAGAGACTTGCGTTTCTTTTGTTGAAATGTGTTAAGAAAAGCTAGTTTGTCTTTGGTTTCTTCGTTGATGTCGTGCTCGTTGCGCAGAACTTCAGCGGCCGCAATCATTTTTTTCTCCTATAGTTTTTTTCTTTTAATATAAAATAAACTGTAGTTTAGTTAAAATAGCTTACCATCTGATCACGTTCATGTTCTGCTTCTCGTCTAGCCTTGCTTTCCATTTCCAGAAGGCGACGAGCATGAAATAGCTTCGTTTCTAGGTCAGCCATGTTTTGTAGGGAAGCGTCAAGTTCTTTTTGTATACGTTGAGCTTCTCGAGTACCACTCAAGCATTCTAATCGAAATACTTCTTGGAGTTTTAATACTTTTAAGAACTCTGGAAAGACCATTTCAGTAATTAAGTGCCTATAAAATTGTAATCAAAATGTCGTTTAACAAAACCTTCTTCGGCGATTCCATCCGTGAGCACATGAACGCATCGCCGAATATCATCAAAAGCGGCCAAAGTTGATAAGCCCGACATGATAATTTCAGCAACAATTATTTCTTTTGTTAGTATATTTGATAGTTTGTTATTTTTCTTCACTTTTTCAAGGTTTTTGAATATCAAAATTGTACTTTTGAAAATTATTTCGCTCAACAATTAGCATCCTCCGTTTCGAAATTGAATATTTGACAGCATTTGCCGTTGGTGGAATGAACCGGTTCTGGTTTCGTTCAATGAGAAACTTTAAGTCGGATCCAGAAAATGAAATTGACGAAGGACTGATACCTCGTTTCCATTAGAATTGAATCACACTTCAATTCGAATTAGTGTCAGTGTATACCTACATCGAATTGAAATAGGATTACCCGATCCGATACAGCTCTTGTAGCTTAATCGATTCGAAAGGTATGTGTTGTATGCCTAGATTACTCGATTCAGTGAGGTAAGTAGATACCTGCATCGAAATCTGAATCATAATCCGATTCGATTACCCGATTCTAGGTGGAAACGAGGTATGAACCACGCTTTCACTTAGGATCGGGTAATGGAATCGGATTATGATTGGACTTCTATTATACGGTGAAATTTGTTGCACGAAACTGTTCGAACACCATCCGCCGTATTAATAAACGCGGAATAGCCTTATTCCATGGATTAAGTTACCATTATACCATTTTCCTTTTAATTAAAGCTACCATTATACCATTTTCCACTTAATCCATGGAACGCAGCTAGTCCGCGTTTATTAATACGGCGGCATAAGTACAAAAGAAAACGAAAGTTCGAAAAAGAGAGATGTACAATGAGCTACCCTGTGTCGCATGGGTTATGGTTTTGCGAAACAGCTTTGACGTTTCTCTTTGTCCTTGTTCGTGTTTTTGTTTATTCTGTTCCATTTGGTTCAATAATAAGTAATAATACTAATAATAATGAATTTTCTGTTTTTCAGGTTTTGAAGCAAACAGGCTCTACTAGATAACTATTTTTCCCCAAAAATAAAATCACCGAATGAAAGAAAAAGAGAAATGTGAAACAAGTTTCATGAAACTGGATTTCATCGTGTAATTGTACTTTCGACACGGGATGGCAGAGAAATTTGTATGCAACTAATTTCACCGTATAATAGTACTCAAACAGACCTCTTGTGACTGCTGAAGTATGAACTCTGTAGGCTATGGCCCAATCATTGACGTAATAGATATGGACTGCTAGTGAAACGTCATATCCATACAAAACCCTAAAAGCAAAGCGGTCTCCGCGACACTGCGCCCCTGAAAGGATAGCGGCAAAATAATCGTGATTTTCCGCTATTGGGACTGGCCATCACGACGCGTAGCGGCAAAAATAGAAATGAGCAGGGGCACAACAAGTCACATTTTGTATTGAAATTGCCACTTTTCCAAAAAAATTGTTTAAAAATATAATGTTTTGCCGGTCGAATATTCGAAATTCTTATTGAAATGGATTAATAAAAGTGTAAAGAAAAATATGAAATTAAAGCACAACCAAAAAGTTTACTGGAAGTGTCCAAAATGCAAGTGCAAAAACGAGCTGTGATTTTCAACAAAAATTTAAGTTGAAAAATATGAATTAAAATTTCCACAAAAGCACAAATTAAGCTCTTAATCAAGAATGTGCGTTAGTTTAAATCAATTAAATATCGAAGACCACTCATAATTCAATGAAAATTTAAGTTAAACAAAATTTATCATCCCCTCAACAAAATCTACGTAGAGCTTTGTTTACATTTTTTCCCATACAAAAATGGCATATTCTTAAATTTTTCAAAAGCAAATTAAATACAGTTGAAAGGTAAAAATCACTCGTGTGCACTGTTTTATTCAAGCTTTAACATTTTAAGATGCTAATGCGCTCATAGTTCAATCACTTTTATTTGATTTAATATTTTATTTTATTTATTTAATCCGACACCATTTCTTCTTTTTTCAGTACAATTTGTATGGGCTGTCAAAACAGCATTTCACTTTGTGCCCCCACTTTAGTTCCAAAACAACCGGCAGGTGGTGTGCAAACTCATGTTCCCAGTCCCAATGGCCATCTATCGTTTTCCCAGAAGTAACGAAAAAATTTACCACTTAACAACAGATGTCTCTCTGTTTTTGTCATCTTATGTCAATGTTGACTGATAGTTTTGTGTTGTTGTCAGGAATTTTTCTGCGCTAAAACAAATAAGTTTATTTTCAAAAATTAATTTCAAATGCAAGATTGCAACCATTGTTTTCTTTGCATTCAACAACCTGGATGCTGGAGGAGTGCATCCTCTTAAGCTACGTGCAGACGGCATATAAAAAGCCGCACATATGTGCGGTTCTGACGTCACATAAAAAGTTGTAAATTCAACGCAAATGCTATACGTAAATCAGTGTACGCAAACTCGCATATAAGGGTGTTCAGACGATGTGCGGAATCTGTCCCAAAAGCCGCACATTAGTTTGCGTTGATTTGCTCGCACATCAAATGTACGCAAATGAATACGCACATTTTTCGGTCGATGTGCGACATGTTCACACGGTATGCGTAAAAATCCGCACATCACCCATTTGCGTTCATATGCAGGTTTGCGTTAATTCAATAAATTGTTTGAATTTTGTGTTTTATTCATGGGTTGTGGTTGTTGACGAAGCTTATCCGTACATAAATATAAAAGTGCTGAAATTATTTGAAAATTTCGAAAAGAAAGTGGGTTACTACTGCTGTTTTGGCATTGGATATGATTTATCTGCAATCAATTTTACAGCCATATTATTCACTCACTTCAAAACTAGTTTTTACATAGAACTAGTTTTCAAAAGTTTCCTAGTTTCAAGTTTTGAACAAATCGGTATTATTCAAAAAAATAATGACGTGTAAAACCCGAAATCGTAAAACTAGTTTTTGATAAAACTAGAAATTCATGAAACTGGAAATATCTAGTTTTAAGGATTCCAAAACTAGTTTTGAAGGCTTTTTGTATATAATAATATGGCTGTTATTAATGTTTTCATAATTAATCAATAGAAAAAAAATAACAAAAAAAAAATTAAATAAAATATTCAAGTCAACAAAATAAAAAAAAAGAACATAATACTCAAGAGACAAAATAATTATTTCAGTACGTATTGTACTCATGAAAATAAAAACAGCCTACTACCAACACACTTCGCTTCGCTCACTTTATAATTTTTTTTTATTGAAAACCGATCACAATTATGCTGTGCAACTACTACTGATTTGCGTAAAATATGCACATTTGCGTTGTCCTATTTTCGTGTCACCGCACATGATTTTGAAGATCGCACATGCACGCACATACACGCAAACTGTCACAAAAAATGTGCGAGGGTGTTCAGACGATTTGCGAAAAAGCCGCACATTTATGTGCGGTTTCGCCGTCGCACATCGTCCGCAAACCATTTGCGTGCATGTGCGGACTGTCCCAAAAGGGTGTTCAGACGATATGCGTCAATACTCGCAAATTATGACGTAAAAATGACGTCAGAACCGCACATATGTGCGGCTTTTATATGCCGTCTGCACGTAGCTTTAGTGTATAATCAAACAAAGATCTCATGTCCTGTGAATTTAGAAGTTAATATGCTAAAGATAGCTCCAGATGTGGTTTTTGCTGAATACCAGAGAAATACAGTACCAATCCAGAGAGTATTATAAAAGGTTCTTTGCTGGGGCGAGGTGCCTTTGGATTTGTCTTCAAAGCTGCTTGCAAAGTGAAAGGATCAAGATCGTTTAGGTCGGTTGCAATGAAGATGTTGCAACCAGTTCCCCCGGTCCGAGAGCTAGAGCTGTAAGTTTAAATATCGAAGTTATATAAAACGACTGAAATTTAATAAAATGTCTCGTTTAGAGTGCAATCATGGCGTATAAAGTTGCCCTTGGCAAATGGGATCGCGATCGGTTGCAACATTATTGTAAGAGACATATTGTACAGCGAGGCAGGAACTTGCTGTTTTGCTAACACTTAAGCACCCGAATATAGTTCCTTTGATAGGAATCTGCATTAATGTAATGGAGAATCCAAAATCCTACATTGAAGGCTGACAAGTGTTGAGCACATTTGAAAAAGTTCATGACCTCGCATTGCTTTGATAGTCTATGTGAAGTTGATGCAAGTGAACGACCAAAAGTTTTAGCCGTGATTTTTTATTTTGGATTATGTCCAAATGTACTCAATTTAATTGATTTGACTGGCACTGTCAACTATATGCGATTGTTGACGAATTGAAAAAAATTAACTTGGAGACGAAAACAATCAATTGCATAATCAAAGTATTGGATCTACCTTGAGTTGTTGCTCAATATGTATGTTAAATTTATTTTTTAATTAAATGCAAGTTATTATATGTATTTAAGAAATGCATTACGATGTTTTACTGGTCCTGGATTCCTTATATCCTTCAGTAGCTGAAGTCGAAGTTAAATGAAACTATCTTTTGGCGATACAATCAACGGTAGACGATTGGACATTAATCAGTTACATACAAAAGTCCCTCACAGCTTAGAGCTTTGAAGCTGTCTGATTAGGTAGACAAATGATTTTCTCAGGTTCCTTTATCTTTCAGAGGTTCCAAATTTTACTCAATGTGTACTCAGACACCAAGGCTATTTCGTTGAACTCTTCCAAGTTTTCCCATCCGTTTTCCATTCTATTCCCATCCTATTTGCTTTTGAAATATGCAAAGAACAAAAACAGTAACGGTCCCACTGCAATTGATGCGAGAGTTTTTTTTTCCGAACAAGCCTTTGAACTCAAAACCAATTATAGTAGATTCTCTTGAAATCATTTTATTGTATGTTAAAAAATTTTTTATCGCATTTATAGAAATAAACCAACAATTTAATAAAACAAACTCTTCAGTGACTATCTAGTTGGCGTCGCGTCGATTGTCTTCGATGGTTGGGTGTATAACAGTAGCTCTCCGGTGCTGCATATGAAGACGAAGTCATAAACTTTCTCCTGTCAGTGCTTCCGTATCCGCCACACTCATGAGAACTTATTTTCTTTTCAATTACTTTGTCAAAGAACCTCGCTAGGTTTACTGCGTCTGTTGTACCAGCCGCCAAACTGCAATTCAACCAAATTTCTTTGGCTCCGCATTGTTCAGCTAAGAAAATTAAGAAAAAAATGTTTATGTTACACAGAGCAAAACAGAGTCGTTAGCCAACCTATTACTCCAGATTTTGGTTGCATCTTCGGTTGGCTCTTCTCGTCAACCAAATCAACTTTGTTCCAACAACCAATATTGGAATTTGCATCGAACCGAAAAATTGTTCGGGATCAAATAGTGTCGAGTCCGTCGCTAAGGATGAAGAATTACCTCCTTTCGCAGCATCTTTGCTTTCTTTGTTAAGAATTTCATAAAGCCATTCTTTTAAGTTTTCGTGGATTTTACGATTTGTAAAATATATTCTGCTGTGGAGTTCCTTCCTTGTATATGTGTGTTTTGACCTCTATGGAGCAGCCAACAGTCCAACCGGGTTGAATCAGGAATTCATTGTGAGCAATCAAGTGTGTAAGAATTTGCTCACACCTGTAACACGTAAATAAGAATTAATTGCTTGTGTACAAAGTGAATGTTATGTTTACCCGTGTATCCAACAAGAAGTATTCGCACTTTATCAATATTTTTAGCCATTTTGAGTTCATCACTATACTTTTAAATTGATGCACTCTGAAAGAAAATGAATAATAATTTTTTAATGAAAAAAGGTGACAAAGAGATGACAGAGTAATGTCAAATTATAGTAACCACAAATGCCGCTATCCTTTCACAGGCGCTGGGCATCAAGTGGGACCGACGTGAAGTTGGGTACTGGCAGTCCATATCTATTACGTCAATGGGCCCAATGACTCCGTCAGACTTCAACTTCAACTTCAACTTCAACTTTAAAATATGTAAAAATTTTGGATGGCCCAATGAATCCGTCGCGTTAGTGCGCTTTTGTTACACAGAGCACCATGTGTGTGAGCATGTGTGTCTACCAACCAACAAAAAATACCAATAGCAAATGTCAAAGTCGTTAAGTGCGTTGATATTAAAAATGTTTTAATCTCAACGCCGCCACGGACGTCACGTACGTTGCTTATGGGCCATTCCCCACAAGAATACATGTGTTTTAATCGAGTTGTCAGTTGTGGCCGCTGAAGTCGAACGCGTGACGGAGTGATTGGGCCATAGCCTTGTCGAGTTCAACGAACACAGCTTTATAATTGACAGGCAACAGACAAGAAGGCAGCTCGCAGGTCGCAGCTGGTTAGAAAAAAAAAATATTTCTTTTTCCTGAAAAATAGCCGGAACATATTTATTTTAATTTCACAACGTGATTTTATTTGCCAACAATACGAACTTAAGGTAAGTACATCTTCTAACAAAAGAATTTTAATTAAATCAACTTGATAATCCAAGAAAAGTTGCTATCTACCCATTGTAAAGTAATTTGTGTTCGTCCTGCACTATTATGCCCAGTTATTAAAGGTTTATCAATAAACAAGGTTCGCTTGACTAAAATAGAAACGAAACCAAATAGTTAGTTTTGGAATGAATCTATTTGCACCCTTTTTACCTTGCTGTTTTAGATCAGGCAATATGCCTTCGTGGTACAATGTGTCGTAGCTCGTAGTTCGTAGTTTGCCAATATCAAAGCCTTTTCTACGGGTCCAAAAGTAAGTTCATGAAAGTTGATCTTAGCCGTACTACATGCAAGATGTGCCAAAGGTATTAGTTTTTGAGTGTGTGTTGTGGGCTGAAGCGTTTAGTTAACGTTTTCAAACTGGGACCAGGTAAAAAAGCTCCTATAATGTTTTCAGTATCAGTAAGTATATCATTCTTTGCAAGGAATATAATCTGTAATCAACAACACGGATTTATGCAAAGAAGGTCAACGGCTACTAATCTTCTCTCGTTTTACCATAAATGCTCTAATACACTCGAAAAAGGGTATGAGTTAGACTGCATTTATACTGATTTCTCTAAGGCCTTCGACCAACTTTCTCATAATATTATATTATATAAACTAAAAGCATTTGGATTTCCACCAGTATTTATTGTTTGGATAAGTTCATACTTAAAAAATAGATCTTATCAAGTCAAATTTCGTAACGTCTTGTCAAATTCATTCAATGGTCTGTCTGGTGTGCCACAAGGGAGTCACCTTGGTCCTTTGTTTTTCATTATTGCAATAAATGACGTCATTTCTTGTATATCATACAGCGACATTCTAATTTTTGCTGACGACATGAAGATTTTCAAATCGATAGAATATTCGTCAGATCGCAATTTATTACAAAAAGATATAGACAGTTTTGTTACGTGGTGTTCTAAAAACGGTCTTAGTTTGAACCCTTCCAAGTGTCAAAGTATGACGTTCTCACGCAAAAGGATTCCCTCTATTGCAAATTATTCAATATCTCAGCAATCATTATCTCTAGTCTCGAATTTCCGCGACCTTGGTGTAATTTTTAGTACTAACCTTGAATTCAATGAACATACAATTTCATAACAAATAAAGCAAATTCAATGCTTGGGTTTATAAAGAGATGGGCAAAAGAATTTAACGACCCCTATGTTACGCTTTACTTATACAACTGTCATGTTCGTCCCTATCTCGAGTATGCTTCTCAGGTTTGGTCACCTCTATATGAAGTTCATAAATCTCGTATTGAGGCAGTACAACACAGATTTATACGTTTTGCACTGAAAGGTCTTCCCTGGGAAGATCCTTTTAATCTCCCCCCTTATGAAAATCGTATTCGTCTTTTGAATCTTCAACCACTCTCACAAAGACGGACTAACAATGATTTAGTATTTTTCCATCAACTTATAACAGGTTCGATTGATGCTCCCGACTTGCTCTCCCACATAGGATTCAACTATCGTGGAGGATCTCACCAACTACGTAATTTAGAGATTTTGCATTGCTACCACCACAGAACTAACTATGGCATGCATGAGCCGATAGCTCGCATGAGTAGGTTATATAACTCTAACCCTTTTACTTTAGATTTCAATCTTAGTAAAAGTAGTTTAAAATTAAAACTCAAAACCAGTGCTCCACAAGCATGATTTTTGTTTTGTATTTTATATGTATTTAATTATTAGTTAACTGTAGATTATTTTAATTGTAGTTTTTCTTCTTTTTTTATATACCTTCAATAATGTTTTATAGTTTGATTTTGTTTTATCGATGTAGTAAAAGTTAATTTTGTTAAATGTTATGTCCTTGTTCGAATACGTTCTTTTGTGCTTGTGTTGGTGTTTTTTACTAACTACTAACACTTGCATTAATGATGAAGAGCGTAGATAAGTGCGTACATATGAGCTTGCTCTAAGTTCAGTACCGCTTAAGACTCTGAGATGCAAAAAAAAAAAGTATCATCAGTATTCAAAAAACTTCAGTAAAGTCCCAATGCTATCTGCAAGAAATCTCAAACACATAATTCTCACATTTAACCTCCTTGGGCTATCATCTTAAACCGAAGATTTGCAGTAAGCTCTTGGTCTAGTACAATTTTGACTGATGTAAGATTCAAACAAATTTTAATGTTGGCAGCGGTCTTGTCTAAAAATCAAAATAATTCAACCTCTTTGTCTTGTGAGGGAATGGAAATGAGGAAGGGAAACATCAAATTTCTGCCGATTCCGAACGGCTAATCGAGAAAGCTCTTTTCTTGTCAATGAATTTACTGTTGGAGGACTTACCAATTCCTCGCGAAGGGCCATATCCAGACAGGCAGATGTGATAACCATTACGCCATAGGCAACACCATAACTTTGGAATTCTACTTTTTTGTGGTGCCCTTGACGTAATGGTCAGCATGTTTGCTTTTTGCGTGGGATCTTTTTGCACTTGTAACTAACTGAAACAAAACGGCTACATATTTTAAAATATGATTAATTTATTAAAGGATCTTTGGAAGGTACCTGTTTTTATAGGACTGATGTTGACAGTGCTTCAAACGTAGGTTTTTTCCCAGAGTGTTGTCATAATAAATAACAAAAACCTTTTACCGACTAAATGATATTTTTATCTATCACAAAACATTCTTAACACATAAATTGGTTTACATTTTATTATGAAATTGCAAGTTCGTATGATATTTTGACATCCCATGCGAAGCTCATGAATAGCTATGCTATATAAAGACGCTGACTAACTTTGTGAAGGATTCATTCGAAACACATTCCTAACTAGATTTCGAGCCACGTTTTTTATTCTTACCTTGAAAAACAAAAAAAAAAAAAACAATTAGTTTGAATTAAAACTATACATACAACTTACGAGTATCGCAAAATTGTCCCTTCCAAGCTTTGAAACATTTGCAAGTGCCATTTTGACAAATACCATGCCTGCAAGGCTGTTTACAGGTGGAACGTACTGGTCTTCCGATTTCGCAATGATTACCACCGATCCCTTTTGGACAGCGACACATATTATTACCAATACAGCGACCTCCCTTGCCACATGGCACAACACATTTAGCTAAAAAAAACCTTTTTTATCGATTGAAAAACATAATTTTTTTTATTTGTTTTCTTACAAAACTCGCATCTCATTCCATAGTAGCCTTTCGAACAGTGACATGTGTCCTTTTGAATACATTTGCCTCCATTCAAGCAATTCTCAGCACAAATACCTGTGTAAATTTTTTTTTTAATTTTTTTTTATTTATAGAACAAAACAATGCTGAAGATATCCCACAGAGTTTTTCGGCATTCTGCAGCACGTTTGGCTCACAAACGTGCTTGCCAACTGACAGACGAGATCATTCGAGTTGATCATGCTGGCGAGTTAGGTGCCGATCGAATATATGCTGGCCAAATGGCTGTTTTGGGAAATACTCCAGTAGGCAAAACCATAGCTCACATGTGGGAGCAAGAAAAGCATCATCGTAGCGAATTCGAAAAATTAATACGAGAGTACCGTGTTAGACCGACTGTAATGACGCCAATTTGGAATGTGGCAGGGTTTGTTTTGGGCGCGGGTAAATTAAGAAGTAAAATATTACACGCATACATATTTATTTTCATGAGAAATTATCTTCTTTGACAAAGGAACTGCCCTTATGGGAGAGAAAGCCGCTATGGCCTGTACAGTAGCTGTGGAAACAGTAATCGTTGAGCATTACAATGATCAACTGCGGCAGTTAATGGAAACACCAAACGTTGACAAAGTAAATATAACTTAAAGTCGAAGACAGAATTTGTTTGTTAAGAGCTTATTCTTTTAGAAACTTCTAAAAACAATAACAAAGTTTAGAGACGAAGAACAAGAACATCATGATATTGGAATCGAATCAGGAGCTGAGCAGGCACCATTCTACAAAGCCCTTACCGAAGTTATCAAATTGGGTTGCAAGACGGCTATTGGTATATCAAAGAAGATATAATCTACGGTTTTAATACTCGTAATCCATATAAGTAGCTTGTAGATTGGAACACACATTTTATAACTGTCGATAAGGATATAAACAGTTGCTTTTACTGTTACATTAAACATTTATAGGATAAAAAAAGTATTTTCTAGTTTCAACACTCACCACCTTCGCAATGTCGTCCTTGGTAACCATCAGGGCACGAACATACCGCAGGAGCTGTACAATTTCCACCATTCATACATTGTGGGTAACAAAGCGCTGTTTGACAGTATTGTCCCATATAACCTGCTTTGCACTGGCATATATCATGGTTGCAAAAACCATTATTCCCACACTTAAGGCTGCATTGTGGATCAGGACCTTTCTCTATATTATTTAAATTATTTATTAATAAAGTTAGTTTTTTTCGAATCCGAACTGCACGGCTAAAAATGATTGCAATGAGATTTCAGAAACAAATGACAAGCGGTGGTGGTTAAAATGAGCCTTTAAATACTAGGAAAAACAGATTATTTAAATGAGGAAGCCTGACGATTTAAAATAGTTTTCGTTATGTGGAGTTGAAAATGAAAAAGCCATAACTAGAAATTTTGTTTCCAAAAAATTAAAAATATCCGCAATTCTGTCCTTTCCAAATTTGGTTTTCGCGTTGGAATGGGATAAACATTTAAAATACACTCATAAAAAACAAAACTTAAAGGATGCAAAACAAAACAAAAACGACCAAAAAACCGAAGTGAACCGCTTAGCAAATAAGAAAAATTGTTTGGTGTCTGGCTTAAATTTTCTAGAGCTTTAATAACTTTTGTAAAGGGTTTTTCAATAAGAGTGATATGATTTCTTTTTTGAAAAAAACACACTTTTTGATAAGGAAATTCAAATATTTTTTATTTAATGTGCAGTTTAATCAATACAATCAAGTTTTAAACAAAACGTCATTCAAATGGCCACCACGACGAGATGAACCCAATTTTCGAACACTTTTTCCACTAAATCAAGTCGTATATCATGAATGGCACGTTCAATATTGTTTTGTAAGGTTTGAAAAGAATCCCGTATATTTTAAAAGACCAATGACCTCAAATAACCCTACAAGAAATAGTCTAATGGTGTTAAATCACGGCTTCTTGGAGGCCATTCAATATCACCATTTCTTGAAATAAACGAATCTCTAAGTTTTTCTCGCAATAATTTAATTGTTGCATTTGCTGTGTGACACGTAGCCCCGTCTTCTTGAAACCAAATGTTGTCAAAATCAATTTCTTCCAATTTCGCCCATAAAAAGTTGGTTATCATCGATCTGTACCGTTCTCCATTGACAGTAATGGTGTTTCCAGCTTTATTTTGAAAGAAGTACGGACCGATGATTCCACCAGCCCAAAAACTACACCAAACTGTCAATTTAGGTGAATGTAATGGTTTTTGATGAATATTTTGTGGATTTTCATCGCCAGATTTGTTTATTTAACGCACTAGTCAAATAAAAGTAAGCCTGTTCGAAAAAGATGATTTTAAAAAAAAAAATCGTTATCGATTTCAAGTTGTTCCAAGGCGAAATCAGAAAGTTCACGACGTTTACGGTGGTCCAATGGTGAAATTGTAAACACTTCTGACGGCAATAAAAAAACAAATGAGAGATCATGACATACTACAAATGGTCGAAACGCCACTGCAAAATCATATCATACCTATTGGAAAACCCTTTACATATACAAAAAAAATTATTCTTTGTATTAAACAACAAAAAAATTTATATGGAAAATTTGTTTAAAACAATTTTTGGCTTTGATACTGAAGTTTAAATTAAAGTCCTTGCTCTTTGGCTTTCATAAATGAAGTGGTGAACGCTAAGGCCACACATATTTAAAGTTGTAATTTTAATTGTATTTTATTTTTCTGAATGCAAACGTTTTTAATCGTCAGACTTTCTTAAGAACTATGTAAATTTTCTAAGTAAAGCAATCTGACAGTAAAAAAAGCAGGGATTCCAAGCAAATTAAAGTAACTGATTTTTTTTTCTTGTTATTTTAGTCACAAGAAAAGCTATGTGTAAAATTGGCTTTACTCAGCATAGGTACCTATAACAGACTCTTAATAGTGAACAAGTGGATTTTTTTCATTTTTCTAATAAAAAAAAACAAATAGAAAGAAGCATATACACTACCTTGCTGGGATGTTAGTGGGTTGGAAGCGGTTCTATCATACACACCTCTATGTGCGCATTCCTTTTTGAAACGCAGTCTAAGCGGTGTACCTGGCAGAGGTTTACCTTTTCGATTTTGTATGAGCAAACCTATGCTGAACATAGCTGTCCCCGAGTTGTTTCCCGTACATGGTAGAAAAATACTAAAATCTTGTAACACAAAAAAAACCCACGAGAATTAAAAAAGCACAAACAAAAAAGTAACATATTTAACTCAATAATAACAAATCTATTTACCTTTTTCATGGTGGGGTATCCTTCCTTTTGTTTTAATTGAAACAGTTGGTGTCTTGAGAATACTCTCATCGGTAGACTTCAAACGATCAAAATTATAATCGTACTTTTTATTGCCTGACTTCCAGGTGAAGTTAACGCTATTTACTTCCGATGGTATTGTAGGCAGATATTGGTTAAAGTTGGGATCTCTTAGATCTGTGTAGACTTTTCCATTTTGTATAGCATAGATTTTTATACTAAAACCTTGAAAAAAAAGAGATCTGAGAAATTTTTATTTGTTAAGTGCGGGAAACCTTACCACTGAGAACTCGTAGTTGCTGTTCGTTGATCCATAAAGATAAATCGTCTTCTTCTTGTTCTTCTGAATTATGACGATCTTTTTTCTTATTTCTTCCTCCTTCTTGTCCATTTTTTCTGCATTGTACACAGTTAAGAGAGACAACAAACAGCAAAACCAGGATAATCGTCAATTTGGGACTCATTTTTGTACTGAGTATTTTTGTATATATTTAACTTTTTTTAAGCTATTTAAAAATAATTTATATCTGCATTTTGTGTCAATGAGGTTTTGAAACTGAAACATTGATAAAATCTTTTTAAGGGAGTTGGCTAAGCCAAAGCCTTTTAATGTTGAGATTCTGTTTACAGGAAGTCGATTCGGGAGAAACACATGAGTTTGTACTACTGCCTCATTCTAAAGTTAAATTTTTATAAAAGAGAGAAATCAACGTACCTTCTTCAAATTGGGTTGATAAGTATTTAATTTCGCTTTTTGTATTGAAAATCACAATGAATTTTATCCTGCAGCAGTTTGTTTTGCAGGAAGTGTCCTTAACAATGAGTTCCTATTAAAATAAAATAAATAGAAAAGCTGGGGTCTAGACCATTACGCATTTCTCTCCGCCATGGCTTGTTAGGTGAGGTATAAAGGAACCTAGATTTTCGGACTATTCAGAATTGCTATCGAAAAATTATCTTAAAATATAAAAAAAGTAGGACTCGTTCAAACACTGATAGCTTGATAACTTGACCGATTTTGATGATTTTCGATTTGATGTACCTATCTCTGTCCCAAATAACAGAGTATCACAAAGACTATCACTCCTATCCCAAGACCCGTCGTAACAATTTCGGACTACGAGTGCAAATAGAAAGAACTAACAACATCTTTGTAATGAATCTTTTGCAACAAGAACAGAACTTGTGAATAATTTTATCAACAGTGGTAGGTTTTATAGCGAGACTTTCAATATGAGGGCGTCTATGATGTTTCCTTTTTGGCAGTGGTAGTTCGAAATTGTTACGACAGGCCTTGTGAGTTGTGACACAGGCCTATATTTCAAAGTGTTTTATTTTGTTACATTTTATCGAAGTAGTTCAAAGTTGCCCTCTCTTCTACCTTCATAAATAAAATTAGGCTAAGTTTTCAACCTTACTTACGTACTAA
The DNA here is from genome assembly GCA_914767635.1 of Melanostoma mellinum. Classification (NCBI taxonomy): domain Eukaryota; kingdom Metazoa; phylum Arthropoda; class Insecta; order Diptera; family Syrphidae; genus Melanostoma; species Melanostoma mellinum. The sequence goes on along the minus strand of OU612059.1, from coordinate 1,737,684 downwards.
CGTGGGTATAACAGTTTGGGGTAAATCTAGGTTGTTGTATGTTGGTTATAAATAAATTAAATAAAATGGATTGCGCAACAGAGCGAAGAGCCCCAGTTTTCGAGAAAGCGCGCCTCTATTGGGATTCGAACCACGAACCTCTGGGTTAACAGCTGACATTCTAACCATCACGCCACGGGTACCACGTTATGTTCTTGTTAAATATCACAAAAAGCAACATCACTTTTACTTCTTCCATTTACCAAAATATCGTCTACGTAAGCGAGTAATTGTACAGACTTTTGAAAGATTAAGCCTTTCCGGTTAATGTTTCAGCTTTGCAAAATCTTTTCAAAAAAAAATTTAAGTAAGTGAAGAAACCTGCCTTTTTTATTTTACCCAAAAAATTTTTAAAAATCCGTTGGCGGAATTTATACCTTACAATGTAAAGACTGCAGTCTTTTTGGTACTGCGATTAAGTCACGAATAGGACTAATTTTTTAAGTCATTCAACTTGCAATAGTACTTTAACTGTAAAAGTATACAGTCAGCAGTTAGTATTAACTTAATTTCAACAATTTCAATTTTCAACACACGCATTCAAAATACTAAAAGAAAATTAAATGACTAGAAGTGAATTGACTACAATCAAAAGGCTTGCTGAATTAAGATTTTACTAAACCAGTGCAAAAGAATTTGTTTTCACTTAAAAGTCTAAGGCCAGTTGAATATACTGCAGTTAATTAACTTTTAGTCAATTAACTGCATTAACTGCACGGCCAAAAAGTTAGTATTAACTGCAGACTTCTTTTTTGCAGATAAAGGACTGGTCACAGTAGATTAATTTACATTCAAAGATTAAGTTAATGAACTCCATCTGCACAAGTAAAAATAAAAAATAAAAATAAATAAATAGGGTGGCGCAACAGAGCGAGGAGCCCCTGGGCCTAGCGCATTTCTCACAACCATGCCTTGTGAGGGAATGGAGGGGACCTACAATTTTTCGCCGGTTCCGAACGGCTAATTGAGAATACGCTTTTCATGGCAATGAATTTACTAACGGAGGACTTGCCAATTCCTCGCGAAAGGCGATACCCGTGGAAAAACATTTTTGCATTTTGCCTCTGCTGGGATTCGAACCTCGAACCTCTGGGTTAGCAGGTGGACATGCTAACCATTACGCCACGGGTACCACAAGTACTAGTACCAAAAACACTGCAGTCTTTCTGACTCTGACACACATACATACCAGAGCTGTAAAAGAATGCATTTAAACAAAGAAAAAAAATTATCTTTTGAATATTTTGACTTCATGTTAGTATTTAACTTTAATCAAAAGTTCCCAGTTAGTTTTGAAGTCCTTAATACGTCTAGAGCAGTTAAAAGACTTGAAGTCAAAAGAATGCAATACTTTTTAACTGGTTGTAATCTCGGAAGTCTTTTACATTTTTTGCAGTCATGAAGTCTTTTGATTGCATTGAAAATAATTCAGTTATTTGGCTGCTTTGAAGTCTTTTGACTGCTTGAAGCCTTTTTTACTGCTTGAAGTCTTTTGATGTATATGACATATATATATACAATATACATAAATAGTAGCGTTTATATAAAGTTACAATAAACAATAAATAATAATTGACGTCATCTAACTATCCGATGGTTGTTCTCTTCCAACTTGAAAAATAAAACAGCTTTTATCTACTTTTTTTATTTAATACCACTTCAACACGTGGCCGGGTGTGAAGTGATTTTATAGAAATGAAATACGTAGGTACTTGAAAAACTTTTTTTTTTCTAAAAAAAGTGTTGTTCACTACAGCCAAAAATATTTAATATGGATACTGCTCGCATTGTAAGCTTTAATTACCAATTGGAAAAAATTGTTCTAATTTAGCTTCATTCCCAAAATTTGGAATGAACAATAAACAATTTTTTATCAGCTTGGTTCTTTGAAATTATTTATTATCATCGAATACTGAGACTGACCCCATTTATGTTTTGGTATATTATGCTGTAATAGCAACCCCTATTTATGAAATTCTCATTTTGAATACGCTATTGCTAAGATGCTACACTAACACATTTATTAATAAATCAACGTTCTTTGGAAATAGGAAAATATAGAAAACCGTTTGAAATTATTTTTTATTTTCTAAATTTTCATTGCAATTGAAATTAATTTGATACTGAAATTGTCGCACACAAAAATAAAAACCCACGTGAAAGAAAAATATATAAACTAAATTGCCTTATGACGGAATGGAGGGGACCTACAATTTTCTGCCGATTTCGAACGGCTAATTGAGTCGCTTTTCATGGCAATGAATTTACTATCGGAGGACCTGCCAATTCCTCGTGAAAAAAAAACATTTTTGCTTTGGTTGGGATTTGAACCACGAACCTCCTGGTTAACCATCACGCCACGGGAACCATGAAAGAAAACAAAAACAAAATTAATAAATAGTTCTCTGTTACTTCCGCTTTTTAGTAGAAATGGGTTTGTACTTCTACTAAATTTTGAAAAGCTATCCGTGTCTGTTAACTTTTATCAATTAATAGGTCTGTTCGTTGAAGCCCTGGGGTTGCCCTAGGGTCGCCACAAAGCGTTTTTTGAGAAACCTTAATTCACCCTGAATGTCAAATTGAGTGTTTTTTGAGCCATAGGTTTGCCATAGGTTTTCCCCAAACTCGCCCTAGCTTTTTGGTGTGGCGATTTGAGGGCTGTCAAATGGCATGTATTTTTTTTTTTAATGACAGGGATGTATGGTGATTTGTGGTTTAGCGTTTTTTGAGGACTGAAAAACCCAGGTTTTTTTGACAACTCATAGGGTTGTCAAGAAAACCTAGGTCAACCCTGGGGAAAGTTCAACGAAATCTTGTTGTAAACATAGAGCATAGGCTAAAAAACCGAATATTATAAATGTTTCTCTTGTGTATGAGTTCCACTAGTTAAAAGCTTAAGTGTAAATGCTTTGGTATCAACTACAAAATATTTGAAAATCTGCAATTAAATTAATAAGTGTCAATAAATACAGACCAACAATTGCGTCGAAACAAGACTTAGGGGAGTCTCCTAAAGAACCAGCAAGGTGAAGCGAAACGCCTTTTTCGATTGTAAAAGCGTCTCGGTACAAAATCAACAACATGCGCCGTAGAAATAATGTCACTCTCTTGAATTGTTCCATCATCTTATTCTGCTCCCAACATAAACAGTACATTATCACAATGAAGTCAAAGTTCAAAGAATATTCTACACTTATTACGGAAATATGCTCACTATCTTTCTTTTTTTTTTTTCTATTTTTGGTAAATTTTTACAGAAACTACAAAAAACACGTTGTTTTGGTGCAAATAATAAACACGTAACAATAATCTTTTTTGTTGAATTACTCAGGAATTTCCACAATATCACTGCTACTGCCTCATCAAGATGAACTCATCTTTATAAGTAAAAAGTGCGATGTACCAACCCACAAAAACAACGTAAACAGAAGATAAAAATCCAATTAAACCAGCGGCAGCTGTCTGCCCAGGTGTCTAGAAAATCACACTTGCTACTATTCCAAGTGTAAACAAATTAATATTGAAGCGCTCGCGAGTTTATATTGCCGGCTGTTATTTTCTCATAAAACATGATATACGGGTATAGTCTGGTTCTCCGCTTTCATGCATTGAAACCTTAACACACACAAAAAACTCATCTTTTATACAACAGGAAAGATAAAAACCGCAACGCCACTTCCTGCCGACGACTACCAGAATGGCTTCTTTTTATACTGTTTCCTTGCAGCCAGTCTGCCACCTCATTCCTTGCACATCCCTCTTTTCTCGCTTTCTTAATAAAACAACCCATCTACCTGTCTCTACCTGGACTTGCCTAGATGGAAGTCACCTCTTTGCTTCCAGTTTGTTTTTGGTCATACACTTTTTTTTGTCTTTGTAGTATGCTTGCAGTATATCATGAAAAACGCGAGAAATAACTTATGGCCACGCACCGACAGAAACCTGTTAAAGTCGCAACAGGTAGAGGATCCAACGGATGGCATAGACACAGACATAGATGTGCAAATGCACTAGTGTACTAGAAATCAAAAATATCATTGTTCTCCATTTAAACAAAGAATCTCCAAATCCATTCTTGACCTCGTACTATTGGCAGACATAGATATACAAAATGCAGGCGACTGATCTGTGTGCATGTGCAATTAAATTTCAATTCAATCACTGTGGGCGTTATCCAAACAATTTTTAATTTATTGACTTTCGGTAGAAAACATTAATACTTAAGAATTTTAGGTTCAAAAGAAACTACAGCGTAATAGATAAACAAAATTAACTCAACCGTTTATTTTTAAACAACCGATCACAATTGTTTTTTTTTCAACTTCAAAACCTCATCTTCATAATTTGCAGAGAACTTAGATCAGACAAGATTACTTATATGCAAGCAAAAACAATAAAAAAAAAATCAGGGAGCAGATATACTTTGGTCGCGCTTTTGTCGGTTTATTGAGACATACCGCAACCTGTAACCGATAAACGATTTGAACCGCACCGCATCTGGATGAACACTGAGTAATTAAACTCCACAACACACTAGACAGAGCCGAGCCAGAGACACCACCAATACTTAACCGAAAACTACCATCCAATCTGGCCGTGCCCGTGCGTCGTCGACGACAGTCGTATTTACCAGCAGCAGGTTCGATCGAGTGCGATAAGTTACTTCATTTATATCGTCGACATACCTATAAGACTCTCGCCGGCTGATCGTATAATTTTTTTTTTTTTTTGTATTTGTATGGTTTTCTTTATTCGGACGTCTTTTGTGTGTGACCGGCTGATTCTTGCATTGGAAAAATTTAGCAATGTGTATTAGCAATGAAGATATCTCTTCGACCATGGGAAATACTACTTGAAGTAATTTTTGTTTTTACTCCAACAAGAATTAGTTTTAACTAGTGGGAGTTTTCTAAAAACTATTACAATTTCACTTTATAAATAATTCCTACAATCATAGTCCGAAAATAGAACAACTTACACAAATATTTATCATAATTAAGTTTGATCTTGAGACCTATCGATCTATTGATTGAGAATACTTCATTATTTAGAAAAAATATAAGTCAATGAACCATTAGTTAATTTTACACTATGTGCTAAGGGTGATTGAGATCATAGTTTGTTTTTTTAACTTTTTTTTAACTAAATCCTTGAAAACAATATAAGCTTAAGAAATTAAAAACAACAACAATTTAGAAACAGGAAGTTGAAATAAGAATTCACTAATTGTAATAACTTATAAGTTGGACGAGTAGTTTGAAATTTTGTGTATGAAAAAGTATTTTGTAGGTACCACCAGAATTGATATCAAAGGAAGCCAAGATGAAATAAAAGAGTGAAAAAGTAACTGACACAAACAAGAGTTCGTTTCAAAATCAATTAGTCTTAAATCCCACCAATGGTCATAGAGCCTTTTTTTATAATTAACGCGCACATCAATTGGGTATGAATACCCTTATAATGTTATAGAACCCATTGCGAGCATTTAGGAAAAGAGGAGAGGATTTAATAAAAAACACTGATGTACGTTGCTTAAACTTTTGTGAATCGTAGTACAATGAAAATAAATACAGAGTCTGAGAATTCAACAAATTGGTATTACGACTTAAATATGAATCTCTACACTTTGTTGTGTTGCACCAAATATAGAACTGAATTTTATTCGAAGTTGGACTCAAGGCAAGGCTACTAATATATTTTATAAAAACTACGTAGATTTAAACAAAACGTGCAACGATTTCCATTTCGAATTTACCTGCATAACTACTTTTATTGATGAAAAAAGTAAAAAGTATGATGTAGAAATTCGTTTTCTTTTATGCAACTTATTTACCCATTAAACATTCATATCCCAAACTTAAACCTCTCTGAGAAGAGGTAAGTTTATTAGGATTTTGGTAGCAGGTCAAATATAATTTTACATTTTTCACCAGTGCACAGTGTCATAAAGATTACCTCAAAACAATCAATTCTTGGAAAACTACTCCCATTACAAGCTTTTCCAACAAAAGTCCGTAAAAACCCAAAATTAGATTCTGTTTTAGAATTTTCAAGTATCATAAAATGTGTGAAAAAAATAAAGAAACTCTATGTAAATAAAAATTTGAACAACCTTAAGCCTATAAAAGCCCAATTTAAATACAATTTTAAGGATTATTATTTCTACAAAAAAAATTAAGTCTCTACCATCAGTATCGAGAGAGAAATCGAGTTTGACACAGGTCAGGTTACACCAAAGTTAACCTTTTTTTTAAATTGTCAAAAAGTGATGTCAAAGTTGAGGAATGAACTTTACTGTAGAACAATTTTTTTCTGAGAATATGACCAAGAATCACATCCCAAAGTATGTAACACGGGTAGTACAATGGAACGGTATTTAGGTCTGAGTGTCACGAATTACGGTACACCCACCCTGTATATGAAATAAAAAATTTTGAAACAAAACTTTAGTAGAACAATAAATTACCAGACTGGGGATTAGTTCAGCACAGTGGTCTAAGTTAAAATTTGTTGCAACTTTTTAATGTTGAATATCTTCATAATCTGATGTAATTTTGAAACCTGATTTGGATTTAGCGCATCATGTCAAAACATAATTTCAACAGAGATCAGGGATTCCCGGAGTCTAGCGCTTTTGTATCAACCTGGTGAGGGATGGAGGGGATCATAGAGTTTAAGCACTGGCCACAGAAGAAAAGGATGCTCGCTATTCAAAGAAAGCTGAAACTGTCAGAGAATTTTCAAATTCATCGCAAAAGCCGATACTTGTCGAAAAATAATTGGATATTTCGAATTCAAACCTCAAACTCGAAAAACATCATTTTTCGATTTTTCAAAAACGGGAGCTGTTGCAGAAATTCGGATTTTAGATTAGAATTAAGCACGAAAAACCTTTAGAAAAAAATTTTTTCTAAGCAAATTTTCGCAAATGTTTTTGAATATTTTCAATTCTGTGATTAAATTTTTAGTTAGGACTCCAAATAACTGTAATAAAAGTCAAATCATAGAACAACAAATAGTCTTAAGAGTATGAGGAACTTTGAAGTGACTGGAAATTCTTGTTGAAAAACCTAACACTTTTTTTGACTTTTTTTGTGGTACCCGTGGCGCAATGGTTAGCATGTCCACCTGCTAACCCAGAGGTTCGAGGTTCGAATCCCAGCAGAGGCAAAATGCAAAAATGTTTTTCCACGGGTATCGCCTTTCGCGAGGAATTGGCAAGTCCTCCGTTAGTAAATTCATTGCCATGAAAAGCGCATTCTCAATTAGCCGTTCGGAACCGGCGAAAAAATTGTAGGTCCCCTCCATTCCCTCACAAGGCATGGTTGTGAGAAATGCGCTAGGCCCAGGGGGTCCTCGCTCTGTTGCGCCACCCTATTTATTTTTTTTATTTATTTTTTTTTTTTTGACTAAGAAGCAGATATTTTATTTATTCCATTATTAAAAAAAAACCTGTTGGAAGTGTTTGATGAACCAAATGGGAAAAGTTTATAAAGTTCTCGATAAGTATATTTTCATGTACACAAATGTATTAACTCTTTGTTTAATCCAGAATCGTAATTTTCAAAAATATACATAATCAGAAACAGTTTCCTTATCCTTCAGTAAGACAATTAATCAAAATTGTTCCTAAGCATAAAATATGTATAAGGCTCACCTCACACACAACAAAAAACCTACATAAATAGCAAGCATAAATCATGGATTTAATTGTGTTAAAGCATATTGAGATTCGGAAATTGTTAATTCGCAACATGTTCGAAAATGTAGCAACTTAAAGAATTTAAAATTAAATCTAAACATACTTGTTTTACGTAAAAAGTTAATTCATTTATTTAAACTTAAAGAATAACAAACACGACAGCATGGCATCATTCATTTGAGGGCTCATTTGCATTAGCTTGGGTAAACTGGAGAACAAAATGCTTGGCAGGTTTGTTGAGCAACTGTAAAATATAATAGAAAATAAATTTGTGTTTTTCTATCATCCTACCCAACGGAAACTATATGATGATCTTACTTTAGAAATAGCTTCCAACATGTCTTTCTTTGGAAACTCTACTTCACTTCGATATCCCCACGAAAAATAAAGTCTGAAAAAGACGCAATGGAGTAAATGTTGCACATTTATGATTTAATATTTGATTTACGTATTTTCGAGAGCATCAGAGTCGCTCTTTGTTTTTCTCAAATAAAGCTGTTTGACAAATGTTTCAGTTATAAGCTTTTTAAGGTTAGAACCAAAATATGGATGCGGTTTATCAAAATATATATCAAGACCTTTAAGGAATTCTTCCAAGCATTCTATAAATATAAGAAAAATAAAAATTCAAATAAAAAAAGGCGAAAGGATTTTATTGCTAACGGTTTTGCTTTAAATTGGATTTTGCTGCTTAAATTAACAACATAAATATACACTACTTTCTTCTCAGTAGGTAGGTACCTAAGAACTGTATGAAGTCATTATAATCCGCCCTCACGGAAAAGAACGATTGTGATCCATGTTAGGACATCTCACATCTTAGCAATACTCACGAAGCAGTATGATTACTTCTTGTTACTTCACCTTGGTTTCCAAAACTTGTGAATTGGCATGTTTTCATTGAGTCAGTTAAAAAAGTATAAGAAAAAAAAAGTGAGAAGTAAAACAGGATTGAACACAAACGAGTACTGCATAAGTGCAAAACCATTTCACAAATAGGTTTTTATATTTTTTTGCAAAGTTCTTCTTCCTAATTCGAGATAATCTCAAAATAAGCATGACTGTTTAAAGCAGAGAATGTTTTCAGTTGCTTTTAAAATCAGATTCTTGTTGCCTTTTCCTGGTAGCTACCCAAAATGAAAACATTAGTCAAAATCAATAGCTCAGACGAAGATTTAAAGGACCCTATAACAAGACGCGTAACAATTTCGGACTACGAATGCCAAGAAGGGTACATCATAGACGCCCTCGTAGTAAATATTTTGCTACGGAAGTTTTTAACATTGGTAAATCCTTATCAATAAATAAACACCTGTTGTAAAACATTCATTACGAAGATGTTCTTAGCACTTTCTTTGTTGCATTTGTAGTCTGAAATCATTACTACGATTACCATTTACTTCCGACCACCACAGACCCCTCTAAAGAAAACAATTTCATAAGGTAAGTCTGTGGTGGACCACCACACTAAACAGAGCAAACAAAGGATCAGGATACTAGCAAGTTTCTTACAGAGAACACCTCAACATTCAATGATGTGTTAGACTGATATACATGTTTCTTACCTTCAGTAACAGCGACACCTTTCATGTAAATATATGAAAGGACCAAAAACAAAAGTGTGATCTGTGAACGGTGTTCCTCATCAAATTCAATACTTGATACAGCCGTGAATTTAGAAATACAAATATATTGCTTTCCAGACTTTACATCCGGTACTGCTTTTAGTTCCATTCCATAAGTCTGCAAAATAAACATGTACTACATGGATAATTTTTTTTTAATCAACAAGTGGCTTACTTCTTCCAAAGCTGTTTTGACCGCTGGCAATATTTGGTTTAGTAAAGCCGTTTTCCCGTTTAAAACCCGAGTAACAATTTCTGTTTGCTTTAATGGAAGTTTACTTGAACTATTGTCAAGAATATAGTGAAGTACACTATTTCGGTCGTCATGGATGTTAGAAAACTCTTCATCAGCCATTGAAACGGTGTTTGTTTTATGAAAGCTAAACACAAGGGCAAACAATTTCAACTAGATTTATTTCTGTTTTGTGATGTTTTTGTAATCATAAAACGCTTTTTTGATTATCGAACATACTTGTTTTCTATTTTGAAACTTTGTTTGATTTTTCAGATTTTTGTACTGTTTGTATGAACATTCTCAGATATCAATAGGTTTGTTCGCCTACTTACTGCTCTGCAATTTGGTTGGCCTCTTCTTGTATCTCCTCTGTGATTCTGTTAACTATCGCATCGATAACATCGATCGAGAAACAGTGAGAACCGGAACGAAATCCTACTAAATTCATGGAATTTCGTTCCATTTTCCAAATTTTATCGCCGGTTTTTGTCGAGGCGATAGTTACAGAACAGGGGCACTGATTGCAATGTTGAAACTGTCAGAATGTTACGTTTTGTTACTTTTATTAACTAAATTCTGAAAATAAGATTTCGATGTTAATCTGTCAAAACCCTCTAAAATTGCTCTTTCTCAGCTTTAATTTGGTTATTCTTTCATTAATCTTTTAAAATGGGCGCGTTCATCACAATTCAGATTTTCAGATTAACTGAAAAACTTATTCAGTTTTGCGTTGAACGGTCATCTAAATTTTTTGTCAGATTTGAATGGTATTGGGATTCACTTTTCAATTCTGCGAGGAAAGATTTGATAAGAAATAAATAATTTCTTGTAGTTGGTTCAAAATAGTACGAACTAAAGTCGAAAGCATTTCTCTTCAATATTTGTGATTAGAAATATGCGTGTAACTACAATTTGAATAGACTTCGAGCGAAAATGTAGCAAATAATTTTCTTAAAAATCTATTTCTTTTGTAAGGGTTTTCATTAATAACCTTTAATTATTCGACAAATTGCGAAAAAATAAATTAGAGTTCAGTTTATGAAAAAGTTGACTACAAAAATGTTTCCACAGAAGCTAACCGAAAAATACAAAGTAAAGTTCAATTGTCATGTAGGCTATTTATCGCATCTGACAGCTTAATAAACTAAATCTAGATTTTCAGCCTACTTTTCTTGGCTGAAAAACTGAATGGGTAAAAACTAACAGCTGATGAGTTGTCAACTGAAAAACTTAACGTCTGGCCAATCAGAAGCCGAGAATAGTTAGTTAATCTGAAAATCTAACTTGTGATGAACGCGCCCAATTCTTAAACATGATGAGGATGATTTTTCAAAAGAAGTAAATTGGTGAAGTTTGATGAGTTCATTATGCTCATTTTCAAAAAAAAATGAGTTTTGTGTGAAAAATCACAATACTCCTCTCCTCGCTATACAAAAGAGAAAGTACGATTTTGAGAAAATAGAACAGGGATGTACAGAGTCCAGTTCAGTGCCCGTTGTGTAACTATCGCCTCAGCGATAAACGGTGGAAAATGTAACGAAATTCTATGAATTTAGCAGGATTTCGTTCCATTTTCCACCGTAAATTAGACCGGGAACCCACGGTCGCTAACCGCCATACTAGAGATCTAACTACTCAATGCTGTGCCCCTGTACGGAATGAAATTCTATGAATTTAGTATATTTGTTGAACAGTTTCAATCACAATGAAATGATTTATTTCCAACGTGAAGTATTCAAAAAGATTTTTTGGTACAGAAGCAACAATTGTAAAAAAGTGGAAAGCGGTAACTGAAGTTAGAATTTCTATCTTATTACAGTTCAACCATTTAGTATGTCCAAATTTTGACTTGAAATGTTTTAAATCGTTTCCAAAAGAAAAATCAAATGTAGTAGAAATGGTCAAGGTAAAAACTCCCTTTTCTAGGACATTTTTTGTTTGCTTCACATGATAGAATTATCAAGTGAAGCAAACAAGGAAACTTTATTTATACACGTCGAAATATTGCAACAAAATGCTCTCCTTTATTTCGAACAACTTTAGCACCTTCTTCACTACTTTGATACAACTTGGGTGTTATTGGGTCCATTTGCTAAAAAAAAAAACAGAAAAAAAAATAAATAGGTATTCAAAATTACGCTTAACAAGTCCCTTATTTCATAACTTACAGTTTGTTCTTCAGAAAGTCGCTCGAAAAGCGGATGCCCTTGAAGGTGAGAAACCATCCATTTGTGCAAATCCTCAACGTCAGTAATTGTATAGACTAAACCCTATAAGAGAATGTCCTTACAATGAATAGCAGATGAAATTTTAACAAGGAGTCTTACGCCTTTTCTGAGGACATACGCATATTCTGACAATAGAGCATTATTAATTATTCGCCACTTGTGCTTTGCCTTTTTAAAATGTGGATCCGGGTAGAGGAAAAACATTTTAGACAATTGAGCTTTCTTAAAATAATTAGGTAAATATTTCATGGCGTTTGTTCGAATACATGCAATGTTTTCATAGTTTCCAGGATTGAGAATTCTAAGTGCTTTGATTCTATCCATTACATAGTCAGAGACTTTAACTCTGATTTCCATTCCCAATGAATACTTGTCCGGAAACATCTCGCCAAGAGTCACTAAAAACCCACCATAACCGCAACCTATATCTGCAAACTCTACACTCTGGCATTTTATATTTGGATAAAGACTACTCCAATCGAACTCTTCTGGTCTGGAAGGACTGCGAAAAGAAGTTTATTAAACCAGTTATTTGTACCTATTTGTTTGCTTACTAGTCAAAGCAGTGGTCCGCTATTGGATTAGAATGTGCCCGCTGACGATAGTACCTCTTCTGAGGCAACGATAAAACGGCCCTTTCTTCCATGTTGATTGACAAATTTTAACAAAATCGTTCGGTCAATTTAATTTCTATTAAATTTGGTAAAGATAAAACAGCATTGCAACTGCCCCAGTGCGTCTTGACCGCGTTTGTTTACATGTGCGTTTCTTGTCAAAATTTGAAGTGTTGAACTGTTTGATTAAAAGTACCACAAAGCAGAAGGTGGTTAGATAGAAACGAGTAGAGTACATTTTGTTTCTTCTTAGTGCACTCAACAATTTCAGATTTCTGGAATCTGGACAGAACAACGTCAGAAGTCTTCATTGTTTTTAAAAGGTTTTGTGCCAGGACCCAAATTTCAATCTTCAAGTCTTGCATAGTCAGATTTGAAACATTTAGGTGCGTTTTTTTGCACGCGTATATACACTTGCTTAAATTTTTGCATGTTAAATACAACAACAAAATAAGCGAATAGCGCGGATAAACATCTACGTTTATTTCTGGAGCGAATATAAAATGTAAGTGCTACCAAGATGGTGTAGATGAATTTTTGGAAATGTCAAAAAATTCATTCACAATTCATCCGTTTGACAAAGCAAATAAAAACAAATTCCGATGTTTTTTTTTTCTTTTAAATTTTTCAATGCCAGTTCTTGGCAAAATATCTGATCTTTTCTAAGTACCACCAACTTGCAACGCATTGCATTCCCAAAACTAAAACTTTCCGCAACAAAAACTTATCGGAGGACGTTGGATCGGCCGATCGGAGAACTACCACGAAACACAATGTTTCCGAATCGTAAGAAATCGGAGAGAATGCCACCTCGATAGGGGCCATCAACCCAATGTCCAAGGAAGCGGTGATTGAGAGTAAGATGTTCAGCTGTAGCTTTCTATGCAGTCTTCTAGCCTTTATTGCAGACTTAAATTACCTGCTTATAGATAAAGCGACGAACAAAGTGTATCGGTCATTCTTTACTTACAAATCCAACAAATTCGATTGTTCGGCACTGTTCCACTTTATGTGTAATCTACAAAAATATCTGCTGCAAACCCAGTTGGACAAATTTGCAGTTCTCTTCCTCGAAAATCAGTACCACGTGAAGGAATGTGCTTAGTAAGCAGATTTAAAAGCTGGCAAAATTACATTTTCTGGCAATTTTGCAAATTTTGTGATTTCATTTTTTTTTTTTTTTGATTGAATGAACTTACATCAATAAAGTTTTTGTCTCTAGTTATGGATAATTATTTAAATCTATGTATGTGTCTTTTAGTTTCATGATTTGTATTTATTCTCTCATGTATGGATATTCAATGTCTTTGAGTGGGACGCGTCTTTTTGGTCGATTGGAGTGTTTTCCATCGGAGCAAATAATGCGGGGCACCAGCTTTGTCGTTTGTTCCTTAAAATAAATTGAGTTTGTGGAATCACATCCATGATTTTTGAAATAATTTAATTTACCAGACATCCGACCACCTCCAAATGGCTGTTGGCCTACGATTGCGCCTGTCGATTTGTCATTGATATAGAAATCCAAAAGCCATCTTGAACTTGTCTAGAGCATGCACCAGGAAGCTCCTTTTTCGGTGATACGAAAGTTGTTGAAATTTTTTTGCGTTATAGGTTGTACTACAAACTTACTGATCTGTGGCAAAAGCAGCTCCAGTTAGTGCAAATGGCGTTGGAGTAGTCACCAACTTCATAGTGTCTTCCAACTCGCTGTCCTTATACACATAAAACTGTTAAGACTGGCCCAAAGATCTCTTCTGTCATGAGTTTCGAGTGAGGATCTGGGGTTTGTACAATTGTTGGCTTAACAAAATATCCTTTTATGTGCCTCCGACCAGAATTTCTAGGTCCCAGTTCTTATTACCAGTCTATATATGTACATAGGAAGTAATCCGTTTAAATGCATTTTTGTCAATAGCTGCTGAACCGAAGTGTCTCCAATTTTCAGTTGGCCGATCTTTTCCAAGAGGTCACTCCTGTAAACGAAATAAATGTCTAGTAGTTAAAACGGTTGCCTTTTCCAAAGCGTACGAAATCACTTATCTTAGGCCATAGTGACTCTGGGACATACATTCTTAAACAGGCGGAGCATTTCTGTCCACAAAATTCAAACGCTGATCGTATCGTAGACGATACAACGGTGTCCAAATGTGGCGATGGATGAATAAAGTGGAATTTTTTGCCTCCACATTACCCGATAAGTCTGGGGAAGTTAATATATGTGAAATTTGAAGAAATTTAGTTTCCCTAAATAAAAGACCATCGTCTACAGGCTAGTACAAACAGCTGTTAAATAAAAAATTTTCATTTATGTCAAATTGCAGTGCTGCCAAACATTTGAATAACTTAGGGCAGTCGTTTTTTTGGGCGAAGCTTATAATCGCGTGCAAAAAAACACACCTATTAGCTTATAAAAAAAATATATCAAATTAATTTCACTGGTGTTTTGGAGATGATGCCTCTAATACCTCGTTTCCACTTAGAATCGGGTAATCGAATCGGATTATGATTCAGATTTCGATGCAGGTATCTACTTACCCACTGAATTGAGTAATCTAGGTATAAAACACACTCTTTTGAATCGATCCAGCTACAAGAGCTGTATCGGATCGGGTAATCCTATTTCAATTCGATATAGGTACACACTGGCACTGATTCGAATTGAAGGGTGATTCAATTCTAAGTGGAAACGAGGTATAAAATAAATAGGTTATTAATATATAAATAAAGTGATGCACCTAAGCTATGGAAACTTTCGGTCAAAAATTGTTCTGGCGATTCCGAACGAATAAACTGGAAAGCGCTTTTCAAATTGAGAAATTATATTCGAAGGCTTTGCTGATTCCTAGCAAAATATCCGTGTTGCTTCTGTGATATGAACCACTTTAACAGTAGACATGTTACCCCTCAGTCACCAGTCACAACAATTCTAACTCATGCAATTGATTTTTGTGGGTGGCACACGTCTCGGGTGATAAATGATAATTTGGGAACACACCTAATATAACTGTCAAATGTTCACGTGTGCATTATTTTGGTATTTTTCGTTTCATCGTTTCAATTCAAAGACGAAGATTGCGCTTTCGTAGTCGTATATTGATCAAAAATTATTGTTATTTGTGAAATGTAAATTATTTCCTTGAAGTATAAAAAAAAGAAAAAAAATATTTAAACATGGGCGATACACTTGAAGTACTTTATACTAGTGACCAAAGCGAACAACAGTGGTCGTGCTCAGCATGGGATTACAAGACTGCGACCAGTTTAATGGCATATAAAGGTGGCGGTTCCGTAAATCCTAGATGTCTCTGTTTCGTTGGTAACAATTTTGTAGTAACCGCAAACAGCTCCAAGCCTTTGTTTCATGTGTGGCCTATAAATAGCCAAGAACAGATATCGTCGGTTCGGTTTGTTGCGCCTAGTAAGCCGAACGCCCTTTCCATCAGTCCCGATGGGAACTATCTTGTTGCAGGAATTCAAGAAACTATATATATATGGCAATTAAGTTCAGGACGAATGCTGGCTAACTTATCGAAGCATTACCAAGCCATAACATGTATAAAGTTTACAGATGATGGTTCGCATTTTGTCTCTGCTGGTTTGGATGGCGGTGTCCTGGTTTGGAATCTTGCTCAAATTATATGTCCAGGAGACAACAGCCAAGAACCATTATACACATTCAATGATCACGGACTTTCTGTAACAGACGTATACGTTGGAGCAGGTGGTATACGCTCTTATCTTTATACAGTATCACTAGACAGGACTTGTAAAATTTACGATTTAAGTTCGGGAACTTTACTACTCAATGCTGTTTTTACGGAAAGTCTGAGTTGTGTTGCATCCAACGTTCTTGAGTCAACTGTACATGTTGGTACGACGGAAGGTTTAATCTACGAGTTCCATATCAGCTCATTGCCCAGAACAAAGGTAACAAATTAAAATTTCATAAAAAACATCTATTATTATCATTTTATTCCGAAGGAATATCACATGACGAAAGAAAACGTCAATAAATATCTGGGACATAAGGGAATAGTAACATGCATCGTTTTATCTGTCGATGGAGAAACCTTGGTATCGGGTGGAGAAGATGCGCAAGTTCACGTATGGCACATTCCAAGTAAGCAGCTCATTAGATCTCTGGTTCACAAGGGATCCATTACAAATGTGGTGCTTCAACTGTCTAAACTTGGTACATTTGGGCCAGAAAATATATTTCCCAATCCATTCACTAACAATCTTAAAAGGATGATGGACTCCTCTGATGCAAACGAAGCACATACGATCGATGTTTTGGTAGAAGATATTTGTGAGGATAAGCCATTACGTTATCCTACAAATCAACGTTCTGCAAATACAATTCCTTTACTGGCAGGATCAAATACGGAAGAAGTCGAGACATTACGTGAGGAAATAAAAAAACTCAAGAACATTAACCGGAAATTGTTTGCTATTTCCACCAAAAATATTCTGAACAGTTAAATTGTTATTAAATACTGTTAAATACACATAACAAATTCTTGTAACACTTTCATTTTGATTCACTATCCGGGTATGGACGCTTGCTACTATTTTCATCTGCTAGCGACTGTCGGATTTCACGATTGGAATGCAAAAGTTCCTTCAGTTGTGCCATTATGTTGTCTGTACGTTGCTCTATAAAATCAAGAGCTGAACTAAGCTCATCAAGGCTGTCGTTCACGGATTCCATCTCTAGCAAATAGTTTCAATGAACGTCTAGAAACTCTGTTTATTTGAACTTACCAGCCAGATCTGACTCTGCCACATTTTCTATATCTTTAGTTGATTCATAGGTTTTGTTAGGATTTGGATTATTTTCGTTTTTTGGTGCCATTTCGCCTTTCAAGTCAGCTGACTCTTCGATTTCCATCCTAACGTCAAATGTGACACTTGGGTTCATCTATGGACTGGACGTATTCCGTATTTTATCAGGTGAGTCGATTCTCGATTTGTTATCGACTTATTTCGACTAATTTCGACCAAATGGGCAAAAATGGGTGTGCTCCACAAAATGAGCACTCAGTGGGGTCAGATTTTTGAACGAAGTTTTCCATTGGTTCAATCATATTTTTCCAAAAAATTGATTTTTGGCTCCGCTAATGGATCACTATGTAAGGTTCTTTACAAGTTGACCCAACTTCAACTTTTGACGTTTCACATAGAAAAAAAAAACCAAATAAAGCAAAAATTGAGAAGGAACAAGGGGAAGATTTTTGATAAGCGTTTTTGGTATTAGCTTACTAGGCTAATATCAAAATTCGTCATTTGGTGATCTTAAGGATTAGCTTTATGTTTTTAGTAATAAAATTGATAGTGCATCCATATTTCAATTCAGAATTAAGCCTTGCGCAAACCAATGCGGTGAGTGCGTGCGATGCGATTGCGATAAGTCAAATCCCTATGAATTATGTCAAACGTCCATAAACGTTTGACTTATGCCGTTTTCGTTTGGTAAAACTAGAGTACCCTTTTTTTTTAGAGTACCCTGATTTTTGACAACTCAAACGAACATGAAATCAGAGTACTCCGTTTTTGTCAATAGGTGCGTTTTTTTGCACGCGTATATACACTTGCTTAAATTTTTGCATGTTAAATACAACAACAAAATAAGCGAATAGCGCGGATAAACTTCTACGTTTATTTCTGAAGCGAATATAAACTGCAAGTGCTACCAAGATCGTGTAAATGAATTTTTATAGATGTCAAAAAATTCATTCAAAATTCATCCGTTTGACAAAGCAAATAAAAACAAATTCCGATGTTTTTTTTTCTCATTTGTCAATGCCTGAATCCTGAAATGCTGAAACCTTAAGAACTACCTCCGCGGTGTTGGAGACTCCCTGGACGTGGTGGTAATTGGCGGCTAAATTGGCAAAGGAAAGCGAACTGGGACCTACGGAGGCTTTCTATTGGCCTGCTACGACGCCGACAACGAGGAGTACCAGAGCATTTGCAAAATTGGAACAGGTAAGATTACCATGTGTCTCTATTTCAACAAAATTCTAAACCACCCTTAAAGGTTTCAGTGACGAAGACCTTCAAACGCATGCTGAGTTCTTCAAAAAGCACGTGATCAAGACGCCCAAGTCATACTACCGCTACGACATCTCCCACCGAGCCAGACGAGTGGTTTGACGCCTTTCAAGTGCGGGAAATAAAATGTGCTGATCTCTCGCTTAGACCTCTCTGCTCACAAGGCAACAATCAGCATTGTGGATCCCGAAAAGGGCATCCCACTGCGTTTTCCGCGATCCATTCTGATACGAGATGACAAAACACCCGAAGATGCCACCTCTGACCAAATCAAAAACCAGCAACACAAATCCAAGGACTCCGAGGAAGATTTCTATTAAAAGTCGAGTTTATTTTTAGTCGTTTGTTAAGATTGTGATAGAAACTAATAAATTTAATGAAAAACTAAACATCGACTCTTTCCTTCTGGTTTTTGATCTCCACTTCACGCATGCTTGTCCAGACGTTACCACCGGGCCCGGGCTTGGTCTGGCGGTGGAAATGGTGTCGTTTTGTCATGGTAGTAGCTGTTGGGAGCATGCATCACAAACTCGAGACATGAGATCTTTCGTGACTGTTCTTCGTCGGGGCCTTAGAACACAAGAAACTATCACTTTGAATCCTTAAGATTGTTTCACAGAGTACTTACCGATCAGGTACGTGCTGGGGTCAAAACAATCGTTGGGGTTTGGACTTGACCAATGGTGTATTTAAGCGCTTTTATGTAAAGACACAGACGTCCGCTTGAAGGCTAAAAAGCATTAGTGAAATTCCTACTCCCTCACATCTGTTTAAGTTTGTTCTTGTGGTGTTGCAGGGTTAGGTGCGATTTCTTTTAGCACGGTCATCGATTCTGTAGTTTTAATAGAATCTATGCAGTCTAGGACATGCGATGTTGAAGTCAAAGTAGATGCGGTATTTGCGGACTGCTTATCAGATTCTGGATTCCCTGATGAAGTCTGTGGTGATTGTCCATTGACAGAAGGATTTTCCAACTGATTTGGAACTGGTAGAATCTGTCGCAATGCATTATTTGTTGGCTTGGTACTTGCTACGTTTCAAATACCAGCATTTGTTGTCTGAACAGTCAGTTTATCTGGGACTCCTGGATTCACTATTTGAGCTTCTGGTACCTCAACTGGGAAGTTTCGCATTTGCTATTTGGACAGTTTCAATGATTGGATCCCCTGCACTTACTATCTGGGCTGTTGGTATCGTCGTACAAATTATGATTACACCTTCATGCTGTTTTCCACAACTGCCATCGTAGTCTACATCTACAGTCTAGTACAAACAGCTGTTTAGTAAAAAAAATTTCATTTATGTCAAATTACAGTGCTGCCAAATATTTTAATAGTTTGGGGAAGTCGTTTTTTTGGGCGAAATTTATATCCGCGGGCAAAAAAACACGCCTAATGTATGTGTGCGTTTGACATATAGTTTGCTTTCATTGCAATTGACTACTTTCATAAACATATATCTCTGCGTATTTCATGAGCAATTAAGTAAACATTTTTTGAATGGAGTAAAAACTGACAAAAAGAACTTATATCTAAAAAAGATACGTAATAGACTTCATAAATGTCCAGATTGATTCTATACAAAGGTAATTTAAGGCAATAAGAAATTTTTTTGAGCTCGGACAACAACAAAAACAGCATGGACAAGTTATGCAAACCAAAACCGATAGGTTTGTGAACGCCCGCGTGAACACAAAATTCGAAATGAGATGCCAAGAATGACAAACGAGAAATGTCATTTATGTTGGTGTGAGTTTACTCTGAAAAAATTTCTAGAGTAGCAAAACTTGCTCTGAGGGTAATTTCAGATTACCCCGAGAGCAGCCAAACGAACACAACGTCACTCTGACAGCAAAAAGAGTACCCTTAGGGTAATCTTTTTTCCCAAACGAAAACGGCATTAAAGCATAGGGATTTGACTTATCGCAATCGCATCGTACGATCTCACCGCATTGGTTTGCGCAAGGCTTTAATGTTTTTTTTTTTTAATTCTGCTTTTAATAAGAATTTGCATAGAAATCGAATCTAGCATGCGTATCTCTCTAAATGCTGCACGGTATGATGAACGCAGCCAGAATGCACATGTAACGTAGGAATAAGATCCCACTTCAAAGTAGTGCTGCCAATACTAAACTTTTTTTCATACCCACTTTTTGACGAATGACAAGTTTTGTTTTTGAAAGAACAACAAAAAATCTTCTCAAAATTGAGTTAAGAAGCAAGAATAATTAGAATTGCTTATTTTTATTGAAAATTTACAATAATGGACCTACTAGTGATTGATGGCAGCGTTCTTGAGGGTGGTGGTCAGATATTGCGCAATGCTCTAAGCTTAAGTTGTATTCTTCATAGGCCTATTAAAGTGGACAAAATTCGTGCTGGCCGGTCGAAGCCCGGTCTTGCAGCCCAACATCTTCATGGGTTAAATCTTCTTCAGCAAATTACCAAAGGAAAGGTGACTGGAAATTTCATTGGATCGACTTCAATTGAATTCTATCCTGGTGATATTTTATCTGGAAAGTATTATGCAGACACCAAAACTGCAGCTAGCATTTCTCTAATGGTGCAAGTCGCTTTACCTGTTCTTCTATTTGGAAACAAATCATCTGAACTGGAACTAAAAGGTGGCACTAATGCTGCTATGGCACCACAAATTGATTTCATAACAGAAATTCTTAGACCAAACCTTGAGAAATTTGGTGCTACGTTCGACTTTGATCTCATACGAAGAGGATACTTCCCGAAAGGTGGTGGACATTGCCGGTTTATAATTCCATCTATCAAACAGCTGAACTCTGTAGAAATTACCGAATTTGGAAATGTAAGTGATATATTTGGCTGGAGTTACGTTGCTGGGGTTCTTCCTCCTAAGATGGCAGACGAAATGAAAAATGGAGCATTAGAAGTGCTAAGAAAAACAAGCCCAGCTAAGCAAATAAACATTGAAGCGTACAAAGAAAGTCAAGAAATGGCCAGAGAATCTGGTTCTGGGATAATCTTGGGGGCAGCTACAACAACTGGTTGTGTTATAGGTTGCTCAGCCTTAGGAGACCGCAAGGTACCTCCGCATAATATCGGAACAAGCACTGCCAAAGAACTTAAGTTCTATCTTGAGAGTAAAATATGTACTGATCAGTATGTCCAGGACCAGTTAATAATTTATATGGCTCTAGCCAATGGAACAAGTAAAATCCAAACCGGGAAGCTTACTACACATACTTTGACTGCCATTCATATAGCTGAGTTGATGACCGGTATAAAGTTCGAAACCATCGAAGATGCACAGAATGAAATTTGTTATGTAAAATGCACGGGAATCGGCATTGCAAATAACCAATTATAAAATGTTTAGTATTTCTTAAATTCATAAATATATATTTAACATTGAAGCACATATTTTTAACAAGGTATGGGTCCGAAAGATAGTCAGTATCACTGGTAGACTAGTAGTCTAAGCAAAGTCAATCTTTCGTGGGTTCTGTATAAAAGTGCTTCTGCGTCTTTCAGCTCCTTTTTCTTCTCAAGAAATGTTTGTCTGTATGGTATCGATGGTAGAGTGATATGATGTGATTTGGAACTAGAAATTATGAGTAGATGATATTTTCTAATTTAAATTTAAATTCGAAGGCAACAAAAATTATTTGTCAGCCTACAACACTAAATAATCAGAATGTCTGTAAGTTTAATAAGAAAGTTTAAGCACTTTCGATCATTTAAAAAAATAAAATTTTCCCTCTTTTTGATGAACTAATTTGATTAAGAAGGTAAAGAAAACAGTATAAACGAAAACAGTATAATGCAAGGGAAAAACAGAGTCAGGTAGAGCATTACACATGCGGGTGATGCGACTAAAAAATGAATCACTATACTTTACTGTACGTTTGAAGATGGGTTCGAAGTAAAACTAATGAGCATTCCTAGCGAGGCGGGTTTTTTGCGGCTAAATTGTTTCAGGGGAGAAATGCAACTGGCTATTTCACTAGAGCATTGTTTGTAGAAAAAGCGATAAAAGAGAGTGTAAACAGGTAACGTTTCGACGATGTTTAAGAGAACCAATCGATTCAACGATTGAACTATCAACTATCAGTTTTAACATTTTATTTTGTACCCTATCAACAGAGCTGCTTGCCAGCGGCGAATCGAGTAGCCGCTACTGCCAGCCGCTGATCAGCTTCGTGTGACCATGAAATTCACCACACTCGCTGCCAGCCGGCGAGTAATTAGCAGCGGCTGGCAAAGTTGAACATGTTCAACTTTTGGCTGCTAGCAGTGGCTGACAAAATGAAAAAATACTGATACACATTCTATTTAGTAATTGTTCATTCGAAATTTGTGTCAAATATCAGAAATATGTTTAAAAATTAGAAATAATGTTCAAAAACAAATTTTTGTATGGTTTTCTGCAGCTGTGTGTGACCGGGCTGCCAGCCGCTGCCTGCTTCTGCTACTGCCAGCCGCTGGCAGGAAGCCGTGTGTGACCCGTGCTTTAAGCATTTTGCAGCGTTTTTGGCGACTTCAAATATGTGGTCATTCCAACGAAGATCATCGTTTACACACATATACCAAGCACTGACAGCTTTTCGGTTTCTTGGATGCAGCATGCAGCCCCTGTTCTGTAACTATCGCCCCGATAAAAGCCGGCGATAAACGATGGAAAATGGAATCCTACTAAATTCATAGAATTTCGTTCCATTTTCCACTATCGTTACTTAACGCGCACATCAAGGGGTTATGACTACCCTTATAATGTTATTTAACACAGTGCGAGCATTTAGGAAAATAGGAGAGGATTTGAAAGGAGACACCGATGCACGTTGCTTTTGAATCTTTGTAAATCGTAACACAGAGCCAGGTAAAGCATTCCACATTCGGGTGGTGCGACTAAAATAAGAATCTCTATAATTGACTGTACGCCCGAAGTTGGGCTCAAGGCAGAACTGATGAGCATTCCTAGCGAGGCGGGTGTTGCGGCTAAATTGTTTCAAGGGAGGAATGCAGCTGGCTATTTCACTAGGGCACTGTTTGTGAAAAAAAGCTATAAAAGAGAGCTTTTATAGCTTTTTCGTCACCTGTCGTTTCGACGGTGTTCAAGAGAATCAATCGATTCTACGATTGAACTATCACCTATCAATATGAACGCTCTATTTTGTACACTATCAAAAAGGCGCAAAGATGTTTGAGGAGCACTTGACCAGATATGGGAGTTATACTCCAGTTTAGGGCGGATGAAGGCCTTATAAATTGTAGCCAGATCAGAAGGGGTGAAGAACTTCCTGCATCGTCTTAAGAAACCTAAGCATTTAGCAGCGTTTTTGGCGACTTCAAATATGTGGTCGTTCCAACGAAGATCATCGTTTACACACATACCAAGTACTGACAGCTTTTCGGTTTCTTCGATGCAGGTACCATTCATGGATAATGGCAATAGGGGGATGTTAAGCTTCAACGACAAGAGACAGCATTGAGTTTTCGAAGCATTGAATTCTACTCGGTTTACAAGACCCCATGTAACAATGCTGTCAAGGTCAGAATTCAATGAGCTTATCATATGCTATATATCATATATGAAAATAGAGGACCTTTGAAATTCATTAAGGCTAGATTGACAGATTTGGAGATAAATGCGCTTGTAGTATTAAGGGTGGTATTCACCAAACAATCTTAAGAGCGCTCTTAAAGCTAAGAGGCTCTTAGGGTGGTATTCACCAAGAAATCTTAAACTAAGTGCCTCATAAACCTATTCACCGACCACTATTAGTGCAGATTTATGAGCGCTCATAACACTTAAGAGTGGTCGCTACCACTCTTAAGTTATGAGCGGTTGTTGTTTTAAATAACTTCGAAAATTCGAAATTTACTGACAGCGTCATTTGTGGTTGTTATTCAAAAATCAAAATGGAGCGAGGCACTAGGAAGCAAAATTATGAATTCATTAATTATTAATTATTTATTAATTAAAATGAATTAATTTTACGTTCTACCTTTTCTTAAATTTCCGAAAAATTTTTCTGTTTTTGGTTTGCTTAACTGCTGATTTTGACAATTGACACTGAAATTTTCGAAGTAGTTCGAAAAGTGTGCGTTCAGAGGCTCAATACCCTTATTTTTCGAATATTCGAATTAGCTTAGACTAGACCCTATTATTGCTTGGTGAATAGCACATCCAAATTTAAAACTAAGAGCCTCTTAGCTTTAAGAGCGCTCTTAAGATTGTTTGGTGAATACCACCCTTAGTTTTAAATTTGGATGTGCTATTCACCAAGCAATTATAGGGTCTAGTCTAAGCTAATTCGAATATTCGAAAAATAAGGGTGTTGAGCCTGTGAACGCACACTTTTCGAACTACTTCGAAAATTTCAGTGTCAATTGTCAAAATCAGTCAAAAACAGAAAAAATTATCGGAAATTTAAGAAATGGTAGAGCGTAAAATTAATTCATTCTCTGTATTGCAAACCATAATTCGAATTTCTTATTTTTTTCAACAGTTTTTTATGATTTTTGAATAACAACCACAAATGACGCTGTCAGTAAATTTCGAATTCTCGAAGTTATTTAAAACAACAACCGCTCATAACTTAAGAGTGGTAGCGACCACTCTTAAGTGTTATGAGCGCTCATAAATCTGCACTAATAGTGGTCGGTGAATAGGTTTATGAGGCACTTAGTTTAAGATTTCTTGGTTGGATTTCCTCTTTTATTTAAACGCTAGATTCTCTTAAACCAAAGTGTTATGGCAGTTTGTGGTTTGCTAAACAATATTAACTTACTATTCGCCAGTCACCACCGCTTTGCTTTGACAAGAAGTCAGATAAAAGTGTTTTGATGTATGACCACAAACAGATAAACAAACTTCAATCCAAATTTACAATTTGAGAAACGACATTAAACTTTGTTGTCTACGTTTTCAAAATTTCCTATCAAGATACGTTCAGTGTGTATAATCCCTTAAGTTCTATGTTTTTGCTTGTTTCCCTTTCTGTCAAAATAAAAGGGAAATGCAAAACAAAAAACAAATGCCGTCAAGATTACAGTTTTAAAATAAAAACAAAATATTTTTGCAGAATACACATTGCATAAAATGTCGAAACTCTATTTAATACCTGTTTCAGTTTTTCTTCTATTTCAAGTCTCATTTATTGGATGGTTGGTGTTTGTTTCATATGAAAAATACAATAATCAAGCTTCTTCTATGGTTTTTGTAGTTATATAGCTGCCGTACTCCAAGGACATGTCGTGCCAACAGTGCCCTATATCAGCGATGCAGCAACGTATTCTCCCGAAAGTTGCGTTTTTGGCCAACTCATGAATATTGGTGCAGCTCTACGTAAGTGTTTTTTTATGTATACATGTACATATTTTTTATTAATCGATGAATCATTTTCTACCCAATAAGTTGGAATTACAATCTACATAAGATACCGTCAAGTTCTTGAGCTATACAATCATCATCCAGAGATGGGGACGTCATTGATAAAGTATAATAAGCTTTCAGTTTGGTTTGGAGTAGCATCATGCCTGGGAATAAGCATAGTTGCTAACTTTCAAGAAACAAATGTTAGAATTGTTCATTTTATTGGAGCATTTCTATGTTTTGGTTCCGGGACATTATATTTTTGGATGCAGGTAATACTTGGTTTGCTATTCGCTAAGAAATGTTATTTTTATTTTTATTCTATCAAAGGCTTGCATGTCGTATATGATTCAGCCGATGGCTGGGACAAAGCTACAGGCACATCTGCGACTTGGAATGGCTGTTTGTTGCACAATTCTGTTTATTTTACTGGCAGTGACCGGAGTAATGTCACACATTCTGTTCAAGGGCACAAATCCTCGGAAGTGGTAAGATCATTACTATAATACTATCCAAAGAAGAAAAATTCTTCGAGACTTATATCTTAATCCGATACAGCTCAGCTGTGTTGATCAATTACTAAAGAGTTCGGTAATTATAAATCTCGATCGATAGTTTCGCCTACGATCCTTTGAGATTTCAAATTTGTAAACATTATAAATTTGGCTGGACAAAGACAGTTTTCATCGTTAAATGAACTCGCCCCCATAAATCTTTTTCAATTTCAAAAAACCCGTCTGGGGGATGCCCCAATAACTGCAAAATTTTATGAAAATCGGTCTAGTGGTTCAGGCTCTAGATCCATATATGGACAGACAGACATAAAGGCAGACAAACAGACAGATTTGCACTTTTTTCGTATTCTCTTTCATCGAATGTCATATTTAATTGTTGTCTTAAAATGTTTTTCCTGCACGATTGCAAAACTTGCCAGTGCTGCTTGGCATTTTAAAACTCTTCAGATAGTTTTTATTATGATGAGGTTTAATGATGATTTTTTCTAAAGTTTTTCAATATCGTCAAAGCTCTTGTTTCGGGTCTTCGTACTACGCAAAAGTATTGGAAACCGAAACTTGAACGTTTTTAGTAAATACCAGAATTTTTAATTGCGTGCTTCCAATATTTTAATATGAAGTTCAAGTGCTTTTGGATGGTTTTTCTTTGCCAATCACAACTTAGCAATTGATAAAAATTTACTTTTTTCAATTCGTTTTTTTTTTTTAATTATCTTTCAATTCGAGTCAGTGGTAAACCAAAAGCGCAACGCGAAAAAATCGTAGGAAGCTATCAAAAAATTTACCTAATCGGATTGCAACGTGAAACGCCTGTATGAGTTACATAACTAATCAAAAAATTCTAAGATTTGTTATTCTGTTTATATGTACAATGTACATACGTATAAAAAGTTTCCTAGAAATTTTGTTTTGCTTTAATTTTGTATAACTTTAAAATGCATTATGTAATCAGTAATAAATTCAATGGTGTTATGTTTAGGTATCCATCTGACGGCGGCTGGCATTTCCATGTAGTGAGTTCAGTTTCTGAGTGGATAATAGCTACAATTTTCTGTTTCTACATTTTGACATTCACTGACGAGTTCCGCGAAGTAGCTTTGGACCATCCGCAAGTTACGCTTGCCGCTTACCGTATCACGTTGTAAAGAAATGAATGTACTCCATCGGATATATTTTCTTTGAGCTGTGATAGGTTACATAAACAAGAGTTCAACGAACTGGCCACTTTTGCAACTTTTTTCTTGATTAGTTTTTTTTCTATATTCTTCTATTGCTTAACAATGTAAAAAGTATTGAAAATAAAATAAGGAATTTTAGCATTACAATAATTGAAATAAAAAACTTATTGGTTTATATGTATTTATTTATCTTTGTATTTCACTTTTAAAATGTTTCTTTGCTTACAAAATTACCGCTTTCTCTCACGCGAGCGATCTCGCCTCTTATTACTGCCACCTCTGGTCCTGGAGCCCCTGCCACTTGAGTATCTTGAGTGGTGCTTTGAACGATCTTTTTCTCGGCGATCGCGTTCTCGTTCCCTGTACTTATCACGATCTTTTCTATCGGCATTAGAGTAATAATCCGAACGTTCTCGATCCCGCGAGGATTTCCTATAAATTATAAAAGTATGTAGCAAAATGACGGTTTTTATTAAACAGTGTTGTTACCTTTTTCTATGCTTTGAGTGCGGTGAAGAGGATGGTGAACGCGAATAGTGACGGGATTTCTTTTTATTGCTCTTGACTGGCGTTCGTGATCGGTGATGACTTTTCTTTGATGAGCGGCTTTTGTAATCAGCAGATGGAGTACGTGATCTGGATCTGGAATGACTCTTTGATCGACTACGTGAACGGCTCCTTGATCTAGATCGAGAGCGCTTGTCGGGTGATTTCGCGTCTGAAGGGACAGGCAAGGGAATAGTTCGTTGGATAAAACCACCCCATGCATTATGAGATGTGTCCTTGCGGTCAACAGTTGTAACAGCTGGTGGGGTGTTTTGTTCTTGTTTTTTACTGCGCGACTCCATGTACTTCTTTTTAAGTTCTTCAACTGCGCTTTCTAAATGCTCGACGTTAGGCTTAGGAAAAAATGAAAACATATACATGGAAGTTTTAATTGAGAAAAATTGTCAAACTTACTTTTGGTCTTTTATAGAGTTCCATTAT
Organism: Melanostoma mellinum; assembly: GCA_914767635.1. Taxonomy (NCBI): domain Eukaryota; kingdom Metazoa; phylum Arthropoda; class Insecta; order Diptera; family Syrphidae; genus Melanostoma; species Melanostoma mellinum. The sequence goes on along the minus strand of OU612059.1, from coordinate 1,709,157 downwards.
GCGGTAGCATATATCAACTATGTCATCTTCTGGGATTTTGAAAATACCATACCACGAGGGATTAGCCGGCAGGGCGATTCCTAGCTTCCGCGCGCTTAGATAAATGCAAGCACACGCAATAGTCTCAGGCTGATAACGCATAAAAACATCGGTTCGTAGTGAGTCGTTCATGTAGTTCCATGATATTTGCATTAGCTTTTCATGTTTTTCGTATTTTAGTACTTGCAAGTACATCACGATTAACTTATGTGGATGCTTAACATGCACGCAAAATCCCAATTCCTTGAGAACCCTGCGTTCAGCTTTTATGACCTGATTTTTCATGTTTGTGTAGAACTGATCCAGAATAATTGGTGTTATGTCCCTGAAATTTATTAAAAAATATAAGGAATTTTGTTATATTGGTTTTACTTATTAAATAGTATGTCTTTTTAAATTATAGGCACCAATTAGTTAAAAATTATTTGTGGCTATAAAAGCGTATCCAATAAAACTTACTTTTGAACTCGCACTTGTTTGATGTGATGAAACACATTGATAACATCTCTTATACGACGGGGAGCCTCTTCTATTTTCGAGGCCAGACATACTGAGCTCATTGCTACAGTTTCCATGTTGTGTCGCACAAAGCTCTTTGAATAAAAAAATCTTTGAAAAATTACTTGGCCTGTAGCCATCGCAACTTGTGGTAGATTGAGAAGAATTCCTGCTGTTTGAATTAGTTCGCATCCCAAGATTCTTAAATCCTTTTCCGTCTCCTTGTCCAAGCCATCGACCTGTGAGGGTGTAGCATCTAGCTTAGCCTCGGGGATTAAGCTGTTTTCCAAAGTCAAAACTATTTTGTTAAACAAGCGTGGAAATGCTGGCTTGGCAGTAGCCATTATCTTATTTGCATCCCCGGGTTCGTGAGCAACCATTTAATATAAATATTTTTGACAATTTGTGAATTATGATCGAAAAAACATCCAGCACAAAGTTACTTGTGAAAAATAAAAATAAAAAGAAGAAAGCATGAACTGAACACAAATGACGAGACAAGATGACATAAAAATTCTTTTTGTTTAATGGAACACGATTACAGATTGATTTTTTTTAGGGTGGTTCACACTGCACAATCATTCAGACAAGTTTGGGCAAATGGATGAACGAACGGAGTAGATAATACAGAGCGTCAACAAGTTTTATATTTTAGGCCGTGTGTGAATTGCGTTAAAATTTGCGTTAAAACTTCTACCACGATTAAAATTTGACGTCTTGTTTGAGATGGGATCAAATTTAGCCATTTGCTGTGTGAATTGCGTTAAAAAAATTATTTTAACCAAGATTTCTGCGTAGGTTAAAAAAATTTCCCTGGATAATTTAAGAAATTTCCCTGAACAAAAATTGGTTTTCTTTTTCACAGAAAAATAATTTCTCTTACAAAACATATTTTTAGGAAAACAGGGTTAATAAAAAATCTCTGAAACTGAAAAAAAAACTTTTTTACTTATTGTTTTCGATTCTAATGTCATATTTTAAAACAACAATCAAAAATATTCAAACAAATTTCCCACTTTGATTAATTGATTTATTCGGTGTGACAACACTGAAAACTAGCTTTCACAGCTGATATCTGTCATACATTTCAAAAGAAACAATCATTGAATTTATATAGATTAATTGACTTGAAACTTATATTTATTGTATGGTTTTCCAACCAGCCTTCGCTTTTTTGCTTGATTCATGTTTCGTTGCTTGAATGGAATGCAAAAGCAAGAACAAATTTCTCTATCACTAGAAACGTCAAATTTTAACACACTTTAACCTGCTCCACAGCTCGATAAATTTTAATCCATTTTATTCACCTCATTAGTGTCAAATTTTAACGCGTGTTAAATTTTAACACACATTTTAACGCAATTCACACACGGCCTTAGTTTTGAATTTGATGGAAAATAGTATTTACTGCCGCAATTTTAAATGAAGCTTTCAACATTCTCAAGTATCACTATCAAGACTATTGAAATCACGTTTTTGAATATCTACACGTTGTAAGTTGTTATGATTAACTAAATTCATTTACAAATAGATCTTCCTTTAATACTTTTTCAACATGTCCTGATGATACACATACATTTTTAATTATTTATTATCTTACCTCTATATTCTTAAATTAATTTGTCTTCCAAGCAGCCATCAGTGCATATATATGACGTTCCTTGTTAATCCTAATTACAATATCATTTGTCTTCAAATCAGGTGTCAGTGCATATTTATGACGGTCTGTGTTGTCCCTAATTAACATAACTAACATTGGGCTACCTGAACACAATTTGTGCATACATGCGATGCGTTTATTTTGTACGTAGGTATGCTAATCGATTGGGTAGCGTGGTTTAGCGTTTTTCATTGGAATCCGAAAGATTTATGCTGGATTTACATGCATCTACAACTGCGGAAGTGCAGAAAAGTAAAGCGAGACGGATGAAGATTATAAAACACAGAAGTTGAAAAGAGAGCCGAATAGGATTATGGTTGCAGATGAAAAATTATGGTTGCAGATGAACATGTTCATCTGCACCCATAATTTTTCATCTGCAACCATAACTAGGAAGTTCGTTCCCTCTCTATCAGACAAGTATGAATTTTACATCTTGTGTCTTTTTCCGATTTTCATCCGCACTTGCAGGTGCATGTAAATCCACCATTATGGTGGATTTACATGCACTAAATCTTTTCATAAACTGCGTGAACACAATGGCTGCAAAGACGCAGTCGCAAGAGATGTCAAAACATTAAATACAAGCGAATACAACAACAACGTAAGACGGAGCTGGACAAGTTAATTTGATTTTAACTCTTGCGGCTCCGGCTCCGTATGCGTATGCGTATGCATTGTGTTCACCCAGAAAAGAAGCAACTCTTTTCGTCATATATGTATAAGATCTAAGAATGGCTCACAATAATAAATTTCTGCCTACAGTATTCACAGTTCTGATCTCTTCTGTTTAACTGGAAGTAAAAGCTTTGTTTTCTGAATTCCTTGTTTCGAGTCAGTGATTGTTGTTCCGATTCAAACGCCTGAAATAACTGCTCATGAAACTCGATAACATCTTCCAGTCTTTGTATTTTGGTGGGTTTTCTCTTGTGTTCCCCATATAATTTGTAGACCCTCCTTGCCAAACTTTCGTGCTTGCTGTTTGTCCAGAATGAATAACTGATGTATTTAATGAAACACGATACACGTACTCAGCTGAATAAAAACTTGTGCTGGTGAGACATGTCCACCTGCTAACCCAGAGGTTGAAGGTTCGAATCCCAGCAGAGGGAAAAATGTTTTTCAACGGGTATCGCCTTTCGCGAGGAATTGGCAATTCCTCCGTTAATAAATTCATTCCCATGAAAAGCGCTTTCTCAATTAGCCGTTCGGAACCGGCAGGTTCCATTTTCTCTCACAAGGCATGGTGGTGAGAAATGCGCTAGGCCCAGGGTTTCCTCGCTCTGTTGCGCCACCATGTATATTTATTTTATTTTACTAATTGAAAACTTTGGTATCAATCTCTCCCAAAACAAAGAGTTTTCGCAGTCGCGGAGGCAGCCATATCAGCTGTCAAAATATGAGAAAACAGACACCAACGCAAAAAAAAAAAAACAAAAAAACAGCGTTTCCATAAATTTTTAGCTTTCGCGGCTCGCGGCGCGGTGGCAGAAATGCTGCCAGCAGCTCAAAAGCTTTGGTTTGGGAGAACCTTAAAAGATTCTCTTGAATGTTTTTAAATATGCTTTCAAATTTTTTGTTCAGAATATTATCGTTTTTGTAGTATGATTTGGTTTGTAAGTACTGGAAAACTCTCGCTAGTATGTTGAAATAACAATTGCCGCTATTCAAAAAAACATTTGAGACTAAACAACATTTAAAGAACCAAAAAAGCGTTCATTTATACTAAGAAACTAAAAGAGCTCTAAAAATTCGCGCACATCTCTGTTTTCTTTTTATAAAACAAAAAGAAGTAGGTATATGTACAAAAATATAGATACTTCCTGTATGCAAGGTTTGGTGACACTCAAAAGTCACAACAAGCTCGATTAATAGAAAGATATATATATTCATATAACGTATGCACACATGTGTCCTCCAAATTTTCAAATCTTGTGTCTAGGTGTCGGTAGGTACTTGGTCTGCCAAAAGCCTTCAACACGAAACAAGTGTATTGATGCTCTTAGTTTCATTTAGATACTCTTATAAACGCTCTTTCAAAAAACGTTCTACTGCGCAAGGTTTCGCCAAATGTCAAGAATTCATGAGATAGATAGATACATTAAAGCTTATCGGAAAGATATATCAAAAGTGCATGATTTAGCTGTATTAACATCTTTACAGTGTACATAGCTCTGTGTTTATTTCTCTTTGTTGAGAATGTGAATTAAATATGTATGTAAATAAAGTAGAATCAAACATGTTCATAGTCATAGTCATGTTATTTCTAATCTAGCTACCGCGGCATTTTTCGACTCTCTTTCTGCAGCCGAGGAGCGAGGACTAAAGAACATATAAAATAATTCAACTCAGGTCTCATCTGAGCACCGCAAGTAAATATCAAAACGTCCGTCGTCGCGTCGGTGTGTCGTCACGTTATAGTGTACGCGCTTTTACCTTTTTAACTCGATAATGTTTTATTGTTCAGCTACTATACTATAATGATTTAAAACAAAGGTACAAAAACACCTTATACAAAAGAGCCCTTCGGCCAAAAACAAAAAAGTGTATTCGGAGACAGCAAAAAAGTGACATAAAAAAAGAATAAACATTTCATCCCCTTTGCAATAATACTTTTCGAATTAAGATATATAAATTGGGGATGTTTTCCAATATCTACAAGGACGAAAAATTGAACACCTCATAGAACAAACTTAAATGATATGAATTTAGAAATGCAGATTATTTAGATATACCTCTTCAGAGGTTACCCCTGACATGGAGATTTTTTGTGTTAAATTTTTTAATTTTTGCTTCAGAGTTTAGGATTTTTTTAAACAAAACATTTTATGAAGCCATTTCATATAAATTCTGGCCATGGCCGCGAAAGGACAAACGTAAATAGAAGATTTTTCGTTTTATTTTTATTGAAAAAAACCTCCCGCGCTTAAGATCATACATAAGGTTGTCGACCGGTCGATTCTCCGAGTCGTTGGTTCTATAGATAGGATGGTGACATTAGCTTATTGTTGCAACTAGAAATGTACACTTTGTCCTTGTCAGACAGACACAATGAAAAAAAAAAAACAAGTTGACTTTTCCTCATGAAAATTTCCTGCTTCTCTTTTTATGAGTTTTGTACAATTCTTTTTGTTATTATTGGCATCAAGCTAAGTATAATATTATTTTTAGGGAACTCAAATACCCCCAGAAGCAACATGCGCAAATCTACATTCAGAATTCAGTTTACCTTGACGAATGACGATATGGAGATGGAGACTTCCTCTCAGGTTGTTCTCTGAAATCTGAATGCTCTGAAAATTGAAAATTCCTACTAGCTTATGATATTTTTTTTTTTACAAAACAGAGAGAATAGAGAGAAAGTGTGTTGGGAAAAAACAGATTCAAAACTTTATATCAATGTCCTATATGACGTAGTCAGTTCAGTTTCAGTGGAATCCAGATCAAGGGGAAGTTTCTAACCTAGAAAAATCTCACCGTAAATTGGCCGTTCGTCCTTTTTTACGTGCTCTCTTCTCGTCTTGCACTTTAAACGCTCCTGAACTGTGAGTTCAAAAAACATTGAATGGAATGTTATTATCTTTTTTTTAAGAAATAAATATAGAAGCAAACTTTATTATACATAATATGTAGGTGAATTAAATGGATAGGTACCTAATATTTTTTATTTATCAACCAAGCATATTTACGCAAAATAAAGAGGTTGCTTTGATAATCTTGGCTTAAAAACTTAGCAAAACATTTGCACTTTGTTCCTTGTTTCATAATATCGCCTGTTTTAAAAGAGAAGAAACCTAACATTTAACATCCTCAAAAATTTTTAAGGCTTATGTGCTTGTGAACTGTTTGAATTGTAGCTGTCCGCGCTGTAAAAATAAAAACAAAAACCGTCGCTCTTAAAGCATCATTCTTCTAATGTCGTAGAAATGTTTTAAATTGTCTTGCTCGCTTTTGATTTTTTCCAACTTCTACGCAAGAAGTACGAACTAAATGCCAAATATAACGAAAATCACTTTCAATTAAGAAAAATTGTATTATATTTTGATAGTAAGATACCAATTTGAAAATTCGATTGAAATATCTCATCATCTTGCGAGACACAGTACCTTGAACATGCCTATATGCGCGAATGTTGTCTCTCCATCTCAATCTGTCCTAATATTCCTGAGCACGTTTACGGTACACAATCCGTAGTGGTGTATCTTTTTTTCTCGTGCAAGGAGAAAACTCAAGTTTAGCAATTTTCTTCATGTGTAGATACAAACCCTCTGGAGCTTAAAATGTTATATTTTGCTCCTAAATATTCATCTCGTGGAACGGAAATAGTTTAGTTCTATCAACAACAGTACTCGAATATTGCTCTTTAAAAAATAATGTGTAGTTTAGCTAATAAATTAAGAATCGCAACGCTTTAAATTTTTTCCTAAAAGAAGTATAGATACTTCAAGTTGAAAACTCTTTCTTCTTTTTGATAGAAACGGTCACAAAAGAGAATAAATATATCTATGTTAATAACAGTTCATGTGTGCGCTTTAAAGAAATACAAAGAGTTAATAATAAATGCATTATACAAGTGGCAAATATGTTTTCTCAGTGAAGATTATTACCTAACAAATATTCTTGTCCGAACGATTAGTGTGGCACGGCAGCCAGACACAAAGTTAATAAATAATTGTTTATTTATAGATAAAAAATCATATTGAAAAAAGGAAAACAAATAAAAAATTATTCATACGTATATATGAACATATATGTAAATATATGTATATGTGTGTATTTATTGTTCATAGCACTACGACTACATCTATAGTGTTATCGAAGGAAACATAAATCGCGTGTTTTTTGTGTACCTACTTACCTACATATTTTATCAACGTGACGAGAAAATCCAACAATAAAAAGGACAATGCCTGTAAAAAAACAAGGTATGTAAATGCTCTGCTAATGGCTAGACAATTATTTATTTCCTTAAAGTGTAATTTTCGTGTTGTCGTCTAACTATATAGTTTAGAAAACTGGCAGTGTTATTCAGAGATTTGTTACGCAGATACTTTGAGTATTACAACTTTGGATTTACATCTATGTTTTTCATGTGACTGACCTACTCTATCTTTTGAGTGAGAATTTAAGTAAAACATTTTTTTTTCTATTTTATAAGGCAATTGAAAATACATTTTTATTCAAAAGACAAACATGTAGACGAAATTTGAATAAGCAATAGTGACTTTCAAGTTATTTGGGTTTCACTATTTGAAAAAAGTTGACTTTTGAATTTATGACTAAAATAGTTAAGTTATCAAATTTTGCTGCCTGCAGCATATTACTTTTTAATATTGTTATTTATCATTGAAAAATGGGCATAGAGGTATATATAGTCTAGATCACAATTATTGCCCTTTTTGTGGGGTAAGCTATCAAATGTATGATAGAATTTCCGAAAGCGACTTATCGGCGACAGCCTATTTTCTTGTACGTGGTATGGTGTTCTTTACTTGCTTTAAAAGAACAGCCTACTTTTTTCGGAAAAGCTATCGTATATTCGATGCATATAGCGAAAACAACATCGCCGAAAAAAGGAAAAATTGCATGCTACCGGCGATAGATTTTTGACGTTCATTGAAGTACCGAGTGAATATCAGACAGTAACATTTTTTAATGTTGGTCATATTAAGGAAATCGAGTGGTTTTTCACAGAGTAATTAGGAATAATTTGATGGAATATTTTTTTTTTTGAGAATTGTTTTTTTGTGGTGCTTGCAGTTTTTCCTACCATCGTTGTTAAGTTCACCAAATTTTTATGGTTACTCTATTCCAGCTCTATTACTCTATTTACGGAGGTTATTTGCATCGATCGGTAAGACGGGTCTTTTCTATAAGGTCCAGTTTTTTTCACTTCTCTGGGTTTTCTCCAAGCAATTAGTTATACATAAAGTAGGTGTCAATAGCACACTTTTATAGCTTTAAAGTGAAAAGAAACAACGATCAAAAGCAACTCCGTTTGGTGCCATGATAATATTAGCTGCACTACGCGATGTATAGGAAAAGAAAATCTCAATAATACATTTTGTTTTCTGCGAAAAATGGCCTTGGAAATGTATCAACATTTTACTTCTTTTGTGAGATGAATTCAAGAAACTGATGAGTTTAGGTTTTCCACACTTATCTTCCATTTGCACTCTCTAATTTAATAGCCTGACAATTTGAACTGATATTATATTCAGATAAGCCGTTGAATTCAATTCCGTAAAATTTGACAATCATATTTTTGCGTAGAACCTGACCCTTCCAGCTTATGTTCAAGTCTAACTTGTTGACAAAAAAATTTTAGAAAAAACTTAGAAAATGTTTGTTGATTCAAACTTTTAAAGATGACCTGCTGGGTTGAAGAAGCATAAAATTTCACTAAGCTAACATTTCTTGGCCTACAAATTATTGGCAGGCTTTTAATTAAAATCGAATTATTGAAAAATTATTTATTGACAACATTGTAACAGCAATGTCGCGATTTTACAAATTCTTCCAATTAACCACTCAATCAAGTTCTTTGGTTAATAGGTAATACCAGTGGTACTGGTGACAGTACGAATTCCGACAATTTGATTACTCAAAAACAAAAACTATTCACTAAAGTAACTTGATTTGAAATTGTTAATTAAAGAATAGAGTATTAGCTTTAAGAAAACACTATAGTTTGTGGTAGTAACTGGCTTTGTTGTGGTTTTTAGTCAGTTTAAGTCAGTTTTTTTTTATAAAATTGCCCATCTCGCCTTAAGGGATGGATAGATGCATAGACCTTCTCCAATTCGACTATTTTAATTGTATTGGAGAAATCTATCGGTTTGTCGTACCTTATGAAAAACACCCTGTTTAGTGAAAAACAAAATATTGAAACTTGACTAAGAAGTGATACGCAGATACATGTGTACATTGTAGTTCAAAATTAAGATTTCTTTAAGACTGACGAATCAGAGCTTACACTCCTTTACTTTTTTTTTTTTTAAATTGTTACACTAGTATCATCAGTTTTTTCCAATTTCTTTTTTATACGAACTTTCATTTGCTAATTAATAAACTAAATAAAATTAAATTGGTAAATTGCCAAAGCATTGCATTTTTATTACAAAGAGGTATTTCTCTATAAGCTGGTACTGGTTCAGTACAAATTCTATTCTTTATCCGCCGTATTAATAAACGCGGAATAGCCTTATTCCATGGATTAAGTTACCATTATACCATTTTCAATTTAATTAAAGCTACCATTATACCATTTTCCACATAATCCATGGAACCCAGCTATTCCGCGTTTATTAATACGGCGGTATGAGTTTTCAAGATTTACCCAATAAAAAAGGAAACTAATGCCACCAAATTCAATAATTTCGTCTTAAATTTTAATTCTAGTTGTGAATACAGTGACAGGGACGCAGGCCCGCCGTAAGCGGGCGTGCAAGGCGTGCAAAACACGCGGGCGGCGCATCCAGGGGGGCGGCATATCAAGCAATCAACGACCAAAATTCAGACATTGTCACATCACAATACTAAAAAAAATATCCAATCAAAAGAAATTTGAAGCGGCGCGCATTATTTTTTTTTAAATTGAAATAAGGCATTGGGAAACCCAATACTGCCAAGCGCGCAATTATTTTCTTTATTGAAATTCAAGAGAACAAAGATGCAACACGTAACACTTGTTGGTAAGTTAGCTCGTGCCCGAGGACGGCTGCCGAAGAAAGTCGGCATATTGTTTATGGGCGTGTTATGCTTTAGGCCAGAGCAAAGAAATTAAAAACATGCCCAACAACCAACACACACATTGAAAGTTGAAACTGCCTACAAGCAGTTGAAAGCGTTTTGTAATCTTAAACTTTTTGTGAAAAATTTTGATTTTCACTTTCGTATTCCACTTTTTCAGTATTCTTTTCGTTTAATATGTCAGATCAACAAGTGTTCGTTTGATAATAGTAGATTCAGTAAGAACAGGGGAGTTCTTTTTCCATCACTTCAGTTATCATAACTTTTTATTATATTTTATTTCAAACAAACTATCTGTATATAGTTGGAAATTAATAATCGCGCATTTTACGTTCCATGCTCGGCGCATAGTCCCATTTTGTAGTTAGCGATGCGGCAAATATTACGCACGACACCGTCAATTTTTTCAATATCATTCAAGACATTTACGTGTTCTTTTCGTCATCTACAAAAAGGTGGTCGATAATTTGCAAATATTTACCGGATTTAAAATTAAAAGCATTAGGTGCCACGCGATGGTCTAGCAGAATCGATGCAGTCAAACCTTAACGGTATCACATCGAAAAAATATATGACGCTTTGCTAGAAATATAAGATAACAATTCGTCGGAATGGGATTGTACAACATCTCACACAGCTCATTCGCTTGCTTTAAAGTTTAAACTTTCAAAATTATAGATTTATTTGTTCGGTTGTAATTTGGTTCGATATTTTAAATGAAATTAATGCTCTCAGCAAAATGATGCAAAACCCTACAATAAATACTCAAATCTGCATAAATTTGTTAAATGAATTGATTGATAAATTCACCGAATATCACACGGATGAGCACTTCGAAAGGGTGTTTGAAGAAGCTACCAATGTGGCTCGGGAACTTAATGTAGAAACAGATTTTTCGCCTATAGACACAGTTCGTCCACGAAGAAAACCAACTCAATTTCAATATTAACAGAGTGACGAAGTTTTACTTGACCCCAAAACCAAATACAAAGTAGAGGTTTTTTTAGAATCCTAGATCAAACGTTAACTTCTTTAAAGGATAGATTCGAGGAGTTGGAAACTTTTACCGACGTATTTGGCTTTTTCACCAATAATAACTTATTTAGTTACTCCAAAGATGATTTAATGAACCATTGCAAAGATTTGAATTTGAAGCTAAAAGACAGTTCAAATAGTGACACAGATATTGACGGTATAGATTTGTTTAATGAAATCAATGCTTTAAAGTTGCATTTTACTTAACACCAGTCCAATGATCCACAAATCCTATTGTAATATATTTTTGCAAATGATTTAATGTCAACATTTCCGAATACAGCAATAGCACTAAGAATATTACTTACGTTGCCGGTTTCAGTTGCATCTGGTGAAAGGTCCTTTTCAAAGTTAAAAATTATAAAAAACTATTTGAGATCAACAATGCACCAGCAAAGACTAAGTAATTTAGCCATAGTTTCAATTGAACATGAGATATTAGATAGCTTAGACACAAAAAAATTGATAACAGATTTCGCCAACATAAAGCCAAGAAAGGTACAATTACTGTTAATTAAGTAAATGAATAGTTTTTCGTTGTAAAGTATTTCTTATCTTTTTCACATCCTTAACCTAGTTTTTTTTAACCTAGATCGTGTAAGGTAGACATAGTGAAACGTGGGCGGCATAATGAGAATTGCACAAGGGCGTTCATACCCCTAGCGGCGGGCCTGCAGGGACGGCCAATCTATCACGTCAAAAAGAACTCAAAATAGTAAAAGTTTTAAATTGATTGTGTTATTTATTATAATTTGTATTTTTGGTTAGTTTCATAAGGAGCATTTTTTTTATGATAAACAAATTATTCTAAAAAATTCGATCGGGACAGACTACGACTATCTTGATGATTGATCAATATGTGATTGATAATTATGTTTGAGAGCATTTATTTTCATTTTTGAAACCTTATAAATCGAATAGAGAGCGACTGAAGGTTGTTTATTATTTCAAACACAAAAAGGCGGGAGCGTGGAAGTGAAATGTTGCACGAGTGTACAATTTTATTTTAAATTTCAGATGAGGCTAAAAATTGCGGACTAAGTATATTTCCTTGAAGTTGGCTGTACTAAAATTAACTGAGCGGATTAACAGCGGATCCTAGGTAGACGAAGTCATAGCATATACAGCATACAGCATATACTTTGTTTTGCCCTCATTAACCATCAAACCCATTTTTGCCGCTTCTGTTTCAATACTCGCAAAAGCACCTATGACATCACGCTTTTTTCGTCCCATTACGTCAATATCGTCTGCATATGCGAGCAATTGCACAGACTTTTGAAAGATTGTTCCTCTGGTGTTGACGTTTGAGTTTCTTACAATCTGTTCAAGTATGATGTTGAAGAAATCGCATGACAGTTTATCGCCTTGCCTAAAACCTTTTTCGACATTAAAGGTCTCGGTGAGTTCTTTACCGACCTTGACGGAGCAGCGTGAATTCTCCAAAGTCATCCTGCATAGCCTCAACCATACATCGCATCAAAATTCTTCTTTGTATGGGTTTTGCATATCAAGCATTATGTGGATACACATAAATGCAAGTATACAAGTGGGATATGTTTATGATGATGATCAATGCGGACCATGAACAGTGATGTGTTTATTTAAGATAAACATCCATGGATGGAGTCACTGGTTATTGATATTATTGATTCTGTCGTGAACCCCCAATACTGAACGGATGTTTATAAGAAGAACTATCCAAACAATATTGTGTAGAGGTTTAAATAAGAAATGTGACAGAAGTGGATTATTTATTGTGATATAAATAAACACTTCACGCAAGAGGCAAATGAGGCTCTTTTCCACATTTAATACCACGACCGATTAAAATCAACCAAGCATATTTCCACGCTAAATACGATAATTTAGCACCATCATAACAACTCCTTAGCCGCAGAGCCGAATTTTATGGTTTTTTAGGGTAAATATAGTTTAATCCAGGGATGGTTCCTGTCAAGGTTTAATCTCCATATTCCCACGGGAACGAGATTGGGAACGGAAACTTAGAAACTACTACGGAAACCTGGGAACGAATCGGAAGCTTAAAATTGCTTGACCGATTTCAGAAACTCAAAGGAGTTGTAGGATGTTACATTATCCCTCAATATCATATATAGACTATATCTCATCCATATGCTCCCACGGGAGTGGAAGAACGAGAATGGGAACTTTAAAACTAAGGACCCGAGCAACTTCGGCTCAGCTAGTGTTGTTTAAACAAAAAATTTCAACTAAATTATTTCCTTCAATTTAACTCTACCTGAGTAACTGTGGCGTATGAGCACTTTTTCACCAAACTCCCGTTTGTGTTGAAATTACGGATACCAATATTGGTCATGAGTCATAATGTGTTATCCGGGATAATAAAACTCATCTTTTGTTTTCCCTGTGACCCTTGAGGCAAAAGGAACAAAGTACCTAGTGCGTTTTTATGTCTACTTATTATTGGTGGACTTCGATGTTCAAATCCCAGAAACATTATCGCATTATTTTTGCACGAGTATCATCTTTCGCGAGGAATTGGAAAGACATTCGAGTGTCATTACATTTCCATATGAATTGCGCTTCTCACTTAGCCGTTGAAGGTCTTTCACATTCCTCACAAGTTATAATGGTTGGGAGCAATGCGCTATGGCTCCCTGAGTTCTGTTATGCCTCCCTATGGTTTTGGTTCCCAAAATGCTTAACTAAGGCAGGTAGGTGTAACAATAATGCATACGTTTTATCAATCCACATAGAGCTAGTACATGCTAATTTATTTTTAATTACATCTTTCCTTGCTAGAATTTATTTTCAATCAAGAAACCACCTGTTGATTTTGATTACTAGCAATAGTAATACTCAAATAACTTATTTTTCTTAAGACAAATATATAGGGTTGATTAAAGGTGTATCATAACTGCTAGTCAATGACTAGCGTCAACTTTCAAATTCAGAATATAAATTCATTCATAACCAACATGTTAGATTTTTTTTTAGTTAAGGGAAAGAGAATGAACTACATTCTATCTGTCAGTAAGTGAAGGAAGAGTTCCAAAAATTATCGTCTACTTTCAATCCAATTAATGTTTCCAATAAATTCGTATGGCGCACGTAAATGAAGGGGTTGAGAAACAATATTTTATTGAGATGTACTGCGGTCCAAGTAAGAAGAATACAAAGTACATTCATATATGTACTCATATAAGAAAGAAACATTACATCCAAACGAGGCCAGCGAAAAAGAACTAGACATATCAGAAGTTCTTGGTGCATTATAAATAAATTTGAGACTTTATATTGTTGACTCTTTCGTTCTAGAAAAATTGGAGCACTCTTTTGAAAATAATGTTCTTTTGAAACGCAAAGCAAACTGAATGCTTAATACACGTTGCACATACTCGTACAGTTGTTAGAAATAAGACGTTGACAGTTATATTAATGTTTTTCATAAATATAAATATTAATTGTAAGGTAGACAGGGAACTTACGTCAGTTTTGTGTTAGTAACTGTTTATGTTTTATTATTAATGTTTTATTATTTTCTTTTGATAAAACAGTTCATTGATGACATTTAATGAAGCACAGACGTGTACCATGGTTTTTTTTTTAGATCTCAGCAGTACAGAAGCAGTGGGAAACTTCAGAAAACTTAGAACAGGCGGTTCATTTGCCCGTCAGAAAATTTCTCACTTAATTCTCTTTTCAATGAGCTGGGGCCGAAATACTGCACACGTGATCGAGCAATACGTGACTGAATTAAATGCTTTTGTTATTACTTCACACTTCGGTATGTGAACGAATTGAAGTTTAATAAAAGATAAGTAGACTGATTTTGTGTAACATAAAGCGAATTTTGATGGAAAAATAATACTCACGCACTCACTCGATTACTGATGCGGTAATTCGCCCCCAGATCTTTTCTGTATGGAATGGCTTCAAAAATGGTCGTTGAAGCTAGAGTACATTTTTGATATACCAAAGTTATGGACGTTAATAGCTTTGTTTGATTACCTGTTCTAGATTGGTCTTTAACAGAAAAATACAATTTTTTGGTGTTCTATAACCAACTTTCTGTTTCCGTATTAGAGTGTTTGGTTTCGAATGACTCTGTATGGATCAGAAGAGCATTTTAATTTACTTTTTTACTGTAAGAATAGATTTGTGAAAAGTGCCAAATTAAACTTTTGACATCCGCTTCAAATATATTTGTGTATAATATGAGCTTCGTTCGTTGAACTTTACCCAGGGTTCACCTAGGTTTTCTTGACAACCCTATGTGCTATCAAAAAAACCTGGGTTTTCACATTTGAATAAAAATACATGCCATTTGACAGTCCTAATATAAACTGAGTTTTGACACTTGTTTGATTCTGTTCCAAGTTGCCGGACATTTTTTATGATTCTGCTCTGTCTTGAGTTCCGATCTTTCTTTTTCTCACTAAACAAGGCTAAAAGCTAAAGAGCTTCATTTCAGCATATGCAGCATAGGGAATACGAATATGTGATACATTTCTTGGTTTACTGTCCTGCCCTGAAAGATGCCTTTTAGAAGATTGTTTCATTTTGTCTAGCAACCATGTTATTATGTTAACATCTACTATCGACCATCGACTTCCCTTTTAATTGAGTGAAAAGTGAATAGAAGAACATGAATTCCACTTGAGAATTGAGGTGCATACTTATATACAGGTGATCTATTGAATTAGGGAACAACTTTCATTTTTTCATTCAAAAAATCGGTTGGTTCTTAGGGAGTACTTTTAGAACTTTTATTTTTTTTGTGCGAAGAGTCTCTGAGTACATATGTACTTATATTTATATAGATAGTTGTATGTTTAACAAGAGAGTATTAAATTTGAGTTTGAATACATACACTTTTCTGTTTTTGTTCTTCGCTGCTCAAGTAGTTCTTCAAAACATTATTCAAGTGGGTTTTGTTTTTACATTATGCTTAATGTTGGATACATAATTTCGCGGTACAGTGTGTAGTTTATCGATTTTTCACTCATAAGGGCAGTCTTCAATTCTTTGACCCGTGCTGGTGCCTTAATTCTTTTCATTTTGTTTTGTTTAAAATAATATGCTTGAAGTTTTATGACTGGAAAAGACTGCAGTCGTGTATTCATCATCATTCAACGTAAAGCGATGCGCGACTGTATTTGCTTTCCTCAATGACGTAGCCCATTGAATCGAAATGTGAAATTATTACCGGATATCGATCGGTGAAATTTATGTTTCAAAAGGATGTATGTATCGGTATCTGTATCTAATTTGAAATAGTTTTCGGCTTGTTTTTGCAAAGTATAAATAAAAATACTATGGAAGAAGAAAAGGAAGTTCTTTTGAGTGCAAGTGGTGATATAAATAAAAATGAGGACATTGATTCCAGTGACGAAGATGATCCACAGGATCAAGAACAATCACAATCATGGGATGAAGAAAAAGATAAAAGTTCCGAAACCGAAGATATTGAACGCCGTGCAAATGAAAACTCAAGTGATTCGGAGCAAAATCTATTGGAACAGTATAAAAATGATGAAAAAGGCAAAAATATTGAAGGTGATGTGTCCCTAGCAAAAGAAAACGAGGAAATTGAAACGTTAATTGGCGACGAGGAAGACAATCGTCAGCCAAATGAAGAACGTTCGTACTGGTCGTCGGTTTTTGGTGAAAATTTAGTTGTGAGTGAAGATGAGGTTGTAGAT
Organism: Melanostoma mellinum; assembly: GCA_914767635.1. Taxonomy (NCBI): domain Eukaryota; kingdom Metazoa; phylum Arthropoda; class Insecta; order Diptera; family Syrphidae; genus Melanostoma; species Melanostoma mellinum. The sequence goes on along the minus strand of OU612059.1, from coordinate 1,692,483 downwards.
ATGTTGATGAAAGAAACACCAATAACCAGATTCGATCCACCTATGAGCCGCAATGATTCCTGGCCCGTTTTAAAGAAGTATGTGCAGTGCATTTGCTTCGAAATTCCTTGGTTAAAAAGTAGGTACAGATCATTGTTGTAATCCAATTCCTGTCTTTAGTCTTCGCTTTATTCTTTTCAAAAAGATTTTTCATGATTTATGTACATATGTATATGCAATGGTTGTCCAAAATGCATACATGTAGTGAAGTTTCTTTTGGTTTTGTTTATCTATTATACAAACACATAAATTATTTAACGGTCATATTAAGTAAGTGGTGCAAAATAGTTTTAATAGAAGGAAATTGGTAGGATATACAGGATTTCCAATTTGACCAAAAAAAAGTTTGTGTATAGTAATTTCAATAGAAAAATGCGATGTGTTGTTGTCTCGGTGTTATAGTCTTCCGAAATACCTATATTACGGTTGTTATGATATTTTCGACGGTAATGTGTCAGAAAAGAGGGAATAACAGTGAATTATTCTTTTGTCACTTTCCATTGGGTCCACTCGGGCAAGCACTCACCCAATGGAACACCCAAACTTTTTTTATTCAGTTTAACGTAATTGTCTTTGTGTGAGTGAAACTTCTATGGTTCATAAAAAACGGAGAAATTTGTGATTTTGACATTTGAGTAACATGTATTAGTGCTTCTTGAGCGGATTCTCACTTCAAATCGAGAACTGGCTGTCACTTCTCAGAATCATGAGAAGTGATCTTTTTGTATCAATGGAATAGGTTGAGAATGCTCCTGGACGCTCCAGGACGGTTCTTTTCGTCCAATGGAAAGTGACATTTGATTTAAGGGATCATCTCAGTGTGAAATTTTCGAATATTAGAAATATACTGTCAAATTTTTAAATCAAAATTGGAATAATTTTCGTCACTACAGCATGTCTTAGATAAAGGGAACGGAGCGTCACATCAGCCGCGTCAACCGGTCGTTCAACCGTTCAACCGTTATTCTTTTTGTTGTGCTCCTATATGCGCGTGAACTTCTATCGGTATTCAGTTCTTTGAATTCGTTGAAGTACCTATAGAACTAGTTCGTTGGGAAGCCAAGCATTTAAGTTTATTTTTGGCGTTCACTTTGGATGAACCCCAAAGTTTAAGCACGTTGTTCTCCGAATGGTGCTTTTCAAAGCTATCGATTTCAAATTTTAACAAAACATTCTATCGTCCTATGGAAACTTTTTTTAAATCTTCCTATGAATTTTTTTTTTTTTTTTTTGAACAAAGGCTTAACTCACTACTATTTTGTTCAAATTGCCGCCATTTTGTCAAAAATAATTAAAAGAAGCCTCCATAGGACGATAGCGGCTTTCCAACAGTAACAATCTTTTTGAAGTTTTTGTTTCAGATCAAAAATGTGCTCGGAAAAGTGAACACCGATTAGGACTTCGATTTTTTTAACAACATTTTTTATATTTAATAACAATAATGAAAAACTAAACTAAAACTTTGTATTTGTATTTTTGCTTTAACTTATTTAAAAAAACCCAGGCCGACTAAGATATCCTAACCATGAAAAAAATGGCGAAAATTAGTGATTTTTCGGGTGGTCACACTGAGATCCCTTATTTTAGAATTTTTTTTGAATTGAATAAATGGAATAAGTATAAGGAAGATCAAAGACCATAATTATTTCACCCCAAAAAGTGCGCTTCGTCTAAGTATACAATAGGCTCACGAATTAGATGCCGTCATTCCTGCGTCCTTTATATAGATTTGCTAATAATTTGGTGATAGTACTATAGTATATATAGCGTTAATAAAACATTAGGAAAACTTACTTTAAATAAATCTATATTTGGGTTTTTATATGGGACTAAAAATTCTTCTTTTTTTTATTTTACAGAAGCTCACCGTGCACTTGAACTACTGGAGGACTATCACTCAAGATTATCTGAGCCGCAGGACCGAGCATTACGTATTGCCATCGAGCGTGTAATACGAATTTTTAAATCTCGCTTATTTCAAGCGCTGTTAGGTGAGTTCTAAAAATCTTCCAGCAATTTAAAGTGACTATTGTTTTTTCGAGCATCATTATCTCAGCAACTTAATGATGCTCACAGCCTAGATAAGTGCCCATTGTGTGCTGCTTTTATTTTTTTTAAAGTTTAATGAACGAACAGTACATACATTAGTGCACATAGTGATACATACTCTGTTACATCTGAAATCAATGTTCCTCTGATATTCCTGTTCCTGTTCCTGTCCTACTTCCGAAAGCGTTGCGCTTGTAATGTTTTTTTTAACCATCTCTCGCTGTGCTCATTAAAAGTTTTTAAGTGGGTTGTTGCTTGCTGTATATATCTGTATACATATACACTTATACATATATATATATAATATACAGCATTTAATTTTACACGAGATATAATAAAATTGAAAACAAGAACATTTGTATTGATGCCACCCAGCTTGTCCTAGTTACAACGGCAATGGGGATCCATAGACAGTTAAGTGGTAGAGATTATATGAGAGTAGTTTTCTTGCTTGGATAGTCGAAATGGTCGAAGAAGCAGGTATCTCAAAGGATGCACTGCAGCCGTGTCGTCTAGTGGCTTAACAAAAAGGTTGCTGAAATATTTTTAGCTTTTTAATATGCAAACCGGACCTGCATTTACTTTATTGAATTTTACTTTGAGTTTGGGTTGGCAAACAAAAAATAATAAAAAAAAAAAAATACGACGTTTCGACCTAGTTATTTTGATATGCACATTAAGCAGAGTGTCGGTGAAATGGCATACATTATCCTTGCATAATGATATTCCTCTTTTATGGTATGTGTGACCTTTCATGTTTATGTTTATACATAAGGGGATTTTTTTCTTTCAAATAACGTTTTATATTTTACTATGTCATTCGAAGAGTTACAATTAAGCAAACTAATAAACTTTGCAACATTCAGATGCTCATATACATAAGCAAGTTATTAAAGCCATAACTGTCTGGTTCGATACAACAACAAAAATGGTTAAATAAACTCTGTATATGTGATTCAAAACTATGCAAAACATCAATACGCTTGAGCACAATATATGCTACTTGATATGAAGATGCAATCATTTATTACACACTATATATTGTGTCTTTTTCTAAAGAGTGTTTAGCTTTTAGCATGTTCCCTCGTAACAAGGCTGCAGCGTTGTCGGACGGTTGTAGACTTTTGTGGCGTATCTGCTTTCTTTTATGAAAAAGGGAAATAAAGTGCTTATCAAGGACTAAAAGCCGTCATGTTCAATAGGCTTTTCAATTTGATTTACATTTCGTGCCTTTGAATAAACGTGGGTATAGTTATAGCAGGAGGTATAGCAAAGTTGGAGTACACAATGGGCAAATAGACGTTGAGAAATTCATATCTATACACTGTGACAGGAGGAGAAATGCATTTTCTTCAAAAGCACAGAGAAATCCTTTGTTTAAGTACCTATATAGCTGTTATAAAACTGCTGAAGCTTGAATGGATTTTAATTGACGATTTTGGTAATGCTTTGTCATCCTTGCCGTTTTTCGGATTTGGTAGCGAAACTTTTAAGAGTTGCATTTATACAATTATGTTTATATTGTGTTAAATTTGTTTGGTAATCTTAAAAACATTTGTTTCCTTTTTAAGAACTAAATAAAATCATGCTGAAATTAATTCAATATTTGTATGCCACAAGCTTAAAGGATGGGCTAGGGCCTATTGAAATTTTGTCAATCATTTTTATAATTATTGCAAGAATCAATTTTTACTTGCAATTATAGATAGGTTAGGTTAGGTGGAAGTGGCTGTCAGCTAATGAGTATCTATACGTATATGCATTGCCTGACACAAGGGTCCATTGTGATACCACAGAGATCAGCAAGTTAATCACCTTCTAATCTCAAAAAAATCCGGTGTGAGAATAGCGAGTTGATCACCCATTAATCTCTCATTTCTGAACCAGCTGGTTAATCATCTGCTAGTCGAACCACGCGGTACTTTTAATATATTTTGAAAGACTTTTTGGGTCTATGTAAGCCAAGTCGCCAATATCGTCGAAGAAGAATTCACCGAGATAAGTTTTCCTCTTATGGAGTAGTGCCGGGCATGAGCAAAGATGTTGAATGGTTTCTTTCTCTTCTTCATCCATGCAGCTTCTGCAGAAATCTTTGGAATACACACCAAGTCTTTTGGTGTGTCTTTCTATTAGACAGTGTCCCGTAAGAACACGTGGTGAACCTAGATACAAGCTGTTTAAGGCCCACAAACTCTTCGAGCGTTATGAGTCTACACTCGGCCAAACTTTTTTGGTTGCAAGGCAGTTGTTACTCTCAGTCCATCTAATGTTTGTTATCCTTAAAGCGTCTTGTCTAAGTAGGAGTTTACATGTAAAGATAGGTATACCTATATTGTTCCATTCTGAGCGTAGGGAAGAGGTCGTGCCCTTTTTGGGAAGTTCGTCCGCCATATAGTTGCCTGGTATGTCCCTGCAATTATAGATAATATAACACAAGCTTTGCAATCGTGATGACATTACGATTGTAGAGAATACGAAAAAAGTGGGTCCTGCAACTCTGTCTGTGTGTCTGTATCTCTACGATTTGAAATAACGGTAACTGATAATATGTACTTATTTTTCTCGAAAATGGTTCTAACGATTTCGATTAAATTTTGTGTGAGAGACACAAATTTCTTGAAATTTAAAAAAAAATTTAAAAAAGTCTAAAAATGGTTTTCCCCATAATACTGTTTTTTCAAAACCAACTTTCACGATAATGGCTAATACGATTTTGTCGAAATTTGTCGGACTTCTAATACGAACAAGCTTTGTTACTCCTATATTTATATTAGTATATTAGTGCGGTACGCACAAGCGTTTATTTTTTACTAACCAAAAACCAACGAAGACGGTTAGAATCAATACTGAAAAAAGATCAATGATATCCTTTGCTAAGAATTAAATCAAATGTTCTTTTTTTCATGGTTGTCTGTAACTGATGCATCAATTTTATGCCATCCTCTTCGCAGAGCTTGTAGAAGCTCTTCAATAGACTCGTAGGCCTTTCCTTCTGCATAAATTCTTCTGATTCGGATATCCTAAAGATTCTCAATAGGATTAACGTCGAAGAAACATGGGGGCTATTGTAATAAATTAATGGAATCTAGTTCTAACCAATGAGTTGTTTCTGAATTCTAGTGTTCCTGCTGAAAATCCAGTATTTCGTAGTATATCTTTCAAAAAAGGAATAAAAATGGTTCGCATCACTTGAACATAGTCCCTCTTGTCAATTTTTGAAAAGCGCAGCGATTCGAGACACCCAGCTATAGAGGGAGCACTCATTGAGCTACCACCGAAATTTACCATTCGCAATATTGCAATTCCCTCGTTTAATCATACCAGTATCCGTACAGTCCATCAGAACAATCTGAATTCCACTTTTTCTCTTCAGAAAAAATCACAATTTATGAATTTTGAATTTCAGTTAGAAGTAGTGGTTTTCGTCACTTTTGTCATATTCAGCGCCGATAATATGGTTCAACCAGCGACACTTGATTTTCACGGTGAATGAGTTAACTTACGGCCCATATTATTCACCCAATAAACCCGGGTTTAAATTTACATCCGGATGTAAAGTCGCATAAACCCAATTGTCAAATGCAAATCCATATTATTCACTCCTAATAAACCCATTGGATTTAAACCGCATTGTGCTGTTGTGTTTATGTATTTACATCCGGATGTATTTTGGGTCCGTTCCTGCACTATAAAAAACAAAAAAAAAAATTTGACAACTGGGTTTATTTCTATTGGGTTTGAATTTAAAGAGTGAATAATATGGCCGTTAACAACTCTTACGGGTTATCAAAACAAAATCTGGGTTTTCAGTTGTCTAAAGTACTAAAACACAAAATCACCACTCACCCCTGTAATTTAAAGAAAAATTCAAGCCATTTGACGGCTCCGTTTATTACCTGAACAGTGCCGAGATTTAGCTAATTTCACTTTCCAGGGTGAGTGACTGGAGTCACTGCTGAAATGCTAAGTGAGTAATCTGACAGCCAATTGCACTAACTCACTCACTGAATTCCTTTAGCTAAATCGATTTTCATTGGAAAGTGACTCTCTTTACTCACTCTCGGGAAAGTGAAATTAGCTAAATCTCGGCACTGGCCCCAGGAAAAACCTAGGAGTACTTCAGAGCGAGTTGAGGTCAAACCCAGGGCTCTAAAACTCTCTGTTTAACATTAAGGACGAGCTGTTTCAAACTAGTACATATATAACTCCAAAGGTAGTATTATTATGATGGTTTTTTAAGGGTAAGAATACATGTTATAGCAAAACAGAGTAGGCGTGACCTAACATGAAAAATACTATACGATCGTCAAACGTCAATTATACTGAAATGATTGATTCTCAAAATCTGTCCGAAGTTAATTAGTTTTGCTCTGTTGCCGCAACCGTTGAATTCTTTCAACACGTCAATAAAAAAAATCGCTTCAGACATAAACAAAATTTTCTTCCATATACCTACCTATTCTTTTTTTTTGGCACAAACTGATTGTTCATCTAATTTTTTCTTATTGTTTTTAAAATAGAATAAGTTTCAAGTTTTTCGCTGGCCTTGCATAAAATTATTATGAGCTCGTGTTACGTAATGCATGAACAAAAAATATGAAAAATAATTTTGAAAAAAAGTTAACACTTCGATATGATATTGTATGTTCATTTTCTCATTTGACTACTCTAAAATGTAATTGAAGTTCTATTTTTGATGCGACCACAAGCACAAATGCACAGAGAAATACTTGAAACCACTTGAAGTGCTAAAACTAATGAGCAGGCAAGCGACATTATGTTAAAGCACGCTGGCGTTGGCATGCTTTGATATTAACGTAGCGCCTTCTTGAATCGCTACAAGATATCATAATATATGCATGTAGGTATGTAATTTTAATTTAAGATTTGTAGGTATATACGTCATCCGGCATTGACACATAATGTACGGCTTCTTCACAGCAAATGCGCATGATCTGTTTTTTTTTTTTATTTCAGAATACAAAACGAACGTATAGTATAGTACAAATATTTTGTATTCAAAATAAAAATCATAATGCAAAATACACTGTTGGTTGACTTCAGATTACAGTATTGCAGAGAAAAATTGACAGGCTAGCAAAAAAAACCTTGCCTGCAGCGCGCATCATGTTATAAGAACATCACGCTGCATTTCAATCCCATATGAGAAAATAATAAAAAATATTGTGATGAGCAAAATATTCCTTACAAGTGAAAAATTTTACTGTATTTGATTTTGCTTATTATAAAAAAAAAGGTTAAAGAGATTTTGTGGTTATTTTTAATAGCTTCTCCAGCATATCGCCGTCGTTACTTCAATTTCAGCGATTGATCTTTTGCTTCAAATAGGTATATTTACTTGTAACTTTTTGGCTCACGGTTTCCCAATTTAATTTTTCTCCATACAGCTTCACAAAAATTTGAAATTGTATGAAATTACCATCAGTCGATGTCATTCTCCAGTCGAATCACAACTTTCAGCTGGGCTTGTATTCCTTCAAGTCTTAGGTGTTAAAAAAACGCGTTTAAAAAACTGGAACGGTAACCAAAATTTGTAAGACGATAGGAAAATAACTATCCTTCAGTGTTGCATGAAACAATCTTTTGACGTTTCAATTGACTACAGACGATCGAGCCTTAAGCCTTGCGCAAACCAATGCGGTGAGTTCGTGCGATAAGTCAAATCCCTATGCCTTAAGTCAAACGTCCATTAAGATTACATAGGAATTTGACTTAACGCAATCGCATCACACGCACTCACCGCGTTGGTTTGTGCAAGGTTTTAATCCAGGTCAAAATGTTGTGACTTGTAATTTTTGGCGAGAATCGAGATATATTGTGGATTTAAGTTGACGTCTGCACTACCTTACTCGTAGTTTATAAGATAACTTCTTTTTGAAGATGATAAATTAAAATAACAGCCATAACAGCTAAACATGTTCATGGCAGTGTATGAACTTCATTGACACCATAATTTTGTTTGTTCAGGTGCGAACTTAATGGTGCATTTACATGCATCTGCAAGTGCAGATGAAAAACGGAAAAAGACACAAGATTTAAAATTCATACTTGTCTGATAGAGAGGGAACGCACCATCTGCAATTCCTTTGTTATGGCTGCAGGTAAAAAATTATGGGTGAAAATGAACATGTTCATCTGCACCCATAATCCCTCATCCGCAGCCATAATCCTATTCGTCTCTCTTTTTAACTTTTGTGTTTTATAATCTTCATCCGTCCCGTTTTATGCTGAGTTTACATGCATCTGCAACTGCAGAAGGGCAGAAAAGTAAAGCGAGACGGATGAAAAAGCACAAAAGTTAAAAAGAGAGACGAATAGGATTATGGCTGTGGATTATGGCTGTAGCCATAACTAAGGAAGTGCAGATGATGCGTTCCCTCTCTATCAGAAAAGTATGAATTTTACATCTTGTGTCTTTTTCCAATTTTCATCTGCACTTCATAAGCCCAGCATAATTTGTGAGAATTATTAAAAAAATTGTTTTGATAGGTACAAAAACATTTCATTTTGAAAATTAAAGCTCCCAACAAGTAGTGATAACTGATTAAAGCATCTTCGGAAAGGGATATCGGTTTTCTGTTTTCGGCTTTTGTCCTGTACCCGCAACGCTTCACTTTTCTGATAGCAAAGCTTGCCTTATATTCAATAAGTCAACTTCTACACGTTGAGGTGCGCTTATTTAATTTTTTCTAAATTATCTCTTTCTATCGGACAAGAGCGTTCCGGTGTCCGGTCCGCAAATCTGTTCTGGAAACCTTAAAATATTTTTTCCCTAAAGCAAACAAGACTTCTGTTCGATACTGTTCTTTCCATTTTTCTTATTCACCAATTTACTCTTCACACTCAGATGGCGACACATGGATATTTTGTTGAGTTTGCTCAGTAATGTGGGGAAACTTAAAACGTCACTCATTTCAGTTTTGTGTGTTCAATTTTTCTCTCGTCTTGTCTCGCCTTAGAAATATTTTTGGAATTTGTGTTATTTTATTATCATGAATTAGAATTGAACATTGAATTAAAGTTTTCAATAAAATTGTACATAAAATTTAATTATATCGATTGAGTGTTTGTAAAGATAGAAATAAGAAGTCATGTTTGGAACGCTGAACAATTATTTATCCGGTGTTCAACGAGCTTGGTCTGCCCAGGATGGAGATACTGTGGCAGGATTCGTTTCTCTCAAAGATAAACATATTATGAATAGGAACTTATATCTTTTGGAACCAGAAAGCTTCGTAGAGAGACAATTGGATCCACCGATTGACGAAATTGTTACATCTCATTTGAGGGTTCTGTACTACCTGAACTCAGACAGTAAGAAATATTTATAACCATGTATGTAAATGAGGCTATCTAAACTCCTTTAAAAACGTTTTATAATGAAGGTCGCGACTACATGGAGGCGTACAAAAACCAAGTGCAATGCATTCAAAGCGTTGTGAAAATGCTGCAGCAGTTAAAAGAAGAGAATTGGTGTCTCCCAGTTATGTACACCACATGTCTTGATCTGAGGGTGTTAGCGCAACGATGTGAGCTAAACGGCAAAGTATCAACACCGGGCGAAATACTTGAAAAAGCAGCAGATTGCCTGATGAGTTGTTTTCGTGTCTGTGCAGCTGACAATAGGTCTGAGTTCTTAGTACATTTTTGTAACTGATCCACATGTTATTAAAATCATATTTACAGGTCTTCAGATGAAGACACCAAAAGGCTAGGAATGCTCAATTTAGTAAATCAACTTTTCAAAGTATACTTTCGAATAAACAAGCTTCATTTATGCAAACCACTTATCCGCGCAATAGACAGCTCCGCGTTCAAAGATTCATTTCCTCTTCCTGAGCAGATCACTTACAAGTACTTTGTTGGACGAAAGGCCATGTTTGACTCAGACTACAAGAGCGCAGATGAATTCCTCAGCTTTGCATTTCAAAAGTGTCCTCGTAAATTCTACAACAATAAACGACTGATTTTGATTTATTTGGTTCCGGTTAAAATGCTCCTTGGATATATGCCAACAAATCAAGTTCTTGAGAAGTACGACGTTCTTCAGTTTCATGAACTGTCCACTGCCCTTAAAGAGGGCAATGTACGCAAGTTCGACGAAGTCATCCAACGACATGAAACCTTCTTTATCAAATGTGGGATTTACCTTCTCGTAGAGAAGCTGAAGTTCATGGTATACCGTAACCTGTTTAAGAAAGTATATCTCATCAAGGGCACGCATCAGTTGGATCTGGAAAGTTTTCGTTCGGCTTTAGAGTTCGTTGGGGAAACCGAAATGTCAATGGATGAGACTCATTGCATCGTAGCGAACTTGATTTTTGAAGGCAAAATTAAGGGTTACATCTCACATAGTCATAACAAATTGGTAGTTTCTAAGCAGAACCCATTTCCAGCACTCAATACTGTCTCATAACAACATGAAATATTTTAAAATAAATTTAAAAACAAAATCAAACAAAACGTAGTTTAATTTATTGATTAGTTATTTGCTTTTTTCATTGAATTCTTAAGCGATACATCTGTGTCCTGGAACGAGTATAATATATTTTTATTTTTTTGTTTTAGACATACAAGAATTCTATGAATTAACTCTATTGGACGACTCGAAAACAGTTCAACAGAAGACAGCTGAAACTTTGCAAATAGCCAGCAAATGGGAACAAGAAGGTCACACAATCAAATTGTCAGATGTGAGTAAACAATAGTTTTCAGTACATATGTTTTATAATTTACTTTAATTTTGCATAACATTGTATGATATGCGAATACAATTCTTAGATACATGCTTGGTACAAAACAAAACTTCTTATTTTTTCACATATTCAGATTCAGCATGAACTAGGGATATCAGAACGAAATGTGTTCCTCGTTAATTCTTCAAGTTGTTTTTAATAGAAAATCTTTCGCAACACTTGATGAGGAAAAAAGTACTGATTGAATGGAAACGCATGCAAACCCTAAGTTGATAATTATATACAAAATCAAAACTGGCTTAGACAATTTTAACATTCATACATACGTACATATATATTTTATTCATTTGCAAATGGAACAGGAAAAAGTTTATTATTTTTATTCGTACCAAATCAACTATAAAATAATTTAGATATGAAATTAATCGTGTTGGTAAGCTCGCATTTACCACCTTGAAACGAGTCGTTTTTTCTTTCTAAAATTTTACCCTTGTTCTCCTTCTTAAGAACTCTATACCCTTCAATCGGTGGAAAGTGAAATAAATCGGCAATGGTTTATTTTGGTTTTTAAAAGCGAAAACTCTGGGGCCTACTATGCAAGTCGATTCTGCAATAAAAGTGTTCCAATGCTCCAAACTCCTTCACTGCAATAACCTAAATGACGATGATCGGAAGTTTTTGTCGAAAGCAGTTGGATGAATTCAAATCCAATTTTTCATTCACTCTTAGTTGTATCAAAAATAATTCGAATAATTCGAAAGCTGAATAGAGTTGCATAGTTGGGCTTCTGAAATGCAACCTGAAACACTGTACAGATGAATCACATCTTCAGTCAAAAGGAATTGTAGTAGTATTCGAAAATCTTAAAATTATACAATCACTATCACTACATAGTATAAAACAAAGTCGCTTTCTAAATAAATAAATAAGTAAAAATGTTGTGTATGAATATTCCAAAGATAGCAGGAAATGGGTCTATAGTAAACTTTAATTTGTGAATAAATAAGCAATCAATTTAAACTAATTCATAGAAAATGAACTAAATAATAATTATTAAATACTCAAAGGACCATCATAGTCTGCTTCGCAGGAAATGTTTTACAACGAGCTTTAATAGTCCTTGTAAAGCATTTACCACAAGGTCGTCTATGGTGCTTTCTTCGCCGCTTTATGATTTTAAAATTGTATGTATAAATGGTGTATACTAAAATTTAAGAGTTTTTAACTATTCCGTTTAAAGCATTTTGTTGGATTTCAGTGTTTAACCATCACCTTAAGGTGTATACATTTTCTAGATATAAAATATCGCCCCCTACGTTTAGTCAATTTTTTTTTTTTTTCACATTAAGGGTGTCTCCTACCCACAAAATAGCGGAGTTTTTGGAATAAAATTACAGTTGACCACCACCAGGCCACCAACAGTTTTTAAATAGAAGAAAAATTTGTCAGAGAATGTTGAGGGAAGATTTGATAATAATTTGACGAAATTTTAGTAGTTTTTCATTTCACATGATTTCCTGTCAGGTTACAGTGAACACCGCACAACTTTTTTTCTCCAATGCATGATAAAAATATACAAAATAGTTAAAGGTATGCTCAACATAGTGAACATAGTGTGGTACCGGTGGCGTGATGGTTAGCATGTCTGCTGTTAACGCAGAGGTTCGAATCTCAACAGAGGCAGAATTGTTTTTCCACGGGTATCGCATTTAGGAATTGAAAAGTCTTCCGTTATTAAATATTCTTCCACGCTTTCCCGACTTGCCGTTCGGAACCTGTAGAAAATTGTAGGTCCCCGCCATTGCCTCACAAGGCATGGTTGTGAGAAATGTACCAGGCCCTGGGGCTCCTCTCTCTGTTGCGCTACATAAATTTTATTTTTAACTTTTTTAGATATTTAACTTTTGGTTAAGCAATACCTACCTACAGGGCCTCTGTTCTGTTACTATCGCCTCGATAAAAGGCGGCGGTAAACGGTGAAAATGGAACAAAATTCTATGAATTTAGTAGGATTTCGTTCTCATTATTTCTCGATCGATGTTATCGATGCGATAATTAAAAAAACAGGGGCACAAAGGGTCAAGAAGAAGAAAGCTATTTGTGCGACGTATTCTTGTTTGTATGTTCCGCAGATCGTGTAGATAAGTGTTTCATGTTGACAGCGATTGAAATACGATCGCATACGCAGGCATAGTCGAACAAAGAATAAGAGGAAAGCTGTTATTTCTCTTGCCCCGCAACTTCCATTTGCTTACACTAGCCGTGTTTTATTGGGACTCTATAATCACGTTTGCAAAACATCGATTAGTGAACAAAAATAAGTCAGTGTTCAGAAGTGAACAACAGGGATGGCTGGTAAATGGAGTTTATGGAATATAGCTGCATTAGGGAGCACAGCGTTTTATTGTAGCCGTGTTTTATTTTTAATTTTATAGTCATCTTCACTAACGAGTCTCAATAATTCTGTACTGACTAATGCAACTTTATTTCATACTTCATTTACCAGCCATCCCTGTTGTTCACTTCTGAACACTGACTTATGTTTGTGCACTAATCGTTGTTCAATAATCGTTAGCAGTGTTTTATTGGGAATTCTTATATTCACTTCACTAATACGCTCAATAAAACGCTGTGCTCCCTAATGCAACTTCATTCCATAAACTCCATTTACCAGTTATCCCTGTTGTTCACTTCTGCAAGTGACTTATTTTTGTTCACTTATCGTTGTTCGCTAATCTTTGTTGTTTTCCCATGTGCGATGATTTGCGATGTTTTGCTCAAGTGAGTATAGATTCCCAATAAAAGTAGTCTGTTGTTTTCCCATAAGCGATGTTTTGCAAACGTGAGTATAGATTCCCAATAAAACACGGCTTGAGACCTGTTAGTGAAGATGGCTATAAAATTCCCAATAAAACAAGGCTTATATACAAGCTTGCAAAAGATCGCAAAACATTGCACATGGGAAAATTACAACGATTAGTGAACAAAAATAAGTCAGTGTTCGAAAGTGAACAACAGGGATGGCAGGTAAATGGTGTCTATGGAATAAAGTTGCATGAGCGAGTACAGCGTTTTAATGAAACTTATTACACAAACTATAAGATTCTCAGTAAAACGCACCTGTTTTTGCTTTTGTAATATAAGATCTATTTGTTATGCAAGTATTTCGCTGAATATATTGTAGCTGTTTCCTGTCATTGGAACAAAAATACATGCCTTTTGACAGCCCTGTTCATTACCTAAACATGTCCCAGCAAAAAACTAGGGAGTTGAGGGCAAACACAGGGCTCAAAAAACATTCACTTTGACATTTAGGGCGAGTTTAGGTTTTTCAAAAAACGCTTTGTGGGGACCACAGGGCGACCCATAGAACGAACCTAGTACCTATAGCTCTGTATAATAATAAGGCTTTTTGTCACTATCTAAACCTTCACCTTTTGATGATGGTGATGGTGATGTCAGTTGTTGCAAAATAAATTAACGTTTTTACCTCTTACCAACTCTCAAATAAGCCAAGGATATCCTTTATAAAATAAATACAACTTACTCACATATTTATGTATATTGCACAGAACATTTATATTTACATTCAATGTCTGTCAATTGTCTGTATAGGTCTGTACACATTTGAACATACGAGGAGTTACGCCTCGAAAATTAAATGTATATACGTAACGTACTACATGTAATTGCAATGTCTCTAAAGTACCTATACTATAAACTTTAGAATATCAATATATGACCCAGAAGTTGTTTTTAAATATGTCATATATGTATGGAAGTACACGACGCATGTAACGCGATTTTAGACCGACCGAATCTGATGTTCAAGAAAAAGTCCTTGAAATCGTATGCAAAACTTCATTCACATATAGCTTTGTTCCGGTACAACGGAAAAACTTTTGACATGAATGTGTCCTGTCCTGGAAATATATTTTCCAGCACATATAAAGTTCTTACAGGTATTTATTACTTTAAGCTTAGCTGTGGTGGTATTTGAAAAAAAAGAAGTCAAATTTCAATTGAAATCGAAGTCCTCACCGAAGCAACATGATATCGCAGATTATAAGAACCCATCAAGTTGAAAGCCAGGGCCGCACTTGATCTGTTTATTTATATGTGAAGGAAAATTTAAAAGCAAGCCAAAGCGGCATTTCGTGTTTTGGCTAGATTGTTATAGTTGTTTCCCATACATTCAACACACATAGACGTAAAAAAAATTTTAGACAAAGTACGGAAATCGTTAATTTTTTGTTTAAATGGCAGATCAGAGTTTGAGAACATGAGCAATATATTGCTTTGTTTTATTTGTTCCTGCTAAAACATTATCTGAATACCATGGTATCATTACTGCTACACTGCTACTGTTCATGTAATGTAACTTAGCTTCCAAGATATTAAACACACCCGATTTCTTATTATTATTTTCGTTTAAATATTGTGAGCTCAAATGGATCGTTCAGCCTTCAGCCAGTTAGTGTGCGATGGACACTATTAAGAATGAGGGAACAGCGTTATTTTATCTTAAAAGCTTATTTGCCGACCTCAATGAATTTTTTTATAAATATCTGATTTTTAACAAAGCAACGAGCTTAGCAATGCCAAGTGTCTTAAATACCTTCGTTGATATTGGTAGGAAATACAGCCCTGCCAAGGATTGTGGGCCAGGGGGCAGTCTATCGGTAACCTAGTTTCTTACGGATGTCGTAGTGCATATCAAAAAGAAAAATCTACTCACATTAGGTACAACAGGCTACTGAAAGAAACCATCTACCAACAAGGTGTCTGCAAGTAGAGCACAATTCGTATTGGTTTTCTTTTTTCTTTTTTCAAACAAAATCACATACATATACGTTCATAAATTGTTTTTCTTTGTTTAAATGTATTTGTATTTTGTATATCGTGTATGTGTATTTGTTGGTAATTGTTTGTTCGTTATTCGTTTGGCGAAACTTTACATTAATTTTCATGTAGCACGAGTTGTAGAATTAAATTGCGATAAGCGAAAACGAATGAAAAGACAAATAAATAACATACGAAAAGGCTGACCCATGCTTTTCCTTTCTTTGCAGTTAATTAAGATTTCTTCTAATATCAGCCGAAATTGTGAGATATCTTCGGCAAGGAACGAAGAACAACTTTTGGTAGGTACCTACTTCCAATTCGTTAGCGGTTCAAAAAAAAAAAAAAAAAAATTCTTATGAAAAATATTTTATTAGTTTTTGATTTTTCGAGCAACAAGCTCATTTAGTTTGTCTTAATTTTTTTTTCATAACAATAGATACACCATGAGTATCCTATAAACGTTTTCCTCAAATAAATCAAAAAATTTCAAACAAAGTGTTGCATCCCTTGAATGAAGTGATGAGCAGTGAGCACTAATAAAAAATATTCCAATTTTATTGCCTCATATTTGTCGGTATTTGATAATTCAACAGACGGTTCAGGTAATCCAAGGGGAGAGGTTGGCAGGAGCAGACAAATTAAGAGCATGCGTATTTGGGGTCGTGTGACGTAAAAGCTCATCTAAACGACACCTCACTGAAACATCGAAGAGGTGTAAGGAGCTTCGTTCTGTGCTACAAAATAAAACAGATGAAAAATGGAATTCAGTAAACAATGCTTCTGGAATACCTACTTGTACACATTGGCTTAAAAGTCTCTCATTTTGAAATCAGTCCTCAGTGAGATAGAAATTACTTGCTGGAGTAGTACCTGAATTCGCGCACAGTGCCCCATACACCAAACTTTTTTTTTCGAAAAAACAAGAAGATATAGTTTTCAAAGAAGTATGCTTTAAATTCAAGCAAACCGCTCTACATACATTTGTATGTAATTGTTTTGAAATAACCTATCGGGGGTGGTTCCTCCGTGGCGCTTTGTACAAGTATTGCGACTTCCTGTGTGCAAATAACTAGGTTCTTCAAACAGATATACCTTCCTTGATTGTCTTTTGTGTCGGTTTTCAAAGTTTTATTTCATTGTTCACCAGCAGAGTTTAAGGTGTTATTTCAGGATACTGTGCTTAGCGTGGCCTTGCGTCTAAACTGTTTTCTTGTTTTTATTTATAATTTATCACGAATTCAAAGAAGTTTATGTGTGCCAGACAAAGCTAATTTCAGAACTAATGTTCATAAACAGTTCTTGTGAGGTATTTTTTTATTTTTTTTTTTACATAGAAATCTATTTTTCATTTACTTTTTGTGAAATATAAAAAATAGTCTCAGTGGAACATTCGGATACATGGTCTAAAAATAAAAGTCTTACAAACATAAAAATAATTAGAAAATGATTGATTGGGTGTCGATTGTTCGCCACTCAAGAAGGCGATTTTCTAATTACGTGGGATCCCGATCGCCAGTTCGAATACGCAAACGCAGACGAGCACCACCAACTCATGTTTTCAAAGAGAACCAATATAATTGTTGTTGCTCAAACGTAAGTTAATAATTGTTGTTTTTTATTAAAAAAAAAAAAAAGAAAGGCATACCTAAATGTTTATCAATCTAATTAAAGCATTACTTTTCTGAAGCTCGTTTATTAACTCCAAAAGTAACTTGAACAAAGATAATTTTATTTTTATATTTTACAAAATTTTTCTATTGATGAAATCGAAGAGCAAAAAAACAGTTTGCCACAATTTAAATAAGATTTTAGTTCAAAATTTTCTTGATATAATCAACTGCATATTTAAAAGAAAGAAATGACCTTAAAGATCGCAAAAAATAGAACGCGTTACAAATTCTTCTATTGTTTACATTTTTTGAAAAAATAATGCATTTAGGTTCATCTTATAAACTTTGTTACTCCTGCTGTTATACGAAATATCAAATTGCTCTTATATGCTTTGTGTGCGTTGTTCAGCATTGTAAACAATATGTATGCTGGACAGGAGGCACAACCGCGGTTTAAAGCCTTCCCTTCATCTTAGGGGGATTTTCTCTATCACAAAAGATGATGCAGTTTTCTTCCCACTTCATTCACTTAAATTTTACTTGATGATTGATAATTTCCTCATCTTAAGTTGCTTTACTAGATACTAAACTTTCCTCGCTGGGTAAGCACATTCTCATTCAAATATCAGACATTTCAGGATCAGAAAACGGATATAACACAAACATTCAGTCTCTTTTAGACTAATATTGTACCGACTTACTTATAAAACATCTATCTATCCATACGTCAAGTTGCCACTGCAAGGATGTATACCTTCGATTTTCCATCCTCGTTAGTGACGGCTCCGTGCTCCATCGTCAGCAAAGAAAAATTTAATGTGCATTGTTCGGAACATTGTCTCAAACTGGAAATCAAGGTTTACTATAAATAGCGAGGCGCTCATGGTGCTTCATTGGCGTGAAACTATTGTGACTTGAAATGCTGCGGTGACCGCTGACTCCAGCTGCGTATCTTACCTTCCTCACTGCTCCTTCATATACACTATGCAGCCTTGATCATCCGCAAAAAGTCTCGCAGAACGTTGCTGCTTTTCGACAATATGCTAACCTTCTATTCGTTGGTAATCAGATAGCCTACCCTCTCGATCTTTAACGATTATGACATCAGCTTGGTCAAATGGTAATTATCACTGCTTCCTTTGTATTTGTACATTGGAGGATGGCTGCTTTTCTTCTATTGAAAAGCAGTCTGTCACCTCCTATACAGATGCAAATCGAAATCCCGCTGTTTCCAAAACACTGCTCTTATATCGTTTTTCATGGACGAAAAGAGCTACTCCTTTTTGTGAAAAGATGTACTTCTTTCCCATTTTCCATGTTTTATTGAAAAAATGAGTAAAACCCAAAGAAAGGGTCGCAGCTCCAAGGCGAAAAATTGACATCGCCAATACGTCTGAAAATGTGATTCGGAAATTTAGTGCCCAAAAGATCGATTGATGTAACTGGCACTATGTGTATATGCCATAGCTTCTCAACAAATACTTGCTAATTTTTCGAATTCGACGACGAATTCAGAAGAACACTTATCTCGTCTGAAAATATGACTTTTCGCCCAAAATCGTTAAGTTCAAGCTGCTCTAAAGCCCAAACGGCGAAGCGATAACGAAACAGAGGGCGTGCGCCTTCAAATGCTGAGTCATTTGGTCCTTGTGCAGAGCCAAAGACTATAGTGCGTGCAATGTTGAACTGTTTTGTTGAGATCGATGGCGAGTTGGTATTCGTGAACATATAATTTTTTTTTTTTTGCATCTCAGAGACTTAAGTGGTGCTGAACTTAGAGCAAGCTCGTCTGTACACACTTATCTACGCTCTTCATCATTAATGCAAGTGTTATTGGTTAGTAAATAACGCCAACATAAGTACAAAGAGAACGTATACGGGGAAAAATCAAAAAAATATTACAAAAATATAACAAAGTAAAACTTAAATTAAATTAACATTAAGAGAACAAACTAAACTAGTGAAGCATTACTACACAAGGTTATAAATAAAAAATGAGATTAAACTACAGTAATAAAAAATCTACTAAACATGAATCATGCAGATGGTACACTGGTT
The DNA here is from genome assembly GCA_914767635.1 of Melanostoma mellinum. Lineage (NCBI taxonomy): Eukaryota > Metazoa > Arthropoda > Insecta > Diptera > Syrphidae > Melanostoma > Melanostoma mellinum. The sequence continues at coordinate 1,673,165 of OU612059.1, read as the reverse complement.
CTTAATATTAATTTTAAACTATTTTTACTGATGTTGAAATCGGCAATAAAAGGATTAAAGTTGAATAACTTACTCATGCGTGCTAATGGCTCATGCTTTCCATAGTTAGTTCGGTGGTGAGAGCGATGTATAAACTCTAAATTACGTAGTTGGTGAGTTCCTCCGCGATAGTTGAATCCTATGTGGGAGAGCAAGTCGGGAGCATCAATTATACCGGTTATTAATTGATGAAAAAATACTAAATCATTGTTGATTCTTCTCTGATCGCGATCTGAAGCATTTTTGATAATTTTAAAAATCTTCATATCATCAGCAAAGATTAAAATGTCGCTATAGGAGATGCAAGAAATTACATCATTTATTGCAACACTAAAAAGCAAGGGACCAAGATGACTACCTTATGGCACACCAGACATAGCATTGAAAGGTTTAGACAAAACGTTACGAAATTTGACTTCATAAGACCTATTTTTTAAGTATGAACTTATCCAAGCAATAAATACTGTGGGAAATCCAAAGGCTTTTAGTTTATAAAGTATGATGTTATGAGACAGTTGGTCAAACGCCTTAGAGAAGTCAGTGTAAATGCAATCAAGCTCGTTTCCACATTCAAGGGCATTGCAACACTTATGATGAAAGGATTGCAGGTTGGTAGCCGTCGATCTTCTTTGCATAAATCCGTGCTATTGGTGGCAGACAACATTTCTTGAAAAAAAAAGCATAAGCTTTCGCAGACTACTTGTTCAAATACCTTAGGTATACATGAGAGCTTTGAAATAGGTCTGTAGTTTTTTATATCGGATTTTTCACCCTTTTTGAAAACAGGTGTGATAAAAGATTTTTTCCAAAGAGTGGGGAATATTCCAAATTTTAATTAAAGCTTGAAAAGATGTCAAGTGGAGAGGATAATCGTGAGGAACACTGAGGAACATATGATTCAAAAAGATAACCACCCTGTATCTATAAAGTAAACTCAAAAAATATAAGGAAGACTACTTCAACAACTTCATAGCAATATTTTTTTTTAATTTTTGCACTTATTAGTTTTGTTCAAACTTCTAACAATAACAAATATGGAATGAGAACTGCAGTTTGCTTTGACAAGCAATTAAATATTGCTTATGTGTTCCAAACAAATGAAAAATGCTTTTCATTGGAGTGTACTACGAGTGACCAATCGAAAAGGACAAACAGAAACACGTTTTTCGTTACAAATCCATCACATATGTTAGTATATTTCGTATAATTTGCTTTCGAATATATGATTTTAGTTCTACTTCAAGAGTTGCAATAGCTGACACAAGCTATTTTCGATGTCCAGGAAGTGAATACTTTAGTCGAAAAAGTTGCGGAATGAGAGTGTTTTCATAAATATACACCTACATATATGTACAAATTCAATTTCCAAATAAAATGTGTACAATGTGTCACTGAAAACAACTTTTTCGAGCCTTTAGTATGTTTGCAGTTATTTTTAACTCAAAAATCTATCTTTTTTAATGGCATTAGCTATAATACGTTTTTATGTTTTAGTTTTATTTCGGATTGTCTGGCATTTAAAACATTAATTATTTCTGTCTAGCCGTCTGCTAGGGTCTGACATGACGTATGGATTTATTTAAATAAAATTGTCAGTAATCAGCTATTTGTAGGCATGTGTATGCTCTTGCAAAATAATAATATTTTCTTTGGTTTTGGCTGGGATTCTGGGAATACAAAAAAGCCATGATCTTTATTTTGAATTGGCTGGTAGTAAATGACTTTTTTGTGACAAAATTTGTGTAAGTCGACTTGAAAAAAGCTCATACTTATGTATGTAGATATGTATGTCGCCTTAGACAAAATACAAAATGCGAAATGACGCCTCATTTAAGATGTACATATGTACATAATATGTAGATAAGATCATAGGAATTGAAAAATCTATAAGAAAGAAGGGAAGAAAAATTGCACCTAACTCCAACCAAAAAGCGCGGTAGGCACGTATCGGGAGCTGGATGAAATGTCTGCCCCGGCCGTTGATGCAAACCAAGCTTTTGAAGAAATACAATAAAACAAATTGAATAAAGGCAACCATCTTCAAAATAGCCACCCGAAGAAGGAGAAAAGCTGAGGAAACTCGTTCGTTGAAGTTCACGAGAGCTAAAGTTTAGGGTATCAGGGGTAAAGAACTGAGCTCTTTTGCTACCCGTTCTGTTATCTATCCAGACATTTATTTAAGTTTGAATGTGCTTCACGAATGTGAAAAATTTAATTATCTGATCTATAGCCAACAGTCAAAGAACTTGTGATGACGACACTGATCATCTAGTAGGCGTAGAGTGGATGATGGATGTTTTTGTTTGTGACAGAAAAATGCCCCTAGACTAAAGGGAAGACTGCGGTTGTGTGTTCTGCACTCACATACGTTAAACAATGCAGACAGTATGATGCCTCAGCGGAACAAAATAAATCGCTCTACTCATGAAGAACGTCGAAAAACATTGAAATGCTTTGGGTTTTTTGAAAAAAGTTTTACCAGAAATGAAATAAAGTACCCTCTGTAATTGCCCGCCTCGTTGCAATTTCACTCCTTATGTGCTTTATTTGTTGGAATCCATGAAGAACCGATGATATGCCTACAATCCGGAAGCGATTCAAGCACTTATGGACAGTATCATACAACCAATCAGTGAGCTACAGCAAAGCTGGCCCCTAGTATCATGGGGGTCGATTCTGTAACTGTGAAGCTGTGAAGTGATAAAAATTATTTAATTTCAGTCTTCACAGAGCTTTTTCATTTTATCACTTCACAAAAAATTCTGATGCGATTCCCGAACTCATAATGATAAATCACTCTGACAGTATGTACTAAAAAGTACTAAATGATAAATGTTTGTCATTTTTGCGTCAATTTTAATTTTTATTTGTGAAAAAATTTTCAAAACATGTCAGGCATAATTATTCAGTTGGTATTTAACAGTAGAGGCTGTAGTGAACAAAGGTTATTTCATTACGAAAATGTCTTTTCTTATGAAAAAGCTGTTTTTTATATACATATGTTATTATTTGCCCAGCAAGAAACAGAGGATACTGCGGCGGTCACTCCGAAATGGACAATGTCCATTTGAAAATACAATAGAGGGGCACTTCATTCAACTCTATCGTTTCTGTTCTCGCCCGTCTATTTCTGTGAGGTCTTTTTTTCCTTCGCGGTGGTGTCGTAACTTTGAACACTTATTGGTAGTGATTTCATGTCTGCCACAATGTTTTTACTTATAAAACTTACAAAAGATCTTTCCTATACTTCCTCCATTTCGGCACCTCTTTTAAGCCTTGCGCAAACCAACGCGGTGAGTACGTGCGATACGATTGCGTTAAGTCAAATCCCTATGTAATCTTATGGACGTTTGACTTAATGCATAGGGATTTGACTTAACGCAATCGCATCGCACGCACTCCTCGCATTGGTTTGGGCAAGGCTTTAGGTTCCTCCTAAGCTGTTCAACTGAACATACTTAGTTCCGTCCACTCGTTTGAACGAAAATGTTAACCGTCAACAGTTATAGGTCTGCAAATGGAACTTTTTTGCATCGAAATAAGGACTATTTTAAATTATCTTAAATTATGTACTTGTTATTACCAATTCTTGCCTTTGCTCCAAAAAATCAATTAAAAACTGTTTTTGGGCTATTGAAGTCATTTGCCCTCTTTTTTTTTTGAATTTCCATTTTCAAATTTAAACTTCACTGACAAATTCTGTTGTGATAAATAATTTATCATGTGAAGAAATTTTGACGTTTGTTTTCATTTTTTCACAGAACGAGAATCGGATTCGCTGTGAAGTTGTGATATTTTTTATCACTTCACAGCTTCCCAGTTACAGAATCGACCCCATGGACTATATTATTTCATTCCAATATTCCCAAGGGAACGGGAACGTAACCGAGAACTAAGAAAATATTGAACCGATTTCAAAAATTATGTTATCCCCAAATAGCTCACAGCTCTATTATGTAATATCAATACGATACTTGATAAATTTGTTCGTTTATCAATGAAATTGGTATTGTGGTATTACGGATAGCAACCATTCTTTTGATCAGTTATGAATGAAATGCTTTTTTTGCTATCTTCTGTGAGTCTCTGGTTGCTAATTCGGCATTATGCTTATCAACATTTTTGGTATCTATCAAATTTTTAGTCAATCGCAAACTCGTCGTTAGTAATTTTTTTTTTTTTTTTATTTATTTTACTGGAATGTGTAACCAATACACAGGTATGTGGTGATTGTAGATTTTTCAAATCTTAATCTTCATCTACAGATGGTACCTCTGATAGATAGATAGATAGATAGATTCTTTATTTCATCAATATTCGTTGGTACCTCTGTATCCAGAACTTTCGTGAACGAACGAACGTGAACGAAAAAACCAGGTCGTCGTTTTATTGTAAATCTTCGAAGATATCGTGAAAACGGTGTTTCGGGAAATCTCACTTTCGTCTCGTCCATCGTCTGTAATGTGTTCTTTTTTGCTTTCTATGTTACGCGATGCTGTATTGTAAAAATCATAGTTGTTGTTGTTTGTGTTTGAATTTGTTACAGAAAAATGATTTTATTTAGAATCGACTGAATGTTAGACTTGTATGTCAAAAATAAGAATAAAATATTTCTTGAAATATAAACCCAACGAAAGGCTGATGAAAAAGTTGTTCTGGAATGAATAAGAATCAAAATTCATAGCTGTTCAGAAAAATTAGAGAGATTATTGAAAGTATAACCAAAATAAATGTGACAACAATTTTAGAGGGTTTTGCAGATTAACATCGAAATCCCAGTCCCAGAGTTGAGTTGGAAAAAGTTACAAAACGTTACAGCCTGACATAACTCATAACTGTCATAACTTTTTTGCATTTAGGAACGACGAAGGTCAACAGATGTTACATATCGTAATTCGTAACATCGAAATCAAAAAAGAACGCATTACTGCTGTTTGAGAGCAAATTTAAATTATTGAATTTATTGTGGCTGTAACGAGTGACACAATAAGGTATGATCGTTCAGTTTATCCTTGCGCATCATTCTTTGTCGCAGCTACCGTGTGCGCCACCAGTCAAAGTTCCTCCATGGAACTCTTGAAGTTGTTTAAATTTTACTGTGTAATTTTTGCTGTGCAAATTTAGATGTACAGCAAAAATCTTATAAATTTGCTGTACTCACTAGAATAAGAATTTATTATTTTTAAACCGTGAAATATTTTTCTGCACCCCGACAGAAAAATATCATACCTCCTCCCATAAAACGGTTTTTTTTTTCAATCGACTTTCTCGTTAATGGCTTACGCGATGTTGAGGAAATTTTGTATTTTCGAATTCCTTAGTTGTTTAAGAAAGGTTGCATATCAACATTTAAAAATTTTGAATTTTTGAAATTTTTATAAATTTTTTAAAAATTTTGATTTTTTGAAATAACTTCAAAACTGTTTCTTTGTCAAAAGAAATCCTGGCAAGATCTTTGATTTTGATCAAATTTTCAGCGTTTATATGTATTAGCAACTACGAAAGAAACCTTTGGAATATTTGATAAATTTTTTTTTTTATATTTTGCGTGACTAGTTCAATTTCCATAATTAATGTGTAGGTAGTTGGCAACCCTGTACTACCAAATATATTTAGAGCGAATACTAAAACCTTTGACACAGCAAGTTCGTGCGACTTAGTCGTGCCCATTTTTTTACTTTGCACACAAATTGCAATATGCTATGCATGCAATGAAATATACCCGAGCATATTTTTTCATACTTGACACTTTTTACGATAGATACAACGCTGAAACCGAAATTACATGAAACAATCTTTTGACGATACAATCGTCTATCGTCGATTGAACGATAACCGTCTAAAAAATTTATGGAATCGGGGCCCAAGCGTTCAAAAACTCCAAGTGCAGAACAGAACATGCTTCGTCAAATGTTTTGTTTTGGTATGTGTGTGAAAGTTTGTGTGAATTTTTACTAAAATGCAAAAATTGATTTTTGTCCAATGATATTTGAATATTGAGTTCAACAAGAAGTTGGTCTCGCTTAACTGCCTTTATTCTAAATATCGGCCACTGTAACCGTTTTTAAAATAAGGCGTATGACTACTGTTTCAAAATCAAAAACTAAATATCCTCGTTTTAAGAACATTCTGTGCAAAGACCTGGAATTTCACATTTTTGATTTCTTATTTAATTTCACATGCAATAAAGTAAATTTGTTTATTGTCTACCTTACATTTCTTTTTTATCGATCGAAACTCTCTTTGTAAAAAAAAGAAACAAATGAACTCTTCTTCAAATAAATTTTAGTATTTCATTCTGTTTTTGTTTTGTTTTTTCAGCAAAACCAAAGATTCAAAGTTGAAGGCGAACCTGAGCTTCCAAAAACAGATGCACACTGTCAACAATCGCCACCACAACCTCAATCACCAGAGCCCGCAGTCAACACTGCATATGCTCCTGTCGAAAAAGTTCATTCTGAACAAGCTGTAAGTGCAGACATACCCAATTGAGCATTCCAAAATAAAGCCCTTTGTTGTCCTTTTTAGTTGATTACTTGTTAATAAATGTATTTTGAGTGTTTTGGAGTTTTTGTTTTTTACTTTTTTTGTCGTTTTTAGTGATTTTCATTTTGGGTTTGCAAACTCTAAAGTAACAATGTTCAATGCATGGTTTTTTTTTTAAGTTTTGTCGTGTTATTACTAAAACAAAAAGCAAGTACCAACCTATTAATTCAACTAACACATTCCGTTCGAACAAACCGGAAATATACTTCAACGGATTGTGTTAAAATCACTGCTGACCCCTGTAGGGGTTTTCATATAACAAACTAGCAGGAGCACCAACCCAACGTAGTTAAAATATTAGTATTTTCACCATCAACATTATTCCATGACGTCATTAAGAAGCTTGTCAACCATCTATACACTACACAGCTACATTGTTGCTAGAAAGTGGTGATTAACAGTTAAATACAAACACCTGTGTGTACTCCTCATACACACATATATATAAACTGATGAGAAGTGAACGCCCGAAATGTTTCCGACTTTGCGTTTGTGTGCGATGAAATGCATTGGAAAGACGTAAAGAGTCGAGTTGTCAATATTCATTGGAAGGTGGAAAGAGAGTGGCTGCTGGCTGTCATAGCCATTTCGACGACTGAACGAACGATGAACGAACAAGTTGCGCTGCGGTAGTGCGGTGAGCGTGAAGTTGTGCTCTCATTACTTTTGTTGTGTAAATTTATTTCTAAAAACAAACTTTTGTGTGCAGTTCTTTATTAAGATGTGATGAATAACTAAAAATTATGTAATATCTTTTGCAAATACTAATTTTTAAGTCTGATATCGGCTTTAATTTTTTCGGTGATCTTGCCTGGAAATGAATATAATTTTCCATCAGCATTCGAGTTCGAGTATCGAGCGTCGTTGTTCTACGAGAAATGTTGCGTAGCCGTGTGCCCTGACACGAAAATTCCTTCCATTCTTCCAAGTCGAGTTGTCAGAAAATTTACAATTTTTTTTGCTGGAATCGGCGGCAGCGCGATGTTTCCTCCCGTTCGTTTTTTTATTGTTTCTTTCAATTAAACTTAAATTAAATGTATAAATGCATTACTTACGGTGCTGTTTGTTGTTCAAGAATTGAATTCCGTTTGTACTCTACCCAGGTGGTTGCTAAGATACAACGAAAAAAGTGTGATAAATCGGGATAAAAAAAAAAACGAATTAACGTGTGAAAGTGCTGCATTCCATTCCCTGCTGCATCTATTTTGGTTATTATATATTTTTTGTGCCTTGTGTGACTTATCTATTTAAGAAAATGTGTGTCCGATGGGAATTTGAGTAAAACAAGTGAAGACCATTATGTTTAAACGACCTCGAAATGTCTTATGACCTATTACTCTGTCATTGCTCAGTTGAAATTTTGTTTACAACAAAATTGAATAGAATTAATTAACCTCAAAGGAATCCAGTGCCTTTTTGTTTGATTTTCCGCGTTAGTTTTTTTTTTGTTTTATTTGAGAAGTAGTGCCTACCTAGCTTCATATTTTTTTTTTGTATATAAAGTAACCAATACCAACAGAAGAATGACAACTCGAAAAAAGAAACGTCAACAGGACGGCGGAGGTGGATTTATCAAGAAAGTTTCTTCTCTGTTCAATTTGGATTCGGTAATTTTTGTTTTCATTATTATTATTTATTTATTTTTGTTTTCTGTAAGTATTAATATGTTATTTTCTTTAATATTGATATACGCACAACACTACCATAGCAGCATCTTTAATAGAGTTCTGTTTAAGTCACTCCTATTTTTGTTATTTCTGCTCATCTATCTGCCAATGTGGGGATCTCGAAATAGATTGGTTTTTATTTGCTTTTCTCAACAAAAAAGCCTTAAGACTGTTGTTTTCTCTTTGGTCGCGTGTTTGTTTAATTTTTGCTTCGGAAAATCTTTCAAAGTAATATTTTCTCCAAATTCATTGCGATGACTTTTTTTCTAGGTACCAATGCAAACTAAAAATTGTCACTAAAACACAATGTGCTTTGCTAATAATTCAAGAACGGCACGGTCTTTCGCCTTGAAGTATAAGAGATGATTTTGTAATTTGCAAATTTGCAAATAGAAGAAATTGTGCAAACATGTTGGTTATGTATTTATATACCTACATAAGTGCATAGCTAGTGAGTTTTTGCAATAGAAAATCTATAAATAAAATTAGAGATGTCTCGGTGTTCTTACGCAGGATTCCTTGAAAAGAAACTACACAAATAAGTAGGTACCCACTTAGGCATCCAATTCAATGACTGACTGATCTAGGGAACTTCAGGCTGCTCCTAAAGTGCTATTTTGCGGTTGCGGAAATAAAGAAATTCTTATTTATATGAGCATTCAAATTGCAGAAGTTTTAGGGCTAGTTGATTAAAGTCTAATGGTCGGAGAAATCGATTTATCGCATTGTCCATTTGCAATTTTGTCGGCAGTTGGCTTTTAACACACAATAATGACTTCACTTTTCACTTTGTGGTACCCGTGGTGTGATGCATAGCATGTCCGCCTGTTAATCCAGAGGTTCGTGGTTCGAATCCCAACAGAGGCAAAAATGTTTTTTCACAGGTATCGCCTTTTGCGAAGAATTGGCAAGTCATCCGTTAGTACCCATTGCCATGAAAAGCGCTTTCTCGATCAGCCGTTCGGAACCGGCAAAAAATTGTAGGTCCCCTCCATTCCCTCACAAGGCATGGTTGTGAGAAACGTGCTATAGGCCCTGGGGCTCCTGGCTATGTTGCGGGTTGCGCCACCATAATTATTTTTAATGACTTCATTTTGCACACTTTCATAAGAGAAGCGAGAACGCGAGTACCCGCCTAGGGTCAGTAAGTTAATTAAGTTATTATGTAAGCTAGTTTAAACATTTTTGTTAGCATGTAAGTAGTTATAAGAAAGAACAATAAAAAAAATGAATTTAAAACTGAAGCGAGAACGCGAACGATTAGCAGCACTAGCGTCTTTGTAAAACGACAGTGAGCTCCCGGTATTCCAACAAACGTTTTGCAGGAAGTGTCTGACAATTGAATCTGTCGAATTATAGAGTGCAGCTTAAAACTGATATGCTGATCTCTTGTTTGAATGTAGCTAAATGAGCACTGATATGCATGCCGGATCACAATGAGCTGTATTCTATTAATAAACCACAAAAATAATGAATAACGCTCTTGTTGAGTATACAATTAAAAATATATACCTAATAAAAATTTTTTTGGACATTACTTTATTCAATTTTCGTCCATTCGGTCATTCTGCGCTGACCTCAAGGAGCGTCGATATGCCTTTCGTATTGAATTGCCTAAAGCCACTCACTCCTGATGTGGTTATATCTTTGGTTTGCTTTTGTTGTTCTGTTTGCGCAACCGTAACGGAATGTTGTACCTATGATATTAGGTGCGTTTTTTATTGGTCTTATCCAGATCAGAGCATGAGTTCATTAGTAGCCTTACTTAATTATCAATCCAAATCGGATCATTGATTTACTTGCATTAAAACCGAGATCCTGATTTTTGGTTGGAAGTTGGAACTATTTTTGTGATCCAAAAATTAGTTCTTCTATTTCACACAAGAAAAGATTTTCCATTGAATACGTTAGTATGATTTCCACTACATGTTTCCAATAACAACAGTATTACCACATCAAAATATTTATCTGTATGAAATGAAATATATTTTAGATAGATAGCGAGGAGTTTCGTATTTAATTTTTTCAAAATTCATAAATTAAGTAGATAAATTGGAAATATTTATTAAGAAATTATTAAAATTAGTAGGAATTAAAATTCTACTGCGAATATCTTTTAAATGGTTAGAGTAATCGATTGACAACAAAATACCTTTTTGTAGAACGTTCAATTTTCTATTGAAATAATTGATGCTCATTTGATAATACCTATTTTTTAGTGAGTTACAAAATTCAAAACAAAAAAGTTATTTTCTTTAAAATACTTCAATTTTCGACCTTGAATATCTTCTAAACGGTAAGATTAATGAAAAAAGTATTAGAGACCGTTTTTGTAGACCGTTCAATTTCCTACAAATACTAATTTTGCGACTGGTTAAACAATCTATTTTTAAAAAGATATGACCATTTTTATATGATACTAAACTGAAAATGGAAAACTACGATGAGCATCATCTTCCCGTTAATATTAAAAGCTCAAATTTTGTAAGTACTTTCTAGAGGTACCTTAAAGCGAGTTTTCGCGTGTCGGATCAAAATTGATTTTTTTTTTGACCCACCCTAATGTACAGCTAATGATTCGATCTGGATCGTCGTGATAATAAAATACGGCTACTAATAAACCCATGATCTGGATCTGGATCAGATTAATAAAACTCTGATAACAAGACTAAATAAACGGCTAGTGCCTGCTAAGCCAGTTTTGTTCTACTTTCTGCTAGATAATAATTTTGGCCAGAAGAGTTCTTGAAGTTTGTTATTCCTGCTTCACAGAAGATACCGAAATTTTCTTTAAACTTCATCTACCATAGGGTATGTGATTGATATCCCCATCACAAATTCACAAGGAAGCACTTTTGAATCCAAACAATGTCTGAAATATGCATCTGAGGCTTTCTTCTTTGGACTGTTTTCCCACACATCAAGTTTTCATAAATGCGTTAAGGATCTTCCATCGTCAGCAAAAAAAAAATCGATCAATATTGTTCGGTACCTAATATTGAGTGCCTAACTCAATCTTGAAGCAGATAGACCAGAACAAAAATGTAGGGGCCTCAAGATGCTTCCTTGATGTACACGTATTGTCATTGCTGTCCTGCTATATATCTAATTTTTGTCACTTTTTCGTACATAGCCTTGTTTTCTAAATACGACCGATATCAGATCTTGTAGTTATTGGTCGAATGCACCTGTAGTTTACTTGTTTTCGGAAAATCCATGTTGGTTATTAGACATTCTAATTATTTTTCTCAGTCGCTATTCTCCACCCGCAAAGTGTCAAGTTTAAACTGTGAGACATCAGCTTGATTGAAGGGTTAGGATCTGAGCTTCGTATATCTCAGGTCTTTTTGTGCATTAAAGAACGGTCTCTTTCTTGTTCATTAATTAGGCCACCTGTCGCTACCTTAGGCTTGGAAATAAGATTCGCGAGGATACTAAACCCGATGTCTGCATTTTTTTTTTTTTTTTTTTTTTTCAAACCCCATTGGGTTTTTGTGTGGCCCAGATCATTTGTCTTTTTTTTTATTGAATTGTCAATTCAATACTGCCGGCAGTTGTGCAGAATTTTGTCGCACACAAAATTCTGTCCTTGAATATTTGTAAAGAATTTTAAGAAATAAATCTCTTGAGCATTTCTCACGAAATTGAAAACTTTGGTTTGCGGAAATAGTCGATTTTGGATTTTTAGAAACAAAGTTTTAAGTCTTTTTCCTAAAATCGAATCCGAAGTGAATTGTAGAGTACATCTCTACAATTAACTCTTTTGTGCTAAATATCACCGATATGACTCTCCAATTCACCTCTAAATGTTTTCCAAAAATCGATTTGGAGTGAAATTTGGGAATGGTTTCTTCACTCCCATTTCTGTTTAATTTTTGTCAGCTCCTAAAGCCTACTAATAGTTAAGAAATTTTCTTTAGAGACCACAAATAATTTTTAAAATTCAAATGAATGATTTTTAGTTTTACTTTAAGCGTTTAAATGAAGAAATCTAGCAGTTTTAGCACTACACACGCAATCATTCCAAATCTGTCAATTTCGCTTAAATGAATTCCAAAAGTGAACAAGAAAATGGGCACGACTGGATCGCACGAACTTGCGATTTTGTGCTAGGTACAGTACCAAAATATTAAGGCTCTAAATAGGTCTGCTCGTTGAACTTTCCCCAGGGTTGACCCAGGTTTTTTTGACAACCCGTTATCAAAAAAAACCTGGGTTTTCCAGTTCTCAAAAAACGCTAAGCCACAAATCACCACACATCCCTGTCATTAAAAAAAAATACATGCCTTTTGACAGCTCTCAACTCGTCACAGCAAAAAGCTAGGGCTATGGATGGAAAAGCTAGGTCAACCCTAGGGCTCAAAAAACAATTTAGCATTCAGGACCACTTTGGGTTTCTCAAAAAACGCTTTATGGCGACTCCAGGGCGACTCTAGGGCCCCTATTGCGAGTGTCGCTTGGCTGTCGATACACGATGGTTATCGACAGTCGAACATCGAAAATGAAATTTTCTAAATGAAAATTCTAAATGAAATTTTATTCACTGTGACTACTTTTATTATTCACAGTTAACAGATATCCTTTTCGATAGAGATACGCAATACAAAAATTAAAATTTATCGAAGCTTTCGAATCTTGTCGCATCGAATGTTAGACGACACTCGCAATAAGGGCCTAGGGCTTCAACGAACAAACCTAATATATTTTGTGATTTCAGTGTTGCCAACGCAAAATATTAAAAAAAAATTAACTAAATCCTATGGTTTCAAGCGGAAATCTAAAATGCCATTCTTCTGCAGTTGCTAATACATACAGTTGCGGTCAAAATAATAGTAGTGTGAGTAAAAGCATTGCACAGATTGGTATTTTTCCACTTTGTATTGCGTTGATAGTGGGAACCCGTTGCACTTTAATTGTTTTAAATGGTGGAAAAAGATCTCGCCAATCATGCTTATTTTGACATTCTGTTCGAATGAAAGTTTAGTCGAATTCGAAAGAAGTGAATTTTGAGACTCGAATGATTCAAAATTTTACATGTTTAACATTCGAATCATTCGAGTCTCAAAATGCACTTCATTCGAATTCGACTAAACTTTCATTCGAATAGAATGTCAAAATAAGCATGAATATGTAAGAAGACCTCAACACCGAATATAATCCACACTTTACAATCATAATGGTATGTGCATGTTTTTACTTGCGATTATAGGTACTATAAGGCAAGTCTTGCAATCGTGCAGAAAAAAAATTTTGAGATAACAATTAAATACGACATTACGACGATAGAGAATACGAAAAAAGTGGGTCCTGCAATTCTGTCTGTCTGTCTGTATGTCTGTATGTCTGTATGTCTGTATGTCTGTCTGTATATGGATCTACAGCCTGAACCACTTGACCGATTTTTTTCAAAATTTGCAGTTAGGGTCTATGGAGTAGTCTACAGAGGGGTTTTTGGAATTGGGTCTCTAGGTCTTGAAATAACGGTACCTGCCATACAATCGATATGATAATACTTATTTTTCTCGAAAACGGCTCCAACGATTTCGATAAAATTTTGTGTGAGGGATTAATTTTGGATTTTCTTTCTTATGATGTAAAAAAAAATTTTGGAAAAAGCCTTAAAACGGTACCTCCCATAGTACCGTTTTTTTCAAAACCGACTTTCTCGTTAATGACTTACACGATCTTGACGAAACTTTGGATTTAAGAAGTCGTAAGCTGTTACAAAAAGACTGCATATCAATATTTAAAAAAATTTAGTTGTGGAAATTTTTAAAAATATTTTTAAAAAATTTTGATATTTTGAAATAACTTCAAAACTATAACTTTGATTTTTTTCAAATTTTTTGTCAAAACAACTCTTATTAAGATCTAAAATTTTGCAAGCTCGACTTTTAAAAAACAGTTTTTAAAAAAAAGTTAAAAATAAAAAACCGTTTTCTGGAAAAACTGCTCCAACGATTTTGATTAAATTTTCATCATTCATATGAATAAGCTATTGCAAAAGAATGGCGTTTTTAGATTTTTGCTTGAAACCTTTGGAATATTTAATTTAATTTTTTCATTATTTTACGTTTAATAATTTTCATAATTAATGTATAGTTGGCAACCCTGTTTCACCAAATATATTATAAAGAGCGAACACCAAAACCTTTTACTCAGCCCTAAGATTTTGATATCGTATTTAGAACACAATCGCAAGTTCGTGCGACCCAGTCGTGCCCATTTTTTCTTCTACGGAGTTGGACCCATAATGCGGATTGAAGGCATTATGGATCAGCATCTCTATGTTAGGATAATGCAGGAAGTAATGCTTCCGTGTACTGAAGATGAAATGCCACTGAAATTGTCGTTCAGTAAGAAGCAATGGTTCCAGGAAAGTAAAGTAGATGTGATGGAGTGGCCCGCACAGTCTTCGGACCTTAATCCCATCGAAAACCTATGGAGCGCTGTAAAAAAATATGCTTCTCGATGTAAACCAAGCAATAACACAGTCCTTTGGGAAACGTTACAGCAATGATGTAGTTCGATAAGCACACGAAGTTGTGAAAACCTGTAAAACTCTATTTAACGTCTTTGTACTGCTGTTATAGCTAACAAGGGACATGCAACTAAATACTAATTAAAGGTACGAACACTCAGCCACATGGTTGTAATAAAAATTTTGACCTAATTTTTCGATTTCGTAACATTTCAAGGTAGATTTTTCTATCACTACTATTTTTTTGACCGCTGAATTTCAACATCTGTTTAATAAACTTGCAACTATCGGATAATAATATTTAACTGATGTTTTTTTTTTTTGTATAAATAAAAGCTTAAAACACCACTTTGAAAACCACGTTATTGGTTTTTCAAATTAGAATTGACGAATAAGTTTTTTTCAATTTTGTTGTAAGGGAGTACCTCACTTAACAAAATCATTTGAAGCTTTTGATAAAGCGAAAGATATGCAGGGTACCTGGGTTCGCCAGATCGCTTAGATCATCAAGAAAATATTTTCCTAGATGCAGTTTTTTTTTAAAGAGAGTGCAGGACATGAGCAGAGGAGGTGTGGGATTGTCTCCTCCTCCTCCTCATCTAAACAACTTCTGCAGAAGTCATTAAAGGAAACGCCGAGTCTTATGGCGTGTCTTCCTATCAAACAAAGACAATGTCCGGTGATGTCCGGACATTGATAATAATTGATAACGGAGCTAAAGTGCAATCCACCTATTATTTGTTCTATCCTTTGCCTCTTGCTTTAGGATGTAGCGATTGGTATACCATATATATTCAACCTGCTGGTTGAGATCCGTAGAATGGTTCCTTTTCTGGCGAGTTCATCGGCTTTGCAGTTACCCACGGCACCCAAATAAGTGAATATTGAACTGTTCAGCCAACTCCTTAAGAGATAGGCGACAGTCTGAGAAAATCCGGATATTCGTTGAGGATATCACCTTTTCTTTTAACCACGATAGGACCTCTTTGATCGCCAGAATTTGCGCTTGGAACACGCTACAGTGATTTGTAAGGTGGAATGAGAGATTTACATTGGTTCTTTCTGAGTACCTACACCCCGCAGCCGAGCCTTTCCTTGGTTTTTGACCCATCAGAAATGAATTGAATCATCTCTTAAGAATTCTTCGTCTTCCCAGGTAGTTCTCGATGGGATTGAGACTTGGAACTTATTATCAAAAACCAGTTAGGGGATGGTGTAGTCGGAGTGGCAAGGGACTGATCTGAATAAATTCAGGATTGCAGCGTGAACAATTCTTTTATCGGTCCATTGGGAGATAGCTCTGATACGAATGGAATGAACCTAACTAACGCGCTATTATACTCCAAAAACCGTCTAGTAGATTTGCCTGTGCGAGGATTTGAAAAAATTCAATTCACAAGTCACCAACTACCTTACCAGATAATTTTTTTTTTAATTCATAACTCACTTATCAGCTCATTACTTGGGAAAATTTAATTCATAATTCACCAACTGACTTATGAATTGAAAAAATTTAATTCATAATTCACCGACTAGCTTTATGAATTGAAAAAATTTAATTTACAAGTCACCAACTGACTTATGAATTGAAAAAGATTTAATTCATAACTCACTTACCAGCTCATGACTTGGGAAAATTTAATTCATAAGTCACCAATTAGCTTAAGAATTATTATTTGTTTAATTCATAATTCACATATTAGCTTGTGAATTAAAGACTAGCTTAAGCTAAGAAAAGAATTAAGCTTTTGCAACCCTGCATATATCCAACCTATTGAACAGCAAAACGGAAATTTATAACATTGAGCTGTCATATCCAGGTATACTTCGCACAGCTGTTTGTAAACAAAAACAAATTTTTTTTCATTCGAGTGCCAAAAAAATGTAATTTCAAAATAGCGATGGTAAAAACCTATTAAGTCTTTATTTTACCTCTAACCGCGTTCAGCCTATTCTACCTCTATGTTACGTTTAAAAAGTTTCATAAATAAGGTTTTTCTGTTAAGAGGTATAATAAGAGGAACATAGCACTCATATTCACTCCCTATTATGTGTTTATGAATAAGGCTGATAAACTTTCCCCTTGGATCCCTCTATCTATTGAAAAAAGCATCAAAATGCGCTGCGTAGTTTTAAAGATCTAACAAAATAAACTGCGACAGTGACTTTGTTTTTGTACAATGTATAATGATAAAGTTACAGATCTAAAAATATACATAGTGCTATGCAAAACTTTGTTGGAAAAATTAATTTACAAGTACACCCATGCAATGGAACACAAAATAGACTAGTCTAAAACTTTATTCCACCTCAAACTCCAATTTGACTGATTACATCGTCCTTGTTTCTATTCAAGCGAAACAGAAATCTGAAGGTTAAAATATGGGCTTTTTCCAGCCTCGTTCAAATTCAAACATTTCAGTAACAGGCTGCCTAATATAAACCTAATTGATTGGCAATAAATAGGGTCGTTTAAGAGATTCATTAAATTCGCATTGCTTACAATTCTATTAGTTCCGTTAACTAGTTATTGTTGCAATAGGCAAAACTGCTTTCTTATAAACTTAACTCGATATATGTTGCTAAGTAGATAATTATTTCATCGCGTGCATCTTTTTGACTATTTTTTCCCTGCTGCTGTTCAGCCACACCTAATCATATAAAAAAAACTTATCAACAATTCGATATACTTAAGCGTTTTCTCGGCCTTCTAATTCTTAATTCACTGGTGTGTCTACAAAATGAGTCATTGACGTTCCTTTTATACTGAATACTCGATTTGTAACTTGATGTGTCCGATATACATGTATGGGGTTGTCGCTTAACGTTTTCCAATCACGCATTTCTTATCAACAAATTAGCTAAGCAAAAAAATGAATCAACGATGTGGGGAAATAGCTTGAAAAAAAAGACATTGAGTAGGTACTTGTTCAATAATAGTTTACAAAGAATAGAATTTAAAGTATGTTTAAAATTTCTCAACCAACATATAGTATGCTAGTATGTATGTATTTACTACAAAAAAACAAAATATATATAAGCTTTCTTATACATCAAAAATTTAATTAGAACCTCTCAAGATGAGCAAACTTTCTGTTGAAGCGGACTAGTTGTAAGATCTTTATTCACAGTCACTGAGTATCTGTTATTAAACTAACTGACCTTAGCAACGTTGATCTAAGTATGCGGACAAGGATATGTATGTAATTGCTAAAGAGAAAAAGATATTTTTACAAGCATATTGTGGTTAGGTCAGTCGGTCACATGTAGCAAATAAATATTAATGAAAAGAGGGAGAGTTCTCATCAATTAGCAGTCATTGCACACTCCACACTCTATTAACACAATTACTAAATGCCTATTGAGTTGAAGATGCTGATGTCAAAAAGACATAAGTTTTGTTCATGAAATATTTGGATAATAGTTGTTTTATTTTTGCATAGGTATAAGTTTGATTTTTCAATTTTTTTTAACTTACACCGCACCCAGTTTACTTTGGTTCCAAGTTCAATATATAGCCTATCAAAACGCTATCAGTTGAGCTTTCTAAAAAGTGTAATTGATAAGTTGTTTGTGCTTCGTAAGCTTCCCCAAAAGATTAAGGCAAACTATTTTTTTTATACTTATTAATAGAAATTATGATTTTAATTTTTTTTTAATTGTTCATTTCTTTTATGAATTTGTGATTTTCAGGCTCACTCGACATCTACACACAAGGTAAGGCACTCAGTCAAGTTATATGTTTAGCTTGTTAAATTGTGTCGTTGTATTAATTGTGAACTTTATTCCGTTACATTATATTTGTTCATTATTGCTTCCCATCTGTTATGCTTTAAGTAGTTTTAAACTGTAATCGTGTTGCTTTAATCAGTTGATAAGTTGCTTCTATTGCTTGTCCTTTTTACCTACAAACTAGCAATACAAATAATATTTAAGTTTGAACAATAACTACCGATATATCGTTTTGATAGTTCAAACCGCACTCTTCAGATTTAGTTTGATAACACGATCATTTGATGGCCTTTATATATATAACAAAATAATGTTGATGATCGTTGTCTTTAGTGCCGAATGAAAGGCAGCATTGTACAGTTGTAATTACCTTTTTCAAGGGCTCTTTCAAAAAATGCTATCTTATCTCATAGACTGATTGTATAATTCAGTCAAAGGTTTTTTTTTGTCAGAGTTAAGATATAGGTAGTAACCTTTTAGACAGCTTAAAGAAAGTTTTTTTTTAATATGTTGTTTGAAGTGTTGTACTCGTGGCGTGATGGTTAGCATGTTTTCCTGTTAAGCGGGACATTCGTGGTTCAAAAAATAACAGAAGCCAAAAATGTTTCTCCACAGTTATAGTCTTTCGCGAGGAATTGGTAAGTCCTCCGATATTAAATTCATTACCTTACAAGATATGGTTGTGAGGAGTTCGCTCTGTTGGGCCACTCTGTTTATTTATTTATCAATATTTCTCAAACTACCTAGGACTGAAACACATACTTACTTACTTAGGTGGGCATTACAGTTCGGGGTGAACCTGGGCCTCAAACATTACACCCTTCTATAACGACTTCGATTTCGGGCGAGCTCTCACCAGTTTCGCACTCCAAGTCGGTTGAGGTTTTCATCCACTTGATTGCGCCACCTGAGACGAGGTCTTCCCCTGCCGCGATTTCCCTGCAATGTGCTTTCGAAAACCCGTCGAGCCGGAGCGTTTGGGTCCATCCGCTCTACATGACCCAACCATCGTAGCCTCGCGATGCGTACTCTTCTGGCTATGTCCATGTATCTACTTCTCCACACATTGTCTTGGCATACGGGACCAAAGATCATTCGGAGAATTTTTCTTTCGAAACGACCAAGGGTTTCCTCATCCGCTTTCGATAAGGTCCATGCTTCCGCGCCGTACAGCAGAACTGGGATGATTAAGGTCTTATACAAGGTTACCTCTTACCTTGGTTTTTCTGGAGAGGGTTTTGTTTCTCAATTGCTTTCTTAACCCAAAGAAGCAACGGTTAGCAAGAGTTATTCTCCGTTTGATCTCCGCACTGATGTTGTTTTCCTTGTCTACAGCGGATCCTAGGTAGACGAAGTCCTGTAGTACCTCGAAGTCATGTCTGTCTATTGTGACGATTTGTCCAATTCGTCGATGTTCGGTGTCCTTGTTTGATGACAGCATATACTGCTTTTTACCCTCATTAACCATCAAACCCATTTTTGCCGCTTTTTCAATACTCGCAAAAGCACATATGACATCACGCTCTTTTTTCTTCTTTTTCTTCCCATTACGTCAATATCGTCTGCGTAGGCAAGTAATTGTACAGACTTTTGAAAGATTGTTCCCCTGGTGTTGACGTTTGAGTTTTGCACAATATTTTCAAGTATGATGTTGAAGAATTCGCATGACAGTTTGTCGCCTTGCCTAAAGCCTTTTTTGACATCAAAGGTCTCGGTGAGTTCTTTACCGACCTTGACGGAGCAGCGTAAATTCTCCAAAGTCATCCTGCATAGTCGTACGAGTTTTGCAGGGATGCCGAAACTAGGCATGGCTCTGTACAGCTCATCTCTGTAAATACTGTCATATGCGCCCTTGAAATCGATAAAGAGATGGTGGATATCGATATTATGTTCTCGGGTTTTTTCGAAGATCTGCCGTAATGTGAAAATTTGGTCTATTGTAGACTTCTCTGGTCTAAAACCACATTGATAAGGACCTATCAAGTTGTTGACGTGGGGTTTCAGACGTTCACATATTAAAGCAGACAAGATCTTATAAGTTAAGGAGGCTTATCCCTCTGTAATTGGCGCAATTGTGATAGGATACCGAGGTTCCATTCATCGGGCATGCCTTCTTCCGACCATATCATGCAGATCAGCTGGTGCATGCTCCTTTCCAATTTGTCTCCAGCTGCCTTGAAAAGTTCGGCATCAAGACCAACTGCACCTGCAGTCTTATTTGATTTAACTTTGCATATGGCAAGCTTAACTTCTTCTAGGTCGGGAGGACGGCTGAATGGCGAATCTGCCTGACAGCGAAATTTGTGTCCTCATCGCCTTTAAGCAGTCTGCAGAAGTAGTCTTTCCAGATCCTCAGTAGCGACTGTGACTCTACAACTATGTTTCCCTGCTGGTCTTTACACGCATGAGTTCGGGGTTTGCCTCCTGGCAGGATCTTTTTACTTTTTGGTAAAACTTCCGAATCTCGTTCCTGTCATGGCACCTCTCAATTTCCTCAAACGAGCGCTTCTCATGCTGCTTCGTTTTCTTTTTGAGAATTCGGCGTTCTTCCCTTCTTTTCTTCTTGTAAATCTCATTATACTGATCGTAAGCAGAAACACATAATTTCGTTAAAATCGTGTCAGCCACTAACGAGAATAAGGCGGCTTTGACAAAACGGTACTATGGGAGGTACCGTTTTGAATTATTCTAAAAATGTTTTTTTTTACATCATAATAAAGACAACCTGAAACTAATACTTCACACAAAATTTAATCCAAATTGTTGGAGCTGTTTTTGAGAAAAATAAGTACATATTATCACATTGGTTGTATGGCAGGTACCGTTATGTCAAGACCTAGAGACCCAATTCCAAAATCCCCTGTAGACTGTCCCACAGAGCCTAACGAAAATCGGTTCACGCTGAAGATCCATGTACGGACAGACAGACATCATTGCCGGACCGACCCACTTTTTTCATTTTCTCTATCATCGTAAAGTTATTTTTAATTTTGAAATAGGAGCTTTGTTTTATCACACATCTGCTCAAGCTACTATGTAGCCAATCAAATGAAGTATGTTTTAATTATGTAATTAGTACAGTTTTAATTAGGAATGCCCAAGAGAAAACGTATGACTACGCATTATCAAGCTTACCTCATGGTGTGTTTGCCATTTAATAATTTCTATTTCTGGCGATTTCTATTTCAAAGAATGTAATGAAAAAAATATACGCAATCAAAATATACTGCTTATGTTTTACTATATCCTTGCATTAAAGACAGACATGAAAATTAACTTGATCACTATGTTAATCAGAAATCATAAATCCACCAAAAAATGATGAAAGAAAAAGTCAACTCAGCAAATCTAGTTGTGAGTGAGTGACTGGGCACTTAGTCTGGAAATTGCTTTTCAGGTTGTTTCTAGGTAATCTTGATTTGTTTTTTGCTTGTTCATAACACCCATAACGTACTTTTAATTCACATTGAATGACAAAATTAGAGTACAATCAACTTTTCAATTGACTTATCCACATCTGTTTTTATGTTCTTAGAAAGTAAACTTATTTTTATTGTTTACCGCATAACCTGTAATGTACCTGTCTGTAGATTCTCCATTCATTCATAAAATTTTTTTAATTAAAGAATTTACTCTCTGACATACTTTCTATATTTCAATTGTCAGGTTAATGGCGAGGACAGCTGGATATATGAGGACATTCAACTGGAACGAGGTAACTCTGGACTTGGGTTCTCGATTGCTGGAGGAACAGACAATCCGCATATTGGCACAGATACATCAATATACATAACAAAATTGATCCCAGGTGGAGCTGCTGCAGCTGATGGTCGTCTTGGGATCAACGATATCATTGTGTCGGTAAATGATGTTTCTGTTGTGGAAGTGCCACATGCAGGAGCTGTTGATGCTTTGAAAAGAGCTGGAAACCATGTTAAATTGCACGTTAAACGTAAAAGACCTGCGAACACATCCGCCCTGGCAGTTAATACCTCAACTGTAAGTGGCGGTGCTGCAGCCAGTTCGGGTCCACAAGTTATTGAGATAGACCTGGTGAAAGGTGGAAAGGGGCTAGGATTTTCTATTGCAGGCGGAATTGGCAATCAGCATATACCAGGCGATAATGGTATATACGTTACGAAAATCATGGAGGGTGGGGCGGCGCATGTCGATGGTCGCTTAAACATTGGTGACAAACTGATTGCTGTCCGACAAAATGCGGTAAGTTTGATTTATTTTTGCTCATTATGTTAAATAAATTATTATTTTATTTATTTGCAGTCGGAAAAAAATCTAGAGAATGTAACTCATGAGCACGCTGTGGCCACACTAAAATCAATAACAGATAAAGTGACATTAGTTGTTGGGAAGACTCAACATTTAGTTAGTTCGTCATTCAATCAAGTCAATTCGCATTCAACAGGTGCGATCAATAATGTTGGACAAAGTGTTGTCGATTACGGCCGCTCACCATCACCCGCCCCAGCAACATCTAGATCCCATTCACCTTTGCCTCGTAAGACACTCGCTATACTCTTCTTTCTACTTACATACATAACACTACACAAAATTTTCATTGTTCATTTGAAGCTTCAAAATTTAATCATAATTCACATGTTGCTTCTTAAAAACAAAACATTTGCTTTTTTTTTTTGCAGAACCTGCATCAAGGTATGCATCATCGAACGTACTTGCTGCAGTGCCGCCTGGTACTCCACGTGCTGTAAGCACAGAAGACATAACCAGGTAAGCGACATAGGAAATCAAAACAATCTTGTTTCCTTAACACATTGGTTTGTTGTTATGTAATTGCTGATAAGAGATGCGATAGTGATTTTTTTTTTTTTTTTTTTTTTTTGGTGCAAGTAGATTCTGCCAAGAGGTTTCATTCTCTACGCAGTGTTGTTAAAGATTATGATTTGCCAAATTTTATTTCTTTGTTGTATGTAAAACAAGATTTCAAAAGAAGATCTCCACAACATAATTTTTGATATGAGAAGTAGCATCAGTTTATATTATGATGGTGTAAAACCGTTTACGTTAATATGTCGATTGGACTGCATGACGTCAGTGTAGTGCTAGTTTCAAACTATTTCATTGCCCTTCTAAATAGAGAAGCAAGTGTACTGTAACATAACAAAAGCAGCTTGTGAAAGAAATAAGTCGGAATAAGTATAAATAACAAGAAGGTAAAAACGAAAAACAAAAACTGATTCTGCCGTTTTTCCCTTATAAGAAATTCATTCGACCAACTTACCAATTTATTGTATTCTAAGTAAACTAAAGAGGTGCATTAAGCAAAATATCGTAATTGAATAAAAAGAATAAAGAATGATTCATTGATTTTTCTAGAATTAAAATAAAATGAGAATAATATAACATCGCTGCAAAAAGATAAAGAAGATAAATAAATTCAAGAAGCCACCTCACACTACATTCCTCGAATCACAGTTGAAAATTCATCACAGTTAACTTAAGTCATTTGGCGACAGTATGCCAAATCGTTGTTGTAGATAAAAATCAAATCTTTATTTATCTTAATACCTTCTAGTTAGCTTAGCTTAATGCATTTTGATTGAATTTTCAAAATACGTTATTTAGTTGGTGGTTTAAAAAAGCGATTCAGTGCGTTTATTAGTTTATTTTAATTGTGATTTATGTACGAGTGAAAATCATTGATTAGTCATCGTAAAAATGAGCTGTTTACAGCTGCATGTCTTCAATGAAAACTTTTTTAAGCAAAAATACGTGAGGTGATTACTAAAAGTTCTTCATTTGCCTAACGATAATGAGTATACTGAAAATGGAATGACTTATTAATTTAATTTATTGTTTCTTTTATGACAGGGAGGCGCGTACAATCACCATACAAAAGGGTCCCCAAGGACTGGGCTTTAATATTGTCGGTGGTGAAGATGGACAAGGAATTTATGTGTCATTCATTTTGGCTGGTGGCCCAGCTGATTTAGGTGGTGAACTCAAGCGTGGCGACCAACTGATAAGTGTAAACAATGTCAATCTTAAGAATGCCACACATGAGGAAGCCGCCCAAGCTCTTAAAGTAAGCTACATTTTAGTTAATTGTTAAACGCACATGTGTTTGCTTTATTTTTATTTATCTTAATTCATGATTTTGTATTAAAACCATCAACTTCAAGAATTTGATAAGATTGGTGTACAAACATACATGTGTGTGTACATCCGTTATCAAGGGCATATGTAATGTAGTTTCTTTGCAAATAAAATTACAACTTTTGAATTGCAGAATTCGGGTGGTATTGTTACCTTAGTCGCTCAATACCGACCGGAGGACTATAACCGATTCGAAGCTCGGATTCACGAACTCAAGCAGCAAGCTGCTCTTTCGTCAGGAACTGGTACTCTTTTACGTACGTCACAAAAGCGCTCCCTATATGTCAGAGCTCTGTTCGACTATGATCCAAATAGAGATGATGGTTTACCATCGCGTGGGCTGCCATTCAAACATGGAGATATCTTGCATGTTACAAATGCCTCTGATGACGAATGGTGGCAAGCTCGTCGAGTGCTCGGCGATAGCGAAGATGAAATTATAGGCATTGTTCCCTCAAAGCGTCGTTGGGAACGAAAAATGCGAGCAAGAGATCGCAGTGTTAAATTTCAAGGGCATGCAGCCAACAACAATATGGACAAAGTAAGACCGATCAAGAGAGTTTATATGAAAAAAAAACTTTGTTAAAATTGAACTTTTCTAGCAATCAACTTTGGACCGAAAAAAGAAGAACTTTACGTTTTCACGAAGATTTCCGTTTATGAAAAGCAAAGATGATAAAAACGAAGATGGCAGTGATCAGGAGCGTAAGTATAAAATGGACTTTAGACAAGTCTATCGCTTAAATTGTTTGTCCTTTTGTTGTTCTGTTAATTTAATTTTTGTTTTATCCATTTCGTTTTGTTTTCTTTTTCTGTTTTATTCCATATACAATTTTAATCGTGTGTTTGTCACTTTTTCACACCAATTCATTGTGTTTTGTCAAAAATTTAAACTTTACCTACATAAATGAAAAATAAATCGATCATATCTAGCCAATGGAGTCGTAAACAGTGAAAACGACAACGTGAACAATAACGACTGCAATGAACAACAACGTAAGTTAAAAAAAAGCAAACCAACAAATTTCTAAAAACATCATAAATCTAACAACTTAATATACAGTAGGTGGCCAAGTTATTGGGGACAGTACTCATATTTATGTCGCATATGAAATGTTATATTTGTATGTTATGTTTGTATAAATGATGTTTTTTTATATAGAATTTCTTTATTTTATATTGCTACTCGTACTATTATTTGAAGAAATCAGTGTTTTGCTTTGCCCATGGAATCCACCAGACGTGGATCCCATAGAAAACGTGTGGGAATTCACAAAAAGTGGTACCCGGGGCATGTCTACCTAGAGGTTCGTGGTTCGAATCCCAGCAGAACAAAAAATGTTTTTCCACGATTATCGAGGATTTGGAAATTTCTGGATTTCTCGATTAGTTGTTCGGAACCAGCAGAAAATTGTAGGTCACCTTCATTCTCTCACAAGGCATGGTTGTGAGAAATGCGCTGGGGATCCTCGTTTCGTTGCGCCACTCTATATTATTTATTTAATTCACTAAACGCGCGATGAGGGAAGAAGTGATGAGCACCAGCTTCATTGAGAGAATGGCATCACTAATCCACACTCCAAGAATATGAAAAACATGAATTCAAAAAGCATGCCCCGACTCTTAGAAGTTGTTATTGTACAAAGGGTTATATCACAAATCAACTTTAAAATCGCTATTAATATTATTCATACGAAGAATATAAACTTCCTTAAACTTTTTTGTAGTTTCTATGATACTGATAGAATACAGATATGTATAAATAAAAAACATGTTTGAGACCTAACACTCAAAATCATTTCTTACAGAAATCCAACTAAATCAGTTTGAAAATCTCAGTACTGTCCCTAATAATATACCCTCTTATTATAGTCTTAACAGCTGTGCTCACAAAAACAGTTAGAGTTTTAAAAACAAGAAATACTTAACAACAAGCTACTATATTTTTAGTAGGTAAGAGTAATGGGTAACTAAATTCCAAAGTCTTGAAGGATACACACAGCACTGTTTTGTTTGTTATTTTATTTGTCCGCAACCAATCATGTTTGTGTCATTATACATTTTGAGTAATCTTTTTTTTTCGTTTTTGTAAAGAAAAACTATTTTTTATCAATTCTCTCTTGTACTGCATTGTGTATAACTATCTATTTTATTTCTCAATTCGTTTTCTAGCTTTTATGCTTTGCTACACACAAGACGATGCCAATGCTGAAGGAGGTATGTACCAAGTTCACTACACTTTTGCTCTTTTTTATGTAAATTGTTGTGTTTGTACTCTAGTGTCTAAATATAATATAATATTATATATACATTCAATTAACCAAACAAATTAATATTTTCCTCTTTCACTTTAAAAATTAACCAAAAACAAATATTAAACACTGGCCAACAGTACACATAACAGCAAAAAAGAGTTTAAAAATCATAAACACATTCTATCACTTATGTATTTCGGGTTTTTACAATTTTATTCGTGTTAAATGGTGTATTTAGGTCAATAACAAATACGAAATATACAGCAAGATATATTTTATTTTTTGACGTGCTAAGTTAATTATTTTTTTTTTTTTCATTTTAAGCTTTATCCAAGACAAAGATTTATTTATTATTGTTTTTTATGTTTGTTTTTAGTTTCCCTTATGTAGTGCGTTAATTGTAAATATAATGTACACATTATTTTTAATATTAGGTCTCTTACTCGATATAGAAGGTACTTTTAAATAGGCTTGAAGCGCTATTTAACTTTTAGAAGTTCTTTGGCACTCACTTGTTGAAAATGCTTTGTTAGATCAATTCAAAGATTCTATGACTTTGTGAAAAGAAGTTAATAGGTTTGTTTGCCGTTCCTTTTTTCGGCATTACTTCGATATTGAAATTAAATGCAAATAACTCGAACTGATGTTTGGTCAAAAAACTATAAACAATGGTAAATAAAATTTTATTGTTTTTTTTTTGTATCTGCAGCTAGTCTGTACATAAGCAGCATTTTTAAAATACTTCAGTCACCTTCAGTTTTTTTCATAACAGCAGCTGAGTATAATAACTGAGAATAACTTTTATATTTTTCTTGAAATATTGACATCCGTTTTGAGTACACAACAGTAATCATGTTAGGGGTTCCAAGCATTGGAGTTGAGCGACTAAAATATGAATTTCTAAACTTAACAGTACGCCCGTTGGCTCAAGGTAAAACTGATGAGAATTTAGCGAGGCGCGTGTTGCGGCTAAACTGTTTTAGAGGAGTAATGCAGGTGGCTATTTCACTAGAGACTAGGAAAGTAGAGAGACAGGTAAAGTTTCGACGATGTTCAAGAGAATCAATCAATTGAACTATCACCTATCAGTCTTTAACGCTCTGTTTTGTACCCTATCAAGTAGACGGAGCACCTGACCAGATATGAGAATTATACAGCAGTTTTGAGCGGATGTAGGCTTTATAAATTGTACTCAGATCAGAAGGGGTGAGAATTGTCTGCACCGTCGTAAGAAACCTAAGCAGAATTTTTGGCGACTTCAAATGTGGTCATTGTAACGAAGATCATAGTTAACATACATATATACATATTTTCGGTTTCTTGGATGCAGGTACCCTTCATGGATTATGGTAATGGGGAATATCAAGTTTCAACGACAAGGGACAGCATTGAATTCTATTCGGTTTCTATTACACCATGTAACAATGCTGTCAAGATCAGAATTCATTGAGCCCTTCATACCCAAATGTTGCAGATCCTGATCCGAAGAGGAGGGACGTGAATTTGGAAACGAATATGAGAATCTGAGGTTTGAGTCGTCAGCACGTTCCACTTTTCGGTTAAAATCAGCAGTGGACCTTTTGCTTCGAAATCCGTCGTGACGGTCATAATAAAAATGTACGTACAGCTGCGGTCAAAATAATAGTAGTATAGAGCTTAAGAAACAACAAAATTGAAAAAAAAAACTTATCCGTCAATTCTAATTTAAAAAACCAATAACGTGGTTTTCAAAGTGGGGTTTTAAGCTTTTATTTACAAAAAAAAACAAATAATTATTTATTTTTAATATTATTATCCGATAGTTGCAAGTTTATTGAACAGATGTTGAAATTAAGCGGTCAAAAAAATAGTAGTGATAGGAAAATCTACCTTGAAATGTTACGAAATCGAAAAATTAGGTCAAAATTTTTATTACAATATGTGGCTGAGTGTTCGTACCTTTAATTTATTATTTAGTTGCATGTCCCTTGTTAGCTATAACAGCAGTACAAAGACGTTAAATAAAGTTTATCAGGTTTCCACACCTTCCTGTGCTTATCGAACTCCATGATTGCTGTAACGCTTCGCAAAGGACTGTGTTGTTGCTTGGTTTACATCTAGAAGCATATTTTTTTACAGCGCTCCATAGGTTTTCAATGGGATTAAAGTCCGAAGACTGTGCGGGCCACTCCATCACATCTACTTTACTTTCCTGGAACCATTGCTTCTTGCTGAAAGACACATTTCAGCAAGAAGCAACTTCATTTACGGTAGCATTCAACTTCAGTATACGGTAGCATTACTTCCTGCATTATCCTAACATAGAGATGCTGATCCATAATGCCTTCAATCCACATTATGGGTCCAACTCCGTAGAAGAAAAAAACATGCCCATACCATTATGATTGTAAAGTGTGGATTATATTCGGTGTTTGGAGGTCTTCTTACATATTGACGAGATCCTTTTCCACCATATAAAACAATTAAAGTGCAACGGGTTTTCATTATCAACGCAATGCAAAGTGGAAAAATACCAATCTGTGCAATGCTTTTACTCACACTACTATTATTTTGACCGCAACTGTACATATTTTGAACCTCCCAATCACTGTATCGTTTGTTCATTTTTAATGCAATACCTAAATCAGAGGTTAAACCGTAATACAAAGTTTAATCTTACAACAATTATGGAGTAGCTAGCTGAGCCGCCCGGCGTTGCTCGGAACTGTAGTTTTAAGGATCCCATTCTCATTCATGTTCTGTTCCATAGGATTATGTGGCATCCAAGTGCTGAAGCCTGGAGGAATTTTATCAGTCCAGTATATTCTAAGTTTCCGTCCCCAACCTCTGTGGGAATCTTCCGTTCCAGTAGAAATATGTGAATGAAATATAAGTCTATAAGGGATAATGTAACATCCTAGAGTTGAAAGAATTTTCGAAATCGGTCAAGTCACTTTAAAGCTATTGCTCGTGCGATGAAGTGAGTGTCAAAGAATATAAAATAGAAAATAATTACATGTGTACGAGTATTATAAAGTCAAGAGACCTAATAATTAAGGTTATTGAAATGTTTACATGCAAATATTTATACAAATACATAACGAATGCTTATTATGTCGTATTTCACTATAAAATAATTTGCATTATGTATATTGATTTTATTTTGGGAAATTTTTAATTATATTGTGCTGAGAACGAAAAACAAATCCTACTCATCCAACATTTCAGCATAAATTAAACATTCAATGTTTGAGAGTAGTTAGAAGATAATATTAGATAATATCTCCCTTCATAAAGTTCCTTTGGCTTGATTAACTTCCAATTGCTTATCAAATTCACAGTTTTTAGTCCTTTTTTTGTATTAATATATTATTGGGATAAGGCATTTCATAAACCCTTATGAAACAAAAAGCATCGCTATGATAAGTGATGAGCGGTCGCACCTTTAAAATTTCCAAAAACAACATGATGCGATTCAATTTATGATTCTATAATGGCTTACCATTATAATTTTTATAATGGTAGTGTTTATTGGATATTTTGATTTTCTTAATTTGTTAAGTAGTCTTTTAACAACTATAATATAAGCTTATTGATTTGAAAAGATAAAGAAAGAAAAAATACTCCCTTCTACTATTTGTTTGTTTCAGTCATGTTTTCATTACAACCCACAAAAAATGGTCTCAATATGCAAAAGTTTCAATTCATTAGTATCCGATTTTCAGTTCCATATTCAGTCGTTCACTTTTGTCACAAGTTTTCGTTTTTTATTCGTTATTGGTTTCAATCGAAAACAACCCCTGTCGCAAAAATCACTCACGAAAAACAATCCAACGAACAAAAAAAATTAATTTATAATTTCTTTTCTTTCTTTTTGAATTTGTTATTTAATTACATATATGTAAAATAAAGGCGAGATTATCTACAGAGTGGAGTTGCCTGATATGGAGCAGATAACACTTATCTACTTGGAGAATAGTGATGCTGACTATCGTAAGTCAAGCAACTAAAACAAAACAAAAAAAATACAAAATTTTGTAAAATCAATAGAAATATTTGCAGCAGTCAATGCAAAAAATGTTCTTTTTTGTTTTGTTTTTAATTTTTTTTAGTTCGAGTTAAATTTGTAGAGTAAAAATCAATGAAACAATGTTAATTTTTAATTTTCTTTTTCATTTAATTCCTCATGAATATGTTTTTTTTATATATACTTATATATATTTTGTTTTTGTTAAAACTATTACCCGTCTTGTTTCGTAAGCAACCGTGACTCGTTCGTTCGTATTTTTTTGACAATGGATATTTCGTTGCCCATGTTGCTCTTTTTCCTCTTACATAGAATTTTTTGAAAATATATGATTTGTTTGTTTGAGCATTTTCCCCATCACATATTTGATTTGTAAGACTTGTGAGATTTCAAATTTGAAAAATGCAAATGCAGATTTCGATTCACTATTGTTAAAATGCTTGTTTTATCTTGATCTTCTGAGTTTGTTTTTGTATTCATGGTTTGATTTTGTATGTTATTATTTAATTTATTTGTATATGTCATACATATTTTATTTTGAAGTTCATATGATAAGGTTTGCAACGGGTTGAGTGAATGTACCATTCTTGTGATTTTCATGCACTACTTTTTGAGGTGCCACCCTTGTCTTTATCTGTTTGTTAGTAAAAAGTTTAATAGTTCTGCATAAAAATAAATTGCAGAATCAATTTTTGAAAAATCTAAACATTTGGTTTGTTGTTTTGATAATAAATGTTTATAGATTTTGTTTGACACACATACATGCATCAATACATACATTTGGTAGTGACGATTTTGTTCTGATGTACATTACGACGCAATGTAATGTCCTCAAAAAGCTGTGTTTATATGTTTGTTCGTTGAAGCCCTGGGGTTGCCCTAGGGTCGCCACAAAGCGTTTTTTGAGAAACCTAAATTCGCCTTGAATGTCAAATTAAGTGTTTTTTGGGCCATAGGTTTTCCGCCAGCTCGCCCTAGCTTTTTGCTGTGACGATTTGAGGGCTGTCAAATGGCATGTATATTTTTTTAATGACAGGGATGTGTGGTGATTAGTGGTTTAGCGTTTTTTGAGGAGTGCAAAACCAAGGTTTTTTTGACAAATCATAGGATTGTCAAGAAAACCTGGGTTAACCCTGGGGAAAGTTCAACGAACGAACCTTATGTTTGGTGTTATTAAGCGTATCTGTCATTTTACACGGTGCAAATAATGACGAGCTGACTCGAATACCTGAGGTTAAAAGTCAAGTTGAAAACACCTTTGTGTCTTATTTCTGACCCTCACAAACACACTATAAGTGCATTATCGCCTCTAAACACATAATTGTGCATAACATACAAATTCCCGTGTATGATTAGTCTTGCTAAAGAAAAAACTCTAAAAAAAAACTCTCAATTATTGTTTCTCTACGAACTGTGGGTTATTCCACAAAAATAAAATTTACAACCACAAATTTGTACTTGTAATTCTCAATTACAAATTTGTAATACAGTTTTTGTTCCTACGATTTCAGGTTCTTAATTCACAAACTTTTGATCAAGTTAGACAAAATTGTAGTACACAATATTGTAGATTACAAGTCTTCAAAATTCCTGTTGCAAGACTAACTTGTAATTTACAACTGTTTTTTTTTCGTAATATTGCTGAGCTTTGTGCTGAAAATAACAATATGAAAAATCATCTCTTTGGCTGCTGTCGCAACCGCAACTGCAAAGACATTTTTGATGAAATAGATAAAGAAATTTTCCTACAAATTTGCTTTTGCAAAATACAACTGCAAAATTGCAATAAACAACGTTTTGTGAAACAATAATTGATAAAACAAACACAGACTATGTTATGTTCTGTAATTACAAATTACAAATTTGATGCAATAGTGATTCAGACTCCAATGGAGATATGATAACAAATCTAAATCTTTTGAGAATGAGAAGTTTTATTCCGAATTGGGTAAAATGTATCAAACACAAGAAAAATTCATGGTTTGATTCGTGTTGTAAAAAATTTATCAGAGTTGGAAAAGTAAGCTTGCGGTGTTATAAAGATAACCCAAATTAGGAAAACCGGAAAAAGTTAAAACTAGCTGGAAAAGTTTCAAGCACATAATTATGTTTCGAAGAAAATTTGAATTAGAAAACGCATAATTTTTTCTTTAGGGTGACAGAGCAATTATTTGAATGGATTTGAATACAAAACTTCAAATACTTTGTTGTCCAAAGTTTTAATTTCTATCCGAAAGAGCATAAAAATCTGCCAAGGTATGTTTCTGATATTCCAGACCATTTTATGGGGTAGCCAGAGACATTTTTGAAAATTGTTTCTTGTCGTCTCTGTCATTGGCGGATCTTTTTATCGTCAGCTATTAAATTACGCCACAAAAGTATAGTTTTCTATAAAAACCGCCTTGAACGGAGCAACTCTCGTGACTTCTTTTTTTTTTTTTTCATCTGTCTGCTCATTTTATCTTTTCATTATAAATATATGCTTATGAGTGGTAGTAGTGTTTTTGAAACTCTTACCTTAGTTGTGGATTTAAGAAAAGCTTTTTTCCAACGATCCAAAGATTGGTTTCTCTTGCTGTAGGACGATTTTTTTTAAAATTATTTACCAAAGAATGATCTCAGGATTAGAATAATCCTGTATACTATAGTTTGTATAAGATTTTAAGTTTGTCATAAAACCTTAGCTTTGCCTTAAACGACGCAATTGAACAAAAATTTTCATTGTTTTATCCAATGGTGCAGTGCGTTTTTGAATAACATTTTTTGACAAGTATTGAGACTCAGAATGTAAAACAGATTGTGTATTATAATGGATGGTATTATTAGTAACGCCGGTAATGCCTTCTTGATAAACAATTTGGCTAACCACCTTCTCGAATCGAAAAAGTAAAGCTTACTTATCGTAAGCCTACCGGTATGAAGTGGATCCCATTGCCGCCTGGCAACGTGTGGACACCTTTAAGGAATGGCAAACATCTATGCGTTCTGCAATGCATAGAAACTAGAATGCGTTCCACAGATCGCAATCGCATTGTGCTCAGGTTTGCACGAGGTTTAATTTTGGAAAGCGGGCTTTTTTCTTAATCAATCGCTAAGAGTAAAGTTAGCTGAATCATTTTTCTGACAATATTTTTAACGACAAACCATTGCACGATAATCGTCTGAAAAGCGATGCAATAATGTACCTACTGCAATTTCATACGTGATATACATTTAACAAAATACAATAACGGTGGAACAATTCGAACTCCACACTATAGGCTGTCTATGAATAAGATATGTTTTTAGATTATAATTTTAGTGCAGTCAATGAAGCATTTTAGGTCCGAATTTTTTTACTGTGAACCGATTTGCATGAAATTTTGGAACTAGGCTCATCTTACCCTTAACTTCAAAAGTGAAAATGATTTGAACACCGCCACCACCCTGGGGGTGGTTGCCACGCCTTCTCGGGGGTGAATTTTTATTTTTCAAAATAACCTCCGATATCGATAGAAGGCCTTATTTTAAGCAAAAAATCAAATATAAAGTTTTTCATTAAATCCAATACTTTTCGAGTTGTTGGCAATTGAAAATTAGCAATTTTTTCACGTTTTTCATCTATTTATTGCAAATATCTCCAAAACTATACGTTTTATCGAAAATTTTATGAAGAACAAAATTGTAGCAGGTAAAACAATGAACAATTTGGTTTTTTATAAAGTATTCTAAGAACAATATTAAGCTAGATATAAAAGATCAAAGCCATTTTTTATTTTGTCTGAAATTTAATCGTTGTGGTCAATGCCATTTAGCGGCGAGCAGATGCATTTTATGCATTCTAATACAGGAGAATGTTTTGTAGTGCTTAAAATAACCTTTAAAATGAGCACTATTAAAAGTTTTTTGCACTGAAATAAGTGAGCTGTAGTGCAAATAAGGGGAGCATTTAATGTTTTTTCCTTTTAAATCAATGAGTTTTTGGACCATAACTACTTCAATTTTCATGCTATCACAACTTATAAAAAACCATTGTAAAGGTAATTAAAAGAGCTACAACATCCTTTATTTTTTGCTTAAAATTAGGCCTTCTATCGATATCGGAGGTTATTTTGAAAAATAAAAATTCACCCCCGAGAAGGCGTGGCAACCACCCCCAGGGTGGTGGCGGTGTTCAAATCATTTTCACTTTTGAAGTTAAGGGTAAGATGAGCCTAATTCCAAAATTTCATGCAAATCGGTTCACAGTAAAAAAATTCGGAGGTAAGGCCCTATTTTTCGCTTCATTGACTGGACTATTTCTGCAAAAGAAAATTCTGAAAATTTTTATTTTTGCTTTGCACCTTTATGCTGATGAAGATATAAAAGAAGATAGATTGATTTGTTAGTGCTAAGAGAACTTAAATATGTCCCGCTTTGTGTCTTGACAAAAAAAATGTGTAACGCATTTTTTTGTTTTCTTGTGTCTTGTATGGAAATCTCCTGTTTTGAAATTCCTTGTTCCCCGAACTTGAAAACTAAACCAAAGTTGATATGCTTATCTAAATGGCACATGCACCCTGTATCATAATTTTTTTCGTTATCTCCTTTCCAATCGACTTGTTATAGTTTTAATGCTAATTATTTTTAATAAACAAGGAGGAACAAAATGTGATTAATCATAATAAATAGAAAGTGCTTTATGTATCAACTTCGTAAAGCACGTAAAATTTGTAAAAATGATTCTTAGCTTTGTTGTATCACCAAAATGAATTGAACACTCAAAGTAATAATGAACTTTAGATTTAATAAAAAGCACAAATGTAAAAAAAACTGTATATTTATGGTAAAATATTATTCAAAGCAAGGGATTTTCTACAAGGATAAGGTCTGATCCGCAGTAAGTACCCCTAGACCAAATGACAAATAGAATAGCATTAAGAGTGTTAAGTTTTTTTTTTTTTTAATGAATAACATTCCGACAAAGAAATTCCAAATATGTCTTACTATGTCTCAATACTAGTGTAGAGCAGGGGCATCAATTTTTTTTACACGAGTAGTTTGTAGTAACCATAAAAATGTCAAATTTTAGCTCCAAAAAAATCCTGTGTTCAACGAACTTAAATTCGTATTAGCTTTGTGCTCATACGTTTGTTAGCTGATCAATTGGTGTGCTTTGAATAAAGCGTTTCTTATTTCAAGTTTTTCACTTAATTTTTTGACTAAAAAGCGAAACCCCATGTTTTCTGAGCTGTAAGTTTGGCAATAACTCCTTCTAAAGATGAAACTATTTCAATGTTTTCGTTGGGGCGAGTTCAAGTAATGAGTCTATTGGCATTTCTTAATTAAGAATTTGTTACTCACGATCGATATACAAATCCTACCTTCCGTGGTAAAACCAAGATGTACCCTTTTTTAATATTCTTTTATAGGTACGATAGTAACAAAGTTTATCTGCTCTGAATTAATAAGAGATTTACACTGCCTGATGAGAAACTAAGGAGATTTGCAAAATAGATTTATACTTAGGGAATCCTTGTGATACCCACATAAAAAATAAAAATAGCTCTTTTTAACTTCCAAGTTGTGAATACAGGCAACCAGGTTAAAATTTGTGTTTTTTTTTTCTTCTTACGTTTATTTATACACTCTTTTTGTTTGGCGAGTCATTAATTTATAAGAATTTAAAACATTTTTTTTATGTTATGGCGAATTGGAATATGAAAAAATTGACTGTCTAAAATTTTTTGTTTTCCTTTTTTATGTAAGATTCATAACTAAAAAATTCAAACTAATTTTAACTATAACTTGCTCCTTAAGCCCAAAGTATTCTACTCACTTGTAAACGTCGTTACCCCATAGAAATTTGACATTTTCGTACTTTGGCGAATTTGTTCGTGAAGGCGTGTTGAGAACGAAGTGGAGAATGTTCAAAACTTCATTCACGTGCAAATTGTACGGAATCTCGAATTTCGGATGATCTAGTCAATTATTAACATTTTAAAATTCGAGAAATGTTCTTCTTTTTATATTGTGTTATGTGTTATGATATCAGTAGTGATTGTATTTCCTGTGGGGTTTGAATAAATTCTTAAAGATCCGTAAATCGTTGCATTTCAAAAAATATGTTTCTACGTGCAATAAGCGTCAAAGAGATTTTATTTTTAAAAATGGATATTAAATAAAAACTCAACTATCGAAGGGCAGAAGGAAAGCCAAAGCATGGATAGAGTTGAAACATGTTACCACAATGTTTCTATACATCAAGAACGTTGGTGTTATTCATCCCTATCACAGATCCCATCGTAATCGAAAAAAACCTAAGTAACTATCACATTCGGAGTGGAACGAATTCCGAAATTCGTAGATTTTGTATCACCAATTCCGAGTAGAATGTAAATTCGTCGTCTTAATATACATATGTACGAAAGAAGTTGTGTTTGCAGAAAAATAGGAATCATCTTCCACATTTTGCGTAAAACAGCGGATTTCAAAAACCAGCATGGCGGTATTTAGTGTGGTCACTAGCAATACTTTCTTCAATTCCATTCGGATTTTGTGAGCAAAAATTTTCGTAGTTTTTAACTTACCATGTGCAAGTTTTCTACTATGGAATCTGTGATATGGCTGACATTAATTTATTTTCAAATTTCGCTTTGACTTGTAAGGTAAATAAATAAAGTCAGGGGTGTCTTATTTTCTGAAAAGAAATAAATTGCATAGAAAGAACGTAAACAATAAGCAAAAAAAAAAAAGAGTAGTCCAAATATCGGCAAAAATTTTTTTTTTTTGTAGAAATAAACATTGTTTAAATGTAAATATATATAACTGTCACCCTTTTCACTGTGAATAGATTAGATATTTCTTTACCCTGTAGTAACTCTAGTGTTTTTCTTCCTGATTTTATTGAAGTTGAAGACGTGTAACCGCAATGAAAAGGAACTAAAAGGGAGTTGAAAATTGGTTTTAACAATGAT
Organism: Melanostoma mellinum; assembly: GCA_914767635.1. Lineage (NCBI taxonomy): Eukaryota > Metazoa > Arthropoda > Insecta > Diptera > Syrphidae > Melanostoma > Melanostoma mellinum. The sequence continues at coordinate 1,635,372 of OU612059.1, read as the reverse complement.
TTCTTTTATTCTTAATCACAGTCTTGTTTCCATAACTAAAAACAAACAGATTCGGGTATGGTTCTTTGCTTGAAACGAAAGAAAGAACTTTGAAAAGCATACCTTTTAGATATTTTACGTTGTATAGTTTCATTCAACAAACTCAATTTTTATTATATACCAATGTTAAAGTATGGTGTATGATAAAAGTTGAGTAATCCCAGTCCCAAGCCCAAATTAGGGTTCTAAAAAGCAACAGGATACCCAACTAATTGTGATCGGGTCCATCCTGAAGTCAGATTCCGCAAGAGTGAGTTTTAAATGTGTACACATAAAAATATCGAAAGGAAGCATTTATAATTATTCATTGTATTATTATTTTTTCTTATAACATTTCTGAGTCTAACAAAACCATTCAAAGTTTTATTTTACAATGCATCAACTGCTTGCAAAATTATGTTTTCTTTTAATTGTAAGCATCTAAACAAACTTTGGCATTTACTGAACTAAGAGAAACACATACTTGATAGGGACCTTTTATAAAACTACGGAATATTTTTATTATTTGGAGTGTACTGATAATTTTTTAATTTTCTAATTGTTCTCAGAAACTCATTGCAAAGATTAATACCTAATTTAAGCTTTTTAGATGTTTGTCAATGTTTATAGTTTGATTTTTAGTTTTCTCAATCCATATATATGTATGTAAAATGCAAACTAAAATCTATACGTTCATCTAAAGCTTACACTTCAATTAGAACCAAAATAAATATAGAAAAAACTAAAATCAAAACAAATTTAAAATAAATATGTTAAGCATTTTTGTACCTATAACCTTAATAAATGAAAAGTTTGCGCAGCGCTAGAAATGTTGGACAGAGTGAGTAGTATTGGCGAATGCACTGTCTTTAGAATTACATACCGTCTTTTTTAGAGTAGCATTTGATTTTTTTCTAAATTTTCAATTAAATTTCTAATTTTATTATTTAAAATTAATAAATGTACTTTGTTGTTCAAGAACATGAACTATCTCCTTTTTATTTAATTTTATTAATGTTCTGAATGTCTGACTGTGGAAATATATCAATAGTGTTTGAATCGTTGATTTTCAAACAAAATCTTGAATTTATTTCAATAGAGAGATTATTTGTAAGAAATTTTAAATTCAATTAACTGCCTGAGTAGTGCTATAAAAAGTCAACAAAAACTAATTCCTCCTATTTATCTAAAAACGAAAATGAAAAAAACTAACCTTTAAAACTTATTTCACCATTTACAGCATCCGAGGAAAATGTTCTTTCTTATGAAGCTGTACAAAGGCTCTCAATAAACTACACTAGACCTGTCATTATTTTGGGTCCACTAAAGGATCGCATTAACGATGACCTTATTTCCGAGTATCCAGAAAAGTTTGGATCTTGTGTGCCACGTAAGTTCTGCATACGTTTCTATGTTGTTCATACATGTATTAAAGGGAATATGTATTTATTTTTTAACAGATACTACACGGCCAAAAAGAGATTACGAGGTAGATGGCAGGGACTATCACTTTGTGTCATCGCGAGAACAAATGGAACGTGACATTCAAAACCACCTATTCATTGAGGCAGGCCAGTATAATGATAATTTGTATGGAACGTCAGTGGCCAGTGTTAGAGATGTGGCCGAAAAAGGCAAACACTGCATCCTTGACGTATCGGGCAATGCAATCAAACGATTACAAGTAGCTCAATTATATCCAGTAGCTGTTTTCATTAAACCAAAATCTGTAGATTCAGTGATGTGAGTTGACAAGTGTAATTTTTTTTTTTTTTGTTCAAAAACATAAAACTTAACGATTTTACAGGGAAATGAATCGACGAATGACTGAGGAACAAGCGAAAAAAACATACGAAAGAGCCATTAAAATGGAACAGGAATTCGGCGAATACTTTACAGGTAACTCAAAAAAGAAGCTGGTGAAACTTATTAAGCGTTTTAGAAATGAAACGTCGCTAATTGTTATTTTCTTTTTTATTGCTCGTTTGCACTCAGTTTGTTGCTAGGGGGTAGTTCAAAAATTAGCCTTCACTTGAAGTTAACTAGGTTTCATTCCAGAATGATTTTAGTTAACCTAGTAGTGTTTCCATCTAAAAGCGGGGAATACACGATGCAACTTACGTTTCCGGCTTGGATCGCATACGATCTAATTTTGGTTCTCAGTTTAAGGCATTCGACATTGGGATGGGAACAATCTAAATTCTTTGCACACATACTATTCCCATGCGATGTACGATTTGTCGGTACGATGATTGAACCGTCTATTTCCCGCTAAAGAAATGCCATGGAATTTTAAAAAATAGTGCGTGCAGCACGAAACCTAGTGATTGAGAACTTAAACTCGTTTAAGTGGCAGGTGGAAATTTTCTAGTATTGTCAGTTTAACATTAAAATTTGTTCGTTCTACAATTCTATTGTTAGGGCAATTTGTTTTCCCAGCACTATAGGCGAACAGTGAAGTTTAATTTTGCGGGAAGAATGTCGTAGATTTGCTTATCGATTAAGACTACATCGAATCCCATCAAAGCCTAGGCTAGCGGCTAAATACAATTCATATAAAATTGAAATTGAAGCTGCTAAATAAAATGCTTTTAAGATTTTTGAGCTCATAAAGGCTTTTCGAGGTTTGAAAATCAGAAAATGTTTTTCACGAGGAATTGGCAAGTCCTCTGAAAGTAATTACACACCGCATGAAAAGTGGAATTGGCATAAAATTGTACGACTTTGGCAGTGTAATTATTTTTGGAGGATTTCCCTATTCCTCGCGAAAGGTGATAACCTTGGAAAATAAGGCAGACATGATAATGGTAACAAAACATTCAAAATTGAAACATTGAAAAACAGAATCCATGTTCATTTGCGAGTATTTGAGGTTTAACTTATACAACTGTTGGAATCGACAAATAAGTAGTTTTTAGGCACTTTCTAGTTAAACAACAGAGCGTTTTAAGTAAGTTTTATAAATAAAAACGACAAAACACGATTAGGCACATCGTAAACCAATAAAAAGTCATCTGAATTTTCTGAATTGGAGCGAAAGAAGAACAAACTGGCTTTAAAATCTGAAAACGCCTTTTTTAGCTTTCCCTACTCATTTTTTGATCCGATTTTCAAGCAGGGAGTCTTTTGGGTTCTGGCATTTATTGCATTAGAATTGAGTTTCTATTCCAAATTTGTGTATTAAACTTCAAGAGTGTCGAACAACAAAATTTATTCTATTTTCGAAGGCATTAATCTTTAGGCTTCACCATGTACCTTCTAATAATCTTTTTTTTTTTTACTTAAAAATATTTTTCAGGCGTGGTTCAAGGTGACACTATAGAGGAAATCTATAGTAAAGTAAAACAAACGATCTGGTCACAAGCCGGTCCTACTATATGGGTACCATCGAAAGAATCTCTATGACCAACAGCCACAACGACATGGACACTGCCGCCTCGAGTACGTGTTCGACCAGTCTCGAGAACAGCAAATCAGCATCACTGATTTGTTTAAAATTAATTTTACATTAAATTAACAAAAGAAAAATCTTTTATCTTTATCGTTATCATTATGATTGTCTTATTATTTAAAATAGTAATTGTACTTTACTATAGTTATATTATTTACAACCATAAAAGAGAGAGCGACACTAGCAGGATATACAAAATGCAAAGAAATGTTGTGACATACATACAAAACAAACAAAAACAACACTATAACACTCAGTTATTCAATAAAACAGAGAAATGAATTCGAATCTTAGTTATTAAACGATAAAAAATATATAAAAACTAATCTAAAACAGATTTGACTCTATATCGCATTCGTTAAAACAAATGTTAAATATAAACATATATTTTTTGCAATAAAATAGAACAAAAATATATTAAAAAAAAACGAAAAAGATTTAATATTTACATGAATAACTTTTTGTGGGCTAAGTGACATTGTATTTTACTTAATTTGTTTAAGCGATTTTTTCCCCACTACTCTTTTCTTTCTATTTCTTTTTATTGTTCTATCTTTCTCACTCTGTCCTTGTCTTTTTTTTTGTTCCCTGCTTTTTTATTTGAATTTTTTTTTTTTGGTTGGTTTGTAAAGTATTCTTATAGTTGAATTATTTTTATTACGAATATTTATTTGTCTATTAAATTGTAGAAAACATTTAAAATATGTCCGTATTGATTTTTTTATTGGCGTATTCTTCGCAAGCACGCGTATTGTTACTATAAAAAGGCGTTGAAGTAGTAGAGAAATTGAAAAAGGTAGTTACTTATATTTATACATTTAAATAAACAATACAGAAATATATCTATATATATTAAAAAAAAAGAAAGAAGATAATTGAGGAATGCTATAACTGAAATAACGTGTAAGAAAACAACTAGAACCAGCAATAAATTATATAAATTGTTTAATTTGAAAGCAAAACAGATTCTCAATGTAAAAATGATTGTAGGGTAAAATTGTCATTGACAAGGCTGCATCTATGTTCACAGCTTGCTTTTTAATTACTTCTTTTCGTACATAAAATATAAACAAAAACTAAGAACAAAAGCAAAATCGTATATTATCGTCGCATATTTGTAGCTAGCGAAAAATAAAATAGAAACTATATACATATACATAATATTATATATAGTATATGTACATATTATATACAAACACAAAATATTAACAAAACGAAAGAGTTCAACCCGACTTAAGATTAGAAACATCACAGAAAGAACAACAGTAGCTAAGAAGAGCATATAAATTGGCTTATGAATAATACTTTGATTTCGAAATTCTCCTCATTCCTTTTTTAATGCTGTACAGAGAAGATCAGAATTGCACAAAAGTCGTGTGTTTCAAAATGTGCCTTTTTTTAGTTTGTCGTGTTGAATTGTATTATGTATAATGAAATTGTTACTGCCGCCAACCGTCAAATATATTTAATTAAAAATTCCCTTTGTTGAATTTTTACGCTGTAAGAAACCCATAAATTATTCACGTTTCCTTTTTCCTTATTTGGTAATTTTTGGTTGTTCATTTTTTATTTTTGGTTTTTATTTAGCTATTGTTGTTGCTTGTCGATTTTCTCTTTTCATTATTATTGATACTACATAATATTATTTCAAAGTCTTTTTGCATTACAAAGAAATGTGTATTTTACGGTGTTCCGCGATCGAATTCCTGTAACTTAAATTAAATGCAAGTAACTAAAGCAAAACAAAAATAAATTTAAACAAAACTAACATACTATTATAAGTTGTGTCTTAGAATGATGATTATTAAAAAAGGTTATAAATTTTTTTTTTTTTTTTAATGTTAAAAAAAAAGAAATATGAAAGTTTCGAAAAAATATATTATATTGTAATTGTTCATTCATTTAACTCAGATGTTTCTTTTTTGGACTAGGTTTTTCCCTTGTGAATGATTCGTTTGTTGGACGTTTTTATATCTAAGAAGGTTGCAAATGAACACGGTCTTTCGATTATTTTTATGATACGTTTGTGTGCAAAGTGAAACCCGGAACCCACGCAACTCTTGTAAGTTCACTCATTTCTTATATCATATCAGTTAAATATATATGCAGACATATAGTCAAGGTCTATGTGAAAAAAGACATGATGCAGCCCATGTCAAACATCGGGGTCCCTTAGTTACTACTCCCGAAACCGGCAGTACTAACTGTATGTTGGGTATGATCTGTGTGATAGAAAATTCAAATTTCGACTACTGTATTGTTATAATTAGGTTGAAAGTCAAACTTTCCTTTTAATTTGCACTTTATACGAAATGTATGGTAGCTGAATCATATGTACGAGTATGCACTCTGCCATACCATCGTTGCCGATCAGAACGAATCATCAGACAGAACTGTTTCGTCTGATAAGATCAACGTAT